>OY987336.1:63432630-64817469 GCA_963920685.1 Polydrusus tereticollis | reverse complement strand
TGGAAGCTGACCAAGTCATTTTCAACTCGATATCATTAGCCGTTCTCCAAGTAGCTTCCTGTAGATGGAATTGGGTTTTTCATGATGTCAAATGAAAGAGCTCGTCCAGTGGAAGCTGACCAAGTCATTTTCAACTCGATATCATTAGCCGTTCTCCAAGTAGCTTCCTGTAGATGGAATTGGGTTTTTGATGATGTCAAATGAAAGAGCTCGTCCAGTGGAAGCTGACCAAGTCATTTTCAACTCGATATCATTAGCCGTTCTCCAAGTAGCTTCCTGTAGATGGAATTGGGTTTTTGATGATGTCAAATGAAAGAGCTCGTCCAGTGGAAGTTGATCAATCCATTTTCAACTCGATATCATTAGCCGTTCTCTAAGTAGCTTCCTGTAGATGGAATTGGGTTTTTGATGATGTCAAATGAAAGAGCTCGTCCAGTGGAAGTTGATCAATCCATTTTCAACTCGATATCATTAGCCGTTCTCTAAGTAGCTTCCTGTAGATGGAATTGGGTTTTTGATGATGTCAAATGAAAGAGCTCGTCCAGTGGAAGCTGACCAAGTCATTTTCAACTCGATATCATTAGCCGTTCTCCAAGTAGCTTCCTGTAGATGGAATTGGGTTTTTGATGATGTCAAATGAAAGAGCTCGTCCAGTGGAAGTTGATCAATCCATTTTCAACTCGATATCATTAGCCGTTCTCTAAGTAGCTTCCTGTAGATGGAATTGGGTTTTTGATGGTCAAATGAAAGAGCTCGTCCAGTGGAAGCTGACCAAGTCATTTTCAACTCGATATCATTAGCCGTTCTCTAAGTAGCTTCCTGTAGATGGAATTGGGTTTTTGATGATGTCAAATGAAAGAGCTCGTCCAGTGGAAGCTGACCAAGTCATTTTCAACTCGATATCATTAGCCGTTCTCTAAGTAGCTTCCTGAAGATGGAATTGGGTTTTTGATGATGTCAAATGAAAGAGCTCGTCCAGTGGAAGTTGATCAATCCATTTTCAACTCGATATCATTAGCCGTTCTCTAAGTAGCTTCCTGTAGATGGAATTGGGTTTTTGATGATGTCAAATGAAAGAGCTCGTCCAGTGGAAGCTGACCAAGTCATTTTCAACTCGATATCATTAGCCGTTCTCTAAGTAGCTTCCTGTAGATGGAATTGGGTTTTTGATGGTCAAATGAAAGAGCTCGTCCAGTGGAAGCTGACCAAGTCATTTTCAACTCGATATCATTAGCCGTTCTCTAAGTAGCTTCCTGTAGATGGAATTGGGTTTTTGATGATGTCAAATGAAAGAGCTCGTCCAGTGGAAGCTGACCAAGTCATTTTCAACTCGATATCATTAGCCGTTCTCCAAGTAGCTTCCTGTAGATGGAATTGGGTTTTTGATGATGTCAAATGAAAGAGCTCGTCCAGTGGAAGCTGACCAAGTCATTTTCAACTCGATATCATTAGCCGTTCTCCAAGTAGCTTCCTGTAGATGGAATTGGGTTTTTGATGATGTCAAATGAAAGAGCTATGTTAGCCTACTTATTTTCTGCTGACCGGTCAGGTGGTCGACCGGGAGGCACACCAATTTGTAAATGAGGATATTAATATTAAAATAGAAATGGAAAGATGTTCAAATTGACATGACGTTTTATTTCACATAAGATAGTACAAAAACCACAACATTAATCCTTACACTATGCGTGAGGCTGCAGATATTTTAATGAACGGCATCCAGACAAAATAATTCACTACTCAACCGTAAGTAGGATTTTAAGTTTTTTCACAAACAGACGGGATCATTGGATTATAATAACAAAAAAGAACGTGTAAAAACCATGTGCACCGAAGATAGGCAGCTTGATGTACTTCAGGCAGTAATCGAAGATCCTACAAGATCCACCCAAGAAATTTTTGAATACACAGGAGTGAAAAAAACATCTGTAAAGCGCATACTTAAAAAGAACAAGTATCGTGCCTACCTACAGGCCTAAATTTGTATGTACATTTCAAGAAAGAGACTATGATTTGCGTTTTGATTTTTGCATACGGATTCAAGGAGAAATAGAAGAGAGGAGAGATTTTCATCGGCACATACGTTTTTCAGACGAATCCACTTTTACTACAAACGGTGCTGTCTCGTCGCAAAATTGTAGGTGGTGGTCAGAAGAAAATCCTAATTTTGTAATTGACAATAGAAATCAGTAGGTATTACAAAAAAAACAAATGTTTGGTGTGGGATACTAAATGACAAGTTAATTGGTCCATTCTTCTTTAGAGATAATTTGACTGGCAATAGATATTTAAATTTTCTTCAGAATGTATTGGGAAATTTTATAGATAACTTACCGTTAGAAGAACGACACAAGCTATGGTTTCAACATGATGGGTGCCCTGCACATTGTGCTAGGGCAGTTACGCATTGGTTAAATGAGGTATTTGGAAACAAATGGCTAGGACGAAATACTGATCCACGGTGGCTGCCTCGTTCGCCTGATCTTACACCCCTACATTTCTTCTTATAGGGACACTTGAAACAAAAAGTGTATAGAGACCGACCTTTCAACAGCGTTGAAGAATTGGAAAATTCTATAAGGCACCATTGCCGTAATATCCCTGCCACGGTATTGCGATCTACTCTTAGGGAATTTTAGGAGCGGACGAACAGATGTATTGAGCGAGAAGGCGGACATAGGTACAGAGATACTTCGTTAGTTAATTCTTTATATTGTATTTTATCACTGTAACTGTTAGTTACAATTAGTATAGTTTCATACATTTCTATGGCTGTATTTCATTTTTTAACTGCCGATATTGATATTAATAAACATAAATTATCTTTGATATTTCAATAAAAAAATAAAATATAGTTTTTTGGGTGTTAAGATAAAAAATATTTCATATAGGCGTTTTATTAATGAAGTAATTATGTTCGAGTAAATATATATCATATATTAAAATATAAAGTAAGAATAAATATACTTGCAACAGTGGTAAAGTCTGGGGTTGCTTAAAAAACAAAGAAATTAAATTAAATTAATACTGATTTGAAAAATATTTAAAAAATTAGGCATATCTGATTTATTTTGCTTAAGTTAAATATGGACCTAAGTTGAATAATAGAAATACCAATAATACGGGGGTTACATCGAATTATCTTAAAAAATTTTATATTTGAGATAGGAGAATATGATTTTAAATCTGAGTATAACTTTTTATTTTAAACAACTTTTCTTCATGCCCTTTTGCCCTATTTTTTAAAATAAGGGTACTTTACTCTTGAACGATTTTCATATTTTTTGCCCTACCCTGTATACTATTTGACTTGAAGCCATTTTAAGTACACCTGAGATGGTTATCGGGCATGCACCAACTTTTATCAAGAATAAAATTTTCTGAGAAACCAATAATAAAGATGTTTCCCATTTGTTGCACACTTAGTGGACCACACTGTATAGTGGCCAGGACTCATCTAAATCAAATTTATCCAAATCGATGGATCGGTAGGGCAGTTGAGGAAGGAAATCAACCGTGGCCACCAAAGTCCCCAGATTTAAATCTCCTTGATTTTTATTTGTGGGGACATTTGAAGTCGACCGTTTACAAAACGCCAGTCGAAAATCCAGAAGTGCTAAGAAACCGAATAATCGATGGTTTTGAGGTAAAAAGAAACAGACCAGATATCTTAGCACGCGTACGAGATTCCATGCAAAGGAGATTAGATGCCTGCATCTTGGCTGAAGGTTGACATTTCGAACAATTTATTTAAAAATCATTTAATTTCTGTAACGTACTTATTTATTTAATTAAATTAAGTGGTATACCTTAATAAATCTTTGAATGAAAAACACACTTTTTAATATTTGTGTAGTCAAATAAAATAATCATTTACCCTTAAACCGTCCCTCGTATCAAAAAAAATACACGTGATCTTTTTTATTGAAAATGATGGGGGAATTCATAAGAAAGTTAAAATAAAATAAGTCAGTGGTGTAGCATAGTTTTCACAAAAAATATTATAGCAACATTTTGTAAAGACGCCACTGGTTAAATTTACGAACGTGTTGTACTTTAAAAATAAGTGCCCTTAGATGCAAATTTAATTCACTAAATTTCATAAAAAAAAAAATAACTCGTTAAGGAGTTATTTAAAAATAATTACGATTTCTTTTAACATTTCAACACCCTGTATCTCCGTAACGAAGTCGCCAAGGACCACTGTTTATAAGAACTTTTCATGTTAAAATATTGTCGGCTATTACCTCCCGAAGTTTGTCAAAGTACTTTTGAATCACCCTGTATAGGTCTAATTAAAGGTATAGCGATGGAAACACCTAAGGTAAACATAAGGTATTAATTATTATATTGACAATAATAACTAGACGTCCTAACGACAAAGCTTTAAGTTTAACAAAGGAGAGGTATAAATATCTTGTTTATCGTTTAATAAATATGGGGAATTTTTCAGTTTGTTAATTTCCAAGGATTCTAATAGCCAAGTGCATCGATTGGCTATAACTCGAGTAATACATAACCCGAGAGTTAAACTTAACTCGTGATTAATTTTAATTCCAGTGCACCGCGCTTAGGTTAGCTAATCCGAGATTCGTATTGGCAACGTCGCAAAATTTAGGGATATTTAGTGGGAACAGTTGTTGGCCGTGCCGCTGTATCTACCTAACCTAATATTATTACAACCAAAACCAAAAATAACCGCCAAAAAAGTTCTTTGGTTACCTACAACATTTCTTTGTATTCTACTGTTATATCACATACATGTGTGTTATATTCAGCTTAGCTCCATTGTGTGTCTGTGCTGTGATAATCATTAGGTAAGATAATCATTTTATTCATTATGTCCCTATTTTTGTTGATGGTTTTAACTGACTGATATTTTGTTATATTTTTTACATAAGACTAATTTGCGTTGGGCCCCAGTGTCAAATCATGGAAAAGAAAAGAGCCAGAGGAGGTAATTTTTCCCTGGGAGAAAAAAATCTGCTGATAAACTTGGTACATAAACACCGAGCAGTAATAGAGGATAAAAAAAACGATGGTACTTGTGTTCAAGATAAAAATAAGGCTTGGGAACTAATTTCTCATGAGTTCAATGCTGCTTGTCCTAATGGGAATAATCGTACTATAGAATCTTTAAGAAATTTTTATAAAAATAAAAAGAAAGAGCTGCGGCAGGCAGAAGCAGAAGAAAAAGTTAATCAAAAAAAAACTGGTGGAGGACCACTTATTTCTGCAAAAACAGATCAAAGTGATGACTTATTGCTATCGATTATGAACAGCAAAACAATATATGGGCATCAAAATGAGTTTGACAGTGATGGAGTCATGTCTACTTGTAGCACAGAAAAATTTATGGATTCAGGGATAGTTTACGATCTGGTGTTGGATGAAGGTTGCAGTAATAGCACACCAGTTTGTATTAAACAAGTAATATTAATATTTTAGTAAATAAACTAAAAATATTCTATACAATGAGGATTAGTAAAATATCAATTGAAAATGTTTCACATAAGGTTTTATTCATGATAACATAATACTTGTACAACTGTATCTTCTGTTAATGCAAGTAATTTAACAGAGCTAGTATAACATATCATCATATATCATAATTATAAATTTTTAAACCAAGGCTTTTCTTTTTAGAAAGATAAATCTAAGGACCAGGATGTAAATCAGGATCTTGAGTGTACCAAAGTAAGTGTCTCTGTAATATGTAATAGATTTACCTTTATTTACAATGTATCTTGAAATCATTGATAATACCGATATTATAGCTATTAATATAACGAGATTATTATGCGATTTATAATAGTCGAGGACATTGCTAGGTGACGAGGCGACAGCCGAGTCACCCGCAATGTCCGAGACGGTGTTAAATCGCTAATAATCGAGTTATATTCAAAGCTTTATCGTATCATTAACAACTAGTACGGGAGCCCGTCGACATTTACTTGAGGGGTTAAGCTAGGTTTTGAAACTTGGTGGAGAGGTAGATATTGATGCTGGGATCTCATCCCCACCGTCGGACCGCCGGTCCAGTCCTGTGAAAAGATGCTGGAGGCTGTAACCGTTATCCCCTATACATTTCCTATATTCCCTATAAATTCCCCTATGCTATCGTGTTGAGGGTATCTGGGTTCGATTCCCGGCTAATACCTACTTTGCTTCTTTTTTTTTTTTTTTTCTTGCGTACTCTCGGTTTTCAAAGTATTTTTTATCAGTACTAATGTGAGGGAGGGAAAAAATTTTTTTCACAGGACTGGACCGGCGGTCCGACGGTGGGGATGAGATCCCAGCATCAATATCTACCTCTCCACCAAGTTTCAAAACCTAGCTTAACCCCTCAAGTAAATGTCGACGGGCTCCCGTACATGCGAAAATAAAAACAAGGTGCTTTGTCATTTCATTTTGGCATTTCAAAAAGTCATCATTAAAATCATGCAAGATTTTGATATTCCTGACGATATATTAGCTGCAGCCAACATTATAAGGTTGAACTTGCTTCCGGACAAATCTAAAATCCATTATGAAAAAGAATATCGGCAGTTTTGTGAGTGGCGAAACAAAGTACATGTTCAAGGTGCAGAAGAAACGGTATTGCTGGCGTATTTCGCAAAACTCTCCGAGGAATACTATGCTTCATCCTTATGGCCGAAATATTCCATGTTACGAGCGACTTTAGAACTGAAGGAAAGAGTGGAAATCGACAAATACGGCGCCTTAATACGTTTCATCAAGAAGAAAAATGTTGGATATAGAGCAAAAAAATCAAAAGTATTTACAAGAGAACAAGTCAACGAATTTGTGTGTTCTGCCTCAGACGAGAAGTTTTTAATGATGAAAGTGGCTTTTTTAATTGGAATTGGAGGAGCCTGTCGAACTAATGAATTAGCGAAGATGACCACGGAAGATGTTGACGTTTTAGAGGACAAGCTGATTGTTACTATTCCCGACTCAAAAACCCACAAGAAACGTATTTTCGCTGTGATATTTGACGGCGAAGTCAATCCTATAAAAATGACTTAATCTTCAATGATACGATAAAATATTTTTGAGGACTGTAATTATCAACTTGAGAGTCCAGAGTCAAACATACAAAAACAAAGCTCTAACTGTACTATTGTAAGTAATACGAAAGCATATTAATATAATTTTATAAAAAATAATTCTTTATAAAATCTAGTGGGTATTTACATACTTTGCCCCTGTATTATTAAAACTACATATCACTAACCAGCTCCTTGTTATACAGTGTGTTTACAGATGGACTTAACTATAGATGTAAAAAGAAATATTTTCAGTTAGGTTAGTTACAATAATTAAAAATGTAGGTATACTTTGCAATAAAAAAAATTTTGGAATCTAACTTTGTTGCAGCCTCAGAATAAGTAAAAAAAAGTATATAAATTGTAATTATCTAGGAATACACAGTGTTACTGATATTTTTTTTTTGATAGAATGGAACACCTCAAAGAGGAAAATTTAATACAGCTCGAAGAAGGCCGGCGACAGTAGTAAAAGCTCTGACTACCTCGGAGCTATCAGAGAAGTATAATAATCTTTTGAACAGACGTTTGGAAAGAGCTGAAATTCAAAAAAAATTGTTAGAAGATCAACAAAAAGAGAATTTATTAAAAAGAGAGTTGCTAGAAATAAAAATTAAAAATGAAGAAAAAAAATTGAAAATTAATACCTAAAATTTTGATGCTTAATTTGTAATATTATGAGGGTCCTTGGTATGTATGGTAACGGCCGATTATTCCTTAAAGTAAGACAGCTCACAAAAAATTTTCAAGACGAAAGTTTTAGGGTTTTTTAAAGTCTATTAGAATTAAAAAAAAAATTAGTGTACAGGATGAGTCAGAAAGCCGTAGAAAAACAAAGTTACTTTATTTTGATGGAGTACCCTATACCTTAGAATATTTTTAGATTTTACATAAAATTGCAATTATTTTTTAATAAGTACATTATAAGTCTAAACCTAATAGTTTCCAAGATATCGACTTTTGAAAAATACATTATTGAACTTTGACAGCTTCTAGCTTCCTAACGGTATGTCTTACGAGTAAAACTGCTTACATGTCCCTGTCTTAGTTTTCTATTATCTTCCTAAAGGTGTCAACTTCCGGTAAAAGCGGATGTAACTCAATAGCCGAAAATATAGTACTTCCAGTTTAACAGGAAGTTAATATTTTTGAGAAAATAATAAAAAAAGTAAGATAGGGACATGTAAGCCGTTTTGCTTTATGGCGTACCGTTAGAAAGCTAGAAACTGTTAAAGGTCAATAATGTATTTCTCAAAAGTGGATATCTCTGAAACTATTAGGTTTAGACTTATAATGTGCTTATTAAAAAATAATTGTAATTTTATGTAAAATCCAAAAATATTCTAAGGTATAGGGTACTCCATCAAAATAAAGTAACTTTGTTTTTCTACGGCTTTCTGACTAATCGTGTGTACTTATTTTTTTAAAATTCTAATAGATTCTAAATAGCCCTAAAGCTTTTGTCTTAAATACTTTTTGCTAGCTGTTTTACTTTGAGAAATAATCGGCCGTTTCCATACATACCAATGACCCTGTATAGTAATTATTTTTCCTGGTTTATTGTTTTGGTAGTCATATATTATTGTATATTAGCTGTAAAAGTGAGTGTAAAAATGTAGTTGTTCTTTAATGCCATTGGTTCAAAAACTATCCCTTGCGTTTGAAGGTTAATAAAAAGGTTCTTATGTTCAAAATACTTATTCTTTCATTTTCCCTGCTTACAAATAAATTGCATAAAACAAGGTATTTTACTGTCATTTTATTCTATAAATTGGAAAAATACGTATTAATTAATTGCCTTTGGATGATTCGCCCTTCTGGGTTACCTTCTGCAGGTAATAGTGCAGGCTGCAGGCATACTTCCATTTTCAATTAAATAGTTCAGCTCCTCAATGTTAAGATGATCTGGAGGTGGAGGCTCTGGTTCATTCATTTGCCGTGCGACATTATGTAATATCGCGCAAGCAACTATGGAAGGAAGCGAGTTTTCCAGTTTTAATCTTAGACCATAAGCTAGACAGGGGAACCTTCTCTTCCAAGTTCCAATAGTTCGCTCAACAATATTTCTGGTAGTATTAAATGAAGTATTATAATTTCTTTCCCCTTGTGTAATGGGCTGAGCTAGTGGTGTCAAAAAGTAACTCTTCAAAGCATATCCACCATCACCTACAAACAAGAAAAACTGCATATTCAAATTTTTTTTTGGATTGATATTAACCCCTACATTTTATAATTCAGTAAAATTAATAGTTTCTTTAATGCAATGTAATATAAACGACCAATTCTTTCACCTAGTAAAAAGTTATCTGGAAATTCTCCATTTTCAAACCTTTGGCGTAAGTTACTGTTAATAAACATTGTAACATCGTGGACTGATCCAGGCCAACGAGCAACAATGTTATTAATTTTCATATCTGCACCACAAGTAACCTGGACATTAGGTGAGAAATATCCTTTCCTATTTCGGTATATTTCTGCATCATCTCCCCCTAAAATATTTTTATTCCAATTTAAAAAAGTAATGTGGGTCTACCTAAAGCCTTTATTTCAAGATATAGATGATAACAGGCGTACTAAAGCAAACTTTTAAACATCACAGACCAGTTGTAAGAGATAAATGCAATTCATGAAAATATGTAGACGACTGTGTGGTGTGTGCCTACACCACAGATGGAAAATACCTGTAGGTGATCGAACCTGAAATGGCACAGTCAGTGACCAGTCTCGCATTTAAGAATTAAACTAAAAAATCTGTACTATGATGATTTACAAATTTATTGATTACATTCTAGAGGTATAGGTATGTACTTCAATTAGATCTTTTATTTCTTACCAGGAGACTGAATCCTAATGTGAGTCCCATCCACCACACCAATGACCCTTGGGAACCTGGCAATGTTATAAAAATTTGTTTGTTCACGGATGATGTGGGCTCTAGAGGGCATCTGGATAAACTGGGCAGAATGTCTCGCAATAGCTCGGGGCACTCTCTTTATTACACGAGTTACTGTGGAAGAATGCACTCCAGAAAAATCTGCAAGAACACTGTGGTGACTTCCAGTTGCAAAAAATCTAAGCGTAGCCAATAATTGGTTCACTGGACTAAGACTGTTATTTCTAAAAATGAATATCAGTTTAACTACAGAGATATACTTTTCAAATTTTGTCATAACTTACACATTACTAGGATATTCTATGTCATCCTCAATGATTGTTAGGATATTGTAAACCGAACCTTTATATAGCCGAAACCGCTTAAAGAATGTAAAGTCGTCCAATGTCTCGAAATAATTGGACCGTGCATATACTTTTCGAGGAAAACCAAAATCTATGATTTCCAAAATTTCCATATCATCCTCGAAAATGTCGTCCTCCTCTTCGAATTGCAGCATTGCTTGAATAATATATAGTTTCAATTTGCGATTTCTACTTGTTTATACCGGAAGTTATAAACAATAATAAAATCAATAAACATATACATAACCACAATACCGCAAAGGAATTGTTAACTCGCATTTAACTCGTCGTTTTTGACGAGTTAAATTAAATCCCGTGTTAGGGTTTTAACCCAAGGATTAAAACGCGGTGCATTGGAAGTTTTTAGTTAATCCGTGAATTAGCGTTAACTCGGGGTTAAAAACGTCGGTGCACTTGGCTATAAGAGATTTAATTTTAATCCTTTTTGTTCCAGATATAATATGTCATAATCTTTATCAAAATTATGATTTTCTGTTATTTGCGTACCTACCTAGAATGTTCATTATTTTTGTTTTTGGTGAAAGAATCAAAGTGATCTTTAATTCTAGTTTTAAAAGACCGACGAGTTTGACCAATATATTATTATGATTTTTCACAAAAGCCACAATTTAATTTGTTAAATCCACTTCTGTTATCTTTCGCTGTTTTATCCTTATTATTTTTAATGATCTTGCTCAAGTTATTGTTAATTTTATATAAAATATTAAAGTTTTGTTTATTAAGTAAACTTTTTATGTTATCGCTAGCTCTACCTATGAATGTTAAAGTTGTATATTTAATTTGTCTTTTGTTATGGGCATAACTTCATTTATCGCTTTTTTATATGACATTCTACAGTGTATTTTATATATTATTTTATGATTGTAACCGTTATTGGAAGCCATTTGTTTTATTAAACTAAATTCTTTATTAAAATTTTTTCGCGACATAGGGACATTAATTAAGCGGTGGACCATGATATTATATGCTGCTTGCTTATGTTGAATAGGGTGATATGATTTATAGTTAATTGTTAGATCAGTGTGGGATGGTTTATGATAAATTGAAAATTCAAATTTATTATTGGTTTTAATAATGGTTTAAATCTAGAAAATTGATGGAATTATTATTCTCGAATTCTAGTGTAAAATTAATTTTTGCATGTATAGAATTTAAGTAATTAAAAAAAGTAGTAAGTTGTCTATTAGTTCCAGAGAAAGAAACTAGAATGTCATCGACATATCTATACCAAAATTGGCAATATTTAAAAAGATGATGTGACTCAATAATATTTTCAAGATTGTTCATAAATATTTCGGCTAAAATCGGGCTTAGTGGGTTACCCATAATTAATCCGTCTTTTGCAGCATAAATTGTATTATTAAATTAAAAGTAATTCTGGTCTAGGCATATTTCTAGAAAGTGAATAATTTCATTGATCATTATTATGTTACATTCTTAGAGTAGATCAGTTTTTTAACTAGTATAATAGTTTCATGAGGTGGTTTAATAACAGAAAATCATAATTTTGATAAAGATTATGACATATTACATCTGGAACAAAAAGGATTAGAATTAAATCTCTTAGAATCTCTCTTTGTTAAACTCAAAGCTTTGTCGTTAGGACGTCTAGTTATTATTGTTAATATAATAATTAATACCTTAATGTTTACCTTAGGTTTGTTTTTCCATCGCTACCTTTAGTTAGACCTATATATTAAGGTATTTGTTTTTAATACCTTACATCTGAAGAAGCTGCTGTGACGGTGAAACACGTGTCATGTGACATAGGTATTAAAGTGAAAATCAAAAAACAATTAGTGTTTTCTTTCATATGTTAAATATGGATTTCCATCAAGTAACGGTCGAAACTATAAGACTTCTTAAATTTTTGTAAGCAAATCCTTTCACTTTAAGCATTTCCTTGAGTGGGCACCGATTGCCACAAGGTTAAGTATTCATAACAAATTAAGTACCTATGTGTTAGCAAATTCTAAAAAAGTTCAATTTCTTTATTTTTATTTATAAGGCTCAATATGTGGTTTTATATTATATCGAAAATAGTATCTTATCTTTTTGGAAAAACTAAAACTGATTGAAATAATTATAATAGTTGTTTGTTGAAAAAAATCTATCTATTATTTATACACAGACTTCTATAGGGTCAATTTTTGAATTCAAACTTTCACACATTTTTCAGGTAGGTGGACACCCCGTCATCACAAAAAGTGATACTTTAAAAAATGTCTCAAATATTTAATGAAATTAGACCACCCTTATATCCTGGGCAACAATCTTGGTTTTGACAACCTTGCTATTATAAACAATGCATGCAATAGAAGATCACAGATAACACTTTCTTGGCATTAATCAACACAAGCCAGACCCTAAAGAAAAAAGTTGCATTTTTACAACGCTAAAAAAATATCTTAAAAGCTATTTTGTCTGAAAATTGGAATGACCCAAATTAACTGTGTGATCAAATGACATTTTAAAATAATGTACATACATAAAAATAGAGTTAAGACGGGCCTTGGTTTAATGGTCAGTTAATGTATAATAATGTATAATTCGAGAAGACTGATAGATCACATAATTTCTGATCAGGGAAATGACAAAAAAAAAATGTGTTGCGACAGTAGAAGATAATCCCCTTTCGGATCATAGAAAGATTATAGTATCTGTTGCGAAGAGTGTACAAAATTATAAATCTAAGATGACATACGAATCCAAAGGCATAAACTATAGTAGATTTAAGGAAACGTTTTGTCAACAGGTCAAAGGACCTAGCATCACCTCATTTCAACAACTTATCGAGAAAATCAAATGGTGCAAGGACCAAAGTGAGTAGGTGAGGCTCATCAGGTGTCGTGGCAATAATACTTGGGTAACACAACTGAACTACTTGACCTAAAAGTGTCAAAATTGTAAGGAAATAAACGGTAAATTTAAATTAAAAAACAAAATCAACAATAAGATGATAAAATCTTTAAAAAATAGATATGTACTTTAGAAATACCTAGGTGGGAAGAGGCTGGAAATGACAGTAAAAAACAGTGGAGGTTCATAAATAATCTGGTTAAACGTAAAAATCATGAAACAAAAACTGAAACTCACTGTAAATGATATTGAGGTTAGCAATCCAATGGACATAGTGATTCAGTTAAACAAACATTTTTCTTCGGTAGGCGCGAACATTGTGAAGGAAGTAAATACCGAAATTGAAGGTTTAGGTCTAGAGTTTCAAAATAGTATAGGGTTTGATGACATTTATTGTGAAAAGAGTTTGTATTTTTGGCCAGTGGATGAAAGGGAAATCAGGGAAGTTATCTCGGATGAAAAAAAAAACAAATAACAGTTCAGGATATTATTAATCTAGGAGATGATAATTCCAATATTACCCAAATTAATTAACAATACAATTGTCTCTGGTACCTTTCCTGAGGAACTCAAAATCAGTAGAATACGCCCTATAAGTCAGGCAATAAAATGTGTTGTGGGTAATTACAGGCCAATAAGTGTTGTAAGTGTGTTCTTTAAGATACTAGAGAAAATCATAAAAAAAAAGAATGCTTGGTTTCACTGAAAGGTTTGTTGGTGGGGATGATTTTCAGTATGGATTTATTAAAAATAGCAGTACGTCTGGTGCAACTGTGGATCTTGTAAATGAAATTCCGACCGAATTAGATAATAAAAAATTTGTCATTGCCATTTTTGTTGATCTAAAAAAGGCATTTGATGTGGTCAGTGGGGACATTCTCTTGCGGAAATTAAGTAGTATGGGCTTCCGAGGAAATTCTTATCAACTTATAAAAACATATTTAGAAAATAGAAAACAATATGCGTGACTGGATCACCTTACAAGTGATATTGCAATCAATACATTTGGTGTTCCTTAGGGGTCGGTCCTTGGGCCATTGTTATATTCGTTGTATGTTTTAAGTTTAAAGGTTGCAAGACTCGAAAGCCAGTACTACACGTTCGCTGATGAGACTATTAGTTATAGTGCGGAGAATGTAAACGATTTAGAAGTAAAAGTAAACACTGATTTGGATTTGTATAGGAACTGGCTGCTATACAATAAATTAAAGATTAACATTGACAAGACAAGATACATACTGTTCAGGCACAAGAATAAAAATATTCCGAATCCCAATATAAACATAAATGATATTAATATTAATCAAGTATCACATATAAAATATTTAGGATTAATTATTGATCAGAGCCTTAATTGGGATCAACATATTGTTCACGTAACAACCAAGATTCTACCAATGATCAGTTCCATGTACAAGGTTAGACATTATCTTAGTGAGAAATCTAAAATTGGTATATTATTATATAATGCTTATTTTCTGTCGCACATCAGGTATCTGATCCCGGTTTGGGGAACGTATGGAATGGTAAATTTTAATAATATGCAAATTTTGCAAAATAAGATTTTAAGAGATCTTTTTGAATACAATCGCCTCACCCACAGCGAAGACCTATACTGAGTACTGAGATCTGGATATCTGCAAGCTGCGCACCATATTGGAATTTGAGCAGTGTAAGCTAATTCATAAAATAATAAATAAAAAGCAATATTATTCATTTGCATAATACCAGGTTAAGTGACAATTTATATCAAAGTAATATTATGACAAATAAAGGCTTCTACAATCCAGTTTATCAAGGAATATAATATAATAGACTGCCTGCCGCAAGTCATTATGAATAAGAAAAGTAACAATGTCTTTGTGAGAGAACTAAAATTGTACTACAATGTTTGAGATTTCGTTTATTGTTTGTTATTTCGAATTCGCTAGTTGACTAGTATAATTGTTGTCAATGTCAATATATTATGTTACTGTCCTCGAGACCAGTGTCTTGTACACTGATTAGGGGATTTGGATAAATTAGAAAACATGTAATAATGTAGTTAAATAAATTTCTTATTTTCAAAAATACAGTTTTGTTTATGTTCTGGAAAGTAGGTATGTAAGGAAAAACATGGACCAATATAGAACAAAATAAATGGTGTGGCACACCCATATGATACTGTGGTCAAAATGACCTTACCAAGTCATGGCAGGCTAAAAAGGTGTCAACATGCTAGGCTGCTTAAGTTTTTATTAAATTACCCATTACTGAAGGGGCGCTCTAACACAAAAGCAATTCAAAGATAGGATAAGGAACTTTTTCATAAATAAACTATTTTATATACTAGTGCTAGAACTCAAACTTGAATAATTCGACTATTCAAATACTCAAATACTGAATATTTTTCTTTAAAATCATTCATAATATATTATGTTCGATTATTTCGAGTATTCAATATTTGAATATTCAATTAATTGCATGTTTAAAGATTTCAGTATTAGAGTATTCAATTATGAAATATTTTTCCTTCAAAATTATTTAATGTTACCTACAAGAAGCCTTTTCAAAACAGGTTAATTGTATTAAATAATTGAACTAACCTGACGTGTTTAGTCAATAAGTGCAGCTAAGGAAATTGCACACACACTAAGACCATTTTCCGGTCGTAGTGAACACTTAGAATAGTTCATCAATAGTGTCGATAAATTTCACAATAGATACCCAGCGAATACAACAGACGAAAGTCTAAAATAATTCGTTTTTGCCTCTATAACGTCAAGAATAATTGATGAAGCAGGTGATTTTATATTGTGTAGACCTGACTTAAAAACTTGGTCAGATATAAAAAGTGCTCTAAGATTAAAATTTGGCGATAAAACAGATAGAAACATTCTTTCACAACAATTCAATTTTCTTTGTAAAAATAGACATGAGTCAGCTTTAGAATTTATAGATAGGTTAAAATTACTTCACTCAAAAATCGCCATCAAAACACAAGCCGATATTAATCTAGATGAAGGAATTAACTCAAGACTAAATATTAATGCAAATAGACCACCTTTACCAAACCCGATAAGACAAAAAATTGTATATCAACCACAAAAAATTAATCAAATACCATTTCCTAATTTTAACAATTCGCAAAATCAATATATGGCATGTAACCGCCCCAATTTATTTACGCCAAACGTAAATTATGCCCCAGTGTTTCCAAGACAACCAATTAACGTCCAACCAAGACAAATCAATCACCATTTTCCCACTAATATAGGCAAGTTTTTCGAAAACCCAGAAATGTTTTTTCTCCAGAAAATTCTAATAAACCCACCGAAAAAGTCACACCAATGTTCACAACAAGCAGAATACCTTCTCTACAAACTAAAAATATAGGACGAAGAGAAACCAATCCATACAAAAACGTATAGATATCCCTACGTACACAAACAGGAAGTACCAAGACAAATATCGCAAATGTTGGACGACGGAATTATTATTCGCCCTTCATCCAGTCCTTGGTCCGCTCCTGTTTGGATTGTCCCAAAGAAAATTGAGGCGTCGGGAAAACAAAAATGGCGCATTGTGACCGATTATAGAAAATCTTACGAAAAAATTATAGACGTAGGTATCCATTACCTAATATATCAGACATTTTAGACAAATAAGAAACAGTCAATATTTTACAACTCTAGACTTAGCCTCTGGCTTCCATCAAATTGAAGTCCATTCAAATTCTATTTCAAAAACAGCATTTAATGTCGAAAACGGACATTATGAGTACGTTAGAATGCCATTCGGGTTAAAAAATGCCCCCACGACATTTCAACGATTGATGGACGTCTTGAAAGATTTGCAAAATAAAATATGCCTTGTTTATAATGGACGACGTAATAATATTTTCTACTTCCCTTCAAGAATACATTTGCAATTTAAAACTAGTATTTAACAGACTAAAAGAATATAATTTGAAAATACAGTTAGATAAATGCGAATTTCTTTGTAAATCTGTAGAGTTCCTAGGACATGTTATTACAACTGACGGTATTAAACCCAATCAAAAAAAAATCTCGAAGCAATAAAAAAATTCCCCAACCTGAAATACGACTACCTAATACAGAGGATCAGAAGACCACTCATATCGAAGTTCAAAAAATTAATTACGAAGAACTAAAAAATGCACAGATTGAATTTAACCGCATAAGATTTGCCAATCTAGATAATAAGCCACTTTCCCAAGCTTACTGGTCATTTTTACTCATTCCTATAATTATTGTATTAATAATTATATTTATCTTATGGAAATTAAGGAAAGGACTACCCATAAGGAATATCCAAGAAAATGCTCCGAAAATCTCTGAACCCAGATTTTCTGAACTTGATGAGGAAAGAGTTATGTGACTCGGAGAAGCCATTATCTAAAAGACATTAAGCCTAAGTGTTTACATTGTCATTAATATATAAGTAGTTTTAAGCCCTTTAGCATTACTTGATTTTTAATGGTCGTAATGATCGTTAGCTATTAAGTCAAGTGATAAGTCAAATTCTCCACGATTGTTAAAACTCCATTTTTTGAATAAAATTGTTTTTAAAAACAAAGTTTCTGAAACGAGTTATTTAACTCTAATACTACCTACCTATACCCTATATGGTTGTCAGGGAACGGATGTTAGGAAAGGTGGATTAAAACAGTTAATATTAGTAATGTAGTCGATATCGACCTGATGGAAAACGACTCTTTGCAACATTTCTGGTTATTCGTAGAACTGCTTTTAACAAATAGAAATGTCACTAAAATAGAAAATATGCACGTTATTCTTACTTTTCAAATAAAGAACGTTGTTAAAACATCTTTGTTTTAATGAAAATAACAGGTTAGACGCCAGAGAAACCTACACTATAACTTACTCATCCAAAATCGACGTGAAGTGGAACCCGAATATTAACACGCACTTAATTTCGTGATTTTCTAATGTCTATGCAATAAAGAAAAAACGAGTTGCTAATTGAAACACGAAAATCCGGAGCGAAGACACTGTTTCACCCAAATTCACACCACGATGGATTTCTTAAAATTCAAGAACAATGGCGGACCACTACTCGGTAGCAAAAACCTCAAACGGGTACAAGAACGGCTGCTGTTGAAATGATTTGGAAGCCAGCCATAGAAAAAAGAAACAAAGTTTAGAATAAAAACTTAAATGGAGCATTATTCTGACTGATAATTTCGACGTGCAATCGTCGGATGGCGCCACTTACCAGAAATATCCCGAGCGATGGTGCTCGCCGCGGTGCAGAGTGGGTGCAGATTCCTGTCGACTGTTGCTTTGTCATCTTGTCAGTTTTAGTAACGGCTTAGTTTTTAATTTTTTTGCTTTCGCGCATCCATAGTGGTAAGAGGCATCGAGTTTGAATCTGTGCGAGTTTTATATTAATTTGTATTTGACTAAAACTGTGAAGTGGTGAAGTGTGTTTCCTTTTGAGCAATGAATAAGTACTATGTACCTGCAGTACGCCCAACAAACAAACTGCACAAATAGGCATAACAAAGATTTCCAAAACATAATCCGGAGTTGTACGTATAACATTTGGTTTCAACTTGTAAAGCCTGCAAGTTATTAACCTTTGAGTGTAGAAGAAATTAATAAGAAATATTGTGTATGTGAAGAAAATGTTGACCCCTAATGCGTCATCAATTCCGGAGCGGTCCTAAGGTTAATGCAGTTCCTACACTTAACGTGCCCAGGTAAGTTACAGAATTAAAGTACCATTGCGAGCAAAGAAAACTGAGACACGCATTTTTGCTTCTACCTGCTGTTCTAGAGAGCCTATAAAAAAAAATATCAGCTTTGATGTTTAAAATAGGTCTTTTGTCTGTTGATTAGTAGAGCATCGATTCCATGTTTTATTTTTTTTATGATAGTCTATAAGATCTAGAATAATATAGATAAAATGTTTTTGTCGGTTTTTTTTTCCTAGCAGTGGTACCACTTACTTTTTAAATAACCGAACTAAAATATGTTGTGCCTATAACAATATTGCAATAGTTTTAGAGGCAGAATACAGGTACCTACTTTTAATTTATCTATATCTACCTATACTTATAATTAGGATAATTGACTTGAGGTGCCTATATATATTATACTTAATTACCTAATTTTTTTTTGTATTCCAGGATTTACTGATTTTAATTTGGAAGGAGTCGCAGGAAAAGGAGCTTGCCTGATTGTCGATTGATGGTGGATATATCAAAGGTATGTTATTTTATATACATTTCTATGCAGAAGAAAATCAATAGTTTAATAAACTCCCTCTAACTTTTAATTAATGGAAAATTTGTAGAGTAATTATTGTAGTAACTACATACAATCTAGTGTAGGTATAGGTACGACGTACCTTAAAAGATTTAGATGTATACCTGCTGTTGTTTGTTCAATTTTTTAAAGAAAAACAATAGTTTTGGTGTATTTCTCTTTTCGTTATATACCTATAATAAATACCTATTGACATATTTATTATAACTTCTATAAGGGTTGAGTTTATTATATAAATAGGTGCCTATTGCAGTAAACTTTAACTGATTTATTATAAGTAATATTATATGGATGGCTCTTGTAGAAGTTTCTAGTAATGTATAAATAATTAATATATTGCATGGCATTTTTCAGCAGTTCCCTCAAGGGCACAACAATATGGATGTTGCCAAACATATCAGGACAAGAAAGTAGGTCAGCCCTATCAAAAGCAAGTATTTTGGTGGGTAAGTGATTTGTTACAGTATATTTAGCATTTTATAAACATTTTTGTATACCTAAATTACTTTTTGCTTATATATACCTGTGTATACCTAGATACTAGGAAATATTAAAATTTGTGCACACAATGGAGAGAAAGGCCAATCTCCTAAATAGCCATGCATCAATTTATAGATTAAGAAAATACCAAAATATTGAATGGGTCATAAATTCATTTTAAAGAGAAACCTAATTTTATAACATAAAAAAAAGTCCCATTTGTTATACCTACCTGCCATATTCAAATTTCTTGACCATTGATAATACTTAATGACCTAAAATTTATAAAGATTTTATTACTTTATTGTAACATCATCCTATTGCTCATTTATTAGTGATTTACAAAATATCTCCGCCCCCCCCCCCCCCCCCCAACGTGTGTCTACGAATAGGTATAGAGTTCGCAAGTGGAATAACATTTTTTTGTATGTTATAAAATTCGAGCATTTGCAGACATGGGTTTAAAGGAACTTCTTTTCTTAAAATCATGCATACATATGAACCCCCTTCAATATTAACATTTAATTATGAAACACGCTGTATATTTAAGAATAGCCCTCCGCAAAATGTATACTTTGCATACCCATCTAGGCATATTAACAATTATTATAATTATTCCAAACACAAACTAACAATGACAAACAGAGAGGGACATGATATTTATTTATTGTATAAAGTTCTTGTATCATTTGCCTCCTAGTATAAATGCGTTTAAGAAGTTAAAAAGGAAAACATTTAATTGCTGTCAACTATGAAACCTTATGATATGAATATTTTGAATTTGTTAGAAACAATACAGGTCATGTTTTATTGTTCACATTATTTCGTTTTATGTGTTAAACTTTGGTTGTAACATGCTTTTGAAATCAAGAGGGTTTATTATTATTAGACAATAAATTTAATAAAAAAATGTCAACATGTCTTATCTTTTATTCCTCCTTTTTTTTGTGGTAATGAGATTATTTGTCAATTTGTACCTATATGTGTTTAGGGCATGAAAATTCATTGTTTTTGGAATAATGTGTTTCATAAAATTGGAATCCACACTTTTAGAGATTTTTTATTATTTTTGTATGGTAAACAGTAGAGTAGCATCTCTAAAAAAGTGTGCTTAGTTTTAATCTTTATTTTTTATAAGATATTCTAAGAAAATTGAAATTTCATGCCCTGAAGACATGCAAGTGATAAATGATAATAATGAACTGTTATTTAGTGTTATGAAGAAGCTTAATTATTATTTTTATTTCTTGGGTTTTCGGTCAATTTCAAAATTAAAAACAATGTTTGTTTTTGTGACGTTTCGCTTTATTATATTGTAAACCATTAAGCGTTTTCGGTTTATTATATTTTAAACGCTTTATGGCTTACAATATAATAAAGCAGAACGTCACAAAAAACAAACATTGTTTTTAATTTTGAAATTGACCGAAAACCCAAGAAATAAAAATATTAATTAAGCTTCTTCTAATCTTGACTAAATGGTGAGGGAAAAAAACAGATTTCTGTAATTGGTACGTTCGAATACCGTAAGATGTCGCAAGGCCTTACCATTGCATTGCATAGTGGTTCCTGTAATTCATTTTGTGGAAGAAGTTATAGAATACTATTTTCGCTTTTAGTTGTGCGTGCAATCCCGGCAGGTCTTGGCGCATTATCGCTAATAATTTTATTAGGCAGTTTGCGTTCTAAACTTTGTTTCTTTTTTCTATGAAGCCAGCGCAGGCGGCCGGCTCGGTTTTGTTAATTCCATTATTTGGCGTGTGATTCCCCAACGTACGGCGCTCTGATTGGTTGGACTCTGTTGATAACGCGTCGACGTGGCGGCGTCGGTTATACAGCGGCTGGCGATTCGCGACCATGTTTTTAAACGGCCAATCAAAAAATACAGCGGAATAAAGACCAAAATATTACTGGGGGTGTCGGCACGTCGTCACAAAGAACTTCGATTTGCATATTATAAACTGAGAACAAAGACCACTAACTATAAATAGATTTATTTTAACATTTTTTAACTGTTTTACATGAACTGAGGAGATCAATAATTACTAGAACCCAACTTAATGTTGTTCATTTATAATATGTGAAGTAAACCGATTTTAACGGTCACCTAAAACCGTTAGAATATTTTTGCAGGCGTTTGGATGGCAATAAATACAGCTTGTCCGGGAAGTACCTCCTAATTTCTGAGAAGCATACAGAAATTTGTTATAGAAGAAAATCCCTAAAGTGTCCCTTAACGTAGATACAGAGCCCAAAAGGGGTACCTACCCAGCGATTTACTTTTTTGGCTCTAAATTTTGAACCCCCTTGAATAATTTAATGAAATTTTAATATTTTATAGGCAAGAGGCCATAGTCATTAAACCACAGATACTACAGTAGATGTCTTACATCGTCAGGGAAGTCAGCAACGCTCCCCAGATCTTACAGTGCACGATTTCTTTATCTAGGGTACAATTAAACATCGAGTGTATAATACTCCCAGACTCCCACAACAACTATGGAAATTTGCATGCAGCGAGTGAGGAATGAATTTGCAAAATTTAAGTCCCATGTCGATAAGAAAAGTGACTCACGAACAAGTGTTGCTTAGATGTGAAAAATATCTGAAAGTTGATGGACCTCAGTTTGAACATTTACTGAAAAAATAATAATAGGGGGTTTCCATTTGAAAATGTAGATTTTTTGCAGTTTTCTTAATTTCATTTTTAATCTTATTGTTTAAACACCCTGCCTGTATTAATTAATTGCTATCTAAATATTATAAAAAAATCTATTAAAGCAGGTTCTTTTTAACAACGAACCAAAACCAAAAGAAATAATTAAAGACTTCCTTATAGGAAAAATTGATAATTATTTTATGGCCTGCAAATGTCACTTTTTTACATAAACCCTTAAATATGGCAAAAACATTTGACTTGAGTATAGGACATGACAGATATACAAAATATACCTAGAATCTTACTTACAATTCAAAAATGTAATAATATACAGGGTGTTCCATTTAAAATAAGCAAGTTGACACCCACTTCCGGTATCGCCGGAAGTGTCGCCCTATTGAAAATATTTTAGCCGGGTTGCCCCATACCTATGGTTGCCCCCAGCAACATTAGCATACTGTCAAATTTGTAAAGATGTTCTACGTTTAGTTTTCCACATATAGATGGAAGCGGTTTCCGCAACCAAAGATGAAAACAAAAATTTTACAATGAATAATCAAGTCCAAGTATAAGCACACCCAAGGTACGTGTCAATTATAAAAAAAAACACCCTACTTAAAATGTTTATAAATGCAATTTCCCCATATAATAGTGACCCCAATACTTTATCAAACTTTCTATCAGCGGGTGATTTCCTTATTACAACCTATGGTCAACAAAATGACGATGTTCTTAAAATATATTTCATAAGAACAATTCGAATGAAACCAATCGATCGCGCACAGATATTAGTAGGTTGTAGAACGAAACTCCTAACATGGGATCAAATTAAAAAAGCTTTAAATGATCTATTTTGGCAATAAACGAAACTTGAAATGTTTAGAACAAGATTTGTTTATGGCCGCCCCATACAAAAACAAACATTCTTTAGATTTGGCGACAAGTTTTGAGAAGCAATCTCGCTCAAAAAATAAATTAATTTAATGAGACAGAAATGGATTTCGTAAAGTTTTTAAGATGATTTTAAGCTAAAATGGGGCTAACGAAAGACTACTTACGTTACGTACCAGCTGCTATAAAGGACTGATATATTTATTCTTAAACTAATCAATTTTTTTGAAGCAGTGCATTCTTAATAAGTTCACGCAATGTTTATATTGTGGAGGTTGGAGGTCGAGTGTAAATAAGTTTAAGAACGAGAGGGAAATATAAGAGATTATTGCTTAATTCCCTGGCCAGGGGAGTAGTTGGTTTTTAAAAAGAGAGATGTAAACACCTAATATTTTAACAACTTACCGACATCAATATTAGCGCCATCCATACGAGAGTAGCCAAACGAAAAGTATTATTTACTACTAGTGCAATCTAATGCTTTTATAAACAAATACACGCTAAATTACAGACTTCTGTAACAAAACTATTTTATTTTCACTTCTGTCCAATAGATGGCTAAAAACGACGGTAGCCGATTCAAGAGTCGACAATGATTTCTTGTAATTTATATTCATTTTGATTTCTTTGAAAAAGTTCAAATTGATAACACTTAATATCTTGCTGTGCTGAATGTATGTATATATTATTATATAAATAATCTGATTTAATAAAAATATTGTTAATATCTCAGACATATATGTTCGTCTGAAGCTAATATTTATATTCGTACTACTATACTTACATGAGAAATAAAAGACGATCCAAGACTTTTTCAACCTTTATTTCTTCACCCGATTCAATATGATCTGTTAGGTGATTCTGGTACCAGCCTATTATCGACAGCGCTTCTCTGAATTCCTCTGGAAATAAGAAAATATGTGAACTGTGAAATTTGGATGATAAAGCTGTCATAAAAACTAACATTCTTTAAAGGTGGCTCGCCCTGCCTTCGCAGATACACAACAATCGTGTTGCTAAGATTCTTAAATTCCGGGAAACAGCACCATTCCCATGTTAGCCGGCTGCGAAGCAGTGGTTTCCCCCTAAACAAGATCTAATTATTATACATAAAGAAGATAAGTAAACCTTTCAAAAACTTACCTCCATTATTTCATTTTCGTGAATATGGACTACGGTACCAAATCGCTATAGTTGTTTATGCAGTCGCTACCATATAATATGCTTCTTTTGCATGTCTAGGTTGAACGTTTTTATTAATGCCAATTCTTGGCATCGCATTGGACAAACAAATCACACTTTTAACTGTCATACAGCAATTTCCCATGTTGGTTTCCTTGCACTCATATCTGTATAATTTTAGTCTATTGTAGTAACTGAAAAATAAGACATTAAATATACTAAATTTCACTATATAGCCTCATTTCATTAAAGTCCTGTTAACACCAACTACACATAATTTCAAATACCAAAAGGAATAAAATAAAACTTTTTTTAAGTTTTGTGCTCTAGGTGTCGTGGTTAATTTAATCAACTAATTAATGGTAAATTAAATGCTTCTACGCTGTCTCCATTTTCAAGGATTTCTTCAAACTACAACACTACATACTGACAACAGAACTAACCTGAATTATTACTACTGATTTGGTTCTACAACACACTCTTCCCTAAAAAAAAATAAAAAAGTTACAGCAAAAGGATACTTCTGACATGGTAAACGCTAGTATGTACCTAAGGTACCTTTTGGTTCAATGTGTACCATGTGAGATATTCTAAAAATCGTAGGAGACTCGCAAATAAACAAGGTGTTTAAAATTAAAACTTACAAAGTTCGAACGCTTAAATTTATTCTTTTCAACCTTTTGAAAGGAAATAGCATATCTTTAATTGGTATTAACAATGTGTTAAAAGGATGCACAATTTTCATACCAGTGTTAAAAATAATTGACTTTAGAAACTAATATACTATTATGCCATTTTTAAGTCTAATCTTACAGTACCCATCCCACAAGAATTACCATTAACAAAACTTATTGACAGGAATAGTAATATTCTAATTACTTTTCAAAGTGGGGAATTAGTAAGTATCCTGAATTATTAAAAACCACCAGACACAACTAGCCTGTAAAAATTTCTACAAAGGTTGAGATACCTCGTCATGTTTTAATTGCTTTTCAGAAGAATTGACGCGCTCATCTACAATCGGATATCAGTAAATTTGATCATTGTGAATTAGGAAATATTAATGTAGGTATATTTAAACTCTAAAAGATATCCTGTGTGGGGACACTCGTGTCATGTGGGTAAAATCTTTCGGCTACAGAGGAGAGCAATGAGAACGGTCGCTGGTCTTTCTTTTAGGAAGAATTGCAGAGATGCTTTTCGCACATATGACATACTCACATTTCCTTCAATCTATATACTGGAAACCCTTCTTTATGTAAAAAATAATGAAGACAAGTATCTAACACACTGTGAGTTGCATGACTACAATACTCGTAATAAAAATAATTTGGCTGTAGTGTATAGACGGCTGAAAAGATGCCAGAATGGGCAGGGCTTTATGGGGATCAAGCTCTCCAACAGGCGAAGTCAAACTGCTTTCTTTTATCAAATTTAAAAACAGGGTTAAGATGTTTCTTGTGAAGAAAGCCTTTTATTCCGTGGATGACTTTTTTAATTGTAATGTTTGGAATTTTTAGTCAACCTTGTTGTAATTTTTATTTTTTTTATACTATTTTAATCTGCTGTACCTATGTCTAGATTATATTTTAGATTTAATTGATTAACATATTTAAGTGTAACTATATCTTGACGTATGTAAGTACTATTGTGCACTAACATTAATAAAGTATCTATCTATCTATCTATTAAACTTAAATTCAACCAAGGTATTTTAACACCCAAAGCTGTTCAAATCTATAAAACAATATGCAGACCAGTTATGGAATACAGTTTTTTACTTACAAATGCAAGGCAGCTAGCATGGAAGAACTTATCATCTGGAGAAATAATTGCATTAAGAAGTTTGACCAAAATCAGACATCCAAACAATCCAATGCACAATCTATCAACTATTTATACACGAAAACAGGAATACAACAGATTTTCAATAGAACGCAAACATTAAACCTTAGATTTGCAAATAAACATAAAAACCAAGAGATTTTAAGACCTGTCTGCAGAACACCAACAGAGAAGTTGCACAAAGATGAAAATGAAGAATGATTTCTAGCAAACAGGCTCCAAACATAAAGAAACACACTAGTGACTTATTTGTTTTATCTATTTAAAAAAATCTAGGAACAGTTTAATCATTTATATAGGTTTATTTAACTTTTTTTCTTTCTCTATAATTTATTATATATTTGTTATCCTACTTACGGAACTAAAACAGGGGCTAAGATATGTTGTAAATATGATAGGCTGAAGGACCACACCAATGACCTTTTGGGAAACCAATAAAGTGCTTGTAAATAATAATAAATATGTCAAAGAAACTTACAAAAAACGGGATATCTTAGAAGTATTACAGGCTTTTAAAAGTAATAAAAAATGCGTATAAGAGATAAACTTGCAACTAAAAATGGGCATACATTGTTGTGTCCCCCGCCCCCTCCCACACACACACACTATTGTGTATTTAATCCCATTGAACTAATATCAAATATTAGAAGGAATAATCCTTCCCTCACATTTAATAAAGTCCATCCGAACATATTTCGTTTGACCTAATAACTGCAATAATAGTTTTATTATATTGTAATGTAAACACCCAAAGAAACCCCGTTACCTGTTCGATCGCCAAACCTACGTTTTTAAAGAATTTCTTGGTAAAGTTACCCATATAAAACTGTCGATGAGCGTGCCAACCAGCGAAATCTACCTGGCCCCAGCTGGCATCACTGTTTATATTACTGAAATGAAATGAAATAAGGGGTACTGCTTTGCACAGGAACGGATTTTGTAGTTAAATGAAAAGCCATAGTAATACCTTATAGTAGCAATGTTTATTATGTTTATTTTTACCATTACTTTTGTATTATATGTATATTAATTTATTATAAGTACAAAACAAGTGCGAAAAGTTTGCGTGCGGAAAAGAGAAACTTTTCACGATCACTTTGGCGTCAGAAGATAAATGCTTCCTGGAATGTTTAGGGTAGCTAGATATCGCATTAGTTGAAGATTCCCAAGGTCTTCACATACTTTTAATATTAACTTGCTGCACACTGTTTCAAATCAAAATAGATAGGTACTAATCTATTTCGAATATTATGTTTACTATTTATATAAGCTATACAGGGTGTTACTTAATGATGTGGCGTAATTTCAAGGGAGTATTCCTGAACCAAATTCAAATAGAAAAGTTCATATAAACATGTGTCCTGAAGAGTCTGGTTTTCAAGATACAGGGTGTCAAAGTTTTAAAAAAATATTGGTTTTTTATTAATATCTAAATGATCCTTTTACCGATTTTGTTGAAATCTGGCAGGGTTATTCATTGTAATAAGACGCTAAGTTGGCACTAACTAAAAGAAAATTATAAGTTCCAGTGGCGTCTCGAGGGGCAGTGTCACGAATAATATTGACAAAAAAAATGTACGCTACTGAGTTTTTTGAAAAATTTAAATTTATTTCAGATTGGGCATCTACAAATACAACTTCCTTTTCGAGGAAAAAAATAAAAACGACTTCATTGCATGTCGGAAAATTGTTAAAATAAAATCAAGTTAACTTTGATCGTTGCTAGGAAATGTTGTTTTGTTATTATGAACATAATGGTTTTGACTTTCGGTAACAGTTTGTTATTATTTTTCCTCTGGTCAAAAGGTTAATAATTGTGCTATTCAAAAAATGGCAAATAATTATTCTAATTTGGAGATGACACAAATGCATTTCCTTTATGGTCTTGCCAATGGTAATTCGGCGGAGGCCCGGCGGCTCTATCAAGAACGGTATCCTGACCGTGTCCTTCCATGTAGACAAATATTCATAAACATTCATCGTCGTCTGACTGAATCTGGCAGTTTTAAACGTAATACCTCAGAGGGAAGACCTCGTACAATTCGAACTCCCGCAGTTGAGGAGGCTGTCCTACATGCGGTCAAAGAGAATCCTGCAACTAGTACCCGAAAAATAGGTAGGGAATTAAATATTTGTTATAAAATGGCATGGGAAATTTTAAGAGATTCCCTGTTGTATCCTTATCACGTACAAAGAGTTCAGGCACTTCTGCCAAGAGATTTTGAACCGCGTACGCAATTTTGTAGATGGTATCATCAAAGACTTGCAGAAAATCCTCACTTTGATTCCATCATTATGTTTACGGACGAAGCCCATTTTTCCAGAAATGCAATAATTAATTTCCATAAAAATCATAACTGGGCCCAAGAAAATCCACATGCTATTACAGAGTCAAATGTTCAGGAACAATTTTCTGTCAACGTTTGGATCGGTATCTTAGATGACTTGATTGGACCTTTTTTTTTACCACGACGCGGACGTCTTAACGGACAATCTTACAGTCATTTTCTACAAAATGATTTGCCTGTGCTTCTTGAAAATGTTCCTTTATATTTACGTCAACAACATTGGTTCATGCATGACGGTGCTCCTGCCCACTTTAGCATATTCGCTCGTGAGTATTTGAATGGAGCTTACCAAACTCGTTGGATAGGTCGTGGAGGACCACAATTCTGGCCACCTAGATCGCCTGACTTAAACAGCCTAGATTTCTATTTGTGGGGGCACCTAAAAGCATTAGTTTATGTTACACCTATCGAGACAGAAGAACAACTAAGGAATAGAATTATTGACGGGTGTGAAACCTATCGTAACACTAATGGAATTTTCGAAAGAGTTCGTCGCTCGATGAGAAGGAGAGCAGAAGCCTGCATAGAAGCGGGAGGTAGTCATTTCCAACATTTCTTGTAAATAGTCATTACTTTTCGTTTGTTAGATTTTAAAAAATGGCTTAGAAATAAATATACTGAACGATCAAAGTTAACTTGATTTTATTTTAACAATTTTCCGACATGCAATGAAGTCGTTTTTATTTTTTTCCTCGAAAAGGAAGTAATATACGAAAAGATATTAAGAGACAAAAAAGTTGTATTTGTAAATGCCCAATCTGAAAAAAATTTAAATTTTTTAAAAAACTCAGTAGCGTACATTTTTTTTGTCAATATTATTCGTGACACTGCCCCCCGAGACGCCACTGGAACTTATAATTTTCTTTTAGTTAGTGCCAACTTAGCGTCTTATTACAATGAATAACCCTGCCAGATTTCAATAAAATCGGTAAAAGGATCATTTAGATATTAATAAAAAAACAATTTTTTTTTTAAACTTTGACACCTTGTATCTTGAAAACCAGACTCTTCAGGACACATGTTTATATGAACTTTTCTATTTGAATTTGGTTCAGGAATACTCCCTTGAAATTACGCCACATCATTAAGTAACACCCTGTATAAACAGGTATAATACCTGTAACTAAAAAAAGTTTTGAGAAATATCCTAATAATTAAGTTGTTTCTAGAAAACCTTAATTAGACAGTTTATTAATTTTGATAATAAATCAAGTAATGTACCTATCTATTGTTATTATAAACTGGCATTAAAAATAAATGTGGGTTAATACGTCTTCGCGAAAGCCGAGTTTATGAGGGGTTTTATTGCAGTCATTAAGCCAAACGAAATATGTTGGGAAGTACTTTACATCTGTAGTAGAATTAATAAAAAACATAGTAACATTTCTGCACAGTTGGAAAAACTGAATACAACATGTAATTAAGGTGGAAAATTTTTATATGTGTGAGTACTGATGTTCAACTCTTAAAAATAAGTTTAGATGAAGACAGTGATACTGACTCAGACCTAAATTTAGAGTAAAGTAGAAGTAAGTTGCCAAAATTGATTATTGTAAAACTCTTCTGTGTACACACATTGTACTGTATTTAAATCTTAAACTTAATTCTAATATTGTTTTAGTGTGTAGTCTAAATCCTAACAATGTAAATATTAATCATAATTAGTAAAAATATTTTTCATATACCTACCTAGTGTACTTTGTTTTATTGAAAGTAGTAAATCTGTATTTCAGTAATGCATTAATATTTATTGTACTTATAATGTCTTAAAGTATTATTATAATAATTCATCTTTACTTTTAGTTGGTTTAAAATGTCTCTTTAATTCAAAATAAAAATAAATCAATATGTAGAGAGTTGTGGTTTGAAAATGTTGGGACCTACACAATTAGGTAGTTGATATATTGCAGTAAATGTCAACGATATAATGTAAACTTTACTATACTAACCTCATCAACAACCATGGTGCCCCACTCTTGTTCCTGCAACCATTTCATTGTTTGCTCAGCTTCCCATGATCGTTTCTGAGTGTGAGTTATCATAGAGTATGTTGTTACCAAGACACTACAACCCTAAAAGAATATTGGTTGAATTCGCTTACCACAGAACTGATACCAAGATCATATCATGGGTTTATCTTTCGCCTCGGATGTGAATCTACATATCATACTGTCATCAGCTGTAGACCACATTTTAAACTGCTGCTTCCATTGTTCTACGGATACGCCGGAGTTACAAAGCACAAGTGTTTCCTTACTGCACAACAGGCTGTGACACCTACCTAAAAATCAAATATTGCATTATTAAGTTCTACCCTAAAAAACGGTAACTTACTAAAGATTTACCGGCTACACAAACTACCGTTACCAAACATTTTCCTTAAACTCTTTTCCTGGTAAGACTTTAAGACTGCTGAAGGCCTCAAATCAATGTTGATGTCAGGATTTACAGTATCATTCCTAAAATAAATGTGAAGTAGGCCTTATGTTTTAAAGGGTAAGGAAGTTATAGTAGTAGGTACGTACCTAAAATCATATTCAGCCAATAAGGGGTATTCTAGCTGTATACAGCGTTTCTGGATAACCTCTATTTTTTCCTGATTGACTTCAAATGATACAGTTTGAAGTGTTTGTGTCCTCTTCCTCATCTTCATTGTCCATTCTCTCATAAAAGTTAGTTATATCATCAGGCACTGTTGTAACTGAAAACATGTCTATTCTAAATTGGCCTTTATAAAAAATTCTATGATATTTCATAGTATTCACTAAAACTAGCGCTAATTTATCCTCGTTTCAAGTTATTTTCTCTAATGGTAGAAACAAATTTGCAGCACAAATATACAGTTTCAACTTACCTTAAGAATTAGCTTCAGCAGAACTGGAAGCTTTTGCACCAAAACTGGGAATATTCTTTTTATCTTGCACCTAAAAACACAAGACATCTTTTTCTGATCTAAAAACAGTTCCAGATTTATCAATATCTTAATTATTACTTACCTGGGTTATGAAACCCTCCCCGCATCTCCTTCAGCAATTATCCTGAGTCTGAACTCTTGAATAACGGGATCTTTTAGCAACTTTTTCAAAATTTCAGGAAAAGGGCTTTCAACGAAGTATGTACTTATTGTGTTTTAGTACTAATTTCACTTTTCCATAGGACAAAGTACAGAGTTTAATGAATTCGACTATACCATCTGATATGGTTGTTTTGCTAAAGAGGTAAAAAGGCTATGGAACAAATTGGTACCTACATGTTTCTTTCAAAAACACACACTTAATCGTTAAATAATTACTTAAATGTATTTTCAAGATATCTAACCACTGACCTTAGTCTTTTTAAATACTCAATGATGTCATTGGTTTGAAGACCTACACTGACTGCGGCATATAGCGAGTATGCTGTAAGCTTGTACTCATGGACATGTTCCGGCCGACACACTGGTTCCGAAATAGCTACCAAAAATATTGTTACTGTCAATCTAGCAGTGTAAAGATTTAGAATCATGACTAAACTAGAGGCTAATGTTTTTGGACATATCCAAATTGCAAAATACACTACTACTAACCTATAAGAAAGTCTTGAGCATGTTTATAGACAAGGGAAAAGACTCTAAAAAGATATGCCCATTCGGGGCCACCCAGCATTATCAGGCTTCAAAATCATTTGTGATCTGTAATCTTTGGCTCCGAATTCATCCTCCTGGATTTTCTCATCGTTTTTCTCGGCGTCCCGGTCGGCTGCACCCGGTATAGATGCCTCTTCTCCTTCTGAAAAAAGTTCCAGATGATGTTTGAAACACAGGCTTCGAGAAAATATCATTTATTGTAAGACTTGGGATTTGATTATTTCGTTGAGAACGTTTACTTGTTCTTTGCAGAGGGTCAAATCGAAATACTGCAGAAAATAAGAGGTTCAAACCTGGAGTATGGTCTTCATCAGGGACCCAAACATCTTCGGCTTCCTTCTTGCGTCTTTGAGACGATTTGTCTGTTTTGAATCCCGTCCTTTTAGGGGGTCCCATTTCATCCAAAACTTCCAAAAGACCTTTTATTTTCGCTAAAATTCACGAATTAAACGATTATTTTTGTTCTAACACAGTATAAGTTCCGTTATACTGTGGTTCTAATAAAACTTTAAACTTTTGCACAGATTCAGTCACAGAAGGTTATGTTGAAGAACGAAAACCGAAAAACGGCGGGACAAAATAATGGTAAAAAAATACTCTATTTTAAGAGATATTTTAATATCAAAGAACTTACATTTTAACTATGATCGGTGTCGTTATTCTCTGCAAAAGGACTCTCAATTTTGGGTAGTATTCTTGTGGAAATTGAAAATCTTCAAGTAAACCATAGAAAAAAGAAACAAAGTTAAGTAAACACAGACAGAACACAGAACTATCCTAGCACCAACGAACACCAAGGTAGTTTCCAGCTAACTGTTATTGTTCTGTGGTACTGAGAGCACAGAACGTTGTTACGATTGAAGTTTCAAGGAGATTAAGCAGATGTCGCCCTTATCGCAATCTTCGCCAATGAGACGCGATCAAAGCCTGCTAGATGACCGGGAAATTCAATTGTTTTTCGAGGAAGCGTCTGGGCCCGTGAGTTGGCATAATTTATTCAAGAAAGTGTTTTTGCCCAGCGAGTACAGGAAGTTATTTCGGGGTAACTTTCATCGTTCCTGTAACTCCTGTAAAACCTAGTTTTTCGGTCGGCGTCAATCCAGAGTTAATGTAAGACAAGGTTTTCAAATTATATTGTTTATTATTACCTCTTGGTTGGTATTCTAACAGTATAATATATGAAAGTAAAGATTGAGTTGGGCAGTGAACCCTCCGACTAAGGGTTTCGGCCCTTTGTTGGAGGTTTTAACGCACAATCGGTTGACTTTGGGTGACTCGTAAGTGCGCGAAATTAATTTGTATATTTAGTCTCTTAAACCTAAATACAATGCATAATTAGAGACTAAATATTGTTCGTATGTAAACTGATTAGTGAACAGATTTAGATGGTGTTCCAGTGCTTACAACATGGAAAATGGTAAGACTCTATATGTGCCTTTATTATATCCATAGAACTGTAGTGTTTTTATGATCTCCTTTATATGCATCATAAACACACAAACTTACCCATCAGTCCTAACAAGAAATTAATACCTTCACCTGTTGGGCAGGAACATGTCTATGCCACATAGAACTACATTCAATTATTTATTGTAAGGGAGACTATCAGAAAATATAGCTTCTTCAATTTGTTTTCTGTGTCTCAGCCAATGAATAACGAAGAATAATAATCCTCTTATGCTTAATTAAACAACCACATAATGTAGGAAGTAAAATAAGCCACTTTATTTTGAAATAATTTTTACCACAGGCGATACCATTTGAATACCTACAAGGCCGTAGCTAGGCGTCATTCATTAGGGGGGGCTTAGGTGAAAAAAAAAGCGGCGCAGACCCACATTTTTGAAGACCGCTTTTGTTTATTATTCTAATATTTGCATTGAACAGATGTATGATAAATTATTTAATTTCACGTCTATTTTTTTTTATTTCTATGCAAAAAGTAGGTTTGAGAAGGTTTTGGATTTGTCATGGGAGAGTTGGAGTTAAGTTTTTGTTTTAAAACTTTTCTCTTTCCACTTATACGAAATAAGTTGTATATATGTTCCACTTTTTACTCGGTAGGTACATATTTTAATTTTCTTTCTTGTTTTTCAGATTTCTTCGCCTATAACGGAACGGGACGGGCGTCATTCTTGCTTATAGGACAATTACTGAAAGTAATAATAAAACTAGTTAACAAAATTACGCATTTCATATAACTGGACATCATCTTCAAGGGTCTTGATCGTTGGGCTTGGTACTAATGCATAATGCGAATATACCGACCTGCGATACAGATCTTGAAGATGGCTCATGCAAAAGATTAACGCGTTTTTGTCCTGCAAGTAAAAGTATGAAAAAAACTCTGAAGGGATTATTTGCCTAAACACCGTCGCCGTGGTTTAGAGGTCAATCCGAGATGCTCATTAGTGAGTGAAATAGTGTGGTAGCGACGAAGGCTGTGGTTGTGGAGATAGATGGCATGTGCATGCATCGGGCAAATGGTTATGGACAAGCAGGTATATATATATATTTACTATTATATTTTAAAGAGATATAGATATAGATAGTCCTTAACAAAGTTGTGTAATCCCCCGCCTCCCCAAGAAAGGTCTCTGGATCCGCCACTGCTATATAAGGGAGTTGTACTTTGTCCTTGTTCAGTAATTTCAAGATTTTTACAGTAAAATAAGCTGAAAGTAAATTGTAAAAATCTATATCAACAATCTACTTAAAATTATGTTGTTAACTTACCGTTATAAATATATTTCCATTTCTTTATAAAAAACGAGCTAATACATCTAACAAACTTTGGATTTTTCACCAAAAACTCTTCAATTACTAATTTTTGAAGCAAAAATCGCCCAAAATCAACAAATAAAACCCAGCTGTGGCCGTCATTCGCTTCACACTTCGAAATTTCCTCGATTGACAACCGAACTCGTCCCTGATTGGCTCAAATATTTAAAGTACTCACGTCAGGGATATCCTCACTTATGTTTAGGATGACGAGATCGAGAATTAACACGAGCGTTAAATGTTGTTGCATCATATACCAAAATGGAAATTAGCATTGGGTTTTAATTTTGAAATTAACGTCTCGCGTTAACTTGTGCGTTTGATCATAGGGCTGAATGTCGTATATCCAACACCCCACAGATTAATTTTATGTCACAGAATAGCAGGAGTAGATTATATTTTAGACAATAATTAATAACTACTTTATTGGACAACGTTTTGACAATATACTTGGCCTTCCAGAATTCTAAAATAAAACGATCTCCTGCAATAACTGAGGGCATGCACTAAATTAATATTTATTGACATTAAAGTTGCTTAACATGTTTATAATATGCGTTGCAACTTTAAACCATTAATGGGATTTTAAAACCCAAAACATTTACAGCATACAAAATCAAAAATTTAATACATGCGAGATAGACATCTTTTTGCGTTTTTAGAAACGTTTTTTTTTAATTGCGACTTTTAAAAACAACATTTTCTGAAAATATATACTTTTTTTAAATTTCTTTGCACAATTTTTTAAATGGGTCAACTGTATGGGATGTTTCCAAAAAAATTCGTTGGTCTTTTTTATATCTGCATTTGGGTTTCAAATACGTTTAATGAGTTTACAGTTAAGATATATGCATTAATCGAATGACCTAAAATCGAGCATATCAATTTTTAAGGCAATTTATTCAAAAAAAAAAATAGTTATTAACAATTTATTTAGTTAAATCCCCCCTCTCCCCTCCCCTCCTTAACTTTTTTATTTTTCACGCTGGTACATTCTTTCATTTTAATTGTCCCACTTTTCCATGACATTGAAATACTGATTTTTTGAGCTAGATGTTCGACTAAAAAAATAAATTATAGGGTTTTGTGAGGGGTATTGCGTAAAAATAAGTCAAAAAAATTTTATAAAATGTCAAATGTCAAAACTATTGACATAACTTACTTTTTTTTAATGGAACACCCTATACAGGGTGTTTCATTAAGGTCGAAGAGCGGCCATATCTCGGAAACTATTGGGCATAGAAATTCAGGAAAAAAAAATTTATAACTAAAGTGGTCATGGGAAAATCCTGGAAATAATTTTTAAGTTCCGCATTTTGCCGCAAGGGGGCGCAATTGAAAAGTAAATTTTTAAATTTTAGATATCTCCGAAAATTGCACGTTCAGGTATATTTTTGATAACACCATTAAAAAGCTTGGACAATTTTGCATAATTTTGGTCCCATGCTTATTGGCGTACCGACTTTAGTAAGAGTGGGGAAAGCTGTTGAATGTGTAATCATTTAAATCGCTGTAACTTATCAAGGACTTATCCGATTTTAGCAAACTAAAACTTGTTTGGAAGAGAAATGTAAGTACTTTTAACTATCGTCTTGAGTGGTCCATGATACTTCTCAATAAAAATACAAGAGGGCGCAATTTGCAATAATAACACATTTCTTAACTTTATTCATTTATTTCAAATCATACGGTATAATTATGATACCAGAATCGAAAAGTAGATGAAATTTGCTACAAAAAATGTCAAAACCGCAGTTCGATATCTCCATCCGTTTCAGAGTTATTGCCAATAGAATAATTTTTAAAACTTTAAATGAAGAAGCGGTTGTTTTCATAGTTTTGTGATCAAGCATTCCATGACAAAAAATATTTTTAAACTTTATGGTTAGGTAGGTTTGTTTCTCATTATTCCAATGTCAAACTCCGTGCCTTCCTTCACACTTTATCTAGGCTTAGGACTAGTCCAAATCATGTAAAATACAAAATTTGGAGCGTGTTTCAAGGCCAACGGGCCATAAAACAGTATTGAAATAATTATCGGAAACTATTGAAGGAAACAATATTCATGGAAAGCTTCTTAGGAAAACAATTGAGAGACTTTATAAATGTTCAAAATGACCTCCGTTGTGCAAAATACAACGATTAATTCTTTTTCTAGAACTAGAGACAGCTGTTTCAATTTCAGCTCGTGAAATCGAATTTAGTGCATTTTCAATTCGCTCAATCATGTTGTCTCGTGTGGTTGGTCGCGTTTTATATGCAATGTCTTTTATTCGCCCCCACAAGTAAAAATCTAACACAGTTAAATCCGGGGATCTAGGTGGCCAAGCAAACAAACTACCCCTTCCAATCCAGCGATTTGGGTATCCAATATCTAAAAAATCACGGACCATATGCGAAAAGTGTGCCGGGCATCCATCATGTTGATACCACATGGATGTTCTTAGGCCAATAGGAACATCTTCTAAAAGGATAGGCAAGTCATTTTGTAAAAAGTTTAAATAAGATTCACCATTTAGATAATCATTAAAAATAAACGGTCCGATAATTCTGTGTCCTAATACTCCGCACCACACGTTAACACTCCATCTGTTTTGGTGATCCACTTCGCGCATCCAGTGAGGATTTGTCTGTGACCAATAGTGCATATTGTGTAAATTAACTTTGCCACAGCTACTGAAAGTGGCTTCATCAGTCCATAACACGTGGGAGAGGAATTGAGGATTCTCGTTACACATCTCTCTTAGCCAATAGCAATAGTCGAGCCGTCTGTCATAATCACTTTCTGATAGCGCCTAATGTAAAACTATATGATAGGGATGCAGCTTAAAATCCCTTAGAATTCGGAACACTGCAGTACAACTTATACCTAGGTCTAAAGAAATTGCTCTTATGCTTAAATGCGGATCGGCCTCTACGTACGCAAGAACGTTTGTAATGTTGACTTCATTTCTTACTGGACGTCTTCTAAAAGCAACTGAAATGCGTCGTACACTTCCCGTTTGCCTTACGCATATTGCCAGTCGCTGAAATACTGCTCTGCCATAGTGCCTTCGTTCAGGATATCTGAGAGCATATTCGCGTTCCGCTATAGGCGCATTTTGAAAACATTCAAAATATACGGCCAGCATATCGTAAGCTTCGGCATTGGTATAAGCCATTTTTGAAAGGTACGTATCACAATTTTCTATCAAGAAGTTTAAGATGAATTACGGATAAACTTTTGTCAACACCTTTCAAAATGAAACTAGTTGACAACTATTTGCATTATTTGTCTTATCTCCATGGAAACTTTCAGATTTTATTTCACAGCTATCTAGATTTATTTTTTAAAACACATCATATTGTTAGAGTTACGCCTAAATGACACGTTTTCCATGATTGCCATTAATTCTAGAGTGGTTTCTGGGCCATTGGAATAATGAGAAACAAACCTACCTAACCATAAAGTTTAAAAATATTTTTTGTCATGGAATGCTTGATCACAAAACTATGAAAACAACCGCTTTTTCATTTAAAGTTTTAAAAATTATTCTATTGGCAATAACTCTGAAACGGATGGAGATATCGAACTGCGGTTTTGACATTTTTTGTAGCAAATTTCATCTACTTTTCGATTATGGTATCATAATTATACCGTATGATTTAAAATAAATGAATAAAGTTAAGAAATGTGTTATTATTGCAAATTGCGCCCTCTTGTATTTTTATTGAGAAGCATCATGGACCACTCAAGACGACAGTTAAAAGTACTTACATTTCTCTTCCAAACAAGTTTTAGTTTGCTAAAATCGGATAAGTCGTTGATAAGTTACAGCGATTTAAATGATTACACATTCAACAGCTTCCCCCACTCTTACTAAAGTCGGTACGCCAATAAGCATGGGACCAAAATTATGTAAAATTGACCAGGCTTTTTAATGGTGTTATCAAAAATATACCTTAACGTGCAATTTTCGGAGATATCTAAAATTTAAAAATTTACTTTTCAATTGCGCCCCCTTGCGGCAAAATGCGGAACTTGAAAATTATTTCCAGGATTTTCTCATGGCCACTTTAGTCATTAATTTTTTTTTCCTGAATTTCTATGCCCAATAGTTTCCGAGATATGGCCGCTCTTCGACCTTAATGAAACACCCTGTATATTAATAAATATTTAAAAAGACATTCTTTTTCTGAATACGAATATATGCCACACATGCCCTTTATTTTCATTAGTTTAGCCTACATTAATATAAATATCATTAAAATTGGATTATTGTTTTTGTTTGCAATAATTAATTATTGTTTTTATAGTTTTACACTTTTAAGCCATTTATTAGATAGATAGAAGATTTTGTGGTTTGTAAACTCACAACATTTAAGTTTTTACCCAATTACTCAAACCTAGGAACAAGAAATTTATTTAAAAATAAAAAAAATCAAATTTACAAACAATTGAAAAATTTTTTGAACAGAATGGCTCTATTGTCTTTTTTTAAGTTATTGTTAATAGGTTTATTTAAAAAAGGACTTACAGAAAAAGTATAATAATAAGTTATATTTGTTAACTGCATTGAAAATGAAGGACATGTGGAGCAGCACTAATAAATGAAAAAAAAATATATTTTTAATTTTTTTGAATTGTTTGTTATTTGTAAATTTGATTTATTTTATTTTTAAATAAATGTTTTATTGTTCCTAGGTTTAAATAATTGGGTAAAAACTAAAATGTTGTAAGTTTACAAACTACAAAATCTTCCATCCATCTAATAAGTGTCTCAAAAGTATAAAACTACGACAATAAATTAGTTATTGGAAACAAAAATCATCCAATCCAATTTTAATGATACTTATACTAGTTTAGGCGAAACTAATGAAAAGAAAGGGCATGTGTGGCATGTATTCGTATTCAGATAAAGTTCAGTTCAGTTACTAATTTGTCCATAATCTTGACACTTGACACTTTATAAAATTTTTGACTTAATGGCATAAAAATTTACGCAAAATCCTACAATTAATTAGAATGAACACACTGTACAGAAATTTTATTTGTATTTTCTTATTGATGCAGGGCAATATGAAACATTGAAATTAACGAAAATTTAGTTTAGAATTGTATGTCCCTGCCCCCTGCTACAGGTGCATGTGTATGAACCAAAACAGTAGTGTTATGCTAATAATATTTCTCTTTTGTTTCAGGCTCTTCAGTAAATAAACAAAACGTAATAAAATCGCGTCGTGAATTTTTCAGGGTGACATTACGAGGCAGAACCCAATTATTTAATTCGATCTTTTTTAGTCTAACGTACAGAAAAAATAGGATTAAAATAAATACAATACTTGCAAATGTTATTTGTTAATTGAAAAGTGAAATATTTTCTCACATACAGGGGCGTCATTTGACGATCAGTTCGGGTGATAAGCTAGGGGAAAGTAGTTTTCAGCTTCTAACATTTGAACATATAAGGCAGATAGGGTGAAACAAAAAAGCGCCGCTCGCGCAAATTTAAGTAAACATTGGCAAAAATAGGTTTGGATTGTGATGTACCTACATGACAGGGCTTACCTCATTTCTTATCATCAGTATCAAAATAAAAGGGGGAATTGCTATCCTAAAGGGCGAGAGGAGTGTAAACGAAAAACTTATAATTATTTTAAGGAGAATCTAGAATATAAATCTGGACTGCATTCTTTTTCAATTAAAAATGATTTTTCTTAGTATATACAGGATGACTCCAAATGTAAAAATGCTAGTATAAATTCCTAAGGTTAAAGTGTAACCATCTAACTCAACTTACATTAGTCCAAAAGTTTATAGTTTCCGTATGAGGAAAGGATGGCATGCAAAATCCAGATCTGATAACAGTTTTGATGTACCTTGCAGAGGGCGCCACCAGTAGCACTTGACACCCTGTATATAAATTTTTCCAAATTGCATATTATCCATCCTCGAATGACGCCTTTGATCGGTTTATAGTCAATAATATTAGAATTGGTTTCTGTGTCGTTAGGCGCGCCCATGAAAAGCTAAAACAACATTTAAATGTTCGGGACACCAGCTGGATTAGAGAAGTCTGCAAGATTTTATTAGGTAAGATTAATATTTTAAATGTTTTGGATCTGTTATAGAAGAAATGGCGAAACTATGATAAACTGTCCCCATTTGTCTTTGATTACTTTTTAATTTCTTTACACACATGCTCACATACACTTTCTTTTTACTGTAAAATTATTATGGTTATTTAGTTATGCTTGAAGCTTAAATTTTTCTTCGAATTTTCATTTCTTTCTGTTCTTCTCTGTCTCATAGAGATTTTTTAAATTAAATATTACTGTGTTGCTTTTTTTTTGGCACACTTCCCAATTGAATCTTGTTTGTTCGATTCGTCAGCTTTCTTTCTACTTATCTGATGAATCCTGTTCAGAAGCCATGCCAAATTTTGTTTAGATTTTGAGAAAAACGAAAACATATTTTTTAAATAAAAAATCTTAAATATACAGGGTGTTATATAATAATGGCAAGTTTTATTTGAATGAATGGTTTCTAGACCAATTTTAAGTCGAAAAGTTCATACAAACACTCGTGCAGGGTGATATTGTATTAATGATATGCTATAATACCTCAGGACGTGATTCTTGAGAAATTAAAAAGAAATTTCATATGACTGTATGCTTAAGCATTTTAACTTTTGAACTACTTGGGTGTTAAAGTTTTAAGAAAAATATTCCAATTAATATTGATTTTTTGAAAAGGATTGTTGTTTGTGCCCTTCCAGCATTTTGTTTTGTACAATTTAATAATATTTGAACCACCCCTTAAGGATATATGTGTATCCATATTAGTGTGTGCTTGACGACAAACCTCCGGGTAAACCATGCCCTGATGATGGACTTATGGGCCAACAGGCGTAGGCTCACGGTCAATACTTTTTATTTCGAAAGATGCTAAAGTATAGCGGTCGAAGGATTGCACGAGAGGAAAGGCGGAATTTTGACATAAAAAGCGGTACCTATATTCTAGATTTACTGGTCAAACCTAAAACGAGTATGTTGTTGCACAAAGCAAAGTCCATTGATTGAATTCCATTTCCTAAATCTAGGGTCATGGCTACGGCGCCATTTTGTAGTTCCGCCGAAAGGTTTGACAAGCTCAGCAGGATCTCATTTTGTTTTGCCGTCCTCAGCTAATTCTAAGATTATGTTGATCCAAACTCTTTCTTCTAAAAAACAGTCAGATAGAAAATTACAACGTATTTTATATTATCTGCAGTTAAATTCCGGACAGCACTTTGTTACATTATAAATTAATATTATTTTTATACTCCTGCATCGATTACTTTTAATATAGGTACCGTTATTGTTAATGTAAAGTCGAGGTTATATTATGAAACAGCTTAGTAAGAGGGAGAAAACCAAAACAATTACATTACAAGTACATTATTAGAAGAATAATAAATCAAATATAGTTGTTGTGTTACAATCAAAAAGTTTGCTTACACTCGTCATGTCAAAGTATAAATGTTACATACACAATCTAACATGATAAAAAGTCATTAAAATCAACTGAACACATTAACATTACAAAGTTACAAAGTTAAAATATACCAAAATTATCAAAACATATCAAAGTTGAGCCTTAGGAAGTTATCAATGTTGTAGAGTGCTTTTTTAAGTTCTTTCAAATTTTGGCAGAAGAATGTCTGTCACTGTTCGTGGCAATTTGTTAAAAGAGCTAATCGCCCAGAACTCCGGTCTGCTCGGACACTTTCCCAGTCTACAGTGTGTTGGGACATAGTCCTCTTTGTTTCGTGTGTCAAGTTCATGCATGTCTTAGTGTGTAATGAGGTTGTCTTTTTGTTTTATTAGTAACAGTAAAGGAGATGTAAGAACCCCCTATCTGGCAAAAGCCACCTCTGCAGTCGTTCCTGTATCCCAAGCCACTCATTATTTTGATTACTCTTCGTTGTAGCTTAAATACTCTATGGGCATGAGAAGAGCGCCGCCTCCATGCAACCATGCCATAATATTATGGAAAATAGCGAAGTAGGAGTTCTCATGGTTGACTCTGACACGCAGCCACATAGGCTCCACAAGGCAAATACGCTCCTTCCAAGCATTTCACACATACACATCCCATTTCAGCTTTCTATCCAGGAACTTTACAAAAGACATTGCAGAATCTGTATGTTTTAGTGTAAACATAATTTCTTGGTTTTTTTCCTGGTTTAGTACGAGTCTGTTGAAGAGAAACCATTCCTCCACAGTTACCTGTGTCTCATTTAGATTTTTAATGGCAGTTTGCTCCGATTTATCCCCACAAAAAACTCTAGTGTCATCAGCAAAGAGCACACAATTACCTAATTGTTGACTGAAGGGTAAGTCATCAATAAATATTAAGAATAGAATTGGCCCCTTGATTAATCCTTGTGGGACACCGACATTTACTGTGGCTGGTGCTGACAACACTCCATTCACCCTAACAACATGGCATCAATGGCATCGCCTCAAATCCATCCATAATCCTACCCATAAGTTGCAGGACATCATGTATAGTGTTCATACCTTGCCTGAAACCATATTGGCTTTCTCAAATATTTTGGAAATGATAGGCAATAAGAAAATGGGTCTATAGTTGTTTACGAGATTAACATTGCCCTTTTTAAAGATTGGGGAGATTAGAGCTCTTATTGATTGATTGATTGGATGCATTTATTTATAAGTTTAGTGAGAGGTATGAGGATTAGGTCATTTATGGAGTTTATAATGCTAAATATCTGAGATATCTTTCAATCTGTTAATAATATTTCATATATTGTTGAAACTTACTTCTTTGAAATTGAACTCATCACAAGGGATATTTTTTTTTGTTTAAGATGAGATAATATAGAAAAATAGGGCCGGACTAAATATGTCACCAAAATTTTAAATGATCTTTTTTTCTTTTTCAAAATCAATTTATTTCAAACCTCAAATCAGTTACAACAACTGGCACCGAGGCCTTTAAAAACAAAAATTATAACGGATAAACAGAGTAAAGTATTTTATACAAATTTAAAGGTATAAACTCAACTAACATTCAGTCTCTGTTTTAAAATAAATCTTGACATTACGACACACAGCCTTTTCTTCACCTTCAAACAAAGTCTGTGGCAAGCCATTGTAAGTTTGCACGCCTTCTAAATATAGGAGAATCTTGTGACTTCCTTGTTCGTTGATAGGTGTTCTTTAGATGGTCTCTAGTTCTTAGGCCATAATTATGAAAGTCCTTATTTTGTTTTAATTCCACATTTGTTTTTAGTAATTTATTTTTAATTTTATAGATAAACAATTCCATTTTCCCTGCAATAATTTATTGCTGCCAATGAAACATGCGTTTCATGATTGTCGACAATCAATAACACTTTGTTATCAATGACACTGTTCACATGTTCTTTTATGTGCTCGAGCACCTTAACAAAAATTTCTGCATTCATCCATCCAGTCTTCGATGCAAAACCTACGGAACCGGGTACTGATCCAAACATAAATGCATCCTTCATTCGGACCCTTGGATATATATAAACAGGAGGAATTGCTAAACCTGTAGCCGAAATAATTCCACAAAAGGTTACCAAATTTCCTCGTTCGGCTGAAACACATTGGCCAACTTGCCTTTTCCACTTTGACTAATAAGCTTTGGAGCCTATAACACCGTTGTTACTCCTGTTTCGTCCAGGTTGAGCACTCGATTTGGAGAAAACTTGTATTTTTCTTGGACGGCTGCATAGTTTTCAAAAAATAATTTAGCATTTGCTGGATTAAAAGCAGAAGTTCTTGCAATGCTTACATTTTCAGGCTTTCTATAAGATAGTATTGGATGCCTTTTCATGAAGCTTCTCATCCACTCTTTTCCAGCTTGCTGATCTTCAGACCATTTAGGGGGAAATGTTTTATTGAGTGCATTTGCATACTGATAACTTAAAGATCTAGCATTGGCGTATGTTAAGCCAAAGTTCATTGCTGAGGATGTTAAAAAGTATTGTTCCAATTCAGATTCTTCTGACGCAGAGAAGACCAGTCTAAATGCGTATTTTGAAGATTGTGGATTATCATCATCTTCCTCGCTAAGTGATTCATTTTCTGACTCGCTTTGTTGCTGAGAGTGCTTTAAACGCATTTTTGTTACATGCCTGTGGATGGTAGTTTTTGATATGCCATACAATAAAGCAGCATCTCGTATTTTTCGTTTGTTCTTTACTACTTCCAGGACGGCTTTTTTTAAACGTCCGACATTTATTTCAGCACGATCTGTTTTTCGTTTATACGCTCTAACCATTCTGTAAAAAAAATATAAATGGTTGCTTAAATGTTTTAACAAAATAATGAAAAATATATGTTGGCATAAAATGAAACTTTAGTTTTACTTGAACATATACGACTTATTATTTCCACTTTACGGAGGAACCTGTGTATAAATATTAATCGACTTATTTTTAATTTATTATTTACTTATTTATTATTTATATTTTTAAGCTTTTTTCACGTCATGGTACTCAATAGGTAGGTATCTACTGGAAACAACTATAGTATATTAACTTTCAAACCTATCAGTCAATATCTACTAGTCTAGTGTAAAAATTAATGTTTACTCTCAAAATACCAGTGGGGCAGATTGGTACACTGTCCCAAAGTGCCCCTACGAATTTGTCCCAATCTGCCCCAAACAGCATCAGCGGGCATAACCTAAAACCATTTATTTTCCCTTCTACATAGGATTTGTGTCAATGCCGGAAAGTTAACCTCACATATCCTAGATTATTGTAGACAAACACGAAAATTATCATGCACAAGTTACCGACTTTATGATCTTATGTATATAATGTTATAATACTTACTTTAGACTCTTTTCACATGTGATAAAATTTAAACGCGCTTTCAGATTCAATCGCTCACTACGGACTTTCGATTGATACTGACTGAATAATACTGTGGCGCCGCAGCGGCAAGTTCAGTAAACGATAAGGCGGTAAATTTGAACAGTCCCAATGTGCCCCATGTACCAATGTGCCCCACCCTACCCTACTCATTTCGGATCCTTTTCCACCTTACATACAATTTGTCTCGATTCTTTAGTTTTGTTATGTATTCATGTGTCACCCAACCATTATTGTTTCTGATTTTAATGTTATTTTCCTTGGTGCATTATTTTCTAGTTTTATTCAACATCTGTGCAAGCAATCCAAAACAGTTAACCTCATTTGTACTCATTTCGTCCTCAACTTTTTGCTTCCATTTGTATATCAACAAGGCTTCTCGTAATTAATAATAATAATAATAATAAGTTTATTTCAAATAGTTACAATGTAATATACATGGTTAATATGTTAATTTTTAATAAACTTATTAATAAATTCCCCAGAAGACGTACTTGTTAAGGGCAATTCTTATTTATTTAATAGTATTTAAAATTATAAATATTTAAGAATATGTATTTCTATAATAAGTAGTTGCAAAAAAATTCCTTAAATTTATAGTAAATTCGAAAGTATCTAGTGGGGGAGGTTTATATATACTTATAATATTAATTTTTTCTTTTCCAATTGATAGTTTTAAGAAAATTACTTTTATTTTTCCCAAAGAGATAATTTTAAAAGAGTAATTGTTTTTATTTTTAACATACACCATAATACCGTCACTTTTATTAAAATCTCCATTATTATAAATTAAATCATTATTATTTAATTTAAATAAGTCGGTATTAAAAACTTTCCAAGTTTCTGTTAACACTATGACATCAAAATTATGGTCGAGTTGACACAAAAATAATTTGGTTTCGTCAAAATTTTTTGAAATGCTTCTAATAATATTGTGGTATAATGAAAAATTATTAAATTGGCTTATCATTGAATTATTAAAATTATTCTTATCTTCAATAAGTTGCCTTGCAATACTTGTTATTTTAAAATTTGATATATATTCGTTCATTAATAAATTAAAGATATTAAAATGTTATGTATAAAATAAATAAATGTGTACTTATAGTACAAAGAATAAAGTAGAAAATTAAATATAATTTAGCTATCAAATGTGCCCCCTTCTTTAAGTTTTTCTATTCCTTCTTCATTTGTCATTTGAAATTTCTTTTCTTCTTCATTTTGTCTCGCAAATACTTTTCTATTTTTGCACAATACAAACTTATATTTAAATTTTCTCAATTGTTTAGCTTTTCCAAGTAAAAATTTGTTTCTGGTTGTTAAATGTTTACCTATTTATGTAAATACTTGTTTCTGGTCCTGGTAGTTTAAGGTCAATACTTGTGACTTTTCCATTTTTTTTTAAATAAGCTTTCGTTTTTTTAAGAATATCTTCTTTTATTTTCTGATTCTTACTAATAATTTGAATGTTGATGCTCCCAAAGTCAATCAGAGATATCACAAGTGCTGTACCTTTCAGAAAGGAGGTGGTAAATTACGCCTTGGAAAAACAATATTACTCATTCAACTTTCTTTCTAGATTTGTGTATTTTTGTACATTTGTATGTTTATAGATTTTTGTGATTTTAATAAGCAAGTTGTTTTTTATAATTACTATTCTAAACCTTATTGACGTTGCTCTTGCATAGTAAAAAACGATTTGAGCACTGCATTGAAACTGTTCTACCCAATGATGCCTTCCACCAAATAGTGGTGAGTAATCAGCATGAGTTTCGACGTTGATACAAATTTGTTTCTTTTTATTTTTAATCTTGGTAAAAAGAATTTCTAGGATATTTTAAAGTTGTGTTTAATGTCGCTGCAACAACCATGAATTTTGTGATTCCTTAATAAATTAAAAACTCAAGTTAATTTTACAAATTAATATGCTTGAATTTGATTAAAGATATGTGAAATTGATTTGATTTTGATTAATTTATGAAGGTCTTTAGGGTGAATATAAAAAAAAAAAAAATTGGGGGAAATTATTATTGTCTACAAAAAAAAATATTTTTTCTATTTTAGGAGGTCACGATTTCGAATCTATGCATAACTTTTAATTCTGAACAATTTTTCTTAATAATATTTTGCTGCATTTTTTGAAATTGCGGTACTTTTTTCTTGTAAAAGTTTTATATTTTTTGACCTACCCTGTACGTCGTTTGACTTGCAACCATTCCAAGTGCATCTTATATGATTATCGAACATGCACCAAATTTTATCGAGAATAGAATTTTCTGAGAAACCGGTAATAAAAAAAATTCCCATATGTTGCACACTTAAATGACCACACTGTATATACTGGCAATAAGGACAAACTAAACCTAATTTAAAAGAGACAATGAGTAATGAATGGTATAATATAGAGGCCAAAATAAGAACTGGTGCATCTCTAAGTGCCATATCGCAGAACATTTTTTGTGATAATGTTGGACATTAATGTGATGACCTCCTTCAGATATCCTAGTGCTCTTTATGGTTTTGCATATTATTCTCTTGAGTTTTTTAATGATGACTTGGCATGACTGCTGTTGGATTATGTCGTGTAAATTTTAAATTTTAATTATTAATTGATTGTAATCGGTTATGTGTTCTGTTTATCCTTGCGCCTTGTCAAATGGAAGATTTGTTTTCATTTAATGACAATAAGACTGCTTTTATTATTTTGATTTCGTTAATATGTTTTAACTTGACTTTTTTGTTGAGACTTTTGGTAGGTTTTGAATTTGTGATATAGTTTCTACTGAGATTAGGCAACAGACATGTATTAATGTATCGATGATCAATGTCTACACTTGTTATCTATTGTCTGCCATTTGGTAACCATAATGTATTGTTCTTCCAGCCTTTGGTCCCACATAAAAATATAATTCCCTCAACTATTTATATTGTTTAAGTATGCTGTGTCAACGAAAGTGGAAACATTTTTTTCATGACAATGAAGCTATTTTTGATCTAAAACCCATAAGTCTAGACTGACAGTGTTCAAGTCACCCGCCAAGACAATCCGTTTGTGGTGTCCTACATGATTTATAACTCCGTCTAAGAAAGTGTTAGAGCAGCCCGCAGGCGTATATAATTGGCGACATTGTAACGAGGAAGGTTAAGAAACACTCATCTACTCCCTACTCAGGTTTTCACCCATAATAGCAAGCAGCTTATTCGATTTCGTGGGCTTTGTTTATATATTATTATGTATATTATATATTTGAAATAACAAAAATATGACATAAAAAAATAAGAAATGTAAGTACCTATCATCTTATTATTAACACAAGGCAGGCAGACAATAAAAGGTAAAAGCCTAACCTGAACTTACCAAATTTCACATTAACGTCATAAAATGCCAAATTGAGGTCAGGATTTTAATCGCCCCAACTGAGTAAGCTCCCTCCTCAATTATCGACAAGTATTGCCTTATGTTGTTGTAAATGACGTCACTCGTATTTTTCCCCAACAGTTTCGTTTCTTCATTTATCTTCAAATTATTAATACAACCTCGGAACGAGTGAATCCCATCTTTCTGCAAGAAACATTTTCTGGTAACCGTGCAGACACACGCAAAATACAAAATATATTTTTTGTTAGTAAAAGCAAGAAAATAATAATATTATTATATTCTTACCAAGTTTTAAAGTTTGTGCAATCGTTTGGCACTCCACCCAAAAATGACCAAAAATATTTCTCATGTCTGACAGCTGTCTTACTCTTAGGCATTCTGGTAGGCTTTCTAGCTTCGTTACCCAGCCACCTTTGCAGTTTTTGACACTACGCTATTCGCAGTCAATAACTTTTTTGGACAGGGTCAGGGGCCAGTTTTTGAGGCTTTTCCTTTTGCCCTTGACGTGGATCATCAGTTTGTCGTCTTTGAGTTCGAGACAGTTGTAGTGCGGCTGTGACGTGCTTCCCTAAAGACAGAAAAAAAAAATTAGCATTGCTAGATCTACTATCCAATTTTACCTTTGTTGCAATCCATCTTGATTATCCTGTATAATATTAAAAATGAAGTATTTACTTACAGCAGAAATAAAAACCATTCCGTTCGGATACAGCAGCGTCTCAAACTCAAACTCTAGTTTGAAATCATTTTTCCAAGACGAAGTTTTGATCTGTATATAGTTGCCCGGCTTATCCACGAAATTGGCAACTGTCGGATTTGTCACATAGATCGCCGTGGTGGCGCATCGTTCCGTATTCTGCATCGTGTTTGACATGTTGACGATTGGTGGGCTGGCACGGAGGGCTAGTACACTAGATGCCACCTAAAGCCCCGTCAGACTCTTCAGGGTGACAGTGAGCCTTATTAATAAGGGCGCCTCCCTGCCGATTCGGACGTTTTCAAAACTGGTCACCGTTTTAAAACTGAAGTTCAGTTTTCTGACAAAAAAAACTCAATAATATCGTTTATTTCTCCAATTTAAAAGTAATACACATAGTCACAATAATTGGAAAAAACGTCAAAAAAAGATCGTTACAGAAAATACAAAGAAATAAAACAAATTACAAGAAAAATTCATTAAGACTATAGCAGTTCTTTTGTAGTAGATTTTTCTTTAGTCTATTCTTAAAAACATTAATATTAGGTGCTACTTTTATATTATTATCTAGAGCATTATAAAACCTAAAACAATTAAAATAAAAACTTTTTTGGTAGGCTGCTGTTCGATGAGGCGGTGGCAACAATCTAGAGTGACCTCTAGTATATTATAATTGTTAACGTTCTGGGTCCTAATTATTAGAGGCTTTCTAATAATTGGGATTTGTAAGAGGAAATTAAAAATACAACTTTTTATGTCAATTATGTCACACTATCTATTTTTTCTTTATTTTTTAACAATAGTCTACTAGTTCTTATAATAACTTTTAACAACAATAATCGATAAAGGTAAAACTGGTACAATAATTATGATTTAAATGGCAGCCCTCAAAGAGGTGCTTATTTCTATACACATATGTACAAACCTCAAGTATATATATATCAAAAACTGTCAAAACTCCATTCAGCCTGAAAGCTTCCCTACATGTTTCCCGGCGTTGAAGTTTGCATACAATTCGAAAAGCAAACTTTTAATAATAATAATAATAATAATAATAAACGTCTTTTATTTTTTAAATTCTCTTTAAGACAACAACTACATATTTCAATTATAGGAAGAAAAAAAAAATAAACACTATCAATATTGTATTCAATCAATTTGAAGAAGAAAGACTCTATTCACATGGCTGCAGTTACCCCAACATAATATACCATATTTAAGATGGCTGTGAAAGTTAGCATAATAAAGCGACATGAGGGTGGCAAAGCCACATTGCTGAGATGAAAAATTAAGCCCATAACAAGTGCTACGCAGTTTGGAACACAAATTATCAACATGAAATCCCCACTGCAACTTATGATCAAGTCCCACGCCCAGCATCTTAGTATTTTTCTCACAATCCAGTTCATCTAAAGTACCCTCAAACAGTCTAAAATCGCCCCCCGAAATGTGCCTAGACAGCGTAAAGTATAATAATACTGTTTTATCTCTATTTAGCTTCAAAAAGTTTTTTTTAGTCCATAAAAGTATTTTACTATAAACATTTTAACATTCTGCTTTCAAAGTAGACTGATTATTTGCAGTTATAAGGATGTTAGTATCATCTGCGTAACAGACGACCTTAACACCTCCTGTATTAATGTATTGACTCAGGTCATTGGCAAAAATCAGATACAATAACGGGCCCAAGATTGACCCTTGGGGCACTCCCTGGTATATTCGCTTTGTATTTCCTCTCATTAATTTTTACAAATTGACACTGATTGTTTAAGTAGGACTTTATTAGATCTAAGGGAATGCCTCTGATGCCATACCGATACATTTTCTCCAACAATAAAACATGGTTTACACAGTCAAATGCCCGAGAAAAATCTATAAATAGACCCGACACAAGCAAGCCACCATCCAGAGTATCTATAATTGACTTTATAAAGGAACAAAGGGCCGTTTCAGTACTGAGACCTTGAGTAAATCCATGCTGGCACTGTGAAAGTAACTTATGTTTGTTAAAGAAATTTGTTAGTTGCTCATTTATGGCGAGCTCAAAAACTTTCGAGACACTAGACAATAGAAAATATTAGATTTAGCAGTAAAGTCAAAATAGGTGTTAATTCCGATTTGCATTTTTTCAGCAAAACATTAGATATACCATCTACACCAGCAGAATTAGAGTTTTTAAGCTTATCAATTAACCTCTCAACATCATAAATTGATACTGGATTTAGAAAAAATGAGATATCATTGAAAGGGATGTTCTTAGATAAGAAATCATAATCGATTTCTTTTTCATTTTCACATTTTTGCTTGGACAATGTCTTTGTCAGCATGGAGGAGCAGGGTCTCTCTGCCAAAAATATCAATTTAAACCTCTCTGATCACTTAGGTCAGATGATTCATTTCAATGTTCAAATAAAACAAAAATCTTCACAAACAACCTCTTTTCGACCGATTACTCAGCACGGTTTATTTAGTTTCTTTAATATTTTGAATGACTCACCATGGAGTTATGTCACTGACGTTGCAATAAATATAGAAGCTAAATTTGGCATCTTGACAAATATTCTTACGGAAGCTTTTCTGCAGTCTTTTCCCCAAAAAACGTATACTGTGAGAGCTAATGCAGCAAATGGTGTCGAATGGTTCAATAACAATCTGAGGGCTATGCGGCAACATCTACATTTACTCTACGAAGTAAGTAAGCAATACGGTAGGTTCACAGATATGATTGAATATAAAAACTTTAAAAAAAGGTATAGAGTTGCTATTGAACAAGCAAAAAAAGAGGCAAATGATAGAATAATTAACACATCCCGAAATCCTGTTGGGAGCGCATGGAAAATTGTTAATGCACAGAGGGGTAAGCTAAAAAAGAACAACCTAAACACTGACATTTTACCAGATGATTTCAATCACTTTTTTACAAGTATAGCACACAATTTAATAAATAACATTACTCCTACTCAGTATGATCCCTTAAAAAATCTAATAAACCTAAACTATCCTAAAAATATATTTCAATTTAAAGAAGTAACTTACATTCAGGTAAGGGATATAATTAATAACTTAAAAGACAAAAACAGTTATGATATATATAATATGAATACCAGAGTAATTAAACATATCAAAGATATCCTAATAATCCCATTAACGAAATTAATAAATCAATGTCTCCGAGAGAGTATTTTTCCTTCTGTTCTTAAAAATGCCATAGTATCGCCAATCTTTAAGAAAGGAGATGTGAATGACGTTTCGAACTATCGTCCAATATCACTCTTACCTATCCTTTCTAAAATTTTTGAAAAGTGCTTGGCTAATCAGATAACGCAGTTCTTTGAAGAAAATGCCATTTTTTCACCTAGTCAATTTGGGTTTAGAAGGGGAAAGAGTACAGTGTTGGGTATTCTCGATCTCTTGTGTAATATAATGAATTCTTTTGACAATCTTCAATATAATGCTGTGCTATTCTGCGACCTGAGCAAGGCTTTCGACTGTGTCTCCCATGGACTTCTGCTTGACAAGCTAGGAGCCTATGGATTTCACCCAAATGGTATCAGCCTCATGAGATCATATCTTGCTGACCGCAAGCAGGTGGTGAGGGTTGGTGGGGTGGCGTCGGCGATGAGGGTGTTAGATATTGGTGTGCCGCAGGGCTCAATATTGGGCCCTCTGTTGTTTCTCATTTTTATAAATGACTTACCTGCAGGGGAACCTGATGCCCGATATACCCTCTTTGCTGACGACACTACACTTTCCGTTGCTGGGGAATCACTTATGGAGGTGGAGCGGGGACTATTGGGGGCACAGTCGAGAGCTGCCGAGTGGTTTGACGCAAATGGTCTTCTTCTTAATAGAGAGAAGACGCATAGAGTTGTATTTACTTTGAGAGACATTGACAATATCAATGACAACCCTCAGTGTGCTCATTTTCTGGGCGTTGATTTAGATCCTAAATTAAAATGGGATCATCATATAGCAAATGTTGCAAAGAGACTCAGCAGCAGTGTATTTGTAATACGCAGTCTTAATGGGTGTGTGTCTGAGGTCACACTAAAAATGGTATATTTTGCTACATTTCACTCAATCATGACTTACGCTTTACTTGCGTGGGGTGGCGCTGCACAGGCTGGTAGAATCTTCGGCCTTCAGAGAAGGGCTGTTAGGCTGATTGCTGGTCTCGGATGGAGACAAGACTGCAGACAGGCTTTCATAGAATTAAAAATACTTACCTTCCCATCGAACTACATAATGGAATGCCTGCTGCATGTCAGAAAAAAGGAGGCTTCATATACTACCCATCAGGATATTCATGATCATAATACAAGGGGTAAAGGGGCACTGGTGCCTATATTTTGTAGATTGAATAAATGCCAAAGTCGTCCTGAGTTTTCGGCTATTAAAATGTTTAACAGGCTACCGTCTTTAATTAAACAGCTACCAATCGACAAATTTAAAAATGAGGTCAAAGCACTGCTTGTCTCGAAGGCCTTCTACAGTGTTGATGAATATTTTAAATGTAATTTTTAAATTCTACTTTCTAAAATAGCTTATAAGTTTTAACAAATTTAAGTGTTTATATATTTTTAACTTTTGTATCTATGGAGAGTGTCTATGTGAGTTAAAATCTTTAAATGTGGTCTGTTGTTTAATGACTGTATTTAAGGTGTACTTCAGTGTATTGACAGTTATATAAAATTTTATTGTATTGACTGTATTTTAAGTAATTTTTTCTTTTTTTAAGTCTTTCTTTAGTGCAGTTTAGCTGCTGATTACTTTGACTTGTGTACATCTATACGATTTTAACATTAATAAATAAATTGAAAAATTTAAGGGTGAACGCATCAACAAAATCATTAGCCACCGTCTCATCGGGGAGCACAATACCCTCATGAGTTATAGTAATATTTTTCTTAATCCTTTGTCTTCTTAATGCTATTTATAACAGACCACATAGCCTTTGATTTATTTTGCGCATCATTTACAATGTAGTCATTGAACCTCATTCTAGCCATTTCAAGTGCATCCCTATATTTTCGATTATAATAATTGCGAATGTTCTTAAAACGATTACCAAATTTAGCAATTTCATTATAAACTGATACTTTTTCTTTTAAATTTAGTAATTCCCGGGATAACCTGAACCTTTTCGAAATTTTTTTATTAGAATCACATCGTCGTAAAGGAAAACACACATCAAAGTAATACAGTAAAACGTCTGAGAAAACATTAAATGCCATATTGAAACAGTTGTGTAGTAAAACATCCTGCCAACCCTCGAAGTTTAAAAGCTGCTGAAAACGTAAAATATTGTCATCATTAAATGAACGCCTAAAAGTAAAATTTAACTTGTTCTCACTCGATGGCCGGCATTTTGTTTTAACTTGAAGGGTTTGAAAATAATGATCCGATAAACCATAATTTACAACATCCGAGATAAACCCCAGATCTTCAGCAATTAAGAAGTTATCAATACAAGTACTTAAGGTTGCTGTTACTCTAGTTGGGATCTTTATAGTAGTTATTAAGAAAACAGTCAAGCAAATCTTTGAAAACAGTTAAGTATGCCGAAGGCACTAAAAAATCCAAATTAAAATCACCTCCGATGATAATCTGATACTTATAACCAGATTGATGTAGCAGAAGATCCTGAAAAGCAGTTATAAAAGCAGGAAAATTTGCACTTGGAATCCTATATACAACCACTAAGATACACTTAACAGCATCCAGTTTGATACCCGCCACCTCAAAAACACCTTCTATACAGTAATCCAATAGATCTGCAATACTATTTTCAATCTTACATATATCATTTTTGTAAATAGCCATACCTCCATGAATTAGACTCTCACGACAATAATAACTGCACAAAGTAAAATTTTGCAAATAAATTTCTTTTAACTGAGGTTCACGTTGCCAATGTTCAGTTATAAGCAGATAATCGTAGTTTTTGTTTACAAGTGCACTATCTAAGACAAGAACTTTATTTCCAAGGCACTGTATATTCTGGTGACCTAACACAAGCATATTATTAGTCTCGAAAAAGCATGTTTTTGGTATTAGCTGACAGATCAGTGTTAGTTAAGGGCTCATCTGTACAGCCCACGAAATTATTATGCAAAGAAGTATTATTTAGCATCCGCTCAAACAATGGTCTGTCCGCTATTCTTATTTGTATCAAATTATCATTCACCACAAAAACATTTACTAGGTGAAATTCACATACATATTTAAGTATATTATTTTTGATTCCTGGTCTAGGAAAAACTTCCGTATTAATTATATTTGCGCTATAAAGATAGAAATTCGTATCAATGTATTGAACATTTGAAAAATCTTGAGCAATTGAAAACAAATTATAATTAAAATCATACATTATTTTATTCAAAATGCTCCTATCTTTACAGTAAGTAGCACCTATTAAAGATACATTTGTATAAGACAGATTGACCAAAGTTGTACTGAGAATATCCGAGTTAAATCTGTTCCCTCTAAGGCAATCATTAGTGCCACCAAAAATAATTACATGATCATTAAACCCAAAGTTCGGGCATAGCAAGTGAACATCCTTCACAATCTCATCAAGACATGCGTTCGGTTTATAAAAACTACTAATAAAGTACTTTTGAGTACCAGAGTTTAAAATTCTATTTAAAATCGATACGCAACGGCTCACATTATTGTCTCCAACAATAAATATTTTAGGAACAGACTGATCTTCAGGTTGTAACTTGTTACCTAGAGTATTATCAACTTTGATGATCAATGATTAGATGTGTAGATGATAGAGCCGCTTTAGCATATTATTCTAATAAAATATATCAGGTTTATGGGTCATCACAGTTTACAATTTGATTTTTTTTACTTCTTTAATATTTCAGAAGTACAAGTCTGCCGCGTAATCCAGAAACATGGTAAGTGGAGAAACCTTAGACTATAAAGTACAAGAACTTACCAAATTTCACATAAACATCATAAAATGTCAACAGCTCTATTGTCGGGCCATTTTTCAGTCAAAATCATGTTCTGGTTTGTTTTCAAGCTGTAGGTACTGTTGGATCCTCTAGCTGTAAACCATTGCGATTTTGGCGTAGGTTTTTCCGTCGTTGAATTTTTCTTTCGATTTAAGGGAATCAGTTTTATTGTTGTTGTTGCCTAAATCATTTATTCGTAGAGTAATCAAAAAAGTTTAATTACTAATTTTTGTACACATAATGAGGCCAAGTTTTTTTTATCAATGATTTCTTTCGTTAGAAGAAGTTGGCTTTGGTATTTTTCCTGGAAAGGTCAACCAAATCATATATTTCAGACACCCTGTATAGAATACCATATATATACCAATTTAATATTATATTGTTATCAAAAAGATATAATACATATGAACATATCAGCACCAAAGTATTGTTCTTCTGAATCTGCAAATTATTTTAATCAATTCCATGGGTATATGGGTATACTAATTTTAACTTTCATATCATTATTTTTACATTTGAAATGCCAAAAAATTTCCACTTATTAATTCCATCTTGATGCTATTCTCAAAATTCAAAATATATTTATTCACCATTAAAGTTTGCAGAAAATACAATTCTTACGAGACTAGTCAGTAAAGTATATATAATATTATATGTAATTAGACATGAAAGCAATCACAACAGCATAAAGATTGTCGCTCAGCTCCCAGAATCAAATTCTATAACTCATTTTTGAATATAAGAGTGATAGAAGCCTATGGCTTTTACATATTACATCCAATATTGCGATTCTGTACCTTAAAAAACCCTGTAAATATTTTTTGCTTCCACTATAAATTTATAGATCGCCTTGCTTAATTTTAAATTAAAATCGAAATTCCACAAGTTAACCTTTGTTCATCTCTGTCAATTAAGTTTTATAATACCCACCCTAAACTGTCTTGCTTTTCCCCACATACCGAATAATTGTTCTTAATCTGTTGCAATATGAAGTGGGTCGCTTGTTGACAATGATTTAAAAATATTTTGACAGCAGGGTATTTTAACACCCAAAGCTGTTCAAATCTATAAACAATAATATGCAGACCAGTTATGGAATACAATTCCATTTTACTTACAAATGCAAGGCAGCTAGCATGGAAGAACTTATCATCTGGAGAAATAATTGCATTAAGAAGTTTGACCAAAATCAGACATCCAAACAATCCAATGCTCAATATATTAATTATTTATACACGAAAACAGGAATACAACAGATTTTCAATAGAACACAAACATTAAACCTTAGATTTGCAAATAAACATAAAAACCAAGAGTTATTAAGACCTGTCTGCAGAACACCAACAGAGAAGTTGCACAAAGATGAAAATGAAGAATGATTTCTAGCAAACAGGCTCCAAACATAAAGAAACACACTAGTGACTTATTTGTTTTATCTATTTAAAAAATCTAGGAACAGTTTAATCATTTATATAAGTTTATTTAACTTTTTTTCTTTCTCTATAATATATTATATATTTGTTATCCTACTTACGGAACTAAAACAGAGGCTAAGATATGTTGTAAATATGACAGGCTGAAGGAACACGCCAATAACCTTTTGGGAAACCAATAAAGTGCTTGTAAATAATAAATAATAATAAATATGTCAAAGAAACTTACAAAAAACGGGATATCTTAGAAGTATTACAGGCTTTTAAAAGTAATAAAAAATGCGTATAAGAGATAAACTTGCAACTGAAAATGGACATACATTGTTGTGCCCCCCCCCCCCCACTATTGTGTATTTAATCCCATTGAACTAATATCAAATATTAGAAGGAACAATCCTTCCCTCACATTTAATAAAGTCCATCCGAACATATTTCGTTTGACCTAATAACTGCAATACCTGTTCAGTGTTCGATCGCCAAACCTACGTTTTTAAAGAATTTCTTGGTAAAGTTACCCATATAAAACTGTCGATGAGCGTGCCAACCAGCGAAATCTATCTGGCCCCAGCTGGCATTACTGAAATGAAATAAAATAAGGGGTACTGCTTTGCACAGGAACGGATTTTGTAGTTAAATGAAAAGCCATAGTAATACCTTATAGTAGCAATGTTTATTATGTTTATTTTAACCAACATTACTTTTGTATTATATGTATATTAATTTATTATAAGTACAAAACAAGTATGAAAAGTTTGCGTGTGGAAAAGGGCAACTTTTCACATACATTTTTTACGATCACTTTGGCGTCAGAAGAAAAAGATAATAGCTTCCTGGAATGTTTAGGGTAGCTAGATATCGCATTAGCTGAAGATTCCCAAGGTCTCCACATACTTTTAATATTAACTTGCTGCACACTGTTTCAAAGCAAAATAGATAGGTACTAATCTATTTCGAATATTATGTTTACTATTTATATAAGCTATACATATTTATACATGTATAAACAGGTACCTGTAACTAAAAAGTTTTGAGAAATATCCTAATAATTAAGTTGTTTCTAGAAAACCTTAATTAGACAGTTTATTAATTTTGATAATAAATCAAGTAATGTACCTATCTATTGTTATTATAAACTGGCATTAAAAATAAATGTGGATTAATACGTCTTCGCGAAAGCCGAGTTTATGAGGGGTTTTATTGCAGTCATTAAGCCAAACGAAATATGTTGGGAAGTACTTTACATCTGTAGTAGAATTAATAAAAAACATAGTAACATTTCTGCAGACAGTTGGAAAAACTGAATACAACATGTAATTGAGGTGGAAAATTTTTATATGTGTGAGTACTGATGTTCAACTCTTAATAATAAGTTTAGATGAAGACAGTGATACTGACTCAGACCTAAATTTAGAGTAAAGTAGAATTAAGTTGCCAAAATTGATTATTGTAAAACTCTTCTGTGTAGGTACACACATTGTACTGTATTTAAATCTTAAACTTAATTCTAATCTTGTTTTAGTGTGTAGTCTAAATCCTAACAATTTAAATATTAATCATAATTAGCAAAAATCTTTTTCATATACCTAGTGTACTTTGTTTTATTGAAAGTAGTAAATCTGTATTTCAGTACTGCATTAATATTTACTGTACTTATAATGTCTCAAAGTATTATTATAATAATTGATCTTTACTTTTAGTTGGTTTAAAATGTCTCTTTAATTCAAAATAAAAATAAATCAATATGTAGAGAGTTGTGGTTTGAAAATGTTGGGACCTACACAATTAGGTAGTTGATATATTGCAGTAAATGTCAACGATATAATGTAAACTTTACTATACTTACCTCGTCAAGAACCATGGTGCCCTTTTTTCTTACTGTACAACAGGCTGTGACACCTACCTAAAAATCAAATATTGCATTATTAAGTTATACCCTAAAAAACGGTAACTTACTAAAGATTTACGGGCCCCACAAGGTAATACTATTACTCCAGATCTAGATCTACCATTACCAAACATTTTCCTTAAACACTTTTCCTGGTAGGGCCTTAAGACTGCTGAAGGCCTCAAATCAATGTTGATGTCAGGATTTACAGTATCATTCCTAAAATAAATGTGAAGTAGGCCTTATGTTTTAAAGGGTAAGGAAGTTATAGTAGTAGGTACGTACCTAAAATCATATTCAGCCAATAAGGGATATTCTAGCTGTATACAGCGTTTCTGGATAACCTCTATTTTTTCCTGATTGACTTCAAATGATACGATTTGAAGTGTTTGTGTCCTCTTCCTCATCTTCATTGTCCATTCTCTCATAAAAGTTAGTTATATCATCAGGCACTGTTGTAACTGAAACATGTCTAGTCTAAATTGGGCTTTATAAAAAATTCTATGATATTTCATAGTATTCACTAAAACTACCGCTAATTTATCCTCGTTTCACGTTATTTTCTCTAATTGTAGAAACAAATTTGCAGCACAAATATACAGTTTCAACTTACCTTCAGAATTAGCTTCAGCTACCAAAAATATTGTTACTGTCAATCTAGCAGTGTAAAGATTTAGAATCATGACTAAACTAGAGGCTAATGTTTTTGGACATATCCAAATTGCAAAATACACTACTACTAACCTATAAGAAAGTCGTGAGCATGTTTATAGACAGGGGAAAAAGACTCTAAAAAGATATGCCCATTCGGGGCCACCCATAAGGGTCGGGCAGCATTATCAGGCTTCAAAATCATTTGTGATCTGTAATCTTTGGCTCCGAATTCATCCTCCTGGATTTTCTCATCGTTTTTCTCGGTGTCCCGGGCGGCTGCACCCGGTATAGATGCCTCTTCTCCTTCGGAAAAAAGTTCCAGATGATGTTTGAAACACAGGCTTCAAGAAAATATCATTTATTGTAAGACTTGGGATTTGATTATTTCGTTGAGAACGTTTACGTTTACTTGTTCTTTGCAGAGGGTCAAATCGAAATACTGCAGAAAATAAGAGGTTCAAACCTGGAGTATGGTCTTCATCAGGGGCCCAAACATCTTCGTCTTCCTTCTTGCGTCTTTGAGACGATTTGTCTGTTTTGAATCCCGTCCTTTTAGGGGGTCCCATTTCATCCAAAAAGACCTTTTATTTTCGCTAAAATTCGCGAATTAAACGCTTATTTTTGTTCTAATAAAACTTGAAGGTTATGTTGAAGAACGAAAACCGAAAAACGGCGGGACAAAAATAATGTAAATGATTGGTGTCGTTATTCTCTGCAAAAGGACTCTCAATTTTGTGTAGTATTCTTGTGGAAATTGAAAATCTTCAAGTAAACAAACACAGAACCACAGCTTAATTATTAAGCTGTGACAGAACTATAGGCGAGTTCGGTTAATCCTCTGTGAGGGCTCCGATCCGTCGGATTGTCAAAATGTCGTTCGTTTATTCGTTTCAGAGCTGACGGCCGACAAAGAACTGCGTTCGTTTAAAGCGGGGCAGATGACTCTGAGCGTCATCTTTTTCATCGGAGGTTTTTGAGCGAGGAAACCGAGGATACAATCAGCTGATTGACAAATGCTACACTTTCTCGAACTGATTTATTTGTTCGGCATCATGATCTTTCATAATCATATCGTAGTCGATTTGAACCATAGGGATTAATAATTTAGTGTAAATTTTTATTTAGGAAAAGAAAAAGTCAAAAATTGAGGTTATCGTGGCTGTCAAATACGGGAGACCGTTCTTTAAATACCGGCACCTCGGAGTAATTTGCGGATCAGCTGTTTTAAATTTGCGGTCTATTTCATCTCATCTGCGAGGATTAACCGAACTCGACTTATCACCAACGAATATCAAGGTTAATATCAAGTTAGTATTCATTCAGCCAACTTTAATTGTTCTGTGGTTAGTTTCCAGCTAACTGTTATTGTTCTGTGGTACTGAGAGCACAGAACGTTGTTACGATTGAAGTTTCAAGGAGATTAAGCAGATGTCGCCCTTATCGCAATCTTCGCCAATGAGACGCGATCAAAGCCTGCTAGATAACCGCGAAATTCAATTGTTTTTCGAGGAAGCGTCTGGGCCCGTGAGTTGGCATAATTTATTCAAGAAAGTGTTTTTGTCCAGCGAGTACAGGAAGTTATTTCGGGGTAACTTTCATCGTTCCTGTAACTCCTGTAAACCCTAGTTTTTCGGTCGGCGTCAATCCAGAGTTAATGTAAGACAAGGTTTTCAAATTATATTGTTTATTATTACCTCTTGGTTGGTATTCTAACAGTATAATATATGAAAGTAAAGATTGAGTTGGGCAGTGAACCCTCCGACTAAGGGTTTCGGCCCTTTGTTGGAGGTTTTAAAGCACAATCGGTTGACTTTGGGTGACTCGTAAGTGCGCGAAATTAATTTGTATATTTAGTTTCTTAAATCTAAATACAATGCATAATTGAGAGTAAATATTGTTCGTATGTAAACTGATTAGTGAACAGATTTAGATGGTGTTCCAGTGCTTATAACATGGAAAATGGTAAGCGTCTATATGTGCCTTTATTATATCCATGGAAATGTAGTGTTTTTAGTATCCCCGATATGCATCCGACACATGTTAATAATAATATGTAGTATTACATTTTTTAGGGAATGGTGGAGGGTGGGGTCATGTCCTCATGACACCCCCCCCCCCCCTGGGTATAAGGTGGGAGTAAAACAGTCACAGTTTTGAAACATTTTATTTATTATTAAAACTTTTATTATCTTTACGTGAATAAAATAGTATATTAAAACCAGGTACAACTAAAGAAAATAAAAAACAAACAAGTCGCAGGATACAACATATAAAGGGTTTTCCAATAAGAACGATATGATTTCAAAATGAAATAAAATTAAAATTATTTCAGATACAATAAAACTTTTTATATTATCTTAAAGTATAGTTGATAACATTTATGTTTTGAATAACACATCGTTTAAATGTCCTCCGCGACTTCGTGTACACGAGCGAATTCGACGAACCCAATTTTCGATGACTTTATGCAATAAATCGGGCGTGATCTGACGATGTCAATGTTCAATGTTCAACCTTAATGTATCAAGTGTTTGTGGTCTGTTTGCATAAACCTTAGATTTCAAATAGCCCCAAAAGAAGTAATCTAAAAGAGTTAAATCACAGCTTCTTGGAGGCCACTGAACAGTAGCATTCCTTGAAATTATCCTTTCGTCAAACTTTTCTTGCAGTATATCGATAGTTTCATGAGCAGTGTGATATGTGGCACCGTCTTGCCGGAACCACATATCCTCCAAATCAAGTGCATCTATATTTGGCCACAAAAAATTTCTTAACATCAGTCGATATCATTCACCATTCACTGTAACTGCATCTCCTGCCTCATTTTGGAAAAAAAATGGTCCGATGATGCCACCATACCATAAACCACACCATACAGTTACCTTTAGCGGATACAAAGGCTTCTCATGAATCTGTTGTGGATTGTTTTCACACCAAAAACGGCAATTTTGCTTGTTAACGTATCCACTTAACCAAAAATGAGCTTCATCTGAAAAGATAATTTTTTTGGCAAAATTAGGATCCCTTTCAAGTTGTTCTAAACTCCAAGCAGCAAATTATCTGCGCCGATGATGTTCCAGTGGCTTAAGTTCTTGGGTCAAAACAATCTTATACGGGTGTAAATTCAAGTCTTCTTTCAAGATACGCCAAGTTGTCGTTTTTTTAATCCTTAACTCTTGAGCACGACGAGGAATTGATAAATTTGGATACACTGCAACACTAGCTCTTACAGCAGCAATATTCTCAACAGTTCTTGCGTTTCGATGTCTTCTTGGTGTTTTTGCATCGTGAAGAGTAAAATTATTTTCAAATTTCTCAACGATGCGACGAATGGCAAGCAAAGAAGGACGATCATTTACACCAAAGCTTTCGCGAAGTGCGCGATAAGTGTTCACAAAAGATCGTCTATTTTCATAAAATTTTTGGATAATAACCAAACGTTCTTGAAGCGCGTATTTAGCCATAATAAATTGTTATAGTTTACTGACAAACTGACAACTGGTGACAGGTATAATTTTATTACCATGGTTACCATATTGTTTCAAAATCATATCGTTCTTATTGGAAAACCCTTTAGTATACGACAATGACAATATATACTATACACAAGGAACATTTTACAGTTAAAATTCTTGAATTACATAAAAAAAAGCTTATATGTTACAGTTAAAATATTCCTCAAAAGAGTAAAAAGCATTTCTCAATAGTATGGCCTTTACCCTGTTTTTTAAATTTTGTTAGGCTTCGTATCTCTGAAGATAATCTATTAAAAAATTTGTTTCACTTTCTACCCGGTACATATTTTGAATTTTCTTTCTTGTTTTTCAAAGATCTTCACCTATAACGGAACGGGACGTGCGTCATTTTTGCTTCTAGGACAATTACTGAAAAAATGAAAAAATTAATTAACAAAATTACGCATTTTTCACATAATTGGACATCACCTCTTCAAGGGTCTTGATCATAGGGCTTGGCAATAATGCATAATGCGAATATACCGATCTGCAATTCAGATGTTGAAGACGACTCGTGCAATAGATTAACGCGTTCTTGTCTATATAAATATAAAAACAAAACGATACTTAGAGGTATTCGCTCTTAAGTGTTTTTTTGCCTAAACACCGCCGCTGCAGTTTAGAGCAGGTCTATTCGAGATGCTCATTATTGCTCGTGGTGTTGCTTTTTTCGTACCCCGAAGAGTGACATAGGTAACTTTTTTATTTTTCATGCTGGGACATTGTAGGGTTTTGCGTAAAGTTTATGCAGTTAAGTCAAAAATTTTATAAAATGTCAAATAACTTACTTTTTTTAATGGAACATCCTATATATTATTAAATATTTAAAAATACATTATTTTTCTGAACATGAATATATGCCCTACATACCCGTTCTTCTTATTAGTTTCGCCTACATTAATATAAAGTTTTTACCCAATTACTCAAACCTAGGAACAACAAATTTATTTAAAAATAAAATAAATCAAATTCACAAATACAAACAATTGAATTTTTTTTAATAGAATGGCTCTATTGTCTTTTTTAAGTTATTGTTAATAGGTTTATTTAAAAAAGGACTTACAGAAAAAGTATAATAATAAGTTATATTTGTTAACTGCATTGAAAATGAAGGACACGTGGAGCAGCTAGCACTAATGAATGAAAAAAAAAATATATTTTTAATTTTTTTTAATTATTTGTTATTATTTGTAAATTTGATTTATTTTATTTTTAAATAAATGTGTTATTGTTCCTAGGTTTAAATAATTGGGTAAAAACTAAAATGTTGTAAGTTTACAAACTACAAAATCTTCCATCCATCTAATAAGTGTCTCAAAAGTATAAAACATAAAACTATGACAATAAATTAGTTATTGGAGACAAAAATCATAATCCAATCTTAATGATACTTTTACTAATTTAGGCGAAACTAATTAAAAGAAAGGGCATGTGTGGCATGTATTCGTATTCAGATAAAGTTCAGTTCAGGTTAGTTCAGGTTAGTTACTAACTAACCTAAACTAAATAAAAGAAAGGGCATGTGTGGCATGTATTCGTATTCAGATAAAGTTCAGTTCAGTTACTAATTTGTCCATCATTTTGACACTTGACACTTTATAAAACTTTTGATTCAATGGCATAAAAATTTACGCAAAAGCCTACAATTAATTTCTTTAGCCAAATGTGGGACAAATCAAAATGAAAACACTGTACAGAAATTTAATTTGTATTTTCTTATTGATGTAGGGCAATATGAAACATTGAAATTAACGAAAATTTAGTTTAGAATTGTATGTCCCTGCCCCCTGCTACAGGTGCATGTGTATGAAACAAAACGGTTGTGTTATGCTAATAATATTTTTTCTTTTGTTTCAGGCTCTTCAGTAAATAAACAAAACGTAATAAATTCGCGTCGTGAATTTTTCAGGGTGACATTAAGAGGCAGAACCCAATTATTTAATTCGATCTTTTTTAGTCTAACGTACAGAAAAAATAGGATTAAAATAAATACAATACTTGCAAATGTTATTTGTTAATTGAAAAGTCAAATATTTTCTCACATCGAGGGGCGTCATTTGACGATCAGTTCGGGGGATAAGCTAAGGGAAAGTCGTTTTCAGCTTCTAACATTTGAACATATAAGGGAGATAGGGTGAAACAAAAAAGCGCCGCTCGCGCAAATTTAAGTAAACATTGGAAGAATAGGTTTGGATTGTGATGTACCTACATGACAGGGCTTACCTCATTTCTTATCAGTATCAAAATAAAAGTGGGAATTGCTATCCTAAAGGGCGAGAGGAGTGTAAACGAAAAACTTATAATTATTTTAAGGGGAATCTAGAATATAAATCTGGACTGCATTCTTTTTCAATTAAAAATGATTTTTCTTAGTATATACAGGATGACTCCAAATGTAAAAATGCTAGTATAAATTCCTAAGGTTAAAGTGTAACCATCTAACTCAACTTACATTAGTCCAAAAGTTTATAGTTTCCGTATGAGGAAAGGATGGCATGCGAAATCCAGATCTGATAACAGTTTTGATGTACCTTGCAGAGGGCGCCACCAGTAGCACTTGATACCCTGTATATACATTTTTCCAAATTGCATATTATCCGTCCTCGAATGACGCCTTTGATCGGTTTATAGTCAATAATATTAGGATTGGTTTCTGTGTCGTTAGGCGCGCCCATGAAAAGCTAAAACAACATTTAAATGTTCGGGACACCAGCTGGATTAGAGAAGTCTGCAAGATATTATTAGGTAAGATTAATATTTTAAATGTTTTGGATCTGTTATAGAAGAAATGGCGAAACTATAATAAACTGTCCACATTTGTCTTTGATTACTTTTTAATTTCTTTACACACATGCTCACATACACTTTCTTTTTACTGTAAAATTATTATGGTTATTTAGTTATGCTTGAAGCTTAAATTTTTCTTCGAATTTTCATTTCTTTCTGTTCTTCTCTGTCTCATAGAGATTTTTTAAATTAAATATTACTGTGTTGCTTTTTTTTTGGCACACTTCCCAATTGAATCTTGTTTGTTCAATTCGTCAGCTTTCTTTCTACTTATCTGATGAATCCTGTTCAGAAGCCATGCCAAATTTTGTTTAGATTTTGAGAAAAATGAAAACATATTTTTTAAATAAAAAATCTTAAATATACAGGGTGTTATATAATAATGGCAAGTTTTATTTGAATGAATGGTTTCTAGACCAATTTTAAGTCGAAAAGTTCATACAAACACTCGTGCAGGGTGATATTGTATTAATGATATGCTATAATACCTCAGGACGTGATTCTTGAGAAATTAAAAAGAAATTTCATATGACTGTATGCTTAAGCATTTTAACTTTTGAACTACTTGGGTGTTAAAGTTTTAAGACAAATATTCCAATTAATATTGATTTTTTAAAAAGGATTGTTGTTTGTGCCCTTCCAGCATTTTGTTTTGTATAATTTAATAATATTTGAACCACTCCCTAAGGATAGATGTGTATCCATATTAGTGTGTGCTTGACGACAAACCTCCGGGTAAACCATGCCCTGATGATGGCCTTATGGGCCAAAACGCGTAGGCTTACGGTTAATAACATGAAATAACTTATCGTGATTATAGAAAATCAGACTTGGTATCTCTTAATAACTATTTGGTGGGAGTTCAGTGGGAAGAGATCTTCTCAAATAAAAATATAAACGAATCTACTAATCTTTTTTATGCAATAATAAATGAGGCCATAAATAAATTTGTTCCCTTAAAAAAGTACAAAAGCTCTAATTTTCCTAGTTATTTTTCTACCGAACTGAGAAGTTACATAATAGATAAAAAAAAAGCGCACAAGGAATTTTGTATGTCTGGGTCGCATTATCATTATAATCGGTTTTCTGCCCTTAGATCCAGGTGTAAAACTTTAGCACAAAGGGATTATACACTATTTTTGGCCAGGGCTGAGCATGGTATATCCGAAAATCCTAAATTTTTGGTCATTTGTAAATTCTCAGAGAAAGTCACCTGAATTACCTGGCTGTATGTATTATGACAACAAAGTGGCCGATAATGGTCAGGATATTACAAATCTTTTCTGTGAATATTTCTCAACAGTATACAGTAGTGATAATGCAACTATACCTGCTTATAACATTGAAAACCCTATTGAATTTGAAATGAGTGGTATAAGCTTGGCTGCTGTTTTTGAAAAGATCTCCCACCTGCCGTTAAGGATGTCATCGGGACCTGATAATATACCAGAGTATTTGTTGAGTAACCTTAGATTTGCTGTTTCTAGGCCACTTTGTATATTGTTTAATAGGTCACTGGCCGAGGGTGAGCTTCCGGAGATCTGGAAGGAGAGCTTCATAGTACCTATTTTTAAATCTGGTGAGAGAGAATGTGTAAATAATTACAGGAGCATATCCAGGCAGTCCGCAATTCCAAAACTGCTGGATGGCCTTGTATATGATCAGTTAAGCTGGGAATGCAAACGGTTTGTTGACGCTCGGCAGCACGGCTTTATTAGCGGTAGGTCTACAGTCTCAAACTTAGTCTCATATGAGGCAACTCTGCTGAACGCCTTGGAAGGTGGTTGTTGGGTGGATGCGGTCTACACGGACTTCTCCAAGGCGTTCGATAGGGTGAATCATGATTTACTCGTTGCTAAGCTTGGAGCGATTGGTTTTGGTGTGCGATCGGTGAGATGGTTTCAGAGTCTCTTAAAAGGACGAACACAGAGGGTTAGAATTGGAAACTTTGAATCAGATAGCATTGAGGTGACTTCCGGCGTGCCACAGGGTGGCCACTGTTCGCCTCTTTTATTTAACTTATTTCTCTGTGATATTAACAATTACATTGGACACTGCGATTATCTGGCCTACGCAGATGATCTCAAATTATTCAGAACTGTTAATAATAAGGACGATTCCACATTGCTTCAAGAATCTTTAACATCCTTTGTACAATGGTCCAAACTCAATGAATTATCCCTAAATGCTGCCAAATGCTCTTCTATTAGTTTTTCTAAATGCAGGAAAGGAATTGAGGAAGCTCATACTTACAACATTGATGATCATGAGTTAAATGTCGTAAACTCTGTCAGGGATCTGGGAGTATACTTTGATTCTGAAATTACTTTTAGGGATCACATTAACTACATCACTGGAAAGGCTTTGCAAGTAATGGGTTTCATTTTCAGAGTTGGTAAGGATTTGTCAATTAACTCACTTTGTCTACTGTACTGCTCCCTGGTGAGATCTCATTTGGAGTACGCCTCAGTTGTGTGGTCACCATTTTATAATATCTATAAGGACCAACTAGAAAGAGTTCAACATAAATTCATTAAATATTGTGCCTATAAGCTTAATATGACTGATAGATTCGAAGATGTTCAACAATATCTTCATCTTCCAACACTCGAGAGCAGAAGAAAATCTTCTGACTTGTACTTTGTCTACAAAGTAATCGACGGCTATATAGACTGCTCTTATCTTCTCAGTCAAATTTCTCTTAAGGTACCCTCTCGGTCCCTTAGAAAGAATGAAGTATTTTCTATAAGCCTGCATAGGACTAATTACGGTGCTCATTCTCCTCTTATCCGCAGTCTTGCTCTTCTGAATGCTCATCCTGAGATTGATCCTTTCGGAAGCTCATTTGATAGGTTTAAAAGAATTGTGTGGCGATCAAAAATATGATTTACTTGCCATTGGACACATACTTAAATATTTATGTATTATGTATTATTATAATTAATTATTGTTAATTTGTATAAAATGTATATTTATAAATGGGGCATCCCGTATATTGTTAATAAAAAAAAAAAAAATACTTTTTATTTCGAAAGAAGCTAAAGTATAGCGGTCGAAGGATTGCACGAGAGGAAAGGGGGAATTTTGACATAAAAAGCGGTACCTATATTCTAGATTTACTGGTCAAACCTAAAACGAGTATGTTGTTGCAGAAAGCAAAATCCATTGATTGAATTCCATTTCCTAAATCTACGGTCATGGCTACGGCGCCATTTTGTAGTTCCGCCGAAAGGTTTGACACGCTCAGCAGGATCTCATTTCAATTCTAAGATTATGTTGATCCAAACTCTTTCTTCTAAAAAATGGTCAGATAGAAAATTAAAACGTATTTTATATTCGATCAATAAGTATTTATTGCAACCCCCCTCTGTAGGCAGCTATATAGGTATTTGTTATATTATCTGCAGTTAAATTCCGGACAGCACTTTGTTACATTATAAATAAATATTATTTTTTTACTCCTGCATCGATTACTTTTAATATAGGTACCGTTATTGTTAATGTAAGGGCGAGGTTATATTATAAAACAGCTTAGTAAGAAGGAGAAAACCAAAACAATTACATTACAAGTACAATATTAGAAGAATATTAAATCAAATATAGTTGTTGTGTTACAATCAAAAAGTTTGCTTACACTCGTCATGTCAAAGTATAAATGTTACATACACAATCTAACATGATAAAAATGTCATTAAAATCAACTGAACACATTAACATTACAAAGTTACAAAGTTATAATATACCAAAGTTGAGCCTTAGGAAGTTATCAATGCTGTAGAGTGCTTTTTCTAAGTTCTTTCAAATTTTGGCAGAAGCATGTCTGTCACCGTTCGTGGCAATTTGTTAAAAGAGATAATAGCCGAGAACTCCGGTCTGCTCTGACACTTTCGCAGTCTACAGTGTGTTGGGATATAGTCCTCTTTGTTTCGTGTGTCAAGTTCATGCATGTCTTAGTGTGTAATGAGGTTGTCTTTTTGTTTTATTAGTAACAGTAAAGGAAATGTAAGAACACCCAATCTGGCAAAAGCCACCGCTGCAGTCGTTCCTGTATCCCAAGCCACTCATTATTCTGATTACTCTTCGTTGTAGCATGTAGCTTAAATACTCTATGGGCATGAAAAGAGCGCCGCCTCCATGCAACCATGCCATAATATTATGGAAAATAGCGAAGTAGGCAGTTCTCATGGTTGACTCTGACACGCAGCCCAATAGGCTCCACAAGGCAAATACGCTCCTTCCAAGCATTTCACACATACACATCCCATCTCAGCTTTCTATCCAGGAACTTTACAAAAGGCACTGCAGAATCTGTATGTTTTAGTGTAAACATCATTTCTTGGTTTTTTTCCTGGTTTAGTACGAGTCTGTTGAAGAGAAACCATTCCTCCACAGTTACCTGTGTCTCATTTAGATTTTTAATGGCAGTTTGCTCCGATTTATCCCCAGAAAAAACTCTAGTGTCATCAGAGCAAAGAGCACACAGTGACCTAATTGTTGACTGAAGGGTAAGTCATCAATAAATATTAATAATAGAATTGGCCCCATGATTGATCCTTGTGGGACACCGACATTTACTGTGGCTGGTGCTGCATGACAACACTCCATTCGCCCTAACAACATGGCATCAATGGCATCGCCTCAAATCCATCCATAATCCTACCCATAAGCTGCAGGACATCAGGTATAGTGTTCCTACCTTGCCTGAAACCATATTGGCAATTAGAAAAAAGATTACTTCATTCAGGTAACTCTCTCTTATTATCGATCTCGCCATTGCTTTCTCAAATATTTGGAAATGATAGGCAATAAGGAAATGGGTCTATAGTTGTTAACGAGATTAACATTGCCCTTTTTAAAGATTGGGGAGATTAGAGCTCTTATTGATTGATTGATTGATTGGATGCACTTATTTATAAGTTTAGTGAGAGGTATGAGGATTAGGTCATTTATGGAGTTTATAATGCTAAATATCTGAGATATCTTTCAATCTGTTAATAATATTTCATATATTGTTGAAACTTACTTCTTTGAAATTGAACTCATCACAAGGGATATTTTTTTTTGTTTAAGATGAGATAATAAAGAAAAAAAGGGCCGGACTAAATATTTCACCAAGATTTTTAAATGATCTTTTTTTCTTCAAAATCAATTTATTTCAGACCTCAAATCATTTACAACAACTGGCACCGAGGCCTTTAAAAACAAAAACTAATTAATAATTTATAGAAAAATATTGCTTTTATTGACTTCTTTTGCAATCTTTGAAGTTTGGTTATTACATTTTCACTAACATTTCCAAAACATGGCAATAAATATCTTATATGTCGTTCAATAAAGCTGTTGTGTTTTTATTCAACATATGGCTACACCTTCTAATTGCACCTAGGACAGGAGTAATTTTTTCAGTAATACTTTGTATATGTGCAGACCATGTTAATTTTTCTGTAATTATGAGAACCAAGTATTTGTACTGGTGAACTTTTTTCAGTTCTCTGTTATTAAGCTTAATTTTTGGATGAATTGGGTTTTTTCCTGTTTGGTCAGTTTGTTATAACATAACCACTCAAAATACTTCTCAAGATCAGTGTTGACATCTGCTTCAAGTTCTTCTTCTGTTGTACCAGAATACACCAGCACTGTGTCATCGCAAAATTTTATATACCTTGCCTTTAATCCAGCATATTTTAGACTTTGAACATAGAGTAGATACTCCAATGGACCCAGCACAGAACCCTGGGCTACACAAACGCTGACATTTGCCTCTGCACTAATTTTACTATTCACTTCTGTACATTGCTTCCTTCCAGCTGTGTATGTTTGTAACAAGTCATAACACTTCTCTTCTCACGAAAACCCATTTTTTCAAATTTATTTAGTAGTAGTGTAATGTCCACTGCGTCAAATGCCTTTTGTAGGCCTACAAATACATACACGACATATTTATTTTTATCTAATTCCCTAGTTATATGTTCTAGAAGTTCAGCCGTAGCTCCAAGTGTGCCACTTTGCTTTTGAAATCAAAACTGATTTTTGACAATTTAAAAGTGTGTGTCAATAAACCCAATTAGTCTGCTTTTTAATAACCTTTTCAAGATTTTTACCAAAAGTACTTAACAATGAGATAGGCCGATAGTTATTAACATCATCATGGGCACCCTTTTTGTATATTGGCACTCTTTTTGCCGTTTTCAACTCTTGTGGATATTGACCATTTTTTAAGACTTAATTTATTATTTGTACAACTTTTATACCAATATTATTGTCAATATGTATCCGTATGTCTTTTTTTTGTTATATTGTCTATGCCAGGTGAACAGCTGTTTTTTAAATCACCTATTATTGTCTTTATTTCTGTCAAGTTTGTTGATTGTAGTGTGATACTTACAACTTCTTCTTCTTCATCAAAGTGGTGTGCCTGGTTCTGAACTGTTTTTGTTGCTAATGTTTGTTCTATACTTGAAAAGTGCCTATTCATTTCTGCTGCGATTTCTATGTCGTCCCTGACCCTGCATGTCCTTCCATTCTTGTTTGTCAACTTATTTATGTTGTTGTTCTTCCTTTTCGTCTTCTTCTACACAAATCGTTAATAAACCAGTTTTTTTTATATCGCCCTGTGCTTCTTGAAATTTTTTTTCTGCATATTGTTTTTGAAGTTTCGTCCTTATTTTTTGTTTATTTCATTTTTTACTTTTTTAAATTCATTTTCGGTGTACTCATTTGGGATCCTTTTCCACCTTACATACAATTTGTCTCGATTCTTTAGTTTTGTTGTGTATTCATGTGTCACCCAACAATTATTGTTTCTGATTTTAATGTTATTTTCCTTGGTGCATTCTTTTCTTGTTTTATTCAACATCTGTGCAAGCTATCCAAAACAGTTAACCTCATTTGTACTCATTTCGTCCTCAACTTTTTGCTTCCATTTCTGAAAAAGGTTAATTATATAATTTATTTACAATAATATTAAATAGCATTAAGTAATTAGTTATAGCATTTCCAAAAATATTTTTAAAGCGTTTCTTTCTAATATAAATGATTTTAATTCATTTTCATATTTTTTTAATGAAATAATTTTTTTATTATTCGTTGGTAAATAATTATTTAAATAAAAGCATAAATATTTAAAAGTTTTAGTTCTACGGACTTATTTATTTCAGGTTTTATTGATATTTAATTTTTATAAGGTGTATTATGGTTATGTTATTTAAATTGCATAAGATTTTTATTTTTAAAAATATATATTAAAATATTATAAAGGTTAATTTGTCTAACGTTAATTTTTTTTGTTTCTGAATATAATTCTTTTGAGGGATAAAGATAGTCCTTATTAAATATAATTTTCAAAAATCTCTTTTGTAATACTTCTAATTTTTTAATCAAAGTTCCGCTTATTCCTCCCCAACCTAAAATTCCGTAGGTAATTTAAATGAGTTTTGACTAATGCATAATATAATATTTCTAGATGTATTATATCCAGAAATTTTTTAATGTTTTTTTTTACTTATTAATTCCATCTTGATGCTATTCTCAAAATTAAAAATATATTTATTCACCATTAAAGTTTGCAGAAAATACAATTCTTATGACACTAGTCAGTAAAGTATAATATTATATGTAATTAGACATGAAAACAATCACAACAGCATAAAGATTGTCGCTCAGCTCCCAGAATCCAATTCTATAACTCATGGCCTATGGCTTTTACATATTACATCCAATATTGCGATTCTGCACCTTAAAAAACCCTGTAAATATTTTTTGCTTCCACTATAAATTTATAGATCACCCTGCTTAATTTTAAATTAAAATCGAAATTCCACAAGTTAACCTTCGTTCATCTGTCAATTAAGCTTTATAATACCCACCCTAAACTGTCTTCCTTTTCCCCACATACCGAAGAATTGTTCTTAATCTGTTGCAATATGAAGTGGGTCGCTTGTTGACAATGATTTAAAAATATTTTGACAGCAGGGTATTTTAACACCCAAAGCTGTTCAAATCTATAAAACAATATGCAGACCAGTTACGGAATACAGTTCCATTTTACTTACAAATGCAAGGCAGCTAGCATGGAAGAACTTATCATCTGGAGAAATAATTGCATTAAGAAGTTTGACCAAAATCAGACATCCAAACAATCCAATGCACAATATATAAATTATTTATACACGAAAACAGGAATACAACAGATTTTCGATAGAACACAAACATTAAACCTTAGATTTGCAAATAAACATAAAAACCAAGAGTTATTAAGACCTGTCTACAGAACACCAACAGAGAAGTTGCACAAAGATGAAAATGAAGAATGATTTCTAGCAAACAGGCCCCAAACATAAAGAAACACACTAGTGACTTATTTGTTTTATCTATTAAAAAAATCTAGGAACAGTTTAATCATTTATATAGGTTTATTTAACTTTTTTTCTTTCTCTATAATATATTATATATTTGTTATCCTACTTACGGAACTAAAACAGAGGCTAAGATATGTTGTAAATAGTCAATTATGCTTTATTATCCAAAGAACAAAACAATTCTTATTGATAAAGCTATACAAAGGAAATTCAACAACTACATCCGAAATAACCAAACAATCATATATACCACTACATCACCGTTATTCATTAGAGTAAAAATATAAAACACATATAAATCCAGGTCTTAAAAGGAACATTATTTTAAAACAGCTTCAGAAAAAATAAACGAACATACATTTAGGACACAAAAAAAAAACATATAAGACATCTTAATGCATACTCTATGCGCACAGAATAAACGTCTGCTCAAAGACCCCATCATACCCAAAATCAATCAAAGTTTTCCTCAAAAAACTCCGATAAATCGTAATAAGGTCTCACAACCAGCAGCCCCTTTAAACTCTTTCGAAATCCCCTTTCATTTCTCATCTGCCTCACTTGTAAAGGCAAATGATTAAATATTTATTTATTTATCGTTTATTATCCAACAGGTAGGAAACCTACCTAATGATAAGATAATTTATCAGTAAATGCCACAACATAGTATTAAAGTAATTAATATACCTAAATTAAGCTAAGAATCAAACCAATCAAACTAAACCAAAAGGTATCTACTTAAAACTAAATACTCAACAAACTGAGCATTATTAGTACATGACAATTTCATTCATTATAAATGTGTGTGTATATATAGACTAGTTTTAAAAAAGGAAAAACAAGAAATTTTTGTAATGGTTTGACAATGTTACAGTATAGTAGTAACAATAAGTGGAAATTAAACAACTCGACGCAAAGTAAGGCGTGCTGCTGTTTTCTTAAATGTATCGAGGGTATTGCCAAGGATATCAAGATCTGAACCAGCCCCAATGTTGTTGAAGTTGTTACAAGCCTGATATAATGGTGCTTTTTTCTCAACATTTGTATATGGTACATTAAGGTAGAACTGATCATGCTGTCTAGAGCGATATGCCGGAATATTAAAATTAATCTGCTGAAGTAATTTAGGGCAGTTTATTAGATTATTAGTTAGCTTAAATAGAAATATCAAAGAGAAATATTTTCGATTATCCTCCAAGGAACTCATATCAAAGCGCTCGAGCAGAGTGACGTGGTTAAAACCCGTGACTGGGTAGTAACCATCCATCTTGAGGCACAGAAACTTCAAGAATCTTCTCTGTACATACTCCAATTTCTCTATATGGATTTTGTAATTTGGAGACCATATTAAAGATGCATAATCCAATTTCGATTTTACAAGGGCAGTGTATAAAACTTTTAAACAGGTCACATCGTGAAATGATTTAGCGGAGCGCATTAGAAAACCTAGAGCTCTTAAAGCTGATTGGGTTGTGTCTTGAATGTGTTGGGAAAACGACATTTTTTTATCCATATATACACCCAAATCCTTAATACCATCACACCTCTCCAAATCCATCCCATCTAATCTATAGTGGAAGTTAAAGTCATCGGGTTTTAAAGAAAATGTTACCCGTTTACATTTACCTATGTTTAGGGGTAGTTTGTTCCTCATACACCACTCGCATATCGTGTCTAAATCCTTTTGAAGTTCAATGCAGTCCCTGGGATCTGAAATTTGGCGAAATATCTTGAAGTCATCGGCAAAGAGCAGCCTCTCACTCGTTATGTTTTTTGTAATGTCATTAATAAATATTGAGAAAATAAGCGGAGCCAGGTTACTGCCCTGCGGTGCTCCACTTGTAGCGACGAATATGTCCGATCTGTAGCCCGAATACTCAACAAATTGATGTCGATCTGCTAAATAGGATTTAAAAAACTGAACCAAGCCCTCGTCAAAGCCCAACTCCCGCATTTTTCTTAGTGTTATGCCATGGTCCAATCTGTCAAACGCCTTAGAGAAGTCTGTGAAGATCGCATCCACCTGATTCCTATCATGAAACGATTGATAAATGAATTGTGTGAAACATGCTAAATTTGTCACTGTAGATCGTTGCTGATAAAAACCATGTTGCTCTGAGGAAATTAGATTTTTGATTTGATAGAAAATGCGCTCGTATACAGACATCTCGAAGACTTTAGCAAAGTTCGAAAGCAATGCAATCGGTCGATAGTTAGTAATAAGATTGGACTGACCTGACTTTAATATGGGGCATATACGTGCTATCTTCCACAAATCTGGAAACTTGTAGGTTCTGAGAGACAGATTGAATAAAAAGCAGAGCGGCTTAGCCAGGACATGGGCAGAATCTTTAATGATAAATGCTGGAATCTGGTCTACACCAGAGGTTAATTTGGGCTTTATTCCTTTGAGAGACTTGAGCACCTCCTCCTCGTTTAAGCATTTTAATGATATATTCTGACATATTCCGGGTTCTGGGTTAGGAGCTTCATAGTCATCATTGGCAGGTGAAAACACACTCTTAAAGTATCCGGAGAACGACCGCACAATACTCTCGGGTGAGTCCAGCTCAGTCTCGCCATCCAGCATGGAACACGGAATTCGTGATTTCCTTTTTTTATTTTGAATAAATTTCCAAAAGTTTTTTGGATCATCTTTGATAGAGTTTTGAATTGAATTTATGTAATTTCTGTAAGTCTTGTTTGTTAGCTGTTTTGTATATGACCTAGCCATGCTAAATCTTTCGTAATAATATTCCAAATGGGTGGATTTCCACTTTTTATGCAATGCTGACTTTTCTTTTATACTTTGAATTAAATCCCTTGTGTACCAGGCTGGATAGGAGTACCCCGATTTTCTCAACCTCAGGATGGGAACTGAACGATCAAACACATCTGTTAGCTTGGAGTAAAAACATTCAACTGCTGCATCAATATCTTGTAAAAGATAAAGATGCTCCCAATCAATATCCAATATTAAATTATAAAGAAGAGCAAAGTTGGCCTTACCAAAATTGTACCTTTTATTTGAGGTTGTAATAGGAAAATTTTTTTGAGATAAGCGACCTGCGACATGCAATGATATTTGAAGGGCCGGGTGATAGGCATCCTCCAGAACCAGTGGTGATGCTTCCCTGGAGACTTCACATGGAACATTAGTTATAACAAGATCAAGCATGCTATTAAATCTATTTGAGACATTATTTTGTTGTGTGAGATTAAATAGGGTCAAAAATTCATGCAAAGTTGAGAGTTTAGTATTTAAATTAATATTATGACTTACCTCCAATGGCTGAAAATGTGTATTAAAGTCCCCAATCACGACAGTATTGCTATTATGGAGGTATGTTAATGACTCAAAGCATTCAAACACTTGGACATATCGCTCTATGACAGTACTTGGTTGAATATAGATTGCAAAGAAATAATATGGTTGATGATTAAGAAATATTTTACATCCGACAACATCAACGCTTGGAACTAACCTTTGAAAGCAAGATAGATCAAGTTGACAGCACTTAAAATCATTCCGCACAGCTAGCAGCACACCTCCCCCTCTCGTAACTTCAAGTGCATTGAGGTCTCTGTCCTTTCGGAACACGGTATAGTTGTCATGGAAAAGTTCTCCATTATGCACACTGCTCTGCAGCCAGGTTTCAGACAATGACACAATGCTGTACTCTGCACTTGATACTGAAGTATAAAACTCTTGAATCTTTGTGTTTAGTCCTCTCACATTTTGATAGACCATGGTTATCAAGCGATGTTCGTCGATGTCGCCAGAAGGCTTCTGAGCTGAGTTCAATAGTTTTTTGGGACAGTGTTGACAATCTTAGGAGCACCATTATGGTACTTTATCCTAAGGTTCTGTTCCCCTGCGCTTAAACGTTCAGATAGTTTTTTCTTGGCTTCTCTGTAATCTTGAAGTTGTTTTGGAGTCTTGTCGGTGCTAACGTTTATGGATTTGTATTGGTCGAATTGTTTTAGTTTGTTTGCATTGCGTATAATATCTCTTACTATTTCTTCAGACTTAAAGATTATCCTTATAGGTCTTGGTTTGTTTTCGTGTTGGCGTCCAAGACGGTGTATTCTAGTCGTGTCTCTGGTAAGGGCCAGTGCAGGACAAATATCGTTGATGAGTTTGATGGTGTTATTAATATCCTGATCTGTGTTGTCCTGCATTCTTTTTACTACCAAAAAATATGGATTTATGGGTTTGGGATGAGGTAGGACGAGGCAGAGAAATGTTGTATACACTTCTCGTGCCATATACAGATTGTCTCCCTATATCATCCTGATGCTTCTTGTGCATCAGGCATGCTGACTCCAATATAAATATCGACGTTAAAGTTAAAATTTTGTGCAACAAGAACAAAGGACGACAGGAGTCTCTATAATTAGCTCCGCTTAAAAACCTCACAGCTCGCTTCTGTATCAAGAATACACTGTTAAATAATTGTTTTGCGCATGCACCCCAGAAGCAAATCCCATAGCGTAAATGGGACTCAATCAAAGCAAAGTAAGCCTTTCTTGCAATCTCCCTATCGAGCTCGCTAGACACTACTCTGAGTGCGTAACAACCAGATGATAATTTGGAGTTTAAATGTTTTATATGGCCCTCAAATTTCAATTTGCTATCTATATATATCCCCAGAAATTTATTCTCTTGGAGATTACTTACAACATTATTGTCCAGAAATACGTCATTCAAGACACACTTAAATGACATCACTCCAGTCTTAGAAACATTACATGTCAGTTTATTTCAGTCACACCACTGCTTGATTTTAGATAAGTCATCATTAATATCCCTGTTAAGTTGTAGCACATCCTTATTGTGCCAAAATACAGTAGCGTCATCCGCAAAAAGAGTAAAGTTGCCGGTTATATTTATATCTGCCAAGTCGTTAAGATATAATAAAAACAATAAAGGGCCCAACACAGAACCCTGCGGAACGCCACAGTCAACATTCGCTTTTTTAGACATAGATCCCGACAATGAAACCCTCTGACTTATTCCTGTTAAGTAGGATCTGAACCAGTCCAGAGCGTTTCCTCTAAAGCCGTAAACTTCCAATTTACTGAGCAGTATCCGGTGATTGACACAATCAAAAGCTTTAGAAAGATCATAGAAGACAGCAGCAGCAGAGTCTTTCTCGTTCAGTCTAAGATACACATCCTCCAGAAATGAAAAAATGGCATCGTTAGTTCCCCTTAAAGCCCGAAATCCAAACTGGGCCGTGTTTACAATACTTTGATCATCCAGAAAAGTTACCAAGCGATGTTTGACTAGTCTTTCGACTATTTTCCCCAATGTGGGAAGTAATGACACCGGCCTGTAGTTGGAGGTGGTCTCACGATCTTCCCCCTTATAGAGAGGAATAACTGTTGCTAACTTTAAGCATTGTGCAAATGATCCAATAGAAAAGGAGTGATTAATACAGTCAGCCAAAATGCTCTGTACATTAAGAGGTAGGTGTAAAAATATTTTTATAGAAATACCATCCCAACCTGACGCTTTTTTATTGTTAATGGAGGTAAAGATATCATTTAGTTCATGAATGTTAGTTGGGACAAGAAAAAATTACTGCATTACATTAACATTATTTAAATATTCCCCGAAATCCACTGAAGGTCCTATCTGGCTAGATAAATTAGCTGCTATGGAGCTATAAAATTCATTAAATTATCAGGAGACAATTTAGTTTCGAAAATGTTAGTAGGTATTGTTTTTACCTCTTAAATCGTTGACAATACTCCAAGTTTCCCTTTGTTTGTTGCTAGCATGTATTAGTCTATTATTATAGTGAAGTCTCTTTGCGGCCTTTATTGTTCGCCTGTACACTGTTCTATATTTATTAAAATAAAGCATAAAATGGTCATTGTTAATAAAGTATTTCCGCAAGTAATGCAGACATCGCATATTTTTAGCAGAAATACCAATACCTTTAGATAGCCATGACTTTTTAGTCTTGACCTTTAGAGATCGCATGGGAAAGGCTGTATTAAAAGCTTTTGAGAGTTTAAAATGAAAATCATGCAGGGGATCCGGAGAGAGAAAAACTCCTGGCCAATCAACTTCAGTGCAGAGTTGTGAGAACTTATTATAATTCGCCCTCGTAAAGAGTCTACCCCTACGTACCTGTTTTCTATATTTTTTGTTCACAATACAAAGCCCACATACCACTGCCTCGTGATCCGACAGCCCAGCGTTGAACACCTTACATTGCACTCTACTTTCATTAATATTGGAGCACATATAGTCAAGTAGTGAAGCAGAGTGCAAGGTAATTCTTGTTGGTTGAGTCACAGAACAATTCATATTAAAAGAATTTAAAAGACTGCTGAGCAATTGGGTTTCGGGATCAGTGTCGTTCAAAAAATTTATATTTAGATCGCCACACAATACGATATTTGCGTTTACAGAAAGACCAGATAAAATTACCTCAAGTTTAAACAGAAAACTATTTACGTTGCTAGATGGCGATCTGTAGACACATAAAACATAAATATTAAAACTAGAACAATAGACCAATGAAAATTCAAAGGCTTTTTCTTCCAATAAATAATCAAACTTTTCAATTTTACTGAATGCATACATTTCTAAGAATTTCTCCTAAATCACGTAACTGACGTGTTTCAGCCTATCAATATGCTCATCTTTTTCCTTGATCTCTGCTAAAAGTTTAGATCTTTCCAGCTCAAAATTTTGAAACTTAAGCTGAAATTCCCTATCCTGTTTTTCAATTGTCTCCTCTTTACCTTTTGCTTCAGCTTTGGCTTTTTCATAATGCTCAATAAATTTTCTCATTTTTGGCAGTTCCCTCAAACAGCGCTTGCAGTCTACGCAGTAAAATACTAAACTTCGCTGAGCTAAGGCAACAGCGTGAGCCTCAGTTGTAGTGATCTCGGCGCACTCCTTGCAAAAAATCGCCTTACAACAGTCACACGCTGCCCCAGAGTTCATTTTCTTTAGGCCCCGTCTTAAAATTGCAATTCTTAGTACATTTGGATCAGATTTGACAAGACATATTATTATTTGTATTATATGATAGGCCGAAGGACCACGCCAATGACCGTTTGCTTGCAAATAATAAATAATAATAAATATGTCAAAGAAACTTACAAAAAACGGGATATCTCAGAAGTATTACAGGCTTCTAAAAGTAATAAAAAATGGGTATAAGAGATAAACTTGCAACTGAAAATGGACATACATTGTTGTGTGTAGCTAGATATCGCATTAGCTGAAGATTCCTAAGGTCTCCACATACTTTTAATATTAACTTGCTGCACACTGTTTCAAAGCAAAATAGATAGGTACTAATCTATTTCGAATATTATGTTTACTATTTATATAAGCTATATAAACAGGTACCTGTAACTAAAAAGTTTTGAGAAATATCCTAACTAAGTTGTTTCTAAAATGTGGGTTAATACGTTTTCGCGAAAGCCGAGTTTATGAGGGGTTTTATTGCAGTCATTAAGCCAAACGAAATATGTTGGGAAGTACTTTACATCAGTAGTAGAATTAATAAAAAACATAGTAACATTTCTGCAGACAGTTGGAAAAACTGAATACAACATGTAATTAAGGTGGAAAATTTTTATATGTGTGAGTACTGATGTTCAACTCTTAATAATAAGTTTAGATGAAGACAGTGATACTGACTTAGACCTAAATTTAGAGTAAAATAGAATTAAGTTGCCAAAATTGATTATTGCAAAACTCTTCTGTGTACACACATTGTACTGTATTTAAATCTTAAACTTAATTCTCTTGTTTTAGTGTGTAGTCGAAATCCTAACAATGTAAATATTAATCATAATTAGTAAAAATCTTTTTCATATACCTAGTGTACTTTGTTTTATTGAAAGTAGTAAATGTGTCGTAGAATCGAGTTGAGTGAACATCGCGGTACTGTGCTTCGTCGTTAAATGCAAAAATATATAGTTTAGAACCAGTAAATTAAATCGGGTCTTCGCATAAGTTCCGGAATCAGCCAATACCTTTGTATTAAACGTTGTCTCAACCGCTAAAATTCTCTAGTTTTCCCAAGAAATGTAAAAGTGCATCGTATCTAGTGTTCTGAAAACAATAAAAAACAAAAATCTAGTAAAAAACGCACTTCCTTCGTCCTTGTGGGTCCGGCCTACTATACCAACCAACCAGGCCTGAATTTGTGAATTCTTGACATAAAGCAATTATAACCACTAGTAGCAGATCAGGTATGACGGGCAGCAAAAATCATTCTCTGTGTGGAAAATGTAATCTTAAAATCACTAAAACACAGGGAGCAGTGCAATGCGAAAAATGCACAAATTGGGAGCACTTGAAATGTGCTGCAATTACAGACATTGATTTAAAGGTAATCCAAAAACTTAAAACGAAATGGATATGCGAAGATTGTAAGTCGCGAACGGAACGAGACATTAGAAGATCCATGGAGCCACCAAGAAGCAGTCAAAGTTCTTCTGAGTCAGACAAGAAAGGTCAAAATATGAATATGGAAGACCTAATAGAAACTATGACTAAATTTAAAAAAGATATAACAAGTGAGATTAGGGACTTGAAAGACAGTTTGCAGTTTTATGCGCAACAATATGAAGATCAAAAAACGTTAAACATAGCTTTCAAAGAAGAAATCGTACAGCTAAAAAGAACAAATGAAGAAATCTCAAATGAGCTAGAGAAGCTTAAAAAACAAAATTTAGCCAAAGATCAGGAGACTAGAGCGAATAATGTGGTCATTGTCGGAATTACAAGCACTGAAGAAGAGTTAAAATCAAACATTGGTGAAGTTAAAAAAAGAGTAGATAAAGTTATTAATTATATAGACCCTCAGTTACAAACTACAGACTATCAAGTTCGCATATTAAACAGAAAAAAGGCGAACTCTCCAGTGCTCCTATCATTTCAAACATACCAACAAAAACAGTCTCTGATTGAACAAAGAAAAAAGAAAGGCAAAATAACTAATGAAAAATGTGGACTACAAGGGTCAAATTCATTATTTTTAAATGAAGATTTGACGGTGGATCAACGAAATTTATTTAGGCAGGCACGTACTCTCAAAGACTTTAATCATAAATTCATATGGATAAAGTCTGGATGTGTCTATGTGAGGAAGGATGAGCAGTCTAATGCTATCAGAATACGCAGTGAAGGGGATATTGAAAGTTTAAAGAACCAGTAAGGTGAGAAATTGTTTGTAGTTTTTGGGGATAAGGTAGGACAATTATTTATTTACGTTCGTTGATCCAACATCATTCCTCAGTGAAGGAGGATATAAGACAAATGTGTGTGATGATATTCAACAGACCAGGTATTTTGTAAATAGTGCACATTTTAATATGATTCATGTCAATATCTGCGGAATTACAAAAAATTTTGATGATTTTCTAGTGTTTATGCAATCATTTCATGTTGACTTTGATGTAATGGTGTTGTCAGAGACCCACATTTTTAATAGCCTTAATCAATTTAAAATAAAAAATTATGATATCTTGCATAACGACAGTCAAATAAATAAGTGTGACGGTACTATTATCTATATTAAAAGTGAACTGGTAAAAAGCTTAAACGTTATAAGTATAGGAGGTACAAAGTTTCTGAGAAGCCTAGTATTTAAAAATAAGGTAGAAATAGGGATAACTGCTCACTACAGGTTACCGTCTACTCAAAAAGAGGCTTACATAAATGATTTAGGAAACCTATTTGACCAGCTTCCAACAGTGGGAGGGATTGAAATATTCGTGGGAGATACCAACTTAAATATTATGGATAGCAAGTCGGAGGTTGCGAATCAGTATGTTGCCTTACTGGGATCACACGGATACCAGAGTACAATAAATAACTATACAAGAGTTGACAGAGAAGCAAAAACCTGTATTGATCACATATTCCTAAAAAATACAAACCAAAAAAATATTATCAAAAAAGTTAATCCAGTAATTTTGATTAGCGGTGTTTCTGATCACTATCCTTTATTACTCAATCTAGAATTTTGTGAAAATAATAATGGAACAGGGTGTGATGATAAAAATAGTGTATTAAAAAAAATGGATATCGCTCGTCTAGCAAGTAAACTGGAGGGAGAACAGTGGACGGATTGTCTACAGTTAACTGACCCAAACTTGATTGCAGAGAGCTTAATTAACACTCTTCAAGTGCATATTCAAAGCTCTACAGTGATTTGGCATATAAGGTCGAAATTTCGTTTTATTAAACCGTGGATGACTAGAGGGCTGTTAACTTCAATAAGAGAAAGAGACAAACTCAAAAAAATTTCTTCTTGCAGCCCAAATAACATTGATGCTTTAAACAAATATAGGGATTATAGAAAAGCAGTGTCCAAATTAATAATTAAAACAAAAAGAAACTATTATAAAAATAAAATCAACAAAAATATTAAAAATCCTAAAAAGCTATGGAGTACTATAAATCAGGTAACTAATCAATTTGTAGAAAAAAAATCCATTAAAAGCATCATAAACGACCAAAGTAGTGAAATTACAGAGCCTCGCTTAATAGCTGAAAATCTAAATGAATTTTTTAGTAAAGTAGGAACAAATTTGGCTAAACATATACAAATCCCTAATAGCAAAATAGCAGATACTAGACAAAGCAAAAATTCCATTTTTTTTCATCCTATATCTAAGAATGAAATAATAAAACAAATAAACTCTTTAAAAAATGGAGCAGCAGGGGGTGAAGATGGAATATCGGTGGATGTTATAAAAAATAATCACATATATTTAATCAAGCCTCTCATACATCTGGTAAATAGTATCTTTAGTACTGGCATCTTTCCTTCTGGTTTTAAAAATGCAGTTATAGTTCCTGTGTATAAGTCGGGTAATCGAAAAGAAAAAACAAATTATAGACCCATTGCTCTTATGAGCACATTAAGTAAAGTTGTGGAAAAATGTGTTAAGTCTAGACTTTGGGAATTTTTTAAACAGGAGAAACTTCTATCGGAATGTCAATTTGGATTCCAGGAGGAGGTCAGTACTGAGGATGCTATAATTGAAGTTTCAAATTTCATAGTAAAAAATTTTAATGAAGGTTTGAAGACACTTGCAGTCTTCTTGGATCTGTCAAAGGCATTTGATACTGTGGAGCACGGCATTTTACTGACAAAGCTCGAAAACTGTGGCATTAGAGGAACAGCTTTGAATCTGTTTGAATCGTATCTGAGTGGAAGGAGTCAGGTGGTAAAGCTTGATAAATACAAAAGTAACTCAAAACCGGTGGAGTGCGGTGTTCCGCAAGGGACAGTCCTGGGTCCGGTTCTTTTTCTGATTTATGTCAATTCACTTACTGAGGCATGCAATGATGCTAAGGTTGTGTGCTTTGCTGACGACACTGTGGTGCTGGTGAGGGATCATACATGGGCGGGTGCCTTTGACAGAGCTGAGAGGAATATGTCGAAAATTAAACACTGGCTAGATTCAAATTTACTAACACTTAATATCGATAAAACGCACTTTCTGTGTTTTTCAAAGACTCGTAGAGATTTGCCTGTTGCTCAGACCATAACGTTACACCAACTAGATTGCCATATAAATAACCTTCCTTGTACATGTAGTCAAGTAATAAATAGAAAAGATAATATCAAATATTTAGGCATATATTTTGATCAGTGCATGACATGGCCTAATCATATAGAATTCGCTAATAAAAAACTAAGGAATTTGCTTTACAAATTTTATGACCTACGCCATGTGGTTCCTTTGGGAATACTCAAGATTATATATCAAGCTCTAGTTGAATCTGTCCTGTCTTACGGCATCATCGTTTGGGGTGCACTGTGTAACAACACTCTCTACCCGCTAACTATAACGCAAAGGTATATTTTGAAGATCATGCTCTTTAAGACCAGAATGTATCCCACAGAAAAACTGTTTAAAGAAGTAAACGTATTAAGCATCAGGCAACTTTATATTAAGAATGTTATACGTTTTGGTTGTAAGAATAGGACCTTAAAAAACTATGTCAACCACCCTATACATACAAGGTCTATTACACACAATGATTTATACTTACCACCCACTTTATCTTCCTCTACCCAGAGACACATCTCGTATGTTATGCCTAAATTAATAAACCTTATGCCGCCACACTTGAAAAAGGACAGGTATCCAAAAATAAAGCACAAAATAAATGATTGGATTATTTCTAACTTTCATAAGATCTGTGAAAAAATACCATGGTTTATGTAAAATCTCTGTGTAATACTATACTATACAGTTTTATTATAAATCCAGTTTAGCGTTAAAATTGGTACATCTCAAGAATAAATATATTCTATGATACTGTAAAATGAATTCATGTAAAAATGTTACAAGTATTGTCTGAGGTATTAATACACTACAAAGCTGTTGCTAAATAAAGATTAGATTTAGATATATACTTATTTAAGGTATTTAGTGCACACACAAATCCTATGGATATATTGTGCTCTAGAACATTGTAAAAAAGTTTTGTAACCATTATTGTAAAGTATCTTGGCAAATAAATTTGATTTGATTTGATTTGATTTGATTTGTATTTCAGTACTGCATTAATATTTATTGTACTTATAATGTCTCAAAGTATTATTATAATAATTGATCTTTACTTTTAGTTGGTTTAAAATGTCTCTTTAATTCAAAATAAAAACAAATCAATATGTAGATAGTTGTGGTTTGGAACCTACACAATTAGATAGTTGATATATTGCAGTAAATGTCAACAATATAATGTAAACTTTACTATACTTACCTCATTAAGAACCATGGTGCCCCACTCTTGTTCCTGCAACCATTTCATTGTTTGCTCAGCTTCCCATGATCGTTTCTGAGTGTAAGTTATCATAGAGTATGTTGTTACCAAGACACTACAACCCTAAAAGAATATTGGTTGAATTCGCTTACCACAGAACTGATACCAAGATCATACCATGGGTTTATCTTTCGCCTCTGATGTAAATCTACATATCATACTGTCATCAGCTGTAGACCACATTTTAAACTGCTGCTTCCATTGTTCTACGGATACGCCGGAAAGCACAAGTGCTCTTTTTATAACTGCACAACAGGCTGTGACACCTACCTAAAAATCAAATATTGCATTAAGTTCTACCCTAAAAAACGGTAACTTACTAAAGATTTACCGGCCCCACCTAAAATAAATGTGAAGTAGGCCTTATATGGCTCTGTACGATATACTGGATGATTATCACTCAGTTAACACATTTAATTGTGATAGTTTGGATGAAGTAGACTTTCTTGAGAACTCTAAGACAAGTATTAATATTATCCATTTTAACATACGTAGCATAAAAAAAAATTATGATAATTTGGTTGCTTTTCTTGAATCAACTAAGGTTGAATTTGGGATGATCGTGCTCTCCGAGACCAACATTGTGCATGATCTGAACAATTTTGGCATGGATGGGTTCGACATTTTTTATAATAATAGTCAGCAAAATAAATGTGATGGGACCATTGTACTGGTTAAATCTGTGTTGTCGCCAAATTTTGAAATAGTTCAGGTAAGGACCACAAAATTCTTAAGAACGGTTCTCACAAAAATAATGCTCAAATTGGTGTGACTGCTGTGTATAGATTGCCTTCTCTGAATGCTGATGAATTTGTAATCGACTTGCGAACTCTTCTTGAGAAACAGGTAGCGAAGAATCCTATAGAAGTGTTTTGTGGTGATATAAATATCAACTTAATGGATGAAGGTAATGAAACAACATGTAATTATTTAAATTGTTTGAATGGATTGGGATATGTGAGTCTGATAAATTCTACAACCAGGCAAGATCGCCTGTCCAGGTCATGTATCGACCACTTTTTTGTATGCAATAGGCTTGGTGACAGTAGCATTAGGCCTGTTGTCTTAAATTGCGGTCTTACTGACCACTTTCCAATATTACTAAATATAGACTTCAAGACTGCGAATGGTCCATCTATTGATGAGGGTAACAATTCGCCCTCACTGATAAAGAGATTAGACTGCATAAAACTACAAAATCAGATTAAGAATCAAGACTGGGACTCGGTTTGCGGTATAGACATTGATTTATGTACTGACAGTTTTATTCAAATATTGAATAACTGTATCACCAGCTCGACTGAATTAATAAAAATAAAGAATGTTAAGAAAAAAAAAGAATGGATCACACTAGGTATAATTACTTCTATTAAGCATAGAGACAAACTTAAAAAAATAGCCGATAGGACCCCGCAGAATGTTGAAGCAATAGAAAGGTTTCGTAGGTATAGAAATAATCTTACGAATCTTATTAAAAAATCCAAATATGTGTATTTCAAGAATAAGCTAGCTCAGTGTAGGAACGACATTAAAAAAACATGGGAGGTTATTAAGAATGCGACTAATGACACTAAAAAATGTAAGGGAATATCTATCATTAAGAATGAAAACAAACTTGTTCATGAAAACCTAGAAATTGCTGACATATTTTTGGAATATTTTGGTACTATAGGCAAAGACTTGGCAAATAAAATTAAAAAAAATAACTATAGGTTTCTAAATAAGCGTATCTCAAACTCTTTGTTTTTTAATCCAATAACTGAAAATGAATTAATTTCCGCTATTAATTCGTTAAAAACTAAAGCATCACCTGGTGACGACAATATTCCGCCAAAATTACTAAAAGATAATCATATTTACCTTCTGAAACCACTCTTACATCTAATAAATTTAATATTTGAAAAAGGTAAATATCCAGAAATCCTCAAAAGGGCTGTTATTGTTCCAATTTACAAAACCGGGGATAAGTTGAACAAGGAAAATTATCGACCAATTGCTATGACTAGTTCAATTAGCCGGCTATTTGAAAAATGTATAAAACTAAGGTTAGACAGCTTTTTGAATGCGAACAATATTTTATCCAAGTCTCAGTATGGGTTTCTATCAGGAGTAAGCACGGAGGAAGCTATGGTGCACGTCACAGATTATATATTGCAAAATTACAATAACAAATTTAAAACATTGGGTATATTTGTGGATTTGGCCCGTGCGTTCGACACTGTGGCGCACCAAATTTTACTTAAAAAACTTGAAAACATTGGAGTGCGAGGTCTTGCGCTCAGCCTGTTTAAGTCTTATTTAAAAAATAGAACCCAGCGAGTAAGAATAAATGATTCCTTGAGCAAAACGGGTACAGTGGAATTTGGAGTGCCGCAGGGTACCGTACTGGGTCCAACACTTTTTTCTTTGTATATTAATGATCTCTTTTCTGTTCTGCCAAATGAAAATAGTGAATGTGTGTGCTATGCTGATGATACAGTGATTCTAGTTAGAGGCAAATCTTGGCAAGAGACATTTCAGAGGGCGGAGGACCACATCTCCAAAGTACGTTTGTGGATGGATCAGAATCTTCTAACAATGAATGTAAAGAAAACTGTTCATATCGCCTTTTCTATGAATAATCCAGGAAATGTAATCCATCCTGACCTTAGGGTGCATAATTATGAATGTGTTATGGATATGTCAGTGTGTAGATGTGAAGAGACAATATTAGCAAGGGAAAGTGTAAAATACCTGGGGGTATTCATTGACAAAAATTTAAGGTATGAAACTCATGTTAACTATATTACCCAAAAAATTCGTAAAACTATATATAAATTTTACCAACTCAGAGAAATTTTATCTTTAAAGCTTTTAAAAATGACGTACCAGGCTCTGATTGAATCAATTTTAATGTATGGCTTGAGTGTCTGGGGTAGTACTTGTGGTAACATTCTTCACCGTTTAAATATTACTCAAAAATACATAATAAAGATATTCATGAACAGAAGCAAGAGGTACCCATCAGATTTATTATTTAAGGAGGCTGACCTCCTATCGGTAAGGCAGCTGTATGTTAAGGGTACTCTTAGGTTTATGAAAAAGTGTAATAAATACAAAAGTAGGATCATGCACAATGTTCACACCAGATCTGTAAATAGTGGGTGTCTAGTCGTTCCACTAGCCTCATATACTGCCTCGCAGAGGCACATTATGTATATCGGCCCTAAATTGTTCAATATGTTACCCTTCAATTTAAAGTCTGCTATAAATTTACATACTTTCCTGTTGGGCATTTCTAGATGGATAAAGATAAATTATCAGCAAATAACCTGTACGGTGCCTTTATTGAATGAGTACTAGAGGGTGTTTTGAAGTTCTATTTGATATTAATAATAACTTTCAGTAAATTATTCTAACTTTAGTGATATTGTCTTTGGACTAATTTAACTTGTGCTATGTGATTTGTTTTTGACATATCATTGTAGTCTCTTTGTTTTTTTTTTTTCTCTTTTTTTGTTCTTGGGTATCCGGATGGTAAAGAACTATTCATAACCTGAAATCCAGACAAGCTGCCTGTAGCTTTGGATCTCAAACATGAATATTGTATTGTGGCATTGTTGAGAAAATGTAAACTTTATGAATAAAAAACTTTAACTTTAACTAAACTTTAATATTTTAAAGGGTAAGGAAGTTATAGTAGTAGGTACGTACCTAAAATCATATTCAGCCAATAAGGGGTATTCTAGCTCTATACAGCGTTCTTCCTCATCTTTATTGTCCATTTTCTCATAAAAGTTAGTTATATCATCAGGCACTGTTGTAACTGAAACATGTCTATTCAAAATTGGCCTTTATAAAAAATTCTATGTTATTTCATAGTATTCACTAAAACTAGCGCTAATTTATCCTCGTTTCAAGTTATTTTCTCTAATTGTAGAAACAAATTTGCAGCACAAATATAGTTTCAATTTACCTTCAGAATTAGCTTCAGCAGAACTGGAAGCTTTTGCACCAAAACTGGGAATATTCTTTTTATCTTGCACCTAAAAACACAAGACATTTTTTTCTGATCTAAAAACAGTTCCAGATTTATCAATATCTTAATTATTACTTACCTAGGTTATGAACCCCTCCCCCGCATCCCCTTCAGCAGTTATCCTGAGTCTGCACTCTTGAATAACGGGATCTTTTAGCAACTTTTTCAAAATTTCAGGAAAAGGGCTTTCAAGGAAGTATGTACTTATTGTGTTTTAGTACTAATTTCACTTTTCCATAGGACAAAGTACAGAGTTTAATGAATTCTACTATACCATCTGATATGGTTGTTTTGCTAAAGAGGTAAAAAGGCTATGGAACAAATTGGTACCTACATAATAATAATAATAATAATAATATATTGTCTTTATTGAGAACGTAAAATCAAAAGCAAGAAAAGAAAATTACAATTCCCAAAAGGCGAAGTCTAGCTAACGGAATTGTCAGCTACTCAACATTAACCTAATAATATTTAAATACAAAAGATAAAAATATTCAATATCATTTGATTTTTTTAAATAATTATAAACATGGACATAGCTATTATAAACGAAATAATTACGAAACTTATCATTAATACGTTAAATCTTCCTATGTCTCAACAACGTTTTCCTGCTTATTAAATATTGCCAATTTAAGTTTTTTACGAAACAAAGACATAGTCTCAATATCAAAGTAAGCAATGAACTGATTATAGAGCACTACTATGTTGTATGTAAAAGAGCGCTGGAAGATAGCTGTTCGGTGCTGAGGCATAGCAAGAGGATTCGATCTAATAGGTATAGCGTGAACATCTCGGCGAAAAACAAGTTTAGATCTTAAATACGGAGGGACAGATGATTTAAGCAGTTTGTATGCAGACACAAGTAAGAGGTACTGATATGAGTAGGAAAATTTCAGCCATTGAAGCTGTCTAATTTTATTGGAAATGTGATCAAATTTCTTCAATCCAAAGATAAATCGGCAGCAGTTATTCTGGATTCTTTGTCTATCAATATAACTCAGACATGGGTAATACACAGTAATACAGTAGGATACCTTGGACAACACATAAGATTCACACAGTTTTTTGCGGACCTTGAAATTTAAGATATGTTTATTGGCATACAGCACCTTTAAAGATGCATAGCAAGCTTTGCTTAAATTAGATATATGCTGAGAAAATCTTAACTGTAAATCCAGATAAACACCCAAATTTCTGGAAGCATCAGTAAATTCAAGTACTTGACTGCCCATTTCAACGTTTACGTAACTTTTTAGAAATTCGGAGCAATTGGCAGGTGAAAATAATAAAACTTTAGTTTTCTTGGCATTTAATTTTAAACATGTTTCTTTCAAAAACACAAACACTTAATCTTTAAATAATTACTTAAATGTATTTTCAAGATATCTAACCACTGACCTTAGTCTTTTTAAATACGCAATGATGTCATTGGTTTGAAGACCTACACTGACTGCGGCATATAGCGAGTATGCTGTAAGCTTGTACTCATGGACATGTTCCGGCCGACACACTGGTTCCGAAATAGCTACCAAAAATATTGTTACTGTCAATCTAGCAGTGTAAAGATTTAGAATCATGACTAAACTAGGGGCTAATGTTTTTGGACATATCCAAATTGCAAAATACACTACTACTAACCTATAAGAAAGTCGTGAGCATGTTTATAGACAGGGGAAAAAGACTCTAAAAAGATATGCCCATTCGGGGCCACCCATAAGGGTCGGGCAGCATTATCAGGCTTCAAAATCATTTGTGATCTGTAATCTTTGGCTCAGAATTCATCCTCCTGGATTTTCTCATCGTTTTTCTCGGCGTCCCGGTCGGCTGCACCCGGTATAGATGCCTCTTCTCCTTCTGAAAAAAGTTCCAGATGATGTTTGAAACACAGGCTTCGAGAAAATATCATTTATTGTAAGACTTGGGATTTGATTATTTCGTTGAGAACGTTTACTTGTTCTTTGCAGAGGGTCAAATCGAAATACTGCAGAAAATAAGAGGTTCAAACCTGGAGTATGGTCTTCATCAGGGACCCAAACATCTTCGGCTTCCTTCTTGCGTCTTTGAGACGATTTGTCTGTTTTGAATCCCGTCCTTTTAGGGGGTCCCATTTCACCCAAAAAGACCTTTTATTTTCGCTAAAATTCGCGAAATAAACGCTTATTTTTGTTCTAATAAAACTTTTGTCACAAGCACAGTTCCCCACACAGATTTCAGAGTCACAGAAGCTTATGTTGAAGAACGAAAACCGAAAAACGGCGGGACAAAAATAATGTAAATGATTGGTGTCGTTATTCTCTGCAAAAGGACTCTCAATTTTGGGTAGTATTCTTGTAGAAATTGAAAATCTTCAAGTAAAAGCTTAGTTCATATAGATGCGAATCACGAATTGCGAATTTCGCATCGGACAAACTACCTCTTTTGTCCTATATCATAACACAGAACTATCACCAACGAACACCAAGGTTAGTATTCAGCCAACTTTTATTGTTCTGTGGTTAGTTTCCAGCTAACTGTTATTGTTCTGTGGTACTGAGAGCACAGAACCCATAGAAATAAGAGGGGCAATAGAACTCGCTTCCCCTCTGCGCGGCTGGTGAGATTTGTTGGTCGGCCATTTAAAGACTAAATGTCAATTGGACAGCGCCAAATTTAAAATTCTGTTTTAAAGGTAACCTAACCTCATATATTTTTTGTTTTATGACAAATTTTTAGATATGCAAGTATAATATAGAGCTACTAATAGAAGTCATTTTTTTACTTCACATAGGCTCAAATTATCAGTGAACTATTAGTGATAACAGCTCTATATAACTTCCATAATAACATTCTGGTATTGTTGGAATGCTATATATAGTTGACTGCTAATTTCTAGGGATAATCAGAAATCGTAATCAAAACTAAATATTTTAGTGTAAGACATTCGCTGGCTTCGATTTTATGAAAAAATGCACTTTGTACAGGTCAGACTGTAAACAGCGTTTTGCTCTTTTTACAATAAGAATCTATTTACCTGGTTTATTTCTTTAAAAAGAATACACCACAAAACCGAAGATTAAGAACATACACTCTCAAATTGTTTCGATGTACTATCTGAGATTGCTATTACTTTGAAGTGTTCGCAATAGTCCTCGAGGCACAAACTTAGAAACTATATGTTCGTGCCTTCAGGACTAAAGCTGTAATATTTTTATTTTGATAAGGACACAGATAATAGGACAAGGGTAAATAATTTTTAACAAAATTATCTCTTCAGATATATTACAGCGATTTATTTACAGACAATAATTGATGAAAGTACAAACCTACAATGCAATCATAAACATTAAGTCGTACCTATATAAATATTTTTTTTCCTATATCAGTTAGGGTTATTTGTATGTCATATTATACATTATGCTATAAATACAATAACTTGTAAGTTTTAACATCTTTTATGCAGGTGAGAAACATCATAGTAATGACTCACATATTTTCCCATAATATTAGAGATTTTGTGTACATATTGTGTAATATTATAAATCAGTTAATATATATACATGTATGTATATAAATCATCTATTAGAATAAAAATGAAGTGTAGCTGCAAAAGCTCGTAATGGTGCTGGGTATGTTTCATGAGTGGTGAATATATTCTGTACATGTTTTAAATGTCGAGCCATTAGCAATGCAGACACACTGTCAAACCTTTTTTGTAAATGTTCCAAGGCATTTTCTGAAAGCAGCTGCTGTTTTTTTAATGAATAAATGACACTTTGCACATTTCCCACTTTTTCTTTCAATTTCTTGTTCCTAGCTGCGTACCTACAGTTTCTTGCGATAAACAGCTTCTTTCCTTCTGAGAATTTCTGTGCTCTTTCTGAAAATGGAGGGCGAGGCACTGAAAATAAATATGTATATAGATTTTTGTACATATTGCCTTTTAAGAGTTTTACCCTATAAGGACCTTTTATTATTTCATATTAGTTAGGTAATTTAGTTTCTAGTCAAGTATTAAATGTTGCTTCCGCTTAGAGGATAAATTAAAAGTGAATATTGGTAAAATTAATAGCAAATTTTACAAAATATTACCAATTTTTATAGCACAACATATCGTCGGCGACACAATAAAACCTCGTAACTCCAAAAATATCAAAAATGACTTGTTTGTGCCATCTGTTAGCGGAACTCTAAATATACCCATCTAAAAAAAACTTGTAACTCCAAAAATTAAGTGTAAATAAGTATTTCAGTTAAATAAAACCTCGTAACTCCGATGCATTCCGAATTGACACGAAAAACCTCGTATCTCCGTCATTGGCGCCATTTGTTAATAGGTAAACGTCAAAGACATATCGACACGTGCTTGTTAGTTGAATTGTTACTGTTTTTATTTGGTATTATAAGTATAATCATTTTAATTTATCTTAGGTAAGTTATTTTAAATATTTTTAAATATTTTTTTAACTGATGATATGTTTGATTCTAATGTGAATTTACCTGTTTTACTTTATTGATGGAGTTACGAGGATTTCTGTCAACAAACTTATACTTATTTTCCATTTAAAATGGAGTTAAGAGGGTTTATTTGCTTGTTATAGGCAGCTATTTTGTACCGGACTTATATTAAAACAGTTTTTTTTTTTATTTATTTTAGCAAATAATGTCGCGATCTTTGAAAATTCTAAATTTGGCACGATCACTGTGTGACAAAAAAAATACAAACGAAGGCAGTTGCGTAGAGAAAGAACAAAAAATACAAAGTCAGTGCATATTTACAGATAACCTAAATAAACCGCTGGAAGATTGTAACGAAATGCAGGAAGAAGATGAGACATCAAAGTTTCAGCATAAATTAGCCAACAGTGAACCTTCGGTAGAAGATATTGACTTAAGTGCCATACCATTCGTTTTTGTGGATGAAAAAGTCTTGCCAAACGACTTATCTACAGAATCCACTCCATTATCGACTGAAATAATCCTATTGAACGATCTAGAAGTGCAAGTAACTGGACATGCAGTTCCTATGGCTTACGAAGTTAATACTCATGTAATAATTGAAGAAGCAGAAATTGAAAATCAAGAAAAAATTATAATATCTAAAGATTTATTAGAGAATACCCATTTTTCACCCGAAACAGATATTCAACTAAAACCAAATTTTAGCGGCTCTTTCATCTCCGATAGTGCAATTGCTCACATTAATTTGGACGGTGAAGACAAAGCCAGGAATATCATACAAGTCACATCCGTGGAAACTAGAAGAAAATCTAAAAAAATAACATATAGGTACCGTTGCTTTATTATTCTTTTTGGATTTTATACCTGCGTAATTTAGTTTCTCTAATTACTTCATTGATGATTCTGAGGTTACTACAATGGAAGAAGTTCCAAAAAATTATATAGGTGAAGATGCCAGTAATTCTAGTTCTCTAAAACCGAAAAAACGAAATTCTGACACTTGGATGGCTACAGTTAATAAAGTTAAACGACAAAAAGGTGCCGAGTATTATGGAAGGAAAAGAGGGGTTGACAACAAATGGAAATATGAAATTAAAAAACCTAAACGGCAAATCAAGCCTAGATGCAACTGTAAAATGTCTCTTAAAGAAAAAGGAATGAAATGTCATGCAGTAACCGAAAGTCAAAGAAAGGATGTTTTTATTAAATTTTGGAACATGTCATGGGAAGAAAAACGACTTTATGTACGAATGATAACAAATATTAAAAGCCCAGAAAGGGAAAGAGACAGGAAGGACCAGGATCAATCAAGACGATCTGCCTCCCTTCAATATCATTTGAAAATTGGAAATGACTTGATTCGTGTATGTAAAAATATGTTTTTAAATACTCTTGTAGTAGGGGAATGGAGCGTGCTTAACTGGGTCGGAAAAAGTCACAGAGGCACGCAAGAAGGTGATAAGGATAATTTTACGGGGGAAAGAGAAAATGTATTAACTTCAAGAAGGATGCTTAAGAAAGAGACAGATAATTTGGAAGAGTTTTTAGATACTTTACCTAAGATGGAATCTCACTATTGCAGGGCTTCAACAAAAAAACTCTACTTGGAACCTTTATGGACATCAAAGGCTGCCTTATACCAATTGTATAAAAAGGACTGGTGTCAACAAAAAAAAATTAACTCTGTGAGTATGACCAAATTTAAGCAAGTATTTAAAACAAAAAATCTAAGTCTGTTTCGCCCAAAGAAAGATGAATGCGATATATGCGCAGGATTTAAATATAGAAATATTGAAGAAGACCTCTATCATAGCCATATAGAAAGAAAAAACGAAGCGCGGAAAGAAAAGCAAAATGACAAAGATTCTGATACTAAAACTTTCACACTTGACATGCAAGCTGTTCTTTTAGCACCTAAAAATAATGTATCATCAATGTACTATAAAACAAAATTGGCGGTACATAATCTAACGTTTTTTGACTTACAGTCAAAAGACGGTTACTGTTTCCTCTGGAACGAAACTGAAGGGAATTTAACCGCAGATGAGTTCGCTTCTATTATAATCCACTTTTTGTTAAGTATTAGGGCCGCCCTCTAAGAAAGAAAAGAAGTTATTTTTTTTAGTGATGGATGTAATTACCAAAACCGAAACGCAACTTTAGCCAACGCCCTTCTAAATTTTGCAAAAATTACTGGAATAACAGTATACCAAAATTATTTAGAGAGGGGACACACTCAAATGGAGGTGGATGCAATGCACAGTACCATAGAGAGGAAGTTAAAAGGTGTAAACATCAATTTACCCGCTGATTATGTAACCATTTGTGAGACTGCACGGAAGTCCCCAAAACCATATGAAGTAACTTACATTACCCAAGAGTTTTTTAGAAGGTTTCGTGACCTTCGCTATGTATCCACTATTAGACCTGGTAAAAAATAGGCGATCCTACTGTGACCGATCTCAGAGCGCTAAAATACAATCCTAATGGTTCTATACAATATAAACTTAGAGTTAATGAAGATTGGAAAGATCTACCAATTCGAGTTAACAACACAAATCCAGTACCGTTTGAGCAGTTTCCACTTCTATATTTAAATAGAATTCCTATTAAGACGGAAAAGTTTAATCATTTACAGAGTTTGAAGAAAACTTTAAGTCAAGATTACCACGGCTTTTATGATGATATACCTCACATTTAATTATTTCGTACCTATCTTTTTTAGTTTTGTTTAAAAATTTAGTTTCAATAAAGCAGATTAGGAAAATCATAAGCGTATTTTTTTGTTAAAACCACGTAACTCCGTATATTTCGAAAACGAAAACCTCGTAACTCAATTTTAATTTAAAAAATATTTATTGCGCTAATCTGATTTAAAAAATATTTCTGCTGCTTTATTTTTATTTCTAGTGAAATAACCAAACAAAATTTTTGCCTTTTTTGTCAGGTTTAAGGTTAAATAACTCGTTTTATGAAATGCTAACAGTCGTTATGTAAACTTTAACAAAATGGAGTTACGAGGTTTTATTGTGTCACCGACGATATACATTTACTAATGGTACTACCAAAGCTTGTTTACATAGTAGGTCAATACAGACATTTTTTTTTTAATTAAAGACATACAATGTGACAGTAATTAAAAATAATATAAACCCTTACAATACTACAATTATTATAAGTAAAGAAGTCGAAAAGTATAAAATGTTATTAAATAAAAATGTAACTGTCTAATAATTAGGTGTTTTTTTTTTTGTCAAGACTGTAATGATCCATTATGGCAGCATGTTAATATTTGTGGGCAGTAGGATCTTTGTCAATAATAGCCCTTTGACATAACAGTGTAGTTATAATATTGTATATTGTTATGACAAGAAATTGCATAATAAATAAACAAAAGTTGTTAATAAACAAGCTAGGCACCAAAATTTTATTAAAATACTTTGTGATTTTTAGACCTATAATTGTGAATTTCTCTAATCACTCTAACTCTTCTTTATCTTGTACTGCTATCAGTGCTAGTATCGAGAAAAAAGGAATGAGTGTTCTACATTTAGGGAAGCCTTCCGAGCTTGTACAAGTTGCACTTTTTGGAGTACTAAAATATTGTAAAACTTTTTGAATATAAACTAACTTGACGACCAACCTCAGTACATAAAATAAACTGTTATGTGGAAATGCTCGAACCCACACAATTTGAAAAAATCTAAATGCTTAGTGGCAAATAGGTACCCACCTGAAAATGATCTATGTCAGAAACTACTGCAGTACGCAATATGATCATTTTATACAGGGTGTTTGGAAATAGTAGTACCTAACTTTAAGGGCACCGTTTATTTGCAGCCCATATCATGACATTTAAATGAAATTTTACAGCCATATTTTTTCAGGGCCCCTGCTCAATAGAATTTTCTCATCCTTAAGTGAATCATTCTCAGTAATTTTCAATTTAAATAAACATGTTAAATTATCAAGTACATACCTTCTTTTTCTCTTTACGATTGGGGGTCTTTTTGATTTATTCTTTCCTATGGCACTTGCACTTAGACGTTGAAGATGAATCTACTGACACAAAGGATGTAGTTGCTTCTATATTGCTTATATCTAAACTAGTTTCTTGTATAGCTGCAATATCTGATGGTATGTCACATTTTTTAATAAAGGAACTACTCCTGGCTTTAAAAATTTCTTTTCTCCCGCATAAATGAAATCATTGGTGTCAAAGTGTTGTGAGCACACCTTTTTGTGTTTGGCTCAAGTCCATTTCCCGAGTATACCTAGGGCATTAAGCCATTTATTTAATACGTTTGTGTCCTGTGGAAACCTAAAAAATATGGGTAATGTAATTGCTTGATTTATTATTATATGAATACCAACTTACTGAAAAAACGAAATTCTCGATGATTGTGGCTTACACCCACTTACAGAACAAGTCATGATTTTTAATAAACCAAAAACAATAATACACAATCGTCAATTCAATAGTAAAACAGCACCCTTAAAACCTACAGCAAAAAATGCGAAACACGTGAATACAGAAAATAAGGTGATTTTACTTGGTAAACAAAACAAATTTGTAGGGGAAGTGACATATCATCTGACATTTCGTCTTTAAATGGCGGCCCCCTTGGCGTTCCAACAAATTTGGATGCGCAGTCGTCGAAGCGTATTCTACTGTCCCTTCCTATTCTATGACAGAACCTTGTTACGATTGAAGTTTCAAGGAGATTAAGCAGATGTCGCCCTTATCGCAATCTTCGCCAATAAGACGCGATCAAAGCCTGCTAGATAACCGGGAAATTCAATTGTTTTTCGAGGAAGCGTCTGGGCCCGTGAGTTGGCATAATTTATTCAAGAAAGTGTTTTTGCCCAGCGAGTACAGGAAGTTATTTCGGGGTAACTTTCATCGTTCCTGTAACTCCTGTAAAACCTAGTTTTTCGGTCGGCGTCAATCCAGAGTTAATGTAAGACAAGGTTTTCAAATTATATTGTTTATTATTTACCTCTTGGTTGGTATTCTAACAGTATAATATATGAAAGTAAAGATTGAGTTGGGCAGTGAACCCTCCGACTAAGGGTTTCGGCCCTTTGTTGGAGGTTTTAAAGCACAATCGGTTGACTTTGGGTGACTCGTAAGTGCGCGAAATTAATTTGTATATTTAGTCTCTTAAATCTAAATACAATGCATAATTAGAGACTAAATATTGTTCGTATGTAAACTGATTAGTGAACAGATTTAGATGGTGTTCCAGTGCTTATAACAATACATGGAAAATGGTAAGCGTCTATATGTGCCTTTATTTATCATATCCATAGAACTGTAGTGTTTATATGATATCCTTTATATGCATCTTAAACACACAAACTTACCCATCAGTCCTAACAAGAAATTAATACCTTCACCTGTTGGTCAGGAACATGTCTATGCCACATAGAACTACATTCAATTATTTATTGTAAGGGGACTATCAGAAAATATAGCTTCTTCGATTTGTTTTCTGTGTCTCAGCCAATGAATAACTTGAAGAATAATAATCCTCTTATGCTTAATTAAACAACCACATAATGTAGGGAGTAAAATAAGCCACCTTATTTTGAAATAATTTTTACCACAGGCGATACCATTTGAATATCTACAGGGCCGTAGCTAGGCGTCATTCATTAGGGGGGGCTTAGGTGAAAAAAAGCGGCGCAGGCCCACATTTTTGGAGACCGCTTTTGTTTATTATTCTAATATTTGCATTGAACAGATGTATGATAAATTATTTAATTTTACGTCTATTTTTTTTTATTTCTATGCAAAAAGTAGGTTTGAGAAGGTTTTGGATTTGTCATGGGAGAGTTGGAGTTAAGTTTTTGTTTTAAAACTTTTCTCTTTCCACTTATACGAAATAAGTTGTATATATGTTCTACTTTTTACTCGGTAGGTACAGGGTTATCCAACCAAAACTAGACAAGGCGATTTTTTGACTTTTCCTGTACTTTTATAAAAAAACTGAAATAGCCATAGTCATTTTCTCCCGCGAATTCGAATATCTTCAGCAAAAAACAATTGAACATCAAACAAAAGTACTAGGGGTCACTTTGATATTTTTTTTAAATGGGATGCCGTATTTTTAATGAGCTTATCCGATTTCTCATATAAATTTTGATCTAAAATGTTGGATTTTTAATTCAAAAACGCCTTTTTTCTTCAGTTTTAAATTCGGAAAATGTTCGTCTACCGTAAAAATTAAAAAAAAAAAAAATTAAAAATCCAACATTTTAGATCAAAATTTATATGAGAAATCGGATAAGCTCATTAAAAATACGGCATCCCATTTAAAAAAATATCAAAGTGACCCCTAGTACTTTTGTTTGATGTTCAATTGTTTTTTGCTGAAGACATTCGAATTCGCGGGAGAAAATGACTTAAGATGGCTATTTCAGTTTTTTTATAAAAGTACAGGAAAAGTCAAAAAATCGCCTTGTCTAGTCTTGGTTGGATAACCCTGTACATATTTTAATTTTCTTTCTTGTTTTTCAGATTTCTTCGCCTATACCGGAACGGGACGGGCGTCATTCTTGCTTATAGGACGAGATGCTCATTAGTGAGTGAAATAGTTTGGTAGCGACGAAGGCTGTGGTTGTGGAGATAGATGGCATGTGCATGCATCGGGCAAATGGTTATGGACAAGGAGGTATATATATTTACTATTATATTTAAAGATAATAGATATAGATAGTCCTTAACAAAGTTGTGTAATCCCCCCCCCCCCCCCCCCAAGAAAGGTCTCTGGATCCGCCACTGCTATAGGGGAGTTGTACTTTGTTCTTGTTCAGTAATTTCAAGATTTTTACAGTAAAATAAGCTGAAAGTAAAATCCTTTGTAAAAATCTATATCAACAATCTACTTAAAATTATGTTGTTAACTTACCGTTCTAAATATATTTCCATTTCTTTATAAAAAACGAGCTAACAAACTTTGGATTTTTCACCAAAAACTCTTCGATTACTAATTTTTGAAGCAAAAATCGCCCAAAATCAACAAATAAAACCCAGCTGTGGCCGTCATTCGCTTCACACTTCGAAATTTCCTCGATTGACAACCGAACTCGTCCCTGATTGGCTCAAATATTTAAAGTACTCACGTCAGGGATATCCTCTCACTCATGTTTAGGATGACGAGATCGAGAATTAACACGAGCGTTAAATGTTGTTGCATCATACCAAAATGAAAATTAGCATTGGGTTTTAATTTTGAAATTAACCTCGCGTTAACTTGTGCGTTTGATCATAGGGCTGAATGTCGTATATCCAACACCTCACAGATTAATTTTATGTCACAGAATAGCAGGACTAGATTATATTTTAGACAATAATTAATAACTACTTTATTTGACACGTTTTGACAATATACTTGGCCATCCAAAATTCTAAAATAAAACGATCTCCTGCAATAACTGAGGGCATGCACTAAATTAATATTTATTGACATTAAAGTTGCTTAACATGTTTATAATATGCGTTGCAACTTTAAACCATTAATGGGATTTTAAAACCGAAAACATTTACAGCATACAAAATCAAAAATTTAATACATGCAAGATAGACATCTTTTTGCGTTTTTAGAAACGTTTTTTTTTTAACTGCGACTTTTAAAAACAACATTTTCTGAAAAAATATACTTTTTTTCAATTTCTTTGCACAGTTTTTTAAATGGGTCAACTGTATGGGATGTTTCCAAAAAAATTCTGTGTGTTGGTCTTTTTTATATTTATTTTTTATTTATGGGTAACACATACAGCAGTATAAACACTTGTGGATGCTAAGTACAGAAATAATTAGGACACTCAAAATATAATCTGTAGAGACATTTACAATACTATATAAAATATATCAATAAAATATAAATTATGTCAATAAAATATAAATATAACAATAAGACAATATATAACATACAAAAGTATAAGTAAAAGTAAGCACAATGCGCTGCGTTACAAATTTTGAGCTATTTTCAAACGCCTCTTAAAATTTTGCAGAGTAGGCATTGTTCCGTCAAAAATTTTTAATTGATTCCATAGGTCAACACCCAATCCCAATGTCGAGAAAAGACCGACATCAGTCCGCCAGAAATGTTTTCTAATTTTAAATTCATGGTCCCCTCTAGAGTGGTAGTTAGGTTTAGCGAGTGTATCAGAAAGTTCTGTCCAAGATGGTAACCTATTATAGATCTTATACATGAGAATCTTCAAGAAATATTCCCTGCGTTGGTGCAACGATGGCCACCCAATAGTTCCCTCAATGCAGCAGTGGGACTAAAGGAGTGAGAGAAATTCAAATAAACCCAGCGAACAGCCCTTCTTTGGACCATCTCCAACTGGGTTTTCAGAGTCTGCTGATGGGGATGCCATATGGATGAGCAGTACTCTAAAGATGGTCTGATCAAAGTCAGATAGGCTTTAATTCTAGAGGCTCGACTTGCCTTTTTTAAGTTGCGCATCACCAAATTGAGCACCCTGTGAGCATTAGCCACCGTCTTATTAACCTGCTCAGACCAATTTAAAGATGAAGTAAGATATACTCCGAGATATTTGATAACATTGGTTGTTAAGATGTTTTCATTGTTGAGAGTATAATTGTGGTGAAAACGTTTTTTACCGAAGGAAATCTGCCGAGTTTTATTAGTGTTTACCTTTATGCAATTTACATCTACCCAGTGCTGGAGTGTATTTAAATCACTCTGTAAAGTTTCACAGTCTTTAACATCCCTAATTTGTCTGTAGATGATACAATCATCAGCAAAAAGACGTATAGTTGAATGGATGTTAGTATAGATATCGTTAATGAAAATTATAAATGCCAGAGGGCCAATGACACTGCCTTGAGGCACTCCAGATGTTACACCAGAACTAGTAGAAATGCTGTCACCAACTCTCACCTGTTGTGTTCTATTGTTTAAAAATGTAGTATATCTGCATTTGGGTTTCAAATACGTTTAATGAGTTTACAGTTAAGATATATGCATTAATCAAATGACCTAAAATCGAGCATATTAATTTTTAAGGCAATTTATTAAAAAAAAAATAGTTACTAACAATTTATTAAGTTAAATCCCCCCCTCTTCCCTCCCCTCCTTAACTTTTTTATTTTTCACGCTGGGACATTCTTTCATTTTAATTGTCCCACTTTTACATGACTGTGAAATACTGATTTTTTGAGCTAGATGTTCAACTAAAAAAATAAATTATAGGGTTTTGCGAGGGGTATTGCGTAAAGTTAAGTCAAAAAATTTTTATAAAATGTCAAATGTCAAAACTATTGACATAACTTACTTTTTTTTTAATGGAACACCCTATATATTAATAAATATTTAAAAAGACATTATTTTTCTGAATACGAATATATGCCACACATGCCCTTTATTTTCATTAGTTTAACCTACATTATAAATATCATTAAAATTGGATTATTGTTTTTGTTTGCAATAATTAATTATTGTTTTTATAGTTTTACACTTTTGATGCATTTATTAGATAGATGGAAGATTTTGTGGTTTGTAAACTCACAACATTTAGGTAAGTTTTAACCAATTACTCAAACCGTGGAACAAGAAATTTATTAAAAAATAAAATAAATCAAATTCACAAACAATTGAAAAATTTTTTGAACAGGATGGCTCTATTGTCTTTTTTTAAGTTATTGTTAATAGGCTTATTTAAAAAAAGGACTTACAGAAAAAGTATAATAATAAGTTATATTAATTTGTTAACTGCATTGAAAATGAAGGACATGTGGAGCAGCACTAATAAATGAAAAACAAATATATTTTTAATTTTTTTGAATTGTTTGTTATTTGTAAATTTGATTTATTTTATTTTTAAATAAATGTGTTATTGTTCCTAGGTTTAAATAATTGGGTAAAAACTAAAATGTTTGAAGTTTACAAACTACAAAATCTTCCATCCATCTAATAAGTGTCTCAAAAGTATAAAACTACGACAATAAATTAGTTATTGGAAACAAAAATCGTATTCGTATTCGTATTCAGATAAAGTTCAGTTCAGTTACTAATTTGTCCATAATTTTGACACTTGACACTTTATAAAAATTTTGACTTAATGGCATAAAAATGTACGCAAAACCCTACAATTAATTTCTTTAGCCAACCGTCTATTATATTTGGTCGTCTGAGGTCTAGCTCAAAAGTGGGACAAATTAGAATGAAAACACTGTACAGAAATTTTATTTGTATTTTCTTATTGATGCAGGGCAATATGAAACATTGAAATTAACGAAAATTTAGTTTAGAATTGTATGTCCCTGCCCCCTGCTACAGAGGTGCATGTGTATGAACCAAAACAGTAGTGTTATGCTAATAATATTTCTCTTTTGTTTCAGGCTCTTCAGTAAATAAACAAAACGTAATAAAATCGCGTCGTGAATTTTTCATGGTGACATTACGAGGCAGAACCCAATTATTTAATTCGATCTTTTCTAGTCTAACGTACAGAAAAAATAGGATTAAAATAAATACAATACTTGCAAATGTTATTTGTTAATTGAAGAGTGAAATATTTTCTCACATGCAGGGGCGTCATTTGACAATCAGTTCGGGGGATAAGCTAGGGGAAAGTCGTTTTCAGCTTCTAACATTTGAACATATAAGGGAGATAGGGTGAAACAAAAAAGCGCCGCTCGCGCAAATTTAAGTAAACATTGGCAAAAATAGGTTTGGATTGTGATGTACCTACATGACAGGGCTTACCTCATTTCTTATCAGTATCAAAATAAAAGGGGAATTGCTATCCTAAAGGGCGAGAGGAGTGTAAACGAAAAACTTATAATTATTTTAAGGGGAATCTAGAATATAAATCCGGACTGCTTTCTTTTTCAATTAAAAATGATTTTTCTTAGTATATACAGGATGATTCCAAATGTAAAAATGCTAGTATAAATTCCTAAGGTTAAAGTGTAACCATCTAACTCAACTTACATTAGTCCAAAAGTTTATAGTTTCCGTATGAGGAAAGGATGGCATGCGAAATCCAGATCTGATAACAGTTTTGATGTACCTTGCAGAGGGCGCCACCAGTAGCACTTGATACCCTGTATATAAATTTTTCCAAATTGCATATTATCCGTCCCCGAATGACGCCTTTGATCGGTTTATAGTCAATAATATTAGAATTGGTTTCTGTGTCGTTAGGCGCGCCCATGAAAAGCTAAAACAACATTTAAATGTTCGGGACACCAGCTGGATTAGAGAAGTCTGCAAGATTTTATTAGGTAAGATTAATATTTTAAATGTTTTGTGTCTGTTATAGAAGAAATGGCGAAATTATGATAAACTGTCCACATTGATTTTTTAAAAAGTATTGTTGTTTGTGCCCTTCCAGTATTTTGTTTTGTATAATTTAATAATATTTGAACCACCCCTTAAGGATAGCTGTGTATAAATATTAGTGTGTTCTTGACGACAAACCTCCGGGTAAGCTATGCCATGATGATGGCCTTATGGGCCAAAACGCTTTTTATTTCGAAGGAAGCTAAACTATAGCGGTCGAAGGATTGCCCATGAGGAAAGGGGGAATCGAGGGGAATTTTGACATAAAAAGCGGTACCTATATTCTAGATTTACTGGTCAAACATATTTTAGATTTAGAGGTCAAGCCATTAACAGTGTACTTAGTTCCATACATCATTTGAGGATGCATTCTTTTACTCTTCGTGCTTCATATAGGGCTTTACTCACCCCCCTTGATCTTATTCCGCTGCTTTTCCCTTCTACCGGTAATCTCTCCCTGTTCACTTCTCCGACTTTGACTTGATATGCGAGAAATCAATTTCTTTTTTTAACTTATTATTACGCTCTCTTTTCTTCCGTTACAATTTTTTCTTCTAACGTCCTTGCATTTTGATAAAACAAAAAAAACTTTAACATTTTTTATCCATTTCAGATTTATTTACAACTTATAGTAGCAACAGACGTAAGAACATTTTTTTTTTACTATAACGCAGCCAAAATTTCCTTTTTAAGTGGCAAATGTTCCCCATTTCTGTCTATCTCCCTAGAAAATAAAACTCGCATGTAAAAAATTCATAGGAGAATCATATATTAAAAATTTTAAAAAATACATATTTTAGCATAATACACAATTAACGTTCAACTTGCCTCTGCATAAATACTTTTATTGTATCTTTTGTACTTTCAGGAACAAAATTGAGTTTCGAGACATTCTTGAGGGAATTTAAACATCCAGTTAAGTTCCACGAAGGTTTAAATTTTTTGTCTTCCCCCTTAAATAGAAAAACTCATTCACAACATACCACAACTAATACTAATAATATGGTGAATATTTAAATCAAATCTATACCTTAATCAATCCCAAATTAACCAAAATGCTATTGTTGACACATGACAGCCTATTGTGTTTCTGCGCCCATGCGAACAACTCCTTGTATAAGTTTTCCACTATTTTCGATGCCGACTGAGAAACTTCCGGCTTTGTGTTGTCGCTGAGCGCCGCAACTTTCATTAAACTTACTATGTAGCTATCTATGTCGATCTCACCACTTTTCTAGTGAAACCAAATGAAACATACAGGGTGTGATAATCAAGAATTGCACTAGCTTAAAGAAATTAATCGTTTTTATTTATTAATGCCCAATTTTACAAGAAATTCAATTAGGTATTATTATTTCGCAGAGTTATACAGGGTGGTCATTTGAAAACGAAATAAAGCCAATTTTGGGCACTCCAGGTTTTTTAATAAAAAACGCTCGGACCCGTCCATTCTTGATAATAGGAGGAAACATTTTTGAAGGTTAACCCCTAGCGGGGGCGACAACTACCACCAAACTTTTCAATGGAATGGGGGTCGAATATTGCCTTGTTTTAAAGATATTTTTATGTAGAGTATAACCCCAGAGCACAAAATTGTAAATAGTTTACAATTTTGTGCCCCCAGAGTTTAACATCGCTTCTATCTTCCTAGCCTGTACCTGTACAGTGGCTCACCAAAAGTACAAAAACAGGTTGTTTTTACCTTCTTTATTACAATAAAAATTCTTACAAGTCAATCCAGTAAATGCTGGAAATGCTGCCCCTGGGCCTCCATGCAATAGTAGAGATATTGTTCACAACGCTCTCGTACACTTTGAAGCATCTGTGGGGTGATTTGACGACATTCATCAATTATCCGTTGTTGTAGGTGTTCCAAAGATGTTGGCTGGGTGGCATAAACTTTAGTTTCTAAGTGGCCCCATAAAAAAAATTTAACGGGCTTAGATCCGGAGAACGTGGAGGCCACTCAATACTTCCTCTCCATTGTCCTGCTAATATTTGGTCCAAATAGTGATGAACAGTGAGTGCAAAGTGGGGCGGCACACCGTCTTACTGGAATTTTAAGTGCCTTTCTGTGTACTGATCGTCATTCTCAATCATTTCTACTAACGCTGTATAATTGTTGTTTTGTAATAATTCCACATACATTTCGCCTGTTAAATTGCCAGGTAAAAAAAGGGGCCTATTATACTGTTACCAAAAATGCCAGCCCTAACATTCAGTTTTTCTGGATGCTGCGTATGCACCTCACGAAAAATTCTGGGATTTGAATCAGACCAATAACGACAGTTGGTTGGACGATTCTCTGTACCGTTTAGGAAACAAGAGCATTCGCCAGAAAAACATACTTTGAAAAGAAAATTATGATCATTTATTGCCGGTTCACTCATAATTTCACAAAATTGCAATCCCCTATCAAAATCGTCTTCGTTAAGTTCTTGTACCAGATGTGTTTTGTAAGGATGAAACTTGTGTTTTTTTAATATCGTTTGAATGCTGCTTCTTTTAACACCAGATGCTGTCGCCAGCTTTCTTGTACTCAGTGTGGGATCTTGAACAACATACCGTAAAATGGCCACCTCTGTAGCTTTATTTACCAGTGGATTTTCCACTTCACGTTTTTTGTTAGCTACTGACCCCATCTCCCGAAATTTTTGCACCAATTCCAAAATGTGCTTTCAATGGACTTGTCGATTTTGATGTTTAAACAGTTGGGCAGTTCTATTAGCACATTCATTGTTCGCAAAAAATAATGAAATGATTTGCGCCCTTTTAGCAATTGAGTAAACCATTATCACTCCTATGCCAATTCTGTAACGAAATTAACTAAACCTTACTACTTTATCGCGACCGAAGGATATGATCTGTAACAATAATTGAAGGCCACAGGAATAAAACTAAAATTGTCAAAAAAGCAAAGTTTCACACCAGCAAATGCTATTTATCGTTGTCATTTTTTGTAATAATAACAACCTGTTTTTATACTTTTGGTGAGCCACTGTACAGGCTAGGTAGATATAGTTGGGGTCAAGCAAATATTTGACGCGTGACACTTCCATATTCTCATGGGTCATGGGTGTCAAATACGGCAGGCCACTCATAATATAAAAGTTACTAATGGCTAATTTATATTATAATAATTACCACCCACTCGAAGTATTTGTATCTTTATCCTTTTATATGACTAAAAAAAGATATACATAAACCGAGTTACCTTCTCGTCGATTTGGTCAAATCATATGGGCTGCAGATCCGCATTTTATTTATTAATTTAATCGTTATAAACTACTAATCGTTATACACTACTAAGATTGCTTTTGTTAAGACCTGTGATATTAATGGTCAATCCTGAATCCCACCATTACAATGCACAGAATTTATCAAAACAAATTTATTTATATTATAATTCATATTCTTAGACCAATTTTCCAGCAATCATTTTCTGCAAAGGTTTATAAATAACAATATTCGTCAGTCCGGCCCTGACTAAGTATCAGCTGTAATAAAGTTGGTGAAATCGAAATAACCTAGTATTGGACAAATATGACAAGATGGAAGTGTCACGCGTCAAATATTTGCTTGACTCCAACTATAATCGTTATACACTACTAAGATTGCTTTTGTTAAGACCTGTGATATTAATGGTCAATCCTGAATCCCACCATTACAATGCACAGAATTTATCAAAACAAATTTATTTATATTATAATTCATATTCTTAGACCAATTTCCCAGCAATCATTTTCTGCAAAGGTTTATAAATAACAATATTCGTCAGTCCGGCCCTGACTAAGTATCAGCTGTAATAAAGTTGGTGAAATCGAAATCATAACCTAGTATTGGACAAATATGACAAGATGGAAGTGTCACGCGTCAAATATTTGCTTGACTCCAACTATAGTAGCGATGTTAAACTCTGGGGTTATTCTCTACATAAAATGCCGTTAAAACAAAGTATCACTCAACCCCCATTCCATTTAAAATTTTGGGGGTAGTTGTCGCCCCCGCTAGGAGTTTGACTTTCAGGGGGCGAAAAATGACAAAAAAATGTTTCCCCCTTTTTTTTGAACCTGGGGTGCCCAAAATTGGTTTTGTTTCGTTTTTATATGGCCACCCTGTATAATTTTGTAATTTATAATTTATTCGCTATTCCTGAGGTAAAATAAACAATTCAAACAAAGCATAAACATCAGTAGGTTTGTCAGATCAAGGATTTAAAATTATGTTTAAGTTGTCTCATAAAAACTGAACTATCCGAAAAAAAAAGTCAAGTCCAGGATGCTCATTCGCCAGCCTACCTGACAAAATTCGTTTCAGGGGAACATAATATGTTTTATTTGCTAAATAAATTAGGTTATAAAATATATTTAGCAGGTCAACCTAAGCAGTAAGTCGAGCATCCCAGCTTATGCCTCCTAAATAATCATTTATTCAGCTAAAATTTGCCATATCCCTATAATTGATTTTAAGACAAGAAGTTAATATAAGCAACTAAACAGAAACATTTTCCCAGATTAAGTAACACTGAATCAACTATTCGAGCTAGAGCTTTACTATGGTGCGACAAAAAAAGGAGTAGGCTGCTCACAGAGGACAAAACAGTGATCATTTCGATTTTTTTTATAGAACAGTGTAATTATTTAAGGATTTGGAACCCCCCAAGACTAACAGGGTAATGTTTGTTTGACAGAAATTAATTGAATACCAGAAGCAAAACTAAATACAGTGTTCTCAGGTAAGACAATTAAACACATACCTTGACTTCATTTAAAATTAGTTGCTCTCTGTTAGCTCCTAACAATAGCAGGTTTTCGGGGCTTGGTGTTTTTAAAAACTCTTCCAATGTCACTTCTGATTTGCTATCTTGAACCTGTAGTACAAAAATTACACATCACAAAGAAACTCAGTTAATATAATAAACATTAAGAACCTCTTCAATATCTTTATCTTCCTCAGTCTCAGTATCTTCTAACTCCTCCTCCTCCTCCTCTTCTTCTTCTAAGTTGTCAGACTCCTCTTCCGACTCATTTTCATCTAGTGAACCCAATGCATTGAATCTACCTGAAAGAAAAAAATTGTAATCTACAAATCCTATAAAATTCCTATTATATTATATCCTTTAATAATTTATTTAACCCCCAATTAAAATCTGCTCTAAAATGTCTTACCAATTTCTTTAAGTTTCTTTTTTATTTCAGCTGCTCCCACTTTCCCAAACTGATTGCCATCCAGTACAATACTTTTAAGCTTGATTTTGTTGGACATGGCACTGACCAGTTCTAGTCCCCCTTGCTTTTTTATTTCATTAAACCCTAAGATTAACTCTTCCAAGTTTTCATGGCCCGGTTTTAAACCTACAAATGAAGAAAATAAGTGATTGATTAGGGGTAGTGACAATAAAGCAAATAGAGTTGTACCTCTTGCCAGTGATAGGGCCCCTTTAGTTTTCAGCAAACAGTCACCAAAATTAATGTGCTTTAAGTTTGGCAAACTGGGTAAAGCATTGGCAATGGCCTCGGCCCCTCTCTCACTAATTGTGTTATCGTTCAAGTTTAAAATTTGTAGGTTTTTGTTAAGGGTGAAAGCTTCTGATAGGGCTGTAATGCCAACATGATAAATTCCGTTTTGAGGCATTGCTACTTCTTCCAGAGTCCCAATCATCTAAAATTATGATATTTTTACCAAAAAAACTTGTTATTAATCAGCAAATTATGTTACTTTATATTTATATAGATTACCTACCTTAAAAACTGCAGCAAGGGCCTTGGCACCATCATTTTCCAATCGATTTCGACCAGCAATAAATACTTTAAGAGCTAAAGGCTTTCCCTCACTTTTACTACAATTAAAGCAATCTGTGAGTGCTGAAGCCAGAAGTTTTCCACCAGTAATCCCCAGGCCATTGTTATTTAACCTTAGTTCTTCTAAAGCATAACATGTGGAGCTTCTTAATAAAGAAGCCAAACCTTGCACTCCTATAGGCCCAAATGCATTATCACTTAAGTCCAATTCAGTCAAACGGGCACCTGCTTTCACTAGACCCTCGCCAAGAAATTGCTGCAAGACAATAGAAAATGTGGTCCAAAGTTCTCAAAGCCTCTTTTAAACTTACCAAAGCCTTGGGAATCTCTGTTTTCATTCTTCCAGTGAACATATCCTTCCATAATGCTTTTTTAAATTCAGGGCGCTTCTCTAGTGCCTGTGCTATGCCTTTTGACGCATCCACTCCGAGAGTGTTGCCTTCTAGGTTAAGAAATTGCAACTCCTTGCACTTGTTGATTTCCTCAATTACTGCCTTAGCTGTATTAAAAAATAAGTTAGAGAGGTTCAGGGGAATGATTGTTAAGGGCTTACCATCAGCTTCTGTGTCTAGTTTTAGTGATTTTCCAGCAAAAGTGACTCCGGTCGGTGAGACTTTTGTACTTTGAAGCGCTTCAGCTAGAGTATCAATATTTACACTGGATTCTGTTGTGTGGCTCATTGTGACGGTGTTAATTTAATAGGAAAACGAAACAATTAAGATTCTCTGGTAAAAAGTTTTTGAAATAAGTATCACCGATCAGGCGCTCACCAGTAACCTCAACGCAGCGTTTTTGTTTTGACAGTTGTTTGACTTGAACCACAGAACAGAACTCAACCTGAACTGACCTCTTATTTTCTTCCATATCGCTTTTTTGGGCTTGAACGGTTATTCCATCTATCTACCCTGTTATTTCAAGTCTAGAACCTAGAGCAGTAGAATAGAAAATAACATTGCGTACCTAAACTAATTATGGATAACTTCCTGCAATCAAGTCCTGCTCAACATCAACACAAATTTTTGAGTTCTGTGAGCAACACAATGACTGACCTAAAAAACGCTGATGATACTATAATAAAATTTCATCTGGTTCAAAACTATCACCAAAAAAGTCAAAGGTTAACCATGAACCCTTTTGTCTATAGCAAAGCGATCAACACACTATGAAATCCCTTGCGACTTTCTTCCCCTATGGGTGGGTGCCACATGGTGATACCCCCCAGATAAACTCGGCTTGACTTTATTTGGGATGACATAACAAATATATGGTGGTTTTACAATAATAAAATACATCCTACATCATTATATTTTCAACAATTGGTACAATGTAACATACAATAATTATGCCTATTTCATTTTTTTTAACTTAACTAGATGATTTCTTAAAGATATTTGCTTATCTTTAAAACTTCTTTTAACTTTTCTGTTCACTTTATGTTTAATCATTTGGAAATTTTTTTTCTTCCCTTTCTCCCTGTTTGTCTTTGAGCAATGTATATTCATCCTACCATCTTTATAGCCGAATTTTTCTCTCCCTTCCTGTCCCTTCTTAACACTGTCCATCCTAGTCTGTTTATCATGTTTTCTTTTCTTGTAGATATTCTCAATATCACGTAGTTTGACCAGTTCATCCCTATTTTTACTGTCTACTTCTGCCAGTCTGCGTTTTTGACCTTTGTTAGTGCTTTGTAGTTGTTTCTGAACATTGGCCATATCAATCCTTTTAAAATCTTCATCAGTAAGGAGTCTTTCTTGAGTAACTTTTTGGGCCAAGCTTTTCTTTTCTTGCAATACTTCTTTCTTGCTTCTTTTTGCCTTAAGAATTTTTCTATTTTTGCCAACACTACCCCCATCTGCACTTTCAGTGATCTTCTCCCTTCCTTCACTGTCACTAACCATTTCTTCATCATCTCCTTCTTCAGAGCAATCTTCATCATCTCCTTCATCACTTGAATGTTGGATGTCTATCCACCGTTCCTCATCCGAGCCAGAGCCACTATCAATATCCACTTCTTTAGCCCCATTCTCTTCAGTTAAAAGGACCTCAGCTCCAGGTACATAGTCTTTAGCATTCACTTGACCATAATCCAGACCTTCAGTCTCATCTGTAGCTTCAGTAGGCCTTCCTCTGTCCTTTTTATGTAGCAATTCCGGTCTTAAGTTCCTAAACAGCTGTATAAGACTTCTTGCAGCCATCATTACTGATCTATCTCTGTATGTTCTGTACTGAGCCAAGTCCCCCAGCAAATCCTCTGACAAACTTAATGGGCACCTAGCACAAATCTCCCTTACTGCATTCAGACCTATGGCCATAACATCTGAAGAATTCCTCTCGGTGATAAAATTGTTAGCAAGGGTTCTTAATAATGGCTCGATGACATCAGGTGGGACTAACTCATGGCTTGCTTGGGCAGCAAATTGAAGAATTCTAGTTACTTCTCTCTGATGGGGTTGCATGAACCGTTGAATGTATGAATAGAAGTTAAAAACAAATAAATTGTGTAGCCCTATAAGTCTGGATATTACATCTAGGGTCATCAGTTTGACTTCAAAACGTTGATTGGTTGATTCTATTTGTTTAAATAACTTTTCAGCCATCCCTAGAAAATAGACTTATAAGAACTAAAAAGATTGGAGATGTAAAGTGTAAATTTTACCTTGGGGATCATGCAACAAATGTATAGCACTGAAATTAAATACAACGGCTTGACTCTTCTTTTTGTATGCTTTTGCAGCTAGTTTTTTGACCTTAGTCAGCTCTTTTGCTCTCTTTCTAGTTTTCTTGTTGACTTTATTGGCCATTCCAACTTCTTTTACATCAACTTCATCTTCAGAGTCTGAATTATCAGAGCCTTTTTCTTCTGGATCCTTGCCCAAAAAGAATTTTAAAGAAGCTACCATTACCTAAAATAAGTTTAACTTTATAAAACATCCCATACACTGATGTTCATTTGGTACTACACATCCAATAAATATTATACTCAATTGCAATTAGGTAGGTACCTACTTTACCTTTGTAATTTTAGAAAAACATCCTGTTGCAATAACATTCACTGTTTTAGTGTCATTCCAAACATTCTTTTTGTATAACTCTATCATTATATCAACAGACATTTTGGCAGCTCTAGCATTTGTGTCTTTCAACATGGTAAACATGAAATTTTGTAAGGTAGTGTTCAGTTTGGCATTTTTGTGCTTCATATTTAAGTTTTTTATGTCTGTAATGATGTGGCTTTCTAAAAACTGCCTCAAAGATTTGTCCTGGCATCTTAGCAATTGAAAAAATAGCTCTAAAAGGTCTGTAGGAGCAAGCAAGTTTTTGTTTCTTAATAGTATGAGAGCCTTACACAAATTCATACGGATCGAGTTGTCCAGGACTGTATTGTGCTTCTGCATTAGATCAATAAGTTGTTGAGGAAATTTTTCGAGTTCCTTAGGATAGCACTGGGCCACTTGGGCCATAAACATCACTAATTCACCAAGAGCCTTGTTGGGTTGATCCGGTGCCAGTTGAAAAACCTCTATGGTATTCTGAAAATGCTGATACTGCTGCATGAACTCTTCATGATACGATGCTGGGTCCCTTTTAATTAAATTTTGAAGTTGTGGGAGATTTTCTGGTAGTTGATTATTGTTTTTTCGAACCATTATTGCAATTATTCCTTGTTTACATGAAGAGTTTGACGTTGAAGGGCAACACGACACGTGCGTTGAGGTTAGGAAACTGTCAGAACCGTCTTTCACTTGTGAAATGGCAAGAGTCTATTAATCCGTGACATTATGCCATTTGAAATTAAAAAAGAAGAAACATGGCTTCTAGTTTGACAGATGCTTATTTACCTTTATGACGTTTGTTATTGTACCCTGAAAACATTTTAATTTTTTGACTTTATTTCCGGACGAAATTTAATTTTTCAATTGATTTTCAGTTAATTTGGACCTACACAATGAGGTATGTAAAATGTGTAGCTTTAATCCAGATTCGAGGTGCTTCTGTGCTTTTTATACAAGTTTCTAATCATGCACCTTGTGTGTGCACTATTAATTTTGGTCTAATGTGAGATAGTTTATTTAAAAATGCGATGCTGTACACCCAAGGGCTTGTTGTTTTTGGGAAGTGCTTCATATTGCCCGTGTGGGATCTAATTTTAGGCAAAATTTCTGGGAATTTGATACCTTCATTTTTTATCACTTGATCTGCTGCTGTTAATGTAAAATGTACTTATAGTGGTCCTCGTATGGGTAATATGGGTCAAATGAACGGCAATCGAAGACCTAATATGTCCCGTATGAATTACCATGATAGCCGACAGTCATCCTCCTACCATGACCACAGACAGTCGTCCTCACATGAAATTAGGCAACACGACAATAGGCCACACGAGTCTAGGCAACATGACAATAGACAACCTGTACCGGTGCAGATGTCTCAGCCACAGCCGATGGTAAATACACAACATGATGAATTGATAAAGTATATTTATGACTCCTGGTCGAAAATTGAAATGGACAAAGGATCTAACAGTGTTATGTACTATCAGGAGCCTGAAAATCATCATTTAAAGGTAATTTCTTGCCGAGAAATGTGTATTGTAGCCAAATTTGTATAGAAATCCGTATATGTGTGTGCAGTTTGCTATTTAAATTAGGTTTTTATTATTTTCTCAAGTCAAATATAAAATGTTTTTGTAGGACTTTCGTCCATTTGATCTAGAGGCATACTGGGGTAGACGGATGCATCAAAACCACCATACCCAGCAGCCACATCACTCATAGCAATTTTTCTGGTAAAATCAAAGTCTATATCACCATACTTTTTAAACAGTTTTTTTTATACAATATAGTGGGAGCATTATGCATTAAAATTTAAAATCTCTTGTTTTTTTACATGTGTGCTTGTGTACATGGGGCATATTTTATCTTCATAGTGCTCCTACAGTAGTGCATAGAAAAATCTTTAAATATGAAGGTGAGGTTTATAGGAGTCTTTTTCTTATATTATTTTATGGTATAATTTTCAGTGTCGTTTCTATTTTTTTATTTTTTGGTATATACCTAATTGTTATATTATATAATCGAAAGGTTACTGGAACACTTGGGTCTGCTCATATCTCATGCATTTCAAATTTTATTGACTAGAAAACCCTATTTAAAAATATACCAGACAAGTTGAACATGATTGTGTCTTTTTCCAATTAAATCAGAGCTTGGATACTGTAACATAATAATTTGTGACCATTTGACTTACAAATGATGAAGTCAATGCTAAAACCATGTTTGAGCATTGCAGGTGGATGTTTTTGTAATTTTTATTTATTTTGGTAGGGATATTGCGAAGACCGGAAACACCGAATTTTTCTACAATTTTTTGCGTACCGCCTAGTTTAAGGTCTTTAAATACAAATCTGGACATTTTTTCTGTAGTCTAATAGCCTAAATAACTTTAGGTAGTCTCTCCCTTACGTGAACTAATACAAACCAGGTATGTCCATAAAATCAAATTGTTCAGGTTAATACTTAATCGAAAGTATGTTTTTATTTTCGAAAACACTAAATTACAGTTAATAAAAGTTTGTTGTTGTAGGTAATTCGTTATTGGCATCTTCTCGCGTCCATACTTTTCTGCAAAATTTTGACCCTAGCACAACTCCAAATTGTTCTTAACACCAAAAAAAAATGTCACTCTAAAGAGTAGCATACAATTAAATGAATTTCTACTATTCACTCTATTGGGTGGGTGGTTCATATAAAGGATGCTTACTTAACCCAGCGTCTACTGTACCTTCATTTGTACTCAAATCTGTTGTATTTCCTTGATAAAAGTGTTAAATACCTAATAAATGTCCCATTTATACATTATTTTACTTTTATCACTGTGAATAAATACAAGATCTTACATAAATGAGGATCTTTAATGTTCGTTTACAAATTGATGTTGTCAAATGTAAGGGAGGATCAACATAACAAGAATTTATTTATTACAATACAGCATCAACAGCAATTGCCATTTACAGATGCATGATGCATGAGTACAATCACTAATATATACTATCCTATGAATATAAATTTATAAATTTAACAATCACTAATAAACAGTAAGTTCAAATGACACACAATATAAAATTATTATAAAACAACATAAGAATATTCCTGAACCTGATTTAAGAGTTTCATATCAACACATCCAACAAACTCCCTGAGAGTAAGGTTAAGAGTATCAATATCATTAACGAACTGGTTAAACAAATCATACATTCGGTACAGCGGTGAATTTGTATATAGGCTTGTCCTAGGAAACTCCAAATAAAATGTTTTCTTATGTCTATTATTTATTCTATTTATTGAAAATGGTAACTGGGCCAACAGATCCGGACTATCAATGATCTGATTCACTACTTTATAAAGATATACCAGACATATTCTGGTTCTTCTGTTTTGGAGAGACATTCTATTAAAGATACCAAGTAGTGTGGAATGGTCAAATCCTTGTACAGGGTAAAAACCAAACCTCTTAAAGAACATGTACTTCCAAAATTTGCGATGCACTCTTTCAAGCGATCTTTTCCAGATACTTTAATGAGGTGACCAGACAATACAACCATACTCCAATTTAGGCAAAACCAACGCATCAAATAGTCTAAGACACACATCAATGTTAAAATGTGGGGAAGACCTGATTATAAAGCCCATAGTCTTATAAGCATCAGTTATTTTGGCTAAGATATGATCCGTAAAACTCAACGCCCCATCAAAGGTAACTCCCAAGTCTTTATGAACCGTCACTCTTTTAAGAATGGTGTCATCAATATGGTAATCTTTTTCTATAATGTTTTTCTTTAAACTAAATGTCATACAGACGCATTTTTCAGTATTTAATTTAAACCCATTCATAGCACACCATCCACTTACTTCATTTAGATCTTCCTAGAATTGTTCACAGTCATCATCAGTCAATACATTCAAAAGCATTTTAAAGTCATCCGCAAAAATTAGTGGTTTAGAATGTTTTACTACCCTTGCCCCTTGCTAGATCATTGACTGCTATAATGAATAAGAGGGGCCCCAGGTTTGAACCTTGAGGAACCCCAGATGTACTTTTGTACATGTTGGATTTTGCACCCCTAACTTCTACGTATATTGTAAGCTGTTCGCGAGGTACGATTGAATCAAAAGAATGACTGTATCAAAGAGTGGCACAACCAATACTGTATGACAACATTATGCCTTATCTTGTCGAACGCCTTTTCCATATCCGTAAAAATGACCTCTACTTGCGATTTATTTCTTAGAGCATCATGAATGTATTGAGAAAATGATATTAAATTCGTTAAAGTAGACTTTTTCGGCAAAAACCCATGCTGACTTGAAGTAATACAATCTTTCACTTCACCGTATATTCTATTAAACAATACTATTTCAAATATTTTTGATATTGCATTAACAATGCTTATAGGTCGGTAATTATTTATTTCGTTTCTTGCTCCGCACTTATGAATAGGAATGACTTTACTTACCCGCCAGACATTCGGATAACTAGTTGTCATAAGGCTCAAATTAAATATATGTAAAAGTGGGTCAATGAGTAAGTCACCACATCCCTTTAAAATATAACCCGGTGAACCATCGGGTCCCAATGCCCTATTTCCCTTTAATTTTCGTATGGCCACCATAATTTCCTCCCTTGTTACTGGCATATATAGCAGAAGTAATCTTGTAGGGGTTCAACATGTTCGCTGACAAATTGTTCAGCCTGGGAAAATACAGACCCAAAAAAGGTTGAAAATCCTTCAGAAATTTCCTTCGCAATTGCAGCTAGAAACGTCTAAATAGTAGCCAGAAATGAATACAAAATTTCGTCAAGTAGGTATAGTTTTCCACAAATTAAATAATAACATAACCTGATATGATAGGAGAAACATTTAATATGTTGTCATGCAACTTTTTTGCTTAGAAATGAACACTAATAACTAGTAGAGCAAAAAATACTGACTTCTTTACTTAATTTATTGTAAGGATCCGGACTTGTGATATAATCGAGGATATAATTTCTTGTACCCACATCTGAACAGGAAACCTATGACATGGTTATGAGTTTTGCAAATAAATTTGCATCTGAACTCGATGAGATTCCTATCTGCATACTCAAATATGTCGCTGCCAATATGCAAACCCTTAAATAATGTAATTGATTGTTGTTTCCGAACCGGGGGTGTTTCTCAAGCCATTAAAGAACGCAAAAGGTAGATCCCAATTTCAAAAAGAGGAGTGCTCATTCAACCGCCAACTACAGGCTTATGTCACTACTGCTTCTGACAGTGTGGAAGGTATTTGAGAGGTCGATCTGCACCAGATTTAAGAGCTTTATCCATAGGCACAAGCTATTAGTTGATTTTCAATTTGGTTGGCCTACATGCTCCACAGAATTTATTCATTTATTGTTAACAATATCGACCACAAGATATCTGGGATTATTCTTGACCTCTCAAAGGCATTTGATACTATTAACCATGAGGTAGATAGATAGATAGATATTTATTGGTAATAGTTACACAAAGGTGCTTTTACAAGTCAAAAGTAAAATGTAAGAATAAAACAAGGTACAACCTTATAATAATAATACTAATTATATAAATAAATAAAACAAATGTTAATATTAAAATAGTCAAGCTAATAATTGATAAAATTTGAAACGTTAAAAATATTACAAATGTTACAATTACAATACTATACAGAGTTAAAATTTATGCTTTTCCTTCCGAGATTGATATTCTTCCCTTCGGCAAATTATTGTTTTCTTCTAGTGTTCAATTTTTGCTTCTTAGCTTCTTTACCAGTTCGGAAAGAAGCCTGATTAGGGCATCTTTGGCAGTAGTTGTCGAGGTTATGGGTATCCCCATGTTTCATACAATCAAGTCGCATTTTATCAATCAACTGGACTTTTCCGGACCAATCACGATCTGTGGAATGATTTTCCACACACTATACACACCATAGTACTTGAACTTTCACTTGAACCTTTAGTCGGCGCCATCTTGGGCTGATGCAGTGGTTCAAGAGATATGGCGTGCGAGGTGCTTGTGCAAACTAAGATCTTACCTGTTGGAGTTCTTCTTTGAGTAGCGCCAGGAGGTTCCTCTGGGCTCAATTTTAGGGCCTATTCTATTCCTCCTTTACGTAAATCTGGTGATTTGCCATACGCTGATCTTGCTCACACACTCATTCAGTTCGCAAGTGACAGTTCTGCTGTGGCCAAATGAAACATTGGTGTGAAGGTAACAGCCTTAAAAATTGAATTCCGGCAAAGCAGGTCTCTTAATTTTCAGCAAGTCCGCTAATTCAGATGAATCTCTATAAATATTATGCTTCTACCGTTGCTCGAGCTGGAAGAAACACAAGTAATGACGCTAACCTTTTAAATAGGAATCACTCCAATATGTATTGGGTTATTAGTCTTCTGTTACTATAGTCTGGTCATTTACATTTCATGTTCTTTTCTTTCTTTCTTTTTTTATATTATTCGGCATTAAATATTGTGAAAATTCAAAGCATCTCCACTTTAGTTTTAAGTTATAATTTAGTCGAGCCACCCATGGTAACACTTTTGTTTGATTTGTCAACACTGACGCAGAAAACAAACATCAACAATCAACCGACTGCAGTCGCGTGCGGGAAAGTGTGACATTCCGGACTTGTTACGTAAAGGGCTATTTTATAACAATACTACGGTGCGGCATAATTCAATTTAGTTTACACATTAAAAAACTTGTTTCAAACACTCTGTAGCTCGGAGTGTACAGAAACTTTTTTTCTTAAAGTACCTATCGTAAGGAATTATTATACCCCGAAGAGTATTGTGAGTTCTACAAGTGGAAATTAGCGAAATGGAAAAGTGTTGGTGCAGAAACTAACCTGAAAGTAAAAACGTTTAATATTTTTTTCAATGACTATAAGAAACTACTGAAGAAGAATTTCTGATTCAGGCTTGTTTGACCTCTGAATAGTGTAGGTATGCAAAAAATTACCGAAAAATTTGATGTTTCCAGTAAATACTCCCAATACTTTTTTAAAAATCTGATTTGCTTTGTAAAAGGTAGCAATAATATGTACAGATGTATAATTTTTTAGTCTACACTTGAGGGTGAAAAATATTATCCAAAAAATCTCCCAGTTCGTTTTTCTTATCGCCGACTGTTCATAGCGCTTCAATGATTTTTTCCTACCCATACATAGATTGGCATTTTTTACACAGTATTTTTAACAATTATTTTTTCGACATTCCCCCAAATTTTATCGATTGTATTTGTAATTTTATTGTTGAATTAAAAAGTATTATTTCAGATTTTAGAGGTTTTATTGTTTAGTTACAAAATATTATGCACCTTTAATAGTTCTTATATAAATACAATCATAGAAGTGGATAAAGCTCTCTCTCGGGCTGCCTTTATTAATTTTGGTAAATAATAGATACACACAAAAGTAAGTATAGAATAACTATTCTAAACATCAATAATTAATTTAAAATATCTTTTACTAGGTAATATTTCTTAACTTTAATATTATCTGCTCTAATAATTTCCATAGGGTTACAGCCTAAATATAATTTTAAAATGTACTTCAAAAAAGTTTAATTCACGAATTTATAATTTTGAAAAACCTACATTTTTATACCATACGTTATACTTACGAACTTAGGATTCCTAAGTTCGTTCTTATGTGTATCTTAACCAAACGGAAAATAATTTTTATTAATTTTATATGCGCCTGGTAAAATTTACCTACGCTTTGCGAGCTTTAGTTGTCATATTTTCCCTGTTAAAATCCATACCATATGTTAAATTGAATACATTTAGAATACTAGGTACAAGAACATTATGCGATATCCTGTATATGATGTGACTAAGGGAATTTGTGGACACCTCTGCAAAAAGTATTTGAAACACCCTGCATGCTAATATTTTTTACTTTTACCTTGCATGACAATTAAAAAAGTTAAAAAGGTGGGACATTATGTTGTATCACCCTGTACAGTGTATTTACTGATGCTTCAAAGAAGTTTAATTTGTATTTACATAACGAGCAAAGTAAATGATAAGGAATGACTTTTTTTTTGAAAAACTAAAAATAAAAGTTTTTAGAAGCATAGCTCTGGTTATTGTATAAATGAATATAGGTAATTGAATTCCTCAGTTAATCAATAAATTATTTATGTCCATGGTAAAAAATTGCAAAATAGTAATGCACCCGCAATAACAAAGCTTACAAAGTAGGTTCTTAAAAATAGTTCACATACAGTGTCAGTTTTTGATGGCATTTTCAGCAAATTTAGATGTTTTGAACATACCCAGTAGAAAACAGGGCTCCCTGAGCAGAGAAGCCTTGTCGACACTTGAATATGAATGAAAAACGTACAAAATAGTGTCAAAAATAAAACGTGAACGTAGTAAACGGTAAGCCTTGGCTGATATAGGTCAGTTTTTGCTATCTGTACTGTAGCTTTCTTAGTACCATTAGTGTTTTCCATAGTAAAAATGTTATAGAACTGTCGTTTCATAATGTTAAGATACAAGTGTTTTACACTAAAACAGGTGAGAATAGATAGAATGGGGATGGCAAGCAGGAAATTTGGGACTTGTTTTAATTCATAGTACCTTAAAAAACCTACATGCCAGTAGTGATCTTGTACATAAGAGTATGCCAGTGGAAGCCAGTTTTCACACCACTTTTGTTGGTTCTTATCGTGATCTCCAGGCAGAACAAATTTGTTTTTTTTTGCATGTTCCAGCACATTACTGGGAAGCTTTGCGGCAAAGTTTTGACAAAATTTTGTGTAACAATAGTACTGATACAAAATAAAGGGTATTAAACAATCCAGGGTAGTCATAAACATGGCAAATCCATACTTCAATAGTAAATAAAGATTGTTCCAAAAATGCTGCTTGTTTTTGGTAGTTTTCATGTATAGGCAGATGAAAGAATATAGAAGAAAACCTATGTTTAAGACACCATTCGATCTAGTCACTGCACTAAGTGCTATCGGTACTATCAGTAGCATATCCTTAAAACTAAACATATAATCAGGTTTAGAACACTTATCATATAACTTTAAACAGTTGAGCATACTCAGAAACGTAAAGTAGCTAAATATACACTCCGTGTAAGGAGCAATAAAAAAAATTGATGCCGGATTAAAACAGAACAACACAGCACTGTCATAAGCAATTTTTTTATTAAATAAAGCCCCGGTAAGTCTGTATAACGTAAGTGTTGCTTGCTTAAACACGTAAATATTCACTAAAATAGAAGTTAACAGCAAAATAGAGTCTAGATAAATTCGTCCAAAGATATCGGCTATAAAATCGCTTATATATCCAACCAAAAACGGATAAAAAGGAAAAAATGCTAAAGTATTTTCATAGGTGTATCCATATCGGGCTATATGCATGAAATATTGGGCATCCCACCTCAGAAAACCCCCTAAGAAGTGACTGGTGATCTTATCAAAGTCAGTGTTGTTTGACTGGACTGGATACATAAAAACCTTAGCATCGTGATCTGGAATAAGTTGGTTAGCCACGTACTGTAACGCAATTAGAAAAACCCTGCTAAAATATGCTAATTGGGTTATTTCCTCTTTGTTTTTCATGTTTTTGAGGTTAGATTTATTTTATCGACGCCTATTTCGGAAATTTTGTGTAGAACGTCTTGGTTTATGTGATAATATATCATCATGCTTGTGTTCGAACATTGGCAGAAGGCATTTTAATACATAGTTTTTCAAAAAATTTGCTGATTGTTTACATTTTACATTTGGTTTGACTTTTGACTGACGCAGACGTCAGGGACTAGGGACTGACGTTTCTTTTATTATTGAATTTTGAGAAGTTTAGGGATCTTCCTCAAGATGGCTCTAGCAGGAGGTGCTTCGTGCAGGACTTGATATAGACAGTGAGGACAATTAGGAAGTTAACATTATCATCTATAATAATTTTTATTGCTTTAAAGCAACGACGATCGCTTTCACGTCGTTGTTTTTAAGTTTAAGCTCAGATTAGTTTTTAGTTTCCCACGATTTGCCGGCTCAGCGCATGTGACGTCACGCGGCATGTAACCCAAGACGCATTGTCATCAACAGTTATTATTTCGCGCTTGTTAGCGATTGATGGTAAAGTTATGCCTAAAATTGAGCGAATTAATATTGTATTGTTCCTAAATGTAGCAATGCGAATGTCACTAGTTCGGACAAATGTTATTTTCCTGTGCCGAGAATATTAAGGTTAGGTTAGTTCAGGTCTCGTTTTGGGCGGAGGTACGGCGTAAAGACGTATAATCTGTGTAGATTTATTAATTTTAATTTTTAAAGATTCAATTCTTAATTTAGCTAATCAACGATTTTACAGGCAAAAGTAGACACAAAAAGTTCAAACTTGAATTACAAAACATTCAAAATATGATTACAACCATATAAAACGTCAATAATCAGAAACACTCTGACAAAAAGACAAATCTAAAAGAAACAAAAATCCACAGAGATTAACAGAGATCCAGGAAAGTACCTACACATTAGAAAATAACACCTAAGCCAAGAGAATCAAACTGAGGAACGTCTCTATACCTAATTATCACGGTCATTGCAGGACATTACTATTATAAAGCAGTAGTTTAAGTCTTATACTGAGCACATCTTTCGATAAAATACCTCGTGATAAGACATGGCAGCAATATCCAAAGTGAATTGGTGGCATTGGTATGCCGCGCTTTGATTTTTTGCGTGGAATTTAAAGTGCCTACTTTTTCACTGGGTTTTGATCGCTTGCTAGAGCTTTTTTTGCTGACTTGTTTTTTGTTGATTAATTTGAAGTTACCTAAACAATAATTCACGCTGTTTTCGAATTTCATTATCTTTATCTATTACATTTACAATGCAAAAAAACAGGGTTAATTTCAAATTATGTCATGTGAGAAGTATACCGGATGGTGCGCCGCCAGACTGGTTATCGGAAATCCTATGTAAAATTTTCTACCCTCGCAAATATTGGCTACTTTTCATCAAAATCGTATTAGACTTTTTTGAGGGTCCTTATTGTGTGATGGACTCGCACACCAAATTTTATTATTTTGTAATACCTATGACAAAGTTATTCAGAAAAAACTCTTCGTAAAATTCTTAAAAATTAAATACGGCCCTGATACATAACTGAATGAAACCACCAGTAATAATTATGATAGGTACCTAATTGTTAAATGTTACTATAGACGTTTTGTTTTTTATTCGTTTCAACATGTTATACAGTATTCAAGAAAAGAAAATGATTTTACTAATTTAATGAATGCAAGCACTTAAAACGAAATAAATAAATACCGTCGATTTTAATCGAGAAACTGGTGTCGTTTTGCCTGCTATGCTATTTTGCCTTGCTTTCCTCCACACCCATATATACACTATTAAAAGTATACCTATTCGTGTTAAAAGGTTATACCGAAATCTACGTAGAAAACCAAAGTTTGATAAACATGAGTTTATAGAGCATTAACAATAATTAAATAAAGCACATCATGATTTTATAATTTTTTATTCAAATAAAAACGCCAAACAGTATATATCTACGCAATACGTAGTCCTTAGTTCACCTTTAATAATAATTAAATAAATGGAATGATTTTTGATCCCATCAAACCCAGAGCCGTATTTAACGGCGTTTCCGCTATAGCTTTTAATTTAAACGTACGGCCCCCATTTTACCCTTCCAAATAGAAGAGAACAACAAAAGTGCTTTTCCGTTAAACACGGCCCTGTCTTTTATAAGTTCAAGTTTAGTATAATACATACAACTTTTCTTATTATTTAGAATATCTTGTAAATGAGCAATAAGTCACCCGCAACGCGGTAGAGGGGGAGGGGGACCCTTTTTAATTGATGAGTTAGTAGTATTTTAATCCGCCTGATACGCCCGATACAGAACCGATACCAGGGTATTCCAAACGCGGATTAGAAGTATAAGTATAAGACATAATAATCTAGCATTCAAAAATATTTTTAAGATTGCGGCGTTGTCGGTTCTGCCTCAATATCCTGACAGCGACTTTCGAATTTTAAATAAAACACCCTGTATATTACCCTGGTCATAACAGGGATAAGTAAAAAGTGTAATATTGTAGAATCCGACGCACGAGTCTACAGCTACGAAAGGAATTTGAGGAATGTGGTCCCAAACGCAACATTTTTGTCGTTATTTTCTGTTTAAATTTCCATGAAATCTTAATTTGTATGGATCTCAATCAAATATATTACATAAAACAATGAGACATAATATGCATATCCCTGTATAGTGTATACACCCTGTAAAATTTATCCCGTTTTATTTTCCCACTTACATTGCAAATTATAATTGTTAAAGCGGTGAAGATAATATTTAAGAGATTCTAATTAATCATTTATTTTGGGAAATTTGGCAACCCACGTCTAATAGAGCGCGGATTTCTGGGCCACAAATTATCACCTGTGCCTTGATACTGGTTTCGTCTTTTTCTATCGTATATAGTAAGTATTGAATTTGTGGGAAGGTGCTTGTCATCATGACATATTCAGAAATTTTACAAACATTGGCGGGGTTTTAAAATATATTATTTAATTTATAATTAACAATTATATTTAAACGTATGTATATTTTTACGAATTTGATAGCCCATAAAATATAAGGTTTCTTCGGCCGTCGTATAGCCACAGACTCGTAAGGCGGACTATACCAATACGATATACCTAATTCGTTTCTCATTCATAATTATAGGGAAACGTTATTCCCGTAGTAATGTGTTCCGCTGTTTTTCTCAGCTTTGGAGGGCACCCTTAGTAGTTTTTAAGTTTTAAGATATTCTAGCATGTGATCATGGGAAAGAGCTGGTTGGAAGAAAATTTGTCATTGTCGGTTTTTGCAGCAAAGATAACTTGAATAGTTTTCTAGGCACTTCTAATGTTGCAGTTTGGAATAGCCCGTAGCAAATGCTTCTGTAACTAAACTAAAAAAGAAAACACAGGCGTATCGTGCGTATAAGTTTTAAATATATAAATTAGAAAGGACCCAGCTTGTCCCCGTTTAACGAGCCCGCCGCCACTGACAAAAGCAAACCGTTTCTCTATGGTTCTTCCTTAACATTCGTGTCTATACATTCAGTGTCTAAATATTTCATGGATTTCTTGTGGTTTTTAAGGATATTTATACATATTTTAAATACTAGCATAATGGACATTTTAAAAGAGCTTTCAATGCAACCATCACGGGGCCTCTTCATTTCAAATCGTTCAGATAAAAACTAATTCAAATTCACATTAATTGTTTTTAATTTGCCCAACATGCTGAAAAAACAGGTTTTTGAATAACAAAAAAATTTGTTTGACTTGAAAGAAAAGCTTCTTGGGTATGGTAATTAAATTACATAAAAATCCTCAGAAACCTACTGATTACAATTTAAAAAATGGGTTATTGTGATACATTGCACAATTCACACAATGACTGTTTTGCCACTCTGTGTCGGAATGGTAAACATGGCTGATGTACTAAGACCCGCAAATTTATTTTTATGTCTTTCAAGATTATTTATTTCCGTTCGAAATAAAATTAATATCTTAAACAGTTATATTTTTTCATAAGATTTGCGGTGGTTCAATCACCTCTAAAAATCAACCGATAGTTTAGTCAGGAATGGAGGAAATACCCTATTTATGAAATTATACCCTACATCTATTCCTAAAAGTTTAGCTAAATCTACAGTTTCTTTTTATGTGCACAGCCATTTTTGACAAAATTGGTTTCCGTTCTTACTTTTACACTCCCAAGAATTTAAGAACCAACTACGAGGCCCGAAGCGCCCCCACAAGTTTGATTTGACAACTAAAAGTAAGATGAGTTGAAACATCAGAAAAATCAATGAGGAAGTTGCTACCACTACAGTTATTACTTCTTTCACCCGAAATCTAATCAGTTTTCGATCGAGTTAAAAATTGTTTAAAAAATCAACTTGAACTAACCTAAACACTTTACCCTCTCCCCGCATACATTTTTTTTTAATTAAGTATCAGGTATCAAAAAAATTGTGCGTTTTTACCTAATTCAAACTTGTTAATAATCAATTATGACGTTAGTGTTAAAAGTGTAATTTTATTCTGTGAGAAGGGAACACTTCCAACAAAATAAACACACTTTTAATACGCGCATCATATAAAATTCTATCCACAAACACTAATACCTTTTGTTACGCAGAATTCATATTACTGGTTGCTTACGTTGTACAATAAATGTTAATGTTAATAATAAAAGTTAAAAATATCCTTGTATTTATTTTAGTGTTAAAAGTTATTCACTTTTAACACTAATGTCATAAAATGACATTCTAGAGCCTGACAACAAGTTTTAAAAAGTATACTTTTAATAGTGTTTGTAGATAAAAGACTTTATTCACATCTAAAAGAATTCATCCAAGTACAGCCATTTTCCATAAAAAATTTAACTTATTCGGGTCTTCGTACATGTTCGTCAGGCATCGGCTTTGCTCGCTTTGCATAAAAAGTGTGTTAATTTTTTTGCTAATTAGTTCGCAAATATTAAATTATAGACTGATCAACTGCAACTAATGTCAGGGTAATGTTTAATTGCAATTTTAAATTAAATTGAAGAAGAAACATTCTTAAATAACTTAATGGCTTGATTAATTAATGTTGTTGACGATTCGAGTAGCTTCTTATATGACTTATTGTGGCAGTTGCATTTTTAATATTTGCGAACTTTGAAATTGATTTTTTTTTTAAAGAAGGAGGTAGAAGAGCAGCATAAATGTAAAACAAATGCTTTCCGTGATCGTGCTTCGAATTTTCAAAGTTATCTGATCTGAGCTGTTGTGTGTTTGTTCTAGAACCATTTGTTCGGCTTTTCCCCGTATACGCCTACTACAAACCAAACCCGATCACGGAAAGCTCTATGCTCCCCTACTAAAGGTTTTTTTTAATGATTTTTAAGTAGGTATTGCTCTGTATATTCAGACTCTTGCTCTGTGCATGTGCTACAATTTTTAATACCTTATAGTTTTTTTTAAACGCTGTGAAATCAGTGTTTTGTGTAATATATGGTAACAATGTCAGTTTTTAAAATAATTTTCGACTATCGTTATGTGAACGCGCTTTTTGAGACGGTTGAGCGGCGGAAGTTATTTTTAAAATTGATAATATATTTTAATATAAAAATAAAATAAAGGACTGCAGACGGTGTTTGACGAAATAGGGACGAGTCGTCGTGTTGAATTAGAGACGAATAATGACAAAAAATATTAAAGTTTTATGCAATTTTTCTTTATTCCAAAATATTCAGGTTCCACCAACGTGACAAATTATTTGCTAGATTGCATAAACAAACCAACAAAAGTTCAATATTTTATCATTTTTTCTTGTTTCTGTGTCCTTTTTGTATTAGGTTGTAATTTCTTTATTAAGTATTTAGCTATTTTTTATTAATAATTTGTCGATTAGTTGCTTCGTATTAATTATTCGATAAATATAAAATTTTATTAAATAATCTTAGAGAAAAGGCAATAAAACTGGCGCGTCCACGTAATCTTCGTAATTTGTCCTTAACTTGGTAACTTCCTGCTTAAGATTTTATCTGTGTTCCTAAATTATATACAACTGTTTTAATTGTTTCACTAGGTATATTTTAAACTTGTTTTTGGGCTACGAGCGCGTTTACCTATCTAAAACTTGTCTGAAATTATCTTAAAAATGAAAAAATCAAAGCAATCGTTTCTGATATAAAGGGTATTCCAAAAGCTTTTTTCACTCTATGAGCATAAATTACCATGAAGAAAGACTCAGACGTGTTTAATTTTAAACTTTACCTATTCAAAAATACTATACTGTATTAGCTGTACAGTTTAGGTTGAACGCCCTGTACCATTTTTTAATTAAGCACTTCATCATATATCTGACCTGAACAAAAAGCAATTTGAAGCAAGAGCCTGTGGGGTCATCAGTGTTTAGTTTAATATCCTTAGTCCAATAGAGTTTGGAGCTAGGCTGGAAGTGAATCTAACTTTCAGCTTAAATTTGCCTAGATAATATTTAAAATCTCCTTAATGACCCGGAACTCTCCTATACCAACGTTCAGTGGCGTATTTATGATTGTGACATGGGGGGGGGGGGGGGGATGCCACGCCCTTCTTTCAACTATCAAAACTTAGAAACTCTACGTTTCGATAGCCCGACCCGAGAAAACGTAGAAATAAAAAAAAATTTTAAATTAAACGCCAATATTTGTATTTTAAATAGTATAGTTTTTTGAAAGTATGTATAACGTTTCATGTTATTTATTACAAATAAATTAATGTGATTTTGAGTTTTCCCTACTATTGAGCCCCCGGACCCCCCTCTGAATACGCCACTGCTGTTTACAGATTAAAGTTAGTCTTCTAAAACATGAATGGAATTAAAATACTCCACTGCACTAAATTACACCAGTGTGACTAAAACAACATATCAACAAAAAACTTTTATAATACCCTCTCAGCGACTTATTTAACTTTCAAATTTATCATATCTTAAGGTCAAGTCAGACTCGGTATATACTTTAATTCTTTTGTGTATAATATATATATTTTAATTACATTATATTATTTTACATATTTTAGAATTTCGTTTCTACGCGACCCAGAAGTCGCGCGCGTTTTGCGCAATTTTTTATTTTATTTTTATAAAATGTGTTTTAGGGTGCGTTTCTTGAGATCACCCTATACGGGAGACACGGTATTTTTTTTGTTTAGTTTTTTTTCCGAGAAGCTTCATATTTTTCGTTGACGAAGAAACCAAATGGATGAATCGTTTTTCCTTTGCAGTAAAAAGCAGTTTTTAAGGACTTCCATTTTGTCTTTCTTTTGACTTAAATGATTGTAGCGCAAGGTGTTTTTCTTTTTGTCATTGCTTAAAATGCAATAAGGACTAGAAGTACATTTAATAATTTTGGCATTCGAGATTCAAGGGGATACAGTTTTTTTTTTTTTTAATTTAAATTCTGTGACTTCTATTGACAGTATAGACTGAAATAATATGATACGTTTATTATCAAACCTTAGAGTACTATTCTTTCTCAATTTAAAGACCTTAGATTCTAAACGGTTCTGTTTTTACACAGGGTATACGATGTACCTATTAAAAACAAAGCCGTTTATATAAACTTCTTATCTTTAAAGCAGTGTACAGGGTGTCCATTTTTCGATGTAATTGCAGGGTATCTCATCAGTAACTAGTAAAGATAGAGACTTGCGGTTTTTACCCTCCTGCGCTGCTTTTTCGTGAAACAAAAGATGCCATAAAAAGAATTGTCATAGCTTTCTTAGTTTTTAAGCTACAGGGTGTTTTCGAAAATGTTTGTTTTTTGACCACCCCCTGTAGTTCGGTTATCCCTTAACTTATTAAAAAATTGAAAACTATTTCTAAGAGAGTTTTTTGGGTAGAATTCAGTGGCGTGCTTACTTTTTTCTGAGAGTCTTACTTTTCGAGATTTAAAGCAAATATATGATTTTTTTTAATGGGACACCCTGTATATTCTCCTACTTTTTGATTGGGCTATTTTTGAGCTTTTCAAGCCTTTAAGCACAGTAACATAATTTCCCGTGGCCGAGCTATTGACGCTATAATCGAATAAGACAGATAAATACAAATTACTTGTGTGGATATTGATGAGGGTTGCCTTTTAAAAAAATTGAAAATGGCATCGTATCTGTCACTTTTTGACTTCTGTCGTATTTGATCATACCGTAAATAGCTTAGCCACGGGAAATTATGGTACTGTGCTTTAAAAGGCTTGAAAATAAATATCAACAGCTGTAAGTTTTTAAAATCGGATAGCGAAATGCAATTCATTCGTGGTTATTGATGAGGGTTGCCATTTAAAATAATTCGAAATGGCGTCGTATCTGTCAAATTTGTGAATCTATATATTTTTGACATTAAATTGGACTTACTTGTAAAAAATCATTGAGAGTAATTTGTTTTTTATTATAGTCAGCAGGAAAATCGCCAATCCTGTAAGACACTTAAAAAAATGCCCCTGTACAGACCGGGAGATACAAATTTGTTCACATGCCTACTTAACTAACTCTCTGTATGTTAGCTAAATATCTGAAAACTGCTTTATTAGGAATAAGCGCGTTTTTAAAGAGAATATAAGAGAAAAATATGAACTTTCTTCGAGTTGGTGTAAGTGCTAAGTACTAATCTAAAAAATAATTGCATTTTGAATGTGTATTTAGGTGCGCATTATTTAGGTATAAAAACAGGAACGTTATATTTACATGGGCTCATTAAATAAACTCATTTTTGTACGGGGTGCGCTCAAAATCCGCCCGTTGAAGAAATCTCTATACCTAGCAATAATATAGTGTTTGTCGCTGAGACTTTTTTGGGCCACCCCGCACGAAGTCCTTTTATAATAATATTCTAGAGTAATATTTTCGCTAATTTAATATCGTGTATTTTTCTATAAACTACAAAAATATTCTTTAACCAATAAATAATTTTTTTTTAACAAATTTAAAACTTAATATACTTATAGGAAGAGTGTATAGTAGTTTGACAGTGACTCGATTTTTTTAGCGTCCATTTAGACGATATATTAACGGAATTGTGAGTAGAAAAAGGAACAACTTATACAGGGCTCAATTAGCTCACCGGACAATGAGCAACGAAACAATACTTTTTTAGTGATAGTGATCAAGACGCGAACTTTTATTTTACCCCGTATAAGACTTTTAATAACAAACCTTCTTAGAAGTAAATAACTCAACAGTTTTACTTTAAGGTCCTTCTTTGCTGTTTCTGTTAAAAAAAATAATTTAAACCAAACCGAGCAACTGTTCAAACGCGACAAAAGAAAATTTTAAGTCGTATTTAATGCCTACTAATTTTTTTCCCGAAATTCCTGTGCCTAGATAATTTAAAAATATCAAGAGTGTCCTGAGGGAACACCATTTTCGTCGAGATTCATATATACTACAAAAGTTGTAGTTGAAAAAAAATTAGTTCTTAACCTGTGTCTTTTACCCTTCATAATTAATTGCCTTGAAGCGAATGTTCACAAAGGTTTTGTACATAGTCGATAAATTGGCCTTGGGATTTAAAATTCGAAAATGGATTTTAAAGCTACGAGGCATTAAACATGGCCTAATATTTTCTTCAGTCCGTTAACTAGCTTTCGTTGATACTGGTTGGTATATAAGAATTTTTTAGACACTTTGTGAAACTATTTCTTTATTTCAAGATCATTGCTACAAATACTCTTGAATTAAATAAATAATTGCTTGTTTAAAAAACATTTTTGTTTTGATTTGACCAGATTATAGTTGGCAAAGAAATACTTAAAGCTTTTTAGAAATATAGAGAACCAAAACTGTCTTGCCTAGGTTACCACAATAAACATTTAAAAACCAACAGATAAATAAGAAAACCAACATAGCACGTTAAAAATACCGAAGTAGTATATCGCATTTTTACATACTAGAACTCATAAGTTAGTTCAATAGTCGTTGATTCTTGCTAACGAACAATTTAAGAAGTCGGGATCACTTTTTTCCTGTACAGTGCAGTTCGTCACGGTACCCAGATATGGTACTTACGTTTATGATTCACTTTGTCCATAGCATTGAGAAATCGCGGTTTTTGTAATGTTCGTGGGAAATAGCGCTATTTTGCTATCGGCTAGTTGTTATAAGCCTTCATTGTTAAGTTGTTTTAAATCTTTGTCATTCCTGCGAATTTTTTTTTTTCTCGAAATATGTTCAGTTGAAAATGCGTTACTTTGTCGCAGTGTAGCGTATTCCCTGACTACATACTTCGGAAAGGAAGTAGGAAGAAAAAGTTGGATTGGATTTCCATAAACACAAGACAACTGTAGCGGTATCAAGATGCTCGAGATTTTCGGAAGGAAAATATCGTGAATGAACGAAGACTTAAAACACCCGCTGCTGGTGAGCTTTCAGTTCAGTTTCTTGTTTGTTAAATGTGACTAAAGCGCCATTTTTGTTAAACATGTTGCATGGTATCTAACCACAAAAATAAATCAGGTTAATATTTCACACCTAACATCTAGTATCAATTCCTTCTCTATAATGAATACGTTTTCTGACACACCTATTGAATTTTGCCTGAATTAAAAGCTTACCGCTTTACACTAACGGTATTTGTGATAAAACCTCGTTTTCAGAAAAGTCACTAACTTTTGTTAAGTATACCGGGTGTAAATGAAATCATTGGATAGAACACCACAGCGTCATGTTAAAAGACAATTTATTCAAGTTTGGGTTACTGCTATGTTTTAAGTGAGAGCGTGTACGTTGCATTCGGAGCTTCTCACCGCGAATGCAATGTCCACACCAGTATAAACAATAAATTAAACATGCGTACCTTTGACGACTCAGTTTGTTCGCATCACAACAATAATTAGTGACTTTTTGTACTAAACGAAGTTTCTCACAGTAGACTCTCCCCGACCGTTTCTACAACACCGAATCATCATCAGTGCATGACCCGCCCCTTCGAATCCCTTTTTATTTATCGACCTCTAATAGCACCAAGTCATCAGCGACCACATCTGAAATGTGCAAATAAATGATCCAGTACATCAGATTGAAGCAGACAAAGCATACGGGGAATACTATTCTCGAGTACTTGTCGATATCGGAGGGCGTGATCCCGTACAGTTTATTTATGTCTTTGTTTGGATGCATGATGTGTTGAGGAATGGGAGCCCCGGCCTCTTCGTCCGGACCGCTTTCCCGACCGCCTCGGCCGCCGTTCACGGTGCTCTCCAGGGTACCGCCTTTACTGTGCGCTTTCGGGTCGTGCACCTTGAAGCGTACAGCCTCCTGGAACAAAGGTTCCCACTAAGAAGTACCCGCTGACATTATCTGGACATTAGCCCACGCAAAATAAAGTTTTATCTCTTGACTAAAAGTATTGAGCCCTTAAGATCTGATTGTACGATTACTCACTGTTTGTTTGGGTAGGTGGTCGTCTGGCCCACCGTCGACGTTCAATTTCTTCTGTTCGGCTATTTTTTGAATTGCTAAAAATCGGTTTTTCCTCATTTGTATTCTTTTCGCCATGTAGCCTACGGTGGCATATTCTGAAATAGAAAAAAAATCCTACTTATACACGCATCTCTGTTTCCAATGGTAGACCGGTTTCGAATTCTTTGGTTCTCGTCAGTACAGGGCAAGCATGATAAGTGAGCATACCGACAGGCCCGTATCCAGAAATTCGTTTCGGGGGGGGGGGGGCTCAAGGACGAAAATCATTAAAAAATGTGGACTTATTTTAATTAATTCAGAGCAAAGCGAATCACACATTAAAACTTAAATCATTATTTTCAAATTTCGAGATTTCGGGCGGGGGCCCGGCCCCCCCTGGATACATGCTTGCATACCGACCATTGGAAAACCGAATCACCTTAAAGCTACGATATTGATCAGCAGTTTCTAGCAATGTGAAGTGAAAATACCGTGTATGATACTATAAAAATTACAGCAAATGAATACTACAAGACAAGTGCGAATCAAACCGGTCTACATGAAGCAGCAATGTAGCGTCCTACCATTGTAAACAGAGATTCATCCCTTTCCTTCTGGTATAATTTCTGCAATCTGAGTTGAGCTGTTGTAGCATAATTTGGTTAATCCTTATTGTAAAAGGTCTCACTCAACAAGTGGGTAGAAAACAAAGTTTCTCACATACATGTATACATATTTATATGTCATATTATTATTAACACTTGTCAAATAGTACTCATTTGCTATAGGTGAATATGCTATAAAATGTTACGCTGCTATTCAAGTAATGAGATCGGGTTCGGAGTTAGTTGATTGGCGCCGGTGACGGTCATAGAGTATGCGATTTTTTCTATACCGCTTCGCCTGTTTTTAAAGCCGCAAGCAGACACTGTAAATAATAAATATGTAAATAAACCGAGCAAGATTCTTATTTAGGTTAAAACATCGTTCTTCGTATTAGATAAAAGTCAGGGTCTCGGTTCTACAAAGACAAAAGAAACTCGGCTAGAAGTACGTCATACGGAGCATATAGCGACGTATTCCCAAAAGAGCTTTGCTGTCCCCGTATGCTGCCCTAATTTCGTAGCGTATGTTTAGCTAGCAGCTTTTTGTAAAACGACAATGAATTATGCAGAATGTGAAGTCAAATGGGAAGGTAGAGTGGGGATGGGCTAGTTACGAAGGGTGGAAAGGCGAGCTTGTCGCGTCGGGTTTTAAATTATACGTAAAATTATACAAATTAAAAAGCGTGTGCTAAGGGAAACATTTCAGTTATAGCGGTATACCTATATACGTCTATTTGCCTATTTTCTGAATATAAGTACCTATATCTTTTTGGTCTTTTTGTTTGGGTACACATAGGAAGCCGTTGTTATTATTTAAAATTGACGTTGAGACACGCGAGTTTTCGTCCATTTTTTAACCTCTGGTAACCACCAAACTGCCAGAACCTCCTTTGTTCCTTCATTTTTACGTGTTAAAATACATATTCTTACACCTCATTTATTTAACGAGCAATCACCAACGTTGTAAATTTTCATCAGAATTTTTGAATTTGAATGGAAAATGTAAAATTTTCTTCGATATTTGAATTTTTGAGGGGGCACAGTTTCTTGATATAATAAATATACAGGGTGGTGATTTTCAAGCGTCACAAGGTGCCATGCTAAAAGGATTTGGACTATCTGTGAACCTAATCCACACTTTTAGACAGTAATTTTATTTCTGTTGTAAAACTTCAATATTTAACTTACTTGCTCAACTTAAAGGTATATTTAGCATCACGTTACTTTTCTGGACATACTGTATAATCCCCATATTATTATCGCCATTTATTTCTACGTAATTTTGTTACACACAAGTAGATCCTCGTACCAAAATCTCTTTAGTAAAGAATTTACGTGGAGCATGAAGAGTCAGTGTTACGAAAAGCATCGCTTTAAAAATGCAACACCACTTTAACTTTATAGTCGTCAAGAGTTCTGTCGTATAAATAAAAATCCCTCGTAGAGATTGTGTGGAGTGTCGGTATCGCTTCAGGCTCAAATTACTTTTTCTGTCTCTTTTGATTTAGATACTACCCATATTTCTCCTTGATATTAACAAAAAATGCGGAATCGGCAGAGTCGCAAGAGAATAAGTAACGATTTTTGTTGTCAAGAGACAAATTTTCATATTATTAGAGAAAATCATAGATTTTCGGGATTTAGAATCAAATTTCTCGCCACTACTTTACTTACCTAATAAACTAGCGAATACCATGACGAAACAGGTACCCAAGTAAACATCAATTGACTTGACGTAGGATATCTTCGGGAGGGCCGCGTTCGTAGAAGACATCAGCGTGGTCATGGTCAATACAGTGGTCACACCTAGCGCCACTCTGGCTGGCGTGGCGTTCCTGTTCAACCAGAAACTGACCCATGAGATTATGACGATCAGACCGGACGGGATGTAGATCTGGATCAGGTAGTATCCCATCGATCTCACGAATTGAATTTCGCAGGCTAGACGGGAGTAGTTTCCTGTGGGAGAAAAGAGAGGTAGGGAGATGGATTCTTTTATTGCGTTGCCATAATATTTTTGAGAGGGAGAACCAGTAGATCTTGTGTATTAAGTGTATAATCTTATAAATTTAAGGCAAAGCGTTTTCGGCCTTAGGCCATTATCAGTGCTTCTTTGTAAGGTCGAAAGCGCTCTGCATTAAATTTAGAAGATTATACACTTAATATACAATATCTACTGGTTCTCTCTCCTAATTCAAAAAGTGTACACAGCCCTACCCTATCAATAATATTTTTAGGTAGAGAGTTTTGATGTGGACTAAAGTTTGATGGCAAGTGTGTTGATTTTGATTGATTGATCTTTCGATTAACTGTCTGCTCATAGATTAATTTTAAAAGCTTCTACAGTGGGACTTCAGTTTAAGGCTGGGATTGCAGATGGGAGATCAGTATCTTGTGAAGAAAGGTGTAATCATTGTGAAAAGTGATGTAGTAGCATGTAGAGAGTTTTGACGTGATAAATTAATAAACAGCAATTTGGGGTAAAAGTAGTTTTCATATTCATTTGTGGAGAAATGTGGAATCATTCACGAGAGTATGTTAGGAATATGAATCGGGTATTGGATCATCTTAGATCGGAGACCAATTTTAGGTAAATTTCATAATTGACCCTTGCTGATGTGGAACTGAATGTCGCGTGTTAGAAATTTGTTTATAAGCCACAACGAGGAATGGTGAATAGCTAAAGTGTTATAAGATGAGTGCACGTAGATTGAAAATAAAATAGAATTAAATTTAGTCCTAACAATTTCTATTGAGAATTAGTAGTAATAAATTCTTTAATAACATAATTGGTTACGTGTAGCAACCAAGTCCACAAGGATTAAATACCTGTTGTAAGAGATATCTCCATGGCTCTCTGTCTGTGTCCAAGGACCTTGAATTGGGGCAAGGACACCTCGTTGGAGACCCCCACAGAGTTGGGTCCCTCGTTCCACTTATACCGGATGTCTCGCATGGTGTACCCGACTGCAAACACAAGCGACACGGGTGCCAAACGTTGTCGTCGGACAGAGTGCCACACACAGAGCGTGCCACAATACGTGCCAAACGGACAAAGCTTGTGTGTTGATCTGTATGGTTGACGAACATTGAGTGCCTTATACATATAGCACTGAGCGAATGATTTTTGTTGATTTTAAAAATTTATTTCCTCTCTTTTGAGAATACTTAATGTTAGACAAATGAATGAAAGTGTAGGGGTTGGATTGCGATGTCGGCGACACTTTGCGATTGCGGAAAAGAGAATATAGTTTTTCCGTTATCTTGTTTTTTAAATTACTTTGTAGGAATTATGTCGTGGTGTAAACTTTTAGTATGTCCGTACAACACATTTTTTATTAAAACAAGAGAGGTCCCTTGTTTCTTTAACTTTTAGATTTTTTACATACGCTAGCTTTAAAATTGCATCGTCGACTTCGGAGTCCGGCCTCTGTTGTGTGAAATGGGCCTTAAATCCTTTGAATCGTGATCCCTCCTTGGGATCTTATATCATAAGGGTATTTAATGCTTAGGGTATCTTATCAGATTTGGATTTGTGATAGTGATATGCTGAAGTTCAAAGGGTGTAAAATATTATTTTGTCTTTGAAAAATTGTTTTTTTAAGTTTTTTTTTTTTGTATACCTATAATTTAATTTTATTGCGTAGTAAACACGTAATATGAACTAATTTTTACCGAGAGTGTAGATTATGGAAAGAAATTACAGCAGTATAACACCCTGTATGTCTCTTTGGAATTTTTACTATGGCTCGGCCTTAAGAACAAGAATACACTGAAAATGATTTCGCAAAATAAGAAATATCCAGTGTGTCTCTAAAGGGTCTTTACAAAATGCTAGCACACTTCATAAAGCTCAAATATGATGATCTAGCCCAGTTTGGCTTAGTCCAAAAGTTGATAGTTGCCGAAAGTCCAACTTATTAATTTTTAAAACTTTTTTTTTCAAATATTGAAATTGCACGAAATTTGGTATTAAGGGTTTTTTTGCGATGCGAAATCCAGATCTGAGAACATTTTGATTCACCTGCAAGATAAGAATGGGATTGCATTGGAATCTTGGAAACGGTAGGAATTACAATGTCCGTTAAATTAGGAAAAAGTTGCCCAATTTAAATACCTTCTACGTGGTGTTTGCAATAGTAAACTATCTTTACCGAATTTCGATATTTTTTAAAAAATAATTTTTTGCTATATTAGTTTTTTTTTTTATTTTTTACATTATGTTAACAGTCATAAATGAAAAAATTTCATTGTCACTTTTTAAGCTAACGTCATCAACATTCTTTTGTAAAATATGGTCCTGATTTTTTTTTATTGAAAGCCATTTTGAACCCTAAAATACACTGATCAAAACGAAAAAGGAGCCACTAAATTTAATATAAATTGTTTATTGCATTAAGTAGAAACTTAAAAATGTGTGTCCACCCAGTAGAGACATATAGTTTTTAGTTTTTATAAATGAAAGAAAAAAATTAGTTCTTACCTTTGTTTTTCTTGTATTCGATAAAAAAAGTGGCTGCTTTTCGTTTTGATCAGTGTAGTTAATGTATCACTTGCAATGGTTTAAACATGTTTTCAGCTTTTTAGCTATAATTTAAAATTATTCAAGAAATATAGTTTGGCACCGAATGCTCGAGAAACATTTATTATTATAATTCCAAATTACAAACTATACTTAATTAGAAACGGTGTTCAAACAAATAACCATTATTTTCTAAGCATCAGTAACATCGTCTAACTGTGGAACCCAAAACATTGTTAAGTACATCTGGTGTAATCGTTTGAAATGCTTCTAAAAGTAGTTGACGTAATTCTTCCTCCGTTTGAAAATTACTTTGGTGCACATATTTTTTGATATTTCCCCAGAGATAAAAGTCCAAAGGAGTAAGATCAGGCGATCGTGCAGGCCAAGAAACAGCTGAATGTGTACCTATCCAACTGTAAGGAAATGTATTTGATAAATATTCTTGGACAATTCTTGAATTATGAGCGGGGGCCCCATCTTGTTGAAACCAAAAGTTATTGATTTCTGCTAGATCCATTCTTCCAATTTATGCTGCAGTAAATTTTGATACCGCTCCAAATTTGTTTGTTCCTTGGTTCTTTGTTCCCAAAATTCCTTCCCACATGTTGAAACCAAAACGATGTTGGTGCCTAGACATTTTGTACAATCGTAGATTTTCTATGGACCAATAATTCGTATTTCTTCTGTTAGAGATTCCGTTGTTTGTTATCATACTTTCATTCAAAAATAAAATTTTATTGACAAAATTTTCATCATTTTGACATTGCCTAGTGTACCATTCACAAAATGCCCTTCGCCTTACGTCGTCTCCCGGTCTTAGTCCTTGGCAGATTCGAAATTTGTACTGGTGATATTTGTCTTTACGCAAAATAAAATCTGCTCTAGATCAGTTTTATGATAATATTATTTAATTTGTTACATTTTAATGACAATCTATGATAACTAAGAAGCTGAAAACATGGTTAAACGATTACAACTACAATCATACATCAACTGTTTTAGAGTTCAAAATGGCTTTCAATAAAAAAAAGCAGGACCGAATTTTAAAGAAGGAAGTTGATGATGTTGCTGACGTTATCTTGTTCAGCTTAAAAAGTGACAATCAAAATGTATTCTTTCCTTATCCTTCACACTAGGACTGGTCCCATAGCTCATAATTCTCGTTTATGGATTCAAAGAAAACCCCTTCGGAATATGTGCCTGGTTGAGAAGACGTAACTTTTTTTTGAAGACGTATTATAGGTACAGGTTTTACCATATCAAAAATAAAAAAAAAATATATTAGCTTTTACTTTTGGACTAAGTCGGGCTAGGTCGTTATAGGAATTTGTACTAGCATTTAGAGACACCCTGTATGAGTACCAAGGTTCACCTGGGACCACACTGTTGAATTATCGAGGTCAAATAAACTTCTATCATCAAAAAACTTACACGGCAACAAGCTTTCCGTGTAACAAAAAGCCGACGTAAAAAAGCCTCCAACGCGAGCTTCTCAATAAAAATATATTTATGTGAAGGTCCCGTACTCAAAAGGCAAGGAAGAACCCCCTAAAACTGTTTTATTATCAAAGAACAAAAATTGAATCATAAAAAGCGAAAATTATAGTCCCTAGGGGCAACCGAATCCATTCTCATATCATCAAATAAAGCAACCTGTACTTAATGTTACAAATGATTCAATGATGTAGCATCAGAAAGAAGGTCAGTGGGGAATCAAAAAAGTAGAATGTTATTTGTTAAAATAAACTTACTTTCAAGTGAAAGAGTTATGTTGGTTTCAAACATCAAATTGCAAAGTTTTACATTTTTTTAAACACCGTGTTAAAGAAATGTCCGTTCCAAATTTGTCATCACCAAACAGAAAAAACATCAAAAAGGCGAGATTGTAATCAATTTAGTTTCGGCCGTTACAGGGTGAGTCGGAAGAAACTCACCAACTTATAGAAGTGTATTTCACATGTATCTGTGTGGCCTTATACACAATATCGTGCATCCATGATAAGCTGCCGTTTGGCATGATGTTTATAACAAAGAGAAACAAAAAAATGTCAATAAAACATCTTTATTTTATTTTCAAATCGTTGGAGGTACTGAACAACCAAATAAAAATCGTTGGAGGTACTTGAAAACCAAATAAAAATCGGATTACAACTTCTAGGTCATTTTTGCATACAGGTATGACGTAAAGTAAGGAATAAATTCGATATACTTACGTCACTCCTGTATACTTACGTGTAGAATACGCTCCTTGAATTTGGAGCGTTGCTATCTACTCACCCTCGACGCATTAATTTGTACTGTGCAGTGAGCATAATGATGAATGAATGTTAGGAAAAATTAAACTACAGATTCGAAACTTTACCTGAACAAAACTATTACCTGTCGTCAAAGAAATAACCTTCTGCCTCTGCCTGTGACCCAGCACCCGGAACTGTGGCAACTCCACCTCGTTGCTTATTCCTACGCTCGTCAGGCCCGTTTGCCACTTGTATCTTATGTCCGTCATCGTGTATCCGACTATCCCGGCCACCAAAACAATAAAAGCTGTCACCTAATACGCCCTTGTCACTCTGAATAGTTTCTCTTGCCCAGGAACATAGAGCATTATCAGACTTTAATTATAACGCTTCTCACTCTAGGCAAACATTACATTCTGACAGGATGACCTGCATAAACTCAGATAATATATTTTCTCGTATCAGTTTCGTTACAGAATGAAGCTGCTGCAACGATACAAAATACGCCCCGTTGTCACGGGATTCTGTTACGCGAACGTCTTACTCTGCAAAATAATTACAATATAAGGCTCTATCTTACTGGAAAAACAATTTTAATGTGACGGTACCCTCTAGTCGCTAAATGCCGTTTTTGAACTTCGTTGCGACATTCTGCATGTGTCGTTGTGAACTTTGACATTCCTTATAGCCGAATGCCGTTTGTATACGGGTCATTAAATTTGTATATATTACACATCATTTTTGTGCTTGCTAAATGCATATTCATTTATCAGATTAAATGCATTTCGACTGCATTTACATTCGCGGAAACCTGTGGTTTTGGAATGTCGCAACTGCTGTATAAAACGGGGAACCTTCATGCAGGGTTTTCAGCTTACATTGTTCCCCGCTTTAAAAAAAATCTAGTAATCACTACAAACGTGAAAAATATTGCAGTCTACTGTAAAAATGTATATGACATTGGTTACATAAAATCAAAATAAATTCATCGACAAAAAATAATCTCACAGTATGTTGTCTAAAGGAACAAACACGGTTAAAATAAATAGTTTTAAAACGTTGATTTATTGGCGAGGAACAAAAATACAGAAAGCGGGGTAGAAGCGCTGTAAGCGGGTGAAATATAATAAGCAAACAAAAATGGTGCTGGTTTGCGGTGAAATCATTCTTGTGCATGCGTGAGATCTAACCTTAAATATTCATTATAAAAATTTTGTCTCGTCTTTACACAACTTTTCACATGACCAACTGGTAATGATATTTTTGTGCTGGGCATATTTTCATAACATTTCATGTGTAATATGACGAACACTTCAATCTTACCTTTGATCTTTGATGTAAACTTGAGAGGTTTTGATTAATGATGTCAGAGGAGCACACTGATTATCAGCGTTTTTAAACTAACGAACTGAATTTTAAAATAGATTTTCAATAATAACACGGAGTATGATACAGAACTGGTCCCCTTCGGATCATTTTAGGAGGAAAATTCTTATGAACTTATGTCCTAAGTCTCTTAACATTTTAAGGAAAAAATCGTAGTTTTTATATTATGCTTGATCCAGCCCCGGATGTTTTTGTGAAATTTGGTACATATTTTCTAGTTATCACGAGGCATTTTCTGAGGTGCAATATTTTTTTGTTTCTACTGGTGGCGTTCGTGCGTGATTTCTGCTAAATACTTTTTCAGAAAAAATGGTACGCCACTGCTTTTTCTTGAAATAATAATCATTTCTTGAATTCTTATATATTTCTGGGCAAATCTGGTCTCTTGACTTTCTTTTGTTTGACGCACGGTTTTTGCGTAAAATAATAAAAACTATTTTTCTGCATGGTCATAATATCGCTAATATCTGATACGGTAATTAGTACGTAAAGGTCGTTTTTTTATATCGTTTGTCTAAAGTAAAACAATAACTTGAATGCTTGCCGTGGAGTCGATATAGTTATTGATTTCTTGAAACGACTTGTCACAATTCGGCATAAATTTCCCCTTTACGAACATCGTTTCACTGAACACAGCTACTCTGATCGATCGTTGTATCCCCTGATGATGGATATTTCTGTGTCCGAAACATGTGGAGAATAATGAACCAAATTTCCAAAAACATTATGTGAAGGTCGATCCATTATGTTTTAGTAATACTATCATTATTTTCTTAAAAAGCATTTAGCTCAAATCCCGCACAAACACCACTGGTAGAAATAAAAACAAGAGAAGTAAATGTATATAAATATTGTTTTTTAGTTTTAGAAAAATTTTAATTGTCTATTCAGCTATAATATATAGTTTTATGATGTTTTTGTGTAAAATAAAATAAAATGTAAGATAAAAGCGTTTTTTTAAATTTTGATAAAGATAAATCTCTTTTATTTTACACAAAAACATCATAAAGCTATACATAGCTGAATAGAGAACTAAAAATTCGACTATTTTAGCACGTGCTCAATTATTTCAAGTCCAGCTTCTTTATGAATGAAAACAAAAAGAACTTTGAATGGTAGTCTTATACGTTAGCGGTAGATGTTTAAGGAAAACAATAGATATGACGCCACAACCAGCGAGAATATTTCCTATTAGAGACTATTGAATAAGGCGTTATCTTCTGGAGGGAACTTAAAATAATTTCTATTGTATTCTGCTATGACTAAACCAGACGAGATCAAAATATTCACAATCAGATAAAAAATATATACAAACAACTAAAAATTCATGCGTGATCAAACTGTGGCTATGCCGGGAGAGTCTTCTGATCGAAAATGAGAAAATTTTCGACTGAAATACATGTCCGGCCTTGCTGCTTTTGCCGGTGGCGGCCATTTTGTCACAGTTCCAGGTCAGGCCGAGGTTTTGGTAGCAGAGGCGGTTGTGTTGTGGCCTAGTTAGTCGTGTTTCGGTTTAAATTCGGCTCACAACTAAAATGTGTTTTTTTTTTAATTTTTTTTTGTTTTTTGGCAAAGTATACAAAATTGTCGGGTCCTTCCGCTAGTGCTGTATAAGAGAAGGTCCCAGGGAAATTTTTAGTTTTTAAAAAACCACTAAATATATCGTACATAATATGATGTAGAACTAGAGGTTATCATTATCAGAAAAACCACTTTAAAATTATTTCTAAAAATGCCCAGTGCACAATTTTCCCATTTAATGAGTCAAACGATCGGTACCTACTGAGTTTTAATGGCAAAGAATGAAAGGGAAAATTTAAATTTATTTTTTGCAGGACCCAATTTTAAACTATATTTTAAGTAAATCTTAATATTCATTTTTCAATAAATCATTCTTATACGTGTATAGAAGATAATACCTGGAATTCTAGACCCGATATAGGAAAAGTTCTTGCACACAAATTGTGCAGATTTTTAATTTGAGAGGTATAACCTGATTTAGTTTATACAGGGTAATTAAGATTTGATCTATTCCACGATTGTGAATTACCATTTGTAAATGAAATAATTTCGGATTTTCACCCTTAATAGTCTTCATACCTTTTTTCAAATAACTTTTTCTGTACCGCGTCTAGAATTAGAAATGTCTTTCGTACACGCACCGAAGTACTACCCTGTATGATACATTTACTTAAATAAATCAATATTTTTTTTTGTCTAACGCCCAAAGTGGTTTTTCAAAGTTAAAACATAATATTTTGTGATTTTTTTTTACCACGTACATACAAACATACAGATCAACATTTTAAAATAAAATAATTTTAAATAAAAAAAAATAATTTTATATTTTTAATAGTAATTGCCCCTAAAAACCGGTCGAGGTTGGTTAAAAAAGAAATTCTAATAAAAATAAAAACTGTGAAATAAGAATTGCAAAATTTGTGATTTAAAGAGAAAAATCAGATATTAGTAAGAGAATATTTACATTTTCGTTGAGTAAAAATATAGAAATTGCTACGATTTTCCATTTTCTGGGACAAATAATTATGTAATTTTTTTGTTAATTTATACGTAGTTGTTTGAGTAAGACATCTAAAACACCAGTATAATTTTCCACTTTTATAAAATCTTAAATTTCTAAACACCCTGTACGGGGTGTCCGGATTTCAATGGATTTGCGGATTATCTCAGTTATTAGAAAGGATAAAAGGTTGCCGTTTACATGCCATGTTGTTACTTTTTTGCAAAACGAAAGATGTGACAAACAGAAATTTCATAGCTTTTGAGCTACAAGGTGATTTTGAAAACTTTCACTTTTTTAGTAATCTCGACCAACAACTTAACTCAGATGGACCTCGTTTGTGTACATTTGGAGTGTCACACAGTCATATTGTATATTCTATGCAAAATGTAGTAAACGAATGGCGATAGTTATTTTTTAAAATAGTTTGGTAGATTTTGGTAATTAGTATCAACGCGGTGTTTTGCCAAATCGCATAAAATATTTAAAGGTCCGGCAATAATACCTTATATTATATTATATAGGGTCAGCCTGAAGGAACGGACAAAACTCTAGGAGTGAAAAAATCACAGGTACATACAAATTTTTAATTACGCTATAACTTGAAAACAAATAAAAATCGGATAAGACATAGGGTTTTTTTCACATAATTTTTACGTGTATAATACACACCTGGAGTTTGGTCTGTTCCTTCCGACTCACCCTGTATATTTAATTGATGGTCTGCTGACTTTCATTATTTGTCTCACTCTTTAAACAACCTATTTTTTTCCAACGTTATTGTCTCATCATTACGCAGTTTGGGTCCAGCTTCTAATTAAAAGCCGCTGGCGCGATGGATAGGCGACATAGGTATGATGGACTTTTTCATGAATGAATGGCTGCATCCACATTAGGCTAATTTCAATTTTTATTAAATATTTTTACTAATAATCGACAGAACCCGCGCGTATCTCGAAATCCGGGCATTTTATACAGGGTCAGTCTAAAGTTGATGTGAAAACTGTAGAATATTTTAAACAGTAGCTTCGACGGATTTATCGTCATTTAAATTCTGATGTCATATTTTTTCGCAATATTTCTATATTTTTATCGACAATTATTGCTTTGTAATTTTTTAAAAATCCGGGGATCAAGAGCTATCTGTCAGTGCTTTTCGCTTGTGAGAAAATTAACCTAAGTAAAACGGTGCTCAATTGTAAGAAAAAATAGAAAAGCCCACAAATCTGAAAGCCTGTATATCTACCTTCAAATAGCTTTCGAATAACTAACCATTATTTATTTATGGATAATAAAAAATATTCCATATTTATTTTATTTTTCTTAAAGATAGATAATAAGGCTTTATTTAAACTGTAGCTAAAATGAATTGATTATGCAACAATTTCATAAAAAATGGACAAACAGTGCCCTGTATTGCGTAGCTGACAATATTACATTAAAGCACATTTACAGGTATCTTTTGATGTCCCATGGGTCGTAAATAAATAAAATTTGTATCTCCCCTAATTAATTTTTATTTTCAAAATCTTGTAGTCCTTGGCAAACTAACTTTTTCCGATAGGAAAATAATTATACAGTGAATTTCTTTTAAGATGGATCATAATATAGTTTTATAATATGAATATTTAAAAGCCCTTTTGGGCTACTGTCTATTAGAACTAACTTGAAACATGGCATATTCTTCACCAATTATACATTTTTTGTTACCTGTTGAACATTATGGTTCTGTTATTTTAATATATGTATATATATCCCTAAATGTGTGTGCATTAAATATCCAAAAAAAGTGCATAAAATGGGGTTGTCCTAAACGAACTTCACTGTATATACAGGGCGAATCACCGTGAATGATGTATTGAACGTTTATGGCGACCAGTCAACCGGATAATCCACACACTTATTTTTTGCATAACAAATCAGGCTTTACCCAGCTAATACATTCTCGATAATGCGGTGTTGCCGCTTCTACAAGAGAGTAGTAGGACCTTTGATATTTTAAACGAAACATCTTGTATAATGACTTTACAATCCGTAGTGGTTTCTTAACAGATTTCCGGATTACTTCCCTATACCTATCTGTCACCGTTTTCCAGATAATAATTAGTTTTCATGTTTTTTTTTTGTACAACAACACCTGCAATAAACGCTGATATTTTGAACTCTCTTACTAAGGCACCAGGGTTTTTTTCCGATCTTAGTTGCAATATTTATGGTGGTTTAAAAATACAGATGTTTTGGTTACTTGAGAAAATTTACTAAAGTAGGTTGTTTCAAACGAAATACCCTGTATGTTTTTACTGATTTGAAAAGTTGCTGAAATTTGTTCTTTGTTTAGGGTTTCGGTATAAATATCAAAGCTGCTACTATTTTCTAGTATAAACGGCAACACTGCATTGTAGGCAAGCTGGGTTGAACAGGTCCTTTATTGCAAAAAAACAAATTTGTGGATCGACTGGTTTGCCATTATCGTCTAATACGCCTACCGTGAATCATCATCGACAAATCATTCGAGGCCCTTATTCTTGTCCGTAACTACTGCCAAAGGTAAGTTACGTTTGAATTTTATAGACTGCCTTTGTTGTAAGATGTTTCGAACGGGAAGAAGTCAAACAGCTTGTTCCGAACTATTACATTACATAGTGATTGTTTAAAGGCAACTCATTTTTCATGCGAAGAATTTCGTTGTATTATGTTTGTTGGCAGGTAAATTGGTTTTAAGAATAAGTGCCTTGGTGTTATTCCTTATGTAAATTTTTAGTTAAATATAAGTACTTACAACTTTCTATTTCGATATGACATAGTTGTCTGTCCATAGGAAAATACTGTAGGTTCATTGGACACGAGGCTGTAATTGTCAAGCTGAAATAAAATATGAAAATTAATATTTTGTTTACACTGTTTTATCTGTGGGAAAGTTAAAATTAGTTTTGCTTAGTAAAAACTAGATCTCACTAAATACTCTTGTTGCAACTAGAGTTTTACCTAGTGATAGCTAGAATTTTTTAATACATTTCATTTTAGATTACATGCCATATATTTTGTTGCCTATTTTGATGCCTTTCATGGTTACCTACTTAGCCCTTAAATTTTATTGAAATCAACGGAAAAAAACTAAATCAGTTTTACACCACTGATATAAAAAAATTAATGAAAGATATAACTACTGCCTAGTTAATAAAATTATACAAGATACTTATTAAATAAGGTCTAACAGTCACGTTGACCAATGTTGATTGATACGACCTATACAGGGTGTCCAAAATTAAGTGCCAAACTTTTCAAATTTAAAGCAATTTATTTTGCGTATTTTCAATTGGAGCCCCTGTAGTTTTTTATGTCATTCCATGTGGAATTGAACAACCTTATCGCAGTTTCTATCGTATTAAAAATTATTTGCAGAAAACTCGTTTTAACAACTATTACAATTTAATGATTGAAACTCGTAGGTAGAGCTTTAAAAACAATTGAGGGCCAGTAACTAATTCCTCCCCACACATTAATTAACCATTCGTGTTGTTGATCAACCTGTTTTACCTGATTATTTAGTTACAACTAGTTGTTTCCCCGTTAAAATTTTATGATCAGTTAAAGCACTGCAGGAAACATCCTTCATGGCTCATTTAAAGCTGAACACTTGCCAGTCAAGGCAATAGCAGCTCCCTCGTTCGACAAAAGCCAGCCTTTAATCAGCGCTATTAATTACACCTCGACTTTCAAAATTAAAGCTTTAGTTAAGGGGTCATATTCTAAAGGTGTATTTCTAGAGATAAATCGTCGCTTGCCCGTTGCGTGATCTAACTTTAATAATTATATAAAATAAATGAGCTTTAGAGTCTTTGTAACATTAATAATAATTTTTCTCATCAAAAATGAAACGTCTGAAGCTAAATTAAAATACGTCCGACAAAATGAATTCATAACATCGTTGTTTATTATTTTTCAAACTTTAGTAATCAATTTTCAAATTTTATCACGTCAAAAGCAAGACGAGGACTTAGTTCCATGAGTCCGTTTCGTGTATAAATAAATTAGATTATATATCTTTGCATCAACCGCAATTTTCTGAATATCATAATGCAGTTTTTAATTTAAACAATGTCTCTACTGCTACGCAGTTTATTTGCAACTAACATAGAAAAATACGTGTACGTAGAGCCCAAATCATTTAATATAAACAAAAGTTCATTTCTGTATTGTAACAAGATCGTTATAAATAGAAACACCTTTGATGACACCATCTTCAAGGGCCTGTTATTATTACTATTATTATTTCTTTATCTTGTATACTCCTTTCTCATTGACAATAAAAAGCATTCATTATTATTAGATATGAACAAATAAATTCTCAATAAAACTTTCCAGTTAGTTGGATGATTACAGAATTATTTTTAGGGACAATTTTTCCTATTAACATGAATTATTAAAATTTACGCCAGGACCTTTGAACGCTTGTTGAATATTTTATTTTAATAGTTTTTGTTTATAAATAATACTTTATAGTTTTTTTGCCCGAAGTTAATTTTTGGTTTTGCTACAATTCACTACCCAAGGCTTTTAATTTAATATTTGGAGGTCACTTTTGCCACGGTGTGGAGTTATAAAATATTTAGTTATTTTTAAGAATAATTCTGGAACGTCTATATTCAAAAGCGTCAGTCTCTGTTAGAAATCATTTTAAGCATTGTTACGTTTGATTTGTATGAAATTAAATATCAATCTATCACAATGTCTTTGAACATTTTTTCCAGATATCTTTTTAATTTAATAAATATTTTAGTTAAATATAAGAATTTTTAAAGTGAGGGAGATGTTGAGGCATCAATTTTACATTTCTTTTTTATAACCGCAGCAAAAAAATTAGAAATACAAGAAGTGGTAAGTCCATCACCAGGATTTTCAACATGTACAAATAATTTTTTATTTGACTGCTTACAAAAACGACTATGACAAATAAATTAACAACATTATTTAAATTATATGGAATATACTTCGCTAATTCATAGAATTTGTTTGCTGACCGCGTTCATTGGCGGATATGGGGGAAAAACCTTTACTTTTTATATATTTCTCTAATTTAAGCACTCAAAGATTGGCTAAAATATATTACACCGGTTTCATAATACCTTGTACTAATTATATCGGATACGCACTTAATTATAGTTCTGGTGCCTCTGGCAGAACAATCAATTTGTCCGGCTTTAGTATTTAGTAATGGGTGTCGATCTCACTCGGATAGATTTACTTACCGAATACTTCTTGTAATACTACCGGAGTGGTGTATCCGTATAAATTCGTTAGATGTAGTCGCTTTATGGAACGAAGACGTTTTCTCGTTTACGAAGAACGTATCAGGCACCCATATGTTTGTAATAAATTCAGAGCCTACAGACAACATCTCGACCTGTCGACATAAAAAAAAACATATTAGAATAAATAAACAAATTTCGAAACATGCTGCGATCTTTGTATTATTTTAGAAAGTTTGTACTGATAAAATTGTGTGTCTTTTAGCAAATGAACTGATTTACTTCCCAAAAGTCTTTTGGTAATAAATAAATATTCAAATTAACTCAACCTTATGTAATTAAAACAATTCAGAATGTTGGCTTTATTTCGAAAATGATTTGACTATATTATTTACCAGTTTATTAATGTCATTCCAATAATTTTGCAAAAATTGAGTACTGTCGAAACTTGCGAACATTTTTTTGGTATTGGTTCACCACACATAAATACAAAGGCAAAAACTAATTTGCATTGTCAAAAACAACGAATTATTCGATATTTAACCTGAATTTATTATTATATAAAAAGAAAACCTAATTTTAAAATGACAATTTTTACATAAAAACTTAATGTTGAATTAAGGAAATTTCAGCAACTCTTCTTCAAGTTCCCAACCGCTGGCGTCAGTTTTTAATAATAATAATATAAAAAATGTTTGACTTCGAAATTTATCCACAAATTTGTATATTCGTTTCGTCTAGGCAGCAGTTAATTTTAATAAATAAAAAAAAATATTGATAATTGACTGAAAGAGTAAAGTTGGTCTCTTGTGCTGTATCTCGCTTGGAGTTTTGGGCTCTTGTGATTGAAATTATGGTTTCATTTTGCGAGATTTTATGAGTGGGATATGAAGGTTAAAAAGAATAAAGGATTGACTCTACTAACTACAGGGTGTTCCTCAACGGTATGTACTTATTTTATGGGGTTATTCTTAGACCAATTTTTAGTGGAAACGTTCATGCCGGGTTACATCCCATGTAAATTTTATTACCCTCACATTTTGGCTCATCTATTCATTTCACATCAAAATTGTAATAGACTTTTTTTAAGGTCCTTGTATGATGGACTCGCACACCACATTTTATAATTTTCTAATAAGCCAATTAAAAGTTATTTAGAAAAAGCCCTTCGTAAAATTCTAGAAAGTAGGTGAACATTTTCTATGCAAAGAATGTGTTTTTATGCCCACTAAAATTTAAAATAATATCTAAAGCGCGGGTCTTAAACATTTTAAGCAACAACATACTTTTTTTTTAATTCTCTTCACCTGTATCTTAAAAATAATGCAACTTTTTGTCTTAAAATTGGACTAGTAATCACCTATTAAAATAAGGACTTAACATTAAGTAACAACCTGTATAATTGCGGCCTTGCAAATACTAATAATAATAATAAATAAAATGCAAATAATTCTTGTTCACTGACTAGTGACTAGAAAGGGGACAAGTTCTGTTTAGCCTCAAAAATGCGTTTACACAACAAAATTTATTTCAGTATTTCAAAGCATTTTCCAAATATTTATTCCTGTTTATTTAAACAACTATTGTGGCAGCAAAATGTCTTAAAAACGATTTTTAAAGCTTACCTGCGGCCTTTTACGGAATGCTAGTCTCGGATCGGTCCAGAATTGTCGGAAGTAAAAATCCAACGTGAAATCCTAAAGAAAGACAAGATTTTATTTAGTATAAGTACAAGGGAAGTTTAATGCCAAATAGTTTTTTTATGTTGACTTAGCTTAGTAAAATCTAAAATTGTTAAGGCCTCGGTTACACAGTCAGAGTCACGCGGCTACTCGTTGGCGAGTGAAATCGTGCCAGTTTAATGGAGCTGCGTAAATGAGGCTTTATCTACGGACTACTATTAATTTCATGCGTTTTCATGCGATTTATTTTAATTCTACTGTAATATTTACATTAATACGAAGGCATTAGTGAATTAGCTTTCTCCTTTTGCGTGGAACGAGGGATGTATCCATGTAGGCGAAGTCGTGGAGATAAGTTGAAAAACGATTTATAGTCTACGTCAATGGATAAAATTGGTTGAGTTGTTTATGAGATTAAAACTTCCTCTTTGAGGATTTCCGTACAACAAAATTATCAATGGAAAAAATATTCTAGGACATCAAGAATTAAAAAAATTATATTGTTGGTTTGTAACAAAGTTTATATAGCAATCCTTCAGTTTAGTGTATTGGGCAATATCCAAAAATTCCAGCGATTCTAAAACAAAGTATTAAGGAATATCATTAATGCTCCTTGGTATTTCCGAAACAGTGGCCTTCATTGAGATCTCAAAATTGCAAATTTAATGTTTATTCAGGTCAACCAACCTAAGGAACAATAGTGATACAATAATTATTGTAAGAATTGTGGTTTTACACAATTGCTAATAATAATCAGCTGATAATACAATCAATACTCCCACTGAAGGTGTCTCATAATAATAATGATAATAATAATAATTTATTTTTTCCTTTGACCCAGATTGTAGGCATTTCCCAAGTGGCGATAGCCGTCGGCATCGATGTTAAAGGAAAATACTTCCCACGAAACCAGTAGAGTTATTTATGAGACTAAATTAATTTCTAAGGATAACTAAAACAATTATAACTTCGTGCCTCGACGCTTAAAGATGTTCTTAGGCTTACGAAACAGTAGTCCGTTTCGATTTTAGTTGATTGCACGGCCGTATCCGTCTGAGGTTGATTCTATATTCAGTATAGTATATAAAATGATCCAAATTAAGTGTCCGTCTTTGCTAACTTTGCTATTGTTAAATATACAAGATTGCTTTAATTAGCAAGTTAGTAGTAGTATTTTTACCGCCCATTAGAACCGAAGAATGCAAAAAACAATTGAGCATCTTGCTAAATGGAATCCACCCCTGTATATAATGTTTTTGGATGGAAGATGGCGCATCTGCCCACAACTACAAACCGGAGGTACCTATCAACTACGTAATATGTTTAGTGATCAATGTATAGAAACAAATGACCTTACTCAGTGGCCTCCCAAGCCACCAGACCTAACCCCGCTTGATTTCTATTTGTGGGGGTTATTTAAAGAAACAAAATGAGTTAAATTAGATAGTATGGTAGGGACATACCAGAGACAATTTTGAACATCTTTTAAGACAAAATTAGTGATTTTATTGTTTCATTATACAATTCAAATATTATCGACTCCCTTGGCATTCTGGTAACTCGTTTTTACAATAGAGAATTCCCAAACCCTGATGCTAACGATTTTCATAGGTTTCTCATATTAAAATGGATGGAGAAAAACTAAAATCAAATACTGACAACCCTAAAATAAGGGAATAATTAGTTCCAAACTATTTCCTTCTTGATAACAAAGAGGGACATTTTAATCGTGAAATTAACAACAAGGAAAAACGTTTTACAAAAGACCCAAAGGGCATTATCTGTCGATCCAGAGCGGAAGAAGACTGGAAGTGTCAAAAAGACATTGATTTAACGCTGATAATTAACACGGGCCAATGCTAATGGTTGGTCAATTTAATGCTAAATAGAAGGGCTAAAAGATATCTACAAACCTGATTTATGGCTCAGAATCATGGGCAACAACGAAAATACCAGTAACACAAATGTATGCTCGTACACATTATCTACAATGACTAAATACAATGTAGTAGAATAAAGTTTAGAAGATAATATGGTTTGGTCATATAAATAGGATGGATGCCGAAAGGATAAAAAGAAAAAGAAAGACCACGAGAAACGTGGTTAGACGAAATCAGACAAGGCAGTAGAAAAGAGAAGAAATAAGTTACAAAATGGGTTACAACAATTAAAGGACTGGAAGATATAGAGGGAATTCAGGAAAGAGATCTTGAAGAAAACTCAACCCCACATCATATCTTATAACAAGCGCTTTGCTTTTTGTGTTTAAACGCGTTTAACCTAAACTAATAAAAGAAAAATAAGTCGATTGATTTAAGATGACATTTTTGACTGTTGCTTATATACTCACATAAAATATGTATGTAGCCCACCTTAATTACAAGACGCAAACTCTAAAAGCTTAATATAATAGAGCGATCGAACCTCATTAAGAATTCTAATTAATTCAGTATTCGAATCTGGGAGTCAAAGTTTAGTAAGCTTCTCTTGTCTATTAATGATACTTACCATGAGTTTCAATTATAAAATCCTGAACTGACTCATTTAAAACCGATATAAATATAGCTCTTTTTGATATGATTAAAAAGCATTGATTAGAACTTGAAAATAATGTATCGCCTTGCCATATCCAGTCCAGAAGATCCTTATACACGGATTAATTTTTTGTGGTAATAGTAGGTGGGAGGGGGGGGGGGGGCATTACACTCCTCCCGTAAGTGAGTACTTTAAATGAATGGCCGACGGGGTCTAGTTGGATATCAGGATTTGACCCACCTAGTTTCTTTTTTGTTGCTATTTCTTACGCCAGGACAAAAGCAGATTGATGGAACCTGGCGTAGTGGTGGCAACACTTAAATTTTAAATGAATTTATTCCAATCCTTTCGTTCTCACATATAATAATCTTGTTTGACACCCAAAAAACTTTTTAAGTACACCTAGAGTAGCATTTAACTACAAGGTCGTACATAGGGCTCAAGGCCGCGATATTCTGAGGGTAAATCGATTTGCAGAAATCGCAAGTTTTTCGTTATAAACAACGGCACAAAAAAGCTAGATGCAGACATGCATCGCTTATTATGCGGTAACTTGTGCAGTTTTCCTCCTAGCGCCAAGACATGCGATTTTATACGAGGTCTTATTCAATAGGTTTTATAATAAACTATCTTAGTTTATTTTAGGTATTATTTAAGGACTGTGACTTGTATTCAAAGATGTTTTGGCTCCGTTAAGCTCTGCTTGTACCTGGTGAGTTACCGATTGCGTGGAGGAATTTTATACCTTAAAGATAAGATTTGTCCATAATAAGCTTTTCTGTTGAGGTATAGTTAGATATTCTGCACATCTTAAAAAGTTTGATATTTAAATGGGACAGTCTCTAATTTGAACCACGGGAGATTTATGACACGAGGTCTAAAGATACTGTAAATCTAATAGTTTTTACCTATTTTATGTGGGGTGCTCAAAATAAGATTTCGAAGATTACACATCTTATACTAATTTTGTTCATCATGTTGTTTAAATGGAATTTTCCTGATAGTTAGTCAAACGAAAAAAATATATATAGGGTGTTCCATTTGATAAAAGTGGCATCTTTTAATACTATTTTCTGACTTCGTTGTTCATCCTTAACGTGATCTCTCATTAGAGAGTCAAACCACCGCCTCCGTGGTCAAGCCCAGGTATTGATCTCTCCATGCATCTTTCTTTGTGTTATTCTGGGCTTCTAAACGGTCGCAATTATCGACATAGCACACATTGGTTGAAAACGAGGACGTAACTCTTGAATACGTTATTGAAACTTCTATACAGTGTGGCCCAATTGAGTCTACATGGAAAAATTTTTAGACAATTATATTTGCAACTAATCTAATTTATTATACAATATAGGTACCAAAAAAATTCTGTAGTTTTGAAAACTAAAATAAGAATGTATTTAGTTCAAAGCGTTTGTTTTCCATGGCCGCCCATCTATTTTGTGTATAAAACTTTATTATAGTTAGCGACATTTATGGTTTCTAGTAAATATTTTGAAAATTGTGTTGAATTTTAAATAAATTGTTAAAATGTAAAAATAATTTGTATTGAAATTTTGCATGACGCTGTATAAAATAGATAAATACTAATAGATTCATAGTATTTAAAAAAAATGCTTTGGATTGTTTTTTTGAATTTTTCTGTCTGCAAAACTTTTTGTTTTAGTTTTTAATTTATTGCTCCTAAACTACTAAAGCAAATTAAATAAAATTTTAGGTAAATTATAAAGGGCACTAATACGAGCATAAATGTGCAAAAAATGCAGATTGTCCTATTTAAAAGGTTAGTCTTTCTGACGTCCTACTTTTTGAACGCGTCCTGTATTATTCAAAATATTTTTAAAATGTGCAGAAAAGCTTATTATGAATAAATCTTATCTTTAAGGCATAAAATGACGCAATTGCTGACTCACCCGGTATTGTATGATTAATTACTTTATTTTCGCCCTTAAACATGATATGGCATATTACAACCTTTAAAGGGTTAGGTACCTATAGTCCTAATATTGTAATTTTTTAAGCATTACTTTGTTTTGTTTATATCATCTACAGGCGCAAGGATAAATATAGGATTTATAATTTGGCTTCATATGATTCACATTTTGTTATCAATGTGTTTTCATAATTTTACAAGATCTGATTTTTTATCTAAATCTTATTTTGTTTGTTTTAAGGCTCTAGTGAGACCAGTTGGATATCATCCATTTCAAATAATGTTTGTTATATAGTAATAATAAACATTTCTAGATAATTTACAAAGACAGCACAGTATACTATAATAACTCTCCAAATGTACCTCATATATCTATACATGTCAGGACGCTAATGGAACTTTAAATTTAAATTTTAAGCGGGCCTTTTTAACGCGCTCTCCAAATACACCAACATAAATACACATCAATGGCAATTTAGTATTTAGCGAAATATTCCTTTACAGCCGAATTGGAGCAACATCCGGGATTTTGGCTGAATTCCAGATTTCGCAGGGCCAATGTCTAAAAATATTGGGCGTGTCTTTGTGGTACTGTAATGAATACATACATAGATAACAGTAATATGTTCATCCGGGTTTGTTCGAATCTTGCTAATTAAGGTTCAAATTTCGAATGTCCTGGTTTCTATAAGATAACCTCTAACCACCATTGTTGGAACGTAAGTTATGTGTGTTACTAATAGGATATTCAAAATTTGGGCCTAAGGGTATTTCCTAATGGCTGTATTAAGTTTTTAACATCAGGGCAGTGCTTAAAATTATTAAAGCTCCTGGCACGAATTTAGCTGGAAAAGTATTTATATTTAAAATTAAATAACAATTCATCATCCGACACCGAAATCCAATCCCTTGATAAAATCCAAATACGGCATAAGGTAAATAATTAAAAAATCACCTAATGATCAACTGCTAATGGCCACCTTTTTCCGATAAATAATAAATCGACTTTGAAAATTAATTTCAGTTTTAAAGTACCTTATTTTTTATGCACCCCTCGGTGTTAATGTTTTTGTATCCCAGGTGTTAAAAGTCCTTCCAATTGAAATAAAAATAAAAATAAGGTAAAACTTAAAAATTTTAGTGTTAAAAGGATTTTTTGTTAACTTTTTGTTCAGATTTTAAATCTAAATGAAGAGACTTGTTTTAATAAATTATATAAATACACATTTTAAAAGAGACGAGCAAAATGCAGATGGTGTATAATTGTCATGACAATTTACATTACCAGAAAATATAATTTTGACAACACCAAAAGAATTTTTATTCAAGAAATATTCTCCCTAGGTACCACGCGTGCTTTCAAGTTAACCAAATAATTTTTTATTCAAGCCTGTTTTTTGTACAAAATTAACTCGTTCTAGCAATCTCGTGAAATTTAGAAAGCACGCTTTCACAAAAAAATTATCGGTAATTTTAATGCACTCGTGGTATTTCCCCGAGATCCTTCTTCCTCCAAATTATAGCAACAAGATTTTACATCAAACATATAACTAGCTAACATTGACGAAAACCATTTAGAGGTTGATTTCATCAATGTCCAACATAAATAAGTAAAACTCTAGGACACTGTATCTCAAAGAATCCTTAACCCTAAAAGTACGCACCCTGTTTAAACCATTCAAAACACCTTCTATATAAATTTAATCCAAGAGAGCTTATTCAATATAAAAAAAAAATCAAACAAATTGCCAATTACTTTATGGTCATAAAAATTAAAACTTAATACCATGTCATTAGAAAATAAAGTAACGGGAGTTACTGGTCATTAATGGACGAGAACCATCACACTAATAATAACTGATTAGATATTTAAAAACTTTTAATGCGACCATGAAACCACCAGGATAATAAAAGAAAATTGCCTTTGGTCATTATTTTGTTATTAGTCGTTTTTGGGTAAATTATACTTTTGGGGAGCTCAGGAGGAAGCAAATACAAAACGCAAAAAGTATTTAATAATATGTTAGGACCTATAATGGATTTTACTAAATATATTAAGGTCTAATGAGTGGAAGTATAACCCTCAAGCATTTTTCTAATGTAGGGAGAATATCAACAGTATATTTTTAATATTAAAATCGGTAAGATAAAGATAGTTTACTGATGTCATTAAAATATCATTATTTGGTGATATTAAAGGATTATTTATTGTATTATTATTATTATTACTACCATTTTAGAGCGCCCATATGAACATTATAATATCACAAAACAGTGATGAACAATGGAATGCTAAACGATTCTTAAGTATTGTAAAAGAAACAAACCAACAATAAAATTATTTATATTTAAATACCTTGAATATTGATAAACGATATTAATCGATGTTAAATTTTCGCCTTACCTTACTTTTGCTGCCTGTTATTAGGGTAAGAAAAATTACCTTGTCTGAACAACATCGATGAAGCAGAAGTAAGGCCAGCTAGGTACATTATGGAAAAATATGTTAGACTAAAGGTCATCACATCTTTTGTAGACTATGGCATACATTTTTTCATGTAATAGACTTAGAAAGTTCAGCATCTCAATCAATCTCAGGAAAGTTAGACAATGGTGCTGGGCGTACATTAGTTACATCATCGTCACTACTTATTAAAATACTTTCTAATATTTCGCCTTTGATAGCATCGGGATCTTGATCTTGTAATGGGTTTACCCAACATCCCGGAATAACCATCGTATAATTTTGAAGTAAAGATTACACGGAATGTTTATACTAACAGAGTATTTAATTTTTTTTTATTATAAAGAAGAAATAAATTTAATTAAATATAGTTAAGAACTCTCATTCAAATATAATATAAGCAACATCGACTTAAATACCATAACACAATTATGTAGCATGTCAACAGTGTCAGTGAACTCATGCTTCATGCTCATTTCCAATGCATGTCAATTATGCTTTGAAATGCTTTAAGCTGCACAAATCTTAACTTATTTTTGTCAGGCGCGCGCATTTTCACCAAAAACTCGAATATTTTTAACAGTTGGGCAATTTTTCCTTCACTTGATTAAGGTAATAAAATTGTGATGTACTGTTGTTTGATTTTCTCTGACCCCACTGTAAAGAATATTTCGAGTATATAAGAAAATGGGCGTTGTCTCTATAATGCTTTGGGCGGTCAAGGATTTTTCGAGGATTTGAGGATTAAGAAGGATTGTGAAGGTACGCTATAGCGTATGCAGCGATGTAACTTTTAATTCAAATATTATACATGCAAGAATAGTTTGCTGTCCCGCAAGCTGATCGCTGCAACGCATTATATCGTATTATATTTTAATAAATGTGGAATCTTTATGATTTTTATGTGAATATTGTCATGTGCATAAATATAAATATTTCTTTTTAACTTACTGTATACCTTTCTATAAGCTACTGCATTCTTAAATAAATATTACCGACACATTCATTTTTATCAATATTTTATGTACATATTAAATTATATGACAGCACAGTTTATTTTAATTAATCACAATCTGCCGGAAATTTTAATACTCCTTTGCTAAAATAATATGGCTTTCATCATTTTAAGCGTCTGTATAGTTAGTATCTGTTACTGAAATAAAATTAAAAATTCGTTCTCAAAAATGTAGAAAGTTCTCAGGATAATTTTCGACGATTAAAAAAATTCAAACCGAAAAAATCCCATAAAATAATTAGAGGTGTTTTTTAATCTTTTATTTCGGTGAAATGAAAATATCCGAGGAAGTCTAGTTTTAGTGCCTTGTGAAGACCAAAGGTATTCTTAAGGTTTGAGGTTAGATAAAGATCATTTCAGTTTAAATTAGTTTCAGTAATTTAGAGGTTTAAAAGATTGGTTTAATGTTACATCTAAAGCAAGTGTGAATTTGTTTAAACATATTTTTAGGAGTGTTTTCTGTTATATTAAGCTGTGACCCATAATGCAACCAGTGCCAGTGGCGCGGTACCACAAGGGTGGTAGGTTATTTAAGGTCGTTTCATATTTTTTTTATGTATAATCATACCCTAAAATCTGTCATTGTCATTTCCGGACACCCTAAAGGGTCTAATTTTGTTTAATTAATACAAGAGATTTAATTCCATTAGGCAAGAGGGTGTGATGACCGACCAAATAGTAGCCAATGTAATTATTAAAAATCGAAAATTAAATAATTATATATTTTATAATAATAATATCGATAGGACAAAATAGCTTTTATTTGCAGCCTTCGCGGGATTTTCTGCTGTCATTTACCACTAGGCGCCGGAATTAACATTTTGATGTGGGAAAGATGTCCCCAGGAAACCAATCAGATAAAATTGGAAATATTGGTATAAAAATGATGTTCTTCTTTAACATTTTCCCTAATTATCGGATTTCTCTCTTCGTATCGTAAAATATCTTCCTGCAATACTTTAAAAATGTTCAAATTCGATAGGTGGGCTTAAGCCTACCATGCTCCCCTCTGCCGATGCCTCTGGCTATAGCATTACATAATACTGTACGTGTATACACGCTTGGCGTATATTATATACAATATACATTTTATTAAATTGATTTGATATAAGCAAACTCCAAAACAAATCTGTGTACGGAATTTTAACTGCTACTGCTACATTCGACGCTAATCATTTGAAAAAGATTAAGGCTACTGAACTCTAGCAACATGTGTATCAGCTTCTGTCATTGCACTGGGTTGACAGGACACAGTACACATTACAAAATAATTGGATTGATGCATAAACGGACTTGCATCAATCTGTGTAAAGATATTGACTGGTCAATGAAGGTGAAGCTAATTTATGATATATTTGACCTTTTTAATCGCTAGATTTGTCAAGTGACTATTAAATAGATCAAAATAATCTCTGGTCTTCCAGTGTTGTGGATATCTCTCTGCGATTTAAATAAACGATGTTACTAAATAGCGAGAAGTGGCTACGACGTATTAAATAATATTATTTGTGAACTATTTGATTTCAGTTCCCTCTCATTGAGATTGGATGTTAAAAATGCAATAAAACAGTTTTCCTGGACTTCTTTGTCCGAGGAACGTATTAGATACTATTAAACAACTATAGCGGTAGTTTTTAGAACGTGTACTTACCTTATTTTCTATTATAAAAATATTAAAACAGTTTCACGTGTAGTAAGCTAACAATTATTATATGTTTGTGTCCAAGAAAGTTGTAGACATGAAATTTGTTTCTTATTTTTAGTTTTACCATTGAATCATGCCACATAATATTGATAATATATTATAACTAACTTGAACATGTTCAGTGTGCAGGGTGGCGAAAAAATTAAAATATCCAAAGTTGCGTTAAGCGAGATATCGTTAAAATTTTGTTGCTTTAAAATAAAAATTCATTTTACTTGACTGAAATTTTTTTTTTATTTTGTAGAATTAAAAATAATGCAAATTTCCATATGCTTTAGGATGTATTGGATACGCTACATAAAAGGCGTGCTTAATATCTTGCACTATTATATTTTTAACAAGTTAGGTAATATTAAACCAATCCTTGACTAAATTTAATTGGTTTGTTACTTAGTGCCTGATGAATATTTAGAGAAGATGATTAATATTAAAATTAATTTTAATACAACCAATTAAATTGATTAATCGACCAATTTAGTATATTAATGTAAAAGAAAATAAAATATTTTCTGTAAAAACACAGAGAGCTTATAGAAACGTCAATAATAATACACTATAGGGGAGACGGGTTAGTTAAGGACATAGGGACAAAGATATAAAACATTTTCAAGGCCAGGCCGGAGGGGTCACGTCATAAAGTGACCTTAATAACCTTGATTTGGTTTCCAACGGTATTTTATTTTGAATGCTTCCCTACCTTTAGCAGGGGCTTTTGGTGACTGTTGTTTATTTTACATATCAAATTAGAAAAATATATAAGTTGACTTAAATTCTATTTAGTTATTTTTAGGGCGCATGTGTTTATTTGGGCGTATAGATAATACATATTGGGCATTATTTTATTTGTCTGGTGCCTAAAAAATATTTTCACTTAGGTCCATTGGAAAACGATCGTAATTTTTGTCAAAGAGTTTTTAATCTTACATGTAGACTAGACTCAGTAAAACTATTTTTTAGTTACCAGACAATCATAAACCATTATAAGGTGAGAATAAAAAAGAAAAATACGATAAAAGCAACTTGCCATACTGAAGAGGCTCTTCATGCATACAGTCCAAGTATTCAAGACTGCTCAGTTTTTGGTTCTTTTTTCGGTCGGATTTTTCTTCGAGTGTACGAAATTTTCAGAAACTAATTTAGGCACACAAATTCTTGAATGTTTTTGGGAATATTGAGAAATATTTAAGAAACAACCCTTTTATATGTAGCAGTTAGACCCCGTTTTGTCTCGTTAAACCTAGTTTTAAATAAATGCTTTTGTTACAACTAGTTTTTAATCGTAAAATCCAGAATATGTGGGGTCACATAAGCAATATTTTATTATTACTATTTAGGTATTTATTGTAAATTCGTGTAAACAAGAAATTAGAATAAGTATATAGTTAATAAGATATTGCATAAATTATACATAACAATATACATCTTCTAGATTTTATCAGTTAAATCTAGTTTTCATAAATTGATTTAGTATAAACTAGTTTTAATTAGGAAAATAGGGGGTTAACTCTAACATAAATTAATAACCTATATGTTTTATAAAAAAAACTACCAGGAAAGTTGAATTAGTAGAGTAATTTCGACTTCGGATATATGGAAAAATTTAAATATTGTAAAAAATTTGTTTGATATTGAATGAGAGTAAAGTCTGGATGATCTAAAATGGAAGACACGCGCGGTAATTATTTGGAAAGGTGGAAACCCTAATTTTTTGAGGTCGCTGATCACGTATTCGAACTGTTTTTCGCCGATCTCTGATAGTTTTTTAGAAAAAAATGATATATTTTTTTTACTTACAGAGGTAGGATATTTGCAATTAATCCTTAAAATTTTGCCATTTGCACTAAAATATCACCTATAGAACTCATAATAATGTACTTCTCTCTTAAAATAAATTCTCGCAAAAAATGGCTGAGAAACCGGCGAAAAATATGACTAATTATAAAAAAGTTGGAAATTTAGATGTTTCCACGAAAATAGCTGACGACCATAATATGTTGGCAGGTTCTTTAAACGAAAGCACAACAAAAGTACACGGTTGCCATGTTTACCTGAAGCCATATTAAATATTATCATATCATACATACTTTGTATTTTCCTGTCTTGAAAAATAAAATACAAAAGACTAATCGGAACTAACCCAACACGCCTCTTTAAATACCTTTTAGAACCTTTTCCATTTCTCATCCTGGCAATGAGTGTCCCACCTCCACGTGGTCTCGTCTCTGCGGGGCAAATCTTACCGCCCTTTCACTTTTCTTAAAGAATGTAGCCTAAATTAACTTGAATACCCTTTATTTCAGTCAAATAATTAAACATGGCAACACCGCACTTTGTTTAGATTTTCTCGCAACTTTTTTCATAAAATTTTGTTATTATTTTGTGGAGAAATTGTTAAGTACAAGTTTGATCATTCAGAAAACTTGAAGAAACAAGAAACCTAACCTGTGAATGAAAAAATGTAATTAATTTTTGTCTTAACGACTATTAGAGACCGGTCAAGAAAATCAGCGATAAAGGATGTTATAATATTTTATTTGTTGTTTGTCGTATTGCCATTAATTGATATTCATGATTTTAAACCAGAATTTTGACGTGTACACTCCGAGAGAAATCGACTAAACTGTAGTACATTCACGAGTCACAAACACACATTCACATAGTCCGGTACGTCGAGCCCGGATGTAGTAGGTGTAGCCTGTCATATGTAAAAAAAATAAATACACAGAAATTAAACTGAAAATCAAACACACGTATAATGGTGATGCTGATATTTACTTTATATAGAATATACTTAAAACACCGAGATCTTCGCTTTTATACATCAATATGCCTTATCAAGCTAGAGTTAAGTCGGGACACAATATCTATCGTGTGTGAGAAGATTTTATAGGTTTATCGTAGTTAATGGTGCAAGTTTTTGTGCCGACAATTAAATAGAAATAACTAAATGAGAGAGGCATATCAAATATCCGATAAACAGTGCATTGCGCAGTTAACATAGCATTTCAGTGTTAAATTAAATTATCTGTAACTTTTCTAAGTAATCTAAAATATTTCAAGAGCTATTGCTTAGCCCTTTTTATTAAATACATTTTTATATTAAGTGAACATGTCCAAAAATGTCTATTTGATTGTATTTTTTTGATATCTAAAGAACAAAATGTATTTTTTTATCCAACTTTCAATGAGTACACTGCTTATCGGACGGAATGTTTTGGTGTAAACAAAACTTTAATCGCTTTAGAAGGGTCTTGCGTGTAGGCAAGGGTGTCCATAATGTTTTTTTACCATTTGGTATTTTTTGTCGTCCCTCAATACGCGATATAAGAAGCATTTTTTCAATTGCAGCTTTGCTTGGGAGAAATTTCATTAAAAATATCTAAGAATTAAAATGACATTTTCTGTTAAAATGAGCTCTAAATGAAATAATTTAGCCAAAATCGTATTTGAGAAGGTTTAAGGGGCCCGAGCTCAAAACGTTTGCACTATACAAAGATAGATTATTTAATTTGTGAGCTCATGTCTAATTTGTATATTTTATTTTTATTTTATTTTATTCTAAATATTTTTTTATACTGGAACTGGAAGGGCTTTTGCCTTATCTCGTTGTCTGACGTTGCTATGTCTCTAGAAGATTTTGCTGGCAATAAAGAGATTATTATTATTATTATTATTAATATTTTGCAAAATGTTGGAACGCAGTTACCAAGATGGCGATTGTTGCTATCCCCTTAAGCTGAGAAAATAAAAAATCATCACTCTGTCAGAAGTCAATTCTAAATAATAAATCAATAAAAATTAACCGACTTGATGGATCAAAAAAATAATTCCTTTACCAGGTCAGAAATAATTTCACGTAAGGAATCAGCAGTACATTTATATTAATATATATATAGCGACTTTATATTAATTGCACCTGCACCTTAAAATCAACTACGAAAAACCCTCAAATTATAGGATCTTCTTACAACTTACTAAATACTGAGTCCTGATGAGTTAACTCTAGAAACCACCAATGGTATTCAAAGAAACGACTTGTAAAACCAATTATTTTAAATTCGACTTTTTGGAGGTAATTTTTGAGAGTTGATGAGTCGTAGCCTGACTCAATTGGTGGTAAGTAGTGACATAAGGGTGTTAAAAAAGTATTATGTACCATTTGAACTTCCGACACTGAGCTGATACTGAGAACGTACATGGTGACTCCTACATCAACTGGAGGTCCTGGAAACCGCAATACATTTGATTTTTAACTCTCTTAAATACATTTTTAAACCGTTAAAATAGGCATTAATGCGGTCATATGGGTTCTTTTCGTACTTAATTACGAAAATACTCAAACAAACAACAACATGGTCTGCATTAAAATACCTGTAATTTGATCCAAACCAATCGAAACCAAATCAACAAGGTTTGGGCTGAAGAAGAACTATTTGTGATTAGTTGTTTAAATTGTATCAACAATTTAAACGTACAAAACGTTCTACTTTGCATTGTTGGAAATTCCGTTATTTTGGATCGTTCGTGCTGGTGCGGAAGACCCAAAACCATGCTCTATATGAATCCGCTTGAAATCATCCGCACACCAACAAGCATTATTTAAAATCGTATTTAACACAATCCAAACTAACAGAAACCTTATTGTGTCGTAGTTCGCGCGATTATTTGTGCTAAAGTAACGTGAAAACCAAATCAAAACTGGTGCTCCCCGGGCCTGTCCAAAAACCAACCCATTGGGTCAATGACTGGGCCCAAGGGATTGGAAAAATTGGGGTACGGGGACACTAATAGAACGACCGAACGAACACTAAAAACAATTTTTACACCATAAGTCGCCCAGCAAGTCAAAACATTTAGGCCCTATTGTATGGGCGCGACATTTGAACGTCATGGTTGGATTTTTACGGGTATTTTGACTTGCTGGACGCTTGTGACGATCTAATTTAAGTCGACATAAAATAACTGTTAAAAATGTCGGGTTTATCGATTTGATAAGTACCATTTGGACTTCAGAAAGTGAGCTGATAGATAGAACGTACATGGTGACGCCCACGTCAACCGGCGGGCCTGCAAAGCACAAAAATGACCACGTGATAGCCCCATAAAACTTTTTTTTTTAATCAATTTATGGTAAAGTTAGGATTATACAATGTGTCCTAAAAGGTATGATCGATCATTGAGAATAGAGTAGATTGGCCAAAATAGAGTCAGAAGTTCATCTAACATTTGTTCTATCTCTCTCTTCCAAAGGGAGGGGCCCCTCGAGATGTTTTTTTCAGGCCCATTAAAGATGAAAACGTGATATTTAGACCTTTCAATAAATTAATAAGTAAGCTATATTTTTACTTCGCCCTCCCCCAATCCTAACGCCACTCTCAAATGTAATTTGTAATTAAGACAAAAGGTAGATTCAGCATATTGGGTTACTAAAATATCCAAATTGCAAGACGATTTATTTTTGATATTTTCGAAAATATTAAGAAACTCGGAGTCGCCCTATTAGATGGTTGTAACTCGGTAATGGGGACATAGGACAACACTTTTAAAATGACGTTAAAGATAGAGAAAGTAGTAAGGCAGTAAAATGTACCCAACCTTTTTATTTATTTTTAAATTTTATTACAGAGAGAAGAGGTTTACTTAAATGTCTAAATATCAATTTTTCATTTTTAATGATTCAAAGAATAACGTCTTTAGGTTCCACCCCTTTGTAATGTCGTAGCTCTAGTTTGATACAATCTACTCAATCCTCAACTATCGACCATACCTTTTAGGACAACCTGTATTTTGTTGTTTTAAACCAGAAATTCTTTAACAGTAGGTTTTATTTGGGAGTCATGGAACAGTTTGACTATTAAATGAGACAGATCACGACAAATATTTAATTTAGAGTTATTTTAGGTTGCTGTTTTTAACTGCACTGATGATTAGTGAACACAATATTCCTGATTTAGTACTTTTCATTTTTATATCAAGTTAATTATAAATGATACCATCATTATATTATCTGCTATTTGATTAGGTTCAGTTTACATTTTCGTAGATAAGCGTTTTGGCATATTACCAGTTCGTACTGCGAATTATAGTAGAGAACATTGGAGAGTTCTATAAGTTTTACCAAAGTCTGTGATGTCACGTTATCTTAGGAAACAGACATTGGTTTAAGAAACGACTGTTTCTTAAAATAGCCCTGATCACGATTCTTATTGTGACTTGAAAAATGTGATGTCAGGGATGTTGAGATAATAAACTCTTCTGAAGGATGGAGACTGCAGAACTTCCCAATTCTCTCTACTAAAGGAAACCACTAAACAGATATTATAAAATAATAAAACATTACAAAGCTCAATGAGAATTGGTATTAACAATTTTAAGATAAAAAAAAATTGCAGTAGTTTGGTTCAACACAAATTGAGATAAAAATATGGTTCTGAAACTTTTCACAATTTATTGAGGTATGATAATTGTATTTTTTTTATTTTATGCATATATTCTTATACCGCGCACATCGCAAAATCATTCTTAATGCTTTAAGTAGGAACATATAAATTGGGGTGTTTTTCCTAAAAACCAAGTTCAAATAATAGCTTAAAAAGTATTTGCTTTAATCTTATGCGTGTATAATAATATGTTATCTCCAAGATTATGACTCTGTTTTCTTTATTTCTACCGATTTTTAGAGTAGTAAGAACAAAAATGCACACAGAACTTATTTCAAGTACTCTAAGCGTAACTGTTTATCAAATGACTTGCTTTAGACACTGGAAAATAGGTTAAACTGTTCTATAACCCCTCCAACCCGATTTTCTTTCAAGATTGTTACGGTCAAAAAATACCCAGACCGCCAAACGCATTGTTTGTGCTTTAAGCTTGCCAAAAGCATAGTATTCACGTGTGTGCCAAGAAAATGGTAAATGAAAAAGGACCTAACGCTAATTATAGGTTTTGACTTGATAAAATGAAACAATTGATTGTAAATTTGTTAAACGAATCTAATAGTCAACTCCAGCAATTCAGCTGCGCATACTTAGATGACATTGTTTGAGTTGTAACCAGATATTTGATGAGCTAGTCACCTGAAAATCTGTCATTAATATCATCTAAATGCTCTGAGGCCCAAATTATCAGTATTCTGGCAGTAATAAGAGCCATGATAACAATGATATCCTTAGAGTTATGTTGTAGTTTTAGAGTTTCCAGGACATTGATAATTTGGACTTTAGTCAAATTGCCAAATTTGCCTTAAAGGATGTTATACATTTTTGAATGGTTCTCTAATAAGGGGTTTTTCATTTCAAATCGTCCATGGAAGGCCCCCACTGTTTTACTTAAAGCATATTTATATATTTATTAGGTTCGGTTAATTTAGATTGCTTATGTATTAGTATATAATAATATGTCTATTACCTGAAACAAGTTGGAGTAACAGCTGCGTTGCGTTACCAAATAAACCTTATTTTTGGAGAATAGGTATAAAAAACTATCAGAAAATTAGCAATAATTTTACTAAGAAATTGCATATAATTATTATTTTTCGTTTTTTTTCAATTGTCCAAAGTAAAAACAGTTTCACCTATAATATATCCTCACAATTTGTTCTGCGGTGCCAATATTAAATATAATTTACTTGCTTTCTATTGATAGATCGAGGAAATGATAAATTTAGATTTTTTCCTGAAAAATACTCTTGCACCTTTGCTGCCAGAATTTTTACCAATATTTCCTGCCTTTGGTTGAAACCTTTATTTTGACTTAAATTTGATCAATGTGTCCTGCTAAAAGTGTTACATAATATGTAATGAATTGTTCATTTTAATATTCCGAGATATGAAAAATTATTCGGTTCAAAGGTGGTCATGAAATAAAAACGGCTATCTTAGCATATTTATGTTTGTTTGGATGCCATCCTGATATTATCAATAACGCGTTAATTCCACAGGTAAAATAATGAACAACAACTTTAAAAATTGAATTGAAAGACTAATAACATTTTCACTCGTTTTTTCATGCTCTCAAAATCATTTTGCCGCATTTCTGACAATATGGTTACATATGTACTACATTCTTCGACAATTTTTTATTTCAGTTATTGCGAATTATGTACAGGAGTTCGAAAGATTCTATTCCCCAAGTAATGGAACACAAAATTGTTCATAAGCGTCAAACAAGGTGACTTACGAGGAAACTCAACTTGTGTATGCAAACTTATCAAGCGGTCATCAAAAAACTCGCTCTTATACAGGGTGCCCAAGATAAGGAGGGCCTCTATGGGGATCTCGGTTATGGTAAGAGCTACAACTTTGATTAAATGGGGAAAAAGTTGCGCAATCAGAGGACTAATAATATGGCATAAAAAAAGTTTTAGTAATATTTGTAAGTTTTGAGATATTAAATAAAAACTGATATTTTGGATTTTTGATTTTATTTTTCTTTGGCGTTATTATTAAAGTTAGAGCAAAACTGACAAAACTCTCTCACAGCAACTTGTTATGAACTTAAAGATTACATCGCAATTTTTTTTATACGACGTTTCGTTTCCAAGCAAACACCATCAACTTCATTTTTTCTAATACGGCCCTGATTTCTTATTGTCAAATTTTGAGAGCATTTTTTATTCTTAATTCAATGATGTACCAGACAATGTTGTTTAATTACGTTTCGAGCCTTTTTAACCATCTCTATGAAATTTTCAGGGTCCGGACCTGGATCCTAGAGTGTTGCATATGCTTTTTCAGCTTTTTTAATTAAAAAAATGAAAATGATGGATGTAGAAGGTAACAACGTAATCTTTTTAGTTTCATTATGAATTTAAAAAAAAATAATAAAATTACATAATAGATTTTTAATTATTTATTTAACATTGTAAAATACTGATTCCGAACCCATAATAATTAAACTTTAATTAATTGAAATAAAACTAACATTAACTCATTAAAAATTAATTTTCCAAAAGGTGTTCAAAGTGATTTCCGTCGTTCTCCAAACATAAATAGGATCTTAAAACTGTATTATTTAGGACATTAGTTAACATTTGTGGCGTTACGCTGTGAAAGGCTGCAAGCACTAGTTGTCTAAGCTCTTCTTCTGTTTCAAAATTCTGCTTATAAACACAATTCTCGATATATCCCCAAAGGAAAAAATCAAGCGGGGTTAAATCTGGGGAACGCGCCGGCCAGGGTGTTACAGAATAAGTGCTGATACTTTTTTCTGGAAATCTTGCTGAAATGTACTCTCTAACTACCCTCTAAGTCATTTTGGAGTAAATTCAGGTAATGCTCAGATGTTAAATTATGTTGATAGAAAAAAGGTCCTATTATTCTTGTTCCCAAAATTCCAGCCCACATATTAAATCCGAAACGGTATTGGTGTCTTGATTCTTTGAATACACGTGGATTTTCCTTAGACCAGTAATGTACATTTTTTCTGTTAAAGATCCCGTTTCGATTTACCATGCTTTCATTAGACCAAATTATCCGGTAAGGAAAATTTATGTTTTCGTGGCATTTTCTGGTGTACCATTCGCAGAATGATCGACGTCTTTCTGCATCACCTGGCCTCAGTCCTTGACAAATTCTGTATTTATATGGGTGAAATTTTTGTTTGTTTAAAATAAATTGAGCAGTTGATTTCGCTACGCCTACATTTTCATCAATTTCTCTAGTTGATACTCCAGGGTTTTCAGTAACAGCTAATAATACGCTGAAAACCTTTTCCTGGTTACTATTTTTTTTTCGGGAGAGCATGGGTTTTTTAAATGCACCGTGTTCTTTAAGGTTAGTTACTAACTTACTGTAAGTCCGTTTAGCTGGTTGTCTCCTTTCCGGATATTTGTCCAAATACATCCGCTCCGCTACATTACAATTTTCTCCGCTTAAAATAAAACATGATAACATATCAAATTTTTCTTCATTTGAATAATAACTTGCCATATTTAGTTCAACTGAAGTAATGCCAAATTGTCTGACACCATACCTACTCATTTTTTTTTCCAATGCCTACTTCGCTAATTTGGGAAAAGAACAATACTTAGTTTGCAACAGCGTAGATTTGTGTTGTTTCAAAAAGAAAATAAACCCAGGAAGTTTTTATTTTTTTTTAAACAGTATCGTAAGGTTTAATTAAAAAAGCTGAAAAAGCATATGCAACACTCTAGGATCCAGGTCCGGACCCTGAAAATTTCATAAAGATGGTTAAAAAGGCTCGAAACGTAATTAAACAACATTGTCTGGTACATCATTGAATTAAGAATAAAAAATGCTCTCAAAATTTGACAATAAGAAATCAGGGCCGTATTAGAAAAAATGAAGTTGATGGTGTTTGCTTGGAAACGAAACGTCGTATAAAAAAAATTGCGATGTAATCTTTAAGTTCATAACAAGTTGCTGTGAGAGAGTTTTGTCAGTTTTGCTCTAACTTTAATAATAACGCCAAAGAAAAATAAAATCAAAAATCCAAAATATCAGTTTTTATTTAATATCTCAAAACTTACAAATATTACTAAAACTTTTTTTATGCCATATTATTAGTCCTCTGATTGCGCAACTTTTTCCCCATTTAATCAAAGTTGTAGCTCTTACCATAACCGAGATCCCCATAGAGGCCCTCCTTATCTTGGGCACCCTGTATACAGGGTGTCCTAACAGGTATGGTCTGTAATTGGGGATTGGGTAGATTGGGTCAAAATGTATGTCCAAGTTCTTTACAATCATTTGGCATGTGCCATAAGAAAGTCCACAAATTTTGACAATCAATCATGATTAACATCCAAACTAACCTAAACTTGATAGACTTATTTCAAATGGCTAATACATCCGTTTTCCATTCCATGCCCAAGTTTTTTTTTAACTTTATTAACTAGTAAATTGGAATTTTAATAAATCGCAATTCTCTCATAGCGCAATAGCACACAAATCTAGCAAAACTGCTTTCTTTGAAAGTGACGAAAATTTTGTAAAGACCAATATACTGGTTTAACGTTTGGTTTTAGTCTGTAAAGGAAACTTATTAATACGCTCATGTGAGGCAAATGCAAACTGTATCCTCGTTCTTGCTTCGATTTGTTCCTGGCAACCTGAACTAACCTGAACTGATAAGATATACTTAAGTAAAAAAATTATAACTTCCCTATTTTTATTAAGTTTTTCTTTTATCTAAACAACAAATTATCTTGATTTTATTGAAAATATTATTGTTTACAAACAAATTGATTCGCTTGGCGGGTCTGATGCACTTGAAAATTCTCACATTTGAATTTAAAATTAATTTATTTAGAATTAAGTCCCTTAAAATGAAAAATATCTCTTTAAGTTTCTATGTAACATTTCTCTAAAAGAAAATCAAAATTTTGTACCATTTTTACTTCATTGAGTGAGCTTATACTCAAAACGTACATGGTGACTCCAACAACTACGGGACCTCCTGAAAATTTATCTATTTAGAAAATATAGAGTGAATTATGTCAGAGTTGGGTACGGATCCATTTTACAGTTAGCATTTTAATTAAAAATGCCTTGTATTAGAGAATATAGAAGGATATAAAACACATAAATGTTATAAAGTACTAGTAAATTTAAAACTAATTCCATTCGTTTATAGAGTGCTCTGGATTATTTAACAATATTTAGAAAACTAAATTTTTTTAACATCTAAAATAATAAATACTTTTTGAGTATAGAAACTCGTGACATATTTTGAGATTGCGGCCTTCAAAAGTTATAACGGCAAGTGATTAGGCCTCATTCGATAGATCTCGTCAATCTTTATATGATCTTTAAGTTAAAGAAAAAAGACATTTTTTGAATGACAAACGAACACTTGTTTGCCGTAGATGGCGACTAGCCACAATATTAAGGAAGCTTATAAAGATTATTATTATGGTATTGGTATTTCTCTTAAGTCAGCTCCCTTGAGCTTTTACTTCTTTTAAATTTGTTGGTGCTTATTCTTCTACTATACTGGAATTTCTTTGTTGCGATGATCTTCTTGCATTGTTCTGTTTTCTTCATTGATTTGCTTGCTTATTTTCGCTATTTTGTTCCGTGTTGTTTTTTTTTTTTTTTTTTTTTTGGTGTTGTATCAGTTTTTTATTTTGGTACTTTTCATGACTTTTTTTTTTGTTTCTCTATTGTTTTTGTTAATCCTTGTTTTTGTTTTTGTTTTTAGGGTGGGAGCCAATCTTTCGGATATTTAAAGTTGTTGTGTAATGTCGATCGTATGTGTGAGTTTTGTATCATTGGATTTGTCGATAAGTCTGTCCTTTCAAAGTATTTAGTTATTAATTTTGTATTGTGTTCCGCAATTGTTTCCATTTTTAGGTCTCTGTGTAATACAGCTGTCGGTACGTGTCTTTGTGCGTTAGTCATAATCCTCATTATTTTGTTTTGTAGTATCTGTAGTTTTTGGTATCTTGTTTTGTTTACGGTGCACCATGTTGGTACACCGTATGTCAGTACAGGTCTAATTATGGTCTTGTAAACTGTTGTCTTTGTCTTTAAATTAAGTTTGCTTTTGGCGCAGAGTAGGGGATACACTGCACCCATTTGTCTGTGTGCTTTTTTAAGTCTAGTCTCAACATTGTCGTTCCAGGACAACTTTTTGTCAAAGACGAGACCAAGATAGCTCGCTTTAGGGCTCCACTCTATGGCTTTTTTATTTACTTTGACTCTTGTTTCTGGCAGTCTTAGTCTCGCCTTTGAGAAAAATATGGCCTGTGTCTTCCCCTCATTAAGTCGCATCTTCCATATATCCAGCCAATTCTGCAGAAGCAGGATATGGCGCTGCAAGCGTAAAACTACTCTCCAGGGCACTCCTGAGGTGGCAGTAATCGCGGTGTCATCAGCGAACAGGTATAGTTGTGTAAATTGATTGTGCGGGATATCCGCTGTGTATATGTTGTATAGGATTGCAGCGAGTGGTGACCCTTGCGGGACCCCAGCTCGTGCAACCCTGGTTTGTGATAGTGTATTGTCTGTTGACACCGCGAATTTTCTGTCCTCAAGGTACGATATAACAACTCTGATTAGAGCGTCTTGCATGCCTAATCTAATTAATTTTAAGACAAGTCCGTCGTGCCAGACCTTATCAAACGCCTTAGAGACGTCGAAAAAGACTGCCCCTGTTGACTGGTGGTGGTTAAACCCTCTGAGTATATTGGTCGCCAGTCTTGTCGTTTGGCGCACCGTGCAATGAGCAGCTCTAAAACCGAACTGCTCTGGTGGTAAAACGTCATTGTTAAATACAAAATCGGTTACCCGATTTAGTATTAGTTTTTCAATGACTTTGCCAAGACAAGATAATAGACTTATTGGTCTATAACTGTCCGCCAACGTCAGATCTTTGCCCGTCTTAGGGATTAGCACCACTTTGGCCCGTTTCCAAGTGTCTGGGAAGCAGCCCTTTTCTATAATGGCTTGGGTTATATCTACAATGTCCATTACTGCGTTTTCTGGCAGGTTTTTGATTGCTTTGTTTTTTATGCCGTCGAAACCGGGCGCCTTTTTTGGATTGATGACCCTCAGTATAGAGCGAACTTCCTCAACAGTGACCCTGGGTAAATTTTGGTCCCCCATATTTACTCTTGGCATTTCTTTAAAAATTTGCACAGTTCTGGTGACCTGTGCGTTTCTTGATACGTTCTTTGATGGAAATTCACTGAACTGTTCGTAGAATGTTTCCGCGAACAGTTCGGCTTTGTCTTGTGGGTCAGTTATTGTTTCGTTAGTATTTTTGTTTTTGAGGTACGAGGTGGGCTTTCGCCCACCTTTCGTAAGATTTTTTGTGAACTTAAAGATGGAGTAGTCTTCTGTTCGAAGACCCTCCATCTTCCTTTTCCAAGTTTCGTTTTGTTTTTCGTCAAGTCTGTGTCTGAGTTCAGTTGTGAGTCTGTTAGCTTCTGTTTTTATTCTCGGATCACCAGTCCTGTATGCCAAACGCAGCATCCTGTTTTTATTTTTAATCTGTTGAGCAAGTTCGCCCTCAATTATTCCTCGTTTCGAAAATCTGGACGTCACTGTCATCGATGACTGTGCCATAGCAGAATTTATGTTGTAGGTAATTGTTTCAACCTCTTTCATTACGTCTTCTTTGGAATCCAACTGACCAGTTCGAGGATGATCAGACATTATCCTTTTGAACATTGGCCAGTTGGTTCTTGTTCTTGACAGAAATCCATGATTTCTGTCCGCGATATTCCCGTATTCCACTATGACTGGTCTGTGATCAGAGGTCAGCTCTGACAGCACTATTGGCTGGGATAGCTGACCTGTGTTCTTGATAACAAAGACGTCCAGTATTTCCGGAAGTGAGCCTACTTGATGATGGGTATGCTCCTCCGGCGGCAAGATTTGATAGTTATAGTCCAGTGACTTGTTATATAGGGTGAGACCTCTCGTGTTTTGACCTCTACAACCCCAAATGCGTTGTTTTGCATTTAGGTCTCCCCCTATAATAATAGAATCATCGCAATCGAAAATTTTTGCCAGACAGTCTCCGTCAAAATTGACAGAGGGGCTGCAGTAGACTGAACCCAATTTTATCCAGCCATTTCTGGTTTTTATTTTTATGAATGTGCCCTCTATATGAGCACAGTTTGATGGGCCTGGCACGGCTTGCGCAATGATGTGCTTTTTGACAAGAACCATGGTTCCGCCCTTCCGCCTATTCTCTCTATCGTGTCGATAGATGGTGTAATTGGGACAGGTGAACCTCTCGCCTTTAAACCAAGTTTCCTGTACAAGAAGCACATCAATGCTGAACCTCTCCAAAAAGTCAATTATTTCAGTTTTTTTACCCTTCATGCCGTTTATGTTTATCGTAGCCAAGCTGAAAAAAGCAATTTCCACTTGTACCGCCATTAACGTGAATTAGACATAAGTGTCGTCATCATGTTTTTAACCTGCTCCTGCATTTTTGTCTGGAACTCGGACAGAAGCGACTGCATGGATTTTTGAAGGATGGCCTGCCATGCCTCTGGTCCGTTTTGTTGTGTGTTTACTGTATTTTTATTATTTTGTTTGTTGGAATTTGTTGGCATTAGCTTTTTGTTGTTTTGGGAACCCCATATAAAGTTCCCAGGGGGGGCTTCGATTACTTTCGCCTCCGTGCCGGGGCCACGGTGCGCAAGTTGCGGTCTTTTGCTGCACTGTTTGAAGTTGGCTGGGTGGTTTTCCCCGCAATTTGCGCACTTCAGTGCGTCAGGTGTCGGACATTCGGTCGCTGCGTGCTGTCCTGCACATCTGACACATTTTTGGTTCGCTGCACATTTGTGCTGTGAGTGACCGAATATCTGGCACCTGTGGCATTGTGTGACTTGTGGCTTTTGCCGCTGGGCCTCGACACGGATGCGAATGCCATCGATGGCCTTGAGCTGATAGATGCCCTTATCGCATTGTGGTAAAATTACAAGGACCAGGGGCATGGCGGTACCATCCGCCCTACTCCATCTAATGACTTTCGTAGGGGTGAATCCCAACTCCCTTAGATCTTCCATGACCTTCTCCTCCGCCCACGACTCCAGAACTCCACGTAGAATTACGTGGAGCTCTTTCTCGTCGGCGAAGGGAAAGGAGTGATGCTGAATTTTTTCATCGACAAGAAATTTAATTATCTTTCGATAATGGACAGGTGTTGGGGGGTGGAGTTTCACCCCTACGGGGATGGTAACGGCATTGCCGAAATCAATATTGTTAGCATTGAGATATCTAGAGACCTTGCTGTATTTGTCTTTTTCTCTCAATATAATGGGGGGTACCCTCACTCTACGCTCTTGTTCGTTTGTGTTTATATTCTCGTTTGTCTGGTTCTTTGTTTGTGTATTTGTCTGTTGTACGTTTGTGTTTTTCGTTTGTGTGTTGTTGTTTGTTGGTTTCTTTGTTGTCTTATGTCTCATCACTTGGATGAAGTCGTCCATTTTGTCTTGATTCGTCGGTAGTTCGGGGAAGTCATTCTTTGTTTGTTTATTTTGCCTTTTGGCTTCAGAATTGGTGAGTGTCTGTGTCGCGTGTCTCTTTCTCTGTTCGTTTATTTGCTTGTATGTCTCGTTTGTTTTTTCGTCTTCCGACGTGTCAGGAAGTGGTGCGTCGTGTATGTCTACCATCGTGATGTCTTCAGTCTCGTCAATTGTTTGTTTTGTATTTGTTTGTCTTTGGTTTATTTCGTCAACTTTTTGGTTAAGTTTATCATGTTCGTTGTTGTTTTGTTGGGGTGTTGTGCTAATAGATTGGCTCTCATACCATTCAATAATCCTCAATAGCCTGTTGTTGCTCTCTACCACTTTGCTCATCTCCATATCCTTTTCTGCCGTCATACGTTTGATGGTTTCGTCCAATTTCCTCTCCCATTTCTCATGCTGTTCTTTCAGCGCTTTTGCCCATCTTTCCTCCTGCAGCTGGGCTTTTTGTTCCATCTCTGCTCGAAGGCTGTTCGGCATCGGTGGTTCATCGCATTCACTTTCACTACTAGCGTCCCTGCCATCAGCGGATGACAGGGATAATTCGCGCTTTTGCCGTCCCCCTGGAGGGATCGGCTGTTTTTCCGGAGTCAGAGATGTGCTCATCTCCTCCCGGTATTCGCTTGATATTACTACTACCTCTCTTCTCTTCTAGATTTCAAATTTTCGATCTGAAAACGCACGTATATTCTCTTTTTTTATAAAGATTAGAAATAGTAGAAATAAGCACACCATATTTGAAGGCATTTTTTAATTTTCATAATTTCTTGTATATTGGCTATTGTGACAACAGGCCGTCATTTCTGACATTTCCAAAATTCAAAGAGTTCATCAGAACTACAATTTAAGGTAGGGCTCTATGTCGCCTATGTCCAAGGGATCGGATAAAGATTGTCTGGGTTTGACCAAATTAACGCTCTTTGATATAATCAAGAATGATGCTGCATTATTGATTATGATAGGTTATACAGAGTGTTACTTAATATCATATACATGTTTTAGTGGGTGGTTTCTGGGCCAATTTTAAGCTAAAAAGTTCTTATAAGTAAACTTATATCCCAAAATGCTTAATTTTCGATATCGTTTTTCTTTGGTTTTAAGCAAAAATCGTTTAAATACCCCATGTTATCTAGTCTTGATAATTTTATTAAATAAGTTAGTTTTCTACGTTTCTTTTTCAAAAAACACATTGGTAAGTGATACGAAAATGATAAATTATTCCAATTTAGCGATGACCGTTATTTAATTTGTTTATGGCCTTGCCAATGGCAATGCTACAAAAGCCAGGCGTTTCTATCAAGAAAGGTATCCCAGTCGTATTGCACCAGAACATTTACAAAGATCCATCTTCGTCTGTCTGAATCTGGCAATTATTGTAAAAGAGTTCGTGGGTCGTTGAGAAGAAGAGTTGAGCTTGCATAGAAGCGGAAGCTGGTAATTTTCAACATTTATGATAAATATTGTTTTGTTATTAAAGTTTATGCTATCTTAGTTTCTTATGGTTATAACGTCGACCCTGTAATAATTAATATTTTCTTCCAAACGGTATGTTTTAAGAGAAATATAAAAGATAGTTTTATTTTTTAGAATTGAATGGTAACCATTAACAAAGTAATTGTTTTGAAAATATTAGTGGCGTAACATATTTCTTGGTTAAAATTGTATTGAGTCGTAGCCGTATTTAGGCAAAAATATGTATTTTCCTGTTATCCTAGTAAGTTTATACCAAAATTTCGTGTTTTTGATTAAAGCATAAGTTGACACCCTGCATATCGAAAAGGCAGGACTTTTCAACTTAAAATTGGTCCAGGAATTACCCATTAAAATAAATACATAAGGCATTACATAAATATGAATTCTAATGCTAGAATATTCTTTTTGGTCTCTCAACGTTAATTTGCTCTAACTATTTTTATCCGATTCCTTTGAATTATTAGCAATATGACATAGATACCTCTTGATTCTATAAGTTTCATTAATATCGAATAAAAAGGGTTTTGCTAAGAAATGTTGGTAGACCATTATGCCAAAAATAAAAACAATATCGGATGAGGTCTAAGTCAAACCAACCATTTTAGTTAAGTTTTCCAATTAGTGTTAATTAACAGATAAAAGTCAAGACAAATCGACAGTCATTTACTCTTCATTTAGGCATTTATTAATTTAATTAAAGGATATATTACAGGGTATCAAAAATAAATTTGGCTAAAAAGCTAAGATTACTTTGGTTCAGAAAATACCCCCAAAATTGTATTCGTTCTTATCTACATTATGAGATTCTGTGCTGACACGTTTGGTACTGAATAACGATTAAATTAATCATGGTTTCTATTGTGCTAAAACGTACGAATTTATATTGACATCGGCACAATCAAAACCCTTATTATTATAATCGTCTAGCAAATTAGGTAATCTGAGGCAAAGTACCTTATAAATTACAATTATATTTTTTTGCCTTTAGATTTGGATTATACCCAACTCCATAGACTAGTCGAATATGATTTTTGAGCACAAGGTCGACAACAGGGTAAATAAAATAGCTAATTTTTACAAATGTTTGTTACGAAAGTTAATTATTGAATCTATTTTGTAATTTATTTAATACTAGTTTTTATAGAACTCGAGGTAAGTTTACAAACAGGGACAGGGTATAACCTTTTTGGGCGGTATTATTCGAATTACATAAATTCGGTAAAAAAATATATTTCCAAATATGAAGAATCAATATAGCGTCGTTCCGGCCAAAACTTAAGACTTTTAAACTGGGTTAAACTTTTGTAATTTTCGTAAACTTGTATGTAGTGTTTTACTTTGCTAATCTTGTTTTTTCAAAATATTTAACAATCCTACGATATATACAGCCGAAGTTGTTTTAAAGTGTTACTTTATAATATTCCGAATAGGATTAAAAACTTGATGGGCTGATTGTTTGACAGGCGACATATTCCAGAATACCTTTTAAATTTCACATGTTTCACTCTTTTTTTTGAGAATTAGAATAGAAAATAGAAGAAAAATGTCGTGTTAATTAGTGGAATGATTTACGTGGTTCTGACACCGTTTCTAAAACTCTTTTATGACAACCTTTATGGTTGGTGGGCTGATTTACCCACTTTAAATACTTTTTTTGTGTAACCCTTATTTGCTCTTTTACTGGAATATATACATCCCCTGTTCTCTCAGTTAACCGAGTAAAACTAAATTAAAATATAATAATCGCTTTTCCAGATATTTCCTCGTAACACTCTAAAAAATTACCCCGAAAACCATTAATATATTCAGCATGGCACCGAAACAGTTTCCGTGTAACCACTTACGTACATTTTCGTAAATATTTTGAACTAAATCTACATGACAAGTATTTCCATTCTTGACTTGTGATATATTAAGGTTAAAGGTCACGATATAATAGCTTGTTAATGTGTTTAGTGTTAAGTTGTTGATTGGTGTTAAGTACACTCTATAAGTGGGCGGTTCTTGAAGTGGTGTTTTTGAAAGCTTTTTAAACAGTCAAAAGTTTTAACTGAAATTTATATACGATGCTTTTTATTACAAAACGGTCTGCGAAAAATTGTTCTCGTTAAATTCATATAATTTCTTCTTAATACACGCATTGTTTGCTGTGACTAAAATCCAAAAGCTTTACGAATTATTTGATGTAAATACTTTTTGGTTAATTTTTTTTCGTATGGTTACTGCAAAAGTTACCTAGAGAAAATGAGTTGTTTTGAAACTATAATACGTGTCTTCTTATTTTGTATTAAATAGTTTGAAATTTTAATAGATTAATTTTAAGGTAATTATGAGGTGAAAAGGTTTTTAAATGCGAACTCGAAAAATACTGTTTATAAAGCTTTTTTAGAATTCTTTTAAACGCTTAATGACGACTGACGTGGATGCTTTTTCGACGATCTATTTTGACTCGATGTTTTATGACAATGGTAGGGTAGATGGATGCATAGACCTATCGATATTTTTAAAAAATAAGCTGTTCAATTAGATTTTTAGTTTAAAACAGCTTTTAGTTTTTTTATAAACCTTAAAATTTTTTATTTTATGCTGCAAACGTTAAAGACGCCTGCGAACAAGTCTAGGGATTTTTTTGCTTAGAAATTACCAGTAAAGAGTGATTAACTATAATGTCCCACCCTCTTAACTTAAATAAACATTATGTAAACATTTGGATACGCAAGAAAAGAAAATATATTTATTTTCATGTTTAGCACCGCTAATGGGTGCCAGAATCTCGACTACGAATATTTGAACACGTGAAAGCATAGATCAATTTGAATAAAATGATTTATAATTCCATGGGTGACTTGGAATTTGTTTCGGAGATAATGCAGTATTAAATTTTGGAAAAATGTTAGGATCCGGCAACGTTGTACTGACAGGTACACAGACTTTTATTCAGCAAAAGTTATATAATACATATATATATAATATATATTTTTGTTGCTTCCAGAGAACAAAAATAAAATGTAAATTATTAGAACCTTGTGCCATTCATCACGGTGGTTAGATTTACTTCTGTCAAAGGCAAGTTCAACGGCCACTATGTCAATTGTTGGTGTTAGTGCGACACCTACAATGTTGCTAAGTGTAAACCTAAACTAACCTGAACACGAATTTCTTATTAAATGTTGGCTTATTTTTCCTTTTAAATCATTGTTTATTAATTAAAATTACTTAGCTATTTCATTATTTCCTATAATTTGCCATTTCATACTTTAAAACAATTAAAATTGTACACAATGTATTCATATTTTCCTATCGTAAGTTAAAGGTCTTTTTTTCCTTAAATGGTAAGGTGTTTGGTTAATACTTTCACGTGCTAAAATATTTCTGGTCATCATAGATGAACAGTTTTTTTCGTTTATTAGTAAACAATGAACAGAGATAAAGATATTATACCACATCACCTGAAGTTTCATCGATTTTTTCCAATTCAGTGACTTTTAAGTTAAAAATTGCCTGTTGCCGTTGTTCACGGTTCGCCATGAAGCGTTTAAATCGTATAAAGTATAATAAATCAAGCAAGTGTTTAAAATCACAAGTGAGATGTGCACTATTAGTATTAGAAACAAATACAAACCGTTTTTGTCTGGTATTCTTCCAAGCGATTGACCCGAAATTGTTTTGTTGCATTGGGTAGTTTTATAAAATAATCGAGCGTTTGGCGGCTGAGCACTTGCGTTGTATATATACAGGGCGTTAAACACTAGCATTGCTCTTTCTACGAAGTTTACTAACAAAAACTTTTAATTTTCAATAAAGTTGAACCATTAGCAGATTAAGAAATTTCATAATATATCATTGTATGATTCACAAATTATGATAAATTAAATATGATGTAATGGAAGACAAGAAATTCACTCTTATAATATTGCATTTAATGCAATGATAAACACAATTGTTATTTATCAGTGAAATTCGCAGCTACTTTAAAATACTTATGCAAGGCTTTAATTTAAACACCCCATATATATTTATCACCATACTATTAAGTTTGACAGACACTTCATTATTCCGCTGTCAGGAACTCTGTAATTATAATGCGGATATAATTGCGGTAAAGTAAAGAACTAGCATAGATCAAACCACATAGTATCGAGCTGATTGAGAAAAAGAATTTTTGGTTTTTTCGTCAAAATCCAAAGTCAAAGTTAAGGTGTCTGTTTGTCGTTTTGTATTCAGTTAACCTGAAATAAAGAACATATTTTCGGTGCACGTTGGCTGTATAACCTAATGAAATAATAAGAATTTTAACAAACAATGATGTTTGCTTTATATCTCTATCTGAGCTGATTACATATTTTTAGAAAGTACCTAAATGAAAATGACAACCTTAGCACACTTTTTTGACAGCATTGATAAAAACTCACCTGTCTGTCTGCACCCTGTTCAATATGGGGAAATAAAAAACAAATTCTTTTCTACAAAACTAAAAATTTCAAACTCAGCGCATTGGTGTTGTGCAGGTGAGCAAGAGTCCTTGTATGCATGTGTTAAGCTTAATGTTGGGATATTTATTAAAGATTTTATGAACATATACTATGACGGTAAAGAGCACTTAATTATCTACTCTGACTTGTTAAAAATAAATATCTTTATTTACTGTCGCTGTTATTCGTGTACCTACATAGTTGTTAGCATTGTCTCTTAAAAAGTACTTCATCCCCTTCGGTGAGGAAAACCATAACAACGCAAAAAAAAAATAATTACCCCAAGTACGCAAAATCTGTCAAACAATCGAGAAATCGTGTGCAAAACATAGAAATCCCGATTGCCTCGCCCGCTTTGATCTCGTTTTCTTCCGGTCGCTAGGCAACGCACAGCATCGATTTTAGCCGCGCCCGTGATAGCCCGGCAGTCGTTTAGCTCCCGAGCTCGTATGTGACGGTCAATTTCGGCCGATCGCATCCGGACGGCACCGAAAACGGTCGAACACCTTTGAACCTTTGAGATATGATAGAATTGAAGCGTGACGTCACTGGAAATAGAGATGTTGTCAAGATTGATAGGGCGGTGTTTAGGGCTATTATTGGAGTAGTTATTAGGGGCTAGGGATTTAATAGTGATGTTTACTGGATTGCGATCGAGAAGTATTGACGTCAAAGTGAGATATCGATTGATTTTTTTAAAGTGAAGTTTTCGATTTTAAATAAAATGAACAGTGATCAACAGAACAATAACTTTTTATAGTAACCAGGATCTTTTCTAGGGCAATTTGGATTTTTGCAATACCTTGTCATCCAAGGCTGATTGGGCAAATAAGTAATACTTTTTGAATTCAGAAGATCCGATCAAGGTGTTCATATTAGGAAATATTGTGCTGGGTTCACGTTGAAAGACGTGTGTATCATATTCAAAGATATTATGCTTTAACTTTGATATTGAGAAACATAACACACTTGATCGGGGTCGTAAGTTGGGCATGTTATTGTACTTAATCTTTAACTAAGAAATGATTAGAAAGTGATCTCAAATTCATTTCCAGGACTCGTTAACAGTCACCTCTAATATTTTACCGACATTCTTGCTTATCAATGCTTAAATAAATCACACCAAAATTATACTTTTTAATTTTGTTAATGGCTACAATCGCTTTAGGTTAGCTTTAAATATTCAATGGAATTACACTGTAAACACTTTTACTAATTTATATGCATCGATGTATATATTTTTAATACAGGGTGATGGTACAGTGTCTAGAACACGAATCAAAATATATTTTTGAAATTTTGTCTGTAACAATAAGTCTAGTAGTAATTTTATTCACTGCCTGATAGCAACTTTCGAGCTCCTAATGAAGTACCCTGTATACTATTCGATTTTTAACTTCAACGTGAGACAAGGTCCTATATCATAAACATATGATAATGTTTTATTATTATATTATTTTTAAATTTTCAACACTCTGTATCTCGATATATAAGCATTTCCTAAAATATCATAAATAATTACAACCTATCATATCGTACGTTTAGGAGAGAACCTGTAATAGGTGGTTTCATTTATTATTCGAAATAAATATTCTATTGAAGTAGCCTTTACTTGATAAAAGTTCATTATCACAAAGTAAATAAATAACACACTATATATTTTACTTACTTAAATGTAGAGTGCACAAGTTAATTGCGGAAGTTTTCTAAAAATTCACATAGAACAATAAAAATATTTATAATAAAATGCAGACTTTCATTACGAAATTCTACTCCAAGAAAATAAATCAGTTAAGTTAAGCTTCCTAGAATCAATAAAAACTAATAAATATAGGAATTTTTACATACTGCTTAATCAACTGGATTTGAATGGTTAAACTTATAGGGCACATCAATGTTTGTTGTTGTTATTTGTTGGTATTTCCCATCATTAACCCTATATTGTTTGGTTTTTTTTTCACAGATTTAACATAAGTAATTATTTTATTGTACCTACCTTTGTAAATTATTTGTTGAACGCACTAGAAATGTGTTAATTTTACTTAATTAAGACCATCTAAAGAAGCTACAAAACAATAATTGTAAAGGTAACCTAAAGTAAAATATATAGTGGAATAGTGGAAATTATAATTGTTACTGTTATTTATTTTTCTACTTTCATCATAACAAATGTATGGCATGGCATGGCGAGTTGTGACCAATAGTAAAATCTCCTTTTTTAATCATGTATCTTTGGTTAAATTAAAATAATTTTGTTGACAGGAAAAAACTAGACATTTTGATAGTATTACGGACAGAAAATGTAAATATGTATTTCTATTGAAAAAGAAATGCAAAATAGAAAAAAATTAGTATAAGTACTTTAATATACTATTATTATTATAGGCTTTATTATTAGATCTTATGATTACAGTCATAATTATTTCAAGAATATATTTTTTTTCCAGATAGGCACTTCTAATGTACCATCGAGTTGGAGCACTTTGTATAATATTTGAACATAAACGTGAATGGCTCATAAGCTTTAATATATTTTATTCAAAAGCTACCCCACGTTTATATTATAAATAGACGTTGAATGAGCGGAGGGATGTATTATGAGATATTAGCCTTAATCGATAGGTTCGTGTTTTTATAAATAAAAATGTATAATGGTTTTGCTTGGAGAGAATTTTCCGGATTTCGTTTAAATTCTGTTTGGCAAAGAAAAATGGTTCGCAAATTTTTTCATTTTGTTAGAAATACCGGAAAATTTTATTAGTAGAGAGATTTTAAGCCAATTTTTAGTGTTAAATTTGATGTACGGCGCCAGAAATCTAACCAATAAAAGTAACTTATATACAGACATCGGATAATCGAATGCACGATTGCTTACGAATTAGTACGATGTGTTTGTAATATAGGTAACCTAATATACATAATATGTACATGAATTCGCTTCGCTTCATCATTTCTTACCACAAGCGATTACCGTAAGGGTATATATAGTATAGCTACTGACTGACTGTCAAATCTTGTGCCGTTAATTATTAAAATAAAAAATAAGTTTTCAGGACTTTTACGTACTTGTATTGTATAGCAAACAATTTTCCTTTTAACCGAACTAGCCTTTTTAGAACTATAACAAAGAACTTGCAAGATAATTTCCTGAAATTTTATAGAGCTTTAACTACTGTAATAATATGTCATAGCGGTCATAAAGTATGTTGACATTTGAAATTGCTTTAATTAGGTTCTCCATTGCAGTGAAACTTAGTAGTAGTTAGTATAGGATCTTGCACGGTATTCAGGATATCGATTTTATTTTTATAGGTTAGTTTTCCGTCCCATACGTCAACTTAAAATGCTAACCTCAATCGTTTAGCGCTGAAAATTTCGGTGGCTTTAAAATTCTCTAGTATTAATATTAAGTGTTAAGTTATAAAAATTCATATACCCTAAGAAAAGATTGTATAAAAAATAGTTTTAAGGAAAGGTTAGAGTTCAAGTCACCTCATCTCTGGGGGCACACACTTAATGACCTATACCCAAAGTTCACAAATTCTGTCAGTGACTCATTTAATACCAATCACCAAATCTAGGAGCGGCAGAATAAAAATATTGTACAAGTAAATTCTTTTTATGCATATGATAATTTTTGCCACTACACTTACAGTGAACTCAAGAGGCGACGATGTCATATAAGCAGCAATTAGCTAAAAGTATTTAAAATAGCACGTCTATTCCAATACTGGGATTCTGATCGCGGAGAAAATAAATGTGGCAACACACAGAGATCGAATTCACAACTTCAAAGATTTGAAAATAAGCGTGCCGGCAGGGATTTTGCACTGCTTGATTAATTTGTCTTTTCGTTAGTAATTTGTCGTTAGACTCTCCGAGTTTTTTTAGTTTGCGTAGTATATGAGTCATTAACATTCAATTTTACCAGACTCTTTCCAAAATTTTAGAAAATATTGTTAAAGATCAGATCATTTGAATGATATTTGTGTTTTGAATGTTTTTTAATTTAAATGTGAATTATGCACATGTAAAAAGTTCTCAGCGTACACTTGATAAAATTCAGCAAAATTGTTTAGCAATACGACATGCATGTTTAACGTACTTAATATAATTTGAATATTTGGTAAAAAGAATGAGACCAGTATCCCAAGGAAATTGACTGGCACATACGAGCCCGACGACGTAGAAAAATGCACGACTTCGGGAGTTTCTAATTGAAATTTTGATTTTGTCACATTTAAGTAATTTCTGAAAAAAGTATGCATTGACTGTATAATATTAAATTAGCTAATTAAATAGGCTCCGGTTTTCTATTTACCCCTAGTTCACACATTGCTTAGGCACCCAACAATCATATTATTAAAATCAAAATAGCAACATCAAAACTCCCAATCAAAATCAAAAACGATAACTAAAGTTAAAATCACGATACGCTTGGTTTAAAACAAACGAAATAAACAAAGACACCAAAGTTACATAGAAAGCGACGGCGAATGCAGACTCAGAACTCACCTCCATAGTTGGGTCTGACGCGCTTGTCGTAGCTTTGGCTGAAGGAGTCCAATATGGCCGAAACGTTTACGTCGCCTAAGTAGGTGCCTCCGCCTTGGCTTCTGCTGAAAATAATAGCGAAATTAATATTGTTTCTTTTGACGTATACTACTGTCTACTTTTTTCAAACTGGGACCTCTTCTACATTATCGATACAACTGAATCTTTAAACAGATTAAGCTAAATTAGGTCAGCTCGCGGATATAACTGAAAAGTGAGATTCCTTTTTTATAAAAACTATTTTTCAATGATTCTCTGCAATGCGTTTCAGCTAGAAACACTATTTGCATGTGCACTAGAGACATGACACCAAAACGTGACACCATACGCAATTAAATTGAGACTGATAGGATTTAGAGCTACCCTGTATCCTGTTTTAACGTTTCCATAGGTGCATAAGGGACTATAAATTTAATCAAATTTTCCCGAGCGTAGCGCCAGTTTAATTTGCTTCTTTTCTTTTTTGTGTTACAATTAAGGAAATTTGATCTGAATATTAGAAAAAGTGTATAATTTCAAAACTGATATGTATTTTCAGTTTACGTGTTTGAATCTCGTTAGTTATACGCTGCAATTTAAGCACAAAATTAAAAAGTTGAATGCGAAAAGTGCTACTTTATGATTTAATCAATGCTAGTATGGAGGACGAATTTTATAAGAGTGTTTTCTCTCGTTGGACTGTGTGATATTATTTATCACGAATTCGGAAAATATGGAATTCTCTCACGATGTTTCTCATTCAGGTCAATCTTAAAGTAATGATACATCAACACAAATGCTTTTATCTTCCTTCGTTGTGTTTTTCACGGTGAATTATTTTAAGAAATGCAGTGATTGCATGGTATTCACAATATTAATAGTGAATATGTAGTTTTCTAAATTTCTATTTATAATCCCTGATATGTTCGGATTTTCTTATTTCTACTATAATAAGCGATGTATTCTTGTTTTTTGATGAACTCACGATTTTCCCAACCGTGCTAATGTTTTGATAAGACATTCATCCATGTATCCTTTTAGTGCCCTGCGAGCAAAACTGATTTTCATCCTAGAGCGGTTGGACTGAAAAACGTAGCGCTTGGTTTAGATCACAATTGTAAGGGGACGATATATCTTACCAAATCTAGGTTGACATTGTGTCAAATTCATATTATTACATGATATGTCAAACTGATGAATATTAAAATAAGTAAACAATTACAAATTAATTTTTGTTTGTTTACAAAATTAACAAAGTAGGAATATAGAGAAAGGAAAATAATAATTATAGAAATTGCTGAAATTGGCCACCAGGCATAAATTCACACGTTTCTTTAAATTTTCGAAGGCGTTGACCAGCATCTCTGGAAAAATGTTACCACATTCTTGGATAATCCTTTCTTGTAACTGTTCTAAATTTTCAACTGGTGTCTTAAAAATATTGTTTTTCAAATAAGGAAAAATCTCTGTTCGAAAACTGATCAATCGGGAAACAGCCAACCAAACACCAATTATTTGCGTGTATTCTGAGAATTCACATAACCGATGAGGTGGAACCAGGCTTCATTAGAAAAAATGTCAGGTCTAATAAATCATTTTTTTCCAATACATTTTTACTGATAGTAATTCCTGCGTTTTTGAAAATCAGCGACTCGTATTTCTTGGAATACTTACACTTTTAACTTACATTACTTGTAACGGCTGTTAAAGATGACGAAATAACTGATTAATTCATAAGGCTGGTATTTACTGAAACCCAACAGATATTAAGCTCTACCGCTAAGCAGTACGGCCTTAGATGCAAAGCACACTTTGCTAATAATAAATCTTGCTTGCTCAGTATATAAGCTCGTTTCCAATCCCCATGATGATTTAGTTAAATAATAGCTGAGGTCCTTCAAGTTGTAGGTACTTTGCGGTAGTTTTTGGTTCTTCTCCAATAGGACTCATTCATACAACATGATTTTTGCAGGTTCTATTAGTGAAATACGTGACTTGGGTCAATCGACGATTGGGATTTATTATAAGGAACAGTTTCAATTTTAATAATCCTCAAACAATTATTAACTTATACCTACCTAATATGGATTTATATTTTGCGTCAGTTGTGTGGAACCCTGATCATCAAAGACTGGAAAGCATTCAGAATAAATGTTTAAGGTTTTTGTCGCTCAAAACGAATTTGGCAATAGTTAGTAGGTACTACAAATCCATTATCGAAATTTTTTCATTAACCCACCAAAGTTTCTCTTAATGATATACAAATTAGTTAGTTAACATGTTTATTATACCGTTCAAGAACACAAGCTTGGGGCAAAACTCCTCTCTGTCTTAGAAACATAAATTCTTTATCAGGAGCTTCCTTTATAAATGTTTTTATTTTTTCCCGGTTCATCCATCGGGTTCCTGTCTAACGTTTTAAATAGAAAATTGGTTCATCCTAACCTAAACATTTTCCAAAAAACGTGTTTGAAATGTACCATATTATGTAAAGCTCTTCCTGTTTTTAGTTCTTGTCCCAAGATTTCTCTGGCAACAGATTCAGAGTATCTGACCTTGCGGCTTTAGTAATCTTAGGTGGATTGCACGCAATATCGCTATCTTCGATAAGAAAAATTACTTTTTCTGTTTAAAACTATCAAAATTAGCAAAAACCATAAAGCTAAACAGTGGAACAACCAAAGCGAGCGTTTTTCTTAATTTTCTTACTTTAATTTGCTTGCGTCTCTAGAAAAATTCTTCTATATAATATAACCGCAAGACTAGAGTTCCTTTTCTTGCCATTCCAATGTGGTTTTAAAATATCAGCCTCAAGCAAAAGTAAAAAGATATATGTTGCATCCTTTGCCTTACAAAGTTTACGTTGCTATAAAAAGAAAACTTGGCACCAATTTCCATTGTGTAGTATATCTGAAATCCCGTTGTCTATTGTTTTAGTATCTTTTTGTACGAGTTTACTATTAAGAAACCCTTAAGGGGCGTTTTAAGATATCCACTTGCTCCCTGTACTTTAGGTTAACTCGCCTGCGGCCTATTCTTTTGAAATGCATTTCGCGTATTTTTCTTTTTATTATTTTTAATTATTATTTAGTACACAGGGTGAGTCGTGGTGAATGGCCTATATTAAAATGATCTTAAATTCAACCGTTGTTTGTTATAGAACTTGAGGTACTTAAACTGAAAAAATAATTTATAGAATCAAGTCTCTTAGAAATCCTATTGAGTATTCCGGTATCACCTAATAATTAGGCTAGAACTTATTGCTCATCCATTGTGACTTAAACACCTAACCTCTCTTTTTTCGGTTACCAAGCATTTATTTATTTTTTTATTTTAAAAATTCTTTATAATTTAGGTGAATGTAACAATGTGACATTTACGTCTCTATTTTGCCGTTGGCACAGACCTAAAGTCTAGACCCACATAAATGGATAATACTAATGAGTAGGTACGCTATGATGATAAATCTAATTTTAAAATAAAAAGACTGCCCAGCGAGGGCCAGGCCTAAAGCCTGGGGCTGATGTTTTAGCCCTGAGAGTATGATGTGGATTTAGGTAAATAATGATTAACATTTTCCTGGTCGGAGACCTTACAATGTTGTTACGTAACATTACTTACTACTAGCTCTGTATGCATGGAACTACCGAGGCCGGCATGCCTACCCTCAAAAGGTCACACATTGCAATTATAAATATCATATAGGGGCAATATCTACAAAATAACATACTATTTTCCATATAATTTTTTAAAAAATTATTTGTAAGAAAATTTAACATATAAACAGTAAAGAAAAAAGTTTTTAACAGATTCTTAAGGTGAATTCACTAAATCATTTTACCCACACAACACGTACAAAATGATGCAAATAAAAAAATAGGCATCAAGTAATTAACAACATATTTCACAAATGAAAACTTTAAAAATTTTGAACGCGAATACAAAGTCATTGTAATAAATACATGCACAGTCATTTTCATTTGTGCCAGCAGAAGGTTCCTCCTCAGAATCCGAACTTAGATCTGAAACTCTAGTTTCCTTCTGTTTTGGTCGAAGTTTTAGTGTGGTGGCAGCAGTTTGTATTTTTTCTACGGATTTGAATGGTAGTATCAGGATCAAGCTCTTAAATCCTAAAGACTTTTTATTTACTTTTCCAGAGGTGTAGACTGTGTGGATTTAGAGGCCGTCTTAGCGTTCATTTCTTCCATATTCGGCGTAATAGTCAATACAAGAACGTTTCCTCTCTCACGGAATTTTATTTTGCCTTATCCAGCTGCATGTGCTCCACGGGACACGGGGGATATGGTATCAATGGGAAATTGTAAAGCGTTTGTTGACGAAACAGTTGTCGTTTGAGAGCCAGATGCAACAGGTTCAGGTGTTGCGACTATTTGATTCATTTGCCTTGATCGGATTTTTGCGAGATGTTAGTTGTTTCTGCTGGTTAGAATACGTGGTCTGGAAAAATGTTTGAATTCAAGGGCCATGCGCCATGCTAATGTCAGTTACTGCGTTTTAGCAAGAAGAAGCCATGCTCTAGTTTCAGATTTTTCGCAATAGAGTAAACATGACATAAAAAAACACGATTTGAATTTCAGTAACAGATTATGAAATCGGATAACCGTTTAAAAAACGGGCTTTTAATTTATTAAGGCAAACAAAGAGCAAAGAGGGTTAAAAAGACGCCAGCCAAACGGGCGACCGAGTGGTGTGCAGCGCTATGAACCGAACAATTTTTGGCAAGAAAGTATTTTATTAATGGTCTGAGCTACTGAGTGTGCTCAAGCGTGAGATTTATCTTTCTATAATGGGTGGTTTTTAAAGAAAGCACAAAATCTTAAAAATATATTTTTATATCTGTCTACCATATAGCTCCAAATAGTGGCTAACCCTTTACCCATAAGTGTTAAATTAAATTTTGTGAATCAAAAACTACGACAATGTAAAACAACTATCCTAACTTAAGCCTATTTAAAAATCAGGATTAAATATTATTGTTAAAAAAGCCATGGCAACTTTTGTTATTTTTTAACTTATAATTGCTCGTATTTTTAAAGAAGCTCTGTTTTCTCCCTGAAGTCTTATACGCGTTTCACAGATTCATATTTAACATTAAGTTTTTGTTAGATTTCAAAATAAAAGCTCGCTCAAAGCCTCTCCTTTTACGTCATCCAGTTTTTGTGTTATTTCTCTGTGGTTTTTGTGCAGTAAAATGATAAATGATTTGGCGTATTTTTTTTAGGAACGCTATTAGAGCGCGAGGAAAAAATATAAATTAATGAGGATACTTACTTATAATTATCTTTCTGTAAACATTTCTGTTAGAAGGGCATGTAATGTAAACATAATTTAATGGTTAAACCGTGATTTAATCAAGGTTAGGTTAGGTTGCTATAGATCTGTTTAACTAGTAGTACACAATTTCTTGGGGGCACTTTTTGTGACAATTAAAGCTCCTACGCCAATAATTTCGTTTATAAATTTAAGTGTTTATCAGAGCCATCGACACTATTATTATGTGTGTAACTTTTGTGTTTGGATATTATCAGCAAACAGTTTAAATTTGTCTTGAAACAGAAATCAATCTAATTTATTTTTGTATTTCGTTATAACTTTAATATAAAGGAAAATCAATCCATGTAGAAACTTTCAAGTGTTGTGGGGGTGTTCATTCCGGAATACTGGCAGTTGAACTCGAAATACCTCAGTCTTCGGTACTGGGACCCCTTCTATTTTTGTAATATTTTATGTGAAAGGTCTTCCTTTGAATATTAGAACTTGTTTTGTAACAATGTATCCTGTCGATACGACTGTGGTGGTGGCGGCTGGAGAGTGCCGTGAATATTAGTTTTACAGCAGGAATAAAATAAGGATAGAAATGACCCGACAAACATAGTTTAGAGTATTCGTACATATTTAATTTCTGAGCACTAAAAGCACAAGCAATAAAGAAAGTCGATTTCTTTGAAATGAAACTGTACTGTCCGATACTTTCGATAGACAGAGTGACCAACGAGGACTAAGGTGCCATTGTTATGTATGACCATTGTAAAAAAACGGAAATCATCATACTTAGGGCACATTATGCGAAACGATAAATACTTAAATAAGTCATATGCAAAAAAAGAAGTATTTGAGTAAGTAACTTTTAAGGATGTTTGATAAGAAGATGATATCCTCTAACGAAGAACATTATTATCTATGAGGTGGATTTATAGAAATAGGCCCTTGAGCGCTGACCTTCTATGAAAAAAATTCGCAACTGTGTTACTTAATAATTAAAAATTATTTGCAATAGCGCTTTACTTCATTTCGGGCTACTGTTAAAACGTTTGGGCTGCTTCAGTTCCTGCGAAATAAAAAACCATTTGCAATTTTTACAATCATCTTCCTCTCAAATACTTCAGCAAAGAAAAAGACGGTATATTATACGGCAAACAGCAAAATAAATATACGATTCTTAAAAAGCCGTTTTCGCTGACGATTGCCATAAATCAAAACCAAAAGTGTTTCTGCAAAACAAATATGAGCCGTTTGCTCAAGCTACTCAAATAGAAGGAAAGAGAGGGTTTATTTGAACAGCGCCTCATATCGACAGCTCGTCGACGGGACCGAGATAAAAACTTCAATTTATGAATTAGCTTAGCGGATTTTTTGTCGTGATATCTACATTTCTGTTTGCCGGATCGATTTCTTCGTGAACCGTTTCTGTAAGACAGTGCCACGGCACGTCCTTTCTTTTATTTGTCTTGGCGAAATGCAGAACGCGACATATTATTAACCGAAGGTTTATGTCTATATTGTCTATAGTAATATACATTTCATGGCAGTTTCAGTGCTAATTTCCAACCCCCATATCTTCTATTACAGCCAAAATTGGAACTGATACATTTGGGGTTTCAGATTTAGGAAAAGGTTATCTATGCGCCAAAAAATATCTTTAAAATCTATTTCTCAAACTGTATATTTGAAAAATTATCATTATTAACTGTTGATCCGAACTTACCCGGCATTCACTATCGTCATCGTACTGAGCAGTCCCATGAATATCACAATCGGTAGTATCGTCAGGTTGCAGACGGGCCATGGTCCTGGGCCAGCCCTGTGCGTCCAGGGCTTGGCCCCGTGGGGCCCCATCTCGCTGATGGGGCTCGGCCAGCCCAGCGATCGTCGTGTCGACGGTCTTTATCCTCCCCTGGGGAAATAAAGTTGTATTATGGCGATGCAAAGAATGAGCTGATTTAGAAAATGGATTTAACTCTCTATTTTATACTGACATTTTGTTATGAACTTGCTAAGCTAGCTGTCAAGATAAGGAAAAGTTGGACAAGAGTGCGCACTTATTTAATTATGCGTTATACAGATAAATGTAAGTAGAAAGGTTTTTATAAACATGTATCCTAAAAGTCTGGTTTTTAAGGTACAGGGTGTCAAGGTTTAAAAAAAAATGTTTTTTTTTTTAATATCTCAAAGATCCTTTTGCCGATTTTGATGAAATTTGGCAGTGTTGCTTGTTGTAATAAGACGCCAAGTTGGCACTAACTAGATGATAATTATGGGGTCCAGTGGCGTCCCGGGAGGGCACTCTCACGAATAATATTGTCTAAAAAATGTACGCCATTGACTTGTTTTAACATTCTATATTATTTTCGGGTTAAGCAGCTAAGAATTTGTCTCTTGATATTTTTCGTATCTTACTTCGTTTTCAAGAAAAAAAATAAAAGCCACTTCAATGCATGTCGAAAAATTGATAAAATAAAATCAAGTTAACTGAAACTCATAATTATCATCTAGTTAGTGCTAACTAACAAATTTCATCAAAATCGGCAAGAGGATCTTTGAGATATTAATAAAAGCCGATTTTTTTTTAAACTTTGACACCCTGTATCTTTAAAACCAGACTATCTAGGACACATATTTATATGAACTTTTCTACAGACTACAGCCGTACAGTAGTCACTTTCCGTTAGGCCGTGTTGGCAGTAAACAGTATTCCAAACTAATTGAAAGGTTGTCAGATATTTTGCGGTACTCTACAGACATTATTTCCACTTTAAATGCCGACCATAAATATAAATCTACCATACCTGTGCTGTATATGCGAACAGCATTCGTTATAACCAATTAAAAATTGCATGTTATCTAAAAGCTATTATCTTGAAAACAACTAATTTTAGAACATAATCGTTTAGCCAGCTCGTGAATAGTATTTAATGATTGGCGTTGCGTGTGTTGTCGATGCGTCTAAATCTGGTGCGTTCCTATTAAAGCACTCGTTAGGGCGGCTTACTCAACGTAAATTGTATAAATCGCATCATAAATCACGATACGCAAATAGTGTAGGTAGTGTCCGATTATAAGTTAAAAAAGTAGCCCATTATTATACACGGTGGTGCATGGACTGAATCCCATGTAAAATTTAAGTTGACTCTCATATTTATTTTAAACTCATTAAACAAATCTATAAGCCAAACTCACTGCCAAAATTTTAATAACTTTCATGCAGTCTATCCAAAGTTATTTATTAACTTGTATGTTCCTATTAAGCGGGTCGGAATTGTTTTAATGAAGATACCAGCAAATATTTTGATTAATTTTGTCAGTGTTAACTTCAAACAAAGTTTGACCCATAAAGCATGCTTGAACAATTAACTGTTATCGCTACTTTGTTATGAATTATTGTATGTTTGAAAAGATTGCCATGGTTAAGTGGTATTGAGCAGGAAACAGCAGCCGATATGTTTTCAGTACATTATCCTGAAAATTCATATTAACTTTTTATCGTAGAAATACTTGAGTGAAACATCGGACACTTATTTAAAAACAATTTTATATTGTTATGTTATCCTTATAAATACTATCAGCTTCCAATGTATACTAACCATGAAATTTGCATGGGATTTCCTATGTTGCGTGAATCGATGTATAGGGTGTGAGAAGTTTATATTTTTTAAAATGTAAAATATGGAGAACTAAAACGTTGGCAAAGTAAAAAACGTATTCACGTCTGTGCAGCATTAGCGTATCTTATTGAAATTGGTCCATAATTTCATGTGTTCATTTATTTGTGGGCCTTCATACACCCTGTATACATTGTATTGACTGTGTCAGCATGAAAAAACTTGGAGTGTTTATGGTCAGCAAATATTACATTTGTTGTTTGAAGTATTTAATGTACTTTTCAATATTTACTTAAGACACACATTTGATTAAAATCAATAACGAGGGCAATTAAAAGGAAATTTAGAAAATTAGAGACTCGAATATAATATCATTATTTGATTGAATAGCACGCATATTTGTGGAAGCTACATTTAGCTCTGTAGTTGTTCAATACAAAAAAGTATTGATGCAATTGACAGAAATTTTATATTCGCAAATCACATCGTGGCTAAAAAATAATAATGTTTTCCGATGATGTATCTTTTATAGTTACAGGATGAACCAGTGAGGAAGCAGTCTCTGTGACATGTATGTTTATACTTATGGCATATGTATAAATAAAATATATCATTTTATACAAAAGCAAATTTAAAATAACACACGTGTCTAACAACTAGTCAGGTTAGGAAAAAAGAAAAAGACTCTTGCATTTTTAACACTTTTTTTGGGGAAATGTTAAAATGAAAGACAGAAACGACATAAGGGTATATCTGATTAATGTGATCCGAAACGAGGGTGTGATTGACAGTCCGCGGAGACGGTTTTACCTGAATTTTACAAAATGTATGGATTCGATGATAAGCACTGAAATATCAAGTCTTAGCAGCGACAATATAAAGATGGGTCCTCTGCCAAAATCGATTTCTTCCCTTATTATTTCGGATCTGTAGCGTAAAAACAGTATCGTAATCCCTGCTTAAAATGGGCGGAGCCTTTTTCGATTGATGAGCGACAACGGTAGAAATATTGAACTTTATATGACTGGAGTTAATTTGTATAAATTATTATTTAATAGAATAAATATTAACACAAGTTCGGATGGGAAAACGTGTGTCATTATTTTAGAAGTTATGACAAACAATAGCATATTATTTCTTTGAAAATGTGCCTTAAATTGTTGTTTAAAAACTTTTCAAGTAGGTAAACACCAACGTCTAAAAATATGTTTAAGGCGTAGTCAATGACACTGCTGTTTTAGCACTGTCATTTCTAAATACTGAGATATTGAATTATTTTGATTTATTTATATTTTAACGTAACGCATATTATAGAGACATATTATGTCGATAATTTCTGTTCGAGCGTTTAATTTTTGCTTTTATGATTTAATTATTTTAGATTTAGATTCATCACCGATGGTTGTATGATGGTCACTTTTTCATTGAAAAAAAAATTCAGTAAAAAACGATTAAGACAATTATTAGAGAATACTTTAGTTTTAAAATGAACAGTGCAATATCTCAGGTTGGCTCAAGAACTTGACGACAAAATGACGTACAACACAATTTCTGATGCTCTTCCTTTTAACCTGTGTTACAATGATTATATGAATTTATCCCAATAAACTGTAGAGGCAATGGTATAATCATTAAATTGAAAGCAGAAGTATTTTAACAACAAATTAGGCAAATTTATGTTTACATTAGTACGAAGCACCCCGTCTGTCTGTGTTAGGGAAAACATAATTTAATTATATTTGGTTTAAACTAGTGACAAAAATTTGGTATTAGGTAAATCAAAATACGAAACACAAAATTTTTATATTGTGTTCGTATTTAAAGGTATTTATTTATTGCGCAAAAGTCTATACAAGTATCCCCTGCTAATTACCAGTCAGAAGTTTAAATTTACCTTGCCGTAACACGAAACTTATCTCTGACAAATTCGCACTAAATTCAACTACAATAAATTTGCTTACCTCGGAATTGGGGCCCTATTCTTGGGCTGATTCACTCGCCTTTTACTATTGAAATTTTCGGAATACCTTGTCATGTCCCACAGTCGAAAATATGAAGACCAAACGGGCACTTCCCGCACTCGACGATAAAAATTACAACGCGACAGAAACGAATTGAGGCTTTTCGAGTTTAGTGCGGATTTTAAGCGAGACAAATGGATTTTGAAACTCGTGTTTCTTATTGTGTTTTACGTGTGCAGCAAGTTTGTGTTCGCGCTACGGGGCGATACGTATTCAGGCGACGGGCACTTCAAGGAGTGGTCGGTCGGCCGGGTGCGATGAGGGTGCGCGGGCACCCTGGATGGGTGACGTTCGTTTCGGTGCCGAGGTTGGATGGATTAGTGCGAGGGTGAATGGTAGTACAAGAGGAACAGGAGATGTTAAAAAGTGTATAGATTTAATTTAAAAGAGGCAAAAATTTAAACTATTTCTGAAATGACGTAACATCTGCGTCTTCGATTGACAGCTAATTATAATAATAATAAAATAAATTAATAATTTTCATATACACTATATAAAATACCATAAAATAATAAGTAAATACACATAGAAAATATAAGGCCATTTCACTGCAGACAACTGGATAAATCCAGATACTTTTTAATCCTGCACGCACTCAATTATAAATTTAGCAAAAGCGGCAGTCTTAATAAGACATAAAAAACACATTTATTTAATAAATATATTGGTGTTTTATATTTCATAATTTTATCATAAAAACATGCAAAATGCAGTTTTCGTTTATTATTATTATTATTAAAATTCAAAATGTAATTAAAAAAATGCTCTTCTATGTAATTTGTTCGTTTCTGCCATTTGTTCTAAAAGTTGTTCGTCAATATAACATTGATAAAAATACAGTTTGCAGAAGTGTTACACTAGGTCTTTGCGTTTATTAGTAATTTTCATCAATTTATGATATATCAATAAGTATAAGATTTCGTCCATCAACCTTTAATAGAGATTTTCAGTCATCAGAAGCAACAAAAATTTCACCACTTGGACGGCCCTGCCTTTAGAAGGGGTGAATTTTTAAAAATGTAAAAAGAATGAACCTAATAATTACATACAGCATTATAGTTCGCCACACAGTTCTAGAGCTACAACGCCTAAGGAGACAGGGCGGTAAAATACATAAAAAGACTCGCTATAACGGTGACAGTATAGTGCGTAAAAATTATTTAAAAATTATTTTAGTCTTAAATTGACTACTACGAAATACCTACTGATTTATTGGCAATTACTGCCCTAGCTTTTCTATGAATAACTTTACCTATTATATATTTATTCATTTCACAAACATCAACGTTAAAAATATAATTAATTATAAATCAATATAATACTCCGGCAATAACTGTAAAGTATCTGAAGGTGTGAATATGTGCTTTATATCCCCACTAATTCAATATCATATACGATAAAAAGAGTCAAAACCATTAGTAAGGAACAACTGTTATTAATGCGGTGCATTCAACTGCATATATGCATTTTTACATTGTCATTTGAATTTGTCCGGCATAGAATTTAAAATTAAAGAATTTACTGAATTTGTTTCCTTTGCCTTGAAGGATTTAAGGGACGCGACGCACGTGTTTACGTCTTTTGCTTACTTGGGTTATAATTTAAAGGAATTTTTCTGCTACTTACCGAGGTAGGCAATTTAAAGTTACTGGAGTCATTGTTCTAATACACCCACTCTCGCAGGTAACAATTTTGCCACCAGCCCCTGGACTACGCTCCACCAGCTTCACCGTCCGCGAGCTTTCTCCGGACTTGTCAGACGGAGATAGCGCTACCGTTTCTCGCGCAGAGCTGCTCTTTACCGGCAGCCCGGGCCGCTGTGCTCTCCGGGCCCGGAGCCCGATCGATAGAACCGGACTCATCGGCAGCAACGTCCCGAGACCGGAGCCTCCGGGCAACGGCATCCTGGATGTTGGGTGTTCTATCAGTTATCAGTCTTTCTGTCGAAGACTCCAGAGATGAAACTGGGCCGCATATCTAATTATTTCTTTTTCGAATCTGTTTGGGATGCGTTTATGATCGGGTTCAAGTCAAAGGAGCGCCAATCAAAATTGTCTTGCTATTAAGGCATTTGAATATATGTATAAAAAAATGGACATGTTTCTTTCGAATTAAGAATAGGGCGACTGTCAAACTACCAATCATTATAATATGTTTGGGTATGATTAACACTTGTTTCTTGGCAGGCTCCACATGAAATATGTTTGAATATGATACAATATTAATTAAAACAAATTCACTGTAATAGAGCTGTTTACTTTTATCTCACACTTTAGGTTGGCAACACCTTTATCAGAACAAAGAACATTTTAGGGCGTATTGAATGCTTCGTAGTAACTTTAAACTTATTTACAGTTTTTAATACAGCTTTAAATGATTTGCTGAATTTTGTAGTGATTATTATCTGATATTGTCCCATTAAATGTTTGTGATGCGGCAAATAAAGGTATATGTATGGAATTATTCTCCTAACTGTTCTAAAAGAGTCAGCTGAAAGAAGAATTGTCCTAAGTATATTTTACAATTAATGTAATTGAAGAATGTCTTGAAAATAATACACTCGCGGCTAAAAATTATATTCAAAGAAGGAACAAGCGCATCACTTTGTCAGAATATTTCCCTTAAACTGAAGTTAAAAATTTTACAATTAATGTAATTGAAGAATGTCTTGAAAATAATACACTCGCGGCTAAAAATGATATTCAAAGAAGGAACAAGCGCATCACTTTGTCAGAATATTTCCCTTAAACTGAAGTTGCAATCTTGATAATGGAGACGCACTGCTAGGTGCGCTGTGAAACGCCGGCTTGCTGTCGACCGAGGTCGCCCACAAAGCAACAACGAAATAATTGTTTTCGTTCACCGACAAACATTGTGTTAAAATAAAAATGTGCATATTTCTATAAAATTACTGAAACTTAGTACGATGTGTATACATGAACATGAACATCACAAGCAATTAAATTGAAATATTTAACGAGCTAGCGAGGTTCGTACACTGACTGATGTTACAGAATGCATGCCAAAGCTCATGTATATTTAATTTTGAATTTGAAAGTGTTAAAAATTTAGGGTAATTAATTTTTGATGTATTAAAAAAAATAATTTTGCATAATACAAAACGACCATTAAAAATCCACTTCATTGTCTCTATTTAAAAAAAAATTTGGTTCTTTATTAATATCTTAAAGATTATAACATGTGACATTATCATAAATATGAGTGGTGGTTTCATTAAATATGTATCAGTGCCGTATTTAATTTTTAAGAGTTTTTTCTAAATAAATTTTAATTGGCTTTTACGAAAATAATAGAATTTGGTGTGCGGGTGCATCATATATGGAGCTTCAAAGAAATATAATTTAATTTTGATGTAACATTAATAAGGGAGCCAATATTAGCAAAATTTACATGGGATTTTCTATGATCAGTCTGGTGGTGCATCATTCGGTATAAAGATAGTACGACAACTAACCTGAACTAACCTTATACACATAGTCTTACTCAAAGGATCCATGATGAGCAGAGCGTCAAGCAAATTCTACAATGAAACAAAGATTCCTGAAAATAGTTAAACTCAATTTTTGTCACCGAAACAAGTATAAAATTCTTAGACTGAGTAACAGTTTAACTTCAACAACGAATGTTTAACCCTTTTCTTTTAACAAACATGATCCAATATTAGAGGGACTAAAGTATCTTTGAATCTAGTTGAGTAATAATGACATAACTTTATTTTTAAAAGGTTTTAAAGTTCCCAAACCAAAAATAAAATTATAAAAACAGGCAAATAGAGTCTCCAAAGTAAAAAAATGAAAACCTTATGTCAACCTTTATTCAATTTAATTATATTGTACTTTTATATTTTTCCTCTGAAATAAATCCAATATTTGCTAATTATTCACGCGGACAGTCAACACGTGGCCTTTTAAAACATTGACGACATTTCAATGGTGCTCCTCTTTAAATCTCGAGAAAAGTCAAGTGCAGGCTAAATCTCGGGCCCTCGAGAGCTTCGAGATAATGAAATAATGGGGAAATATTGGAATATTGAGTATTGATTTGATTGCGTTTTAATGAAGCATTTTAATATGCTCTTTATTTTACAAAGTTGTAATTTTCAATCAAGGGGGCTACGTGTTAACAATACTTTTTTTACACGAATTCAACAAATCCAGCAAAATATTTTCATATAGGTCGTTCTAAATAATTATTGTAAAGACTGATCTGGTGGTGACAAAGGAAGGAGGTGTTTTCTTTCAACGCATTATGATATACAGGGTGTCCGATAATTATAGGGCAATATTTCGCCAGCGTCAAAGTAATACTAGTAATTCATATAATCATTTTTCCTAACTAAGGTATCAGACCCCAAAGATGCACCTGAATATTTACATTTTCGATTATAACTTTTAAGCAACCCTATATATTTTAATGAAATTTTTTAACTTTGTACAGCCCATATTGACTAAGAATCTTATACTAGAATCTTTCTGAAGTTGTTGTACTTCTTTGAAAGTGACCCGAAAGGGCCGAAAGACGCGTGTCAGGTAACTGAAGATTGAAACTGTGAAACATAACAAGTAGTTTTTACTTCTACCCATAATGGATATACGGTTTCACCAAGAATGTAGTCCAACACAAGTAAGTTTTGTTCAGATGATGTCTGACAATTTTCGTCATTGATATTCAGGACAACAAACCATTATGGCTTTTATTGTAGTATTCCAACTTATTTGAATAATTATTGACACAAATCGTTTCTTTCCGAAAATGATTAGTCCCTTTTTTTTAACAGAAATGTCCAAAATTTTGACCCTACAGGTGCGGTGCCAAGTCCGTTCCTGGCTTCCTTGACTATGTAGAAGAATGAGTTTCTTAGTCGATATGTAATGTTCAAATTTACAAATTTTCATTAAAATATACAGTGTGTGCCCAATATCTTTGTTAGGAGGGACATTAGAGAGAACCATTAGTATTATTTTGACCTCCCCTGTACGCTGGCGAAATTTTGCCCTATACTTCCCAGACACCCTGTACTACAACAGTATATGTGCACTTATTACAATATTACTTTTCCCCTTTCTGAGAGCATCCCAGAATGTCTTTATTTTTAATAGCTACGTGTTGACTGTCATTCAACCTGAAAGGATAATTAGTATATAATCGTTCTTAGCCATGCGATAGCCGGAAATTTTCGGAGTTGTTTAAATGAAGAACAAGGCAAGTGTCACGTGTATCAAGTTTCTGATTACAACCGTGTTTATCTTGATATCAATTCGTTATTATGTTTAGCGCCGTTAATAATAGGAGAAATCCTATTGAAAAACAGCTGTTATAATATGGAACTTAAAAAAAGGGATTAATAATGGTCCGGAACAAACACTGCGAAAAAAATACCGCTTCAGCAGAACGTCTGTGCGAATAAAGCGATTCATATTGGCATTAAATTTTTGAAGATCATACGGTGTTGTTATACCCTAAGATTTAGGCCTAGAGAACTGCAGAGCCCTTAAAGGTTTGTTGTTAGTTGCCGTTTTCTTTAAATAACTGCATGGGTCTATATCCCGACATTTTTTTAAAGGTTACAAGAATGCAAAGTCATCCTATCTAACGACAGCTTTTTACGAAATCAAAACATATTCATTCGTTTTCGAGATATATGTTCTCGGAGTTTTCAGTAGACTGATAGGTGTATTAAATATTACAAATTCATTTCTACTTTTATTTTTATATTTAACAATTTTCTCTTTTGCTGATTGTTTATTGTATACTGCATATACCTGTAAGAAATTGATTTTATTTTTCTCCTATTTTTTGTATGGTAATCCTTTTTACTTTTCTATTTTTTTTCTCTTTTTTATACTTGTAATGCCTTTACTCAGTTGCTATAAGTGTACTTATGTAATACTTTAGAAGCAATAAAGTCTATTGGCTATTGTCTATTGTCTACACATAATACTTTTCAATAACGATGTTCGGGCTTACTGCTGCCTGGCAAGATTGATATTCGTGACATTGTATGTAAGAGTCTATGCCAAACGGTACAGGTATGCTTAAGAAAAGGTGTTACTTGTTAGAGTCACCAGGTGAAATCGTCTGGTTTTATTCTCCGTTAATTGCCATTACTTTTTCTTTCATTACTTTTTAGTCATGTGTGTGTAATGAGCTGTTTACTTAATTTGGACGTTGGACAATTTAGTAATCGTCGAAAAAATCATTTATTTTCATGTGATACTTTAATATTACTTGCTACTTGCTTGATAAACGTTAGCACTGTATTGTTATATATTTACACAGCCACAATGTATGTGTATTAAGATAAATAGATACTTCCATTTTTTGCCTCATTTGCCCTATTTCTACAAATATTGTCATTTCATAACATAAGTTAGGAAAACGAATTTAGCAAGAGAGAAATCGAAATAAAATATTGAATGTTTTGAAAAATCCTCATCAAGAAAAAGGTTTGATATTGCTAGTGGTATAGACGATTGGATAGGCATTTTTCACGTCATAAAAGGAGCTTTTTCCGTCGGAAAAGAGAAAATTAAAAAGTAGGTCATTTGACCTAAAACAGTGGTCTAAAATGCTAAGGAATAGTGCAAGTATCACTTAAAAAATATATTATAGTAATTCCCAAAAGGTACATAACACTATAAAAATATCTGATAACTCCGTTGCCTCGTTCGGGATTGAAAAGACTGAACGTTCTTTCGGACAGTGATTGGTCCGATCCTGTAAATTTGTTTAATTGGTTAATTTCCTACGTTGTTCTCGCAACACAGATACTTTCTAGCTACCACCGTCTCGTACTAATGTGTATAAGTTTGCACCTATTAACTCGATGTGCGGCTGTTATAATTCCAATGTTAGACGCAATGAAAAGTCACTTTCATCGACAAGAGATTTCTTGATTTTCTTGTAGGTATTTTTATTGGTTCACACTGTATGTGTTCTAATTATCAATCTTCTTTTTCTCGTGATTCATATATTATGTAAATCTAAATCTAAATATCTTTGTGTTAAATCATATGGGTTTAGTTGTGTAAGTACAATTGGGTTAGTTTGTACGTTTTCGTTTTGTACCTGTTTTGCAATAAATATAAAATAAATAATTTTTATATTTTTTTGTGGATAGCTTGGGTGAAATAAATATACATCATTTAAGGGTTCTAGGTCGCTAGCAATGCAGGGACTGGGACAGTATATATTCTGCAGATTTTTGTCCATTTAATTTTCTGCCTGCCTTTCAATGGCAACTTATAAAATTGGCTGTGTATACTTTTTCCGTTGTCAGAAAGGGCCATTCTTGTGAGTCGACCCTGATTGATCTTGATATTTACGTTATAGCTATATTTCTTAGCTCTAAACTTATTTTAGAGACAATACACCGCATATTACTATTCGGAAAACTTCAATATTATGGAATAAAAGGTCAAGTTCTCGAATGATTTCGCAACTATCTATAAAACTGAAAGTAAAAGGGGTTTTAAGGCTTTTATAATATATCTAAAGATATAAACCGTTCCACTATTTGCTTAATTTATTTACTGTTCAAAATTTTCCTTTATCTAGAGAACGTCATAACTCTGAAATGACCTTTCTGAGGCCGTGCAAAGATTGTAGACCAACGTCAATTGCTTTCTCCGCACATGCACAGCTCACAGAGCGCCATAAGGGATTTTTTTCTGCGGTGCTAAAAATAATCATAAAAGAAAACTTTGTGTCCCAAATAGGAGTTTTTGCCAATTTTTAGATGTGCGTCCCATTCTCCCTACGGATGTTTTTAAGCTGTATCCAAAGCATAAAAGAAGAAATTTTACGGGTTATTTTTTTCCGATTTCCCGCCACAAGGACGATGTGTTTACTTTTGTTCTTCGGCCTTTGACAAAAAGAGTTTAAAACTTTTTTTCTGTGTTTGCAGTGAAATAAAATATTAATCAGAAAGGGTATTTTGGAGGACGTGAAAAGAGCTACACTATAAAAATAGTACATAAAAATGTTAACATAAAAATTTGCAATTTGCGTAAACTAAATCGTCGTTTATGATGACCGGGGTCTACTTATTTACGCTAATAAACGGCGGTTTGCTGACGATCAAGAGTGTTATTGGTTAATGTGTCTTACCTATTTCGGTGTAGATATGTAGAATAATCGATCCAACGAAACCATCTCGCAACGTAAACTTGCACCCACATTCATTAATATTTCAGGAATCTCTGGTATTGCACAAACGTACAAGGCAATAAAATTGAAAAATTAAACTACGTTTCTGGTGTTAGCGGACAAAAGGGAATACGTTATTCACCGGGATCTCTTGAATTTTTCGTTAGTGTAGGGAGTTTTGGATATTCTTTTAGACGAACTTAGGTATTTTAACACAACCATTCAGTATGCTATTGATTTTCACATAACTATTCACATATTATACCAATTACCTTTTCCCAAAACGTCAGTCCTCTCTATGGCTAATACCAACAGCAACATAACTTTTTCTGTCTTCTGATGATGAACGTTCCTACGTTCGATACATACAGACCAAAATACTTTTTGCGTTTCCTTTCCCCATACTCCATTTTAAGCATGGACTATTTTTTTCAAATTTTGTGTAGATGACGTTTTATCAATTGTAGATGTTTTACTGATGACAATTTGGTGATGGAAGTCTCTTTTACAGATATTTTTATGGCAAATTATCGCCTGATATTGCCTGCTTTATTCCACGTAAAACGGTACTTGATATAGTATAACCTGATTCACTGTACTGTCGATCAATAAGTGGTAAATGGGATGCTATGTCTTGTACTATTAAGTTGAAATAAATACAAATAAATATCTTACTGACTATCAAATTCATCTCCTCTACGAACCTTCCATATAATATTCGACCTTATAAAAAATGCAAAGAAGTGTTCCGATTCCGGGAAAAATCCTTGAGATTTTAAACGATATTTCTGCCTGGAATTGTGACCACAATATATTAAAGATAAGGGCATTGAAAAGTTATACTCTTGACTTTATTTTGAAAGGGCTAGAGATGCGAGAAGTTTAAGTAAGGCATATTATGTATGTAAAGGCTGAAGTTGGGAATGCATCATGGTCAAATTATTTTATTCTTAAGTTTAAAAGTCTCTGATACATCGCTCTTGGTTCATAGAAGTCTGTCTTCTTTCAATTTCCAAATTTACTTCGAAGTGCGTCGGCGGATTGAACTGTCATCCATCAGCGGGGCTCAGTAATAAGAAAATCTGCCGCGTTATTCCACGAGGGCACAGGATTCATACTTGTGCGATGTACAATAAATCAAAATAGACTTCCGAGAAAATCGCCTTTTGCCTTTGTGGCTGAAAGGTGGAAAACATTGAGCAAGAGGAAAACAGAAAGCGGTGTTGTCGGATCGATAATTGGGAACTATTAGAGAATGAATAACGATATGTCGTATGTAAAGATATTATGTTATGCTCACAACAATATGTAAGTCATATTAGGGAGTGTTGTGATTCCATTTTATTTTTATTTTATAACTAGATAGAAAAGTGGATTATTTGGATTCCTTATAGTAAAATAATTACTTGGCTGGGATTACAATTTTTTTTTGTAATAAAGACCTATATAAACATTGCAAAAAAAGGCAAAATAACTACCATCATATTATTATCTTCCCGGGATTCCCGATGGTTTTGGTCGATCCTCCATTGCTCTAGTCACCGCGACAACGCCGCTCGTAACCATCCAAGTGTAACAACGAGACAATCGAGAATCGGTCTCACCGGTATCGTTTGAAGTTGAATTGACCACGAAAACTTAACGGCCAGTGCAAATTCGTCTAAAAATAGTCCGACGAAAAATCGATATATGGGATGAATATTTATAGACCGCTAACTTGTTATGTTCTTATACATCTCGATGGTGCGAGTTAATTAATTTTCTAATTCCCTTTGCGTTAATATGCTGTTAAGCTATTTTAATTTGGCTGACAGGGTAAAGAGTTAATTTATTTCACGTGGGACGCCCGAATATTTTAAATGATTGGAGACAGATTAGGGGCTAGTTCAAGCCTGAAATGTGTGAGCAGCCGATGGTCGAGCAATTGTTGAGGTGTATTATAGAGAGTCTAATTTTGAAACGGAAACTATAGGAATTTTATATACAACTGTCATATAAAGACAATGATTTGACACTCTTTGAAATGTCATAATGACCTTTATTACCGCACTAGCCTGTTAAAAAACGTATTATGTACGATTATATGATATCTCATTTATTGTAAATATTAACAATTAATTCCATTTGGCGTACCGATCAAATGCTTCTTGTTATTTCTTCCGTGATTTATCTGACTCAAGATTTAAAGCAACATTAAAAGCTTCGTTTTCAAGCTGATTTTAAAATGTACAATTGTGACAATGATCGAGAGAAGCAATTTAGTGACAATCCTGCCTGTTGTTTTAGTAATACAAATTCCTATTACCTGTATTCCATATTCAATTTTTAAACTAATTATTTTTACTCAAATAATCATTATAATAATAATAGTTATATTTGTATATAAAATTTTTTGCGTACACGTAGGATACTATATTATTAAAGCGCTCATGTGATTATACTTGTTTATTTTATCATATAGAACCGTCAAAGCAAGTCTAGGGTTATAAAATGAAAATGCATCTATACTTAAAGGCGTCTAATGGGATATTCCGAAAGGTAATAGAGTTTAAAACTAGACCATCGATCCTATAGCAGGGAATACTTAGGGCCCATTACAAACTTAATTTTAAGTCCCCTTTTTGCAAGAAAACCCAAAGAAAAGTTCCCAACTAACAATGACTCTATAGTATTTCAAGCACTGGCGTGCAAGAACAGGCTTTATCAGAGTTAGCAACCAAATAAGTAGTTTAAAATGTCGGAAAAAAATTTACTTTTTGTTCATTTAATAGGCAAAACTTGCGGTCAAAATGCTTTCAATGGAGAAAGAATCGTACGTGGCACGCGACCGCTTCATTTTTCCTTGGGCTAATTTTTTAATGGGTTGCACGCGATTGTTTCGGTTAAGGAGATTCGTATTTCTTTTAAGTAAACAATAAAAAATAATTGTGGATATGAATTTGAAGACGCTTGCCGATATTTGTTTAGAAGTTACTTCTGGCGCCATACGTTAAGTCTAACCGTTTATCTACTGCAACGTTATGCGTTATGCAATTTTTTTAATTATATAAAAACACAGTTTACTTTTATAAATAGGATTTTATTTACGTCATTCAGTACACATGTAAAAGTAACAAAATTTGACAATAAATAATTTAAAAATAATTACCAACAGTTTACTAAACGTCCTAACATTAAATATTAATAAACCAAATATCTTTCATACTTTAACGATCTAGGTACATACTTAACATGAATTGCACAACGATTAAAAACTAGAAAATTACGGCCGTTATAAAAAACCCTTTATGGATTCCGGCCATACTTTTCCATTCATAAAATGTTTGATTAATGAATACTATTCTTTATATGCATTTTAATTGTAAATGGAATAAAACTCATGTGAAATGGACTCTTAAAATCTAACTTCTTTTAAAATAAGTGAGAATATTCAAATTTTTAGTTTTAATAATTACACACCCAGTACAAGAAATCTTGCCATTATACCTAGAATAATGATATTTTTAGTGAAAGTTATATACAGGGTTAGTAAGGTGCTCGCTTTCGATAACACACATATTACAAAGGAAATAAATAAAAGTTGTAGAGTTTATCAAAGCGCATAATGTGAAAATACTTAAAAGCAAAAAAAGTTATAAAGTATAAATGTTTTTTTGTAAATAAAACAGTGTATATTTTTCTGCGTTTTTTACATTTGCTTCCTGCGTTGCCAAGTAATACCTGCTTTTCTCATATTTAATGAGTTTTAATTTTACCTTAGTTAAATGCATAGATATCTATACAGATTTCTTAGTCCCACGAAACTACTTAAATATCAGAAAAAAAAATAGTTACTTGGCAATGCAGCAAGCAAATTTAGGAAACAAAACTCTCCTCTTTTAAATAGCAAATACCAAAAAAATAATATATAGGGCGTTTTCAAAAACATATTTATATTTAATACTTTTTTTTGGAGCAGTAAAATATTTTCATATTATTTCCTTTCATTTATTTTCATCATCATCACTTGTAATTTGGGTGCTGTCGAAGACGAACTTACTGAGTCACCCCGTATAGGAGAGTAAGTTGAACGTAAAAACAATATTACCAGTCTTAAATAGTCATATTTTGATTTAGAAAACATTTGAACACAAATCTACATTTTAGACCTCGATTTGATTATGATTATTTAATTTTTAATTCAATTTTGATTTCGAAATTTATACTTGCGTGTGAGTATTACTGTGGGGAGTCTCGTTATCGGTCGTCGGTCCTATTTGATTGGCTGGCGTGTAATACTGGAAAAAATAACAAAAATCTGTTTAGATAATAACGAAATTTACTCTAATTAAGAAGGTGCATGCCTTCAGAATTCAGATTTAATTATTTTGGACGTTATTACCAATAAACAACCGCTAAAGCTATTAATTTCTTCTGTGGCGAAAATTATGTAACGCCTTAATTTAACAAAATCGACGAACTAAATCCTTTGTAAGCAGAATAATGGTGGTATAAGATAAGATTTACCTGTATATTATTGTCTTTTAATGGAATATTAACAGAATAATTCATTCAACTTGTAGATGTAAAAATTGTTAAAATATCTTGCTAGTTTAAGAAGAAAATAAATTCTTAACTTGTGGCGCAATAGGAAAAATTGAAGTAAACTTTCCAAAATCAAAACTCGGTAAAAATAAAGTTTTTAACCTGTTAAACTTATGGCAAGCAATTACGTTTGTGTTATGATATACTATAAAGGTAATCGAGTTTAAAGTTTTCGTTATAGAAAAGTTTTATTGGTTTTAACCTCTTTCGAATTTTTTATATTCTACCAACACATTTCTATATAATATATTATACATTATCATTATGTTATTATTTGAAAGTAAGATAGTTTACAGTCGCTATATTTACATAGAGAGGTAATTTTAATGACAGGAACTAAAGTTTACTTTTATTATATAAAATTTTTCAAGTGTTGTTACAAGATATTCATTATATTATTATTGTTTCAGGTTGCCACATGGAGAGATTCTCCACTGGTAAGTAGAAGCTTAATATGCATTTTTACCATTAACTGTAATAGATATGAATACTCAATTTTGTCTCCGGTATGAAAATAAACATTTTACCAGGCTTTATATTAATTTGTCCATACGCCAATATTGTTCCTAGTTTTTATAGCCATCTATTAAACGTAGCCGTCGTGTGTAATAATATATTGCCCTTTTGTCACCTGCTGTGCGCTCACAAAGGGGCTATAAGTTAATTTTATTAGTAGGGGAATGCGGGGTAGTTTTGTCCCCTACTTCAAAAGTACAGTTGGTATTACAGTTAAACTCTAATGTCGAGAGATTTTAATTTTATTCCATGTTCCACTGCCTTTTAATAAAAATTAATTTTTTGCTATTTTTAGTCAAATCGTGTTGTGTTAGTGACAGGGCAAATTTTCGAGTATTTATTGACAAAAACAAATTGCAACTTAATAGTTATTGATTTAAAAATAAAAATATAGGGTGATCAAAACAGCTTTTGGCGTATGCAAATTTCCATTCTTTAAGTTTTATGAAAACGTTACTCTTCATAAAAAGTTCTGTTTTATGATAAGCTAATCAATACTGGGTGCGCCAAATTTAATAATAATTTTATCTCAATTGCCATTCATTATGTTCTGTTTTTACAAATTGAAAAATGCAAAAATATTATTTTAAATCCTTACAACTTCTCAACCTGCGCTAATCTAACAGATGTCGTAAAGATGAGACAAAAACTCGTCGCCTGTCACAATGTTATTGCCCTTACAAAATACCTTCCTACCAATTATAGCTGCCGTCGCAAAGAAAGTCCCGAAAAAACAATCTGATATCAGAAGTGGGGTGGATTTGCGATGGCCCTAATTATTCGGTCAAGGGCCGCTCGTTTTTAACGGCCCTTATTTCTGAGCAGAAAGAGGAGCGGCAAGATGTTTTTCTCGGCCTTTGGCCCTTTTTTCATTTCGGAGGGTCTCGAAAGGGCGAAGAGAGCCTATTATTTCTCGGGGATTAAATAAAAGTGCTAGAAAAATAATATCGGTTCGGGATAATGGGCCGGTTTCAGCTCTGTGATATGAATCGTTTACAAAGCTTTTTGTGTAGTTGATAATTTGTTTGTCGCAGCAAAAATGGCTGGCCAACAGTTATAAGGTGTGCTCGAAATATATTGTCGATTTACTGTCAATGTACTTCACTTTCACCAGAAGTCACGCCAAGTTTTGATTTTTAAAGAACAGCCTGTATTTTGTATTCGAATTATTTTTAAAATTACCTTTTAAGGACATACAAGTTGACATTTACTTTTAAAATGGTAGCGTAAGGGCCATTTTACGAGAAACAAAATGGTGTCTATAAAAATTCGATTAAAAAAGTATGTTGGATAAACCAGATAGTTGGGACACCCTATATAATTTTAAATTGTAGATTTAATGCTTCCTTGTAACTCTCCTTTTGAAAAGTATTAAAAGGTTCAGTTGTTTAGATGCTATGGAATCCGGCGTTGACAGTGGGCCACCCTGTATTACTCTATTCTCCAATTAGTGACTTGACTTGACTCGTAATAACGCGGCAATCTAACTTTTGCCCATAACATCGTTAACTGATACAGACTATATTAAGTAAATCCCAAAAACTTTATCCCTATTATCTTCAAAATTAATTAATACGTCGTCGTAGGCATCAGTCTCTTCTCCCACGGGATTATAATCCTTTTTTCCTTTTGTATCAGACATTCACCGTTCCATTGGAGCTAATCAAGTGACGTCACCCGAAAACCTTTTTAACACCGTCCAATCGAATTGGTTTTGATGTCGTAAAAAGTGACGGAGATATTGAGGTCGCCGGTTTTATTTCTTGTTTGAGGAGAAGGTCAGTGGTAATTTACTTTTTTAAATTTAGTACCTTCGGCTCTATTAGGGTTCAGATAAAATCGTTTTATGTCCTCTAGTTTTTACGTCTTCGATTATTATTGCGATTGTTTGTTAGTCCAGATCCAGAGATATTTATCAACGCCAAAAATTCCGGTAGGCACTTTGGTACAGGGAACCAAGACTTTTTCCAGTTTAAGGACCATAGTCTTGTCTTATCCAATTGTTATTTTTAAAGCATTTAAAAAATTCGTATTTGATTTTTAATGACCATGCAAGAATAAATGCTTTAGGGTTAATTCGACGGGAACCACTACTTTTTGAGAGCACGCAAAGTGATATATAAGATTGTCCAGTGTATAAACAATAATTTACATGACCGTAAACTAGATAATATACCTTTTTATGCCCTTGAGTGAACGAAATAATCAACATATATTACATAGTATACGAGAAGATTGATAAGGCGCGTCGTACTCTTTCAAATTAAGTAATATATCAAAAATACTGCTTTACATTATATCCCCCGGAGTAAATAAAGCTTTCAACATTAATGCTAAATGTCAGAAATTTTCATACAACATAATAATGATCTCATGCATATGCACGGAGCCGTTGTGCTCTGATGCCCGTCAAAGGGCGACATTTCGATAATAATTTAGTGAAAGGTCAAATATTCAAGCAATAAGAGATACGAGTTTACATAGACCAGGGTGCTCCTGAATGACGTGCTGTTTTAGGATTCAAAAGTTCATTCACTCCCTTAATTATTTTAATCAGAAAGTGCCAAAGAAAATATAATGGTTAGTGGTAGTACATGATCTTAGTGCTTAGAATCTATTGGTAACTCAGTATATTCCATGAAATGACTGTTGAAAGCATCACAGCAATTTTTTAATCGTACTTCGGTTCAGGATTTCTTTATCCATAAATAATCCAGTTTAAAACTAAAGTGAGACATAAAAGCGGGCATTTTATGTCGGTTCTCAAGTGTCCGGTATTACTGCCTGGTGGCCAGAAACCGCAGAGTCGCTATACGTCGGAATTTCTGCATAATAGAAACAGTGCCATTGTTTCGTACAACTTGGAATTGCATTGGCATTTTGCTGGATTCGCTTGTTAATTTATCGTTCAACAATCGGCTGAATTAGTTTCCGAAAGCTCGTATAGGATTAATGGTAATTTATCGGGGGTTGAGTTTTGATAGGCACGGGGACTCAAACGTTAAGGGGCTACACACCAGTCTATGCTTTATATCATGTAAACGTAAGTAAGAGGTCGTCCATAAAATACTACACTGGAATTTTAGTGATTTAGTGTATCCAATAATGATTAAAACCAAGAAATGCACCCCGATTTCAAAAGGTTTAGGAAGGCGAGAACCTAACACTATGGCGTCCACCATTTGTTGTTTGGAAACTGTTTTATACTATAGCATACTTGCTATTGCGATTTGTTTTGGTTCTATGTATCAGAAGTGTTGACCGTAACGTTGGCACACAAGTGAATGTCATAAAAGTATGCTCCTCTTTGACTTTTGTCTAAATAGTCGGCCTCTGAAAAAGTTAAAGTTGTTTTTCTCTTTGAGTAGCGAAGATAATAAGGTAAATCAAAAAGCAAAATGTTACAAAAAAATCAGGCTAGAGTATGATTTGAATTCTTATTTGATTTTGTAAGTGTTTTATAGGGAATTACAATTTTACTGGAAAACACTTTATAATTGTTACACGCGGTATTTATAACAAAAAACAAGTCTCTATGCGAGCGCTTTTTTTGGAAGAGGCGACCTGTCATGTAAGAAAAAAATATCCACACGGTTTAGACAAAAATTAATTTTAAAATTTTGGTTACTTTTTTGTGGTGAATTAATTTCTTGGAGAAGTTAGTGTATTATTATTTAAAATCAAATAATATTGGTGCTAGTGAGTAATGAAATTATTAATTACTATGGCGAGAACATACACATGCATATCAGAGACATTATTTACGACGGCTATTAAAGCGATATTACCAACATTTCCTATTTATCGACCGATTTTTATAAGACAAAACAACCAGGAACTTTTCTTTGCATTGCATTGCTCTTATCAGATACGATTATTATGTGCATGATTAGGAAATATCGACAATTTTAACTTGTATGTAAGTAAACAAATATTGCTGATCATGGACAGAGAGTGCTCTAAACACAAAACGAAGTGAAATGTGCCAACGAAACTTATCTACAGTGTCAGGGAAAGTTCAATTACTTATTCCAATGTCATTATGTCGTAGCAAGACCAACGTGTAGCATAGATTGTTGCTGATGCAGTGGCATGTACTGGTGTTGATGTTGTGGCTGATGCGAGTGTTGATGCGAGTGTTGATTCGACCGGGGCACGGTGAGATTGCCGTGATGAGTCGCGTGACCAGTCACGTGACGCGGGCAACGATTTAACGTGCTCGATTGGTTGTTATTTGGCTGAGATGATTCGTGTAAGTTGTTTATGTGTTGATTAGAGTGTGATTTGTTTAATTTTTGTTTCTAGAAAAAGATAAATGGATGTTTTAGCGTTAATTGTAAAAGCGTATTTGCACACAGATTAACTTGATACACTTACCCTTCCGTTGTCGAAATCTCTTCCCACTCCCAGTGTGAGTCTGGCTTTGTTCTTTATAGCATCGCTAATTGGTATTTTGGCTCGTTTAGCCTCCAGGTGGGATTTGTAGCAAAATTCTAGAGCAGCTACGCCCATTGCTAGAAATAGGCCTCCGATTAGTATGTAGAAGACGCCGGCAACATTGCTCAGCGATAGCTCGTTTCGTGGAGAATCCTGCAACAATTTCAATTTTAATAAGTATCTAAAGAAATTTAAAAAAATATCGCAGTGGTGTAAAGGGCAACAGCAATTATTTACTCGCAGTCTTTGCCCCATCTCACTTTTTTGGCAAACCCTGTAGGGTAATAAATATTTTTAAAAGGTGCGCACTTACCAATTATATACCTTTTTTGGAAAATTAATTTAGAAATGCATAAAATCGAGTATAAAATTACTTTATCAAATCATTGATTCACATTCTTGCTTAAATACTATTTGTTATACTTAAACAAAAGTACACACCTATATACTTTTGCTTCTTACACCGGCAAGGCTTACCATAAATTTTTTACTTCTGGTAAAGTTTGTAAATCTTTTCACCGAGAAGTTTTTGGGAAATTTTTAAGTTTCAGTTCTTGTTCCTGCCTTCATGGAAGTAACTTTAAATTCTACTTAGTACGAAATCCACTGCGATTCTTATGTAAAACATGACTTTTCGAAGTCTTAGTTTTAGTTCGAAATAGGTGATCGATACCGTAAATAGCGCATGCAGTGCAGGGGTGTTTAAAATATTGTTTGATATAAATAAGTGTATGGTTGTGGAGAATTTAATTATAAAAGTTTGCACGCATAAAATTACTTTATCAAATCGTTGATACGCGTTCCTGCTCAAATATTATTTGTTAAACTTAAACGAAACTATATTTTTGGTTCTTACACCGGCAAGGTTTGTAGTTGTCGGTATTAATGTTTTTTTTTCTAGTTTTGGATTTGATAAAATTTAAAATTTGGCTGGGCAATTAGGTTAATAGCCAGGCTTCATTCCTGCCAGACACATTCAAGTTTTGTCTTTTGCTTAGCAAATTATTTTTAGTTTTACCCGAAAAAGGTCGGCTAGTATTTTGGCTTCTTCTTCTTCCTTAACCCGTTTTGGTTCGATGTGATATCTGACTAATAAAGGCGCGGCTTTAATGAATTTTCTTTTTGGTCAATACGTCAGCTTTAGCCACTCACCCAGACGCATGACTCTATTCCTGATCTCGCCCTTAATGCTTTCATGCGTATGGAGAGACATCTATTTAGCCTCTCCAAATGTATGACTCTCCACACTTGCCAGGTACTTGGTTTCATTTTGTCAGAAAACTAGTGAGTTGAAAACACTTCTGACATTGCCTTTTTTCACACAAAACAGAAGAGATACCGATGTTCAGCAGTAGATTTTGCAAGCTGGCTGATAATTTTGATATCCGTCTGTCAGAACTTTTCCTTGCAACGTGTCTGACCTATTGCCACTGTAGCTTTGTTACTCGTTGCAGAATATGGGTATATCTCACTTCTTAATTTCTATGTGAGGTTGACTGCACATTCTCCTTTCTTTCCCTCGTTATTTGTTTCACAACTTGTGTTGTGGCAGTTTTCCTCAGGCGTAGTCTTCACGCCGTATATTCTGGGAAATTTTTCTACCCGCCCTTGGTATGGCATAATAAACTCACTCAATATTCCTAACGTATCGTTCCGAACAAGTCCGCCGTCGTCATCGCTTCCACCTTCTGCCAGCCTTCCCGTGATCTATCATTTTTCCCATTAATTTATTCCACATGCAATTTTCACACACGGCTGCAGTAATTTACTATTTAACGGTCGTTTGGTAACGGCTCTGTTAATTAGTTCGTTTTTAGGGGCAAATTTGGGGGAAACAAATTACGTTATTACCGAAATTAGCGGTTTTAATAGTGCAACGGTATTTCGTGACGTGTCGCAAGGGTGGTAAAATTTAAAATTTGCACACGTAAACGTACAACTGGCTGATCGTAAACGGAAATAAAATATCGTTATTTTACAATCGTGTCAAGAATGACAGCTTTTTAAACTATTCTTGATGTCAAAAATGACTTCTTATAAAGTCAAGAGACGAGATTTTCTCAGAAATGAATAAGGAGTCAAACAATTGTTTTTATTTTAAGGAAAAGTAGGGGCCTCTACCATTTTTTCTTTAAAAATTTTAAGTTTAAATCTTACAAGAACGCGTTTGGTAAAAAGAAAAAAAAAGAAGCGTATAATTATGAAATTGTTTTCTTAAAATGGTCCCAACAATCACGTACTGAAATATTAGCCTATCATTAAAGAACACCCTGTATATTTATCGATTAGTTCTATGTAGTTTTGAAATACTCTTGGCCATAATAATTTAAGCTAAGCTAGCTGAACCTGTCATCCTACACCCCGATGTGAAATAATTACTTAGAAAATGTCTCTAGAAATTGCACTTTCAACTCTTTCTGGCAAGAATTCAGACCGAGATAAGGCGCCTCCAGAATATATTTTAAGCGATCCTAGTCCAATTTTCCGCTTGCCGTCGTCCGTTTTTTCCTTTTTGTTCCCGAAAATTCCAGATTTATTGTTGAATTTAAGGTGCACAGTTTTATTCCCAAAATAGCTGTTTAGTTTACTGTTATTTTGTTTGCGTTTCAAGAATACAGACGCTATGCGGGATTAAATTTATTTTGTATGATATTTTTGTTTGATGTTTACTTTACTTCTAAGATTGAAAGAATTTTCCCCGAGGAACATAAACTTTCTTTTATTTACAAATAATCACAGTTTAATATATTGTCTTATTCCACTGTTGATTGTAAAGACCTTAGACATTTTTTTCCCAAGACAAATTTAATTTATGTAAAATTTGCCACAGTTCTTTTTTCCTAAGTTGGGTAAATTCTTAGCTTCTCTTATAACATTAAAAATTGTATCAAATTTTGGGATTTCTATATTGAAATAAAAATTATGAATTTGCTTCTTACGACACTTTTCCCATCCTCATTAATTTGTACAGGTGCCCTTCCTGGCAACTGTTTAGGAGGGGCTACCATTCCAGATTTTCTTTCCCTAAGAAGCCTGTAGATTGTTGATTCACTAACGCCCGTCAGATTGGCAAATGTTGATACTAGGTTTCGAACAGTACCAGAGGTTGTTTAATGTACAAGTGTGTCATGTACATTTAAAACAATTGTCACGCCCTTATAAAACACTGGGAAATAATTATTCGCCATTTTCATAATAGACCCGCACAAGCTTTCGATAACACGTTAAAAACTAAACTAAGTCTGTTGTCAACCGTTAAGAAATAGAGTATAGTGGGTATAGAAGAGTGTGATTTATTTATAACATACGATCCCATTCTTAAGATTTAAAACATCGGTCATATCTGTTACATCCACTAACGTGATTCGTTACGTCGATAAATCGGTATTCGCCAGCGTAAAATGTTATAAAATAACGAAATCCGCTGCCAGGAGCACTACAATCCGAATTTTTGGCACAAGTTCAGAAATTGATAAGGGACGATGTGCTGCTCTAGACAGGGTGTATGAACTTCATCATTTTTTTTTATCGCAGTAGCATTGCAAAGTTTACCCGTATATATTATTCGTTTTTTTTGTAGTTTTAATAGATTTTGCGTGTTCAATTTATAATCTCATATTGGGTCCTATTCTATATAGCTAAAGCTTTAAACAGATTAGATGCAGGGACCCAAAATTAGGTCAGCTTAAAAACTATACTAAAATATAGGATAGAACAGCAGTTCTTAAACTGTGGGGTGCGCTCCCCTTCTTTTGTTTAAATTTTTTTGCAAACATATAGGTGTATCACAAAGAAGCATCACAACTAAATTGAAATAACACATTTCTAAGGCATAGATGTAATAACTAATACGTGCATACTTTAAAGTACAGAACCTATCTAGGTTTAGTTAGTTAGTTTAGATAGATACTCTACATGAGCTCCTTTTCTATTTGAAGTTTATTTCTATATTTATACCCAGTTTCGCCAAGGTAAGAATTAGGAAAAGTAACAGCATCGGAAACACTTTTGCTTTAATAAGAGAATAATTACAACAAGATTTGATTTTTCCGCGCTACTCAATGCCCTTGAGCCCCCTTCCCGAAAAAAAAAGGAAACTACTTACCTGCTTGTCTTTCAGACACTCGGTTCGGTCGTACCACCACTTGTTTTTGAGCTTTGTTAATTCTCCGTCTTCTTTTAAACTCAGAACAGCTAAATTTACAGCATCTCTAAAACAATGGTCCATATATCATTCTGTTGAATAATGTCAATCATATCAAAAGTTTAACCGATTTTGAAAGGTTTAGATTAGGTCATGATATTTTTAGATTTAAAATTGGAATTGGAATAATATTATAATTATGTTGACCATGAAGTAATTAAGCCTAGCGTGGGCTGCCTTTGAAAACCTAAAAGATAATTCTGAGAGAGTGGTTCAATCAGTGTGTATTGCCGGTCTTTGCCTACTGTAACGAATGCACTAAAAGTTACCCAAGGAAAGATGGATTTCCAATGCTCATTATCCTTAAGAGATCAAGTCGAAATAAGACGAATGGAAAAAAAAATTGGTGGTCTGAAGTGAAACTGGACCTAGCTAGAATAACCGACAACATATAGATAAGAAAAATGGCATAGTCGAGACTGACAGGAATAATCCAGAAATAGAAGACTATCTCCTTACTGTTCGAAGAGTAGCAGGAATAGGTTCAGCAGCGGACTTTCACGGCTTGCGTGATGATGGCGACGATATTTTTTCGATAGTTTTTTGACATAATATATGCTTCTAATGTAGCTGGTAAAGAAACTCTGAAGTCGAGGACAGGAATGGTTTCTTCTAGTAGTAAGAGGTCTTTTATTCTTAGTTTCGAAAGCCCTTTACCACCATCATTTTTTAATAACTAAATCCAGTAAGTAAGATATTTTACCACAAAGTGTATCATTCTTACCTTAACGGTGACCCTAAGGGGGTTGCAACTCCAAACCCTTTGGCATCAAAATTGCGTCCCACCTTCATCGTGTCACATGGTTCTCTTTCATTAATGTAGTCATTCTTAGGTGACTCTATGAGCAAAGCGTATTTTCCTAGAACATAAAATGTCAATTAGAACATATTTTTCTAAAAAAATTGTTTTACTAAACTTACCTTTTGATTGGCGCACTCTGCGAATTCCTTCATCATAGGTTTTTACAAAAACATGTTTTCTTGAATTCATAAATTCCCACATTCTTGAATACAGAGTTATTTGAGACCGCTAAAACAAAAGAGACAACATTTTGGCCTTCGAACATTTTTCGCATGGAATTGACTTAAAACACTGTTACGATTTCTCATACTATTTCCATCTCTTTTATTGATTGTAGTTTTCAATACATACAAATTTTATGCAGTGATTTTTAAAACATTTGCAATAATCCATATTGTCCTTACCCTAAAGAAATCCCAAGTTGCACCCTGATACAAAGTACCATATTCAACTTCTGTTTGCGATGCTAAGTCTTCAGGTGAATTGATCGGTGCCACCATCCGTTCGACTGTTAAAAAGGCCGCCAGGTTGGCAGTGTAGCTGGAGATGATGATGAGGGTGAAGAACCACCAACAAGCCCCCACTATTCTTCCCGAGATCGATCTTGGTGATATGTCTCCACCTTAAATAGAATATGTTGAGTTTACTAGTCTATTTCAAGCGTAATGACTGGTATTGTCATGGTTAAGGGAGTGAATTACCTTGTTGCATGAAAGCTGCCAAAGAGAACCATAACGAATTTAAAAGGCTAAAATCGTTCGCCATTGTCCCTCCGCTGTTCGTGTGAAGATGAGGGGGGTGCCTTACAGGTTCATCGGTGTGATGCAGGATTCTCCATTCGTAGGGAGAAAACCTGGATACTACAAATAGTACTATGCTGACGCCCACGAAGGCAAACACTACACTAATCTGAAATTTAAAAAGGTGTGTTATGATACTTATAAGTATATTTTTTTGATTTTTGTTACCCAGATTTCTTGAGACAAAGGATTTAAAAAGCTGAACACTCCAGGCTTCTGTTTCATGGGCTTCTTGATCATAATGGAAATACCCAAGGACATAAAAGGTTTGCTGAAGTCAATAACTCGTTCCCTTTCCGATGTAATTGTGATTGGGGCTATTGCCATATCTGCTTCCTAGAAGAGAGTTGAAAAGTTAGAAAATGTGCCTAATCCAAGTGTTTTGGAAATGCGTCTTTACTTACATTTCTTACAAGTTCCCCCACCATACCGTCCCAGCCGCCCTTGACCTCGTTGTTTTCTGCTCCATATTTTCCATCCTTGACAATTCGTAATTCATCTGAAAAAACAAAGTCAGGTAAAACAAAAATAATTTCTTATTGATTCTAGATTCTTGTTTCCAAAATTTAGAAGAAGCTTTCAAGCGTTTGTAAGGGTGCTTAAACACAGCATATCATGTCATATAAACTGCTTCAGTTTGGTTGCAGTATTAAATCAAGAGAAATGAAATGAACATATTTTTTAATCGGAAAAGATCACTAATAGGATATAGTACAAGTCAACATAATTAACATAATACATATACATAAATTAAATTACTTTACAGCTAAAAAACATACATTAAAAATTCATCCATTAAACTTATTATTACCTAACCCTAAGTCTATATCGGTCATATTGAAAATCACTGCCAAATCTTGTCTCGCAACAATGCTACATTGTGGTACGTATCTGGAGTTCTAAATTCTGAAATATTTTTTCTACCAAACTTAAGTGTCTTAAAAATGAAAATTGAAGGTAAAGTCATGACAGATTCATTTATGAATGTTGGTTTACATGATTCCTTAAAGGCTTACACACACCGATGCGGCCACGGTAGCGGTGGCGGCCGCGGTGACGATCATATTAGCGGTCGGGCGTATTCACACCAAAGCGGTGAGTGAAGCTGTAAGGTAGTTGCCGTTTACAGATTTTATGTATACGAAAATATTTCTATTATTTGTTTATATGATAGACGATGTGGAAGAAGAGACTTTGTTACTATTAGCTCCTTGTCCCACACTTCGTTTTTAGCCCTTATATTTTAATAATTTGGATGGCTTATATCAAAAAGTATGGGAAATAATTTAAGGTTTTCTATTAATAATTCTATTATATTATTTGCCATTACTATTGTCACTTCTTGCAGTCAAAGTTGACACGTTGTATTTGACCGTCACCGCATATCAGAACGCTGCCCTAGGCCGCTTGATCTATATAGACCTGCCCGCGCTGGTATGATTTCATTCATTTATTTCTATGTGTTTGGATTGGTCGCCACCGCGGCCGCCACCGCTACCGTGGCCGTGGCCGCGTCGGTGTCGACCAAACGTATCGAATCGCTCTTTTTTGCATTAATAATAGACGTTGTACTGCAGATGAACCGCCCCAGAGAATGATACCATATCGAATGATGCGGAGTAGAACATTTTAGTGATAAGGATCTGCCTCAGTGTATAATGGTACCTTTTCTGAAAGAGTTCGTGATCTACGGAGTCAAATGCCTAGATGTAGTTGATAACCAACTAGTCTGGATTCTTAGTCACTTTTAAGGATTCATGGCAGGGCAATGATAAGGCTGCCAACTAGCATCATAAGGGTGTATTAGTGACAAGTACTTAAACACCAAAATTCACCACATATATATGTTCAGAAAAGAAGACCCTTAGTACTACCTAGTGGGGAGAACATACTACAATATTACAAAATTCCCTCTGAGAAAAGTTTGGTGTTACGAGCACAAATTAGCCTCTTATGCAGAATGAGAACAGATTACTTTTGACTCCCAAGCATCTCCATAAAATCAACCTGAAGAGGTGTGGGAAAGTTGGCGACCTATTGTCTAAAAAGAAAGAAAAGGAAAAGTATTAAAACCCATAATTTTTTGGCTGGACGCTGGAAAACGAGAAATCGTAATAATTATAATAGTTAATTTATACACCAATTGATTCGAGAATTTGTCAGTATAATCAGATCAATGTGCCATCCATGCCTCATCATCACGTATATAAAATAAACTACATTTGTAGATTGAACGATTTCCATAACCCTGACGATCTACTTTAAGTCCATAATGAAATAATACGAAAACAAACACCATTAAAACCGTGCTTAATACACCCTTTAATATACCTTTTTCCTCTATTCATAACCTTAATAGCATTTAAGTATGTCAAGGCTTGCCGCAGCCCTTGCACCGTTATGCTAGCGTGCAAGTGTAAATGTATAATACGTAATTGATTTTTCATTCTAGTCGGTTCAAGTTTTTAAACGTGGCATTAAAATTTTATATACAGACAGGTAATTGTATCCCTTTTTTGTCTTGCGACTGTTAAGTAAAACATTCATTAATATGCAATTTTTGACAAATAATCTTTAAAAAGTCTTAAGAAAAACGTAAAGAAACATCTTTGTTTCACTTGAGAAGAACTCGATAACTGTCATCTGGATAATTTTAGAAAAGCGAGGAATAGACAAGGATTCCATAGAAAGTGCCCAAAGTACCAAAAACTATATAGGAATGAAATCTGTTCAATCAACATTATTCTTGATGTTGGTTACTGAAAAATGTAGAAAGTTTGTGCCACAGGTATATGCTATGCACACAATAGGGTAGTAATTGCTAAAGATGGGAAAACATTAGTGGATAACCTGAAAATATATGAGGAAGGATAATAATGAAAATTAGCTATGAGAAAACACACAGAACGACATAAAAGTCTAAGCAAGAATAACATCAGCAGACAAACTTTTCGGGAAAGAAAAAAACATAAAATAAACATAAAGTCACAGCAAGAAGTGGAAGGAAACCGAAAAAAATAAACTCCACCATCTACTCCCGAGGAAGTTAATTATGCCTTAGTAATAAGTAAGTAGGAAAGTACTTTACATAAATATCGAAATAATCGAAACTGAGGTAATTGAACAAGAAGAAGAGGAAAAAAAATCGAGTAATGTTATAAGATAATAGTCAGTAATAGATAGTTTAATCCAATGCATATTTTAAATATTCACCGTTCAATCTAAATACTTTAACTTGAAATGGTAATTAAATATTATTTCTCTAAGATGTCGATTTCCTGTTAGCCATAAAATCCACCCAGTTTGCTGTCTCGAGATTCTATTATTTGAAAGTGGTTTTATTTACCAGCTAAGAGCCTTAGAAATACTTTTAAACGTCTTATCGATTTGGAGATTTCCCTGTCTTCAAAATAGATCAAATTTCAATGAGAAAAACAAATTTATTGTAGAATATAAGAGTCAACTGTTCGTAAATGATAAGGAAATGTGTTGCTTGTTTGTCAGTAATTTATTTAGGTTAGTTGCTTAAAAATGTCTGTGAATTATGGATATATTATGAAAATGCTACAATTTGTATCCGATAAGACAACATTGACCTCGCGAACAAGTCCCATCACAAAAATAGCATTTTAGCGTGAGCGCGAGCAATAAATATTGTAAATCAATAAAAGCTAAGAGATAAAAATGTTGTGTTCTCTAAAATTGTGGGGATTTATGAAATTTACTATACATTTTCTCAATAATAAAAGACTTACAATTGATATTGAGTTTTTTCGAGATTAAATCGGCTAGATCCTTACAATAGCCCTCAAATCTGTCGTTGCCCATTAACAGTTCTCCCGGCTCGTCCTTTCTAACAGATATATATGGTTCTTCCTAAAAGAATAATATACAGTAAATAAATATTTTTCGAAGATCTCTAATAATGTAAATCCACCTGACAAAAATCGAATTTATTTTTATAATAATAAGTTTACTCTAAGTAAATTTTATTTCGCTCTTGCTTCTTGAACAAGTAATATTAAATTTGTTACAAAATATTAAAACCAGTGCTTTTGGCTGTGACGGACTAGATATTATAACGTTGACATTACTTTGTGGTCCGGATATATTGCAACATTTGATACAGATTTGAAATAGCTGCATCGAGAATTCCTATTTTTCCTTAGCATAGATGCAGGCCAATGTGACTCCTATTTTCAAAGTAAATAGTCCATGAGACTTTAATTAACCCCCTTTAATTCCAACTTTAAATACTCTTTCCAAAGTTTTGGAAAGGATTATTGAAGGTCACAGTCATGTTTCATATAGCTGTTGAACAACCCTGTCTAAGGCAACGGATGATATTATTCAAGGCCTTGATAATATATTTTAATTTTACTTGATTACAGTAAAGCCTTTGATATGCTTAATCATAAAATTATGATATCAATATTACGTTATATTGTATTTGTTAAAAATGTTTTGAAATTAATTTAATCTTTTTTGTCCAATAGGATAGAAATAAAGGTTATTGATGAAAGATGCCCTCGTAGTTTCCGGAGTTCCGTAAGGAAGTATCCTTGGTCCTCTGCGATATATGTTGTATACCTTCCAATTTCAAAAATCTTTAAGACTTTGTAGCTGGGGTACTTACGCAGATTATACTCAGATATATTTTACCTTTGATCCATCCCACATCGCTAACTCACTAGGTAATATTAAAAGATAGTAACGAAAATATTTTTCATTGGATTTATAAACGTTTAAATACTATTATTATTATTATATGTCTTATGACCGGGGCCAGAATTTTAAAAATATATTTCTATTCAGTTTTAAGCTACTTCTAATGTACCATACTAATATAAAAAATGTGTGTTATAAGGATTGTTCCAACCAGCAATCCGGGACTATTTTTTAATCAGAAATAGAGTTTACCAGATGAATATTGCATGTAGACCCCAGAATGCCTTGTTAAGGTTGATTGTGTTTGACAATTTGAGATTGTCATGGACTGATGGTTGGAACAGACCTATATACTCACACTATACCAGGCAATTAGAAACATGTGTATCATACTTACGACAATTGTGGTAACAACGTAAGTTTTATTTCTCTCGATGTGAGCTGCAGGTTTCAATCGAATATATTTTGCTGCAACTGGATTAAAACCAGTTTCATCGCTCCATTCGGCTACTTTGACCATGGCGCTGTTAACTGTCATTTCGACGACGTGTAGGGTGTAATTTTGACGTCTACCTTCTTCGCTAAATCGTGTTTCGCCAGTCAAGCCCTCTATTTCAACCTAGAATCATTACGATATAGTTAAGAGGTGTGGTTTGTATACTACACTGTATAGAAAGGATTTGATTACAAATATTTCAAATGCCAAATTAGAGAAGAAAATGAGAATTAGGCTTCACTAAGTTTAGTTATACATGTTATACATATTTTTTTCTCATTACGTTACAGAGCTTTAAAAAAGGAAATATGTTTTCCGACATATCCGCCAATTTGAGACTGGGTTTCATCTACTTTCCTGCTTCTAACAACCCATAAACCATAACTCAAATTCTACCCGGGATCCGAAAACTTCATAAAATTGCAAATAGCAAAGGTCTTCCAAGTCTTTCAAAAGTTAGAAGCCTTATACCTAACCATTTTTAGCAACTTAAAAAATCTGTTAATTTGAATCTCCTCTGTGTGATGTGTGTTACTTCAATAGAATTCCTTTAAATATGATAACTATCAAACTACATATTTTGAAGTTATACTTCGTACTAAAGTACCTGTTAAATTTTTTTATTGTTGTTCTTAATCATAAAATAAAAAAAATTGGAATTCATCATTATAAATTCGATGCAAATCCAACAAACAAAGGCATACATATACGAAAAACATGTGCCGCGTTTTAAGCTGCTAAGAAAATGGCGTGCTATATAATCGCCATTAAACACGAAAACTGTTAATTCCTTAGATAATATCGTTCCCCGAAATCAGTAGTTTCTCTGTTTTGTTGATTGCCATTTTTGCGGCGAAAAGTCGCGATAATCGCTGGACGGGAAAGTAATGACGGTCGTTTTAAACGCCTATTTTCAGTAGTCGTCAATAAATCGCGTTTTTCATTAACAAAATTTTTTTGCGAGACTGGTTGTACTGGTGTAAATAAATGTACAGATTTTATGGGCAACTTAATTTAGAAATGTATATCATTAGCATTTTTATAGTTACAATGTTAGAATTAAGAATTCCTATGGTCTATCTCAGCAAAATATGTGTCAGTCGTAAATAATAGCTGTTAAGCTAAATAGAGTATGTCAACTGAACCGATCGTAGCACGAAAAACGAAAATGTTTTTTAATCTTAGTCAGTTTTTGTGGAATTTTCTGAGATGCATATTTTTAAACCAAAAAATTATTAGAAGTGATTTTCTTTGTTAGTTATACCGCTTTTAACTACGTGTTGAAACCAGTTTTATTAAATTAGCATAAGATCGATTAAAGAAAAATAGAATTTTGTTTTTGGAATTAACTTTTTTAAAGTATGGTTCTCAAACACTACCTTTCTTAAATATCTTGAAATTTTATCGCCATGTTCCCAGGGTGAGACCCACCCTCCTGATGCATTGCAATCTAAAATTTTGCTTCCGTTATTATAAAATTGTCCTCTTCCCGGTCGGTTGTTGATATTCTTAAAGTTGTCTGGTTTCTTTCTTAAAATCTTATTAAAGGCTTCGACCAACACGAAGACGGCGTCGTACATGAGAGCGGCTTGGGCTGATATCGTTTCTCTACCAGCTCCTGGTGATTGTATGGCATCCAGTCGTTTCCATCTGGGATTCAATTAAATAATATAATTCAAAAACTAATATGGAAATGTTTGAAAAAATAATAGAAGATATTTTTATGGGTATAAAATCACAACATTTACTGCGCCCATATAAATTACAAGAACTTACCCTTCCAAAAATTCGCGGACCGGTTTTCTGGATACATCAACAATTCTAAATCCAGTGATATTGATTGCTCCGTACTCAACCACTTCTGCTTCCCATCTGTCATCCATAACCTATAATAAAGAGCGGCATTTAGGTTCATATTATCAATGCCCTGATAACCCTAAGTACTAGATAACTTTTAAAGATACCATTGTTGTGATATTACTATTAATAGAATATAAAACCACACATTATGCTTTTTTTTTACAAAAAAAAAGTTGTACGCCACTGTCATTTTCCCATGTGGATATTTTTACTAATTCGCCTGGTCAATTCTATATGAAAACGGTCTCTTCCGTTTTTTTCGTCAGACGCACCGTTTTTAATTAAAATAATTAAATTGAAATTAAAACTCATTATGGTTAGATTAGGTAGAATAGCTTTCCTAGACCTCGCCACCACTAACACACACTTCTAATTTCACTGTTGTAGTTAAATAAAGATAAATTATTTATTTATTTGTTATTATTAACATTGATAATGACAAATTTTGTTTTATACAAATTGTTGAAAATAACCATCTTCTCTTTTTTTTTAACTGATCAAAAACTTAAACAAGTCGATCTATAAGTCCGCCTTACGGTTCTGTGGCTATAGAAGGAATGCATATAAAGAAAAAACTGATGTACCGGGTCTACTTAGTTTACCAATAAGTTTTAAATAAAAATAACCTAATTTTCTGATAATTAGACCGTGTATGAATTTTTTCCCGCCCACGCATTTCTCGGCGGCCGCTTCTAGTGGATGAAATAATTGTTGAGGACACAATGAATAAAATAATGCATAAAAAATGTGTGTTCCACTGCGTTTTTTTACCTATTTCCACTGAGAGTGGACAGTGGTGTGGTTTAATTATTAAAATAAGAGGAAGTAAATTTAGTTTATTAACTTATAAAATATTTATATGAAACAAGGCACCGCACGCTTATGCCGCTACAGTTAAACCTGACTTTTTTTATGCCTTTTACCCCCCCCCCCCGTCGTAGCCACAGACTCGTAAGGCGGACTATACTTTGCTTGGAAATTTATAACATTTTAAAAAACTGTACAAGAAAAAATTAGTCAAAGATAAATGACAATTTCTTTGGGTTTCTAGCAACAAATCTTTTTAAATTTTTTTCTCATAATAAACGAATTAAAATAGTTTACTCCATCTTAACATCGAAAAAGATTTTTTTCTGATATATTTAGGTAAATATTTTTTTTTTAAATCATTAGTGTGTCGAAAAATTTACTGAAACCTATCTATGTCCTAAAAACTCGATTTAGCCAATTTTGGCTTTAATAATAATTTTTTTCCAACTTATTTAGGTATATCAATTTTTTTTTAGCGATCTACTAGATCGACAAAATTACTGTAACCCATTTACGGCCTCGATTTAGACTATTTACGTCCTAACAACTTGGTTTAGTTTGTCATAACATTGAAAAAGATTTTTTTCTAACTTATTTAGGCAAATAATTTTTTTTTTAACCATTAGTGGATCAAAAAATGTACTAAAACATCTACGTCCTAGAAAGTCGATTTAGTCAACTTTGAAGTTGATAATAATTTTTTTTCAACTTATTTGAGTACATAATTTTTCTTTAAACAAGTTAAGGATTATTCTATGTTTTTACTTTTTTAGTTTACATATAGTTGTTTTTTTTGTTTTCTAATGGAACATCAACTGTATTTTTGACAGATTAACGTAGTTAGCGTTAGTCAACTTTTATATGGTGGTCTTCTAGACTGTCAAATACCTCCACCTAATTTGTATGCGCCCTTATACATTAGGAAACACTTTTTTTCGTGCCTGTTCCTAATTCCGCTAGGCAAATTTTTGTTTTAATCATAGTTTGTTCATTTTATTCAAATTTACCTTTCCAACGTGAATTTACTGACGTGTAATCCCCAATGTCAAAATTTCGCTTTTTATAATTTTGCCAGCATATGCATGAGCGTTCCATTGCATATTCATAACAGTATTCCACCTCAACTCAACGTTTTTTATTATTCTTCGTCTGGCTAATTTTTACATCATAGTAAGAAATGAACTGTAGTTTGTTGGAACACGCAAGAAAGAAATATCATTCATAAAAATCCATAAAAGCATAAAAATATTTTTAAATATTTTTACTTGAAATTACGAGTAAAACACCAAAAAAAAATGTTTTACCAAAAAATATAAACTGATCAATACGAAAAAGGAGCCACTTATAAAAATGTTCGTAGTTTTGAACAAATTATTTTTATGATTATAATATTATCATGTTTTGCTTTTTTATCGAATACAAGAAAAACAAAGATAAGAACTATTTTTTTTCTTTCATTTATAAAAACTATATGTCTCTACTGGGTAAATATACATTTTTAGTTGCTACTTAATGCAATAAACAATTTATATTAAATTAAGTTCGTGGCTCCTTTTTCGCTTTGATCAGTGTATATATAACAACAAAAGTTGTGGGCATACAAATGAGCATAACTGTTTGTGTATATAATATGTCCTTGTTTGTTTATTTTCCATTTTTAAATGTAAATGTCATCTAATCTAATTTTTCACACCTGAACATGAGACATATATATTGTTTACAGTTTACCTGGTCTGAGATTACTCAAAATCAAATATGTGACGTCGTAAATCCACGGAAGATTGATTTTCCTTCTGTATCGAGCGCTGATCTCTTTTAAAGCAAGCTTAAATTGAACATGCATTAATGTTTGGTTGCCCTTGCTCAGGCACTGCGTCGCTACTCCTTCGATTTTTCGAGATGAACTGAGAGCACTCGCTAAAAGATTTCTGAACGACAAATTTGTAAATTGAGCGTAAAGCTTTCATTCTTCATTTTTATAACGCAACATGCTCTCATTTCAGAACAGTAAAGTGAGAAGGAAGATTGCTCATCTCATGTTTGTGAAATGTTTCGATGACCATGCGTCTTAGGGGTGCCTATGCAACAATATCATTACTTACCAATCCAGATAATAAATAATGATAAGTTCTTCTACCCAGGGCGATGTCTCGCACGTGCCCCACGACTATTTCCTTGGCCATGTCAGCAGAGCAGTCCAAAACAACGTATTTGTTTTCCCATCTGGATTGTTCTTCCAAGCCCCTCAAAAATTGTAGCGCTTCGGTTACGTTCCCTATTCTTCTTACCGTTCGGACTTGAAAGTATTCGTTTCCTGGAGTAAGTGCTTGATAGATTTGTTGAAGCCTTAGCAGCCCTAGAATATGAAAGGTTCAGTTAAAATATTTTTTACGTCATTAGTTCCGATATTTCTTTATATTAAAACTTAAAATATTGTCAGTTCTTACTGCTTGTGTCACACATTATCGTTTTTGTTATCTATGGGAGTTTGTAGGATAAGGAGGTACAATTTACAGTTATTCAAGTACCAAGGAGAATATTTATATTTCTGCTAGATGAACTGCTCTATTGCTGTGACAAGCTTATTTTATACAAATTCACCTATATGATCATAACATACCGTCGTTTGAGTCGTACAGATAAATAATTCTTCTCCAACCATAATATTTGACGGTATCTATGATGGCTTGATGGTATTCTGGTCTCATCGATATGGCATAGTCAAGAAATCCTGAAGAGGGAGCCAGAACCTAAAAATACATGAAAATTGACCCATAGATTTGCTTAAAGTTTAAATTGTGGGCTATAAAGAATAAATCCTGGATTCAAAAATGGAGTTGATTAAATTGATATACTTGTACCTTCTCTGGAAACCACGGTGTTACAAAGGGCATTTGGAATGTGTTGCTGTAAGAATGGAGAGTATCAAAGGAATCAGGAGACACTGCACCGAGCATGGAGTATACTCCTCTGGAAAACTGGTTGCAAACTAAAAAAACAGAAAGTTTATGTATTTCTTCTATTTACTAAAGAAATGATTCTGAAAAAGTTCGGTAACATTGCAGGAAGATCTTATTGCCAAGTTGAGCCCGTGGCGTTTGTGGACTGGACTTTTTTGCAAACTCAACAGACGTTCAATTAAAAAACGGATTGATTGTATCCCATGACTACTCAACTATAGTCACCCATTAAAATGTTATCTGACACCTGTTAAAATTAAAAAGGCGAATGCTATAATTTCGTTGCAAATTCGCTGGGTTTACCAACCCCTTGATAAGGGTTTTAAAAAGCCGTTGTAGTAATTAAATTAATTTAGGGGCGTGACTAAAACACGCAATCCTAAAATGGGTTTATTAAAATAGCACGGGTTTTTACATGCAGGCTGTTATTTTAAAACCTGATTCACTAAAACAAAAACTAAGGAGGCGAATTAGTTTAATCCAATCCCAGGGCGGAATTTAACACGGGGCACTTGATGGCCCCCCATTTGAAGAAAAAAAATAATGATATATTTTTATATTATATTAAATCAACTTACTCAATCGTGATAGTTTGAATGCATCTGCAGTATTAATGACGTCAACATAGGCTTGAAGTTCGAAACGTCGGCCTGAGTCGTTTTGATTGTGGTTTGCGATGGCGAACTTAAAGGCTGTTTGGACGTCATCAGTGCCTTGTTCAAATATGGCACCTACAGTAAAAATAAATAACTAAAAATGCTGCATACAAGCAAAATGTAAATTATTTTATATTATATTCAATTTTTGCTCATACACATTTAATTATTAGAAAATACAAGACATTTTCAAATGCTAAACATTCATTATTATAAATTAATCGACTTTTTCTGAACATTATTTCATAATTATTATCTACACTTTCCGAAATAAGGCATCGACAAGGTCATCTCACAGGGGCCACCCTGTAAATTTATTTGTATATTATTTTTTTACTTGAAATTTAAGGGAGCCAGTTGCTGTACATCAAACAGGCCTTGAGTTTTAATTAGATAATTTGTTTTTCTCCTAGACAAAATTTGAAATTTCCTTTTAATTTTCCATTTTGTTTTCCCTCTTTTTCTTTAAAGCACGTCAAGAGAGTAAGACTAACCCACTTGACATCAATATAACCTCAGATTCAATTAGCAATTTACGGTCTATGAACCGTCACTAACAACAACCACTAAATAAACATATAAGTCCCAATATCCCAGTCCAACAATCCAAGTTCACTTACCCAACGGTATTTTTTCGCTCAGGCTACATTCACTTTCTCTAAAATCCACCAACAAAACCAGGAAAAATCCCAGAAACAAGGATTTGTCCCCCATTATTGCTGCTGTGTTTGAACGGGGATGCTGGACCGATGTTCCAGGAATTCGCACGACCCCGACGCCCGCCCTCTTGCGCAGAAGCAATTTGGATGATCTTTGGAGATGCTGCAATATTGTTATGGAATACGGGGTTCTTCCTAAGAGTTATGGCGTACAGGGTTTACGGAGATATTTTGTGCCGTATCTACAGAAATTTTTCTGACAAATTTTTTTGTACCTCTTATAGGAAACCCTGTGGATATAGCGCAAAATTATCTCAGAAAACCCAGGGCTCGTTTAATCATTTCAATCATCTAAAGATCTTTTGCAACTGCCCTATCTACGTTTACTCCTTCCACAAGTTAATTTTGCTTTTCTCTCTGTTTTTTTCTTTTACTTTTGGTAGTCTTTTCTTAATGTTTTTCACTTTTTTTGGTTAGTTTAGTTCGCATGTACGCGTACCTTGGAAGTAATCCTCAATATTTTAAACTGGATTCGTATACTTAGAATTAAAAAAGAATAACATTGTTGTTTCAGTACTCTTTATTTTATCAGTGACTTTCTAACTTAATATTTTTATTTTAATTTAAGTGAAAATATCTAATGTATATCTACATATTTTCGGTTGGAAGCTAGGTCAAAAATAATTGACTAGTCAATGAACACATATAACAATATCTTTTTTACTATATAGACAGTTACACTTCTTGCATTTTTCATTGAGGCCTTTTTCATTTACTTGTAACTTTTTTCGTGAAAAAATGCAAAAAGTTTTCCACTTTTACCAATCTTATTATTTACTAACTTCTCCCAAAATATACCAAAAACATCACAAAAGGTATCTAAATTATTTTATCTGCAACCGTAATGTATCGATCTTACCTTGGTCTTACGAATTACTTTTTAGTATGAAAAGTATTACATTACCGGACTAATAAGGTAATGTAGCAAAAATATTATATTTATTAACACTCCTTGGTAATTCCTACGATAAAATAGTTTGTACCGGGTGTCAACGAAATCATTGTATATAGCACCATTGCGCTATTACATTATTATCATCAAAATGTGCTTTGCATCTAAGGCCGTACTGCTTAGCGGTGGAGCTTAACACCTGTTGGGTGTCAGTAAATACCAGCATTATCAATCAATCAAATATTCCGTCAACTTTAACAGACGTTACAAGTAATTTGTTTCATCGCTACTTTATCCAATTTGTTGAATAATAATTCACGCCATGGGTTTTACGGAACAGAACATATCCAAGAATGTGATAACATTTCTCCAGAGATGCTGGTCAACACTTTCGAAAATATGAAGAGGTAAGAATTAAGATGCCACTCAAACATAGCAGTAACCCCAATTTGTGTGATGTACAATTTTTCGTTGACACCGAGTTTAACTATCTCATGTGATACCCAGTTTTAACGCGTGCACGCCAAGTGAACGCAAACTTTATTTGGCCTGCCCTTAATACCTACTTACTGCATTTGATATTATTATAATACATTAATAGTATTAGCTATCTATAATATAATATTATTTCTTTTCAAAACGTCTCTGGGCCCTGATTACCGAGTAAAAGCATTATCTATTACTTAGTCATGATTCGAAAATTCGCGGGTAAGTTCGTTTTCGGGTGATACTTGCAATTGATTGTATGGTTGGCTTGTGCGAGTTAAAACTTCAGTTCATTAGGGAGAAAATTTAATTAATAGTATCCAATGTCAATGCAAAGTGTCATATCTTTAAATTTAGTATATATTTATCACCCCGTTTTGGCATTAAATTCTACTTCTAACTCCAATTTCGATCTATCGAGACGTACGGTCCGAGAATAGCCACTATTTTGCCATTCAAAGGCCATAAGTAGATAATGTGCTCTAACAATATAGAAATGAGGTTCAGGACTAATTATTATACATTTAATTTTATAGAATGTTTCATTTAAGGCTTGCACTAATTTAGAAATATTACATTTTATCCTGGCCATATTCCATAGAGAAATGCTGTTTAATCAATTAAACAGTTAAGTAATATATAATTAAACGTCACATTGTAACGAAATTCAAAAGAGCCCTTTTCATAAACTTATTAGACATCTTTTAAGATTTCTGTATGTTTCGGTTTATGCTCTATTGAAGCTTTGACTTTAACAATTTTTAGTATCTAAGTTGATATAATTATTATCAATCCTTTGGTAGCGCACTGTCGCTCTTTCCCCTGACGTACAGCCTTAAATTCGATGTTCTGCTTCCTAACATCCTTTCTAGAAGAGAATGCTTCGATTTTCTACGTGCTGCCAGCACTGCACGGCATAATTCCTGAAAAGAACTTAATTAAGTATGCTAAGGTTAAGTATAAGGAGACAAAATAGCGACAATGTTTTCTGGTATGCCTAGAAATATCATCAATTTTTTAAAGCTTTACAGAATTGAATTTACCTATAAATAAGAAGCTGTTAGTTCAGTTGAAGTAAATGTATATTTAACGGTTTAAATATTAGTTTTAAAAATATTGATTCTTTGGTTGCAGTATCTTAACTTTATCAGAATGTCAGGGTGTAGGACTTGGTCGAGTCGGATATTTGTCGTGATGCGCTTAACTACTTAATTTTGCTACATTCAATGTAAACAGATAATTAATTTAAAAAATATTCACTTGAAAACTCGATCATGACATTTTTCAGAAGCAGAATAATCGACAGTCTTAAAATATGCATAAAATAAGTCAATGCAATTTTTTCTCTTATCAAAACATACTTGAAATAATTGCCGCTATAATTTATTTCCTTATAGACATCAGTATACAATACCACTTGACAACAAAATAGAAATTTTGAATTAAATTTGATCTGTTAAGGAATTGAAGGAAGGAACTGTGCACGCTCTTCGTAAAAAAATAAAAAAAAAAACTATCCTAATAACTACGTTTACATTGATTACTTAGTATTGCGGGCTCCCCCTAGCAGTAAACTCAACCAACACACCTGAAAAACAACTGCCACTGGTGCTACCTGTTCAGCAGCGGCCACCTCTGAAAATCCGCATTCTAGATTTCTAGCCAAGATGGCGCCTTCTTCTACGCTCACTTCTCGTAAATGCACCTTAAAACAATTAAATAAATAAATAATTATAGGGATTTCCAATTTTCTCTTGGTTTTGGTGGTTGTAATATACCGAAAAGGATTGCATGAAAAATACAATAATTAAATTTGTGAAATTAATTAAGCATCCAAGTTTTTAAAAATATTTAAAAATGAGATAATTAATATAATTTTTTTTTTCAAAATTTGTGGTTAGTTAGAAATTACTAGCCGGGCTTCGGATACAAATTTAAAATTTTTATTATAGAAAGAGTTGAGTAACGTGCACATTTTAAACAAAAAAGCAATTGACAGTCACTTTCACCGTAAATACCGTTAATTTATGAATTTTAAATGAGGACCCTCGTTCATTTATTAATTCCACACAGAATTCTAAACATTTTTGATATAATATGTGTCCTATTCCTAAACCCAAAACTCTTTAACTTATGACTCTTCAAAAGTTCACATATTTTGGCATTCATTGTGATCGATTACTGTGTGAAACCTGAACTATTGATGATTGATGATACTGATTTTGAAACCCTTAGCAACCCGTGCTTTAAGAATAATTTAACACCTATTGAATTGTGAAAGCATCGTTGTTGTAAACTCAGTCGTTTTCATAGAGTAGTGGATCAACATTTGAAAAACGACGTTACAAAAAATCTAAAGCCGATAATTTTTTAAATATCTTCAGCGAGTGCTTCAATTGAAGTACAAACCACATCATTTGTTTTCACCCTAGAGTACTTAGTTGGTCTGTAAAATCCGAAACAATATCAAACTAGGTGAACTTTTGAAGTGTCGTAAGTGAAAAACCCCATTGCTATTAGCAAATTTGTATTCGAAGCCATTTAAAAATGGTGGCCGGGCTAGTAGTTTCGTTGTCACCCGATCTAATTACCTTATATTTTGAACTGGGATAAAGCGTATATACCCTAAAGTTAGCTTCATTATGAAATAAAAGAAAAGAAAAACAGACAAAAATATATTGTGTTTTTAGAAACTACATGATTTGAAAAAGATACTATTTGAACGAAAATAAACAAACACTTGGTCTGGACTATTTGAAAATCCCCCATTCCATAATATGCACGAGTCTAACTTACCATATCGTTTTTATTCGCCACCACGTAAACAGGAATGTCACTGTCCGATATCAAAGCCCCAACTTTTTTTAAATAACTAAACGTGTTTTTGTCAATAATGGAGTAGACCAAAAGCAGACCATCGGCCCATTGGATCGTTTCGTTGGACGGCAGATCATGTTCATCCTAAAAATAATTGTCACTGTATTTACTATTGAGGGACAAACTACGCTTCAATATAGCAAGACGCAGCTTATGCTGTTCCAGCCGGTTCCTGTATAGCTTAATAGCTGAACTGCTGACCATTCGATACGGATCCGTACTGGAAAATTTTCACTTAAGTCTTAAGTTTAATATTTGGTGTGAAACTAGAAAAGCTACGGGTGGGAGGGATAAATTTCCTTAGCAATCCTGGATCCTTCCAATTTTACAATAGTTGTTTGTATCTGTCTGAAAAAATGTACTTTTCACATTTCCAACGAAAAAATGATTACTATAAGAAAATGTGAAAACAGATCGTTTTAACAAATCCGCAAATGCTTCCTACATGCCCTTGAAGATGGTGTCATCAAACTATCATCAAGATGGTGTCATCAAACCTACGGTTGCTAATGAAATTTGTAAAATCCCTTTTAAACTCATAGGTAGGTACCTCTTTTAATTTCAAAATTATTTCACTTCGAACTTTAGGAAGGAATTTCGCCATAAAATATTGTAAGTATAAACAAAGGCCATATTCCTCGCTCTGCAATTGTCATAAGCAATTTTGAGCGTTTTAAAAGATTCCGACAAAACAAATTCATAAAGTAAACGATATATTGGACGTTTATATGTGTTCTTTTCCATTAGAGCTTTCAAAAAATTTACATTAGCTCGAAAATATAGCCCAAATATTTTACAGATTAAGTGTTTTCACTTAGGTGCTCTTGAAAATATAAATATAGAGTCCGAGTTAATGCATCTGTTGACTCCCGTAGCCATCCTAGATATGAAATAAAGACGATGAAGTATGAAGTGTGAGTTGGACTTTGCGCGGAAGTTAGATAAGATGGCATATAAAAATAGGACAAGAGGTGTCCCCGGATTGAACCTTAAATACATGAAACAGTCTTAAATGTTTATATTTAAAATTTTATGCTACTTGGTTGATTAAAATCGTTTTTCAAATCTAGTTTGACATACCTTGGTTCAAGGTAGTTGGTGTTATTCGTATAATAATTTTATAAATAAATACACTCCGTGGATTAGATGATAATTTTATTATAAACAACTACCTACTTACTTTAGGGCAAGTATCCAAAATCTCGTACAAAATGGGATCATTGTCCACCAGTACCTCGTGTTTATATCTTGTCTCTGGAACAGAATGTTGAAATGATTGTAGCAGATTAAAACAATTTTGGGAGATTTTGTGGTGGATAATTTGCGTGTCATTTTGAAAATTAATTTTTTTTTCAAGATATAATTTAAAATGGCTTGGTTCTATTAAGCTCCGTGCTTTTTTTGTTTTCCTTCTTGTTGTTCTTGGCTTGTATCTTTGCAATCAAATTGTAAAAAATGTAGTAATAATTAAATGTTAATCCACAGTTGAAATTATCAAAAAATATTAAAATTCACTTTTTCATATTTATTCTGGGACCACACTAACGATATGTCGTTAATTAGCGCGTTATTTTACATTGTGCTCAATGTAAAAGAACGTGACAATTAACGTTATTAGACGCGTCAGTCATATAGTCGCTTCATTTGTTACGAACACGTTATTTAAATGTTCGATAGGCCCCTAAAAGCAATTAACACAAAATGTAAGGTATGCACTTTAAATTGTTTGATTTTGTAAGATGTTTTCGTTGAAGTTTTGCATTGAAACATGAATCTTACACTATTTTACGTTTATTTAAAGCTAGATGTTGTATATTGTTAGCGATTTATTGTAGTGGCAGTTAAGTGCAAGTTCTTGAAATTGATCCTTTTGTTTACAGTAATTAACTTTTGTTTGCCTAACCGCAGCAGAACTAAAATATTCTATGGCAAAAATGGGCATACGGTATAGCGAAATGTAAATGGTAAATAGGACATTCATCCGGGCAGTTACGGAAATTTTGTGAATTTTCATGATACACATAAGGCCATTTTCCGACTTAACTTATTTAACTCACAAAATAGTTATTTTTGTTTTAAGTGCGCGAAATAAGTGCTTTTTTAACGGCACAAGAGAGTGCACTCTCGAATGTGTAATTAAAACACGAATTTCACAAGCGAAATACGAACAACATTTTTTGTATAAATAATATAAATTAAAATAATTTTCAACATATATCATTCTAGCATTTCTGATCAGCAGCAATAGGTTGGGACAGTTTCCGGACTTAATATTGGAAGCAATCTGTTCAAACTTTACCATCAATGATTATTCTAAAGAATGAAATTGTTTTTTAGTTGGTAAATAATTAATATTTTTTTTAGAAAAACTTCTTTAAAAAGTAATATCTTATGCTTTTCTTTCTTAATTTTATTAATTATCCTGGCTAATCGAATAGCGAGAATGTCTAGCCTAATTAATTGATGATTACGCAATAGTTAGGTATTGGGATTTCTAAAAAAGTTTACGTGAACGATTTTTAAAGTCTATTTTGCGTAAATTATGGTCTATAAGAAACAGGGGTTGCATTTTAGACAATTTATCACATTCAGACCGGCGTTATTTTTTAATAATAGTCTTACCTGATTTATGATCGTATTCACCGATATATCTCCTGGTCAAAAATCTTACGGAAAGAGCTGAAAATAAACAAAAACGTTAATTTTAAAATATTTTTGAACATTTTGAGTATAAAAATAGCCCAAACGAGACTAATAACTTCATATACTGCGCATAACAGCAAGTTATGAGTTTTCGTCACTCAAATGTAAGTGACCAACGGCACGAGGAGATATTGTAGCTAATTGTGTATTGAAATAGGTTTACTTTCATTAAAAATTATTATTAAAGCTCACGAGTAAATTTAGTAAGTTTATTGGTTACGCGCAGGGATATATAGAGTTCAGGTCATCTGTGCAGGGGCCTATTTCCTTTTGTATTAAAAACCAATATTTTGTCTATGTTCATTCAAAGGCGGCTTAGCTTACAACAAAGAAACTCTGACACCCTGTATATTTTTTATTTTTATGAAAGATTTTTTTTTCCTGACTCCAAAAATATATAGTTTGTGTATATTACTTGGCTTAAACCGTGCCATTGTTATAATAAATAAAACATCATGTATATAATTTTTTTATATTGATTTAGCATTCGTTGACCTCTTTAAAAATGTACCTATGCCTGGTTGTATATATTTATTTGGGAAAACAAGCTCAAAATTCAATATTTATAAATTCATTATTTTGAATGTGATCCATAAACTGCAATTTTAATTGTGGTGGCCGTGAGTTTCCCTCGCAAGTGTTTTATGTTGGCAATTAACAGCTTTTTACATACATTTTCCAAATTCAAACGCCAAGGTCAAAGCCAAAAGCCTTTGCGTTGGCGCCAAAGATCGGATTGCATCTAATTTCAGGCCAATCAAAATAAAAATAAATATAAAAATATTCCAGTGTTCTAGACCCACTAACATACTTTTTTATGTCATGAGTTGCATTCCCCCAACCAAAATAGAACTCGATGTTTAACGATTTTGATAGGTCCGAGGAAATCAATACGGTTTCCATTCAAAAAATTTGAAATTTCCCAATCGCATTTCACTTAAAAGCAGTGCCTGTTTGTTTTTCTACTAATAAATTTCTTGATACTGATGCGATTGCGGATTCTTTGGATCTGAACGCGTAGAAACACAGCCCGGATCGTTTCAAAATATGTAGGGCGCCTAATTTAGGTTAATTTGGTTTTTAAATAAACGATTTTATTAAGATTTTCGGATACCACTTCACATCAATCTTTAAACCAATTTTAAGTGAAACTTAAATAGAAATTAATAATAATTTCACCATAGAAATCTTAGATTTCCTATATACTTGTTATATTCTTCATAATAATTCTTCTTTTAACTGTGACACCGTCATACTTTTAATTAGACAAAAGGAACACCAAGCCGGGTCGTTAGTAATGACCTTAATTATCAGTTTTATTATCGATTAAATTAGATTTAAATATAAATCTTTACTAAAAGTGACGGTCGCGAGGAATTTTGCCAAGAATGCCAGACTTCGTTAAGATTTTGCCAACAATTTTGGTTATTATACTAGTATTCTACAAGCATAAAAGAAATTTGAGTTAGAACTATAAAAAATTTCATATTTATGCCGCTACTTTTTTAAACATTTTATGGAACAGTGCAATTTTTCGTTACTCCAATGATCTGGCTTTTCCTTTTTCTATTCGGATTGTACTTCTTAAGTTTTAATCGGCTTTTGCTTGGAAGAACTTCCTTCAGCACTACTATTAGTGGTGACTGACAACTAGTGGCGTAACTAGAAATTTTCAGCCCCTAAGCAAAGTTCATTTGTGGGCTCCATATAGATACACATTTTTACATAAGAAAATATCGTTTTCCTCGATGACAAAAATTCATTTTTCGAGCTTTCAAATTGGGAAATCATTATATATTTCTTTGAAATAGAAATTTGCTGATTTTCTGTGTATCTAAGCAATTTTCTTTCTTTCTCTTTTCTCAAGTTTCTTTAATATTTTTTTTATCATTTTTAATTGAGACAATGATGTTTCTACTCTGACGGCAACTAGCACAAGAGCATGATAAATAACATAAATACAGTACTTATTATACCTCAGAAAAATCACTTTTTGAAACTGTATTATTTCAGGTGTGACAATTTTCAAATACTTCTTGGTGAAGGTCACTTAAATTTCTGATATTTTACTTTCTTCAAAGTATAAAATATTTTTGGTGCCAAGATCTGGAAAACAACTTTGACTATTTGCATTTCTACGAGTCGCAATTCAGTTTGTACTGGTATCTTATCTGTAGTAATATGTTAAGGGATAGGGAAATTATCGAAAATCATTCCGAAGATTTTTTGCCGTGGAAATCGCTCGAGGGCTTGCCCGAGAGCGATTTCCTAATGGCAAAAAATCTGAGAATGATTTTCTGATTATTTCCCAATCCCGAAATGTATTTTGAAGATTATTTACCAAATAAAAAACTAACGATTTCTGACGGGTGAGATTTTCACTTTTGACAAGGGTGATTTTCACCGGAGAGCGGGAGATTATCGCTGGATTTCTGACGGGTGAGATTTTCACTTTTGACAAGGGTGATTTTCACCGGAGAGCGGGAGATTATAGCTGAATAATCAGGTGAAAATCAACCCGCTTTTATAATGGATGAGGTAAATAATCAATCAGATAACTCAAAACATTTATTTGAAACAACTCTTCTGGGTTTGCGAATTTATAATCTGAAGATGGTTCGTCATGAGTATCGGTTTCTAAGGGATTAAGATTTGTTTGTGTAATACTGGTTCTATTTTATTTTTCTCTGCGAAATGTTGTGCTTCCAGTGTTGGAAAATTAAATAAATATAGGTTTTATATTATTCGATTATTATTAGTTTTTATATTGACATAATTTAATTTGGATATGTTTTGTCAGGCTAGCAACGTCAAGAAAACTAGCCAATCTCTTATTATATGCCCAACTGTGAATGATTACTAGTTCAGCTAGTTCGGGTATTGTGGAAATCTTCTGTAGAAAGGCAAATCCTCAATATAAGTAATTAATGTCCTAACCCCATCTGGAAGAAAGGGGTTCGACTATCCTGGTCCATAATAGCTACGCCACTGTTCATCAGCAATATTTACGGCTACAAATTCATTCATCGCTCCTAAATAAGTGTCGAACGTAATCATTAGAATTATTTTTGTATATCAATCGCAGATCGCATCACCGTAATGTGTCTATGCCTGAACATAAAAAAAGTTATACTATAGAATATCTACAGAAAAAAAAACGGCTTTCAACTCTGAGTCACGATTTTTATTAATCTCATTAAGGTTAGCGTCGGCGTTATCGCAATTAACGGTACGCGATAAAGCTCGAACGGTAGTAAATTATAAATATTTTCGGGCCTCTTAAAAATAGATTTTTTAATGTTTTCGAAACATGACGAGAGTAAATATTAAACGGTGATTAAGAAGTTTCTTACCTTGGACGAAGCTTTTATCTTTCAAAAATCTCTCAACGCCTAAAATTTCAAATAGGTTTACACGCACTATAAAAATTGGCACAAGTGATTATGTTAATATCGCCAATTATTAATTTTTGCAGGAAGGGTTATCGAAAAATGTTTGTTTGCGCCAGGAAATTAGCCGGCGTTTTTATTGCGTAAACATTTTTTTATTGTTGGATTGAAAATATTTTAGTGCTGAAGTTTTTCCAATTTATATGTTTATTTTATTTGGAACAGAAGTTTTTTAATTTGATCTATAATTTATAGATATAATATACATAATATTTTTAAAAATGTCCAAATCAGTAAAAGAAAAAATAAATATAAGGGCACGTTATCATTTCGATTGAATACGTCAAAAATAAGTTACTAATAATTTTTGATTTATTAGATTTTTACGATTACTTAAGTGCAATGGTTCCGAGAGTTCCATGGCGCCTTTTGGGGTTCGCTTGAAGCCTAAGAAAGCTCGAGAAATTGTTGTATTTAAAAAATTATTGAAATATAGGACAGACATAATAAAAATTCAGTAACTTCTAAGACCATAATTATCGTGATATCCAGACTAGGCTCTAATGTGATGCCGTTCAAATTTCTCGTTTTGAAAAATAATGAACCCATGCGACAACGTGAATTTACCACAGAATTGCCAACTGTGATTTCGTTTTTAAAGAAACTGTAATGCAAGGTAAAAATGTGTCTTTTTCGTATTATCTCATATTAATTGCGGTCTCACTTCAATACCTGACCACACGCCATTGGTTGCAATGTACCACATCTGAATTTTGTTACTTTTGAGATATTTAAATGTTTACTTGTATTGTGATAGGTCAAACAGTGTTTAAATCATCCAGTAGCAAAAATTGAAAGTCAGGAAGGCAACTGTACAAAAATCAGAGTTGTACCTAATACTTTTTTTTTCATTACATGGCAACGCCCTTGTATTGAGACACTGTCTGACTTTGAGTATATTAAATTTCGATGTAGACATGTATATGTAAAAGAAGAAACGTAATCCGGAGGCGGCTGATTTTAAATGATCATTTTAATGTTTTCAATTAAAATTCTTGTATAAAATAGAATTCGAATTAATTTTTTTAAAAAAGTTCTTTATATTCCCGATATTATGAAATTCTAGCCTTATGATCTTGACAAGAATTTTTGTTAATAATTAAAATCTGCTAGGTCCGCTTGGCACGTATACAGGTAATAAGTACAGTACAGTAAGACCTATTACTTCAACGAACCAAGAATTTTATTTAAAATACACTAAAATGCATTTTATTTTATTTGCCTGATTTCTGTGGAACTTATTGGTCAGTTGATTTTAGTTTTCAGCAGCGTGTAAAGTAAATCTCAAAGTATATCGTTTTGACTTCTGGCTACCAGCGAACTATTAAAAAAAAAACCTCAACAAGTTTACTTTTTAACAACAGTTGTCAAGTAACGTGCTTTCTGAATCTGTGATTAAATTATCTTGTAGGTATTAATGCTCTTCGATTAATTGGATTTTGGATGAAAATAATATGCAACCCATTCTTATTAACCTAAATGACAACTCTGACAGTGAGTTAGAATTAGGTTTAGATTAAACGAATTTATTAATTATGTAATAATTACGATTAATGGTTAGTATTGTAAAATATGTTAGGACATATGACATAAGCAGATGTTTAAGAATTATTATTCTTACTGTGTGAGTTAGAATTTTTATACTTAATCCGTCAAAGATTTCCACTCGTACAATACCCATTTTATCTAGAAATTTGCATTTTGTCGATTAATTTTAAAGGCAAGACGTTATACTTTTTGAGATTTACTTTAACAAAATATTAAAAAAAAATTTTATTTGTAACAGGATTTTGTCCTAATTAAAAAATTTCATCCACCTCAGGAAGAAAATGCTGATCAAAATCACAAGTGCTCAAGTCAAAACTTATTTTGCTATATTACCCTATGCCTAGAAAAATAATAATTTGGTTTACAATCATTACCAAGATAAATATTTAAATTGTGCTAGCGTGGGCCTAAATACACAAAATAAAATTTTTGTTCAGCATTGGGTACCATATCATAATGGGCGAATTTAAAATTTTAGCGGTCATTTCCTAATTTTACGATAAATAAAAATAATCGTAAATAAAGTTTACGAGAGAATATGCTTTAACCGCCTTTAAATTGGCATTAAGTCCGAATTCTCGTGATCGAGTTTCACGCCATACGGACACACGTGTCTAAGGTTAGGAAGAATATGTTTGTTGTGGAAAGAAATGTAAACACAATTGGGTTTTATTAATATGATTGCGATTGATGGTCGATTTTTATGATTCTCTGAGCTACTACGTCAGTAGGCATGTTAATTTTCAGAAAATCCCTCAAGTATAGCAAGTCAATGGACAGCAAATACACATCAGGTATGCAGACGATATGACTATAATTGCAAACAGTTAGATTTACACCGCCTCATGAATAGAGCAGGAATTATGGCGTTGAACTCAATAGTAATAATATAAATATATGGTGTGATCACCAAAAACCAGGTTCCCTTCTAGTGAACATCAAGAAGATAGAGAGAGAGTATAGATATTTGATGTGTAGAAAATGTCTTCGAAAGTAATTCCCTTGCTACATCAACGAGGATGGTTGTAGATGATATGTCTTCCGGAAAGTTTGGATATGGTGCTCATCTACGGCAGTATTTTGATAATTCATTGGAATTAACCACGTAACTAATGAAGAAGTGCTTCGTAGATTAGAGAATAAAATCAAAACATATACTACAGCTAAGATAATGCGAAACGGGGAAAGATGAATGGTTTACTGAAAAAAGTATTACCAGAATAACCCGGAGGTGAGGACCAGGCAGAGACGGACTTCTTGGCTGAAAAATCTGAGAGTATAGTTTGCTACATCAACGACTGGAAATCTGTCCATTCCAGATGAATCAAGATGAAGAATAAATATGGAAAAATAATTAACAATCTTAGTAGTCGGTCGTCTAACGCTTGGCTTCGCCGCGGGACTTAAATTATCCACGGGAGCAAATGATGCACTTTCCTCCCTTGTAATGCAAATTATCTGATCTTCTATATTTTGTGTGTGATTGTATACGTATAAATCATCATTTAAAAGCAATTAAATATGAAAGGAGTTCTTGTATTTGTACGTATATAGGTACGTATGTACACACATACATCCAAAAATAAACCTCGAAAACATATTTATTTAATCAGTACATCTGTAGCAACCATCCATTTTTAATGAATTAAAAACAGGCGATTTTTCTGTTTATTAATTTAGACAATTCAGTATCGTGTTCGTGCCAAAAATGCGGCTAGATATAGATTTTACGTTGTTGGTACCTAGACCATTGCCGTTCAGGGAAAGATTGTTTTGATTTCGGTTTTATGAGGGGCTCAGTTTAATAAAATTCTCATTTAATGTTTTACGAAAATCAGTGAATTTATTATAGTGTCATTTTATAATCTGATTGGGCAAACCGGTGGGTAGTCATTCTCGACTTTAGCAGACCCGACTTACCCTGAATCAAAATAAACTGTAGACCGGTGTGTCTTCTGAAGGCAGCAAAGTCATATTTTCCACCCCCAACTAAGAGAGTAACCGTTATACTGTTTATGTGCATTTTTTTAGCTACCCTGTATTATTAATCCAAATCCACAATACTTGTGATTTATTTATTGAGATCTTCATTGCGATTTTTTTTTTCTCAGCTGTCTTCGTTTAGGTTTAATAAATTTGGTTTTGTTCTATTTGTTTGTTTGTAGAGGCGTTTATAATAATTTGTCATAAATTTCGTAACCGCGGTTAATGTCTGAATCTGTAGATAATTTTGTATGAATGACATGTTTAGTGGCATATCTAGGCCCATTGACTATTATTTTTAACGCCTTATTTTGAAGTACCTCTGAGAAACAAAGATATACAAAACGTACCACAATGGATTCGGAATACAATGAGAAAAGCGTGATGCCTTGGAAATATTTCTTTTTATTATTTTCGCGAAATTTTCCAGAAAAACACGTGCTTACTTTGGGGAAAACATGTGAATTACCAAGCTATTATACCCAAACAAAATATTTTGCCTATACGTCTGTCGGCAACTTAATAAATTAACCAGATAACTACTAACTGGCATATGTTTTTTTTTTTGAAATTTAGAGAAGTGTGTAAAAATAGGTGTTCTCTGTAAGAAAAAATGGCGGACAAGCGTTATAATATATTGAAAACAGCCTATATCATACCGCTATTTGTGTTGAGAGCAATCCGCCGTTAAAACCCGCATTTCATTACACCGTGGACATTAAAACTGACCTCTAAAGTAAAAGTTTATAGTAAGTTTCATTAAAGAAGAAGGTTTATAGAACTGTACAGAAACGCTGAATTATTTAGATCACTTTCACACTGTTTCTAAGTGTTCAAAATTTGGAGATACTTATAATTCAAAGTGTAAAGATATTACGAAATTTAGAATTTTCAGATTTGACTTTAAGGCTATTTTCTAGAAGTTGTATTGGCGTATTTGATTAAAATTCCAACTCAATATCTAGCTAGAAGTTTTGATTGACTATCTCGAAATATTATTATAGTATGTTAATATGAAAATTTTTGAATTTATATCTCAAAATTTTGACTTAGTATGTGTATTATTTCTGAATTAATCTATTTCTGTTAATGGGATCAAGATATTATAATTAGCTTTTTTGTGAACTCTTCACAAGTTCAGGTTCACTGAGACATTCATTTAGATAGGCAGTCATTAAAATTCGGCTGACTATCTCCTGGACTACTTAGAACAATGTGTTTGACTTATGTCTTTTTTTTAATATAGGGTGGTGGCTAAGATACCAAGCCAATATACCAAAATATTCTGATTGTGAAATTAATGTTTATAAAATACAAAGCAATGAGAATAGAATTTTATTAGTGTGTTGGTTACACAATTTTAAAAATCGTGATATTGCCAATGTAACCATAGTAATACCAGTTTAGAGAAATAGTTTATCTAATGGTACGAAAAAAAATTAATAACGAATATTTCCTCCATGGACATTGACAATGATGTTCCATGTTTTTCCATATTCTTTGTAGTGCCAATCTCAACTGAGGCAAAGTTTTTGGCGGGTTAGCTTTTACACGAACCTCTATACCCATTCGTTTTCCACAAATGCTCTAAAGGGTTAAGATCTAGACTTTCCAGTTTGTAACAGTAATTCCCAGTTTCTGCTAGATATTCCCGTACTATTCTCGCCGTATGTGGACGTGCGTTATCTAGCATAAAAATGAAGTTTTCTCCATCTCACCCCACAGCTAGCAACGTAAATCATAAACAGCCCTATGGTCAAACACACAACTTAACTCTAGGCGCTAACTTCAAAATTAACTGTTTTTCAACCACAGTGAAAAATTAACAAGTAGGCTTTTTTCGGTTGTTGTCGTGGATGGTAAGTTAAAAGTTAACTTGTATGTTTGATCATAAAGCTGAATAACAGTTAGTAAAACGTTTTCAATCCATAAAATTTTTCAATATCACTATTTTAGTATTTTTTTTAATTGACATGAACGGCACTGCGCACATAAACACAAATCTATAACCAACACACTAATAAAATTCTGTTTTTATTGCTTTGTATTTTATAGACATTAATCATTAAATCAACAGATTTTACACGGCTTGGTATCTTAGGCATCAACCTGTATAAAAAAGACTAAAGTGACGTCAAACACGTTGTTCTAAGTGGTTCGAGAGACTATATACCTAATAAACTAAAAAAGGATTGGATTAATCGAACTTTGATGAAAATATGGACGTGGATTTTATTAATTGTGTGATTGCTAATGATTTAATGCATAAACAAATCAAACTGTGCTTTCGAATAAAAAAAAATGAAAACACCACATGCAGATACATTTTAAACTTCTTGCGTAAACATCAGAAAATCAACATATCGTCCACCTGCAAGGTGGGTGCATTGACAAGATGAAAGATAGTTTTTGTCAAAACAGTTCTTCCTAGATCTTCTAGGATAGTTATTGAGTTGACCTAATTTAAAAACCTTAAAGTTTAATCTGTATCAATGCAGTAGAAGTGGATACCTATGTTGTTGAAAGTCACGCAAAAGCCCCTTACCTGTTTTTCCTACTCCAGGCGCTCCTATAACCGCAACCTTCACTTCCGACAGGGACGATTTCTTTCTCTTCATCACCTTAGCGTTCATTGTAAATCCTTTTTCAAAATTACACGAAAAGGAACCTAAACCTACTCCGTCTTATATGGTTTGCTAAAAGCCTATTATATCTTTCAATGATCTTTCTTCTAAATCTTTACACTATTTGCAATCAATTTTGATAATATTTACAATATAAAATTCTGAATAATCGAACCGTTGCGGACAGCAGATTATATTGTGATTTAACTTCTTCAAAACGTAACTTTTCTTAACTCTTCGACAATCTGTCAATAATTGAACTACAATGCGTGTTTACCCACTAACTTCTCGCTATGAGAGGTTCTTCTAAAATTATCCCGCGGGATTCTCTCGCGGGAACATGAACGAGTCGTCAGCCGAGACACTCATGTACAGGTGGGAAATTTAAAATTAGAATTTTTGTCGCCGTGAAGGTTGAATTAAAAAAAAATTATACTCATATAGGTACCATAATTTTCATTATACAATACAGAGTGTTGTGAAAATGGTTTAATATACAGGCCATTTAGTGCATAGACAGAAGATGTCTCGAGACCAGATGCAGAAAAGTTTCTTGTACAAGACTTCTTTCTTTACCTAGGAATATTATTTACAAACGTGTGGCAGCTGAAACTTAGGTTGCTTTTTAATGATACGCTTTGTATACAAAGTGTCCAAGATAAGGATGACTGGCATAGGATTCTCTGAAACCGTAAAAAGTGGATAAATCACAAAAAAGTTGCACGATTTAGTGGTCAATAATATTCTGTTGAGAAAACCAGAAAGTTCGGCTTACTTCCGAAGATATTTTGCGATTCCTGAAGATATTTGAAAAGGTATAAAAAAAACAAAAGGGACTTTCTGATTGCCACTTTTTAAGCTCTACAAGACAGCGTTTACAAATTTTCAGTACAACGTTTCGTTTCGAAGAAACCATCAACGACTTTATTTTTTTTATCACCCGTAAACCTGTATTAGATAGCATTTCCTTTTACGAATTTAAAGCTTTATATCACAGAATCACAGAAAAGGGCACTGATAAAATAACAAATCAATTTTATTGACATTGTTAGTATTTATTGTCGCGTTTTTAAAGTCGATCTCTTCGTGTTGTAAGGAAATGTCTATTTTTGTTTGTTCAAAGTTATTTGACCATGATATTATACCCGGACATAGAATATTATGTAATTCTAAAGTTGGAAACGTCAATAATAGAAAAACTTAAAATATCCAGGCTCTAGCCTGACTGTCATCAATCATAGGACGATTAGTGTTTAAAATGAGGATCCATTTTTTACTCCGCAATTTTTGGAAATTTTATGACAGGATTATTTTTATTATACCAGGACATAAAATGTTAACGATCATAAAATGTTTATACGCTGAGTGTTTGAAATTTATGGATACACATAATATTATGTTTAATTATTACTAATAGTTTAATGATATTTTTATATATATACGCCTGTACTTTTTTGTTGTTGCTAATAATTCCTTCAGCTTTGAAATACAGACCAGTTGTATGATATATTATTATTTGACGAAACATCAGTAAATTTTAAATTATTTTTATCACTCAAATCTGCCAGTATGCCGCCGATGGCGATAGAATCATCTGGTAAATTCTCACCAAGCAGGACTTTTTGATCCTTAAGGTTTTCATGGAACTTTCACTTTGTATTATCGCGCAAGTCAAAATTCCTTGACGTTTTCAAACTCCAAATTTAAGTACAAATCTCAAAATATGGCTAACACTTTTCTGCTTCCGGATTCAGATCCCAAAGGTGTAGAACACGAAAAATGGGAAGCCATTGTAGATAGTGTCATAGAATTTATATCGGCATCCAAGGCCATGTTACAGGCCATAAATGACAGAATAAAGCAGGGCGAGAGGTTTCGCGATGAGAACAAGAAGAAGATGGTAGAGGAGAAAGTTGATGAGTTGCGATATTATGAAGGTAATGTTCTTTTGCAGAAGTAATAGTTTTTATTTGCTAGTTAATGGTACCAAGCAAATTCACAAAGTTTGTATGTAAAAATATTGGTATTTTATAAAATTCATCCCAACATGCTTCAGACGTAAAGACGCCCATCTTCAGGGAAATACATTGAGTGGTCGTTGGAAGTTAGTTAGGACATTCTTAAAAGTTTTGACATCATGAATGAATTTTATGTTGTATACAATTTCTGCAAAGAATCATTGTGTTAACTTTCTGAAGAGAAACTTTCAGGACTATCTTAAGTCTTAAGTAAGAAACAAGACTGCCACTCAATGTAAACCGTATCATTCAACTCGGTCTAGGGTATCTCCTATCAACACTTCCTTTATATTCTTGTGATAATTCCCTAAAGATTGGACGTCCATTACGTCTGAAACAGGTTGGGATATTAATATTATTAATACAGAATGTGAAGGATCACCGCTGAAGGGGTGGACTACATTTTCAGTATCTTAGTCCAAAATTTCACCATAATCAAAGGTTTCAAAGTTTAAAGATATTTTTCGATTTTTTTGGATTTTTATCAAAAATGTGTTATATGATTATATGAAACAATACAATGTATTAATAGAATTTCCTCGTCGCTGCAAGGAAATTTATATTTTTAAATATCAGGAATAAGAGAAAATAGAAAAACCCCATTATTTTAATGTCCCGATTTTTTAGGCAATAAATATGTTTGCGCCATGTTTACATTGACCTATTTATTTTTAAATAACGATTTACTTTATTTTTTTAAACCTTTAAATATCGCTCGATCCTTAAAATATTTATATACCAGGTGGATACAGGGTGACTAACTGTATACAGGATTCATTACTGACGTAGGTAACGATCTACAATATTTTATTTTTACCCTATTTTTTACGGAATTTGTTATTTTAAGTTCTTTTGTGATGTTAGCAACCAAATAGCTGAATTCAAATATACAACATAAAGTTGTTACAAACTAATAGATTCCAAGAATTTTTAATTTGTGACGTAACAAATAGTTTTTGTATTTTGTTTGTTCAAGAAAATTCTTTAAAACTAATAATTCTGGCCCCAAGCTAGGCCTATGCGTTGACCAATCATTATTTTCGTCCGTTTTGTGTCGCATGTGAATTCCCTAAAAATAGGAGGTAAAAGTCATTTTAAAATCAAATATCGTATTATGGTTTTAGAATTTCTTAATAAAAAATTGAACGCCGACAAAGAATCAAAACTGAGTGTTTCAAACGAAAATCAGGAAAGTGGAGACAGCAACCCTGACACAGACAAGGACAAAATCTTTGAGACAGCTGACCGACTAAATGATAGACCGAGAAAAAAATTTGTAAGTAAGATTCCTCGGACGCAGAGCTTTGTGGAGCAGAGAACCAGACGTAAGAAATGTATTATTACATTTTTCACCAATTAGGGTCTTCAATTTTAACCTACCATGCAACGTGCCAAAAAGAAAACAAGAACAGCAACTTTTGTAAATTTTATTTAGGAAAAAAAATTGCAAAATACACAAAGCCTAGATCTACGTGTTGCAGATACTTTTGGTACATATCGTAAGATAAAAAAAAAACGTCCTTAAAATACATCGTGGGATCCAATCATGCAAGTCTTTAATTATTACTCTTGAATTTTGAGGTAATTGAGGTAATAGGTAAAGGTGAATGAAAAACAAAACTGTCAAGTTTAGTTGCCATTGCATGATATACAATTAAAAAAAAAAGATACTAACTCGCTGGCTTAAATGCCAAATAGGGGTTTGTGGGTAAGTTTCCTTAATTCTTTTACTTTTTGTGCAGTTCGAACTTGGGGGTCTCCCACTACCTTCCTTTCTATTCGCACTTCCTGGTTCAATCCACATCTTTTGTCAAAACGGGTTGAAATCCATGACTAACATGACATTAACCCTTCTACCATTTCAAATGAAAAAAAGGTTTTTGTTCATATTTAATTTTCTTAAAAATAAGAATTTCAGAACTTGACAGTTCTATTTTTCATTCTCCTCTACCTTTTCCTAACTTGCCTTTCAAGAGTAATGATTCATGTCGTGCGTGATTGATTCCACGGTAGACTTTGAGAATATTTTGTCTTGATCTTACGATAACTTGTTCTCCCTTTTGAATTAAACCATTCACTACACCTTGTTTTTTTATTTAGTTCGTTAATTTTTATAGCTGTTGCTGTAGATAGCGACCAGATTAAAGGAAAATACAACCGGAGTAGGAAAAATACTGAAGTAGGTTATAGCATAATCCACCAAAGAAGTAAAACTCCAAAACAAAGCAAACTAGCCCGATTTTGAAAACAAATCCAACCAGAACAAGTCACATGTTTATATTTCTATATTTATGTAGTTGGTTCATTGCAGAGCTAAGCAATTTATTCTTGTCAACGCTCTCTTAAAATCAATGTGTGTTTTCAGTGGTGAAGTAAATATGTTCACATCTTATTAATAAATAAACGGAAACATTTATTTAATAGCTTTAATCATTGTCTATGTAAAATAGAAACAAGTTTTTATATTTTGTTCATGGTTTTCGTTTAACTGCTGTTTGGCGCCAAGCTCTTTCCACATTCAGTCTTACAACTAAGTTGTAACTTTACAGTGTTTTACTTTTTCCGTTTAGCTTCATTGCTTATTTGGTGTCTTGAGAGTCCTTACCTGCGGACGTCCTCCTGTGGTCTAAAACCGTAATATCATTAAAACAATTTAAGGACCCTACTGCTAAATTTTTCTTTATTTACAAAATTGTTTGTTGGCAAAAAAAGTCGGTCAAGCAAAACTTTTGTAATTTTTTCCGACTTTGACATATTGTAAAGAAATCATTAGCAGCTGCTGGTTTTTACAAGCTTTTTTTGGTCCTCAAGTTTTAAGTTTTCAGGCAACGGTATTTGAACTTCTTTACACCATGCCGAAAAAATAATAAAAACCAATGAAAAACCACCAAATATAACATTTTAGATCCTGGCTTTTAGTGGATAAGAATAGACAAGTTGCAAACTTGAAAGTTATTTTATTAGTTATCAGTTAGGTACAGATTACCAGCACCTCAGTTATTAGAAACCTGTACGTTACTGAAAATTAAAAAGAAATAGTTTATTCATTATTTTTTTACTATCAAGCACTACAAGAAAATACGTTTAGGCGCCTGTGCAAAGAAGGCGGTTCAGGTTCTTTTTAATTTACTTTTATCTATAGAGGACATACTTGTGGCTTTTTACTTACATTACAATCCCTAGGACAGTCATTACACCACCCATTGGACGCGTAGCCATAGCTATAATTACTAGGAGCTGGCCGTGATTGCCTGTAACGCTGAGGCTCACTCTGATATGTGTCAATCACTGTAGAATATGGCGACAGGCTCCTACAAAGCATTGGGATATTTTTTTAGTTTATTACATCACTAAACATACAGGATGGAAAATATGCGAGAAACGACGACAGTAGTTAGACAAATTCACAAGACCTAACCTCCCCCTTCCTCCTCGAGGTGTACCTCTAGTGGCCGCAGTTGAACTCATCGAGGATGCCATTTGACCAACAGTACTGCTATAATTGGACGGTGATAATGGTAGATAAAATTGATTGGGTGGAGCTATCTAAAAAAATTTAGAAACTGTTACGTTACTACTGTTTCTCTAAGGGTGGCTTCTTTAATGTGTAGTTAACTATAGGTTATTCCAAATTACACCCATTTTTTAATCCCCGGTTTCCACCATTCTGTCTAAACCCTAGCCTGTGGGTGAAGGACTAGTCCAGATAAAGCCACACGTGGTGTGGAGTACTAGTTTTAAACCACAATATATGTTTAATTTAGAAATTATTACGTGGGTAACACTGTCTATAAATCCCTTTACCTTTCCTCTTACGGAAGTAGTCACCGGCCTAGGTGGATCGGCCCTTCTTCCTTGCACCGGGACCCTAGCCGACGTCGTTGTCACACTTTGAGACGTGTCCTCCGGACATGGACATGGAGTCGAGGAGGCTGTGGTATCTCTGGTGGTTTGGATAAGAGACTGGTAAAAAAAAAGAACAAGAGTTAGATAATGGGAAAGCTGCCTATTGTAAAGCGAATAATAAATAAGTATACAAAATTGCATTATGACAAGTGTATTATAAGAAGTTGTTGGTTCCTGAGCCTAATTCTTTTCTGGTATCAAATTTTTAGCACAAAATCCTGAGGTTGAACCATGACGATTTAGCCCACAAAGTTGATAGCTTCCGAATTATTCTTTTTTTTTAAGTTTTTCAAAATATTAATGGACGCCAGCAGTTGATTGGAAAGAAACCCCTTGATTTGATTTTTTCGAGCCGTAATCAAATTTGTTGTGTTCACTCGCAATTGTGCAGCTATACTGTAGCACAGTTCAGTGCAGTCATTAGTAATCTTTGATTACGAGTATAAAATCCAACTCGCAGGTGTTACGTGATTTTAGACATAATTTATCATTTTTTTCCATGATTGACACAACCGCATTACGAAATGAGACTTTTTTCGCTACATTTTACCATTATTATTGTTAATATGGTAAATTTTAATTATACCACGGTGCGTTCTCTCAAGGTTGATCACGTAGGCAAATCTAGAATAATAATGTGCGTCGAAAAAAATCGATCTTAAATCGATAGGTATTCTTTCTACCTATTTAGGTTAGTTCTGTTTCAAAATTAAATATGGCTCTGATACATGCCTCAATGAAACCACCAGTAATATTCATGATAATGTCAAATGTAACTAGACGTTTATTTTTTACTAATTTAAACATGCCATTGTTTTACAGTATTCGAGAAAAAATAATGATTGTACGACTTAAAAAACGAAATAAATAAATAACTTTTAATTATTGGCTTATTAGAAAATAATAACTTTTGATGTGCGAGTTCATCATATAAGGACCTTCAAAAAAGTCTAAACTACAATTTTGTTGTAAAAATAATAAATTTGGGGGCAGCAAAAATTACATGGCGGCAGTGGCGGCTCGTGGCCATTTGAAGTAGGAGGTCATTAAAAAAAAAATAGCGCCGCAGGCGAAAATTTTTTGGGTGCCACGCCCTTTTTTCAATGATGGTAATTTACCTGCTTTTCAATTAGGAAAAGTAAAAAACACAACACCAATCCTCAAGAAATTAACAAAAACAATCAGGTTCATTATATTATAGGTTAGGTTTTTGTCAGACCGACAGAGAGACAGGATATATATATAGGGATGTATCGTAATATCAATAATATCAAATGGATGATATTTTTCTTTGGACATGTTTTTAAATTTTTTAATTTTTTTTCCGATATATCAGAGTATCAATAAAAAAAAGTAACTATACAGGTTAGAGGGGTACAACTGGCAACGCCGCATTTTCAAAACTATTTTTAAAGGCTAGAATTTTATGTCTTATAATTAATTTCAAAAATATATTTCTATTAGTTCTCAAAATATATCTAATGTGCCATCGAGTTTGGGAGACCCTGTATATATATAGCGATATATTTTTAACGATGAATGTATACATACAACCACAGTATAACGGAATACAACTAACCCGAACATATTATGTTCGTCAACGGCACCGCTCGCGCAGTGGTAGCGCAGTGACGCATGACGAAAAATCTGTAACGATATAATATTTTTTCCATATCAGAATCAACATCCCTATAAAGAACTACAGACTGCCGACTGCAGAAATCAACGGTCTTCTGTCTTCTTCCCATTTTCCCATTCATTCTAAAAATTGCAACGTGCGTCTAAGCTCAATCGAAAAAAAAAACGGCTGACAGCCGACAAAACTTCTTTTTCTTCGAATTTAATACAAGTGCGAGAGTGATAACATGCTATTTATTCCTCTCTTTACCCCCACAGGCTTTGTTGGGTGACGCTATTTTTCGTGGGCAAGCTCGATTTTGACCTGAAATTTTTGCGGGGACGCATAACAAGTAGCGTTAGGTCTAGTTTGTTTTGCTGCGTGTACATTGCATTAATAAATACGAGGGATATTTTAGAGGTAATAGTATCCGAGCAGTAAAGTTTGGTTGATTGAATCAATTTTAATTTTAAAGTTAAATATTAATATGTTAGGTGGTTGGTGACTTGGCGTGGGAGGTCATTGCCCAAATGACCTTATGGTAGAGCCGCCACTGCATGGCGGTGCACCTGCTACCTGGTATATAATAAATATCTGCGATGTCTATCGCTTTCCAAAAGTTCGATAATTTAATCCCTTTCTAATCTAAGTTTAGTTTTATTGTGGATTTTATAGCTTTCAGTGCTAAACGAAACAAGAGCCATGTTAAAGATAATACAAGGAAGTCGGGAGCAGATTTTGAACTAAATTTATTATTTAATTTTTTTAAATGTTTTGATAATCGACTTAACTAGCTATTGTGTTATGTTTCTATCACTGGCATTAAAAAGTAATTATTTTCAAAACATACTTCTACTGTTAAATAAAATGTGATCAATTTGTCTCAAGATAATTATATATTACAATATGCTTATATTCTCTATTAAATCAAATTATGAGTTTACTCTGCTAGCAAATTAATTATTGCATTACTAGAATATAGCAAATACTTACATTAGCTTCTGCCTTGTAGCTTTCTGACAAATTTAGGAAAATACTCTTCATTTTCTCTTGTTTTTCTTCCTGGTTCATTTTCACTACAAATCAAATCATAAACCGTTAGTATATCTCGCCGATAATTTTCGCGTTATTGTACATTCAACGCAATGTAATGCAAAATGATTTGTTGGGTCAGCGGTATTGCCGGACTACAGAAGCATAAAAATGCAGAAGCTCTGGCCCGTATAGATTGAAGAGGACCAAACATTTTGAACTTGTGTGAATGCAGTGCCATGTATATTAAAAAAGAGCACTGCGTAAGTGAATAATATAGTTATATTGCGTTAAGGACAACTGACGACTGAAAGAAGATCAAAAAAATCATTTGATGAATTTTAGCACTTAGGAATTGAATTTTTGAAAACGGAATTAGATTAATATGCATGCTTGGTCTATATGTTTAGCCTTTACTAAAAGTTTAAGGTTTAGACAATTTATGTTTCTTTAATTTGCCCTCAAAACATAATAACGTAATTTTCTCGAGGATTTTCTTGTTTTACTTAATATTTTTTCTAATTGCATTGGGATTAAGGGACTTTATTTTATCCAGAATTGAAAAGATTCTACCTACCGTGGGCAGTACATCCAGGAGAAATTCCCGATCTTGTTTTGACTTGTAGAATGGAACTGGCACTCTCGTTCATGAACGATATCAGCGAGTCCATAAATCTGTCGTAATTTGCAATTTTGCTGCACTCAATCTCCGGTGGGGTTGGGACTGTGCTGGGGCCAGGTTGGCGCGTAGACATTTTGACACATATAATTTCGAAAACTTTTGAATGGCATGAAATTGGATTTTCTTTGGTTCACAAATAATTTTGGTAATGGCTTGACGGATATTTTTAGAGCTGTCAGTGGGTGAACTCATTGTTATTAATAAGCTTGTCCATGCAGGTTAGTATTCGCGTCACTGTTCAGTTAAATCTTAAAATGTTTACAACCACTCCTAAGTTTACACTACTTTAGTGGTTTTTTTAAAGGTTGACAAGAAAATATAAATATTAATGTTTTTTTCGCTATAGATTCAATGAAATTATTTTAACTAAGAGCTTGAATAAAACAAATTCTGGATGTAAACTCTCCACAATTTTTAAGAAGAAGCCTTTGCCCTCCATATCCTCCCCTTCTAGTTACCATCTCGAGGCTACCCTAAATCCTCTTTTCACCCCTTAAGCGTTTTTTGCTTTCTGTCTCAACCATCCACTGCTATTTAAACCTTCTACTACCTCTATGAACCTTTATAATGAATAACCTTTATATGACTTTATAATGAAGTAATGAAGGTCAGGATATAATATGTATAATCAAGGGCCCTGAATTCAATGACAGAAACCACATATCAGTTAGTTTGCGTGGATATAAGACCAGGGTTTCTGATATTTTCATCCTACCAGGGATGGCATGTCGCGTCCTACACTTCATTCTTCAAAATATCCAGTATTTTCAAAAACCGTAACTTTTAAAGGCAAGCTGTGACTAGACAATAAAACACTTAGTATTATACAAAACCATATTTTTTATTATTAAACATTGCTTATGCTTCACAAAACGCACAGTTTCTATTCTCATTTAAAATCCGTAATCAATCTCCGACGAGAAATTTTGGTATTGTCCGGAACTTTCTGTGCAACTCGGTGGACAAGCTGAGCCGGAGGAGCTCTGGGTGTATTGCAACCTTCTTTTTGCGGCAGAACCGCCGCTGGAAGCGGTCGTTGAAGGCCAACCGGAGCTTCCACCTTCTGCAGCTATAAAAGAAAATTGTAAATTCACACAGTTCGGTAATTTTGAAGACGAAAGACATAAGAAAATATTGTTGGAAAACAGGAGCACTGGGTGGAAGCAGATATGGAAAAGTACTGATATCTAGTGAAATATTAAACTTACCAGAATAAGACATATCGTAATTTCCAGAATATCCTTCATTTCGAGCCGGTGTAGAAGACGCGATAGGCTGAAAATTTGCAGGATAAGAAGCGCCAGAGGGTCCTGGAGCACCAGAGGGGCCTGGGGCGGTCATGGATTTCTAAAACATATGTTTTCTATTACACATTAACTTTCTACGTTATAGATTTTGCTGTTCTACCAGATAATATTGCTTGTTAGAACTCGACCAAGAATTGCAGTAGCACCCTCTACAGAGCCGGGTTTGAAACTAATTTATGCTTAGTTAAAATTAAAAATATTTGCGAGCAACAAGTTCATATTTTTTTCCGTGTTGGTGACGTCATACACCATAAAACTAGCAGTGTGTTGTTTAAAGAAAGAATTACAATGAAAACGCGCCGAACCCAATGCCACGATAACGGTAAATTCGCGAATATTTGTACTTATTATCTGTAATGAGCTTGTGGAATTAGTTTTATTTTAATATAATTTTTGTCTAATGAATATAGGATATTCCTCACGTCACTTACATTTATTAGATCGGCTTTTTGGGCCTCCAGTTCTTGAACTTCCTGGTATTTTTCGTCGAGCTTTCGAGATATATCCTCTATTCGTTTTGATATTTCACATGAACTCAGTTCATCTAAAAATATGCGTGGCTGTAACCTTCTTTACAAATTGTTCTGCTACTAGAATTCTGGTTAAAGTAAACAAAAGGTATCACGGAAATAAATAATTTTAGAAAATGATATGAAAAGATTATCTTTTTGCAAACATTTTGAGAAAAAAATTCCTTGGATGAACCAATTTGTCGCAATATTTTGAATCTTACTAGATCATCAGTATGCTGATGATGTTCGCTAAACGCGCCCCTTTATTGACACTATTGCATTGGTTCATCCAACAGTTTTTTTTTTATTTTAAACTGCTCTGTTGAACTAAAATTTCAAAAAGTGTTAAATTCCGTCATACCTATAATTTACTGACCCCCTTACAATATGATGTTAATCCAGATTGTTCTCTAATTTGGCATACAGCGGCCCAGGATTCATTCATAAATCTAGATAGGGCTTCTGTAAACTGTCTTTCATTAGTGTGACCTTCCCAGGAAGTTGCGTTCATTGATTTCGAAGCTTTGGACATATTTTGTGTGCTTGGCTTTTTGATCTCTGAACTCGGTTTGCAATTACTACTCTTGGACATTGTCTGCTTTAATAACTAAGGATTTTGCTGATTTGGTTAAAGATTTCTTTAAGTCCGATGCATATTTTACTTGACAATTTTTGACACAATTTAAAAAACTGTCATTGCTGTTGCTGACATATCTACTCAGGTATTTTTTTTTGTAACTTTTTTGATGAAGCTTGAGTGGAGGTACGTAATTTACGGTATTTTTCTTTTTACCTGATCTATAAATAGAAGCGTTATTTTGGACTTGACTGGGATCATATTTGTTATATACAAGCTAGAGATAATATTTTACCTCTTTTAATTCTTAAAATGATTATCTTGATTTTTTTAATTTTTCATATGTTATTATATTTGCGTACTTGGTAAAATTCGTACCAACATCAAAGCTGCAAGAGCGAAAAATACTAAACCCCGTAAGTTTCTGAATCATACAGTTAGAGGAATCAATATTTCACTATTTGCACCCGATTTCCTATGTTGTGTGGATCGACCCACCACTACCTTGTTAAAATTAATTTTAGGCAGAAATTATTAATATATTCTTCACGTGGTTGGTTCGTGGTTCCAATTTTAATGCCAGTCGTGCTCTTGTGAATGGATTCCTTTCTCAAGATATACCATTTAAAAAGAGCCACAAGCTAAAGATTCTTATGTAAACTGATCTGTTTCCGTAACCGTATTCTTAATTTAAGAAAAGATATAATTGGCAACTTATATTTTATTTGGAAATCACCTCACATTGTCACAGTCAGTTTTACATGTTATCACAAAATACAGTACATTAGTTTGAAATGAGAATGAATCTTTACCGGCAATTTTTCACGCATCAGCATTTTTTATTGTTTTCGACGTTTCTGGCAATTGGGACTACAATCTGAAAAAGAAATGTGAGTTGTTCATGAAAAGTTGCAAAATTTTTACTCCTTTTGACATGTTCCATTACAAAAAAAAATTGAACAGTTTTAGAAATATGCCTTGGATGCTGGACTTCGCCTTTAGCACTGCCTAGCGATGCCACACTTCAATCACTATTGGGCACATCCAATTGTTGGAGAACGTAAAAGAAGGTTTATTTGTCTACCTTAAAACTCTGATTACTGATAGACAAAGAACAAAATATTTCTTAGTTATGTGTGGCCTTGTAGAACTTTTAAGGCATTGTCCATAAATATACATACTATTCTGCTGCTGCTGGGGTTGAGGGGGGCCACATATTACTATTCTACGAGAGGGTGCACCTTAAAAACAAAAAAAAAACTAAATTCACTTTTAAAAAGTATCCCAAGAATACAATTTATTCGTGAAGGGAGTTTGAGTGGAGCTATCGAATGAAGTATTGTTATATAACTATACCAAAGTTCATATAAATGCTGTTGATCCAAAGTTAGGCGCCAACTGTATACAATTTCTTAGTTGCATCAGTTATTGGGTATCAACGCCTTTAAAGTTATCTAGCTCTAGCCACAGACTCTTACCGTAGGTATTATAAAGAAAATTATAATGTTGGCAATGTTTTCCAATGTGTCTGTCGCTTTACGATTGCAATGACCTAACCCAATGAATTTTAAAACTTATGTTTGAATGATCACGATAAAATTTTAATAGGGGTGGTTAATTACTTATGGGCCCACAGAGTGTATTTATCTGATTTAATAGAACCGAGACTGTATTGTAGACAACCCTGATCTGATGGATTTAGAAAAATTATTTTCCCTTATGAAAACTACAATGTATCTAAAACCGTCAACATGATTTTTCTTGTGGCATAGTTGTGATACTTATTGAAACTTGGGAAAATATATTTTGTCCCTACCTGAAGGATCTTGATAGCTCTGCAAATCTCTGAAACCAGACGATCCACCAGCAGCACCTAGAATGTCAAATAAAATTGAATATGGTGGGAGTAAACCTATTTATACTCTTGTTCTAACTTGTAAAAAATTACACTGTTACGAAATGATTTAGGAATCATACTAATTGTGGCAGCAACAATCCGTTTTTATTGTTTTGTATGGCAAGTGGGACGCCGATAAACCTCCTGCTTTTTAATAACATAATATTTGATTGCTTCATTTAAACTTAAGGTATAATCAGTATAATAATTAACTCAATCACAAATTTACATCCGTACTTGGTCCTTACCCGGCATGTTTTGGTAACTCTGCAAATTTCCAAACAAACCACCCGATGGATCATCTAGAAAATGAAATTATAACTTCAGTTCATTTGGTATAATTTTTACAGTGTACAGTATTCAAGAAATCTTTATTTTACGCATACTAGGAAAATCTTGGTATCCAGGCGGCAGACTTCTAAATCCAGAACCACCGCCGGGGGTAGGGTTTCGTCTACAGGGTGCCTGCAGCCCTCCGACATATTGGGGAGCCGTCCTGTTAGGCAGACCTGGAGAAATAATGTTCTTTTCAAAAAGTCGCATTTATTTTATTACTGATTATTATTTTCTATATAATAATGATTTTCCGCATCATACCTTGTTTTACTCCCCCAGTTGGTTGAGAGGGGTTTAAGTAACGTTGGGGCGTTGGCCCTTGACTGACGGTACGTCTTTGCATTGGACTTGGTCGCTGCATTGAACGTGATGTCGCAGAAATGGCTATAAAGAAACGAGATGATAGTCGCAAATTATATGCTGCTGTAACTGCTCTACTGATGCTTAAGTCTCTTGTGATCTCACTCATATGATCGACGCGACAAAGGAAAGCAACAACCTTTTTTGTGGACATGTGATACGTCAGTTCATAAAACAGAACGGATATTGTTGTTTTTTTATGGTTAAGAAAAAAAATCGTTGGAAGGGTTACCTTGGCTATAGTGACTGCTGACTGACCCTGAACGCAGAGTATGTTCCTGCGCTGACAGTGTTATCTGATAAGACTTATATTTAACATTACAAGTTACACCTTACTTTTAAAACCAGAAAAAAAAACGCCTTCATGTAAAATTCGACTATAGGTTACCTGATGGCGTTCCCACGGGACATGATATTCGATTAACTTCACATGGGACACAATCACCTAAAATTAAAAATACTTAGTGAAAATATTTTAACATAATTTTGCCATGGAACAAAACATCGTCTACAAAATGACGTGTTTTGACGCCACAAAAGTCATTATTCCAGTATTGTTAACCATTGCTTTTGCGATCGGACATATAACAGGACTAGAATATTATGTTCCTGGCCGAGACCGGGAATACAATATTCCTGTACAAAACTTCGTTTATGCACTTATATACAATCTTATGTATATGTATAAATAGTATGTGCACCTCGTAGAAAAATCACATTCTCGTCCTCGGACGGATAAATTTGCATCCTCTTCCGAGAACATTTTATTTTTCTTAATAGATACGCAATATACTATTTAAAATGATATTTTAATGTGGTTTTACAAAAATAAGTAAAAAAATCTATTATAGTGTAAGGTGTGAACACAATGTTAAAAAGTTAGTTATATTGATGATTTAATACTAATTACATACGAAAGTAAAGACCTGATAGACCTACGACTCCGATTGCGACATCAGCTCCTAAGTGTAAAGAAAATCCAGGCGAACATAAGGGTGTTCAGTGTAGGGTAGTTTTAAATGTGCTTTAATAAGAAAGGCTGGAATCTATAGGAGATGTTTACTAAAAGATTTTAAGAAAACGTGTAAAAGGAGTATAAAAGAATTGTGACAGGATTTTTATAAAAATTATGTTCTGTACTCTGAAATGTATTGCTTACGTGTAAATCCTGGTGGCCCTTCATCGCTTGGCGTCGGTGTCATATCAAAACCTAAAAATTTGTTTTCTTTTTAATAAAGAAAAACAATTCATATTGTACAGGGGGTCCATTTATTGCATAATTCTTTGATATCTCGGACGATGTCAAAGATAAAAGAACCCCTAATTATAAAAATTAATTGGTTGCCTATGATGCATACTTTAATAAATTAATTAATTTATACCGTTTTCATCTAAGCAGCACATTGCTGCTTAGGTGAGAATGGTAAAATGCAAACAGTTGGAAGCAGCACTGCTTAGATGAAAATCGGCCTTTAAGCTGAATTTGTATCACTTTTATTATTTTTACTGATGCTTAAACTAGCAAAATTTTGCAAGAAAGAATTAGTTACCCGTACTGCCCGTAGTGTTGGATTGGAAAAGTCTTCGACGGGCATTATCTATGTTAGGATATCGTGGACAATCTGTTCTCTCTATTTGTGCATTACCTAAGGATCAAATTATATGTAAGTAAATAAAACGGTAACCAATTTGGTGGGACTCCGCAAGCTAAAGCAGCCATTTACTAAATACATATCTGATTTTGTACCAGTTTCCATCACTGGAAGTTTGCAGCAAGAAATTACCTAAGTAGTTGGATCGGTCACACCGTCAGAGGGAAACTCTCAGTAAACGTTAAAATGGAGGATTGGACAATAGTTCTACCGAGCAGAAGAAGTAAATGAAAGTTTCACCAGACATGAAGATACTATCATGTATAATCAAATATTTAAATGAAATAAAGAAGTTCAAGAAGAGAAAAGATTTTTGAGCTGATGCACCGATGAGAGCAAAATAATAATATTTGGTAGGGAAGAGGTGACGTTGATTGTACCACAGTATATATTCAACCTACCTGTGCTATTTATTGAGAATAATTCTGATTGAACATTTGGAGATATACGCTGTGACGATCTATCACTTGGTGATCTACCATGAATCTAGAATGTATAATTTATTGCTAAGTATATTTTTCAAATATCGCTTGACGCTTACTTGACTATCTCTCATAATTTCTCTATATAGTACAGCAGGATTGGGACCACCAAAAGCTGCTGTCTTTCTCGTAGTATCCATCCGTTGCAATCTTGCCATTTCCGCTTGCAGATTGCCGATCTCTTGTTGTGCGTTCGCCAACCTTTGAGCCATTTCCTGTACCATTTCTGCCTGCTTAGAAGCTGTTGGACTACAATCACATACTCGTTCTTCTATGGATTTAAACATTTTTATTTTGTCTGTTTTGAAATATAATTATTTCAAAGAACAAACCTTCTGGTTGTGGTGGTGGTTGGTCTTCTTTGCGGCAAACACAGGAATCTGCAACATTTTATAGAAATATCAGACGCACCCAAAACAATATAAGTAATTCAAAGAACAAACCTTCTGGTTGTGGTGGTGGTTGGTCTTCTTTGCGGCAAACACAGGAATCTGCAATATTTTATAGAAATATCAGACGCACCCAAAACACAACAAATGTATAAAATTAAATTACACATCATAAGATTAAGTGTTCTAATACCTCAATATTCAATCAATTTAGAAAAGGGAGCAGCAATATTTAAAATCAAGATCGTGAATTTTCTAAATATTAAAACAAGGCCTATAAATAAATTACTGTTTACCTCTTGTCTGCTCTTCCAATCTCTTTGATCTAATGGCTGCGCATGGACAATAATCGGCGTCACCGGTGGGTTGATCAGTCTTAGCCGAATCTAGAACTTCTGCAGTCTCAGCCGGTGGAGCTGTTGGTTCTTGACCTGGTAATTCTCCGGACTGATCTGATGGAAGTGCAGCTTCAGGTTGACCAGGTGGTTGTCCAGTTGCAGACTGATCTGGTGGAGGTGCAGCTTCAGACTGATCTGGTAGTTGTTCATATTCATTTATAGACGAATCAGATGGAGGTGCAGCTTCAGGTTGATCTGATGGAGGAAGAGCTTCAGATTGAGCTGGTAATTGTCGAGTTGCAGACTTATCTGATGCATGTGAAGTTTCAGATTTCTGTGACAGTCGTTCAACAAAGGCCAGACCTGGGGGATAAACCTGGACCGGTGTCGCGTTTTTGTATATAATCTTACTACATCCAGAGTGATGCTTTATTTTCTTCTAGATTTTTATAATATTTATTCGTTTACTAATTGACATGCACATCTATATATGGTACTCGCACAAATAGAGAGTTTGAATTTGAAATTGAATACAACAAAACTATAAATTATATTTGGCACATTTAAAGCCCTGGTTATTATAATCGACTATCAAATTAGGTACCTAATCAGAAACAAAAGATGCAGAGATAAAGTTATTGGCCTTTATTAATCCTGAATAAGAACAGTTAATTAAAGTTTATCAAATGAGCTTCTCACGTTTGATCTTCGTTTCATTTACTAACTTTATACTTTCTATACTGTCAGCGATTTTTAGTTCACAGATGCAGAAAATTATTTTTTTGGCTCATTTTAGAGCCAAAGTTAATATGGATTGTTGAGTTTACACCTGTTTCCTGATACTTACCTTCATCTGGGTGCTGTTCATGTGGTTCATCAAAGGGCCTTTCTGGCGTTCCCTCTATCCGGAAACTTTTGTCTCCTGGAGTTGTTAAAGATGCTGGAGCTGTTGTAGTTGCCGAAGCTTCTGGAACTACTGCCGTTTGTTGCCTTGGTGCACTTATATTTGAGAGACGAGGATGAGTATCCTGATTGCTTAGAATGTTTTTAGTCGAAGCAGGTCGACTAGCAGCACAGGGTTGACATTCTGGTATCGATTTATATATGGCACATTCGGGCTCACATCTATAAAAAGCAAGTAAATACACATGTCTGTTTTCTTGACTTTATACTCGGGGTTCAAAGCAGAACCATAATAAAATTCGTCTTATCCGTCTGTGAACGGAATTAGTGAAATTTATAACACTATACGTTTACAATTAATTAAAATAGTAGAACTAACCCCATGTCAACAGATGCACTAGTCGCACCAGATAAAGGATGGACCTTCTGGGTCATGGTATTCATCAAATGCGTAGACGCCTTAATAAAAGTGACCATGGTGTCCATCATGTTATTCCAGGCCTGTATTTCGTCAGGGGAACCGTTCGGTGGTGGCGCTAATCTGTCCATCATGGAAGCATTTAAGTGTTTGGATGAATCACGTAAATTTTAAAAGCTGAAGACTATTTAAAAAATTTTGACCTACATTGACAGGTTTTGATTTTGGTTATTTGACTGATACCTTGAAGTTTGATAGGTGACATATTAATGTCATAACATTAATTACCTGTAATCTGTAATAATACTTTAGTATTGGCAAATTAGGTGCTCTTTTATACCATCCATTTTTTATAATCTTTGAAGCCCTCTACCGGCTAAAGGAAGCAATTTCGGATATAATAATAATAATTTCAAATAATAATAAATACGTTCATGTGGTATTCTTTAATAAACTTATTCATCAATTCCCCGAGGACGTGCTTGTTAGGAGAAAATCTTATTTATTAAAGTATAAGTATTTAAAATTTAAAAGGTTCAAGTATACAATAAACGCTGATTTTTTCATGTTGGATATAATAAAATTCTAAAAAAGATTAATTATATAATTTATTCACAATCACTAATTAATTCTCCAGCATTTCCAAACTTTTAAATCGTTTATTTCAATTTCAAATTTCAAAAATACTTTATTGTCAAAAAAAAAAAAAAGTTTTATGTGACAAAGCATTGTTAATAAATAAGACTTAAATATTAAAAAAATATACATTTGAATTAAAAACATACAAATAATATTAAAATATAAAGTAGGCAAAAGAAACTAAACAACAAAGCAAAGTAAATAAACAATAAAAAACATAAAAGGGAACAGAGAACTTAATGACAAACATAGAAAACTATTAGAAATCAAATTTCAAGTCAAAAATGTGTATATATAATGTGCATAATCATTAAGCGTACCTAATCATAAGCGAGAGGTAAGGATGCAATACATAAAGGTAGCCGAAAAACCATACTCCAAACACCCGGAGGCGCACTGTCTAGTCGTCACTCGAAAAATTCGTCCAAAGAATAATATGCTCTCTCCAGCAGCAGTGCTGTAAGAGACCTTCGAAAAAGCCGCACCGAGGAAACAGTCCTAATATTCAAAGGTAAGTTGTTAAATATATTTTTTTCATTCCAATTTTATTTTTTTAATGAAATAATTTTTTAAAATTTGTTAATAAATAATTATTTAAATAAAAACAAATATTTAGAAGTTTTTTGTCCTACGGACTTATTTATTTTAGGTTTCATAAATATTTACTTTTATAACATAATAAATTATGGCTATGGTCTTTAAAATGTATAAGGTTTTTATTTTTAATCTATATAATAGCATATTATTATAAATATAAATTTGTCTAACGTTCATCTTTTTTATTTCTAAATATAATTATTTTGAAGGATAAAGATAGTCCTTACTAAACATAATTTACAGAAATCATTTGTGTAACAATTCTAATTGTTTAACTTAATTGCTATTTATTCCTCTGCATAATATAATGTGTCCAGATGTTTTATATCCAAAAATTTTTTGTCTGTTGTTGGTCTCTCTCTAAGATTTTTAATTAATTATAATTGTTTTCCTCTAAATCAAATATTTTAAAATTTTTATTAGTAAATTATGGCTAACCGTATCAAAGGCTTTTGCTAAATCCAGAAAAATACAAATACAAGGTGTTTTTATACATTTGTTCTGTTAAATAGCAATGAGCATTTTGCGTAGATTTATTTTTGTGAAACCCAATTGTTTTTCAGAAATAAAATGTATTCTTTCGAAATAATTATAAATTCGTATTTTTAACATTTTTTCAAAAACTTTACCCAATGAAGATGTTTTTATTTTTATTAGGTACATGTTTTTTTACATGTCTTTTGTCTTAATAGAATTTAGTAAAACACTAAACCACAAGTAATATAATATCTAAACTGGTTTACATCTCCCTCTTTTGATGACAGGTTAGTTCAGATTTGTTCTTTAGGTACTTTCCGAACACCCTGTATTTTATATCACATTCCAAAAACAGTTCGTTATCAATTTCCAAAAGAAAAAAAATTGAAAAGAACTCAAGTAATTTACAAACGTGAGGCTGCTCATTTTTTTTATATAAATAAAATACCATCTCTGTGACAAATACTTCTTCTTCTTTTCATGTGATCTTCTCATTGAAGATTGGCAACCACATCTCTAAATTTATCTCTCGCCACATAGACGTTCAGACTTATCCACGTCTTTATATTTCGAAGTCACGTGTTCTTCTTCCTGCCAATACCTTTTTTGCCTTTTACTCTTCTTTGCATTATATTCCGGAGCAATATATACTTAAATACTAACATTGCAACTAGTTTCCAGAAGGGGCGTGATTAACTATAATAATAATAAAACTCGGGGTGTCTGTATTACAGGATAAAACTCGGGGTGTCTGTATTACAGGAGGCTGAAAAACATATCATACTTCGTCGTTGGTTGTTCTATGAGTCCATATGCAGGAGCGTCTGAATATGAATTTTTGAAATTTAGCAAAAATTTAAAAGCCTATTAAGTTCTAAATCGATAAAATAATGCAATTTTTCGATGTCAACGTCAAGAAGGAGCAATACAAATCTCTTTACATCCGCTCGAAATAAAAAATAGTTATTTTGTTTGATTGCACGTTTATATTTTCTAGACATTTAAAACTTAATAACATCTATATATTATATACAATAATAGCTTTGCGTGCGAAGGTGCTTTAGATTACATAAATATAAAGTTATTTAAGCTCTAGTTTACGCGAAGCTTCCAAAAAACGCTTTAATGAACTGACTAACGAAAACATACTACTTTGGATTATAAGCGTTCATTAAACAAACAAAAAATTACACATAAGGAACTAAAGTTTCTCCGGAAGATAACGTCAACTAGGAGCCGCTGTCTTTTTCGTAAAGGGTACTTAGACACAACATCATCACATAATCAGTGGTGCAGAAAACTCAAGTGAGATCGCACTCTACCTACTCACTACCAACTAAATAATACTTTATTGAGAAATTAAATTATCCTAACAGCTACAGGTTTTTATATAAATAATTCAAAACTATATTACACGAAAACAAATGGAAATAATTTTACAACAACACAACCCAAATGAGCTTGCGCTTAAAACATTTAAATAATACTAGGAGCCTTCATTTTGTTGATCGCATTGGACAGGTGGAGGACTTCGGTGTTGAGCTGGTGGACAAGGCTTTCCAGTTTATCCACGGAATCGAGAACTTCCACTCTGCCGGTGTGAGGATTGAACCTGACCTCGAAAGGTCTGGACATGCTGCTGACCCATCGTCTGAATTTGTCTTTCATGTCGTCGAAGCTCTCAGCGACGTAGTAGATGGGCTGATACTCCTGGTCCTGGTAGGGTTGCACGGCGGTGGAAGCGGGATCAAACGACCTGTGTTCGGGCTTGTCGGAGAGAGCGTGAAGGAGTTCGCCGTAGGCTGATAGTAGTCCCGCTCCATATACTTTGGTTTCTCCTGATTCCTTGCACAGTCCGAACTCTACTGTGAACCAGTATACCTGAAAATTAATTGTAATGTTAAAATTATTGCTTCATTTAAGTCGTAAAACACTATTTGAATAGAGCTTTTCAAGAAACGTTAGAAAGGTTTATTAATTAATTGTTTTACATGTTTACACTTCATATGTTGCATTACGATTGTTCGATTGTTTGATTAAATTGTGGGAACTGTGGGTGAAAGAAATTTGCCTAAAATAATTAAACGCTTTTTGGTCAATTAATGAGAAAACGCTTTTACTTTTCTCATTGTTAAGGAACTCTCACAACTTCGCAATTTAATCAGCTTGAGAAGTGTTTACAAACCATTTAAATTTCTTGTGGTTAAGTCATTTTTAATAACCAGAAGCAACTTAACTTATAATAATGCCAAGGTGAAGAAAGTAAATGGTTAGAATAATGTGTTACTTTTATTTAATGCTTGGAGTAAAAACCCAGCTTCTGGCTGATTTTTCTTTGCACGAGTGTACGTCTCTTTCAAGTATTCATCTAAAAATCTGTTATTTTACGCGTAAAAGCGTTGATATCAAAATAAAATAATTTTTAATATCGTTAATGAATTAAATGATAATTGACAGGGCGTTGTGGTCGAACAGACGTCAAGATCGAGCGATTTACTTATCTCGCCAGAAGGCCTAGATAGTCAATGACGTAATTCTGACCCTGTACGCATTTTACAGTTTTCTCAGCGATCGTGACAAGTCACGCGTGTCCATTCTTGACCATGGCATGGTATCAATAATTATTATGTAAAGCCAGTAGAGAAGTGCATCTTACTGCATGCACTTTTAAATCAGGGTCGCGCGAACAATTTATTCGGCAAGAAAAATACTTAGAATGGGACCTCCACACTATTGCTTTGGAAAATCATATCTGCAGAACATTGGTCCTATAAAGCAATTAGAAAGAAATCCTAAGACATCCTTAAAAAGTTCAATTGAATCACGAACTTAAGAAAGACGATTTAGACAGAGGAACAGCGTGCGTGAAGTACCTTAATTAATACAGAATTTCTTGAATGATGGACTGACCGACGAGGTTCAGTAAATGGTCGGCCAGATGTCCGGATTTAACCCCTCTAGATTATTTTTTTTTATGATTAATTTCAAGTCTAAGGGTAGGTTGACCGATTAAACAATATCAAGGACTTAAAGATCAGGCAAAGAGACGAAATGAGATTGGTAGGACCTTACTGCGGAAAATTAAAAGGTAAGGTCTTCATTTATACATAAAAATTATATTCGAAAGAGCCGTGTCAAATATAAGAAATTGATGGGTCTGAGTGTTGTTTCGAAAAAATATGGTCCTTACTAGGGAAACTAAAAGGGAACAATCCAACAGTTGACTAATACGTAAAAGAGTAAGCGCGTGAGAGCGCCCTCAGTAACAATTAATTTAGCTTTTATTTACATTATAATATGTATTTAATCTTGCAAAAAAAGTCCGTCCCATCTACGCCACTGTGCAATAAATCTTTATATTGGCTATTAATAAAACTAAAATAACGACTTTAAGGGGTTTTTGGTTTTAATATTAAGAGGTTTTAACACTGCATACTTTTATGATCACTTAAACCTTGTGTGCTAGAGACCTTAGACTATTTTAAATATAGCTATAGATATTTTTGAGGCCATTTGGGCAAAATTGCCCTACATTGAATTAGTTTCAACATATTATAACTTAAACAAACATTTTAATTTCTGTAAAAGTTATGTTTCCTTTTTATTTCGCTTAGAGTATTAGTTTAAGTATTCTGACTTTATATCATGTGTAGAGTCGCCTGTAGCTATTTCAAAAGATACTTACAGTGGATAGTTTCTCAATTTCTGCGTCGGATGCGCCAAGTGAGGCAAGACCAATTTCCTGAGAAAATTGGGCAAAACTGGGATCAGCCAAGAGGGGCATGTGTCCAAGGATTTCATGAATTGCATCACTACAAAAAAAATATATATTATAGGGCGTTAAGCTTTTTAATAAGCAATAAGTCCCTAATTTTAACAATAAATATGTGTATGTTTTAATATGACCAACAATAAAATGAAGATTTTTTGTGGCAAATCAAATTAGGAGAATAAAACTACAAAAGGAAATCCGCATTTGGAATTTCGTATCTTGGATTTTAATTTAATTTTAAAGATACGAAGGATTTCAGTATTGAACAATGTCTATTGGGATTTAAAGCAGCTTACTTTTTAACCTTATGATCGGGCGATATTCTTAGCTGGCAAGCAGCAATTTTTACGTCGAATCTATCGAAATAAAGCCTTAAAATGGCTACGAAAAAAAAAAACGGTAAGTTCAACAGAAAATTTTCGTATAACTTAATTTTTATGGGAATTTAAAGGCTTGAAATCTGACGGCGAGGCAACACTAATGGCAATTACTGACAGCTCGGAAACAATAATGTAGTTTAAATCGAATTATCGGAGGTCTTTGATAATGTAGTATGCTGTGCCACCTAAATTGGCCACCTTGCACAAAGAGAGTGCGAAGGAGTAAAAGGAGATTATAAAGAAGCGTTTAACACGAGCGACATCAGCTATTTATGCATCTAGTGAAAAGAGTAAGTGCCATAAACACACTTTTTGAACGTGTTGCATACAAAATTATTTCTACGATGACTGTTTCTTAAAAGGAAAAAAGTTAAAATATTAAACATTTATCCTTTAGAAATTTTTTGATTATATACGTATTTAAAATTTGTAGTAATAACTACCTAGATTTGTTGCCAGAAAAATCAATAGTTTAAAATGTTTTGAAGCAATACGAATATGTTCACAAGAAGTTTAAGAAATGGTGTCAACGAAGAAGAGAAAAAATATTTAAGTCTTTAGAAGGTTTAGAAAGCTGTCATTTTTGACACGATCGTGGAAAACAAATTTTGATGCTAGTCATTCTTAACTAGTCAGCGTACTGGTCTTCTTTACTTATTATAGTCCGACAATTCATTTAAAGTTAATTTTGATAATCTGTTTCGGTTTTGGTTATACAGATAACAATAATATTTTAAAAAATAATCCACTTACGGTTCCGGAGTGTGAAAGGGCGAGTTGATGTGTCTAATATACTGAGTGCTCTGGAAAATTCTAAAAGCAAGCGATGCCAGAAAGTCTCTGGCAGTCAAAAGCCCGGCTGCTGGTCTCAGTGTGAATCCAGTGTGTTTTTGCATGAACTTGGACATGTCTTCGAGTTGTGGGATCTTTTCGGTCACGAAAAGACCTTCGTCTTGAAGAATCTTAAAGACGCGACGGTACTCGGCACAGGCGTGCTTGGACATGAGGTCTTCTACCGTTGGGAAGACCGACTGCCAGGTTTTGTGCTCGGTCTCAGTGTATTCGATGTGTGGTACTGGGTCACCGCTGGAAGAAAAACATATATTATTAGTAATTACGCATTTTACATCAAAAATCTACCCGCATAAGGGCGATTTACTAACACCGCTACTCTTAGTCTTGCTATCTGATACTTACTACTTGTAACCGAAAGCAATTTCAGCAATATCTTTACGCCTAGCGCGATACGCTTTATCAGCAAATCCAGGATGGTTCATGTCCAGATCAGGTTCGTACTTAGTCATCAAATGATTGCAGCTATCTAGCTCACTAGCGTGTCTCGGAAACCACGGGTTTTTCGCCGAAATATTGTCCTCGCCGATCAACGTGGCGTGCTCAAGCGTCTGAGATACTCTCAAGTTCTTCAAGAACTGAAGCATGTTGATTCTACACATGTCGACTTTCACCAGAGCGTCCAACTGAGCGGATTCGTTCTTGCTGGGGCGAGTTTCCAGATGGACGACCGCGCCCTGGTACTTTTCGATTGCTTTGAGCACTCTGGAGAGCGAGCTCATGCCTTCTCTCAGGTGGAGCACCATCGCGACCCTCTGATTAGTTTTTGCGGATTCTGGGTCCTCTGAGAGAGCGTTAGCCAGAACGATTTCTTCCTCGGTGAGGCCGATATCTGTGAAAATGTAAATCGGTTGTAGGACTTTTTTTCATCAATACAAAAAAGAGGGCTCTTGCACCGGTTTCTTCAAATTGGGAAGTTAAAATTTCTAGATCCCCCTTTAAATTGAGGATATAGGTTGTTATCATTCAGTGCTATGTAACTAACATTTACTTAAACATTATATTTTAATTTTCGTGTCTTTTAGGGCAGCTTTTTCAATGTAAAGTTAACTATATTCTCAAATTCCTGGGGATAAAGTACTAGTTAAACTAGAATTTGTGCAAAATGCAAGCGTCCGAGGACGAAAATACGGTTTTCCTACGAGGTGCACATTTTTTCTGCTATCGAAAATGAAATTGAATAAAATTGAAGATTGTATATGATGTGAATAAACGAAATTCAATATTTTAATTAAATTCAATATAATGTTCTATTATATGTCTCATTGCTTAGCAACGGTGAATGATACTGGAATAATGACTTTTGTGGCGTCAAAACATGCCAGAAAAATGGATTTTTTGAACGACAGTCGCGATGTGCTTGAGGAAATTTTCAGTGATAAAAAGGAAGACATTTTCAACAAAACAAATAGTACCAAAAATAAGGAGTAAATCTGACAATGACATCGACAATATTGATAATACATAATATGCGGATAACAGAATATTGTAACATTGACATTTTTGAAAAGGTTGATAAAACAAAGCAAACCACAAAATAATCTACAAATTTCAAAACACATTGAAAATGTCACCCTAACTGTATCTACCAATAGTATAAAACCACCGTATTTAAATGAATCCGCTAATTCAATGTCAAAATTGCAGAAAATTAATTATTATTAATATGTAATAACTTAAACAGCAAAAAATCATCAGAAATGCATTGAAGGTTTTTCGCGAATTATCGCCGTAAAAAATCTCATTCTTCAATGGCAGCGAATATAAATATAAATAAATTTATATAACGTTCGTGTCGGGATTATTAGACCGAAACTAAATTAACCACTAACCAGCCTTTACTCAGTTAGAGCTTGACACTAACTTAGTAAACTTGAAATTTAAAAAAAAATCAAGGTTGGCATGGGCATCTCGTGTATACAGGTTGATTCACGTATTAGACGTTAAAGGCGAACAAAAATGCATGAATAGTGAAATTTTCTTGTGTGCTTTATTTTAGATCACCAGGCGCTGCAGTTTACTCATCTATTCCGTTCAATACATAGTCGGCTGCTCTAGCTTCATGAGTAACCTCCTATAAAGCTATATTTGATTCGATAACCTTAGAAGATTTTTTTTTTTGGTTTTTCCACAAAGGAACAAATTTCTGGTACTTCATCTTTCGATTTGATAAGGGAAACAAATACTTTCTTTGTGTGGTCATCTATCAGAGTAAGAATGTAGGTACCTTTTGCCACTCCAGGTCCAGGATTCCGCTTCCACAGGATCACAGAGGTGTGAGTGAACTAAATCAAGCTTATTTTTAGCCACTTTTGGGAAAGGGTGTTTTTAGTTATAGACTTCAAGTGTGAAAAGAGCATGGACTAACCTATTGGAGAAGATCTTTACTTCATATAATATTTGTTTTTCTTACAAGGTACGAAAAATTTAATTGAGGAAATTAAAGATAATTAACACAATCCTTTGAACATGCTGAGTGGCCGCTTCTACTAGAAAGTAGTGTCAACTTTTAGATTTTAAACCTTTTTGTTACCGTTTTCGAGATACAAATTAGTTTCCAATATTTTTTCCAAAAAACATGTCCTGCAATAAATACTGATATTTTTAAACTCTGAGATACTAAGGCACCGAAATTTGGGCAAGACCCGGAGGCATTTTGACTAGTCAGGTATGGGTATGGTATACATAAATGAATAACGACATTTAGCAGCTTTTCAAAACAGTAAAAAATACATGTCACATGTATACAATATGTGTCATTTGAAAAAAATCTACTTTTAGACATTTGTTCAAGTAAACAAATTTGACCACCCTGGATATTAAAACTAAGCTTTATGTATTCCGTAAAAACTTCCGGGTATTGCCTATTGCCTCACTGCCAATCAAATTTTAGTGCCTTCGAAGTTTAAAAATATTGGCAGGTCATTTTTGTCGAAAAAAAAAATTGAAATTGATTAATATCTCGAACACGGTAACGTATAGATATAAGAAAGTGACAAGGAGAGTTAATAAGAGACTACTAGAGATTGCAAAAATAGCTTAATACACAGAGCGTTTCGTCTAATACGTCATATATGTGAATAACCATGTACAGGGTTATCCAACCAAGACTAGACAAGGCGATTTTTTGACTTTTCCTGTACTTTTATAAAAAAACTGAAATAGCCATCTTAAGTCATTTTCTCCCGCGAATTCGAATATCTTCAGCAAAAAACAATTGAACATCAAACAAAAGTACTAGGGGTCACTTTGATATTTTGGGATGCCGTATTTTTAATGAGCTTATCCGATTTCTCATATAAATTTTGATTTAAAATGTTGGATTTTTAATTCAAAAACGCCTTTTTTCTTCAGTTTTAAATTCGGAAAAATTAAAAAAATTAAAAAAATAAAAAAAAAAAAAAAATTAAAAATTAATTAAATCCAACATTTTAGATCAAAATTTATATGAGAAATCGGATAAGCTCATTAAAAATACGGCATCCCATTTAAAAAAATATCAAAGTGACCCCTAGTACTTTTGTTTGATGTTCAATTGTTTTTTGCTGAAGATATTCGAATTCGCGGGAGAAAATGACTTAAGATGGCTATTTCAGTTTTTTTATAAAAGTACAGGAAAAGTCAAAAAATCGCCTTGTCTAGTCTTGGTTGGATAACCCTGTACATAACAATTCGATGCCCCGAAACATGCGATTTTTTCCAAAGAGCTCAACCAAAATTTGAAGCACTTATAAATACTAATTGGACACCTACTACGCAAAAAACACTTGCAGAAATTGCTTTTAAAGTCTATTTTCACAATCCATTTCACCGAGCATCAGAAAAGGAAACGCTCTTACTCAGCCAAAAGAAAATTTTACGCTTTATGAAATCCGGACATAATTTCAGATTTTCTGTTAAACCGATGAATGAGTGAGACAGATTGTGTTGGGAGCCGAATATTATTTTTAGCGTGGCCAAGTGTTAAAGCATGTTCTAATGCTCTTTTTATGTTATCACGAAGACTATATAAATTTATTTTACTTTTCAGTGAGTGTCATAAAATTCGTATAAAATGAATAATTATTAATAAAAAAAGTATGTACTTAGGTATTTTTTATATAATCTATTGCGACACGAATGAAAGCTCCTTGCTATGGAATAATTGGGGCAATCCCGTGTTGATTTGAATTAACCTGAGCAAAAAGCATCATAATAGGTAATTTTAGCAAGCAAAAATGCAAAATATCTTTATAGCGAAATACCAAATTCATTACTTTTATTGGTAGGCAGCACATTTTGATCTGTGACGTAAGGTGTAATTTCTGGGTGGCCCATTTTCGAAAATTCAAGATAAATTCAGAATCCCGTAAGAGTAGCAGATATTGGACTCGATTCTGGTCAAAAGAAGTAGGTTTAATCGAACATCACGATGACATTCGTACGTCAAAATATCAAAAAAAGTTAGTTTCTGTTTAATCATATAGGTTTCACCAACTTAACCTTTAGTTTAATAATCTTGTGATCAGAATCGAGAGCCCATTGGGTTTTGTTCTTGTAATTAAAAATCCTTATTTTCCCACAATTTGAGAAATAACAACGCCTCAAAATATAAAAAAAAAACCTTTAATGGGTAAGTAAAAAAAAATAATATTCGAAAAACTAACGTTAAAATGTGGTGTCAATGTTTTTGTCAGTCGTTAACCTATAACAATAATTAATCATACATTGCGAGGTGTGCCAAATCAACCGGAAAATAGAGGTGAAAGAAAAACGAAAAAAAAAACCATGCACTTACCGTCATTGCTGTTGGATTCGTCGTTTTTCTGGTTATATTGTTCGTTTTCAATGTCTGGATCTACGCTAGAATCTATGGACAAAGAGAAATCATGCACACAACCATGCCAAAACAAAAAAAAATCATAAGAACAAAGAAACAGTGGGAAATCATGCTATTTAAGGAGGGTAAGTCGACTTACCATTAGCTCTGAGTCTAGCTTCGTCCAATACGGTTTGCTTTGTCTGTTTCACGACCAACGTTTCGAAGCGGGCGTCATCAACGAGAGATCTACGCCTTGCTGGGTAACCATTCTGGAAATTAAGAAAAAATCGTTTGAATTTGAAAAAGTTATGTGCCAGGAACAGACAAAATCCATCATCCACGAGTCTTTCATGAATACATTTCGAAATTTTAAACGCTTTACAAACATATCGAGATTTGTAGTTGATTTCAATGTACTTTTATAGCTATTTTTAATTTTGCTACCTTAAGGTCACTATAATCAATATGAATTCCTAGAAATCAATAATGCAGCCTTCGTAACGGCGTGGGAATGAAAACATAATTTCTGTGTAACCCTTAGATATCTTTATCCTTGTACCATAATAAATAAAAGAACAGTTTATAGAACAATATCAGACGTTTCAGACCCGCTACGAAGTCAAAAAGGAAACTCATTATGGCAAGGAAACAGCCATTTTGAACTTCGGGGCGCTTAACTTGTGCCGGAAACTGTAGTTGACAACTTATTCTTTGAGAGAAAAAGGAAAGTTAAACGTAGCCCCGGGATTTTTATCCGCAGAACATTACGTAAATCTTATTAAGACTAATTAAACGGTATTTATCCAGCATTATTAAAAAATGACACATTTTTATTGAAAATTAACAATGCAAATGTCTAATTAACCGAGTATATAATACGTTTAATTAAATTAAACAGTATTTTATAAATATATACGTTTAATAAGGGGGCTTGGCTGCCCGGGCAACCTTGAGAAAGGGTAAGAGGAAGCAGTGCCTAAAGCAAGGTTACCTTGAAAGAGATAGGATTTCTCGAACAGACGTGTAGAGATTATTATTGATTGGGAAACTAGTGCAGCAACATATTGAATGCTGGGTTAGTTCAATCCTTGACACTATAGGTTACTTGATCAACTTGCTCCTAACATTATTATACTGACAGATTACAAATATTACAAAACAGCTCAAGATCTTTTAAATTTGAAGTTCGCCCTACGAATCATCTTAAAAGAAATTACGGTAAGATATGGTCACACACTAGTAACATGTCATTGATACAGATCAGCTGGTAAACTATTGCATCATTATTTGCGTAGCACGTACATGAAAATGAACCAGTTACCATTAAAAAATAAAAATAAAAGAACGTCATCTGTCGATTGCTAGATATTTGAATATTGAAACATTCTAAAAAAAACATGTAGCTGAAGATGATTTAAAGAATTCTTCGGTCTTGTAATTAATGGTCAATTACTCTTGCTCTTTGATTTTAGTTGCTACCGACTGATTCAGATTCTCTATATAGGGCTTTCTATGACCTGTTTTGCTAACTTATAAGTTTTATCATTGGTTCAGAATAAAAGGTAAATAGGTCTACATGATTTTTATAATTAATAGCGTCTTTGTATGATGCTTTAGCTTATTTTTTGTTTGAAATAGTAGGGAAGATATAAGAAAAGTTTATTATCCTTTTTTTACAATAGAATTGACATATTATGAAGCCTATTGTCAATATGATGATGAACTGATGGAAGTCGCCTAACATGACGGGTGCTCTATGTTGATCTTGGAAACGGTTCTAGGTAAAAATGTTTTTGTAAATAACATAATTTAAATCCACGTATAGCAATAAAAACCAAATTTCAAATAAATATTTATGATGTAACATTTATCTAAAAAACGTGTAGGTACGTACATTCCAAGGGAATCTGGATTAATAATTTTTACTTTATCGCATTTTCTATCCATTAAGTATAATATAGTTTTGCTAATTATGAGTTTTTCGTATTTGCATTGTAAATAACCGTTTTCTTTTTTTTATTTGTTTATCATCATAGATGTTGTTTTATTTTTTTATTTATAAATAGCGTATTTATTTATAAACATATTCGAAAGGGGTAGGGGGAGACATTTTTTGTTTCAACCCAATTTGTAAAAAGTAAATTGAGGAATACGTAATGAAATTACCTTCAGTTTTATAGAGTAGCAGCTCGATAACCAGTATAAATATATATCCAATAAAAAAAAACTTAGTGCATAAAACTACGCGTGAAGAGGAAACAAGATACAAATTTCAACTTCACGAGTTTTACACCAAAGAAGCTTGCAAGGAGATGAAAAGAAATTTAGTAGATATGCATGCGTATAATTGTCGTTATTTTCTACGCCTGAACTACTTTTAAATAATGTAGTATTCAACACCTCTGCTTAACTTAATTTGCAAAACGTTAAAATATCTGTCTGTTCCTGTTTATTAATTGACCTCAAAAATGTTTTGTTTTTAGGACAAAACTCGTTTTCTTAGCGCACCCAAGCCGTATTTTTAATATTTAATCTTGCAGCTTAACCGTAAAAATGTTGTTTTGGGTTTGTTTAGCTTTTTGGAAACAGGTATTGATGATAAACATATTTTGACCAAAGCAACATAATAATATTGTTTACGCTTTACATTTTAACATGTTTGTTGATCTTCAAGATGTGTGCTATTGAAAATGGCAATAATAGCTGCCTAGAGTTTTTAACTTCAATGGCAATTAAAGCAGAACAGAAAATTGTCAAAGATTTGTTCAAAAGAAGATTGTATATTTTTTACTAATAAATGGACCTTTGTAAACCAGAAATCTGACGATACTGTTTACAGGCGATGGATCCGTAATGGGGTTTAAGTTGTATTTTTAATGTTGATGTCTGTAAAAAATACGTTTTTAATCACATAAAGGCACATTATAAGCTAAACAAAATCTGATTAGGTGATCATTAAATAAGTATTAATTTTTAAAATTGTACACAATAAAACTTGTTATCTCTAAAAAATCCTGTACTCAAAAACTTTTCAATGTTCAACTTAACAACTAAATACTTGACTGAAGAGAAAAGCTTTAAACATTGCATAATTAACAATTGAAACAAGTGCATTTTTATTTGCACCAATTTATCATTTCTGATTATTAATCAAATTTTTTTTTCTGGAGAATAATGAATTGAGTCTGGTTGCCTATTTAACTATCTTTAGTAGGCGCTTCAAAGTATGTCCCTCAAAAACTTACCTCAATACTGTAGCTCTTCTTGATGGCAAACATCTCCCTGTTCTTTTGAGCGGCGGCAACGGCGGCCATCTTGTTCAAAATATTCGGCTTTTTCAAAAATATTCCCTTCAAAAACACTTCCAAAATCACTCACTAGAAAAATCGACCAAAAAAATTCTTTTTTTTCGACCACAATGGTACTGGCACCACGTCTGTCAAACAATGAATTTTTTTAAAATGGTCTTAGGTCGTGAACCGCCTTCAACCTGTAGCGGTTGCGATATGAATGTGGGTCCGGGGACACTCCGAGAGACTTTTATGGGGATTGGGGAGCCCCCCCTGGTGGGGGCGAACCTGCGTTGACCAGAGCGTAAGGGCGCGAGATGCAAGAGCACAACACGCGGTTGACAGTGTCGACGGCGATGAAGAATCGACGGTGATGGGCGGGCCTGCGATGGACGGTGACCGGCCGAATTATTTGTTTTTGTCTCCCAAAAAATAATAATATTATTGAAGAGCAAAAACTCACGAGCTATTTTGGACTCCCTCGAAATTTCAAAAATTTCGTTTTAAATAAATGATAATATATTAAGTATGTGGCCAAATTCAACTACTACATTTGAAGACTAAAAGTTCATATACACATTGGTCTGTAGCCGCTTTATTTTTGAGACACGAAGTGCTACAATTTTTAGTAAGGCATATCACCCTTGAGTTTAACTACACACTTAATTAATTATGAGTCACTTATTATAGACTGAATGGTACTACACTTCCGCTTTGTCATCCTTAACCAAGAAATGTTATAAAACCTCTGACACCGGAACATTAGTAAATAAATTTGTGACATCGAGAGAAACCAGGTTACCGTCTGGTGGTACAGGATTGTTCACTTTAGTTCTCGAGAGATTGACAACCTCCATAAGATAACAATAACAAAACAGTGAACAAAACCAAACACAAGTACAAAGAAGAAATGTGAAACAAACTATAGGAAAATTAAGAAACCCAAGCAACAAAGAAGCTCTCTAATTTTAACCAAACCTGACGTAGAAAAGCCTACAAGCAACTGAACAAAGCTTAAGCTCTCGTCAACAATTACTCCCAAAAACAAGGCTGACTTTTTCGTTTTAACAGAATCATTATTTATTTGGGAAGAGAAGTTACTTTCTGGTCGGTAGATATTATGACTTTCTACAAAAACAGTATTATTATATGTTTATAATTAGTCGTTAGAAAAACACCACTCCCCAAATGAGCGCAAGATACTCTGAACCCTGGGACTTTGACCAAGCCATATACAATTTTGGAATTCTTGTAAAATATAAAGATAACTCTTTAACTCAGTTAATATCCCAATTAGAACCGTTTGGTAAAAAGATTTGAAAAACGTATAACTAGTTTATCTATTCAAGAAATTAAAAAAGGGCTTTTTAGAAAATTTAATATCCTGATTCGTTTTCAATATCCTTACAAATTACGCCTTGAAAACGCAATAGATTTTCGTGAAAACAATCACAGCCAATAATTAGATTTTGATTTCTTTATTGTTTTATAGACAATTATTTTTATTAAAATGCAATGCGTTCTCAAGGTTGAGGATTTTCTTTTATTTTGGGTGCACGCAAAATTTACAAAAAAACTGTAACAAACACGAAACAACTCCGGCCCGTCGAACCAGCCTTTCATAGTAGGCGCGCCAAGGCTTCACTGTACATGGGTTCATTCGGAGAACGCTGTCATACACGCGACCACCGGATTTACCAACGAGCGCGAGGTTTGGGACTCCCGAGCCCATAATTAATCGTCACTTGACGTCACTGATGGGTTCTTGCATCTGAAAATAGCTAAAGTGGGTTTTAAGTTTTAATAACGTATATTTAAGTTGAGCAATTGTGTGATTTACTTCTGACGTCCATTTATTTGTCAATTTTAGATTTTTCAAATGTATTTATTATCATGTTACTAAATTAAGTACTGATTAACTTATTTGATAGACGATTAAAATAATCAGGATTTTGAATGTGCCAATGTCAATATAAATTTTGAAGGTTTTGGCGCATTAGAAACCATGATTATTTTAATCGTCTATCAAATGAGTTAATCAGTGCCAAGAGTGCCGGCACTTAGACTGATGCTGGATTGTATTCAAAGACCAATGATTGATTAATCTGACCAAGAACCTTGAAACCTTAAAACATCGAAGGCAGGTTGGTCACTTGAACTTCTTTTACAGATATTTTCATGTTCAATCAATGTTGATTTTGTCCGCTTAATTCCACCCAGAGCATTAATACACGACAAATCACTGCAGCTCATCCGTGGTTCAGCTTAGTGTTCCTCAAACATGACTGTTAAAAATTCCTTCATCTGGAGAACGTCATCACTCTTGGACGACGGTGCTGAGTTCTTATTCTCCATTGAACATATATACAGGGTGTCAATTTGAAAATGTTTAATGCAAATATCTCGAATACTACAAAAGCTAGAACTACGCGATTTGATATAAATCTTATTTGGGTAGGGGGAACTGGAACCACCATGCTTTAGTCGAGGGGTCAGTCACCCTCTAGGCGCCCCACACCACCACTTTAAAATTTTAAATGGCACCATTTGTTATACCTCAAATAAAAGGTCTCACTGAGTAGTATTTAGCTGCACAAAAAAATCGATAGAAAAGAAGTTTGTGAATTGAAAATGAAAAAAATAAGATTATTTTATGTGATTAAATGCGTAAAATGCATTCCATTTTGTTGTAAACAATAGTAGAACCTATTTTCAAGTCTCAGTGAGACCTTTCATTTAAGGTATAACAAAAAGGGTGGTGTCATTTGAAAGTTTAAAGTGGTGGTGTGGGGCGCCTAGGGGATGACTGACTCCTTGACTAAAGTATGATGGTTCTAGTTCCCCCTACCCAAATAACATTTATACCAAATCGCGTTGTTGTAACTTTTGTAGTTTTCGAGATATTTGCATTGAAAGTTTTCAAATTGACACCCTGTATATATAAACTCCAAAGATTCAATACGTAACAATCGTATACGCACCGTTTGCAGAGCGCCATAAATATAACAGATTAGCGCAATTTTTGGGTTTATACCCTTTATTTTTTTAAATTAATTTTTGAAAAAGAAGACACAAGTAAACGAGGCTATAGGATCAGTTTGATCATGCACTCTGTATATAAATATCCAAAGTGCTTTCCAGACATTTTCGTTTTATTATAGGGTTATTAAAAACGCCTCGTATTTTTTTACTTTTTACTCCGGTTTCAGATTGGCGTCATTTAAATTTTATTTAATATACATAAATTAGTGGGTCGATTATTACCTAATTATAAAATTAAGCATGATAGTTGTATAAATCGTTAAAACCTAATTAAATCAAACATTTTGTGACGATGATCCTCGTGACGGCATATCAACTATCGGAGCAAAAAGTTGCGGTAGACGAACCCCATTTCGAGCATCTTTCGGTTAAGTGCAGGATGATAACATCAATGGCAGGATGAATTTTTGGAGCTATGCAGAATTCCGCGGGATTGCAATCTTTATATACAGGGTCTTCGGTTAAGCATTAGGATACTTGAAGTGGTGATTCTACATATTCAAATAAAGGCAGTAAGTCATAATATAACATAAAGTCGAGAACTCGATACTTTTCGAGCTCCAGCCTGAGATGTTAAAAATAGAAAGAAAAAAATTGAACTTTTACAGGCTGTAACTCGAAGTGTATTGAATTTTAAACTTTACGTTATATGATTTACTACCTTTATTTTAACATGTAGAATCACCACTGCAAGTATCCTGATGCATTATCCGAACACCCTGTATATCTCTGCAAGAGTGAATTTCCAATTTTTTTTAAATAGGATAGGAGATCGCGACTAAAAAAGGTTGTGAAGTACTGCTCTTATCACTTGCCTACCTAAAAATATATACAGTATGTTCACTAATTTCAGTGATTATCAAATCTCTCACATTATATAGAAGTATATTTTAAACAAACACCAGATGCAGTATTTATTTGAAATCAAAAACAATTTCTAAAACTAAATATAGATGTAACCTTTTTACTAACCAGAATTTTATTAATAAAATTCTATTCTATGTATACAATTCAAGTTACCATAGTAAAGGCGAAGCCTAGTTTACGTCACAAAAACAAAGCGTAGGTGAATGCCATGCACACATATCAAAATGTTTACAGATTTTTAAACACGTGGTGTTATTTTTTTTTTAAATCATTGTCAACCTCTCTTGATTGGAGTTTGATGTAAAAATATTAGCGATTTAATTATCGATTTTTCACGCTCAAGGGGAATCGATTAAGAGCGAGAGAGTTGAGGTTATTTTTTACGTCGAAAGAATAAATTCATGACTAAGATAGAAAAGGTTAGTTTGCCATGAAACTTTTGTAGTTTTAGCGAAATAGCTGATATCGAGTTGCTTGCAATTAAGTGTGTCGCTTCTTGCTAGATTTTAAAACTGTTGCTTGTATAGCTGAAAAGACATAATTTACTTTTTTGTCAATCAACTTTTAATTGATGATAAGGGGGGAGGGGGGAGGCGAGTCAATGCATCAAAGGGCAAAGAATGTCGGTCGTCACACAACCTTAAACACAAAAAAATGATTCAAAACTGTGTAACAAGAACAACAACAAACGATTTTGATAACAATAAAAATATTCTTACTGCAACCGGATATAAAATATCGCAATAAACTTTATTATTTCAAAGATATAAATTTTTAATTTTCCTAATTAGTATTTTTAATAATAATGGTCGGTGTTTGTCATAGGAAGTGATCTGCTTCTAATTAAAATCGGTAGCAACTGGTGGCCAGCAGCCATGAATCACAGGTATTTCGTGAAGGCTACCAGATTCTATTTATTTTTAACTGTTCAGGTTCTCTTGAAGTGTTTATTTATTATTAATTATAATTGGGGTTTTCTTCGCTTTGGAATAACAGTAAATCCCGTGAATATTATGTGTATAAATTAAGGTAGACGCAAATCAAGGTCAAATTGTGACCCAAGTCCCGCATAAAATTTTTAATAAAATATGCTTATTGTGAATAAGTCTCTCAGTAAACACTACCGGTAGACCAGGCTATAGGCAATGCCTAGGGGTCCAATGTTCCCAAGCTAGAAGCTTCATCATACATTCAATCAATGTCCAATTCGTTCACGTCTTTAGTTAAAAAATGTAAATACAAATGAGCATATAAGACAATTTTGGAAATTACGTCTTTCAAAATATGTTTTAGACAGTGATTCTTGTGAGGTATGTTAATTACGAGGCTTTCTGTGACAATTGCCAGTGTAGAAAGATCATTTTACAAATTAAAAATGATAAAAGATTTAAAAAAAAATTCAACTGGTGTAACAAAAGTAAAATACTTTTCTATACTAGCAATTCAACGCAGGGAAGCAACAAATCTTGATTTTAATTGCCAATTTGAAAGCTCGAAAAATGGATTTTTAAGCTCTTATTCATGCAGGGACTAGGTAACTGAGTGAGTGATTATACCCTGTACTTTTTGAAGCTTAGGTGCGGGGCTGCGGCCCCATAGCCCCCTCCTGAATGCGCCACTGTCTATGAATAAATACATAGATTTAATATTGTAATTATTTTAATCCCAATAACTGATCGAGGATAACGATATATGTAAAAATATGTATATTATTTATATTGGCCCAGAAATTAATTTTGCCTGGGAACCACTGCACCAAATTATGAACCGCCAGAACATTTGCCAAGTACGGTCCCATCTCTTTCGAAGACATGTTCGGAAAGCAGCACAAACCTTTTCGTTCCTGCACTCAATCAATAAACGGAACGCATTATATTCAGCTTTAACGCAAATTTAACTAAGGAAACCTTACTTTGATTAAATTTTTTATTTATTTACAAGGTAGTTTTAATTACACAACACCAAGAAATGGAAAATTTATCACCTAAAATAACCAGTTACACTGTTAACCGCAACATTAGTTTATTTAATAAAGCATTTAAAGCTACCGCATGATTGATCGTTTTTAAGAACAGAAATGGGTGTGTTTTTTTTTCACGATACATGTAAAATACCATGTTCCAGTTAAAATTTCCATATTTGGTTTTCGGAAAATTGTACTATACATTGTTTTCTGCATTTAAACTCATTTGCAGTTATTCTTCTTGTCTTCTTTTTTTGCTGCAAGCAACGAGAAGACATTTTTTTGTCAATGCACACTTTAAAAAAAGACTGACAAGAAAGTGTTATTCGCGCCCTGAGGGTCTTGTACGGTTATATTTTGCAATGCTTGGGGTAATAATTCCACATAGAATTGGAAAACAATGTTTTACATGCCGAATATCAAGATTTTAGATCAACGGAAACTACCCTATACAGGGTGTCCAAGATAAGAATGGGATATCATTGGAATCTTGGAAACGGTAGGAATTACAATATTGGTTAAATTAGCAAAAAGTTGCACAATTCAAATACCTTTAACATGGTGTTTGCTGAAGTAAACTATCTTCAACAGATTTCGATATTTTTTAAAAAAAGAATTTTTTGCAATATTATTTTTTATTTATTTCTTACATTAGTTTAACAAATGTAACAAAATTCAAAGTACTTTCCTCGGAAAAAATATTTTTATTATATTTATATGCCCTATAAGAAAATATAACTTTATGCGATATCCTGTACTTATATGGAGTAATTAAGGGAATTTGTGGACGCCCCTGCAAGAAGTATTTCAAATACCTTACATGCTAATATCTTTCATTTTTATCTAGCATAAAAAATACAAAAGTTAAGGGGGTGGAATATTATGGTGAATCAATGCAAAATAAGCTTACACGTGAACACATTATATTAACTATTTAGATTAAATTGAAATGTTTTTATAATAGTTTATTATGTTATAAATTTTAATAGTGTAGACACGTGGATTAAATAATCTTCACAGCAATAAAGTTGTATGGCATTCAATGAAAAGCAAATATGAATGTAAATAACCGCTCACTCGCCTATTTTATTTAAATCCTTGTCCGATAAATGGACCCTTAGGCCTACAGCATATATTTATGAAACTGGATTAGTCGCTTTTCACACCTTTTGTAGTATTTATACCCAGAGCGATCCAAATACAGGGTGTCCCACTTATAATAATGATCACAAGCTTATGTTTTCATTAATAGCTGCAGTATAAGATTCCTTAGATTCAGAATGTCGAATATTATTCTGCAAACCAAAAATCTACCATCATTTCAAACTCTTCATTATCAACAAACGTTGCTACAGATTTTCAGCATTTTCTGTAAATTTGCATATTTGTTAGTGATGGAATAAGTAAGGTGTGCTACCTGACGCCTCAAGGACCTGATATTATGGTCACTCTAAGTTTATAGAAAACGACATGTTTTGGAATATAAGCTAAAGCCAGAAAAGAAGAAAAAATTCAGGAAGTTAAAAGTCGAACAAGTTGCGTGTGTCACTAACCTGCATGGAACAGAACTACTTCAATTTACGCATACATATACAATTATTTCTATTAAAACAACTTGAAGGTTAATTTTTTCGAACAACCACAACAGATCTTGTGTGTTTGTGGTTTCAGACACCGATACAATTATACGGAATTACGTTTTTGTTTCGATTCATTAGTATAATTTTGTTTTTAATAGTAATACAAGGCGAGTCTAAAATTTCCTAACGTTATTCTAACGTTTGATTCACCTGCATACTGTTGGTCGGGTGATGGATTATTTTTATAGCATTATCAAAACTACTGGCCAATGGCCATACTGTCTGGGAACACTACAAATTTTTAGATAAATTTCGAAGTGAAATATTTTTTATGTTAATAGAGTAAACGTCTGCGGTTTTTAAAAGGTTCTTCCAAATTTCATCGGCACAAGTTTACTTTGATGGTAAGATCTATATGAAATAGATGCATACAGGATGTTTACTAAACTCCACAAATCGTCCAAGTAAAAAATAGTTTTGTTGGTTTCGTTCAAACAGACATGAATTGTTTTTAATGCATAAATATTCTTTTGCCCAAAATCCAAAAATGTTCCTATCTATACGAAAACACAAATACTGAATCCCGGCCAAAAATCATTTTATATTAATTTGTTAATGTTTGTAGAAATTACACGAGTATTTAATTCCCGGTCCATATTCTAGTACTGTTATTATTTATTTTAAATATAAATATTATTATTTTAATTTATTTTCATTTTAAAAGGAAGTAGAGGTTAGACTTTTATGGCATGTGTCACTTTCTAGTTACTTTTTTGTTTTAGAGGTACGTTTGTAGGTAATAAAATTGTTCTTGTAGCTTTTCTTTTCTGATTTTAAAATTAAAATTGTGGATGTCTAAAATATTAATTGGTTAAATTACTATGTTTGCTTCATATCTTTTTCCGGAGGTATTGAGAACAGGGTAATCGTGATCCATAACTTTCTAATTTTCACACTAACTATAATATCACACAAAGAAACTGTCTCAAACACCACCAAAAGCAATACAAAAATACTAAATGCTACAATCAATGTGACAGTTTGGTGACAATCAACAAACGAAATAAATGAAATACGCCCGAATACGATTCTGTTTTTATCAACAGTTTCTTTTGATTTTTGGGTTGCCTTCTTAATCGCTAGAAAATGACACATACCATAAAATTCTAACCTCACCCAACTTCTTTCTAAGATGAAAAATCCAAAACACGGCAGAAAGGTGTCAATTTGTGGACGACCGCAAAAGAAGTTTATTTTTGTCGGGGTAATAATTATATGAAAAAAATGTAGGCCATTTGAAATTGTTTGTTTATATAGTTTCATATTTTTGCAATCACTGAAAATTATCTGTGTTTACTTTTAACGACAAAGATCTTTATCCCAAGACATCGTTTTGGATTTTCCATTTACTACATATTCTTATAACGTCACTAAAATATTGGACACGCACCGATTTCATATTATGACAAATTATGCATATGGCAGCTACCTGCAAAGTACCTGGTATTCCCCATTTAAGAAATACCAGTAACACTTAAACAGGCCTGGGTTAGACCAGCTTGTAAAATTGTAAAACAAGTAGTGGAAATATTAATAGCAGTATAGCGTATAGCTATATAAAGTAAAATTCATTTATAGATTTATCCATCTATATAAATAAATACATGCAAAGAGCACGTCAACATGATGTACTAGGACCGTCCCTTAACGGTCGCCCAACTAATTTACCACGGCAACAATCGAATGCCAAGTTCAAAATTGAATTGACAGACTGGAAATGATCGTTCGGGGACTACGCCTGTTATTTACGTCGTGGGAATCTCAAAATTAGTTAAGTATAGTTTTTTTTTTCTTGACAGGATTAGATCTTAAAATCTTGTTGAAAAGGTTATGTTATTATTAGGTGTTTGTTAGGAACCCCAGCATGGATGGATGCAACTATTTCACCAAGAATGTGATTAGAAGTCTAGTAAAAAATCATGACTTTTGCTGTTGCATCTTCAATGCCAAATAATTGACATCCCATTCATACTGGACCATGTTCGTTTATTACATTAAACAAAGTCTTTAATTTCTTTTTCCTGATAGAGTTGATTGACAGGTTGTCTGGGTAGAGGATCAATTATGGAGTTGCGGGAAGAGAAGGTTGAGGAATGAGTCAGTTTCTTCGTAGTTTATGTGGTTTGCTTGGAACAGAGTGAATGTGTGACTCAGTAATTATGCGATTTTGGAATACGACGTTCATCCGTTTGTATTAGTCTATATGATGAGTTTCTCTATGTGTTTAGTAATTGTCGGTATTTGTAGGTCGTTATGTAAGGTGCAAAAAGCGTTTGTTACGACCTTTAGCACTTTTAAATTTGTTTGAAAACTGATTTATCAAGGACAGACCCAGATATTTTAGCCTACTTAGTGTTTTTAACTGGCAGACTGGTTTCGAGATATTTACCTCTGACTCTCGAGGTGTAGATGGCTCGAGTTTTGTCAGCATTAAGGCGGCTTTTCCATTTATCGAATTATGACTCTAAGTCTCTAAGGGCTGTTTAACGGTTCTGGTGATCGCGATCAAATCTTGTTCATACATGATATTACAGTGGTTGGTTAAGTTCAATTCCTGTGAATTTGTAATAAAACTCATTTCTAGAAATAACGACTTGCAGACGATGATCAAGAATTCGTATTACATCACCTATATGGCAGTGAATTGGTTGAAATGGTTTTTAGGCAGTATTTTACATGGACAATGCTACGATCACAGTTGACCAAAAAAAGTCCAACTAATCAAAAACATTCTTGCAATTTAAATGAAGCAAACTTTACCTAATAAATTAGGTATTAAGCTCATGTAAATGGGATTTTTTTTCCTATTTTGGGTTAATTCTAAAAACTGGTTTAACCTTATGGAGAGTTATTGACTTTGCCGGTTTTTGTGCTGGAAATAATGCGCTCTTAACTATATTTTTAATTGTTGGTAATTATTGTTATTTTTAAATATAGTAAATTAGATTATATACAGGGTGTCCCGGATAGAATGCACTCTACAGGGATCTCGCGAACCATAGGACTTACAGAGATGATTAACTAGTTGCTCATTATTGCAACATCGTTTCCATTTTATAAAATGCCGAAGATATTTGTACCAAACCGATTTTTTACGATTTTGTTCTTACTATTTTCTGATTCCATTTGAAGAGATATGTCAATATAAATTTAATATTCTCATTGCCACTTTTTCTCCTCTACAAGATGCTTTATAAATTCTACCTTTTATTCTGAATCGAACCAATATTACACTTATTATTTATTATACAATGATTGTACCGCCCTGGGTGCATGTAGCGCAATTTTTGCCACAAATATCATTCTGTAAAAAGTCTGGTATCGTATTTTACTGTTTGCTCCGGCTAGCTATATGAACCATTGACTTATATGAACTATGGTTTCTTGGGCGCCAATTTTATTGTAATAAATTTCAAAGGTTCACTCCGCAACTTTATTTAGTTACTTCAACTAAGAACTTAAAAAAAAAACTTATTTCTACTTTCTGTTCGTTGCGTCACTGTCACTCTCTGATTTTCTACCTTTTCTTTCTTTTCAAAAAACCCCGGAAACGCGATATTTAAAATTTAAATTGTTATAAATGAAATATTCGACAACAAGTCTTAACTTTCAAACCTGCCTTCCATGTTCTAAGCTTTTATGTTGTTTTTTTTCTTGGGATGAAGTCCAACAGTCTCATAGTATATTTGAAAGTAGAGACCCTTATTTGTTGACGTGTATGTATATAGAGGAACAAACCTGTATTATACTCTTTTGATATTGTTCGTGCAGGAGTGGACAAAGTAGGTCCAAAACTTTGGAAAAGGAGTTCCATTGAGACGACGATGATAATTTTGCCTTTTTCGTTGATTGCAGGAACAGTTAAGGAGCCAAAATGCGATGACATTATAACTCAAAATGATTCTATAAAATAGTGTAAACGTAATTTGTATATATATGATATAGTCTGAAATGAATTAGATCAAAGCAATAATGAATCTGAAATACTAGGCCTTTATAATATTTCCAAAAATATATCTGAGCTGCCAAGGTCAAAAATTCCAAAAGGTAATAAAGAAATCAGGCCTTGTCCGGAAGAACAACACAGTTCCATAGATCGTCTACCACATCTCGATGGTAGCAAGAAAAGGGAGCAGTTCAATGATGCCAAATATAACGAAAAAAAACATATCTCTTGTGAGAAGTGTAAAGTTCATTTATGTATAAAAAAAAATGAAACTGGTTTGCTTTATATCATGGAAAATCATTTTTGTAAACACGATTAATTGAGTACTTACCTACTTAAGTATTTTAATTTATGTATTTTTTTACCTCTATTAAAACGTTTTCTAGACAATTATGTACATAATTTTTTTTTTCAAAAAGAAATACAAAAATTGATTAATTGTTTACAGCGAAATATTTTTTATTGAGTTATAAAAAAACCGGTCTCAAGGGATTAATAGCTTTAAATTGCATACCAGGATATAAATTTTGCTTTGTTTGTCAACGCAAGGGACAAGGGAACTATGGAATTTAGTTCGTATAAGTTTAGAGGTTAAAGATGACTCTTCTTTAGTAGGTGAGCGACCATGATTTTTCCTTTCAGATCCTCAACACGAAAAATCAATAGGGATATAATCTGGGAGTCGCACAGGCCCTGGCCATCAATCCGTTTTGAAACATATTGATTGCACAATTATTATTGAGGACCTTGGCTTCAAAGTGAGGGGGTATCATTGCTGCTAAAGAAACATGTTTACTTGGGTTTTAGTTAAGTACCTAGTATAGGTATGTGTCCTAGCTACATACTGAGAAATATAACGCAAATAAATTGAGTTATATTGTCATACTTACGCCAGGAGAAGTCAAAACAGGATTAGGTACTTCTCATTAAAAGAAATTAATATTCGAATGTTACCCTTGGTAATTTTCTCGGTAATGACTAGAGCAGTTATCAGGTAAAGGAAATTCTTAATTAGTAGCCCTTTAGATTCGTGATGGCATTTTTTTTTTAATTTTTATCCGAAGATAAAAATATTGTCTTATTAACTAACATAATTTTATTGCCGCTAGTGACTCACAAATGTAATTTTGTCTTTTATGATCCTAATTACATAGCAAGGCACTGCGTAGTAAAAATAATCTAGCGGACATGTTCATAAAACTATCTTTTTTTTGTAATTAGTAGATATGTTTTTTGCCAAACAAACGAATTATATAAGAAATTATGGGTATTATAGTCTATACCGGGTAAGCGTGTAACCCGCCGTTATATTGCGATCTTTAAAAAATATTAGTTACAATAATTTATACATCTAAGGTGATATTCCGTTCAACTATCTTCTAATTTGGATCAAACCCATTGTGTTTTTAATAAATTTGGTCATGCCTTCGACAGCATTAATCTCTCCGTCTAATAAAAAATAAATAATGGTTGTTCGTGATTTTTCTGTAACGTAAATCCTATATAGGATTATTGTAATGCATGTGTAATGTTTTTAAAATAATAATTATTATATTGTTATGAACACGGTTGATTAACTATGAAAATTATTGTTAATTTAGTAATTAAGCTCGTAAACAAATATTGGCGTTTATTTAAATGCACTATGTTTTACCTTCACTGAGACTTTTGCGATTCATTTATTGTGGAAAATCTCGTGTATGACAATAATTTTTTATACGGATTTACGTTTTTTTCAAGGTGGTTTAAATAGAATATCTTGTATAAATATGTACTCTAACTGATCTTACGGATATTACTGAATACAAAATATGTTCTTAGCTATTTTCTCAAATATTATCTATAACTAGACAAAATTTTGAAATGCTAACTTATTCTGAACCATATCAATCCTAAGACAATAACGCCACCTTAAATCGGAAGAAATATTAGTCAGGACTCAGGACTTGTTAAATGACTTAATTTTTTGAAAGGTTAGGCTTAATAATGAACACCTTCATTTGGGAAAATATATGTATACGCTCTACATTATTGGCTACTTCCTGTGTGAGCTAAAACACTGAATGACATAATTGTGTCAATAATGAGGTAACACTTATTGTAAACTTAGAATATGAAAGATTACCAATCACATATTTTTTATTTTTTGCGATAAATTAAGTTTCATATAAAATAAAGCGGGGGCAGCAGAAAAAAATTATATTTTCTATTATCCCTTGAAAATATGCTGAGCACCCACGCAAAAGGGCTAATTCATCATACACATACAAGTCTACTAAGTGTAATACAGTGACGTGCCTATATACTTTCCTCACAAGTAATATTAAATACGAGCCCTAACAACTAAATGTTCGGACATTGCTTACTGTCATGTTAATAATATCAGACATTTTTTACTACTACAGCTACTACTATTTTCTTGGAAACTATAGTGGTTCTCCTGTACTGCAATATGTTTGTGTATATGTAATAATATTCGTTTTTTTATTAGTTTTCCTACGATTTTGAAGAAGACACTTAGTACAGATATTGACTTGTAGTTGCTTATACACTTCTTGCTCCCAGATTTAAATATAGGACTGATTTTACTAATTTTTAAGTCCTCCGGACATAGTCGATTTTGAAGTACGTTATTAATTAATTTATTTAGGATTTCTACCAGAGTTTCTCGCAAATTGATCAGATCCTTAACTATTACTTCATCATGACCTGACGAAGCATCTTTTTTTTAAGTCCAATATGATTTCCATTATTTCATTTCTGTTTGTTAATTCAGTATCTTTACTCTGTGACATAATTTCATTGCATAAGGGAACATCATCAGGTCTCATCAAATTAATTTTCTTATGAAGGGCATCAACCTATTTTAGAAAAATAATAATTTAGACTGTTTACAATATTCAGTGGATTATTATTTTTGTATATTATCTATTTCGGGACAGTTTACTAGTATTTACTTTAAGTGATCGCCAACAATTAACGTAGACGTAAACGCGCGAAATTAAACGTGCAATTCAGAGTTACACTAAGTTAACCTAAACTAACCTCAACAGCAAAACATTTAACTGAACCTGAATCGATCCAAGTGATCCTGCTTTGCAGCTGGTTCAGTTAAAAATTACTTTGGGAGAAATTGAGGGGAAGTGATATTTTTACAAAAGGACACAAACCAGTTTACTTTAGCTGTGGGGAGACAAAGGTTGGAAAGTGTACAGAAATGCCAATTTTCTTTATTGGATGATAGATTTTAAATATATTATCCATTCCGTAGAGTTTTTTGGTACAAATATAAACATTCCCTAAACCTAAAACTATACACGTTACAAGTTTCAGATATCAGCTTAAGTAGAACATAGCGTTGAAAGTTCAACCCGTGAAATGTATATGAAATGATAACTAGCCTGAACTTACCTACATTGAGACACTGATCTGTTAAAGCCTGAAAGTGAAATGATATAGATGTTGAGTTGACATTCTCATGTAAACGAACGTGGTTTTAGTTCGCCCTTTTATTCTATTTTACTTTACTTTTTAGTATTTTTTATTAACATAAGAGAGTAAATAGTAATATGCTATAACCTGTAAGGCTTCTTTAAGCTTCGTTGATGTCCCAATTTTTGTTCATAAATCTGCAGATCCTATCCGTTGTCTTCGTTAATTGTTGTTCAACAAGTTTGTATTCTGCCCTCATTTTTCGACATTAACTAACTTCAATTTTTCACCACTCTTCGATTGCATAATGTTAAAACTTCTTACTTCTTGATCAACAGATAATTTACACACAACTTATATGTTAATTCCTCATTACCACAAACCGCTCGTCTCATTTAAATATGATTTTATTGATCTAACCACTTGTCCTAATTTAGTATAGATATCTCCTTGTATATGAACACAACTTTTACTGAACAGAGCGACTCTGAGCGATCATTGTATCCCCTGATGATGTGCATTTCTGTGTCCGAAACATGTTGGAGACAGTACAGTATAGGGGCTGTGTTTTATTTGATTATATCGATTCCACTCTAAGAAGACTTCTTTAAGTTTTAATATAAACGTGTTATTGTTGGATACGTCGCTGGTATAAGCATTAAAAATTAATACAGTTCCCCTGTATCCCTGCTCCCACGCAGGAGTATCATTTAATATTTTTTTTAGTACAGCTGTTCCCGCTCTCCATTGGCAGATTCGATGTCCTAGACCCTTTTTTTTTTATTGAAATTAGTTTGATGGGATGCAAGATTCCGATGTAGCGGTTCTCATGGTTTCATTTGATAAACAAACACAGCGAGATTACACAAACGAGGATCGAAATGATTACAATCATAATATTTCCCTGATCGCGGCAATAAAATCCATTCTTATAACGATCTTTTTCCTTTTTAACTTGTGGTTAAATCAAATAAATTACACGTTTCGAGCACGCATTATCTTTATGCACTTGCCACCTCTTGAGTCATTTTGTAACGATTTTAACACAAAGAAACCACCGTAACTTAATTGGCGTAAAGATTGGTTTAAACACTACATATTACAAGGTTACTAATTATAGACGATATTTTCATTATATCCATGTTAGTTTAATAAAATAATCTTATGGACGTAATATCGTATAAATTATTAAACACCACTTCTGAAAGTTCCATGAAAGCGCATTAATTTATTATGCATGGAGCTCATACAAATTTGTAACTCTTGCATTTGTGTATGGTTAATAAAACCTAAATAACAAATAAACTTTACTACTACCTTCAGAAACAACCATTTCACGAAGTTAGAAAACTGTAGTATACTATAATTCAAATTAGGTACTTCGCGTAGAACGCCAACTTGTCGCACCCCAAGGGAGATTTTTTACCATTACCGCCTGCCCACTTAATAAGTCGTCTATTGCATTGTTGGATGTTGTAGACATTCCAGCTGAACATCACAAAAGAACATTTCATAGAAGTTTCGAGAGCACGAAGCGCGTTACTGAAAGTAGATGTTTCATATAATGGAATCACTTACCCTGGAATTGGAGGTGATGTATTTTGTGTATGGAAATTGTATGATCTGGATGATTCAAGATATCTTTTCATGACGAGGGTAGTTATTGGTATCATGAATGGGAAGACTTAAATATTGTATTATTAAATGCGTTTTCGCACGAGTGGGTTTAGAATTTAAAGCACGACGATCTGACGAAAAGAGATTTAAAGGAACGAGTGCAATAATTCGTCTTATTTAAAAAGTATAATACTCGATTTTTTATCTAATTTACCTCATTATTTACACAGAAATTTGCAAATTCGGATTGGCTTTGTGTATTCGATGACGTTTGGCCACAGCATCAGGGATTTTTACCTGGCGTAGATTCGTAATTATAACTCAATTTGGAGTAAAATAGTCTTTTCCAATATACATTTTGAACATTCAACAGGTATAACTAACAGATGACTTTTAACACCAAATCGGTAGCAGTTTATCCATTTTATGAAATGTACAATGTCGGTCAATATTCCTTTTCATGACAAGATATCTTGACTTACCTAGAACGTGTAATCTTATCAAATTAAATGGCAATTTGTGTAATCAGTTTCACGAAATGCATACAAAAATACACCCACTTAACAAAAACGATCTGGATACATTCATTCACTTCATAAAGCGGTAAATCATTTCACAATACGCGACATATACATACTGTGTATTGTGTGGATGTGCAATTTTCCCTAATTATGCCATTAGAACCAAGCATATAATAATTTCCTTCCAGCTTATTTTACGCAAGTATTTTATAAAGTATATAAAATATATTAGACTAAGAAACACGATGAATTGATCAATAAATATATTATTATGTTTATCGGTAAATTCAATATACATACACTCCCTGATGTCAACAGCAGATCACTTGAAAAATCACCGCGTGTCCACTCAATTCAAATTTATTGATCTGTTTTATGTGTTGTACCCGATTTGTGTCCTTATTTTCGAAGGTTTTGCTATAAAACACCTCGATTCTAATAGTTTTACGTAAAATGTATGGAGTGTTTCATTAAGGGGGCGAGAAGCTTTGGAAAAAAAATCATCTTAAGAAAAATGAGCAAAATAATGTTGCTGGAAATAAATTGATGTACTACGTTTTAGAGGAGGACGTTAAATAAGGGCAGGGAGGAAGGGGGAAAGTTGTCTAATTACTTGTTCACTTTGTGGTAAATCCGACAGGATACACAAACACAGTTGCACAAACACCAGAATACGTTTTTAAATTTTAAACATTTCATAAATTTCATTTTTCAAAAAACCACTCTCAAAATTTGCAAACTATTCTCTCAGGAGTCTCAATCTTAGCCGAATACCTTTAATATATTGCTTCAAGAGTATTTTTAATTGACTCGATATAAAAAGCAATGCAATCAAATAACTTAGAACATTACTTAAGCTCGTAGGTCTTGAACCAGAAACTAGTTACTATTACTTGGGGTAAAAGCGTTATTTTTTGTTTAAAACTCGAACCAATCGCGCCAAAAGCTTTTGCATTTTGACTTAAGATAATTTCTTATATCCTTGCATTACGTCCTTGCTTAAGTGTCTTCAGAGCTTTCTCTTAACTTTATTTGCTCTTGGCTCCGGAGAAACAACTTTTGGCTAAATAGAAACGAAACTTTAGACAAAGTAATTGACGTTTTCTGTTAAGATCCTGCGCATTTGGACCTATTGAAAAGTGCGATGCTTTTAACTGAATGCAGTATGCTTTTGATTCAAAGATTCCTTTTTCTTTCAGTGTGTACCTAAGTGTTTCTTTAAGAAGAAAAGGAAATATATTTATCTTATATCTGGCCAGTGTTAGCATTTGCAGACACAAAGTTCTGTATGGCATTGTAAAAAGTGACACGTTTTTTTTAAGCGCATAACATCCATTTATCAACTAGTAAAATAGAAGCAACAAAAAATAGACCTCGAGTAAATAGCAATCATTGTCTAGTATATTTATTTTATGTATATTATGTAAATATTCCAGACACGAACAAGGGACCTCAGCCTGATAGAGGCCAGGCCAGGGAAGGGGAAACACTGACAAATATTTTGTCATCTTTGTAATCAAAATAAATAAAAAGGAACTTTTTTAGAGTATGAGTATAAATGAAGAACAAATTTTAGCAGCTTTTCAAATCAATGAAAATATAATGGGTGTTTCATTTGAATTTTCATTCTCATGAAAAAAAGAATAAAAATTAATTAATATCTTGAAAACGGTAACAGATAGGTACTTATAGGACAGGGCAATAATAAAGAGAGTTGTTAAGAACCCATCTATAGGGAGATAGGTAAAAATCAGGTTGTTCCTTTAGTTCCTACTTTTTGGGTAGGGCATGTATTTTTATGAAAACATGCAAACTTCTAGACGTATGCACAACAAGCTGACTACTTTTAAACTAATATCATAATGAGTTTTCTAACTTAATAAGCAGATTATCTGGTTCCGAACTTGCTCCGCGTATTATTTCCAATGTAGAGAGCCCAGGGACTACCCCTTTTTAGTTCTAAGCTCTGATTATGGTAATTAATATCAGTATTTTTGATAATTTCCGTTCAATAAGATAAAAACTCATTATTGACCATATTAAAACAAAAAGTGTTTTCTTATTGTCTTGGCATTGGATCACCTTTTCTTTTTATGTAAATATAAAAAGAATTAAACGCTACAGTATCCCAGATTTATAATATAATTTCAAGGTTAGCCTATGTAAAAAAATAGTAAAATTGTTGTACAGCAGTAATAAACTAATTAGTTTCAATTTTTTAACAAGATTTTTAATAAGAGCCGTTTTTTTTTCTACAAATTGTTGTACGATTGTTGTCAGGAATGGAGTGTGTGTGTCGCCTTACCGTTTTTTTGCATTGATTTATCAGATTTTTACACCTTGAATTACATAAAAACATTAGCGCACTGTATTAATTGGGTGTGATAACTTCTAAGTTCCGTTCCACACCCGCAGTACTACAGTTGGGCTCTGCTAAATCCCACCATGCAAAGCCAATAAAAACTTGTGTCGCAAACAACAACACTCCAACATTTGACTTTTTTCGATTTTTTTGAATTCCTGTCGAAAATGGGAAACATGAAACAAAGGTTACCGTTTATGGAGAGCACGTGGGTAATAAAGTAAGGAACTGTAGAAGAAGCATTTTGGGAATGGCAATAGTTCAACATAGCATTAATAGTATATTGTTGAATTTGTCAATGGGAACGTACAAAATACCTGATTTTAGAAATAAGCAGTCTAAAGCTACAAACTATGCGTACCCACTTTATTTCTTTCTTCTTCCTCTACCGTCTCTCACTCGCCATCCCCTATAGTACTAGTGCTGCCCTTGCAATATTCCTCATTAGAGTGTAGTGAAGGAAATATGCCTACTTCAACCAATGTACTCTGTCATTCTTTATTGTCACGAATGAATATTCCTTATCTGGCACCTTCTTCACAACAATATTTGATCAAAGAGCCATCACAACATCCACAGTATCTATATGAGTATGAGCCATAATCATGATAAATGTTTTCAGAAGTAATAAGTATGCAAGTGTTTAATAATAATAGTAGCTAAGAAATAAAATAAATGATATTCTATTTTTCTTTGTATGTGTTTAAGCTATATGTAGGAAGTTACCTGAATATGATTGAGCAAAGACTGGATTTAATGCTTCGCATAATGTTTGGAAATATTTCTGGTGACTGCAAGCCTAATTGAGGAAGAACATTGACGTGACATTTTTGGACTATTTTCAGCAATTCCTCAAAATCCTAAGGAAATTTCGAAAGCCACTACTATCTTCCAACTGTAATTGCCATCAAATTCTCTCAAAATTTTTCTGCCACCAACGTCTCGCTTTCTTTTTTGCCTCACAATTTAAATAAATATAATCCACACAAAATCCTGACGCAGCCAGTACAACATTCTCATTCGACATTTTCTTTCGTAATGATGTGTGTACGTGAAACATCGTTTTTGACTCGTTTCAAAAAAGTTTTCCATATGTTTAAAAAATTCGTTTATAAACTGTTTCCATATTTTGTTTCTATGTCTGTACTAGGCATTTAAATGTATGTCGTGGACAACAGAAACTGGTGTTGCAATGATTAACACTTACAACTTTCGACTGAAGTCTTCAAAAAGGAGTTTCAATATTTTCGATACGAATTTTTGATTTGTTTCTGTTGTGCCTGATGCATGTAGAACCGACTTAAATATAACATGGATACAACAAAGCATTTAATTGCTCATATTGCGTCATTTTTCTATTATAAAAAATTTTGGTATTCCCACATTTTTTTAATACGGTCAAAGACGCAAATATTTTAATTTTGGTAACCTAAATATGTTTAATACGACACTGTTTAAATCAAAACGCTTCAAATCCATTTATTATACATTTTTTTTGAATAATTTAATTGTTAATTTTTGCAATCACAAAACTCAGTCAATTACTTTAATTAATAATAACCGCATTTAAAGGCTAAATTGGAATAGAATATTTCCTGTCTCCGAAATAGCTTGTCAAAAATTATTATTTATATTATTAATGTACCTATATACGCATTATTGTGTTTCACTATAATATACATGAGGAAGTCGGACAAGGATGGTAGGCAATCGTTCATTGTGAATCTATCACTTAAAAATAAGGACTAATAAATTTATAAAATACTTTATAGCTCGAATCAATATTTAATTCTTGTGTTTTTTCATTATCCTCGAATTGCTATGGTTTTGGATAATTTTTTAAACCATATTATGTAATTTTTATTAATTTATGTGAATCACTATTTGTTTACAAACATATCAGTTGAATTAGATAACCTATCACCTTCCCCACCATTTCTTTCACGTTTTTTTTTCAGATATTTTTCCTTTCCTATCGTACTTAAAGTACTAATTAATACATGGGCTGGCTCATAGATTAGGTTTCTGGTCTAAGGGCTGACCATTTCATCCTTGTTTATTTTCATACCTATACATGTCAGATCGTTTTACCAGATAATGTGTGGTTGTTTTCTTTGTCTCTATTTTTAATTCATTCATTTTTTACGGTGTAAGAAAGGAACGAACTATAATGTCAAGTAACCTGGTAGTTATGTTAAAGTTTTTTACGCCTGATGATGCCAGAAATGACGCAACATGTAGCCTTAGTTTTTTTATTGGTTCAGTAAAATTATCATGAGACCGTGTTTTTCTGATTAAATAGTTTTGGATGATTGAAAAATTATCTGCTTTGTTTATATGGAATGCCTTCTAAAAATGAATGTATCTATATGCATATCATTAAATGATATATTATTTATTTATTAGTCAGTCATTAAGTGGCTTGGTAGCCAGGTGTACTATGTAAAAATTGGCGCATATTTTTCCATTGTTGAGTAGGTAATAAATAATAATAATAATAATTAATTTTTAATTGGAGATTGTCTAAAAAGGTTTTATTTCTATTAACTATTACTTTTTAATTTTATTGTTTATGTTTTAAAAGAATAAAAAATTGAACGCGGTTTAATATTTAACTTTAGAATCTTGTAAATACTTTTTGATAGATATGCAGCAATTATTGAAATCGGCGACCTGGCTAATGGAACTAAATTCTGTATACGGATTTTCTGAGAATAAATATAATAATTATTCTTAATGTATAAAATAAAAATATTCTGTTTTCCTCTTTCCGATTGTGGTATTTTTATTAAAAAAAAGTGAATTGTTGTCATTTAATATAAAGATCCCCAATTAAAGTCGATAAAGCTCAAGTAAATTTTACCGAGTACATATCAAATTAATAGAAAATAATTTTCCTGTCAAATGTGAATATTTTGAAAACAGTTCTTTTAAGGTATAACCCCAGAAAACTTAGGCCGTTTTTCTGGAAACGTAAGTTGCATGAAATACGTTTTGCTTCAGTTTTAAACAAGAAAAAGGAACCAGTTGTTAATTATTTGAAAATTAAATTTGTATTTAATCCAGTTTCAAATTCAAGCTGATACCTGATACTAAATATTGAAAAGCATATGATACCATTTAAGAATATTTTGTAAATTAGAGCTTAGAGAGAAGTTAGGATTTTTTTTTCCAAATAGAGAAATGTTTCTTCAAAATTTAAATGTCAGTCCTTAAAGAATTGTAAAAGGACTCGATTTAACTTTGATATAAAAAAATGTTTGCTGTAGTTACAGTTATTAATACTATATAGACGTTAACTAAGAGCTAAACTTCAATTAATTCATGTTTTGACTAACCAACAAACGCCAGTTTTGGGGAACGTGCAGAATACGGATTCTATGCATGATTGAGTTTTCTGGTTGCAAAAAATCTAATTGATTTTGGTTTGATAAATCGCTAAGCGTATCGAACTATTGAAGTATCTATATATGTATATCCGGGTTTAAAATTGCTTATAACAAGTTATGTTTTAGACAAAAATTAATAATACTATAGTGTTGTGTACTCAAAAATAAAGCATTACCCTCTTTATTATAATTCGGGATTTTTTTGAGATCAGGTGCAGGTGATGCAATTGCTTTTTAAAGCGTCAAAAGGACTGAGATGGTTAAAAGGACAGTTAAGCTTGCTGGTGTAATCGCTGGATAAACTGGTTATAATAAGGGAGAAGAAAGAGAACAGTTTTTAGTTCGATATATTTTCTGGTTCGGCAGAATTTTCATCACATGGCTGGAGGCTTCCAAGTCTTCATTAGAGAAGGTCCAGTACTGCCCCCGTGACCCAGGGCTCCTCATGATGTTCAGTTCCAATGTTTCACCACTATAGAAGAAACCGACGACCAGTATCTTATAATCAATGCAAAAAATTAAAATTCATGAACTTTAATACCTATTAATAATTGTACTTTTACTTATAATATCGTTGTCTAAAAGGTATGATGTAAAAAATGCTATAAAACCTTTTATACCTAACGTATTGTAAAACTAGTTGTAGAATCTCATTCACGTTCACCCAAATATTTACATATATTACATTAATATTGTTGGATGATGAAATATCAATTTCTATTTATACTCTTGAGTCTCGAGTTAGTTCATGTACATTTTTCTTAAGTTGATCTAGGTTATGGTTATCTTTTTTCCCTATTTATTCTTCAGCAATTAAATAAAGTGCGCAAAAATATTGATTGCCAATATATAGATACTGATATAGTCGACTTCCATTTAACTAGACGGATTATGAACTTATTATAGACAAACTTATGTAGTGTTCTTTTGCACAACTCAAGGTTAAAACAGCGTTGTAAAGATATCCGTAATACAGGTAAACGCCATAAACTTATTAATCAATTGATCATTCATGAATCGGAGCAAGAAGCACACCTATTTGAGATTATCAAAATGTGTGCCAGAAACATCCCGTATTACATAATGTGGTGAAATTTATTTTGATGAAAGATTAACACATTTTTGACAAATGTGGCGTTTGTTAAAATTATTGTAACATTGCGAATAAAAATCGGTTTGCAGGTTGCTTGCATCTTTAGACGAACAGCGAAGGAAATAGATAATCTAATAATAATCTACCGATTACTTCGAAAGTTAACAGAAGAAGAGTAGAACATACAAGAAAAATTATCCTGAGCTGGTAAAGCAGAGAAAAAAGTATTGTATGTTCAAATAGAACCACTTAATATTTCGACTGCAGAAGATTATGAAAGTACTGGAGATGAATTTGACGAATCAGAATTTCAACAGTTTTAGAACCATTTTTTTAAATTCTGTAACAATAATTTTATTAAATGCCTCATAATATGAAGAAACTCGTGGTGGTCTTAAAGATAATTATATTGTTTCTTGACTATACTTCTATTCGTTAATTCGTTAAACCCATCTAGTTAAATGGAAGTCGTAGATGAGCAGGGGGTAATAATTGTAGTCAGTGAGTGTTTCTTCATTTTATGCAAACACATTGTGTTGTGGTTTTTAAGCACTTTAAGGCTTCTTCGGCCCATACTACACTCTACAATCACCTCATAATTCATGTTAATCATTATAGTGCTGTCGATGTCGATTATTAGGAAATATGAGTATATACTTGATCCAACAAAAATATCCTTCTCAACGTGATCATCAGTAAACTATTTTCCATGCATTTCTTTATCGTATTGAAAATATCGAATTAAGAACTGCTGTTGATGACAATGGAATAATAGGGCATTTACCTGATTACTCTAAAAATATATTCGCTGGATAAAAATATACATTGAGATTATTAATAATTTGCATAATTTGTGGCATAGCCATAAAGAAATCTAGGTGTATCGATCAGCATGTTGCGTAAACCAGTGTTTACAAGTGTCACCAGTGTATTTTATGTACGCATTTTCAATTTAAGCGCAAGAACCGCCTCGAGTTACTGGGTTTTTCGAGATTTTAACGAGATAACGACTAATTAATCATGTCTTGCTGACAAAGGGACAGATTATTATTAATTTATAGATTGAACGACATGATATGATAACTTGGGATCCGTTCGGAATTTGCCTGGGTGTTGATATCTATATAGAAGAACTGTAAGTATGATTTACAAAAGCTAAAAAATACATATTTAACTTTTACTCCAACCAAGCTATAGGTACCTATAAACTAAAACTATTTTTAATAAGGCAATGGTTCAAGGTGGCCGGCTTATTCATCTAGCTTATAATATCTATAACAATCCGCGCTAAAATTCCAATTTACCCTTAATAAAAATTAACGAACCAGCAAAGTAGCGCAATATGAAAAACAATAATCTTTTTAAAGCCATTGACAAGACCCTGGGCGAGAAACAGCAGAACACGTTACCTTAACATTGACACAAAATTTGTGTCGTTCAGATATTGTTACATTTTAGTTCAGTGTGAAGGTTCCTCTGTGTGTTATGTTACTTTTAGCAGGATACTATAGTTTATAGACAATTTCTAGCAATTGGTAATGATTCCGTCCTCTAAGGAAGGAGCCGGCAATAACATTGCCACCAATAACAAAAAAATATATTAGTTTGATCAACTCGCCAACCCGTTAAATAAGGATGCTTTACACTTTTCACAAAAAACCATTGACCGAGAGTTTAAAAACTGCCGATCTTTACCAAACTTGGAACATTTATGATCGACAGTAAGCTTTACAATTTACTAAAATTTTAGCTCGACATTCCCTTAAATAAGGGTACTTTACCTTTGACATTTTTCACAAAAATAACCTGAACTAACCTAAATCATGCATAAAACACTGGTGTAGCCAGAGGGGGAGGGGGGAGCGAGGAACCATTTTATGCCATATTTGCGTTAATCAGACTTTTCTGATTAATTCATTGTTTGTAAAGTTATTGCAGTAACATGCCGAGCGAAGCGTTGGCGTCGCTGAACAAAATCGAAACATCTAGTAAAATGTGATTGCGAGATCTAAAATTTCTTTTGTATATTTCTTTTACAATTAAACCCAGGTATTCTCTATGGAATTAATACCGGGACTGCCACATTATTATATTCAAACCATCCTCTCACCGCATTTGCAGTATCAAATGGGCAATTATCCTGCTGAAAGACGAAAGATTTATTTGAGCATGTTCCAGAACAGACATATCGCTGGTTAAGAGGATGACCGGGCACAACTTAAAAAAAAAGAAAAATGAGTTTTATACCAATATATCTCAAATATCCCATATTTTTATGTGCAATACCGTCATTTTTTACGTATTGGATGTTTTCGCTAGATCACGCTGTTGTCGGATGTCATAACCTTCCAATACCATAAAACATTTACATAAGGACACTCTTCTTCGTTGGGTTAGTTCAATACAGTAGTAATTAATATTTAGGTTGTCGCATCTCAAAACGTGACAATTTTATTTTTATTAAAAGTGTTTGCAAGGTGCCATATTTGTACAATTTGGCCCTTTTTTCCCAAAAAAAAACATGTAAGTAGTTTGTAGATAATTATTTAATAATACGGATATTTTTTTAAATGTGACACTCTTGTCCGATTTTTTTAAATGCCTCTAATGCAAATTAAAAATAAATTATAAGCTAAAAGGAACAAACTAATATTACATTTTTTAATGGCACGAATAAGAAAACTTCGAGATCCGCTTTAATCTTAAAATTTTAGGTCCTCATACTTCATATTTTCATAATTAATGCTTAAAGTATACAGAAATATCCCATTCATTTTTATTAATATTTTTGGTCAAAACTGTCATGGCTAATTTTTTTTTTGTAAAATATACATGTAGTAACAAGATATAAAACTAGTTTAAAATCATAAAAACTTCAATAAGCCTTTTCTCCAAATTATATTTTCTGAGTTGTGACAGTATCCTCCTTAACCAGCGATATAATGTTCGGCGTTAAACCTTCCCTCCGATCGCCCATAAGCACAAATCCAACCCCAGACATTCACAGAAAATAGTCCAGGTCTAAAAGCAAGATCGCCAGTGTCCCGTTTTTCGAATCTTGTGTCATAAATTTGTATCAAGACGATATTTAAAATAGTATAATTCATTTATCATATGTTCCCGGACTAAAATCTTTCCATAGGTCGGAATTTTTTTGCTTTGCTCATCGCATCTAGGTAAAATCAACAGGGCCAGAGCCGGACTTCCGGTAAATTTAAGACTATAGATTGGTCAATAATATTGAACCTTGTGATGGACATGGCTTCAGACATAAATATAGGTCTTAGACAGATCCGTATTCTATTTTTAAATTTTCGTTAGAGGCCAAACTATATTATCACTTATTCAATAACTTAATCAGCTCCTTGACTGCAATATTTTCTCAGAAAATCTATACCTTTCTCTATACAATTTTAATAGTTTTTATTAGGGTCACACCCACATAGTCTAGTTATTTGCCATTAAAACTTGTGTCCGCAAGTCCTGTTAGGTATGTAGATAGCTATTATTGCGGAACTGACTCAGTTATTAAAAATGCATGATAAATAGGTAAGTCGGTAGGTCGGTATCACGTTTTCTTATCACTCTTAAAGAGGGTATAGAGGGATTCATTAAGGCCCCACTTTGGTTAGCTTAGCCTCTTTTTCAAGATTTTTAAAAATTAGGTAAGACACCAAAGCTCCAAGCTTCTTTAAACCACTGTTAACAGATTTTTTTCATTTATCGTTTTACTAAACTAACTGGCGTTTTTGTAAAATTCATAATAAGGTCTTGATTCTCGTCAAATTAACTAAAATCGACTATATATATTAAAATAATAAGGGCTAGTTTTTAAAATATAATAGGATTTTCCCGTGGAAATGGAGGTAGTTAGTGATGGGTTTCATAAAGATCGAACGTTTTAGGTTACCCCATGTAGTCGTGTAGGCAGGGCCCAAAATATTTCGTAAATTAATATAATTGTTTTCGTTTACTTTCATTTTAGTGATACTGTGTGCTTCGTTATGACGGAAGTACCTTGTAACACGTTACATTTTCCTTTGTGTCTGGGAAGATATAGATAACTTACTACGAATTTAATCGGCCTTCAGACCAAGAAAAAAAACTTCTATTTAGTTTTAATTCCGGTCAAAGATCAACAATCACTAGTATTATTGTTCAACTATCTAATTATAAATGCCCAATAGTAGGGATTATACAGGGTGTTACTTAATATTATGTAGGTACTTATTTTTATTGGTCCAATTTTAAGTTGAAAAGTTCATACAAACGTATATATCCTATAATGCTTAGTTTTCGATATACAGGCTGCCAAAGTTCTTAATTTTTGCATTTTCTGATATTCAAAGAAAATAATGGCGTCTATAAAACAACGAATGCAAGGGACAAGGGAAAAAATGGTGATTAAATCTATTAAATTGGGCCCTTTTACAATTATTTAAACGCTGATATTAATAATTTTCCTTTAGCTTTTGAATTTTTTAAAAAAATATCCTAGCTTCAACCATAGTTTACAAAATTCTTTTAAATAGTATGGTATACTTTTCATTATTTAATAGCAAAGTCTAAGGTGTCGGTAATCATTTAAGGCATCTTCGATATCATAATGCATTTGCTTCTATTTTAAACACGTTTTAATAAAAATTTAATTTTTAAATAATTAACAAAAAATGATTTATTTTTCTTGTTTAAAACTAAAGCAATCGCATTACGAGTTCCAAAACACCTTTTGATAATTAAGGATAATATCTCAGACTTTGATATTAAATAGTGAAAGTATGTGGTATTTTAAAAAATTCTGTAACCTGCTTTTAAACATTTAAAAAAATGTTAATATAAACTGAAAGATAACTTTTTTTATAGAATCATTTCTTTACAAGCCTGAAAGAAGGAATAGATAGAGAAATTAAGAACGAAATTTAACCCATTTCATAGAGTTATTATTATTTTACAAAGATAAATGAATGATGCATGTTCATTTTATTGTATCTCAATTAAATTCTAGGTAGATCCACCAGTTTACGTGTAAAATCAAAGAGTTAGACGTTAGTAATATCCTAATTTAGAGTAGGTATCTCAAGTCCTTGAAAAATCTTTTAATCTGTAGAATGTACAATTCAAGTTTTTCTTTTATATATAAATTATAGGATTACTTATTGTTTTTTATTATACTTAATAGGTACATGCTTATTAAAATTGTGTACTCAATCGATCAGAATGTAGTCATACAGTCATTTTTAGTGCATATAAAATGTGCATTTTTGCTATTATTGTCCTTGGACTGGTAATCTACAGAGATGCAATTCCTTAAAGAAAACGTTATAGCGACGTCATTCGCAGGGGAGCGTAACAACGTCCGTATAGCCGGATTTAACTTTTTAATGATGAAATTTTTTTCAGGACCGTAATATTCAAAAAATCACATTACCTACGTCAAACTTTAAATCGAATTAATTGAAAAAACGGTATTTTTCCTTTAAAGAATCAGATCAAATAATCCACGCGGTCACAGCGTGATATATATAGTGATTCTTAAAGGTTTACCTGGTTAGGGTTGAGTAAACTCAGAAAGCATCAAATAAAAAAAACAATTAGGTAGACATTACCTAAAAAATTGTTAATTGATTAATAGATTTTCATGTTTATTCTTCACGCTCGCTCAACGTAATTTACACAATTATTCGTAATCGTAACCAATGGTTTTAAATTATCGTACTTTAAAAAAGATACCTAAATGCTTGCGAGTCTCTTTTTCTATAGACCGATTTACCTTTAAGAACATAGAATAGATAAGGGATAACAACTTTCTGTGTGCTCGGGGTAAAATGTACTGTTGTGAGATGCAGTAAATAAAGTAAATGCAGTAAAAATACAGATTATAATCTGTTAGACGTGATGATTGCCAGTGGCGTATTTAGGATTGTGACACGGGGGGGGTCCAATGATTTATCTTTAAAAAATGCGGCGCAGGCAAAATTTTTTTAGGTGCCACGCCCTTTTTTAGACTTACAAATTTTACGTTTTCATAGCCAGGCTCAAAAAAAACGTAGAAATAAAGCAATTTTTAAATATAAACGCCAATATTTGCATTTGAAATATTAGTTTTTTGAAGGTATGTATAACGGTATACTATTTTACTCACCTGAATTCTGAATTAGAAAACACGGAACAAAAAATAAAATTTAACAATTATTAAACTAAAAGACTGTGGAAATCCCCAAACATCTGGAAAATTTGAAATAATGTTTCATGTTATTTATTGCAAATAAATGAATGTGAATTTCAGTTTTCTTTACTACTGAGTCCACGGGGGGGGGGGGGGTCCAGACCCCCCGGACCCCCCCTAAATACGCCACTGATGATTGCAATCTGTATAATTATTTCGTTAAATAAGTGCATACATATATTAAAGTAGAATACCTTGTCATCACTATCGTATTTAAAGTCTCTGGCGTTCTCCTTATACTGTCACTCCCTCTTTGTGTCAACCACTTAACTATAATTGAAAATTGAGACTTTTTTAAAGGAAGCTTTTCAGAAAGTTTATAATATTTTGCATTTTATGAACTTCTATTATTTTCGAAGATTGCTACACAACTTGGAGGCAGAATACTTTGATTATGGCAATGATTTTTATAATTTAATATTTGACATTCGCTAACCGCAGTGCTTCGAAGGATCCACCTGACGTGGCGCCACTAACACCTACGTGACATAAATCACAGCGATTGTGGTTTCGGAAAAGGTGCGCCGTGCCCGTTTTAAACAAATTTTTGCTCAATAATTTAAATTAACAGCGCGACAAAGCAGCCCCGACCTACCGTAACCCGTGTGTTATTAAAATATTGTGTTTTTTTACAACATAAAGCTTTTTACGAACTTACATCGCCGGTTCGGACAGATCGATTTCGTATAATTGCGTTTGTTGCATTGGACGTTAAAAATGTGGTAAATATGGTATGGTTTTAGCCTTTTTACCATTTGTGAATTGTGCAGAGACTCCGACAAGGTGGACATTATGATAAGTGCTGTTTACCCCTGTAGTTCACCATTGTTTAAGGGTAAGTCTCTAGCTTTAGGTAATTGATATTTATTTAACCTAGCTTAGTCCAGAAGCAACCTTGTGTAATCCTAATTGGCTTAAAAACCTATAAGTATTTCTGTTGTTGTTTTGGCTTTTAACTGGGTCACATTTCAAGCTTTTTTGTACTTTCAAGTACCAATGAAAGCCACAAGCCAAAAACTTTACTTTTTTACCGATTCTTTACTTACAGCATAAAAACTGCTGTCCCTGACCTTAGACTAAATACTAAATAGGCATCTAACGTGTCTAACATACTGCAGGAAGCCTTGTTTTTATGCTTTAACTTTTATTAGTGCATTAGTGCATTTATCATACTATACTAATCCATGTTATCTACTTAATATGTGGTATAAAGTTCCGAGAACAAGGCAAATCACTCGCTAGACATCTACCTTGATGTGTACAATTTTTGTGATAATCAATGTAGGTAGGCACCAACCTCTCAGTCATGTAAAAAGAACCTTTTTGCATGTGTATGCACATTGAGCAGGTAGCATATCCTTACCTACAAATATATATGTGATTAGATAATAGCTGAGAACTCTGGTCTGCTCTGACACTTTCCCAGTATACAGTGTGTTGGGACACAGTCCTCTTTGTTTCGGCATGCATGTCTTAGTGTGTAATGAGGTTGTTTTTTTGTTTTATTAGTAACAGGCTGTCCAATATATGTAGTGAAGGAAAAGAAAGAACCCCCATCTGACAAAAGCACCCCTGCAGTGCTCCCTGTATTCCAAGCCACTCATTATCCTGATCACTCTTCACTGTAACTTGAATACTCTACGGACTTGAGGAGAAGAGAGCCTATTCTCATGGTTGACTGACATGCATCTACATAGGCTCCAAGACAAACATGCTCTTTCCGAGCCTTCCACACACATTCCCAACATGCACATCCTATTTCAGCTTTCTATCCAAACAGACTCTCAGGAAGTTTATAAAAAACACTGCAGAATCTGTATGTTCTAGTGTAAACACCATTATTTGGGTTTTTCCTGATTTAGTACGAGTCTGTTGAAGAGAAACTATTCCTTCACAGTTACCTGTGCCTCATTTAGATTTTCAATGGCAGTTTCCTCCGATTTATCTCCAGTAAAGACTGTAGTGCATCAGCAAAAAACACACAGTTACCCAATTGTTGACCGAAGGGTAAGTCATTAATAAATGTTAAGAATAGAATGGATCCCCTGATTGATCCTTGTGCGACTCCAATATTTACTGTGGCTGGTGCTGAGAACACTCCATCCACCCTTACAACTTGGCATTGCTCTTACATATATGACTGGATTAATTACCTGAATATTGTCGTTGAGCATTTTAAGCAGCATTTAATGCGATACGCAACAAAACCTTGCAGAGAGACACAAAAATAAGGAAATAGGTCTGTAGTAGTTTACTAGATTGACATTTTCCTTTTTAAAAATTGGGACGATCAGAGCTCTTTTTAGAACTTGATCATATCAAGTGGTGCATGGCATAGTAAACAACGACCACATACTAGGTACGCATCAGGGTAGAATTCAAGCAGCATTTCAAGCAAGATTTGTTTACACCCTCTGTTAATGTCTGCTGTGTTTTTGTTGGTATATAAGAAGAAATCTACTGATTCTAATCTGTTGAAAATAGCAACAATATGAAAGCGCTGTGATAAACGATTCCTGAGATATGGTCGGGGTTATTTGGCTACCCGGTACATGACATATAGACAAATATTTCAATTTAGGTTTGGTACATTTTTGATTTTAGGTATTTAAGAATGTGGAGGGTTTGTCCAGTCTTAATGCCTGAAAATATTTTCTGCGGGCAAATTTAATTATTGTTGTATGTCGATGAAAATTGTGTAAACGCAAAAAAAAAATAGCTTAACAATTAGTTCAGTCAATTTATCGTCAAGTACCGATATACAAAAAAATCAATTACAATCAAGGTACCTACCTAGTTCTTAATTGCTGTTGGAGACACCCTATCAAATTTAAATCCCAAGTGTATAGGTAGGTACCTATTCCAAATCCGAGATGCAATCTAATTTACTGTTATTATTATTAGTTATTTGACCTATAGAAAAACCAAAATTTTAGACTTTTTGGATCAGCAGTTTTGTGTTATTGATTTTTGAAAATCGCAAAATTAGGCAATTTGTATGCTAGGTACCTAGGTACTTGCAATATCTAGAAAACTATTTTCTCTATACAAGCGAGAGATTATTCTAAAGGTATTTTTAAGACCTTTCTAATGATGTGTCATATGGCATACTTTTTTTTATTTTTTTTTATTTGTGAAAGAAAAATAGCTATAAAAAAAAAATTTTAATAAGGACCAGTAGATTTGATTTTTGGACCTCTTAAAAACAAACATCAAGCAAAATATTATAATTCACAGTTTACACTAAAACTGACTAAAACAAACGTTAATTTATGCTTTAACTTACTCGTATCACTACATTTTCGATTTTTTGCTAGTCGTTAAAAAAACTGTTGTTTCTAGCTAAAGTTAAGGCTCTGTTTGTTTTTTAACGTGGAACAAAAAATATTATAAAAAAATAGCAATAAAAACGCTCTGGGTAACTTGTTTGACATAATTGTATTGTATTGTATTGTATTGTATGTAATGGGGTCGTTCGGCCCTTTGGCCCTTCGCCACTTCGACCTAAAGAGATCTTTTGTGGGTACCCTGCATCAGTTTTACCCCGTAAGATTCAAACTTTTCGCGTAGTTGTAAATTTTTTGGGGGGCTAATTTGCTTATATCTTCAGGTGTTAAGAGTACTCCCTCAAGATGAGTTAGCCGTTGGCGGGTTAGTGCTTTACATTCACACAGTATGTGTTCCGCAGTTTCGTTTGCATCATTGCAGAATCTGCACTTTTCGTCTTCGGTCTTTCCCATTTTTTTGAGATGATATCTCCAAGGGCCGTGTCCCGTAAGGCAGTCGGTGACAATTTTCAGTTCGTGTTTTTGTAGCTCCAGGAGCTTTTTAGTGAATTTAGGCGTGCACGAAATAAATTTCTTCGCCTGTCTTTGTCCTGGAGTGTTTCTCCAAGAGGCCTCTTTTTGCCTTTTTTCCCATATGTTGAGTTCCTCTTTGAGGTGTCCTCTGGTTATGCCACAGAATCGTTCAGGTCCATAAAATGGTGCCTGTGCACCCTCTTTAGCAAGCGAGTCAGCTATTTCGTTTCCTTCCACTCCCTCATGCCCGGGCACCCACATCAAGGTGACCTTGTTGGCCGCCGCTAGTTGGTTGAGAGATTGTAGGCATTCCCAGACTAGTTTTGAGTTGATATTGTAGGACGCTAGAGCTTTTAGAGCTGCTTGGCTATCCGACATTATGTATATTGTTGCACCCCGTAGGCCTTTCCGGGCACATTCAGTGGCACATATGTCTATTGCATATATTTCTGCTTGGAAAATGGTTGGAGTCTGACCTAGGGGCCTGGAGATTCTACATCTGGGTCCAAAGACCCCAGCGCCGACCCCTTCTTGCATTTTTGATCCGTCTGTGAACCAGACGAGTGGGCCTTGTTTGAGCTGTGGCAATTTTTCTTTCACGCTTTGGCGGTCCTGTATGACCACTTCAAAAGGGCGATGAAAGTTTCGTGCCACTATCATAGTGTCCTGTCCATTGGTTTGTTCATAGCCTCTATCTGTATTTGTAACAGGATTTTGAGGTGACCAGTCAGGTTTCCTGACTTCATATTTTGTGTCCGGGTTACTCTGTGTGCGCTTAATAGCGCTTCTTTCCGTACGCACATAATATTCTGATTCATGTTTCTAACGGATAAGAAAAGAACTACAACCTAAATCCCATTAAATAACCTAACCTACAGTTAAATTATCTAAAGCCTGATTTGTGTGTTGTGGAATGTAATCAAAACTTCTTTTATTCCTATGAAATGGGGTCACCTAGAAAAGAACCTTGTCACGCCATTATCACATCTATGAAACGGTTATAATTTTTTTTCTCACGGAATATGGTTTTTATACTCACAGTCTTCTGATTAACCAACTTTTTAACCACAAGAACGTGCGTTTTAAGAGTTGTCATAGCAACTAAATTGGGGATTACGATTAGGTTTGGATACAGGGTGTTTCAGAAGTACGATACGTAACTTAAGGGGGTTAATCCCTATGATATTCTGAGAGAAAAAAATTCATATGAACATGTGTCCAGAGTTGCCCGTTTTTGATATACAGGGTGTTAAAGTTAAAAAAAAAATCGGTTGCAATGTTGCAATTCTACAAAAGGTGGCCATTTTCAACATTTGTATTGATTAACTATTGCATTTTTTTTTGTATCAATAGGTATTTAAAAAAATAATTTTATTTTTGATGTAAATGTTTTAATTAACTTTGAAATATACCTACCTATAGGTATTTTTTTTGTAGGTAGTACATGCAATAAAGTGGTTTTTATTTTTTCTCTCGAAAACGAAGCAAGACACGAAAACAATTCAAGGAACAAAAAAGTTGTATTACTAGTTGGTAAATCCGACAAAAATATCAAAATTAGGAAAAAGTCAGTGGCGTACATTTTTTTGTTAATAGTATTCGTTGAGGTGCTCCCGGGACGCCACTGGACTTAATAAATTTAATCTAGTTAGGGCTAATTAAGCCACGTATCATTATGAATAACGGTATCAAAATTCAATAATATCGGGAAGGGGATATTTAAGAAAATTATAAAAAAACGATTTTTAAAAAAGAAGCTTTAACACCCTGTATATCAAAAACGGGGCAACTCCGGACACATGTTCATATGAACTTTTTCTCTTGGAATATCATAAGGAATCACCCCCTTAAGTTACGTATCGTACTTCTGAAACACCCTGTATATTTTAACCTTATAATATTATATAATTTCGTCTTTATTTGCAATTAAGTACATACATTTTATATTGACCAAAAAGAGAAAAATTAATGCAAAATGATATAATATGTAACAAAGTTCATAAACATTTAGATTTTTCACTAAGCAGGTGTTGACCACGCCCAAATGTCATCTGGGATTCATCTCTGATATCTGTAATGGAGGTCCGATTTAGAATAGGTAAAAGTAAACGAATTTATTGACATTTTTTTTAAATGCATGGCAGGTAATTGGTGAGATACCTAGTTGTTGTTTTTTTAGTAACAATTTGTTTACAAGAGTACCTAATTATTATACCTACATCTAAGGTCAAGAAAATAACAATATTTTAAAAATATGTAATTATAAAAAAAGTAGTGAGTACCTAATTGTTTTCTTTTTCCCGAACTGGACCGTATCCAGGTAATTGTAAACAAAGAACCAAGTAAGTCAGTACATTATAGATAGTAAAAAAATAACACGTCTAGTAACATTTGACATCATAGGTAATAATTGTTATTGGTGGTTTCATTGATGTATGTAGCAGAGCCGTATTAAATTTTTAACAATTTTATAAAGAGATCTTTTAAATAACTTTTAATTGGCTTATTAGAAAATATTGCGATTTGGTGTGCGAGTCCATCATACAAGGACCTTCAAAAAGGTCTAATGCAATTTTGATGTAAAATTAATAGCGGAGCCAATATTTGAGGGTAGCAAAATTCCCATGGAATTTCCTCTTGCCAGTCCGACGGTGCACCACCCGGTATACCAAATATACCTATAGAGGTAATCTAGCAATCAAATTGAACCACGCTTCTGATTTATTGATACTTTATCAAAACACTGAACTATAAGTGCATTAAAAGAACGCTTATATGCCGAATTGGAGCCGGGTGTTTAAAATTTAACCTGATTTTACAATTACCCTTGATCCGCGATAAAATTTCCCTTAAATTACCCCATTTATTTATAAAACTAGTAAATGCATTTAAAAACCATAGATGAGATACAAATATACTTTCATGTAAAAAAAAAATATAATTAAGGCTGTTGTCATTGCTGTCAAGACTATTTAATTTCTTAACGAATTAAATGCCAGAAAAACAACAAAATCTTAAATTCAACTTACTTAGTAGGTGTAGTTAGTACATAATAATTATTGAGTATTAAGTAGGTACTTATATACGAAGATATTATTTGTGTCCAAGGTCAGTTCGAGCAAAGTAATATGTAAAATTAGTTTTCAAGTATGTTGCGACGACCTATCGATTAATATGCAGTGACGTAACGATGGTATTTTTGTACTTCCAAACAATCACTAAAACAAAAATAGCAGCAATCCAGCAAAACATGTAGCAAGTACGGCCCCTCGTCGTTGTAGAAATGATATTTTTTTCTAAGTAAATGACTGGAAAAAAAATCTAAAAACATCCTCTAGTCTGGACAAGTCCTTCCACGAGTTAACCCCCAAAGAGAGGGCTATTTCGAGCAGCTTAGGGGGGCTAACGAATTCATTCACGACTCGTTAGCAGTTGGCAAAACGTCCCGTGTCGTTTGTAGCTTAAGTTGTTTGCCATCCGGGTAAATTTAGAATTATTTATTCAAACATACGTTCGGTGGGTGTACTGGTTCGATATATATCCACGATATTTCCTCATTATTTCTATAATATTATATTTTCTTTTGTTACGGTTTGTGAGCTGTAGAGTCTTATTTGAGATCTTTGCCTTCAGAAAGTGGTTTTCAACAAGAACGTGTACGATATTGAAGTGAAACTACAAAGAGCATTTTCGCAATTATTAGTAATAATTATATTAGGTATCACAACTAGGTATATCAATCCATTTTCTAGCATAGTCCGTAGGTGTCGTTTTATGCTTTATGTCGTGTATGCTCAATAAACACCCTGTATATTTACATTTCATTTCTAAATATTGTAGTTCTTTATAGCATATTATAATATGTAGTAGTAAATTAGAAAATACTTTCATCTCTTAGTAATGTTATCACGACTTAATTTATTTAATTAGATAAGTATACAGGGTGATTCAAAAGTACTTCGACAAACTTCGGGAGGTAATTGCCGGCAATATTTCAAGATGAAAAGTTCTTATAAACAGTGGTCCCTGTCGACTTCGTTACGGAGATACAGGGTGTTGAAATGTTAGAAGGAATGGTAATAATTTTTAAATAACTCCTTAACGAGTAATTTTTTTTTTATGAAATTTGGTGAATTAAATAAGCATCTCAGGACACTTATTTTCAAAGTAAAACACATTCGTAAATTTAACCAGTGGCGTCGGTACAAAATGTGGCTATCATATTTTTTGTGGAAACTATGCCTAACCTAACCACACCACTGACTTATTTGATTTTAACTTTTTTTTTATGAATCCCCCATTCAATTACAACAAAAAAGTTCACGTGTGTTATTTTGCTACGAGGGCCAGTTTAATGTCAAATGATTATTTTATTTGACTATACACAAATATTAAAAAATATGTTTTAAATTCAAAGATTTATTATGTAAGGGGTAAGGTATAACATTTAATTTAATTATAATTAAATAAGTGCGTTGCAAAAATTAAATGATTTTTAAATAAATTGTTCAAAATGTCCACCTTCAGCCAAGATGCAGGCATCTAATCTCCTTTGCATGGAATCTCGTACGCGTGCTAAGATATCTGGTCTGTTTCTTATTGCCTCAAAACCATCGATTATTCGGTTTCTTAGCACTTCTGCATTTTCGACTGGCGTCTTGTAAACGATTGACTTCAAATGTCCCCACAAATAAAAATCAAGAGGATTTAAATCTGGGGACCTTGGTGGCCACGGTTGATTTCCTTCCTCAACTCCCCTACCTATCCATCGATTTGGATAAATTTGATTAAGATGGGTCCTGGCCACTATGCTGAAATGGGCGGGAGCTCCGTCATGCATAAACCATATACGTCTTCGAGTTTCTAAGGGCACATCATCCAGTAAGGGAGGAAGTTCATTTTCCAAAAAATGTCGGTACGTCTCGCCATTAAGCCGAAGTGGAAGAAAAAAAGGTCCTATTAAGTAATCGCCAACTATTCCCCCCCACACGTTTAATGAAAATTGGTATTGAAAATTTCGTTCACTAACGGCGTGGGGATTTTCCAAAGACCAGATATGGTTATTGTGAAAGTTTGTAATCGCACTCTGAGAAAAATTTGCCTCGTCCGTAAAAAGTACATAATTTAAAAATTGGGGATTTTCAGCAAATTTTTCCAAAAACCACTGACACAAATTAATGCGCTGAGGAAAGTCCCTGGGTAAAAGAGCTTGTACCCTTTGAATATGGTACGGATACAACTGCTCATCGTGCAGAATTCTCCAAACTGTGGCTTGGGTGGAATTGAGAGCATCAGCAATTATTCGAGTGCTTGTATCTGGATTTTCCACTACAGCATTTAAAACAGCTTCTTCTAATTCTGGAGTTCGGGCTGTTCGCGGTCTTCCAGGAATGTCACGTGACCTCGCAAAACTCCCTGTTTCAGCTAAACGTCGGTGAAGATTTGAAAATGTTTCAGCAGCAGGCAGTACTCTGTTAGGATATCGCTCTTGATAGATTCGTCTAGCTGCTCGTGCATTTCCATCGGCAAGGCCATATACAAAATGCATGTCAGCTAAATGCGCATTATTTCTTAAGTAATCCATACCTTTTAAACAATACTATTAATATTCAATGAAAATGACAAAACTGAGAAATAAACCACATAAGCAACTAACTGTCAAATATGTTTTAATTCACGACAAATGCATTTCCAAAGCCGCCTTATCAAAATACAAAATATCAAAAAAGTATTTCCAAAGCCGCCTTGTCAAAATAGAAAATATTAGAAAATAACATACTATTCATACTAATAAATAAATATGCATGTCACTGAGAACATGTTATACTTAAATAGGCATCCTCAGATGCCTTCCTTTGGCATATACCTACATATTTGTTTATTGTAAGTATGTATAGATCTTAGTTAATATACTTAAATTAATATTTGAGTGTTTGATCAATTATTTAAAACATATTTTTTAATATTTGTGTATAGTCAAATAAAATAATCATTTGACATTAAACTGGCCCTCGTAGCAAAATAACACACGTGAACTTTTTTGTTGTAATTGAATGGGGGATTCATAAAAAAAAAGTTAAAATCAAATAAGTCAGTGGTGTGGTTAGGTTAGGCATAGTTTCCACAAAAAATATGATAGCCACATTTTGTACCGACGCCACTGGTTAAATTTACGAATGTGTTTTACTTTGAAAATAAGTGTCCTGAGATGCTTATTTATTTCACCAAATTTCATAAAAAAAAAATTACTCGTTAAGGAGTTATTTAAAAATTATTACCATTCCTTCTAACATTTCAACACCCTGTATCTCCGTAACGAAGTCGCCAGGGACCACTGTTTATAAGAACTTTTCATCTTGAAATATTGCCGGCAATTACCTCCCGAAGTTTGTCGAAGTACTTTTGAATCACCCTGTATAGGTACCCTAATATTATAGGTCGAGGGCAGCAGGTACTAAAATAATAACTTTTAATAAATTTTGGTAATTATATAGATATACAATATACATACTGAGTTGTTCAAAAGTCCTGCATAAAATTTATATTCTTTCTATAAGTTATTTTTTTAAGTAAAACGTTGCGACACGGAAATTGATCTAATTTGTTGTTCATATTTTCAGCCCCATCCCTTCCCCCCTTAATTATTAGGTCATGTTCTTCTAGTGCAAAGATCTGTCTAGTCGTTTGAGTTTCATTATTCTTAAATGTGGCGTCCATGGCAAAATGCTAATAATAGTACAGGTGCTTCCGGTAGTGTGAAGATTACGAAAAAGTTATTATCGGCTAGATGCTGAACAAATTGTGCGATTCGAGAATCGCTTGCTACCGAATAGAGTGATAGTCATGGATAATGCGAGTTATCATTCGCAGTCGTCAAATTAATAAAGTACCCAATTTAAATAACCGCAAAATGCTAAAAAGTTACATATTCTTTGAATTTTCATATAAAAAAGTGATATTTTTGATATTTTAAAAGCATGCCCTAAAGTATATGTGGCACCAGTAATACAAAGTACGCTCGCAAAACACATCTACTAGCGTTGTAGATTTAATTCGGAAAAATATAAATAACTAAGGCGCTGACAGCTGGAGAAATTCAATTGGACATATAATAAAAGTAGAAAATTCCTATATTTCTGTAGTCAATAACATTAAATCTATTATAATTTCCCTAGGTGGAGACAGTGATAGCGAAACAGAATTAGAAAATATTTCGGAAAATACAAAAAAAAATTAAAGTAGGAAATCGGGAAATCCCAATAAAATTGTGTCAGTCTTTCAAAGACCCCCGCAGTCGCTGGAAGTCGCCAGGAAATCGAGGGGATTCCGCAATACATTCCTGATGCGCACTTTTTTTGGAGTGGTTCACCCCTCAGTCATTCCACATAACCATCATGCCAGTTTTTCAGTTCTCATCGAATCGATGAGGGCACAAGACAAAGAAGTACTTGCCCCATTCGGCATAGTCTTTCACCGCTCAAATACTAGAGTGGTGGTCTGGTGGTGGCATTGTTACAAAACTTGTTTTGAACATTATTATCGCAAATCGGTAATTTTCAAACCTTGAACGACTAGCGGTAGGAAAATGTTTCATTCACGACTGATTATTTTCCGGGATAATTTATTTAATCGTATTATTTTATAAAAAAAATGTACTTTGCTCTATTGCCTTATTAAAATTAGTACATAAAGTTATGGTTTATGGCGCTCGATTATAAAAACACTAGGGAATTTTATAAACAACAAAAAAAATAAACAACAGGTTCCACTAGTTATAAATATAATATATACTTATACCAGGGTTCCTTATAACTAACAACAAAACAACATTAGTATAAAGCTTATTATCGGTGTAGAACATGCCCCAATTCTAATAGACACTTGAAGTGATCGCCATACGTAACCGTTAACGCAAACGTAAACGCACGAATTTACACGTTTACGGAGTATTTCATACTCCACGTACGAGAACCAAAATGTCAAACTGTTCTTAAAATTCTAACCTAACATTTTAGTTCTTATACATATCAAACGCCAATAATACTCACAGAATTCATAATATTATCAATGTATCAACGTATCAACCAAATAATCAAAAACTACTAAGAATTGTAGGTCAGAAATATTAAAAAAACATTTTTCGTCGATTTCGTCAAAGAAATGGAAAATCGAGAATCGAATGGGTTCGATGGCATCACTTCAAGTGTCTAATAAAAGTATAGAATTTTCAGGGAGTAAACTAGCAATATGTCGGCGGACAATTCATGCCAATCGCCTATAAATAAGGACAAAAAGTTACTAGAATTTCACACAACAAATTATTAAAATCCAATGCAGAACATAAACTTTTACTAGGTAGATCATATTTTATATCTGTCATGTTTCTTTGTGTCTTGTGTTAAATTAAATACATGTTAGAGGGAGACACATATTGGTCTTAACTAAAACGAAACCATCAAAGGATTACAGGCCAGACCAGGCTTTGCTTCTTCCTTGCCATAGTTTTAATAATGCAGGCAAATCAAATAAAATATAATTGTTATTAAATGCCTTTTAACACTGAAAACATTTTTATTTAAAGTGCCATTTTGCTTTTTTATAGTAAAGGTATTTTGCTCCTATTAACACATACCAAAATTGAAAATAATCTCTAAAGCACTTTCGGAGATAATACAATATAATATTAAAAAAAAATTAAGTCATTGCGGGCATACCTTCATATGAACTTTTCTTTATAAAATTGCATGAGAAATCACCCTAAAATCATGATTATGGAAAATAGCATATTTTATTACATTTTTAAAGGCCGGCTCTGTCCCTAAACGGCTGCCTGCCATTGTATGGCTGTCAATATTATTTCTACTAAATATTAAATAGCTGGAATATGACTTTTGTCAAATGACATGTCGCCCATCTTGCAGGTTTACTCGCTGAAAACACTTTACAAACCACAACAACTTCTTGTTTTAGGGCAATTCTAATAGATAGTTTAAAGGTTTTGGCATGTGCTGACACAGATTGTCTAGGTATTTTATCTGTATGTTAAAAATTAATACAACAATCAGGAAATGTGGGCATTTCCTAAGTACGGCCCATAACTTCAAGGCTTCAAGGTATAATTCCTTGCGATATTTTAAGAAAAAAGTTTCTTTAAACATTTTTCGTTTTTGAGAAACTTACAGGATGTTTAGAAAAAGAATTGGGTACCGCATTAAAATTTGCTGGAAATTCGCTACACACAGTGTGACTAAGCTGGATTTGTGCACTTCCACCAGTGGCGTTCGTCGCCAAATACTATTAAAAGAAAAAGTGTTACGCCACTGTTTTTTACGCAGTACATATTTTTTCTTTATTCGTGGGTATTATAGTGATCACTGATCAGTTCCCTTGACTTTTATTTCGGTCGTAGCACCGTTTTGGTTTTTTTGGCTACTACTAGGTACCGACATAGATATTTAGATTTAAAAACAAACTTTCTGAAGATATACAATATACGTCATATGTACAGACGAGAGTCAATGTGTCAATGCCGTATTTTTACGAACCCCGCGGTATACTGTAATAATAGTGGGTACTTACTTCGCAATGACTTTCATACGACCTGCACCGAGTGCAAGCTATTTAAATTTTATGATTACAAGTAGTCTACAAGCAGTAGATACAAATATTCGCATGCACCATGTATATACGGGGCTTGTTTGCTTTTCTGTTGTGTATAAGTTTGTTAAGGTTAGTCCATTCTCCAAATATATATCGAAAGGTATCGGACGAATTATTATATATTAAACCGGGTGATGCATTGCTTAGTTGAACATAGGAAATCCCATGTAAATTTTGAGGTGGCTAAATATTGGCTCCCCTGTACGTTTTAGAGAAAAATTGTATCATAATTTTTTGAAGTGGCCGATATAGTAAACCCATGTGTCACGTTTGAATAAATTTTAATAAGCCTATCCTAACTTATTCAATTAAATATGATAGCACAATTACGAAATTTTCATTGTTTAGGTAATGCAGCAAACACCAGCAAATAATTTCTATGACGCTATTTTCAAAAATTGACGTAAAGCTGGACATAACGAATAAAGATTATTTCACATTAAAAACACATTTTCGTTTCACCAATCCGGCAATCACACGTCCAAAATAAAAGACACCGTTATGTTTTTCTTACTAAGCCTTTAATTTAACATAACATACCTAAGACTACAGATTTTCACAAAAACATTAATTAATTAAATGTATAAACAACCCTCCATTAACAGCTATAAACAATATCCGAATGGATCATAAAAGTAATTTCTAACATTACTGAGTTGATATTGAGAAATTTTGTCACATTCTAACAAAATACAGTTTTTTGGCTGGTCTAGATTTTCAAATTTTACATTTTTATAAATAAAATTTTTTAAGTGACCCCACAGAAAGAAGTCGTTTGGCGAATGGTCAGGAGACCTGGCTGGCCAAAGGATAGATGCCGTGGGCCAATAATATTTCCGTTAAAAATATTTTGCAAGTATTCCCTAACCATGAGAGAATTATGGGCAGGACGACCATCCATTGGATACCAGATCTCCTTATTCTCGCGTACAACTTCTTCTAGTGTGGGTTCAATTCGATTTTCTAGTAAGTCTAAATAGGTTACTTCTGTAAGGTTGCCTTCCATCAAAACTGGTCCAGTAATGTGATGTTCTACAATTCCCGCCCAAACATTTATTTTCTGTGGATATTGCGTCCGAGTATGAACAAGACGATGTTCATTTTCTTGGCTCCAATACCGGCAATTTTGAACATTTGGTTCGTTGTTGAAGGTGAACGTACATTCATCGGTAAAACAAATATTTCTCAAAAAATCCCTATTATTATTTGCTCTTTCCATTACCTTAAAACAGAATACCATTCTCCGTTCTTCATCACCTTGCCGTAGCTCTTGATGTTTTTCATACTTGGACGGAAAATATTTATGTTTTTTTAAAATGCACAACACTGTGGTTTGATGTTTTCCTACGGTTTGCCCATGAATCCTCGTGCTAATCATTTTATTTTCCTCTACGTGCAGTAAAATATCGAGATCTCTATTATCCCGTTCTTCAGCTCAATTGACATTCTGAGTTGAGCATTTACAGTTATTTATCACAGTGATGACAAGTTTAATTAATGAAATGGAAGGAATAGGCTTATCAGGGAATTGAACTGAAAACATTCCAGACGCTGCTCTTAAATTGTTGTGAACTACCACTTAATCATAGTTACTTTTTCCTTAATGGAATAGCTCATATTTAGTTATAATTAGAGCGCTTTCAATGAAAATGTTGTCACTGACGCTACGTTTCGTTTTGGCAATGACAAATAATAATTTGCTGGTGTTTGCTAGTTTGCTGTATTATCTAAACTATGAAAATTTCGTAATTTTGCCATCACATTTAATTGAATAAGTTAGAATTGGCTTATTAAAATTTATTCAAACTTGGCACATGGGTTTATTATATCGGCCTCTTCAAGAAATTATTATACAATTTTTCTCTAAAATGTACAGGGGAGCCAATATTGAGCCACCTCAAAATTTACATGGGATTTCCTATGTTTAACTAGGCCATGCATCACCAGTTTTACGAAAGTTTCTCACATATAAAAGTTGTTCCTTAATGATATGCGAATACTTACGGGTGTGAATCTACATAAAAAAATAGTTTGCTTTATAAATTATGGTCCAAATACGGGGTGTTAAAATTTTAGGAAAAAAATAGAAATTAATTAATATTCTCGAAACTACTTAAGATATTTCAGTGATGTTTAGTACGTAGCGGCAGTTAATAAAGGTGCATATTTTTCAATAGAAAAATAAATTTCAGCTTTAACAGTGGGGTGCCTACGAGCATTGACTTCGATATTTTTGAGGAAAAGAATGGTACGCCAATGGTGTTTTCTCAAATAAAAAAATATTTTTGAATTCACCGTTCAATTTGAAACATAACAGCTCTCCTGAGTTCTTTTCCTGCGATCCAATCTTTTACGAAAAGCAATGATGTTACTCAGCGTTCGGTTCGAAAATGTAACAATAATTGTTTTCATTGTTTAACGAGAAAAAAGGTCAGTTCAGCATTGTATTAAATTCAAGGATGATGCAACGTTATTAAAAACGATAAGGTTTGCACTGTTGTTCAGCGTATAGTCTGTGTTTTTGTTAATTAATATATTAAATGTGGTTTAAATTTTTGCTTAAGCCTCGTACGAATGGAAAATTTAAACGTCCAATTTCAATCGTAGAACTTTGTTTTTGAATGTAAATATAAACTCGACTATTGAAAGTCAACAATTGCAATATTATGTAAGTTTTCCTTGATTTTACGATATTATTTTCATAGGCACAACTTATTTGGTTTCGCCAAGGCTCGCTTCCAAAATGACCGATAATAAGATCGATTTGAAAAAGCCGGGACCCTAAAAATTACGTATTTTATTACTTTATTATTATATTTAAAGGACCTACATTTTGTGCGTACGTCTATAAAAACTTACTTGAATCATTGAACTTGAGGGAAGCGAGGATATTTTGTAGGTATAATTATAAATATTTATTTATTATCATTATTATTATATAGAAAATATTACCTTGTCGGCAGTCGATTGACGTCAGTGCCTCTCAGCTTTCCTTGAAGAACGCAATATTTCTCTGTTTCGTCCGCGTCTTCTCAAGACTGTGCCGTTTGATGCGCCGAGGAAATGCTTTGGACGCACCACAACTCCAATGCTTCTTCCACTTGCTTACAAGCCGCTTCTGTCATTATCCAAGCTTCAACACCATACAAGAGGGTGAAAAACAGTATTCTTGTGTGCATATTAACAGACATAACTTTTTTTTTCTAATGCACTCCGAGCCTTTTTAATTCTTATTAGAATTTCTTTGTCGGTTGAGGGCCTGTTCACAGTAGTACCGGAGACAATATAGAACCCTGACTATATGTTACATTGTTTGGAAGATTCACTCTCAATCCGCACCTTTTGTCTAATATAAAGGCATAATTCTCAGGTCCTGTTCAACAATTCCCGTTGTTCTTAATATATATTTTTTTTCAATGATATTTTATTGAATCCAAATGAACTGTCAGCTGATTTGAGCTGATGCTCTTTTTAACGAGGAAGCTGAGTAGATTAAATAAATACATACCCGACCTAGAATATTAAGGTAGACGTCGTTCCCAGGATGCATACAGCCATAGTTCTAAATATAGCACAGGATGTGCATAGTGTGATATCATTCTGCTTCCCACATCTTGTCCCGCAGATTGGTATACGGAGGCGAGTCGAAAAATAAATTGGGTACTCTTCAAGGTCGGTACTAAACGTATAAGTGGGTTGAATGAAAAATTGGGTTTCTGTCTTACTTTTTCTGGTTTTGATGATTGCTAAAAGTTTGAAGGAATTATTGCAGGCAGGTTGTTTCTTATTTTTAAAAACGCTATAAAAATAATTAGAATATAAAAGTGAATAAAGTTAGTTTTAGAGCAATCAGAACACACGTCTGGCCCTTAGCCATTTACGTGACGAGGTAAAAAAGACCTGTCGGGGAGCTGATAATCTACTTTTCCCAGCGGGGGAGGTTGCGAAATCAGTGGCGTGGTAATAACATAAATTTCATCTGTAAATCATCCCGAACTTTAAAACTAAATGCGATTCTTTTTCTTCTAATAAACAACCAGTCCTTATTGATTGTTATAGTTAAGCAAATTCGACTCTCACCAATAGGCTCAAGAAATAAATACGGATATTTTTAACCTTTTTGGCTAACCGGTTTTTCCTCAATAAAATCAGATGTATATGGGTCATTATCAAAAAAAGAGGGAAAGTTACTTTCTGTGATCCCCCTTAGTATTTTCAAGTATTCAAAATTGTATTAATTTTTAGAATAAGTAGTTTACTATACTCTATATGTACAAATAGTGATTTTAGAAAAAAGTCAAAACAATAGAGAAAAAAAGAAAAGATTAACAGAAAAAAAACATTACCATGTCGAGGTTATACCCTAATTCCTTGAAAAGTGTTGAAGCGCTGTAACTATAAAATGTTATTTAAATAAACAGATAGTAAGATTTGCTTTTGCGATCGGTTGACTATCTTTTGTTGAGTTCTGCAATCGATTAACCCTTTTGGTGTTTCAGAAAAATTTATCCAAAATCTGTAACGTAAAGTTAATGCTCATTACCATGTCTTCCGTAATCTTGCATAGTCTGGCAACAATGAAAAGCGTTTATCAGATCTATTGGATTCGGGGGACTCCCCTATATACGTAGTTAATTTGGCAAGTCCCTGATCTGAGATTAGTTTTTGCCTAGCCGCGGAGTGAGTAGGTTTATCGCCCAGATCACAGAGTGTAACCACCTTGACGACATTACCGTGTCTTAAAATTTGTGTTGTTGTATGTTTTGGGAAGAACTAAATTATATTTAATATTTTATTGTTATAATACACCAAGGTAAGAAAAATACATAACTTAATTTTCATGTAACAGTTTCAATTTTTTTTTTGATGTTTTGCTCATTACCGTGTCAAAAATTCCCAACATTACCATGTCTTTTCAGTGACATGGTGATGTTGTTATGACACGGAAATGTTTTTAGTTACTATTCTTACGTTTATTCTTAATAATTGTAGATGCCCAATTCGAGAAAGAAAAGTCAGCTACCAAAAGAATCATTGAAACGACATAAAGAAGATGTTTTGAAGAAAAAGCGAGAAAGAGAAAGAGCTAGGAGAAAAAAGATAAAAAATAATCCAGAAGAATATGAAAAGCAAAAACAAAAAGAGAAAGAGCGTTACCTAAAAAGAAAAACAGAAGGAAAGCTTAAAGTTAGAGTCCTGCCTACTAATAAAATTATAAAGTCCACTGATAACTCTGATAAAGCAGAAGATTTTGAATTTAACATTCAGTCAGAGACTAGGTACGAGATTAAACCTGATGACTGGGTAGCAGTCCTGTTTAACGACTTCTGGTATCCAGGTAAAAGTTTAAATAATAAGTGTCTATTATCGGATCAACTTGTTGTATTTTTTAGGTGTAGTTCTATCACTGAAACGCAAATCTCTGGAAATCCAGTTTATGGACAGAAAAGGTGAAAATTTCTTTTGGCCGGAGGAACGAGATATCCAGATTATTCCAGCTGCCGAAATTTTACTAAAACTTTCAAAGCCACCTGTGCCATGCTCTGCACGACTTTTTTCTGTTCCGGAATACAAAAAAATAAATGAGATGGTTTAAGTTTTTTTTTGCTAGATTCCATACATTTTTTTACTTTTTTTTGTTTTTTTAATAAACAGAACTTTAAGTTGCGTTGAGTTTTTGTGTAACTTTTAATACACACGTTTTGTTAATAAATTTATTCCATAAATATATTAAAAATTGGTGTTTATTGTTCTCTTCTGACATTACCATGTCAGCTAATTAACATTTCCATTTCTCCTTGACATTACCGTGTAACTAAATCTCATTACCATGCCGTTTTTGGTTATTTTTTTCAAATATAGCAAAAATATGGGAGGGTACATTTTACAGTTTTGATTGCCTAGTAATAGTGCATACATTTACATAAAAATATTTTATAGAACTTGATATTTAACAACTGTCACAAAATATTATCAACTTTCCCGAATTTCTTGATAATTACCCATATACTTATATCCCCTCAGTAGAGGAACAAGGGTGGGTCAAGGGCCAGCCAGGAAATTGTTCAGGAGAACAGAAAAGCCGCAATTTTCAAAATTAGTATTTATTTGCTCTTTGCAATCTCCATTCTTACATGAGCTGCATTTTCACATATTACTTTTAAAGAAAGACTACTAGGTTTCAGGAAAAAAATTGCGCTTGTTGCTCTTTTCTTTAAGGAAAATATTATAGTATACGAGGCAAATAATTCATTAGATTAATACTCAATCAAGAAAACATATTTCGACAAATATAAACGCTTATTAAAACATTTAAATCCCAATACAACTTAAAATCTAAAATTCTATATAAGTAAATATACTTGGCATCTTTTTACACAAACATATTTTCAACAACAAGGTGTCGCCTTTTTTAGGCACTTGGAACTCTTTTTGTTCTCATTCTTTTTAAATTGTATTTATTATTTTTTATAATAATATATTATTATTACAATTAGTACCAAAAACCCGTTACATTTTATAAAATAATTTTTGAAATTTGTAGTAGGGAAGTCGGAAAATATTAAAGATAGGTATAGGAAGAAATACCTAATATGATTAGATAGGAAATTCGGTCCTCCATTTGGAAAAAATATAAATGAATTTTCTACAAAGATTCATTTTCCTCATAAATATTGTTTTGGAGACAATAAAACGAATTCAATATTTTTTCGAAATTGTCAAATTTCTATTGTTTTATGAAACCAGTTTCAAAATTTCAGCTTTCTAACTGAAACCGCTGAAAAGATTATTGTGATTGTGTTTTGCAGGTGCTGATCTGACGTTAAAAAATTACAATATATTTTATATAGATATACAATTATTTTAAAAATGAAATAATATACAGGGTAATTTCTTTAAAATTCCAAAGTTCCTGTCCTTTTGGTATGATCCGGCAACAACGCATCATCCAAAATATTTGTAAAAATCCATCTCTTAGCCACAACCAAATTTTAAAAATAAAATCTCATTTAGTTCTCGAGATAGCTACTTCTAATAGGCCAATTTACTTGATGCACCTTGCATATTGTAGCTACACCAACTGTATATTCCCATAACTAATTTTGTACATTCTTGCGACTCCTCGAAGAAATCCAGCCTTACGTTTCGACTTCACTGGATCTCATGCTCTCGCCTCCAAAAACTTCTCCCGGAAAGAAAACCCTTACCCCACCCTCCCAGCCGCCCTAACTTCTTTCAATCGGGGGTGTGGCTGTCTGGCACCCCCTTCACCCTCTCCCGGGACACCTCCATCTCTGGAGGGGCGTCGAGCGCCGTCACGTATTCCCTCTACGTCTGGACGCCGCCATAGCACGACCTTGAACTTATCGAGCTGTTGTTCCGCCCCCCTCGGGCGGGTCCCCCACGTTTATAGTTGTTGGTTTTATAGAGATTAGTGGAGCGGAGTTAGTTTGGATTGAGGTTTAAATAATGCAAACTATAAAAAAAAATAGTATAACTCACGTCTTGAGGGTTCTGTACCGATATATCATATGTGTGTCGCCTATTCTATATAGAATTAGAAATTAATGATTTTCCTTTACTTGTGCTATGAGACCCTCCATCGTGCTAAATGTAAAGCTTCTAGGCCAACGGGAAGTGTCCATACGTTTTAATTAGAAGCTTGGATTTTTTTACAGGACTGTGACTCTAGCCGTTCCTGAGAAAAAGGGTCCTAAGATAGCTTTCATCTCTCTTTAAGAAATAAAAATTGCCTAATAAATAATAATAATATAATATATTATGATTTCAGTTCCATAACGCTCTGTGCATAGGTATATAAAATATATAGGAAACGTGACTGTTGCTCTATAAAGTATAGTCCACTCGTCTAAACTAAATTTCGAAACCTGCCAACTTGACTGTTTTCGCCTTGCTGACTTCAAATCGCATAAATATCTCGCATGACCTTTCACTAACCTATCCCAAACCGAGCCACCCTGGCTATGGGCCACCCCTTTACCATATTTTTTGTTGACTAGGTTCGGATGGGGCGCTTTGTGCGGCCTCTTTATGGGAAATCCATTCTCGTCTCTTGGAACTTTGCCAAATGCATCTCTGATTTCGGACCAGTGCATTTTAGGCTGGGATTACGTTGATAACGTACAGCTTTAAGAGGCCCTTGACGCAATTAAGTTCGCGATGTACTTGTCTGTTATTTATTTATTATTAATTAACTGCGAGCGATCCAGTGGCGTTACCGTTTTATTTACTTTATTCAGGAACAGATCTACAGCAGTAATTCAGGAAAAAATTGTTATGTACTCCTAACTCGGAATTTCGACTTTAAACGAGAAAGAACTTTATACGCAGAAGTCTGTCTTTAAACTCGCAACTCTTAACTTTCAACTCTAGATTCTGACTTTAAACTCTGAAATTTAGCACATAGGTCTTTTAAATAATAAGTCGTCCTGGCCCTTGCGCACTTCACTATGTATTCTACGAGTATTATTTTTTCCGTACAAACTACCGAAAATGAAATATTTGGGAAAAACCGACCTATGCAATGCGAACTTTTAGGTTGCTGATAACGGTTGAAGGCTAATTTTAAAGATAACTTGAACTTTGTATAAATGCATGTGCATTATGCTATAAAGTCGAAAGGCAATAATCGCAAATAGCTCTATTCGACTCCCAGCACTTGAGGTATAGTTGAACTTTGACTCACGTAATCAACCTAGAGAGCTCGGTAGGTACACATTTTGTAGATAATTTTATTCTCTACAACTTTCCCATTAATCATTTCCAGCTAAGATAAAATGCAAAAAACAAAATCAAAGCCAACTCAACCTCTTTCTCCAGATGGCGGTTTTTCCCAACCCCCCCACCACCCCACAAATTTGTTTTTTTTTATAAGAAAAATGTTGATTTTTTAACTAATTTGACTGACTATATAATATGCTTGGGTAGTAATATCGACTATATTAATAATGGCCGCTGGTAATTTGTGGAGTTAAAATTATAGGGTTTTCCATGATTAACCTTATTTTGGAATATAAGTCAAGCAAGCAGCGGTCAGAAAAACAAAAACGATTTCAATAAATAAAATAGTTTTATTCTTAACTTGGAATTTTAGATCAAAAAGATCGAATCGTTAATTTTAATGTTGGCATTTCAATTTAACGTGTTTTATTGCTCAAGACTACTGAATAGCGAATATTAAAGCATGTGTAACATAGGAAAATAATTCAAGAAATCAAAAATCAGAAGCAATGTTTACAAGTAACGTCACTTTCATAACACTTTCGCTTTTTTATAACCGTAACATAACAATTGCCAAGAGGTCACTGAGGTTTGCGAGTGTCCTGTGTCTATTACTTGTAACTGTGAAAAAGCAGAAAAGATACCAATCATTGAACTAAAATTCTTGTACTTTCAAAGAAACCATGGCATAGGTAAAAATGGAATTGTGGACCTAAACACAAAAAACTGCCCAAAGACATGAAGGGAAGTTGGTTGAACATAAAAGAAGTTAGTCCACTAGTAATTTATTATCACAGTCGTCTTGCTCAAAAAAAGCAGATATAGAAACTCTCCTACCGAATGAGTTAAACTATGATTCGTGTAAACAAATTAAAGTTGACAGTGATGAAGATTTCGAAGAAATCACCGTGGCAAATGCGCATTACATTGAAAAATACTGCGCTGACTAGCGATCGCTTTGGGTTATTAGATAGAGTACAACAGAATACGTCATTATATAGCGTTAGACTTCACCAATTTTTTTTTTGAAACCATTGAATCGAACTGTTTTACGTCAGACGTCGGCCATCAAACGTATTTTTCGGACACCCCGTGTATACCATGATTGAGACGACCTGTAGATACATTCATTTTATGGAATGTATAAATGCTTCAGGCTATCTCATTTATTTCATCTGCCGGTCAGTCCATATATATAGGTACACCTGTAACTTTTTAGAAGTAGCGTTCATTGACGTCTGATTTGTTGATTTTTAACTGTTATTTTTAAAATATCCCATCGCTTACCAAATGAAAAATTAATTTAGCCAAAATCAATTTCTGTTCTTATGCAGATTCATTAAAAAGTTTTAATTTGGAACAGTCAAGAAGCAAGTTTTTAACACCGGTACGTTTTAAAATGTTTATTTTAATCTGGTTATTTAAATTCTCAACTAACGAGAATGAGGAGTTCTGAAAATCCACATTCTCAAAAAGTTGGCGTGCGGGGAGCTATATAGAAAAGATGGTTAATTGTTTAAATGGATTCTCAAAAATTCGGTGCGATACTGTAATAAAATTTTAGGAAATTTTATAAACGCATTAGACGATGAAGAGATGCAGAAATCATTAGCCGTAATATGCCAGACTTCTTTTTATTAAAACTCCGTTTTGAAAACCTCTTGCGAATATTTAGAAGACCTAGGGGCTAGAATTACAAATACATTTCAGGAAATTAACAGATTCCCCTAGTACTCACCAATGTTTTTGATTCCGTAATAAGAAGAGTGAGCATATTTTTTATTTTGGGAGAAGGTGGATTGGTTCTCATTTAGTTTCAGAAGTACGTTACGTAACTTAAGGGGTGTGATTCCTTATGATATTCTAAGAGAAAAAGTTCATATGAACATGTGTCTGGAGTTGCCCCGTTTTTGATATACAGTGTGTTAAAGTTTTTTAAAGAAATCGTTTTTTTATCATTTTTTTAAATATCCTTTTCCCGATTTTATTGAAATTTCCTCAGATCCTCATAATAATAAGGGGCTTAATTAGCCCTAATGTAGAAATTTACGCCATTGACTTTTCTAATTTTAATATTGTTTTTTCGGATTTACCAACGAATGATACAACTTTTTTGTTCCTTGAGTTTCCTTCGTATCTTGCTTCGTTTTCGAGAGAAGAAATAACAACATGTATAAAAAAACCACCTATGTATTTTAAAGTTAATTAAAGCATTTACATTAAAAATAATTTTTTTTTTTTTTTAATAATAATACATTATTTTATACATTCTTTTAGATTTAGAATATCATAAGGAATCACTAACAATAGCGCTTCTTAAACTTTCGATGGAACAAAATAGGTATAATATTATTTACAGTCGTTTCGTCAGTTTATCGACTTTTTGCTACGTAATGTAATATAATTTTTTTACAGCCTGGTACCTATCAAGTTAAAGAATACCCGAATGACCGACAAGTAAAAATTATAATTATTTTTTTTTTCAACTTTATACGCGTCCACGAGATGCTCGTTTGAGGTTAGGTAAGATCTGTCTGTTTTTTTGGGCTTTCACGCTCTAGAAGTTAATTTGTTATGGTTGTTGGCGGATCTAAGACTATATTGGGGCCCGACCGTGGCCTTTTTACTATTCCCATATTTTTGAGAATAACTTAATTTTGTCCTAATTTAAATTTCAAACGTGCAATTTATATTTTTTGAACAGACCTAAAAGAATTAACCCAAAAAAAACTTCCTTCGTTTTTAAAAACATATCTAGGAGAATGAAATCTTCTACTATAAAAAAGTGTTTGTAAATATGCTCAGAGGATCAAGTAATTTTAATGTTTTCCTTACTTCATTGTACTTACATTTACCTACAGTTCACCAAAATTAACAAGAGCCCAATATGATGGTATACCGTGGAAAATAAATAAGTTACGTTTTTATACAATTCGCAATGTGGTTCTGCGAACTTAATCTTAAGCTTGTAGAAGCAAAATAATTGTTTAATAGAGAAATAAATTGGCCTAAAAAGGCTAAAAACATTAACCAAAAAATAATCCAAAACTGATGTGTTGTAAGTAGTAATACTTTCACAGTTTTCTCAATAACGTGGGAAAGAACCCCGTGCAGCAACATCACAATTTGTGGTTTAAATAAATTAAACATCGTCCTTCGAAACTATCGAACATAATATGCACCTGGCCTGTATTTTCCTGTCCATTTCCCACCAGGATTGTGTTATTTATTGATTAGTTTTTAAGGTTGGTTCAGTTCACATTTCAGTTTTAGTTGCGGGCTGCATTTACTTTGGGTCGAATCGGAAAATTTTATTTAAAGAAATAAAAAAAAATTAAAACATTTTTGTTAAATATCGGAATTTAAATTGGGTTTTCCCATAATTATTAGAAACCCATGTTTGTATTGTTACGAATGTTCCCAAGAAGTACAGCAGTTCCCTAGCAACGATAGTGTCTACTATCATAAAATGAAAATGTTTTTCTCTTAATATTTATATTGTTGATGCAATAACGAACTAGTATGGCATAAAACGTTGTATGCACAAACCGATCGTCGCCCTCAGGGCATAAAATCTACTTAATAACCTTGCAACCTAAATAAGTATTAAAGCAGCGGGCCAAAGGGCATTAAACGAAAATGATTAAAAATTAGATAAGTATACGAGTTCACTTTGACTTAATGTATACGTTTATCGTAACTTAGTGATGTGAAAAGCGAACGTTTGGAATATCAATTTCTAGAAAGTTCGCTGCAAACTTCCACGACTTTTAATTAGAGTTTCGATTTAAAATCAGGGCATATTATAATACACAGGAGGAGAGGGTTCCACAGGGCGTTTGGATGTTGACTTGTTTCTTCTCAATCGCCCGTGTAGTAAAAGCTAACTGTATTTATTTACTTTTTTGTACCTATTCAATGAGTAAACCGTTAACCAAGGTCAAAAAGAGCAATTGTTTTAGATTACAAGCGACTAACCAACCTTAACACTGCAATTACAATTATTGTATGCACGATAAACAACATCAAGGACACATCCATGTAACGAACATGTAATTTTTATATTAGTTTTTGCAAAAACTCCAAAGTGCAAGCAAAGCTCATGATGTGGCCCGTTTATAAATATTTTTAGAGAGCATTCCACGACATCGAATGATGTGTTCTTCCTACGTTATTGTTCTAATAGAAGATCATGTTAGAGTTTAGAGCCCTAAGCAAATCGACGAACATTATGGCTTAAGTCATAAAAGGTCAATCATTGTCAGTATACATTTCAACATGATGAAAGAACCGTAATTGATTCGTATTTTTAAGCGGAAAAACAATAAGGAAAATTTATTGAAAATATTTCTGCATTATTTTTTTTTCAAGGGCCTGTAAATCCGACCCCGCCTCTGCCTCTGCACCCTTATTATTGCCACGTGGCAAAGCAGATAATTAAGCCGCAACGTTGTCAAATTTTTGATAGTTTTGGGCGCATTGGTTTGCGTCAGATAAAAACCGAAATATTTAAAAAAGTTAAGAATGTTTTGTCGTGTTTTGTGTATATGGGGATCGACCTATACAGCGCGTTTCATAATTGCATGCTCATTAAGAGTGCATGATTAAGCTATTTGCAGTTTAATTTATTTATTAATTCAGTACTTAAACATCATAAATCAAAAATGATTCTATTGAAAACAAAACATAATGTAAAAATCTAAATATGTAAGCACATAAAACTCTATAAATAGAAAAGAAATAAACAATAATTCGCAACTTTGGGTCCTATTGGTGCTCCGCTCTCATTACAATACACACATGTAAAATGTGCATATAGGACCATGCTGGGCTATCTTGGATGGCCTGCAAAATGCTGAGATATATTCATGAACGATCACAAGTCTCACGGAACACAGTTTGAGAAGCGTTGTTTTATGGGGTTAAGCAATAAGGTGGTGTCAAAGTAAAAAAAGTATTTTTTCTACTGACGTTTTATAATAACCCCTTTTTGATTGTCGTTTTGATTTTTAAATAACCTTCTTTTAGGCACAGCGTGTTTAAAAAACTTTTAAGTAATTATTTACCATTAAAAACTAAACACAGACTATAATTTTACCTATTTATTATAAATATTAAAAGTACAGTTACTTATCCTATTACAATTAATGCTTGGGAAACCTAAAACAGTACGTTGAGATATTTCTCGTTGTAAAATAGATGAGGAATTTAAACTAGAAATAGAAAATGAATCTGCAACAGCAATATCAAATAAACCCATGCCACTAGTAGAGCTGGTAGAATATTCTGATTCATTAGGTTTAACACGTTAGCGTCCAAAGATTTTTCACCAAGAATTTTTTTCGGAAATTTTTCTTTTGTTTTCTAAAGAATCGTCTATATACCCCTCAGCCACGGCATTTGACCGCCAACCTCCATGTCGCTTTAGCATCAATCTATCCGCTTCAGAGTCCGCTAAAAAAGTTGCTGAAGATCTTCGAAAGCAGTGGCCTGTATATTCATTTGCCTTTGGAAACACCAAGAACTCAGCAATTTTCTTTGGTGTTGCTCCAATGGTATTAATGCCCACTGGAAGTCTGGAACATTTGGAGTTTCTGTACGTGATAAAAAATCTTTCATGGGTTATGTGTGCTGGACGTAATTGGGCGTACTTTCGGACAATATTCAAGAAGTTGATGCCGCCGTCAATAGAGCCTTCGCTAATTACAAAACTTCTTGCAACATTTGTTTTAATGTTTGGAATGGTTATTTTACTTAAAGACTCCGAAATTTCGATATTATTCATCTTTAAGTATGTGACTTCTTCTCTGCGGCATGCTCCAGAGATTCCCACAATAAGAATGACTTTGTCCAATAAATAGTTTTTATCGTCTGCTTCTTTTGGCAAATCTTTCTATTTGTTCCTTGCAAAAAACTTTCGACTTTTTGGGCTTATACCCCGTAGATTTTCTTTTTTAAAAATGCGATTAGGTTTGTAAATGTCTTTATATCAACATTTTTATTTAAATAAACCATCGTTCGAAGCATTGAGTAAGTACTCCACAAAGTTGATGGCTCATAGGCATCGGATAATCGTGAAAAATATGACAAAACGACTATTTCTGATAAGTTTTTTACCTTTTTTTCTTTACACCAGTTTTTGAATTTTTCGTATGTGCCCTCATACAAACTCCTTGATTTTTGGGGAACAAGGTTCACCATTGCCTCATTTGCGGCATTTCCAATGTCTGAGTCTTCTAAATCACTCATTTTTTAGTTAATATTTGTCGCAGTTTTTGGCAAAAAAAATTTTTTTTTACAAGTGTCAATTTTTTTGACACGAAAGGTGTAAATGAAACACAGGTAATAAAATATAATGATTTCGGTTTGTTTTTCGGAATATCATAAAAAAAATTAATAAAAAATATATTAAATCCAGCATAAGTTATTCAGTTTCCTGGAAGGTCATTTTCAAGTTATTAGGATATTTGCGTGTTTAATCGAAGCATTTCCAAAGAACATCCATTAAGATGCCACAATTTGCGTAAACTGATGCTGATACAGATACCATAATGGTACAAGTTACAACACGCGATCTTACTTAAATGGTTTATGTTGACCCTCGAAGACATTTTTAAGATCTGTTCCTGTCATGAAAAATTCATTAAGATCGAAGAAAGAGTATGGAAGAGGTCTATGTGTACGTCAACTGGCTAAGTCAAAGAAGAATAATCGCTGACTGAATTATTCAAGGATTAACACCTTTAGTAGCAGTTGTTATTGTGTGTCCCTGTGTATGTTTGATACTGTTGTTTACCAATTAAGTGTTTATTTACATGCATATTAATCTCATTAGAAATTTGTCTTGTTTTGCCTCGTTGCACTTTAAGCATGTTTACACCCCGGTCTTGTTTTTTTCTTGAAAATTTAATGCCAGCCGTTTTTAATGGATACGCAATAATACGCATCTTGAAGTAAATCATTATTTTACTTTGGCTTATAGGAGGAATGTTAAGAATATTTATTCTTAATTTTTATACAAGTATTTAAAATCACATATCTCGCGATTTTGAATTTAAAATTTTCTAACTTTCATATTATCATTTTCAACAACCTCTGCCTCCCTTGGCTTAATTTCAAATTTAAAATGCATTTCAAACTACATATTATACGTTTTTATCTGCAGCCCAGGGTTTGCTTTTGTTTTTGTTTGCAGCTGCTCCGTGGCTGCTCCTATTATATTTTTAACTTGCTTGTACAGAATTTCAATAGGACAAGGTATCATTAGATTCATCAATATGTCGATTTTTGTCATAATGTCAATTCATCCATTAGATATAGATTGTACTTCTTGAAATTCAAAAACTTTATGGCAACTAATTTTCTAGATTTAATTTATCTTTCGGTTGTAAATATTTTTTTGACCGTAACTGTATTTCCTGTTTAACCGTGCGGTTGAATATAATTTAATTGTTTTATCTATTGCTCTATAGCATCTTGTTTTGAACTTGTTGCTTAAAAGTATTTGGTTATTTGACTTAATAATAATGTACAGGGTGTTTCAGAACTACGGTACGTAATTTAGGGGGTGATTCCTTATCACATTCTAAGAAAAATAGTTCATATGAACATGTGTCCGGAGTTGCCCCGTTTTTTATATACAGGGTGTTAAAGTTTTTTTTTTTTTAATCGGTGTTTTTGTAATTTTTTTAAGTAATATCCTTTTCCCGATTTTATTGAAGTGTGGTACCGTTATTCATAATGATAAGGGGCTTAATTAGCCCTAACTAGATTAAATTTATTAAGTCCAGTGGCGTCCCGGGGAGCACCTTAACTAATATTATTGACAAAAAATGTACACCATTGCCTTTTTTTAAATTTTGATATTATTTTTCGGATTTACCAACTAACAATACAACTTTTTTGTTCCCTGAATTGTTTTCGTATTTTGCTTTGTTATAGTGATTGGTTTGACATAATATCATGCCCAGATACAATAAACATGCTAACCTTTATTTCTATTTGAAATCAAACAATAAAGCTAGAAATCCTTTTCAAAAATTAACAAATTATGTTTTGGAAAACAAGTTTTTAAAAAATTACACTCGTTTAGCAAGTGCCTCATCCTGCATGCCCTTCACAAAACTCATATTGTCCTTCAGAGTTCTCTCTCTATCGACATCTCGGCTGTATTTCCCCAAATTACAGTGTTATAAATGAAGCATTCTTCCAGTGTGTTCCAGGTCTCACTGAAGTGTTCTTCAAAAGGTTGTTTTACATCAGCAATCTTCGCTGCTTTTAAATTGACTTTCAGCAATTGAACTTACTTTGACACCTCTTTTAACAACCAATTCTGTTGTAAAATTACCTCTGTTGTGGGTAAGAGAGAACGTTTTGCTTTGACACAGGACTTTGGAGCGGAGTGTATGTTGGCCAATCAATTTAAAATTTTATAGTTTAGCAAAGTACACTGGAAATACCCACTATTGATTTGAGCAGAAGGGAAAAACTTAGGACGCATTTTTATATATTTGTAGTACCTACACTTCTAGTAGTACAAATATGGAGATAAGTTTGTTGTCTTATCTTGGGCATAGTCTAGTTTGAATGTTTCTTTCCCTTCTATGTTCTATGGCCACTTTTTATGCTCGTTGTGCAACTGAATGTCCAGGTGCATGATGGCTCATTATTAATGGAACACTCGCTTATTAAAGTCGAATAACGAAACATTTTTAAGCATCAAGCATTCCCGTTCAAAACAAGATACTAGAGAGCATTAGATAAAACAATTAAATTAAATTTAACCGTACTTTTGAATCCGTTTACGTCAAGAGCTCGCCTATATTTATTTTGGGGGACCCACATCGACTTCGTTCATATATATTTTCACCAGACACGCTGATGCGGTGGGCCAACCCTAAACGGATTGAGGCAGGTTAAGGTTAGCCTGTTGCCGAACCCATTGCTGGAACCATTTTGTGCAATCGCTTATATAGGGAGTTGTGAGGGGATTATTGGAGGTTTGTGCAGTGCTTATTGGCTAGATTGAATTTTATCAGGGAATGCTTTCATACGATTGGCTGCCACAAAGAAACAAGCGAGCATTTGAATAGAACATCAGAAGAAGGGATGGAAGAGTATTATGATGTCTGACTGAAAAATATGTGATATAACAAATTAATAATCTTATATGTGGCTGTGTTTTCTACAAAAAAAAATCTTTATCTTTACGAAAAGGCCACTGAAAGCTAAACCAAACTCTTTAATGGAAAATATGCGTCCTAAGGTTGACGAGAGAGGAAAAAACAATTTTTTTCTGCTAAAATTCGAGCAGAAAATTCGAAACAAATTACTTAAGGTCACTGCCTCCCATTCTAAATTAATTACATGTATCTTTTAAGCCATCTTAGGCAACGCCTTCATAAAACAGGAAATTATTTTGGGCGCGATTGTGTCTAATTGTCCAAATTACCCCAAAACACATTTAATATTCCACGTAGGTGCCTGTCAAATTTGGTATTCATCATAGATTCTAATTCTAATCAAGCGTCTGTTCAGGAGATTACTCAATGGAAATTTTCTGGTTTTCTAGTAAATCCGTTTTATAATATGAAGAAGATATAAACTTTTCAACGCCACAATCTACCATAATACCTTTACTATTATAGGATGGTATGGTAAAAACTAAAAAGTATCAATATTCTAGTGTGACTATATAATTTTCCTGAGCTTACACCATGTCTTGACTGCATCATGCAATAGCTGTTCTACTAGAATCTTATTTGCTCTTGATCTAAATCTACTAAAACTTTTGCAAGTAAGGTAAATAAAGTGGTAATGGGCAAGGAATTGTCAATAGTCTGGAGGGGATCAAAGAAGCGTAGTTGGACAGAGTAATCGAATGGGAACAGTAATAGCTATTTCCTTTTCATCTATTTAACCGTATAAAGATGGAATACATCCTAACAAGTATGTAAAATATCAAAAACAATACTTTATGTACGGAAGGAACTAATGATTACCTATTCAACTTAATTAAAACATGTAATTATACTATATGCTGGTCACGACATTAACCATGCCATCCGCATACATAACTAATGTCTACCGCTGGTTTTATTTGCTGCATAAAGCCTGAACAAAAAACACTTCCTTGATCAAGGATGATAATGAGTTCGTTAAAATTATAATTTAAGAGCCTCCGGATAGATGGGGTTCAGCATATTCTAACAAATTTATTAATTATGTCTTATTAGCCCGTATCCATAATTAATCCACCTGATAACAACACTTTTATGTCAGCTAACCTATAAATTGCTTAAAAACAGGGTCACACAGATAATGGTGGAGGCTTACAAGTTCTCAAGCAGAGGAACATTTATTTGCAGACAATGTAGTAGGCCTCGTAACTCTAACAACGAAAGATAGATTATTAGATATTAAAATCACTTAGATATAGCATCGACATCACTTCGTTGTGGATGAATGAGCAGATTTACATTCTGTAATATATTTTTTTCGTTTTTTCAACCTGTCAATACTCTGTGATCGAGTATGCCATAGACATAATGCGTTGGCTACTATAGCCTAGTTACAATATTGAAATATTTTCTTTTTGTTACAGGTGAAGACTAGTGGGAAATCTCAGCAGCTTCACTGATAAGGAAATATGCCGGAGGTGTGCGTGTCGCCAGGAGAAAATGTGCATAATATGGCGTCTTCAAGGTAAGTGTTTACAGTTTCAAGTTTTTAGTAACTTAAGGAAGGTGATAACAAATCTCACCGCGACAATATAATATAACGACTTCTCGAAAATTTATATTACGAGATGACCCACGATGTCTGATAAATGTTTTTACCACCATGATCTGTTGTAATGTAGTGTTCATATAAACGGGCCCTTCATAGTTATAGCACCTTTACTAACTTTTATTTATTTATTTATTTTTTGGAAACAGAATAGGTAGGTAACTGAGAAAGTTGAAGAAATCTAGCAATATTCTCAAAGAGGAATTAATTGTTTTTTAAAATGTCGGTTCTGATTTTTTGAAGTATTAAGTTATATAATTTTGACCATAGTACGTTACAAAATGGTGCATCATTGTTGTCCTAGTTATCTCTGATCTGATGATCGTGTGACATTTTTAATTTTTTGAAATTTTCATTTGAGTGAAAGAAATTACATATCGTAACAATGTACAATGTTCTAATACTGCAAAGTTGTCTGGAATAAAGTTGGATTCTAGGAAAAAGTTTGGTTTCTTGGACAACTCGGAGTTGTTCTAGATTACTGTTATATTCCTCCCCAGACCAGAATACCATATCTTAGTAGAGGTTCGACAAGAGCCCTATAAACCATGATGATGAGCTTCTTGTTGAGAATTTCTCTCAGAATATAAAATCTGTGTATTAAACATCTAACTTTTGTGTACAAATATAAAACGTATTAGTCCCATTTAAGGTGCTTGTTAACGACTATACCCGAATATTTAATGTGATTGACCTTAATGAATACTATCAGGAATGGCAATTTGATTGTAATTAGGTCAATTTATAGAATTTAGAGAATAATGTGAGTTTTTGATATTTAAAGTAAAATTGCGACTGCCCAAAAAGCTTTTTATTTTTAGGAAACCTTTTTTTTTATTTTTTCTTAAAAACCAATTCTCATCACTGAAAATAACGACTGTATCATCCGCATACGCCACCACCCTTTCACCGAGGCCAAGATTGCAGATTTTATCTATTTATAAGTTAAATAAGATCGGTCCCATCACAGTACCTTGTGGTACCCCATGGTCATGGGGCAACTAAGCACATCCCCAATCCTAACGTGCTGGACACGTGCGACCATGCAAGTAGTTCTCCAGAACTCTTCACGCGATGCCCCTAATGCCACTACATTCGAGGATATATATCAAGCAGTATGAAATGGGATATCGTGTCAAATGCCTTTGCCAGGTCCAAGAACAAGGCAATATATTTTCTCCCCTGATCTAAATTTTGTGTCATTTTCTGTGTCAGCTCAAACATAGCATGAGCAGTGCTGCGGCCCTCAACAAACCCAAACCGATTTTTTGATAACAAGCTTTAAACATGTTTCAAAAAGTTTTGCGACATTGGAGATAACTCTTATGGGTCTATAGTTATTTATGTCTGCTTTACTGCCAGACTTAAAAATTGGTGTGACAATTGATATTTTAAATGCTTTAGGAACATTACCTGGACCCAATGAACAATTATTGTTCTTTAAACTGTTTATGTGTTTGTTAATTTCAGTGTCGTTTGTTGGATATAGAAACATTGATGTATAATTGTTGTTTTGTGGTTGATTTTGATTTGTAATTTTGTTAGACATATTTTTCCGATAATAATGAAAAATTCAGTTCTCATGTTGGTTATTTCTTTTTGATTTTTTGTAATTTTATTATTTTTGTCCGTTATCTGAGTTTTTTGATGTAGTTTCGTCTGACGCTTCATCTAATCAAATTGTAGATTTTTCTCATGTTGTTTTGATTTTGTTTAATTCTCTGTTTATAGTAATTATTCTTTGTATTTTTTATTATTAACCACCGATATGAATTAAAGTGCATTTTTTAGGGGTTCAGCATCCGTTGTCTGGAAAACCGATAGCTAGGATTACTGAATTTTTTAAGAAGATCCCCTAAATCTTCATTTTGCTTAACGTTTATCATCTCTGGGGCTTTTATTTTTGATCATTTTCCATCTTCCATGAGACGTTTTATCTTGGTGACCCTGGGTGGCTTCTCTGCCGCCTTAATCTTCTTCCAAATCAGCTCTTTTTAAAATCAAGTCATCTTAGGTAGCTAGAAATACCAAATTGCATACATTTTCTCGTTCCTAAGATTTCCTCTTCCCTCGCCTTTGTTGCAATCATCATCATCATCATAATTTAACTAAGCCACGACGTTGCCAATGAGACTGATAGAAATGCCATTATGGTATTTCCAGCTTCTTTGCTAGCTTTTCGTCAGGGTGAATATTTTTTAGGAAAGCTTGATCACGCCGACAACTCCGCAATCGGCGCTTAATGCATCGGCTAAAGGCAAACGCGCAATTTATTTAGTCCCGTTTGTGACACCGCGTGAGGTGTGCTGTTCGTCTTTCCGTTCGCGATACGAAGTTTCGTTTTTCGGAAGCTAATTATGGAGGTTTTTTTTCCTCGATAAAATACCAAATTATAGTGCGTAGTGGGTGCGTAACAAGCGAATCACCGCATTGTTGACCTTTAAAATTGTCGACGGATCTCAAAAATCGCCCGGGATTTAGAAAAACAACCAGTGTCGTCCCGAACTGGTGTTATTTGCATGGAATAACTGTGCAGTGTTGCCGTAGGATTAGCGATCCCAATTTGCGTGATTACCGATGCTGAACTCTTTCAATGTTATCCCAGATTCTTGGAGGTGGCGGTCACCAAAGGGGACAAGGTGGTTCTAACGAATACACTCCTGCCGGCACTCCGACTTTTCATCCCGCGAATCATTATCATCAGTTCAATGGGTGCGGGCAGGTGGGTCAACAGCCACCTCCAGTTTCAACTAAAGTGAAGTCTCCCAATGTGATCAATCGCCCTGGCCATAGTGGTTCAAATATGGCGAACCATCAGCATTGGTACCAACCGCCTCAGCCGCAGCCTGCTCCTTATTATATCGCTCCTAGGTTAGTTTTTTTGTTGTTACTTTGTCGGAAATGTTCAATTTTGTTGTTATCCAAACCAGCCTAAGACATCAAGGACTAACTAAATTTCAAATAAGCCACAAGATAACCTTGGCTCCCTGATAACTAGGGCTAAGCAACGATTAACACCAGAATTAATGAAAAAACTTGTCAATCTATAAATTTGGTTAATGGCCCATATTATGGGCTAAGGTTAACTTCAATTTTCAGTTTAACTGGTGGAATAAGCATCTGCTCACCCTTAGCGTCCACTGTAATTTTAAAAGTACACCGAACCAAAACAAATGACTATTTGATGAGACTGATCAAAATTTAGGCAACCCGGGACTAGCAACGATGAACCAATCAGGAACTAAGTAAGCAAGCAATAGTTGATTAGTTCTTGGTGTTTTTGGTTTTCTTAGGTTTTCTACTATAGTAAGTAGGAAGTTTGTTGTTGGTTACCTTGTGTTATGTGTTGGGTTATGTTCGAAAAACAATAAGCATGTCCGTAACATTTTGTTTTATAATCTGCATTCCAAAATGACGTGACACCTAAAATTTGTCTTTATGGGTTCGGTTTCTCTAAAACTACAGAACAGATTAATATCGTATATTATTAGTAAAAATCGCGTTTTACAAAAAAAAAGAAAAGAAAAAGTTTCCACAATTTATTAATTTTTACAGCTAACTGTCCCACTTTAACTTCTGTTAGTTAGGTGAAAGCTACTGTTTCGGGGCTCGAAACGGTTGCTGATATTCGTAAGATTTTTGCATTCGCCTATAGAGATATTTCATAACGAAAATCTTAAGTAATATCGTTTTACACTAAATTGAAACAGTCACCGATAGTAGACTATTGGGAAATAAAATCAAGAAGGCCAGTGTTGTCATAGCTAAAACTAACAACAATCGGAGGGGTCAACCTTTGGACACTACCACTGAACTCCCACCGACACTAACCACTGGTCTTTCAAATCGGTGTCTCCTAACTTGCAGACGACTTTTGTTTCTATTGCCAACTGATTCGCATTAAAGTTTTTGTAAATCCGCATCCCTTAAATATGTTTATCGACTCCTAGCGGTGGTTGATCCATGCAGTCTCGAACTAAACCCAAAGATATTTCAAAAGAAAATTCGTTTTTAGGGAGCATAATATATTTGCGTTTATTCACAAAGCTAATTGCGATATTTGGATTTTGTCAAAGTCATTCCCGAAATTTACCAATAAGCTTCAACAACGTTACTATTTGCTTTAGGTGCGGTGTTGGAGCGATAAGAGCGACGATAGGCAATTCAGGTTTCGGATTCCGTCAAGGGAGGATTCATTGTTGAAAATGACTCCAAAATCTCCAGTTTGAAACTGTCAGGGACTGATGGTTGGAACAGACCTATGATAGAGGACTTCACTAACAATAGTTTAACTATTAAAGACAGAAAATACACGTCAAACAACAAAGCGCCAATCAGTCTCAACAAATTCGACACATACAAAATGATCAATTACGAGACATATTCAAATGAACTCCACGTTTAAACCTCAACAAGTTTTGAAGTTGAAGAGTCCGAATTCGACCATCAACCATCATAACACTGTAATACTGATAGCACTGTTAATTCCTAAACCAACTCTTTTCCTCTCAGCGATCATGATATGACGAGTGTGAGAAACAGTCTTGAACGCTTAGAATATTGAAGACAGGTTGATAACTAAAGCCTCATACAGATACGTCTATGCGAATATCGAAGATAGGTTCGTAACTAATATATTTTTATTGCAAATAGTGGTGCATGGTAGAAATACACCCCGAACCACTGCAGTGCTTGTGGCAAATCATCCAAAGATGCAATAAGTCTAGCCACCTGAACGTAAATTTTCATCAAATATAACAACTGACAGAGGAAGCCTAGAATGTAACTACAACTAGGCCACCGACTGTACATTTAATATTTAAACTAGGTCCAAGGTCTCTACACTAATCTAAAATGCTAGCGAGTCGAATAGAAAAAAATATACCAATTATTACGTAAAAATTTATGAAGTTGTTTACCTCCTGCTCGGTAATAGTATGCAGTCAATCATGGATTCTCTAGTAATTCTATGGCTTTGTTCGTCATTGTGGTACCAAAACACATTAAAATACAAGTGGCTTGAAATAAATAAAAATATTTTTTATATGTCGTATCATCTGTCACCCGCAGTTATCAGTTGTTTATGGTTTATGCTACACACTACACAAACAGAGATGGTGTTTTAATATAGCAATTGTTACTGATATGAGGTTGTAAAATCGTGTTAGAATCAAATTATGCTCCTACTGTCTTAAGTCCTCTTTTAACGGTGCTCCCATTGAAATGTTTTTCACCGGACAAGGCTTGTCAATAAATTTTAAAAGCCCTTTGGTATAATTATTTACCTCATAGCGTAAGATAAAACTAAAACGTCCTCTAAGTATGCCAGGTCTTGAATGGTAACCTAGGTAAGGTATGTAATGTTCGGCCCTTCGCCACATTGACCTAAAGAGATCTTTTGTGGATACCCTGCATCAGTTTTATCTCGTAAAATTCAAACATTTTGCGTAGTTGTAAATTTTTCGGGGGGACAAGTTTACTTATATCTGCAGGTGTTAGGAGTACTCCTTCAGGTTAGTTTAATTGGGCGTGCACGAAATAAATTTCCTCGCCTGTCTTTGTCCTGGAGTATTTCTCAGGTTCAGGTTCATAGAATGGTGCGTGTGCACCCTCTTTAGCAAGCGAGTTTCATTGCCTTCTACTTCCTCATGCCCATGCACCCACATCAAGGTAACCTTGTTGGCTTCTGCTAGTTGGTTGAGTGATTATTGACATCCCTAGACTAGTTTTAAGTTGATATTGTAGGAGGCTAGAGTTTCTAAAGCGTATGTTCTCGCTTGAAGAGTGAATAGAGGAACTTGGAGATTCTGCATCTAGGTCCAAAGACTCCTTCCATTTTTTATCCGTCTGCGAACCAGACAAATGAGTCTTTTTTAAGCTGTGCTAATATTTGCTTTACCCTTTGGCGGTCCTGTATAACTACTTCACAGGGGCGTTGGAAGTCTCGTCAAGGTTCGACTTCGTTTGGATTTTAGTGGTCCGACATGGCGTTGCACTGCAACGCTATGCAAGCTAAGAGAAGAGTAAATGTATTAACATCCCTATGCACGCCGGGTAGTGGCTGGATGAGATGGAATGTCTCGTGAGGGGAGGGTGAAGTTACGCACTTCTCAGTTGGTATAGGTTACAACTTACAACTTGCACACCTCAATAAGTTAGTAATATTACAGATCTACAAAGATAAAATAGTAATTTAAAACAAGCATACATAGAAGTGATCCGTTAAAAATTAAAATTGATAAATTCATTACAACTATAAAAAAGCACTTTTTAATTAGATTTTCCTAATTCTAGCTTTAAAGTCTTTATGATCTAGGGTTTTTATGCTTCCTGGTAAAACATTATAAAATGTTGTGGCCCAATAAGCAATAGCATAGTCCATTTCGACACCAAGGTTGCTTGTATGTCTTGTGTTGTGGTCGTGTTTGTCTCCATGGGATTTAAACGATTCTAGTCTTTGTTTGATGTGTAACAGATTACCAAGTATGTATTGATTACGTCTGGATTCCGAATCTGAATCGAAGAACTATATTTCTGCCCTTCCTGAAGCCGAAGTGACAGTTTGAAAAGTAATTTTTCGTCTCGAAAAAGCCCACTGTCTGCAGTGACATGCATCTTTCCACGATTTTGGAAAATATGGGCAACAGCGAAGTTGGTCTATAGTTTTTGAAAATGGGAGTTACAATAGCACTCTTTAGAGTCGATGGGAACATGGTTTCTCTGATGCAATGGTTCATTAATTTAGTGGGAGGAGATATTACAATATTTTTTTATTGATTTAATCACTTTTACATTCACGACTATTGTATTTTTTCAGTTTTCAATGATCTCTCGAACTTGACAATTATTGGGGAAAAAGAAGCCATTTTCTAGAGAAGTTTTATTATTTTCTTTATGTAAGCATAGGTTCATGAGTGGTATATCCTTGACAAGATTGTATGCAACTTCTGCAAAGTATTGATTAAAGGTATATCTGGTGTGATTGTCTCACCCTCAATTCTTGTTTGATATACCCCGTTTGCTATTTATGATATTCCAGACAGCCCGAGTAAGATTATTTCAGTTTTGAATGTAATTTTCATTGGGTTGAATTTTTGAATGGTTTTATTTTTAATTTTTTATTAACCTTTTTTCGGTACGATTTGTCATTTACTAAACATTGTTTCCATTAAATAATTTTGAGTACAGGTTAGTTTATTAGCACGTATTGTCCTAATGTTAGTTGTAAATGTTCTTTGATAATATCACAGCAAACATGATAGGGTAGGTAATTTATAATGATAAGTAAAAACTTAACCTAGGCCTATTTCACCTAGACAATTAGTATGTACTGTGTAAATATTCAACTATGACGGGCTAAGATAATGTCGTATAACTAGTCATTTAATGCTATTTTATCTAGTGCATAACCCCTGTAGTAGTTTTTAAGTTTAATTTAGTTTTCAATTTTTTAGGAATAATAATTTGTTAGTATTATTATTATTTTTTTTTAAAGGCACAAATAATGAAAAAATTATTTGTCAGAAACAAAAAGTAATTTTGGCAAAAAGTTGTTTTCGATAAAAGTTTTGAAGTGTAAAATGTTAATTCACGGTATGAAGTGTATTTGCCTTCTGTATTGTGGGTCATTTGTGTTTAGTTTTACGAGAAAAGTCGTTAAATGACTTCAGGCGGACAAATGGGATTTGTATTTTTTGGTCTCTGGGATGTTTTTAAATTTGGTTTTCGTGAGCGGCTTTTATGACAGTCAAGTGAAGAATGGGTACAACGATTTCGCGTTTCTATTTATAAGCCATTCAACTCCCTTAACAAGCCCCGCCTTTTGGTCATTTAGCGATGTTTTGTTCATTGATTGGTCGCGTTTTTTGATATACCCCAAAACATTTTCGGCTGGTAAAATTAATGCGTAATTAGCCCTAAGTAAGTCAGGAGGCTCCTCCCTGTTTCATACATATTTTTGACAATTGTTGCTAAAATTTGTATCACTAAACAAATAAAAGTTGATATTTTACTTTAATATAATGTAACCCATCGAAATGCGATATTTTTTCAAAAAAAAAATTATTGATTATAGAAAATATCGAGTTGTAGTTTTTCGCTGGGTTGTCATTGGCTGAAACCGTTTATTGCGTTGTAATTAAATGGATAAGAATATAAAACGCGGCGTTTTTGGTTCATTCGGGACCTGAATTTTGCTTGCTAAAGTACTTCACGTCAGTTTAATTTTTGAAGTTAAACTTAAAATTTTTTTTTTTAAATTTTCCACTTGTCATCAAGTGTTGTGCCGTACCTTTCAATAGGGGGGCAATAAAGTTTTCGCGTCTATCGAGGAGGTGATTCCCGTCCTTTTTGATATAGTTATCTTTCCGGGATTTACAGTGATTTGATTGGAATACTATTCAAATGTTATTCCCTTGATTAGTTGGTGGATTCCTGTATGTCAATCAAGTGTTATTCCCTTGATTTGGATTATCAGTGATTTATTTTTTGGATACTTCTGTGGATTAGTATGCTCATACCCATGCGGACCTGGGTCGTGTTACGCGAGGTATTGGGGAATCGGAAGTAGGGGGGAAAATATTTTCGGGCGCGAAATTTAAATGTTTCAGCTCTGGTTTTCACGTCGTCGCTTCGCATACAGGCAAGTAAGGAATTCCAGAGTTGAATAGTTCGTTGGCTGTTACCGGACTAGTCCTGGCACTGCAGGCTAGTTTACGAGGTAACAACCCCTAGATTTCTTTATAAAAATAAGAGAGACGCAGTCCCCCAGACTTGGCCGTCTGCCAAAAAGAGCCATTGCGAATTTATTAAGTGGGGCGCAGCCCCCCAAGTGAAAATAAGCTTGATTATTATTTATTTGTTGTTAATTGTTTATAATAATAGTTTACTGAAACTAATTTCGATAAACCTTTTAGTTTTTATAATTGAAGTTTTAGTTTTAAATCATTTTCTTCTTGAGGTAAAGTTTATCGAGATTGGATGTTATATGTTATAAATGTTGGGTTAATATTAAGTTTGTCGATTGTCATTATTGTAATGTAAAAGGTTTTGAAAAAATATTGAAATAAACCAAAACACTTTATTCTCTTTTGCCCTCCGTGGAATTACATATTACAAATTAACATTAATTAAAAGTCCTCCCCTTGCCCCCCCCCATAAATTAGTTAAAAAAGAAAATAGAGAAAAAGTATTTAAGAATTGGTAATACGTTACCTTCTCTCTTACCATTAACCACCATGAGGTTATTGGTTGACCCCTTTTGATTAAATTTTTGATTTCTCTTCAAATATTTTTATCTTAATTTTGGTGGACCGGTGGCCTTTCCGCCATCGGGGTTAAAGGAGGTGGGACCACCCTTAACAAAGAAAAAATTAATTAATATTTTTATGATTGATTTTTCTTATAAATTTAGTTTTTGATTTTTTTTAAAACCAATAAAAAAATCTGGCATCCCTAAATTATCAAAATGACCGAAAAAACCATTGAATGCTCGGGTAGTATAGAGTCCCAAGTAAGCCCTGAGAATCCTGAAGCCCAGGATTTTTCAACAATGGTAGAATCAATCCAAACTTATTTAAATATAACCAAAAATGCCGACCAGGACGCCTTACTTGCTTCCCAAACCAATCCTCGGTGGGACCGAGAACCACTCCCAGGGATAGAAACGCACTCCAATAGGGACATATTGGGCAACGTTAGGCCAACTCGCCCAGCCGAGTTGGCCCCAATGCGAGAAGTAGGAGTCGACCCTCTCTGGAATCCGGCTTTACTTAGGAGAACGCTACTCGGTCAAAAAGACCTCGACTCTGACTCGGGCTCTGAAGGTAGCGTATCTTTCCACAGACCGCCGAAGCAAAGACATCCACAGGGCCGTATCGGCGACATGGCATCCCTGGTGGGGAAACAAATTGATGAAATAGTTGCCCCACGTAACCAGTTTGTACAGACCGATGGATCTGGAGGACCCTATACGAAGTTTGCCAACTCCACTTCTTGTGAAACCAAAAAATGACAGATGTACAGGACCTTGTGCAGGCGATTGGAAGCTTAGTACATATAATCGGTGATCAACGAAGTAATCCCCCCGCCCCCTCAAATAAATTACGAGAAACTTTCAGCGGGTTTCAACACGAAAGCCCCGATTTATTCTTGATAACACTGCAAAGATATTTTTTACAATGCAATATTTTAGATGAAAATGAAAAAATTAATATTGCAGTGGAGCAGCTTCAAAGGGGGGCCCGAAGTTGGATAGAGCCGCTAAAAGGACTAATTTTGAATTTTGAAGAATTCGCTAAGCGCTTAAGCAGACGTTTTAATAGCCCCGAGCTAGTAAGCGACCTAAAATCAAATTTATACGGACTTAAACAAAAGAATAACGAAAAAGTTGAAGAGTTCATACTAAAAAAGAGAGCATTATTTAGGAGGTTGGTGCCCTTTGGGACAGAACAAGAATGTGTTAATGTCATTGTGCCCTTATTAATACCAGCCCTCCGTTCTAGGATAAGATGCGTGGACATATTGGATACCGATCGCCTTACGTGTCTCACGATGGCGATCGAGCAGGACCAGACTGAAGAACGACAACAGACAATTAATACTAACCCCCTCAATCCAACTAATATAGTAAATAATAATGAACGACCAAGGACGAATAATGTCTCGAATAGGCCAAGACCTCCTGTAAGGTCACGCCCCTGCCGACATTGTCAGGGGGAACATTTTGATCATGAATGCCGCCAAAGAACTTATGAAGAAAAGAAGACTCCCCCTGCCCGTGACCAAATTTTGGAAAATCAAAATTCCAAAAAGGAACAGGCCAAAAATAATTCCCAAAAAAAACTAAGCGCTGATCGATCCGCCTTGGGGCAGGACGATCCAAGACCATTAAAGACCCCAATTAATGTAATTAAAGAATCAATTAATTCGATAGGCTCGCGGCCCTTAGTCCGAGTGCAAATGTTTGATAAAGATTATGAAGCCCTCATTGACACGGGTTCTGATTTAAATCTGATTTCAGAGGATCTAATCGAATCTGAAATATATATAGAAGATGATCGGGTTCTCATATTAGCAATAGAAGGTGCTAAAGCGAGAGTTCTAGGATTAATTGAAGTCAATTTAGTTTTAGGGAATTATAGTTATAAAGTAGTTTTCAATATTGTTGCAGGATTAACTGCTAAAATTATATTAGGTAGCGAGTTTTTAAGGACAGAACAAGCCCTAATGGACTTCAATAGAAGCTGTATATATATTGGACAGACTCTACGTCAAACCATATATTGGAAACAATTCCATTCGGTAGATATGCCATGCGAATTGCCGGAAATGGGACCGGACGTCCCGGGAAATATCAGGGATCTTATTCAGGAATTCAAAGACATTTTTCTAATCGGATTAGCACAGCCAACAACTTGTACCACCCAACATAGGATCGTCTTAAAGGATAATAAAGTCATCAATCAACGCTGTTATAATTTAAATCCAGACAAGAAAAAAATCTTGAATGATCAGATCCAAGAAATGTTATGCGCAGGCGTAATAGAACCTACACAGTCACCGTTCTCTTCGCCACCTTTGCTTGTTACGAGGCCAGGAAAAAACCCAAGATTCTGTATCGATTTTAGGCGCCTGAACGATATTAGTGTCGCAGAATCCTCGACCTTGCCACGTATACCGGACTCCGTGAAAGCTTTAGCCCAAGCCAAATATTTTACAGTTTTGGACCTTAAGAGCGGATACTGGCAAATTCCCATGGAAGACTCCAGTAAACAGTATACCGCTTTCACTACACCAGACGGGGCAAGTTATCATTTCAATGTGATGCCATTTGGGCTAAAAAACGCACCCAGTACCTTCCAGAAACTTATGTCGACAGAAGTATTGGTAGGCCTGATACAGGAGTTTGTACAGGTCTACCTTGATGACATTATAATATATTCAACCGACAAGGACACTCATGCTAGACATTTACGAATCGTTTTCGAGCGACTTCGGATACATAATTTGAAAGTAAGCGCCGAAAAATGCCAGATTTGCCAAACTAGCATAGACTATTTAGGATATAGGATTTGTGGCGATTACACTGAACCACAAACCAAACATTTGGAACAAATCAAAGCATGTCCCGAACCAAGGACCAAGAAGCAACTGCAGTCTTTCCTGGGATTATGCAACTGGGTACGGGAGTACATTCCGAATATGGCCGAACTTACTGCCCCGATGACCGAAGCGTTAAAGGGTTCAAAATTTACATGGACTAGCCTGCAAACTGACGCATTTATGAAAACTAAAACTACTGTAGCCCAAGCAAAGCAATTGAGTCGCCCTAATTTTGAAAAAAAATTCATATTACAGACGGACGCCTCAGCTATAGGCATGTCCGCTGTACTGTATCAAGAACCTGAAGATGGCTCGGAAGTACGAAACATTATTTCATACGCTAGCGCAAAATTTCATTCTTCTCAACAGCGTTACCACATTAACGAACAGGAGTGTCTTGCGCTCGTCTGGGCTATTCAATACTTCCGAGCCTATCTGGAAGATCGGCCTTTTATGGTCCGTACGGACAGCAAGTCATTGACCTGGCTCCAAAAATTTAAGGACTCACGAGCCAAGCTGACCAGGTGGGCGCTCCTTCTTCAGGAATTTAAATTTGAAATTCAACATGTTCCCGGATCAAAAAATAATTTACCTGATTTATTAAGCCGCAATCCCGAGGAGACTCCCTATGAAGCGGAACCAGACAATGATCGATTGTTGCCCCCCTCTGTGGAGACGACTAAATCAACGGTAGCTCAATGTGCTGTAGTTATAGCCGACCTGGGTGATTTATACACTAAAATTGCCGAAAACCAGGAGCATGATAAGGCAATTCGGCGTTTAAAAGTCACTTTGGACCTGCTTGCAGGCCAACAACCAACGGATAACAAACAAAGACGTGTATTGGAAGAGTTCGTACTTATTGATAATTTATTATGGCGTAGACATCCACAGGGAGATAGACTTGTTGTGCCCCGACAATATACACAACAAGTTATTTATATGCACCACGATGACCCGGAACAAAGCCATCCTGGAACTGAGGAAACTGTCCGAAAAATCGCAAACAAGTATTTTTGGGGATGTATGCACAAAGAGATCACAGAATATGTATCTAAGTGTATAATTTGCTCAATTTGCAAAACCCAGCAAAAGCAAAAGCATGCTCCCCAAACGCCACGCACTCCTACCAATCCCTTCGAGATGATAAGTATCGACTTGTTAGGACCGTATCGCGAAGCCGCCGGAACGCACAATCAATATATTCTTTTTGCCGAAGATGTTTTCTCTAAATGGATAGAGGCACGAACTTATTCGGATGTAAGTGCCAAGGATGTATTAGAATTTCTAAAGACGGAAATAATTGCACGATACGGATATCCTAAGCATATAGTAAGCGATAACGCCAAGATATTTAAGGCGAACGTACTAACGAAATTTTGCGAAGTAAAAAAGATTAGACAACATAACTCCAGTGTATACCATCAACGGGCAAACCCCGTGGAGAGAAGAGTACAAGAATTAAAAAAGGTATTGCGAGTTCTTTTATTAAATAAACAAGAAAACCAGTGGGAGCGAGTTTTGCCTCAAGCCCTCCAAGTATTAAGAAGCAGGCGAAATAGAGCCACCGGGGAAACGCCGGCGTCGATTATATTGGGGTATGAACTCAAATGCCCAGGCGAATGGCAAACTAAATGGACCCAGTACCAAAAAACCCAGGCGAAAGAACAAAGGGTATTAACAAGAAGACAAGTTTATGCAAAACAGTTGGATTTTCAACGGAAAGAATTTTCTGAAGCCGGATCTGCCATACTTAAGTTAAATGTTGGAGATATGGTAAATGCAAAGTTTCACCGTACAGGAGCTTTTCAACCTGCCTGGACCGGGCCTCATCAGGTCACAAAAGTCTTGGGGAATTCAGCTTATGAGGTTATAGTGAACGACAACCCCGTTAACTTCCATATCGACGATCTGCGAAAAGCGAAGAACGGAAATCAAGTTGACCTCGACGAATACCCCATATATGAAGAAAGCGATGACAGCGACGCGGAATTCGAATTTTCCGCTGAGGAGGTTCCCCCCCAAAATGTCGAAGACTCTGAGGAAGAACCTGAACAACCTCAAGAAAATAAACAAATGGACGAGACGACGCCTCAATTACATGCAATGCAAATTGATCAATGTTCGAGTTCCGAAATACTGGGGAACAAATTGCCCACCGAATTCTTGCACCAGCAACGACTCCTAAAAGATGTTGAACGAAACGTCAATGTTTTAAAAACCAAAGTTTCCAATATTCAACACTTTCAAGATTTATTAATCCTAGAGGAATTGCTCACCCAGGAAATTCAAAATGTAGAGAAGATCGAAACGTTGGGGCATGAATGTTTGAGAAAACAACGAAAAAACATTGTAGACAAAATTGAGGTTGTAATCGACGATATGTATCTACGTGATCATATCCCCATGAAGACAAATCTACGCGATTGTATTCAACCAGAAACCCAGAAGACAAATCTTACAGTTCCTGCAGCCCTAAAAAAAGAAAAGGACGATCTAATCTCAAAAGCAAGTACGAAGTACTTCTATAACTCCAGGCTAAACAAAGACTCAGTACTACCCGGAGCTTATTGTAATAGGTGGGGTGATTTCTTTAAGTTAAAGGAAGAATTTTGGGAGGGGGTTCTTAATTGTTTTTGAGGGTTCGTAGAAATAAACTTAAAATTAAGTACTTTAAGTTATTTTTCCGTCTTGTGGGGGGGGTGTCGTATAACTAGTCATTTAATGCTATTTTATCTAGTGCATAACCCCTGTAGTAGTTTTTAAGTTTAATTTAGTTTTCAATTTTTTAGGAATAATAATTTGTTAGTATTATTATTATTTTTTTTTAAAGGCACAAATAATGAAAAAATTATTTGTCAGAAACAAAAAGTAATTTTGGCAAAAAGTTGTTTTCGATAAAAGTTTTGAAGTGTAAAATGTTAATTCACGGTATGAAGTGTATTTGCCTTCTGTATTGTGGGTCATTTGTGTTTAGTTTTACGAGAAAAGTCGTTAAATGACTTCAGGCGGACAAATGGGATTTGTATTTTTTGGTCTCTGGGATGTTTTTAAATTTGGTTTTCGTGAGCGGCTTTTATGACAGTCAAGTGAAGAATGGGTACAACGATTTCGCGTTTCTATTTATAAGCCATTCAACTCCCTTAACAAGCCCCGCCTTTTGGTCATTTAGCGATGTTTTGTTCATTGATTGGTCGCGTTTTTTGATATACCCCAAAACATTTTCGGCTGGTAAAATTAATGCGTAATTAGCCCTAAGTAAGTCAGGAGGCTCCTCCCTGTTTCATACATATTTTTGACAATTGTTGCTAAAATTTGTATCACTAAACAAATAAAAGTTGATATTTTACTTTAATATAATGTAACCCATCGAAATGCGATATTTTTTCAAAAAAAAAATTATTGATTATAGAAAATATCGAGTTGTAGTTTTTCGCTGGGTTGTCATTGGCTGAAACCGTTTATTGCGTTGTAATTAAATGGATAAGAATATAAAACGCGGCGTTTTTGGTTCATTCGGGACCTGAATTTTGCTTGCTAAAGTACTTCACGTCAGTTTAATTTTTGAAGTTAAACTTAAAATTTTTTTTTTTAAATTTTCCACTTGTCATCAAGTGTTGTGCCGTACCTTTCAATAGGGGGGCAATAAAGTTTTCGCGTCTATCGAGGAGGTGATTCCCGTCCTTTTTGATATAGTTATCTTTCCGGGATTTACAGTGATTTGATTGGAATACTATTCAAATGTTATTCCCTTGATTAGTTGGTGGATTCCTGTATGTCAATCAAGTGTTATTCCCTTGATTTGGATTATCAGTGATTTATTTTTTGGATACTTCTGTGGATTAGTATGCTCATACCCATGCGGACCTGGGTCGTGTTACGCGAGGTATTGGGGAATCGGAAGTAGGGGGGAAAATATTTTCGGGCGCGAAATTTAAATGTTTCAGCTCTGGTTTTCACGTCGTCGCTTCGCATACAGGCAAGTAAGGAATTCCAGAGTTGAATAGTTCGTTGGCTGTTACCGGACTAGTCCTGGCACTGCAGGCTAGTTTACGAGGTAACAACCCCTAGATTTCTTTATAAAAATAAGAGAGACGCAGTCCCCCAGACTTGGCCGTCTGCCAAAAAGAGCCATTGCGAATTTATTAAGTGGGGCGCAGCCCCCCAAGTGAAAATAAGCTTGATTATTATTTATTTGTTGTTAATTGTTTATAATAATAGTTTACTGAAACTAATTTCGATAAACCTTTTAGTTTTTATAATTGAAGTTTTAGTTTTAAATCATTTTCTTCTTGAGGTAAAGTTTATCGAGATTGGATGTTATATGTTATAAATGTTGGGTTAATATTAAGTTTGTCGATTGTCATTATTGTAATGTAAAAGGTTTTGAAAAAATATTGAAATAAACCAAAACACTTTATTCTCTTTTGCCCTCCGTGGAATTACATATTACAAATTAACATTAATTAAAAGTCCTCCCCTTGCCCCCCCCCATAAATTAGTTAAAAAAGAAAATAGAGAAAAAGTATTTAAGAATTGGTAATACGTTACCTTCTCTCTTACCATTAACCACCATGAGGTTATTGGTTGACCCCTTTTGATTAAATTTTTGATTTCTCTTCAAATATTTTTATCTTAATTTTGGTGGACCGGTGGCCTTTCCGCCATCGGGGTTAAAGGAGGTGGGACCACCCTTAACAAAGAAAAAATTAATTAATATTTTTATGATTGATTTTTCTTATAAATTTAGTTTTTGATTTTTTTTAAAACCAATAAAAAAATCTGGCATCCCTAAATTATCAAAATGACCGAAAAAACCATTGAATGCTCGGGTAGTATAGAGTCCCAAGTAAGCCCTGAGAATCCTGAAGCCCAGGATTTTTCAACAATGGTAGAATCAATCCAAACTTATTTAAATATAACCAAAAATGCCGACCAGGACGCCTTACTTGCTTCCCAAACCAATCCTCGGTGGGACCGAGAACCACTCCCAGGGATAGAAACGCACTCCAATAGGGACATATTGGGCAACGTTAGGCCAACTCGCCCAGCCGAGTTGGCCCCAATGCGAGAAGTAGGAGTCGACCCTCTCTGGAATCCGGCTTTACTTAGGAGAACGCTACTCGGTCAAAAAGACCTCGACTCTGACTCGGGCTCTGAAGGTAGCGTATCTTTCCACAGACCGCCGAAGCAAAGACATCCACAGGGCCGTATCGGCGACAATAATACAACAAAACTATAACAATAAAAAACAATAATCGGGTATAATCTTATTCAAATTGAATCCCAACAACTAAATCCTGATTGTAATTATGCCACTGCTGATAGGAATAGAATTATTTAAGGTCGGCCTATAAAGAAAAGTTTAATTGGTCCACGATAAAATGGCTCTTCTTCGACGGCTTTTGACAGCCCAAAAGAAAATAAATTCTCATTAGAATTCAGACTAATATTCCGTTGTCATGGCGTCCAAAAGATCCATTCAGTTACATAAATTCATGATAAATGTTGTAATAAGAAGTAGGGCAGTAGTTCAAACGTATGCATTTTTTAAATCAATCTTTATTTTTATAGAACACAGTAAATTGAAAATGTGCACTTTGCACCGTCGCGCGAAAGTTTCCAGCAGCAATAATAATCGGCTTGCATTAACTGCTGCGCTGTTGGCTAGGCGTCTGCAGTTTTCGTTTCCTGTTGGTTTTATCCTAGACAAGGTCATGACTTGCCTGGCACTTGTTTACGCTGATATTTCGTTTTACTCGACATACCTACGCGATGATCTATCGATGTAAATGCTCTATGCAGTTATTTTATTACCAGGGATCAGCCAACCAAAGTTTGAGATTCAAATTCCTTGACAGGTGGTTAGAAAGGGATGCTTTTTGAGGAACATGGAAGACGCTGAAGAGTGCTGAAATAATCATGATGCTGCAAATGAAACCAAACGTACATTTACTCAGTTAATGTAATATGAGGTGGAATCTGGAAAATTGGTTATCCTTGAATTCTAAGTCACCCTTCTTTGTGTTTTTCTGCTAATAAACAAATGAATAATAGATGTCTTCCTACACGAAGTTGTTTGTCGACTTGTTTTGGTTGTATCGATTTCCCTGCCCTTACCTTAAGTCAACAATAGAAACGTGTTTGTTTTTGTTGCTGTAAACAAACAAAATGATTCCTTTTATTTGAGCAAGGACTCGCGGATGACATCTATAACTTCCAAAATATACTTCAACAAAGCCTATATAACAAACCCATAAAAATATAGCGTCGTAGGTCAACTATGCAGTAAAAAACCAACTGTTGCTGTCTTTCCAAACGATTTGTTTGATACCTAAGGGCACTTTCAGACGGTGAACAGTCAATATCTACTTCTGCGGTTTGCAAACGCTTTGGGCGTTTTGAGCTGAGTGGCGTTAATTCACACAATGGCTGCAAAATTGCAATTTAAATTTGGTCAACACACATCTTGGTGTCTGCGATTTTTTTGTGTGATTTTAAGTGATTTTGGCAAAATTCAAAAATATTTTCAGATTGATCTACCAGGTCGGTTTCGGGATATGGGTATTTTATGCTATTTACTATGGATATGTAATAGGAACAAAAACCAAAATTATAGTAGAAAAGGTATTTATTTATTATACAAAATAAATATATAGAAACCACAGAAGTACTTGTTTTATAGATTGAACATTAAAAAAAAGTACTACAGCTGTAGTGCGTCAATATAAGACAGTAATCAGTCATCGTATGGGTATCTCATCTTCCTGGTTTTTGATTCCTGGTGGAATTGTTCTCCCTGTTCTTTACTAAGATCGTCTAGAATTTCTGGGAATCGGTCTAAGTGGCTGTGAAGGTAGTAAACCTTAATACTCATGGGACAATCAAGTTTGTTAAAGTGGGTGAGCATCTCTTCTACCAGTTCCACGTAATTCTCTGATTTATGGTTTCCAAGAAACTTTTGAACAAAAGAACACTAGGCGTTAGACTCAATTTTATTCATTGATTCTATTAAGTGCGTTATTTTTCTAAGTTGCATTATTTGAGGACCATCAAAAATTCTGGTTTTCAATTTTTCTTTGCTTAGCCCAGGAAATTTGCGTAACAAGTAGTCAAAGCAAGGTTCATCCTGATCTGGAGCTTTTACAAATTGCTTTATAAGCCCTAGTTTAATATGCAAGTGTGGAAAGACGATTTTCTCTCCTATCCTATGGTTCGTTGATTACATTTGGTTGACCTTGAACTATAACATCTTTTGTAGTGCAGTGTTGGTTTTTAGCTCTACTGTCCCAAAGGCATAGGAAACAAGGGTGTTTTGTATACCCAATTTACTGTCCCAGAAGAAAGCTTACTATTTTGAGGTCATTACAAAATACCCACTGATGTTCTTCATACTTAATTTTTTTTAACACGAATAATATTGTCACATACATACTCTTTTTTCATTTTAGTTCAATGTCCAATTGAAGAGAAAAATGGCAATAGATCATTTTTCCGATTACGGCAATTACAGTAAATTTTTTTCATATACACGGGGTCTTGATTGGGTTTTTACGTCAGGGTATTCCTTTAACATCTGTTGTTTCATCGAAGACTTTTTGGGCCTTGTCGCTTAGTTTTGAATTTTGATTCGGCTATTGCTTTATTTATTTGTGTCGTGTGTCGTTTATGAAGGCTGGAAAGCTGCATAGTTCTTGGCGCCTGTTACCTGTCTATTAGACGATCATGCATGGTAGTGCTTCTACACTGTTAGAGATTTATGCCAACGGGGAATCAATCTTTCGGCAGTTTGTAAGTTTGTATGTAGAGTTTAGAATATTAGTATATTGGTCAATAAGTTCGTATGTCTGTGATTATTTTTAAAAATAATTCGTTGATTGTCGGTATTCGAAAGTCCTGATGCAAAACACGGTTCATTGTATATCTTGGGGTATTTGCAATGAGTTTCAACGCCTTGTTTTGAATCACCTGGAACTTATTCAGCTCGGACTTACTTATATTGCACCAAGATGATGCTCCATAAGTAAGTACCGGCCTGAGACCTTACGGAGGTTAACTTTGGTTCGATTACCAAGTCTACTCCGCCTGTGAAGCAGGGGGTAGATTGAGCTTAATTGATTCAATGCTGCCTTAATTCTATTAATTGAATTTAACCTCCAATTCAGTATTTGATCGAAGAAATGTCCCAGGTACTTCACTTTCTGGCACCAATTCACTTGAACCCTAAATCTGGAGGCAAGCAATTATCTTATAAGCTCATTTAACTCTTGCTAATTGAAGTATTGAGGACTGGCTGAAATTCGTTAAGAATAACAGTCGTCAAAATGGTTTTTTGGCTCTCTCCGTACTATTGGAATACCAAACTTTAAGCATCTTCTCTTTCTATTTGTCTGAAATTAGTATCATATTTTGTTCAATGAGGTTTTTTTTGTATCTTTTAATCTTTAATAAATGATAGAATTATAATTGGTGTTATTTTGATAAATTTACGAACTTACTCATGCCATTTTTTTTTATTGATTTTATATTTGGTTTGTTTATCGCTGCAACAGACTATAAATAGCGGATGCATATTTTTCTCGTCGTCGACGCGTTCAATGTGGCAACATCGTCCATTATATTTTATTTGTTGGAACTTTGTGACCTTCGGTGAAAAATTTATCGCTGCAAGGTCCATATTATTAAAATTTTAGATAAACACTTTAACATTTTTTACGGATTCACTCCGAATAGAATGGAAATATTATGTATGTTGGCAACGTAACACTTTATTAGGACATTTAAAATTCGCCATTGGTGACGTAGTCAGATCACGAGCGGCTACCACATTGTCAATTTTAATTGCACTCTGAAATGGAGCTTGTGTGTAATATAATATGTAATAGTGCGGATGCATTAGCGAGATTTTGCAATTTGAGAGATAATTTTTGAAGGCGACAGTTGGTTTTTTTAATCGTGACGGCAAAAAATATACAAGTTAGAAATGCAAAGTACGTAGACAACAGCGAAACAAAGATTTTAGTGGGCCGACACACCACCCGGCGTTAGGCTCGAAATGTAACAATATTTGACATTTTTAAAGACCTTTTATTGCTTTTTTCACTTATTATGCTATAAAATACCACGTAATCACTAAATTCATGAACCACTTATAGATTTTAACGAATACATAATGCATTTTATGGAAAATTATACCCAAAAAGCAATAGACAGGTATAAAGTGTCTCGGGCAGGTGTAAAATGTCGCCTCAAGGTCTAAAATGTTGCAGTAGGGTGTCGGTAAAATGTCGCATCCAAATTTGAATTGCCAGATCTGGGTATTTGGGCTCGAGAGTTGTCTATGCAATAGAGTCCCTAAATGAAATGCATGTCAGTCATCTTGGCGTTCGTTTAGCAATTCATGATAAAGGACTTCAGGTATAACAAAAGTTTAACTATTAAAGACAGAAAACACACGTCAAATAAAAAAACGTCAATTAGTCCCAACAAATTCGACACATACAAAATGATCAATTACGAGACGATTCAAATGAAATCCACGTTTAAACTGATTTGCTTAAAAAATAACTACGCATTTTTAAAAAAATGTATACTCAGTAAGCCCAGTGTAGTACGCCATACTTTCATTTCGACTACATTAATAATTTGAAAAATATCAAAATTGGGTTTGTCGAAAATTTTTCTCGCTCTGTATCTTCGAAACGAAGCGGCTTCTCAAAAATCATCAAAGGACACAATATTCTTAGAATAGTCCAGAGAATAACCCCTTCAATTTTTTTCGTGCGTTAAATAAGCACCCTGTATAAAGATATGCTAAAATAATTGAAAAGAACCAACTTTATTTCCAAATTTCAACACACCTAACCCAAAAGATTCTGGAAAAAATAAGCAAGGATTAAAACATTAAATTCTGATATAAGGTTTTAAAAAATTTCTTTGGCGTCTTTACAAATTCGTTGTCAAAACAGCAGATATAAAATATCTTCTCGTCTTCTTCTCCTTTCATCCAAAATCTTGTTAATAATGTAGTCTGATGGGTCGGAAATGAACAACGGGTAGTGTAACATTTAATACGAGGTTTAATTTAATTGTAAGATCATCTGAATGATCTTCTGTAGTCATTGTCGACAGATTTTGTAATTTGGACCCTGTTGAAGCACCAACAAATTTGTCAGTCTTTGGCTAGTTTTATATTGCTGGTGTTTTTATCTAACCTGCCGTTTTATATCATTATTTTTACGATTTCCTTGTTTTTTCCAAACAAACTTTTCTAGTGGCACGTTGTTACGAAAATAGATTTAATTCTATCAGCCAATCGAAATGTTTTGATATGCTTTTCTCTCCAGCAATATTATTGTGTGATATAGTTTTTTTTTGTAAACAGGACCCTAAGTTGAACCTACTACTGAAAAAAATGCTAGTGTTGCGTATTTCAAATAATGTAGGTACCCAGGGAGGTCAACAAACGGATACTATATACTGGTACATTTTTGTGATGACGCCGCTTTTAAATTGTAACATTTTTAAATAACTTCCTCGTAAAAGTATTATAGGAACATTCATATTTTTCTAGGCCAAGTGCACTCTGTTCCAGATCATAAATTTTCGAAATATGGTGACTAATAGATTCACGAAGGTTCTGATTATAGATATTTCGGGGCCAAGAAAACTTTCCAAGCTACATTTCTATAAAAATACATAATTTAATTAATTACATTGGTCCTCAGCCGTTTTGACACTAGCCGCAATTGAAATCCCCCTGCATTTGCGATATTGATGCTAATCCCGCTGGATCAATTATTTATGAAGTCTTAGAGATAAAACGTATATTTTATTACATACCTAATTATTAAACCAACTTTTATCTTTTATTATAAAAATCAACATTTAACCGTATTTCAGTTAATACATTTTTTTATGTGATTATTAACTTATACAGAGTATTATTTAAGTACGTAGACAATATTTAAGAGGTAATTTCCTTGGATGCTTTTATGCCTGAAAATTCACATGAACTTCGGTCCTATGTTGTTTTGTTTTCGAGATCGTCAAAGTTATTATTTTTAAACTTCTCCAAATATTTAGGGTTTGTTTGGGATGCGGTACCAGTTGACCATGAGAATGCCGGTTTTCTACCTAACGGGCAAACTAAACTCATGTTAAAAACATCAGAATTGTATGCCATGTTATTGGTTGTTTTTTGATTTTAATAATGACAGACTAGATTTAATTAACAGAGCAAAGTGAATGTTGCTACAAGTTCCACTTTCTTCTTACTTCCTTCATAATAAATAATAATTAATAATAGTAATTAAGGATAGCGCGAATGGACGTACCGTTACCCCGATTTAATTCCCACAGATGTATTTGCAAATTTCGTTAATTATTATGACGTCAAATGCATAAAATTTACTGCTATGTTGAAAATTACACTGGGCGACAAAAAAAGTTTTTTTTGGTTGTAACCTCAAACTCAAACTCAAGAACAATTTATTTACCCAGTAAACATATGAGACAGGATATTCATACATATTTCTTAATACTATGGTAAATAGGGCAATACCGCGATTATAAAAACCGATAGCACAAAGCACAGAAGAACTGTGGCTGTGTGGTAAAGTCCATGAAGTAAAACTAAAAAAAGAAAATATTAAATATTAACCTTAAATATATTCATTGGTACGGCGACGCGAGGACCGACCCAGGGGCAGGGAAGAGAAGAGGGGAAGGAGGGTAGATATTAAAAAAATATATAAAAAAAAAATAAATAAATAGGTGCAAGCAGCCCAGCAAGGTAGTAACATAGTATTTATATACTCTAAACATATGCGGTAATACAACAAAAAAAAATAAATGAAAGGTGACCAAACTTCACTTCTCTAGGTCTCTAAAAGATGTTTTTTACATAATCCCTAAATTTATTAGGGGAAAAATCTTTAACGTTATTAGGTAAGCTATTCCAAGTTTGAACTGCTTTAAAACTAAATGATTTTTGAAAATTTGCTGTTCGATGCTGAGGTATTCTCGCCATATACTACATCTCCATAATCAAATAAAGACAAAACAAGTGTATTACACAGATAATATTTAGTCTTAGAGGGAAGAAAATGTTTGAGATGGTACAATTTTTTTAAGCGCATGTACGCAATTTTAAGTTTATTTTTTACATGTGCCTGAAATGTGAGGCCAGTATCAAAATAAATATCCAAATTCCTTGCCTCCTTAACCAATGGTAAGGGGTCATTGGTAATATTTATGTGTAAATTATCGGAGATGGAGGGAAGAGCATTGTTATTATTACTGAAAAAAATAATGCAAGACTTAGCAGCATTCAACTTTAAATTATGTTCTTCTGCATAGAAGTTGACACTCACCAAATCCTCATTAAATTGTACTTGAGCAGTCTGCAAATTTTGAGTGGGAAAAGATATATATAACTGTGAATCGTAGTTTTGTGTATTTTAAAATGTCAATCATATCCGCAACATATAAAGAAAATAACAAAGGCCCTAAGATGAAACCCTGTGGTACTCCTGTTCTCATTGGTATGGAACTGGACTTTTGTGTAGTAGATTCTGATTTAAGAATAACACAGTGAGCACGATCATGGAGATATGATTCAAAAAATTTTACTGCATAAGGTAATAGGCCGAAGTAGTGAAGTTTAGCTAATAACATTTTGTGATTTATAGTGTCGAAAGCCTTACTAAAATCTAGTAAATCTAAACATGTGTGCTCTTTTCTTTCTATATTTAACCGGACTTCATTAAGGAGATGAACAAGACTAGTAGTTGTACTAAAATTCTTACGAAAACCTGATTGACAATGTGGAATTACTTTAATTGAGTTAGCAAAGCCACATAATTCTTGATGGATATGGTTTTCTATAATTCTGGATACTACTGGCAGGATACTAATAGGTCTTAAGTCTTTGAGTTCTTTGGGATTAGAAATTTTACCTAATGGATTTATGATTGCCCGTTTCCATAGTCTAGGATAAAAATTCTCTAGAATACAACTATTTATTATGTTTAATAGTGGCTTTAGACAAAAAGGTGGACAAAATCTTACGTCTCTTATTGATAATGAATCGTCACCGATAGCATTCGTATTTATGGTGTTTAAAAGTTTTTTAAACTCTAACTCATCCAATAATTTAAAATTTAGTTGTGATGTTGCAATTTTATGCCTACTTAATTTATAAAATTCTATTTTTTCCTCTGATGTAGAGTCTATTACAGCGTTACAACTTGCAAAATAGTTATTGAGAATTGTTGCATCAGAAAACTCCTCAGGCAAGCTAAAATTTTTGTCGCGAGTTAAATTTAATCTATTAGCACGAGTCCAAAAGTCAGTCCCTTCCATTTTTTTGAGACATTAAATTAAAATATGATGTTTTTTCCCTAGTAATAGCGTGTTTAGTAAAATTTCTAATTTGTCTATAATACTGGAGGTGTCCTTCTGTTTTTTGCTTCAGGTATTTCCTATGAGCTTTATCTCTTAATTTCATTAAAAGCTTAATATTATTAGTAATCCACGGTGTAAAAGGTTTTTCTTTGATTTTTCTCCGCTGCATATGTGCATATTTATCAATTGAAAACAAAATATTGTTATTAAAAATCTTGAGTTTATTGTTGATATCTTGAGAGTAATATATTTGATCCCACTGTAATTGTTGAGCATCATTTTCAAAATCTGCAAAATGTATGTTATTGTAATCTCGAAATTGAACAAATTTATATCTATTTTGACTTTTGGGTAAAATTTACAGTTGAATAAACTAAGTTATGATCGGACACCTCCTCCGATATAATGATAGAAGCATTTTCCTTAACATCCAAATTGTTGTTTGTTATGATAATATCAATGAGAGTACTACTATTACTAGAGATATTTATTCGTGTTGGGTCTTTAATTAATTGCTTTAAATTAAAAGTGTCAATTAGTTTTTCAAGGTTAGTTTTAGGAGCATAATCTTTTAAGAGGTCTATGTTCAGGTCTGCCGTAAATATAACATGATCATAGAATAGTACAGTCAAGGCAAAAAAATTTTCCAGCCAGTCAGTAAAATTGTTGATATTGGAGGAGAGAGGCCGATAAATATTTGTGAACAGCATATTTTTATTATTAAGAGAAATATTAATACTAATGTACTCACAGTCAGGTGTGGCAATATTAAAATCAACCAGTTTAAATTTATACTTTTTCCCAACACAAACAAACCTCGGTTGTAACATAAAGTTGAATAGCATATTGTAGTAGAACGAACCAATCTGAATACGAAAATGGCAAGAAAAAGTTGTAACACGTAAGGTTTTCTTGTTTCTTGAACGGTACCACTTAATATTTATTGAAAAAATGATTTTACAAGTTCCTGCATTAAACCATCGATATCAGTACACGCACATCACGAATTTTTCATATTGTAAAATGCAGAGAACAGAAAACGTTTCATTTCTTTTTCTAAAAGTCGTAATTTTTATTTCTTTGACTAGTATGTTCCACTCCTTAAGACGGGAACCAAGAAGTTCTGACTGTTTTTCTTTCGTCGTTGAAAAAACCACACAGAATCACTCAACTCGAAACTCAAAAGAAAACTGAATGAGATAATCAGTTTAATGTTATAAATAATCCATTTAAGGTTGTTTCTGTCTTAAAATGCACCCCTTTAAAATGACGCCTCATCGAATTTACTACCTGCCAATATAAAAGGGTATAATGAGCCCATTGAAACTTGGTACGTATTAGGGACTTATAAATATTTTTTTCTATTACTAGAAAGGTATTAGCATTGTGAAAATAATAGGCTGAGCTGTGTTACAAAAATCGTGTCGGCCAGTGTTATTAATGAAAAATTAAAACATGCACTACTTTTGGCAACTGCCATAATTTCAGTTCCTGGTTATTTACAATTGCTGATTTTAACATTCATAGTCAGCCACCCACGGACTTAGCTTAAAAATTTATTTTTGTTCATTTGTATATAATATACGAGTATAAGTATGTATTAATGAACTGCCAATATTGACATTACATATTATATCAAATCACGTTTGAATAAGGTTTAACATTTAGAGACCCACTAAAAATTAAATTAAAGTATTTAATAAATTGAATTTTTTACTGCGACCGCTGATATAGGTATATAGGCTAAATGTCCCAGGTCGAAATAAAACCAATTTTTAATTTATTTATTTCTTTAATACTATTTAGTACCATTTGATTGTACCTATAGGCCGTCCCGTCGACATTTGCATTTTTATTTATCGAAACCATGGCGATCACTTGAACATTTACCTAAGTCCAGGTCCAGACGCAAATATGACTTGGAGTGTTTGGAAATAAGTGATTATCTTATAGGTATTTGATGTCGCTAATTGAATAGGAAACTTGGAAAAAATAAACTATCATTTTTATGGTGAATAAGTGTCACCTGTAAACAACTCTGGCGATTTACACGATTCTTACAGAATGGCCAATTGCGTTTGTTCACAAACATGTTGACATTCTTTTTGTCGTAATTTTATCGAAAACAACAAGGGATCTGTTCTTAAGCTGTGGCCTTGACATTTAAATCAGAAGAGATTTTTCTGCCTTGTATCAACTATCAATCTTAGCCCTTCTCTCGGTATAAGAACTCGTAGCTTTTGTTACGCCATCTTATTCATTTCTAGGAAAGCGTAAATGTTAAAAAAATCAGTTTTCAGCTTCGTTCGTTTTTGACTTCCCTGACTGAAGTGACTTAAGTATCTTTTTAACTTGTAATGGCAGTATCCTGATCTTTGTTCGAGTCACTTTAGATTCTTTCGCTGACAGATAATTTCTGTTAGTAAGCTGAGCAAGCCAGAACTAAAAATAGGGAATATTTTGAACCGATCGTCCTCAATCCGAGACTTTGTGTATGTATATCAACAGACGATGATTTAATCGCTTTGAATTGGGATGCTAATCAATTATTTAAAGCACATCCTAACATTTCCTCGGTCTCCGACGACTAATATTAATACGATTTATTGACCATTCGACCAGCCAAATTAACGTGGAAAATTCCTTGTTTGTCTTCTTCCCTTCTCCATTTTTTTTATTCACTCGCTCTATATCGCCCACTCGGGCGTCCAGGTCTAGACTTTGTTTCGAAACGCGACGTTGTCAGATTATTTTTCATTTTTCAAGTGACACTTGTATGTATGTTTTTCCGATTTATTATAAATTTTAACTGTGTTAAAACAGTTTGGTTAAGTACTTAACCCGGTGTCCAAGATAAGGATGAACGGCATAGAAATTTCGGAAAACGTAAAAGTTACAATAAAGTTGCGCAATTTAGTGGTCAATAATATTCTGTTGAGAAGATCAGAAAATTGCGCTTATTTCCGAAAAATTTCGAAACAGTCCGAGATGCTGTTCATCCTTATCTTGGACACCCTATATATGGTTTTTCTGTTGAACTTCCACATTTAGACTTTTAATTGGAATGTTTACAATAAATCTTGAGTAGTAATGGTAAAATATATTTGCAATATTATTGCTTCAGAATCATAGGTTTTAGTTTATCGGCCTTAAGAAAATGATGTTTGTTACTTTTATAGGTTATCTGTAGCGCTTTTAAAAATGTCATTGAAGTCTATATTTACTGGGATATTTACACATCTGTATACACATACAATAAATAAAGATGAAGTGTCATACTATTATTTCGAAATGAATGCTTATTTTCAGGCTCGTTTTTAGGCGTTGATTTTATTTACGACCCAACTCGGAACTATTTTTAAATTGTATTTTCCGGTTTTCAAAAAAAAGTAAATTTTAATTAAACAACATACAACACAATGTTATATTTATATGTATATAAATTCAAATTTTTCAATTACAATATTTAATTGGTGGGAAATTATTTTCTTGAGAAAATATGATAAGAAACTTCATAACTTTGAGTTGTAGACTCTTACCTGCTTGTGATTAGTAGATAGATACTGTAATGTGTGCGGAAACACTTATTTCAAAAAATCTTTTGGCGAGTAAAGAAATTAAATATACAGGGTGTATATACTATACGGCAAAAATTGAAGGGGTTATTCCCTGGACTATTCTCAAAATATTTTGCCTTTGATGATTTTTGAAAATGCGCTTTATTTCAAAGATACAGGGCCAGAAAAAATTTTCGACAAGTCAATTTTACGAATTTTAAAAAACTGGTTTTGTAAAAAATGTTGATAATGTGATGCGGATTGAGAATTCCGAGGCGAAAATTAGAAAAATTAGAAAGCTCCAACCACGTTCCAATTCACCCTTCAGATGATTTCACCTGGTGCATTGAAACATGGTTAGCGCATTTTTTATTAGATAATTAGTTTTTAATTATTCAAGTTTTATTTGTAGGACAGTTTTTTATGAAATGAAAAAAAATTAAAATCAAAATAAAAAATTTTCAATTTTTTTTTTATTCACCGGTGATTTGGTGTTACTAAATAGCGTCTTAACAGATTAGTAAAAGAAGTTTTTTAACATTATACTGCATAATCCCAGAATTAAAAAAAAAAAAACTAGAGCAAAGAATCCTAAAAATTATAATTTGAAGAAATAGTCATGCAGTTTTAAAGTTTACATTCATACATAAGTTCATTTAATAGAAATAATCATTACCCACTAATTAAGAGGGAGAAGAAATATTTTTAAGATGAAGATTTAAGTACTTAAGGGCAAATATGCTAGAATTTATAAACTATTTTGAACTAAAATGATTTTTTTAAAATTATTTTTACGTGTTGAATAGGAGAACAAAATTTATTTTATTTTAAGGTGACATTTTTATTGTGACAAAGAAGAAAAGCTTTTGGGGTGCTGGACGTCGTCCGGATCCAGCAACCCTGGTTTCGCTCAACAGTAAAAAAGGTTTTAAGCCACTCTTGGACTGAGCTTAGACGATAGGGGCACATATCAACATCAAAACAAAAAAACTTAACATATGCCTCACAAAGTCCGCGACCGTTGTCCTGTATATAGGTACGTATTTTCAAACTGGCAAAGTCTGGCAACGGGGAAGCGTCGGGACGCTAACCGTCGTAGCCATGGTAACCTGCCAAGGCGACGCGATGTAGCCACATTATTACATGCATCATCAATTTGTTTTACAAACATTTGTAATATTAGACATATTTTGGATAATTGATACCTAATGTTTTCGTGCCACGTGGCAAACACAATTATGTAAAATGGATGTGGGTTTGCCGGATGACTTGATTTTAATAGTGTGTCTTATTTAGAATAAAGTCCCTGTGATCGATGTGTGGCAAAAATTCTAGTTTCTTAATACTGCATTATTTTATTCAATTTTTTTTAATACGATATCCAGGGTTTTAATTAATATTGCGAAAATATTCCCTGCTTAAAAATATGAAAAGTTCCTATAAATCTATGTCCGTTCGAAGACACAAGGTGTTACAATTTTTAAGCGGAACAAAAAATATGTACGCCACTGTCGTTTCTCTCTTGATAACACTGTTATGTGGGTGGTTTAATGGTTAATGCAAAGTATTTTTTGATAATTTTTTTATTTTGGCTTTGTTTAGGACATAAATGCAATTTTATCGAACTCTGATATAGGTAGGCATTGCGATATGCAAATAAATGTCATTTAGGAAATCAAAAATAAACATACAGGTTTAACACGGTTTATAGGAACTTTCTTTCATATTTTTAAGCAGAAACTGATCCAGAATTATTTTGCAATATTAATGAAACACTTCTGAAAGAATATTCAAAATTGTGTTGAATATAATAATTATTGTGATCCTAAACTCGTATGTCCTGGTGATTGACAGGGTCGGCCCAGTGATCGACATGATTCCACTTTTAGCGTAACCGTGTCAATCACGGGGATTCTATTGATCATATTTACCTTGTAAATGTATCCCAAAATGAAATGTTGAAGCGTTTTAAAATATAGACCAGTTTTTTTTTTTTTATTTTACTATTTTACGGTTCGTCGGCGTATCTGAGGCCATCTTGAACCGGTCATCGACCGTACGGTTTTTAATCGTGCGGTCTACCGACTGGGGAGTGTGAAACAGGACCTTCATCCTACGAGATATCCGATCTCATCCGGCCTGTCCGGCGTGAATAGGATGGTTTTGATGTCGATTCATTTTACACTCTTCCCTAAGACAAGAGCACGCGGTGTTTCCCAAGCGGTCACCCATCCAAGTACTAACCGCGGTCGACACCGCCTAACTTCGGTGATCTGACGGGAACCGGTGCTTTAGGTGTCGCTAGGCCCTTGCCTATATAGACCAGTTATTTAAATGTAAAACATTTTGTTTTAGTCTAGTGTCGATAGCTGTATCTAGAACTACAAATATTTCTATTCTTGTCGCTTTACATTTACCAACATAGAAGAAAGAATATTAAACCAAATCAAGAGGGAGAATAAATCATTTTAAAAAGCTAATTACATATTATGTAATTTGATAATTCTTGTCCCTATGTGTTTGTTTATTTCACTTTGGCGGCGAGCATAGTTGAAGCAGGTTAAAATGTTTTACTACATCAGTTAGATCAAATTAAGTCAATAATGTGTTTTTAGTAGAAAGTAACAAACCGCCATTATTCCAGAACAATATACAGAATGATTTAGATTATTGCTTATTATTCATTTTAAAGCTACATCATCAGTGATATTAACCAATTAGTAGCATTTTTCCATACAATTGAAATGATGTTGAGAAAAGGTGAAAGTTCCAGTGATCGATAGGTTAGGCGAAAATTCAAGTTTCTCATTCCAAGTTTTTTTATAAAATTTTCTTACCATGGAAAATAATCTACCGATGATGAACGCTGTGAAGAAAAATCTAAAATATTTGTATTAAATGAAACTATTATAATTAGAACTTGTATGTCCTAGTGATCGACAGACACTTGCCCCAGTAATCGACATGACTGCACTATTAATGATTGACTAGTTATTACAGTACCCCACAGCCCACAAATGGGGTAACGAATTAAAGAACTAGAGATGCGACGTGTCTGTCATTATTATTTTATCCGGAATCCGCCCTTAGTCCTCGTACCTACATACAGGGAAGACGTAAAGTAAGGAATACATTCAATATTTTTAGGACTCGTAATTTTTTGAAAATTGGCCACTTTATTTTTTTGCTTTGCATTTTTTAGAATAATTTTGACTGTAGTGGCTTCCAAAGAAGTGGGTTGATATCAACTTAATTTTTTTATACCATACCTTTTGTTTTTTTTTTTAATCTTTGTACCTTTCTATTTTTGATGTAACTTGTCCTATACCTAAATTAAATTGTTTTTAAGTTTAAAGTGTTGGACGAACGTAATTAAAACCAACTTTATTAAAGTTAGACCATGATGACAAATTTGTGTAGTAGGTTTTGAATTATTGACAAAAACTAAAGTAAATAAAACAATCATATTGTTCTAATCGAAACAAATCGTCCATTGTTCTCAAGGCGACCTGATTACAATTTATAAGTAGTAGAAGACACAAAGTCCCGGCCTCAAACTAATTTTTCTTTATTGGCTACATCTTTTGCTCTAGAAGAAGCATCATCAGACGATCAAGAAGACCAAAACAGAAAAAAAAAAAAAACAGACGATTCCTGTCCTCTGACTTGCACTTGCGTCGCTGGCGCTGTGTAAAATAGGAAGGCGACATTATTGACTGATTTATAGTATCCAGGCCATTTCGAAACGTATAACATTACGTCTGGCTCGTTTCCCATGGCCTCTTGCAATTATAAACGACTGGAAAATCTCGCCTTTGTTAAGCGACGGTTTTCCTGATATGGAAGGCAGCAAAGGGAATCGGGAAGGGGACAAAAGGGACAACCTCCTGTTGAATGTAGGAGGCAGGAGGAAAAGGACAGTGACAGCGAAGAAACGTGTGCATAAATACAAAGTTAGAAACTTTAAGAAATCGGTAAAACATATACCAAGTACAGTTCCTCTGTTAGAGGCAGCCCAAGCAATGTGGAATATTATTTCCCGGCAGCAATTTCTTCTAATAATTGTCTAGGCTTTTGTTTGACTAAATTTTTGTACGCTGCGGTTTTTTTCAGAGTTTATTTTTTTTTAAGTGAAAAAAAAGGCTACAGAAATTTTGGTTTTTACATTTTTTTTTTACAAATTACCAAAAAACGCGGCTATAATCAAGTATAGGGTGTTTAGAATTTCTTTAGTCATGGGGTGGCTTATTCAGCCGTCACATTGTGTCATAGATTGTAAAAATGCCCATTTGCTCCTAATTAAGTCATCTATGACTGAAAGACTTTCTGATTACTCGATATATTGGTTTTTGAAGTTGCTAAATATTGTAACTTCATTAAAAAAAAATATCCATAAATAGAAGCAGAAAATAAAAATTATAATTATAATTAATAACAAAGCAGTAACATTTTGGTTGCATGACAGGAACATGACAATACTTAACCTAATGTTATATCATAAAAATGAGTTTGTTTTAAAGTAAAGGAATTAGATAATAATAATAATAATAATAAATAACCAAAACGAAATAGGTATTTTTTTTCGATCATTATTCTTTCTTTCCTCCGGCCCTTCCGATGTCTCAGTATCGTGGAGGGAATAGCCTCCCGATGACTCCGAAGTCGATCTTTCTTCACTTTTAGGGATTATTTCCATCACCCCACTCTCTGTTGAGACCAAGACACTGGTCCTTGGCAAATAAAGCACAGTGTCATTTGTAGGATGTCGAATTCGTTTAGTTGTATGAATGTCTCCATATACGCGTCTTTTAAATGTAATTGTCAAAAAAAAGCGTGAAATGGGTTTTCTTTCATTAAAAAAAAAACACGTTCTTTTTCATGTTTTGTTTTAAGCCCGAAAAAAAAACGTTTTTTGTGTGATAGTGATGAGCGAGCATGCAGAAAGTAACTACTACTGAAAGCTGCACTTTTCTACACTAACCTGAACTCAAGTCGCGTGCAGAAAGTATCACTTTCTAATTTTAAAATTCTAAATTTTAATCTTACGAAACCGAATTTATCTCCTGATCTGTTTTACATTCATCCGGTTGTTTTTTTTACTATTTTGGTTTGGTGTGCATATCAAAACGATAAACGAATTGCAAATATTTTGGAAAAGAATCTAAATTATGCCTATTCGAAAGATAAAGCTGGTGTGTATGATAAAAATGCCAAGGACGAAAAACAATTTTTAAAACATTTTCGATAGTGTAAAAATTGGTAAATATTTGCCACTTAGGAAGGTAAAATTACTGGTATTTACTAATTATGGTATATACAGAGGGTCCGGAAGTTACGATGACAAATTTTAAGGTATGATTCTACACAAAAAAATATGAAAAAAAAAGTTCATATTATCATAGGTCGCAAATGCTATAGACCCTTGAAGATAGTGTCATCAAAAGTGTTGTTTTTTTAAAATTATTAGGATCTAGTTGCAATCCATATATGTATATCCATAGTCCATGCTTAAAGTGGAGTTGAAAGTATAAGAACAAAAAAAATTCAAAAACAGGTTTACTGGGTCCTAACTAGGGGGTGTCAGTCCCGAGGCTTTTTTTCCCAATCCCGGAATTTCAGAATAAAGAGTATATAAATAAAAAAAAAACGGTTTATTGTTTAATATTTAATAAATAAGTACACTAAATGCCCACTGTTAACAAATAAAAAAAAAAACATTAAATATTTTTAAAAAATGAACGTCAAAAAATGAGTGCGTCCAGTGTGTTGTCTCCTAAGCTTATTGCAAATTTGACCTGATGACGAGAAGATGCGTTCTGATTCGTCACTTGTTGGGGAAATTGTTTTTAAAAATTCGTATGCCTGTTGAAGGTTGCACCCTCGTATTCCGCCATTAGCAAATAATTCCATTTCTTCTCTTTCCGCCTTGATAATCTTCCAAATCAGTATCAGAATCGCTGTTACATTCTGTACCTTCTGGCTTAGGGATTAAAGATGCTCCAAAATCAACGTCTTGTTTATAAATTATGTCAATTACCGCCAACTGCATTTCATGTGCAAAACACAACTACTGCCCAGGATCAATAAGCTTTCACCATAGCGCTGGCTCCATAGGTAGTAATTAGCAAATTGCAAATTTAAAGCAAAAATACTATTGCTACTTACCCAAACATAATAAAAACCAATATCTTAGAAGATGTGATGATTTGGAACAATTCTCTTAAATAGCATTTTGCTAAAAACTTTAGAATAAGGGTACTTTAGGTACTCTTGTAAAAAATTTCTATTTTTAACTTTTTGGACATCCTGTATACAATATTATATTATAAAAATTTATCGGCAAATTTTAAGTTTTTTTACAAAAACAATATTTATTGAAAAGTTATAGGGATTTTAAAGCAAAAAGAATTTCACATAGATGGTACATCTATAATATTTGAGGAAATAATGTTTTATAATAGTAATGCCCTATTGCGGTATTAAGCTATCGAAACATGTTGCCAAGTTAGTTGTATAGTAGGGATTGGCACCCCTAGTTCTAACAACACCCAGTACCCCAAACGAAAACGAACTCTAGGATTAAAACATAAAAATGCTTTTTACAATAGAATAATTTTTTTCTCCCACTCAATAAGAGGACGCAAAACTTTTAAATTCAAATGGTTTATAAGTAGACTTTTCCACCTAAAATTTTTGTCCTCATAATACTCTTCTCCCTCTCAATTAGTTGGTCACGGCAATTTTCATTAAACAAATTTAAATTTTTCCTTTTACACGACCTCTTTCTTAGCATCACTTTTCATATATGAAACTATTTCACTGATTTCCAAACCTTCATTAAAGTTATCTACCACGAACAATTTTCTTTATGACTAATACCAGTAGCAACATAACTCTTTTTTCTGCCTCCTGATACTGAATTTTTCTTGTTTTATCTTTCATCATTCCCATTTTAAAATCGATGAACCATAACCCCTTAAAAAACATAGTTTTAAATATAAAAGTATTTCCGTTATCAAAGCACAAACAATACTCTTCTGATTATAATTGGCAATTTCGATGTTACGGGCAACAACAATCTCTCTGTAACGTCACAAGGAATAATCCGGATGCAATCGCCACGGCGAGCGGGGTTATTTTTGGCTCGATCCAACATGTGGCCAAATTGGCCCAAACTGGGGTTCAAGATGTTTTCGTTTCGGTTGTCATGGTTGCCCTTTCTCTGCTCCTCAACTTGTTGTGATGGATCTGGGCGTACGCCACGTAAGTTCTCTTTCTGTGGGCAAGTTGTTATAATTCAAATTCGAAAAAATAGTCCATGCAGTGGAGTCGATATAATCAAATAAAACACATTCGAACCTAACAGGTGACATAAAATTTTTAATTCCATTTTAGAAAATGAGACACAAATTCGTAACAGATTTTAGCCTTTGACGCTCCTTAAAAACCTTTTTAGCTATATGAGTATTTTTAGTTTTGCCCCATTTACTTTGGTAACCCTGCAGTTCCATCCCCCCTTTTGTCTTTGTTTTATGTTCTACAATTTTTTATAACAATAATACTTTTACCCCATTGTACCTTTATTTCTTCACAATAAATTAACTTCAATTCTTTACCTCTCTAGTTCTATTATACCATATCAAAAAAAAAAATTCTTCTAACTTTTCGATTTACAGGCGCTCTTATTTCGCCTCAAAATAATACAAATATTTTTTAATACAATTCCTCATCATTTCAAACCACTTGTCACAATTCAGCATGCATTTCTCCTTACTAACATCACTTTTACTGAACATAGCTACTCTGCTCGATCTTTGAATCCCTTGATGATGGACATTTCTATGTCCGAAACATGTTGGAAACAATACTTTTTGGATAATTTTTCAAATACATACTGTGAAGGTATGTTATTTAAGTTATAATTCAATTTGAAGAAGTAGTCCATACTTGCAGTAGAGTGTAGGTAATGTAAATTAAAACAAAACTTCTGTCTTCCTCCACAAATTATACATTTTCAAAACAATATATTTAGCGATTTTTTCTACATGTTTCGACTACATATATAATCATACTCAGTGGAACTAAATCGAGTGTAGTTTAAGTCAAAGTAGTTGCCTCAAATGATAAGTACAACTTTTAAGATAATATCAAGTGAAGTTTTTTTAGTTGAAGACTAACTTGAGTTTACTCAACGTTGTGGATTTGTAGAAAAGCACATTTTGAAATTATTTTAATTTTTTATATTTATTAAAGCAGAAAAATTTAGTTGTAAGTAAGTGTTAAGAATGATGATACCCACATGAATAGTTTTTGAAAATATAGTATTGTTGATGTGGAGAAATCAAATAGTGGATCTCTTTTCCTACAAAGGTTTTTTGATCACTAAAATGTTCATCTATTTAAGCCTTAGAGGGGCTGAGCCCCCATCCAACCAAGGTTGGTTGAGTTGACCAATATATGATTAAAAATCAAAATAAGAAATAGCATAAAAAACTAATTTTATATTAATATTATGTTTTTGAAAACTATTCATGTGGTTGGTAACTAAATTAAATAATAAAAAACAAAAATTTTCTTTTATGATTTCTCCACATCAACAATACTATATTTTCAAAAACTATTCATGTGGGTATCATCATTCTTAACACTTAAAACTAAATTTTCCTGCTTTAATAATTATAAAAAATTAAAATAATTTAAAAATGTGCTTTTCTACAAATCCACAACGTTGAGTAAACTGAAGTTAGTCTTCAACTAAAAAAAATTCACTTGATATTATCTTAAAAGTTGTACTAAATAATTTGAGGCAACTACTTTGACTTAGTTCCCCTGAGTATGACTATTGACTATATATATAGTCGAAACATGTAGTGAAAATCGCTAAATATATTGTTTAGAAAATGTATCATTCGTGGAGGAAGACAAAAGTGTTGTTTTAATTTACATTATAATTCAATTATTATTACAATGCGTAATTTGAATCAAACTTTATAATTACCTACATACTATATACACAGCTTATAAACTTTTAGCTGTGCTATATAACTGTATTTTACGTTGGCCGTTGGATGGTTGGATTAATTACAAATTACAATTAATTATTGCATTGTGCAATAAAAATACATGACAAAATAAGTCTGACTTAAAATACAAAAGTGTCAAATTAAAATTTGTTTGTCTTGTTAATTATCAGCTAGCATAGTCAAAAGTAATATAAACTAACTTTTAAGAACGACTTATTAAATCATTTTCTGATACGGAACACATCCCCTCAATTCTTGTGACTAATTGAAGGAGTTTTGATTTATCTATTGCCGAGGTATTTCCAGTATTCCGCCTGCTGGAGAAGCAATTTCGTTTTACGAAAGATCCAATTATGAAATAAATATAGATGGACACGAGGCATGCCACATTCTACACAAGCCATTTTCAGATATGTAAGGGATTTAATATCGTGAAACTGTTGTAGCATCATTTTTTTTACCCTCCATAGCTAAAAGAGAAAAAAAAAATAAAACAATTTTGTCACCTATAACAACTTATTTCAATTTTTAAAAATTTACGTCACTAAGGTAAAAAATAATAATCATTAATTACACAGGCCGACATGAATCTAGGGTTTGGATTATCGTTACTGTTTTTTGAAGAGGGACACCCTGTATATTTTTATGGTGGTCCTGTCACATTATATGACTGAGAAGGTAAAACAATTATTGATAGCTGATTTTTCTTATGTTGTTGGTATAATATGACATCTACTTCATCTCGCAAACATTGTTTCAGTGATTCATTGCTCTTGGTTTACTTTTGGGAATGTGTGCTGAAGATATTTACACAAAATTGTTCAAACCCCAGACAAAAAGCTCAACTTTTACGGCCTGTGTTATGATTAATGTTTGCACTTACTTTAACATTATTTTGGAGACTCGGGGCGTTTAATATTTATTTTATTGGTGTATTTTCTATAATTTAACATTTTTATGACAGCTAGGTCAGTTGTACGGAACGTTTACATTTTTTTTTTCCACTTGTACAAATAGGTATTATTATTTACACATCTGGTTTTAAAAACAATAGCAACAATTTTACCAGTGTAATCGTTATTGAAGGAAAGCTTTTGAAATTTTATACGCTCATTATTTTATGTCATCAGCAGAACTACTAAAATGCAGTAGCAAGAAAACGTTAAACACTATACAACAGTTATCTCGAATAGCAACAAGCAACAATTTACTCCCTTTAAAATGCCAGAGTACATTAATTTAAGTGACAGCGGGTTTTGACATACTGACGGTTTGTTGAGGGCTTCTTAATATATACCACTCGAGCTTAAAGCTGGATTTATGAACTCGAAAAGTTGGCGAGGTTGAGGTTCAGTTGTGTTGGAAATAGGAGTTCAATTTAAACTAAAGGGAGCACTCAGTTCCATTTATACACTCGTTCATGTTGTTCATGTAAAGCTCACGTAAGGTTCGAAAACTTCCCGGGTAGTTCGAGATAACCAATTTTTATGCTCGGAGTTCGGAATATCTAACCTCACAAACTTGATCATAACTTCAACCTCACCAACTTTTCGAGTTTATAAATCCAGCTTTAAATTGTAAAACGTAAAGTGTCACGTTTGTCAAAGTGACAATTAATTATTGTATTATGATATAGAAGATAGAGACGATATAGATTTCCCGCCAGGTATTTGCAGATATTTAATTCATAGTAGCTTATTAATTAAACATTTTTTGGATGCCAGGGGCAATACAAACACAGTTTTGCGTAATGCAGTCAATGGTAAATTTATAATGAACTGAAAATGACCCGGACTTCTGACATAATTTTTTATTATTTTGACTCTTGCTGTCGTCTTAAAAATATACAGGGTGTATTTTAATTGAGTACCGATACTTAAGGTTGTGAATCCTTGGGTGATTTTAAGGTGAAAAGTTCATATAAGCATGGGTCCGCAAGCCCTTCATTTTTGAGATACAGGGTGTTACAATTTTTAAGTTTAGCAAAAAATATGTACGCCACTGCCTTTTTTCTCTTTGATATCATGGTTATTTAGACAGTTCAATATCTAGTGCAAAGTACCTTTTGATAATTTTTTCACTTCGGCTACGTTTAGGAGATAAATGCAATTTTATCAAACTCTGATATGGACATAGTGATATGCAAATAAATGTAATTTCTTTTTTAAATCGAAAAACGTTGGTCACACGAGGAAAGTCTAGGGACCATTTTTACTAAATGGTAAAGTGCAGTTTTAAAAGTAATATTTATTTTGAAGAAAAACAGGGGCGTATCATTTTTTTCGTTAAAATTATCAAAATATACGTTAACGCGGACGCTACTGGTAGAAGTAAACAAAATCTTTTTTATGAAATAAATATGTTTTTATGCCTACTTAGTGTCTACTAAAATTCAAAATGATATCTAAAGCGGTCTTAAAAATATTAAGGAAAAATCGTTTTTTTTTTTTATTTATAACACCCTGTATCTCAAAAATGAAGGGCTTGCGGACCCATGCTTATATGAACTTTTCAACCTAAAATCACCCAAGGATTCACAACCTTAAGTATCGGCACTCAATTAAAAAACACCCTGTATATTATTTCTAGAACTAAACAGTGCTTTTAATGGTAACACCTTCAATTGTTCTAAAAAAATATACATTTTTAATCAAATAAAGCGCAGGCGGTCTACATCGTGCATAAACCACAATTGGTTTCTTAGTTCAAGTGGTACCTCTTCTAAAAATTGATGATAATATTGCCCGCTTATTCTTCTTGGCAAGGAAAAGATGAAAATTGTTGAAAGGTCTTTGTATTGTATTGATATAAAACAAAAAATATGATAATCGAGAAAAGTTTAATTTTATTACGGTATAATAGAAATTAAGAGATGAAGAATTGGGGTTAATTTAATGTTGACAAATGATGGCAGAAAGGGGTCAAATTAACATTGTTGAAGGATTATTGTATTACATTGATGTGAAATAAAAGTATCTGTTGATGGAGAAGTTAGGGATTTTGGTATGGTATCGTAGAATTAAAGAGATGAATATTTAGGGTTAAATTGATGTGGATAAATGAAGGTAGAATGGAGTAAAAGTTAATATTGTCGTAAGATAAAATTGAAAGGTTGTACAACATTGAACAAAGAACAAAGAGGGACAGATCTGCAGGGTTACTAGAGTAAATTGGAACAAAAGTGATGGCAGAAGGTTTTTAATAGGGGCCTTAAAGGCTAAAAGTGTGTTATTGGTGTCTCATGTGCAATATTCGAAAAATTGTAAAATAAAACCATGTTGTGTCGCATGCGGATATCACTAAACTTGTGACTACTTGTTCAAGGATAAAATACTCATGTTTTCTTTTTTTCATGTCAAAATAATTATATGTTTTTGTTGTTTCGGGAAATAGTCCATCACATATTTATACATATGCTAGTGCTAAATTAAAATTATCACCATTTTAAAAGGTAGCTACACAAAATTTTACTTGACTTTGGTGGTTAAATAAATACAGGAAGACTCGCTTGAAAGCTTCGATTCATCTATTTTCTTAACAAGTTAATTGAATTTCGGATGATTTTCTCGAAATCTTCACTTTTGCAAGTTTAATTATATAACATTGTTGCTGTGCGCTTTGACAACGTTCTAAATGTCGATGTCGTTTTTAATGGACTGCTATAAATCAGAAAATTAGCAAAGTCGTAAAATCCGTCGTGTTTCAGGATAAGAGCCCAATTATAAAACAGTTGATGCACTAGTTCGCATCATTTTTATAAATATATCGGTGCAGTTCAGTCTAATGTCACGTATGCATCTGTTTATAAAACATGCCTGGGAAAAAATGGTAAATGGTCAGCAAATATATCAGGCCTGGTGGCCGATTATTGGTATGCCCTGCAATATCGGTATCGGTCTCGTAATAATTCATAAGCACATTTTAACTGTTTTCATTTAAACCCGGATTTAAGAAGGTAACTTAAGACAATTTATTTGGTTTTTGTGATATATTAGGGAGAATTGGCCCCTTTAGCAGCAAATTCATATTCTATTTACGCGAAGTAGCTTTTATATTTTATTACTTGCATTGTAGTTATCATTTCCACAGAAAATATAGCAAAAACATTTTTTTCTAGTTATGTTATAACAAAAGTTCAAATTTTCCGAAATTGCTTCCGTCGCTGTCAGAGCACCATAAAGCTGTTTTTCTGCAGTACTTGGTGCTTGATCATAAAACTAAATCGCCTTCTAGTGTTGACAATTTTTAAAAAATAGAAAGAAAATCGACAGATGAATGTTTGTTTTGGGATGTATTACATTTTTTTTTAGTTTTATCATACTTAACGTATTTTTCTTTGTTTTAGCAATAGCCGGGAGATGCGCAACAAGGCGGAGAAGCAACGAAGGGATCGGCTAAATTCGTTCATAGGAGAATTGGCCGCCCTGGTACCTTTAGTATCCGGAAGTGCAAAACGAATGGACAAAACAAGTGTTTTAAGACTGACAGCAACCCACTTAAGGATTTACCAAAGTAAGTTTTTGAAATGTTTAATATACTTTAGACGCTTAGGCTTAGACGTAACACTTAAACAACATCCCAGAAAACAAATAATATACAGAGTGTCCGGAAATGACGTTGATAAATTTTAAGGTTTGATTCTACATAAAAAAAAATTAAAAAACTTGTAATAACAAAAAAAAAACGGATTTGCAAATTTAGTGACAGTGTTTGTTATTTTGTTTTTGATTTGTTTGTTGAGTTGATAATGGTAAAAATACTTTTACACTTTCTACAAAAATAAATTAATTTAATATAAATTTATTAATGAATTTGCGGAGGGTGTAAAATTATTACCATGCATTTATTATACCTCAAGTGATAATGAATTTCCACCAAGTAAAAGCCGAATTAGTTCAATTGATTTGTTTGGATTTATTAAGTAAATTATTATTCAAAAAAAGCATTAAATTCCTTTATCTCGAAAACAGTCGACTATAGACCCAGAGAATCTTCTTTACGCAAAAATGTTCAAAAATATTATGGCTTAAAGTAACCTTTTTCTTACCACAATATGGGTTTTTATGTAGACTTGTGTAAGACCAACGTGAATCGTTTCCTACGCACACGCACCGCTCCTAGAGCGCCATAAAGGGTTTATCCTGTAGTGCTGTGCCTTATCATAAAAAAAAAAAAAAAAAAAAAAAAAAAAAAGACTTGTCATTATCATTTTTAGACACTCTGTTCTTACGAGTCACCGTTAGTACAGAGAAAGAGCGCTACAATCATTCAAGGAAGTGTTAAAATCATCGATATGAACAGTTTGTTATTGGTTAAGTTAAACACAAATTTATTATTAACGTTAATTAATTATTAATAAATAAAATAGCATCATTAAGTCTCCGGACCTTAAAAAGAAAAGCAAGATCGGTTTGACTCCATTTCTTAGCTTCTCTTAACGTCTATATTGGTGGATGCTTAACACTGATACAGCCCTTTTTAGGGTTTGGGTAAAAAACATAAACCGCTTTGGTTTTTTTAAGTAAAAAAAAAAACAAGGGTGAAGAAATGTTCTGGTGTTTACGTTTTTTTTTTACAAATTAACAAAAAACGCTGCTGTATTCGAGTATAGGGTGAATTTTGCTTCTCCGTAGTAAAAAGTGTACGGGATGCAACACGATAATTATTGTTTATCCACCAACAAAACAAACCTTGCTCGTGGAGTGTGTTTATTACTCTTTTTTATGGAAAGCCCAATTGAGAAACAAACATCATATTTGAATAGGTCTTTGGCATTTTGTAAGACTTTAATTAATCAAACTTGAAAATAAACGTTCAATTACTGTCACAGTACACCGACACATTGTCAAGACAACAAAGTTATCAAATGTTTTTAAGTCTCGAACATGGCATACTCAGATTGTGCGAAAATTTGGATACAAGTGGAACGCTAGATAAAAATTTTAATTACGCTATAAGTTGAAAACAAATGAAAATCGGATAAGAACATATGGGTTTTTTCACGTTGTTTTCACGTATATAATACACTCCTGCAACGACCAGGCGAGCTTTTTTTACTCTTAAGGAAGTGCTCTTTAACATTTCAGAGTATTTTTAGCAGGGTTGAAAAAAATCATGATTTTTTTTGAAAAACATCAAGGATCGCGATTTTTTTTATTTTTTTCGATTTTTTTTTCTATTTTTTTTTTATAAATAAGTCGCTATTTTTAACACGTTTTTGATTTTATTCCCACCGTTCTTCTAATTTTAATGAAGATAGTTCCTGTCGAAAAACGCTCAGAGCTGCAAATTCCTGAACAGTGTATAACCCAAAGTATAACCCCATATCATTTGTTGGCATATCTTCTTGACTCAACAAAAACTCAGCAAACAGTAACAGAGAGTGAAAAAAATGTTGCTTTAAAAGCTGTTAAAGAATTAGATCCAAATAGTGGTTTACTACCACTCATAGTCCAGTTTCTTGCCAGATCAGAACCTTTCACTGATATTATGTTTCATGACGATATTCTTCAGAATGTAAAACCCATAGATTGGTGGAAGTCGCAACAAAATATACCTTTATCCAAAAAGAGTTCTTCATTATTAGACAATTACCTTGTGCTGCTGCTTCTTCCGCATCAGTCGAGAGAATTTTCAAAACGGCAAAATTAGTTTTTTTGTACAAGCACTACAATTAACTAAAATAAACATTTTGGTTTTATTTTGTTGATATAATGAACTAATTAAAACTGAAAGTTTTTATTTTCTCTTAATTATAACTTATCAGAGATTTTGGTTTTAATCATGATTTAAATTGAAAAAAATCAAGTGATTTAAATCGCGATTTAACTTTCAACCCTGATTTTTAACGATTTTTAAAGTTTTAAGCACTAATCACAAAATCTTGGTGTGCGAATTTATTGTATCACCTTTAGTTTAAAAATTCACACTTAGAATAATGGTTACTAAGTACGTCAAATCTGATTAAAAAAAAAATGGAAACTGAAGAAGAATAATCACTTTTTTTTTTGTGTGTATTTAAGCCAACTTAAAAAATAAATAATGTTTATTCCAGCCCTGGCACATGGCAAAGGCGTACCACAAATGGAGTTGCCCAAACACGTGGACCAGTTCGTGCTGGAACAGCTCATTTGCGACCAAATGGGCGGATTTTTGCTCATCATGAGTCCGAACGGAAAAATCATCTTTGTGTCGCATACAGTCGAAACGCTGCTGGGACACTTACAGGTAAGTTCTATTTGCACATCGTACATTATTTTATTCACCCTCGTTGAAAAGGTAAAGGGGCTACGACACAAACGGTCGAAAGATTCTCAAAAACTAAACCTGATATAGAAGACTACAGGGGAAATGCAACTTAAAGTGACATCTAGAAGGTACAGTTGGATTGAACCGGGTGATGTGGCCATAGACCTTTCAAATGTCGTTTCCTTTCGTCAGATCCTACAGCAATACTGACGAGCCGTAATACGACGAAACGCGTGTAAGGATGGATCTGCCTAGGGTTGAAAAAAATCATGATTTTTTTGAAAAATATCAAAAATTGCCATTTTTTTGATTTCTTCTATTTTTATCTATTTTCTCTTATATATAAGTTGCTATTTTCAACACGTTTTTGATTTTATTCCCACCGTTCTTCAAATTTTAATGAAGATAGTTCCTGTCGAAAACCGCTCAGTGCAAATTCCTGTCAGAACAAGAAAACCCTCCACTAATTATATAAAGATGCGTCCGCCCTAACTCATTTTGACCAAACGGACATAACTTTAAATCAACTGCAAAAATTCAAGATGAAAATTCCTGAACAGTGTATATAACCCCATATCATTTTTCGGCATATCTTCTTGACTCAACAAAAACTCAGCACACACTAACAGAGAGTGAAAAAAATGTCGCTTTAAAAGCTGTTAAAGAATTAGATCCAAATAGTGGTTTACTACCACTCATAGTCAAGTATCTTGCCAGATCAGAACCTTCCACTGATATTATGTTTCATGATGCTATTCTTCAGAATGTAAAACCCATAGATTGGTGGAAGTCGCAACAAAATATACCCATTATTCAAAAAGAGTTCTTCATAATTAGACAATTAATTTGTGCTGCTGCTTCTTCCGCATCAGTCGAGAGAATTTTCTCAACATTTGGTTTAGTCCATTCCAAACTCAGAAATCGATTAGAAACGGAAAAAGCTGCAAAATTAGTTTTTTTGTAGAAGCACTACGTTACAGTGGTTTTATTTTTCCGATATAATAAACCATTAATTGAAACTGAAAGTTTTTATTTTCTCTTAATTATAACTTATCAGAAATTTTGAGTTTAATCATGATTTAAATTGAAAAAATCAAGTGATTTAAATCGCGATTTAAATCTTTTCAACCCTGGATCTGCCGAAAGGAAAGGACGAAGCTTTTTAGTTCGTACACGTGATATGATGTAAATTATCTAATATAATTTTCACTTTTTTTCGTTAATAAAAACCCTGGTATGATTTTAAAGAGCGCCGATTTCAATCCAGTAGATAGATCATTCTGTGTACCATACATAAAATTATCCGTAGCCGAGAAAAAAATCCTGCATTATTTTTGAAATGACTGTTTATTATCATTTAAAAAATATCTCTTATATACTGATATTAATAATAAATTTTAATTTCTTATTGTATACCACATGGTTACTGTTATCTATAAGCCATGCATGTCGGTGTGTGCATTGCATGTCCCACTTAGTTCACTTGAGAATAAAAATATAATTAATGCTTAATGAATGGCAAATACTATAAGCGAATCATAAGGCTAATTTTATTAAGGCGAATTGCTAAATATTTATTTGTAAACTTGCCCACCAGTTGTTAAAATAAAATATTTTTTCTTGGCATGTCAATCCCAGCCCTTCCTTATTATTTTGTTTATATTGAACGTTGTGGTGAAACAACCTAAATAATCCTCAAAATAGCATTATGTTGGGTGTACCGTGTATTGCAGGCTTTAAAGGGGCACGTGAGTTAGTTGTATGATTCTTCAGGAATATGTTTATCATTGAAAAAATGAAAATCATTTATATTATTCAGTGTTGCTTTTGCCTCAATGTAGAAATTACACAGAGTGGTAATCTTTGACAATCCAATAAATTGAAATTTGGACAACCTGTACAAATTTTCTCGACTCCAATGGCCTTGTCACCCCAGAATAGCGAAAACTACTTATAAATTACTTCATATCCAGTTGGCAATCGCATGAATATTTGAGAATCTCCTGGGAATCACTGAATCACTTGTAATACTTAAGAATTCTTAGGAATCGTTATAAATCATAAAAAGTTATTCCCAAAAGTGGCATAGGTTAGTCATACGAATGAAATATTTAATTAAGATCATCGAAGTATGTAATTAAGCAGTTTCTATTATTTCGTATTTTTTTTATTTACTGATATGCTACTAAATTAAGAAATTTTTGCAATGATAAAAAATTTACCACACTTATATTTACATTCCTTATCGGGTATTTTATATATTATTATGGATATTTTTTAAATGTTTGCTTTGACCCAGAAAAAAAATAGAAAATTCTAATTAAAATCCAATCTTATCTTCAATTTAATTGTCTGAAACAAATCTAAGTTGACTTATCACCAAGGTCGTAATTTTTGAGTTGTTTCGTTGAATCTTTTTGAAAACTTTGTCGTCATAAACTATGAAAGTTTCGTAACTTAAGTCATCACAAAGGGTGCTAATATAACGTATTTTTACAGACCGATCTAATGGGCCAATCATTATTTACCGTAACGGCAGCAGAAGACCACGACAGGTTACGTATGTACCTGATGTGTGAAGGCGAGGTAAGTGATGAGTTATTTCTGCCAAATTAAATCTTTTGTGGATGCCTTCACAGTAAAGCGAACTCCTGTTTTAGATGGAACAAGGCTGGAGAAAATACTTCAACATAAAGCTTAAAAGAGCCGGACCAAGGTCGGAGACGCCTGTTTATGAGCCGGTGAGAATGATGGGTGTCCATAGACAGCTACAACCGCCAGAACCTAGTAGTCCTGGGTCCTCTTCTGCGTCGACGTCATCCGTACAATCCGCGCTAAGTACTGATGTAAGTGACACTTCCTCACAACCTTTCTTTTTGGGATTTTCAGTATCACTTCTCCCTGTTTTCCCCCAGATCTTGGTGTTCTTCGTGAGGGTGTGCCGTCCGGAGCCTCTGGTTGACAGGTTGGTGGCTGCCTCGAAGGACGAATACGTCACACGACACCTGATCGACGCCCGCATCATAGACTGCGACCAAAGGATATCTTTGATCGCCGGATATATGATCGAGGAGATACAGGGACACAGTGCTTTCATGTATATGCACAGGGAGGATGTACGATATGTGATGATAGCTTTAAGACAGAGTAAGTGGAATTTTATTTGTGTGGGAGACTGATTACATTACATATATTGTTATTTCAGTGTACGATAGGGGTGAAAGCAGAGGAACGTCGTGCTACAGGCTGAAGTCGCGCAACGGTCAATTCATCTACCTGAAGACGTTCGGGTTTCTAGAGATCGACGACCAAGGAATAGTGGAGAGTTTCCTCTGCGTCAATATCTTGGTGGATGAGAAGGAGGGAAAGCAGCTGATCAGAGAGATGAAGAGGCGGTACAGTGCAATGTTCACCAGTTCCTTGTCCAGTCTACCGTATCAGGAGAATGGCGAAGTCGAAGAAGTGACGTTGCCGAAAATCCAGGAAATTCCGGAAACAAGCGTAAGTCTGTCTATTGTTTTTTTTTTATTTCCTGCACTTGTAGTCTTTTGGTAAATTTAGTGGTTGATTTATCAGGACCTTATAAGATTCTTCGGTCTGCTTCAACCAAGGGTCCCAAGGGACAATAAAAAGGCATTTAATGCATTGATGATTAACTTGTTTTTAACATAAGTATTCTTCCATATTAATTTTGATTAATGTTAATACAGTTTTAGCCCGTTGTTGCTTGAGATCTGGAAAATAATTATTGACTGATAGGGAGAGATATTTTTAGCCATATTTTTAAAAATATGATTGGGCAATATTCAATAACATGAATTATTTATTCGGCTTTAGGAAGATAAACACATAAAGGAAAACAAAGCGATACTCTCTGGGGTGTTTTGATTTTAACCTACCAGGTGATAGGTTAATTAGCAACTAAAATGTGTGAAAATGCTGGGTGTGAAATGCAAACTAAAAATAAATCTGAATTTAGATCAAATCAAATCAAATAGATTATTGCTGTGAATTACACGGATACTGTTTACACAAGTCATGACATTATCAGTAGAAACCCTGCAAATTTTAGAAACCGTTTTATTTATGGTAAAAAGTAAAATTAAAAATATCAATTAAGACATAGACAAGCTACGCTTTTACACAACGTTTTTCAAAGACGAACAATAACAGAACACATAAACAAACTTATAGTGAACTACTACAGAAGAGCAGACGTGTCACAACACAATCTCATTACACAGACTCGCATTCAGGCACCACCAAACACTAGTCACGAATTTCCACGGGATTGGCAACCTCCAATAGAAAAATGAAACAATCCAGACAAACATAGAAGGGCTACTTCCTTTTCTTAACCTTTCTGAAGAAATGGTTACCAATCGCATTGAGTCGTTTCTCTTGAAAGATTATTAATTTTCGCACAATACGGGTTTCGAAAAAGCTTCTCCACTGGAACAGGTGCCTGCAATCTCTTGGAATATATTTATAAAATAGATTCTAATTACTATACTATAGCTCTGCCATCTTACTCAGAAAGTTGCATGCTTTGGAAATACGTAGTAATATCTCTCACTTGTTAGAATCATTTCGTTCAATTTCATAAACGATTTGGGAAATTATTCATTATTATATCAACTACTTGAAATACCTTATGCAATTCTGTCTTTCATGCAAGTGGAAGCATGCATTTGTTTCGCTCTTACTCATATGATAATAATGCAAGTATCATTTTATGAATATTGCATTAGAAAAATGCTTGGAGAGGCGGTCACCTCCAGCTCGGTCCGGAAGTTTTAGCGGGGAGAAACAAAAAGTAGCGTAAAATCTCAACATTAAATTCGCGATAAATACGGGGGAGATTTTAGAGGCAATAGTACGCAAATCAAAAATATTGACTGGATGCATTTTAAAATTAAATAAATAGTAAGTCACATAAAAGAGAAGGAGATAAGGTGGAAGGTAATTGATCAAATGATCTTATGAAACCTCCTGGAGTTAATAATTTTCACCCCCAAAGCAGTGAACAAACGCAAATAAATATATTTAATTAGGAAAGCGGTAAACATCTTTGTTGTTTGTGGTCGTGTCGACATTTATTTGTAGAAAACACGTGATCGGCAGGCAAGCAGGCTCGCGAATAATAATTGTGATTGACTTATTTATTTTTAAAGAAGTTCATCATGGTTGACGAACCTCACTTTTGACATTCATTAATGAAACAAAGAAGAGTGCGTGAAAAAGTAAAGGGTCATTAGTTCAGGTTATTTCTGGTTTAGTTTAAATAATTGTTATGAATATACAATTAATAACCCAGGATTTTCCTCACTCCAAAATCTAATATTTTGAGATGACACGATCTCTTTTGTAGAAAATGTTGCCTCTTCGGTGAACAAAATTTTGCCAAAAATACCATTGTTTTCATAGAATTTTGCCTGCATTGTTAGGCAGTGCTTCATTCGTTTTTCGTCATCACCTGGTTGCAACGTGTGTAATAATCTTGGTTTGAATGGTTTAATACCATTTATTTTTAAACATCTTGCCGCATAACTTTTCCACCTAACATCAAAGCTTCTTAAGCTTGATTTTAATTTTTTTAATATAAAATAAAGACAAACAATAAAGGATGTCTCCTTTGACCTTAGCAAAGCATTTGTCACTGCTGCTTGATACTCCAATTAATAAGATTAGCTCATGGCTGACGGTGAGAAATCTAATGATCTCTTAGAAGATCAAATTGTTTATAAAGCGGATTATCACACCATATCCTCTTTATTAATGAATTAATCTAAGCTTGTTAACACACAGAATCTAGTTTTATAATCCTGAGGATAACCTAATATTGTTTGAAATTTTGATCATTAAACAATTTGATCTTCTAATTTGTATCACCTTATTATATCCAACAAATCATCTACAATTAATATAGGAATTGTTTCAGATTTGCGTGTTCCCAAATCCGCTGTACTTTTTAGTGTTCTCTTTAATTGCGCCCTTTCCTGTCTCACCTAGTTATTGGACGTTTCCAGGTCCGGTGTACCCCACCACACGTATCGGAACCAAAATTGGATTCCACGGAAGACCCCCAGACCCTACAACGGGCCGTCAACGAACTCATGCAGAACTTGCCCTCGCCCGGTTCGGACGAGTCGGAGGAAACGCAATCGACGAGTTCCAGACAGGGTTCTGTGGACGAAAGTAGGAGCCACCACGTGCCCCAGGGCGGCAAAGGGAAAAGCATGCCGGCCGCCGAGAGTCCTGCTGTAAGTATCTTTTTACCTGATGCCAGTGATTCACCGAAATCGGCATTTTGTTTCTACGTTGATCAATAGCCAATCAAACAGATATTTGATTGGTTGCTAATGATCACGTGGTAACAACGGACCAGTGATCAGGTGTGCGTGTGCATTCAGCTTTAGAATATTTTGCCAATTTTATTACTTTTTTTAATTTGACACGTGTGTATTATTATTAAATTCTTGAAAATTGTTTACTTTTCTTTCGATGGTCATGCGGCTGGACCTGGACGTAAACATATTTACACTCTGTATATTTCTTCAATAATATCCATTCACTTAGACAAATTAGCATATTTTAACCGTTCAACCGGTTAAAAACAATAAAATTGATACTGTTAAATTTATTTCAATATTTATGTCTTCTTCTCGTTTGGTTACTTGGGTAAAATTTATTTATTTTGATAATACCATTTATGTGGGCGGTGATTAGGCAGTAAACAAAAAATTTCCACATATTACACATTAATGGATATACTGGTCTGGCAGAGACTAATCTAGAGATTGCATTTGAGTGTATAATTAAATAAGAATACCCGGCGGTGTGGAGAACCACTCAATTTGAAACTCAAAAGAAAACTTCTTCTTCTTCTAGTCCCGTGTGCATCTTTTGCACGTAGGGGACCTTTGTCCATCATAAAATGACTAGGGTGTTGTTTTCAGCCCGGCGAAATATAGATCCTGCATCTGGTATCCCGCACCAATCCCTGATGTTACGAAGCCAGGAGTGCTGCTTTCGTCCTGGTCCTCGTTTTCCTTCGATCTTGCCCTGGAGTATGAGTTTTGGAACAGAGTATCGTTCCCCCCTGAGGATATGTCCCAGGTATGACGTCTTTCGTTGCTTAACGATATTTAAGAGTTCTCTCTCTACTCTAGCAATTAGTAGAACATCGTTATTCGACACATGTTCGGTCCAGGAAATCCGAAGCATTCGCCGTAGCGTCCACATTTCAAATGCCTCGATTCGGTTTAATGTTCTCACTTTAAGCGACCAAGTTTCTACCCCATATAGTAAGATGGGCCACACGTAGCACTTGATAACACGTAGCCGTAGCTCAACCGGTAGTGTTCTTTGACGAAATATGTTTTTCATTCTCAGAAAAGTTGTCTTGGCAATTCCGATACGTGCCTTTACTTCTTCATCGCAATCCCATCTCTCATTAAGAGTTGCTCCCAGATATTTGAACTTAGACACTCTTTCAATTGTTTCGCCATGGACTGTGAGATTGATGTTAATATGTTCTTGCCTGCTGATGATCATCATTTTTGTTTTTGTGATGTTAATTCGCAATCCATAGCGTTCGCCAACTTCGGCAATACTGTCCAGCAAGTTCTGCAGCTCTTCAAGACTGTCAGCTAAAATTGCAGTGTCATCTGCGTATCGGATGTGTATATGTTAAAAAGTATGGGAGACAGCACGCATCCTTGTCGGACACCTTTAGCAATGTCGAACTCGTCCGTCATGAGGTCTTCTTTAATTCGGATTTCAGCACACTGACCCCAATACAGATGTTTTATTATTCTGATGTCCTTGTCATCAATACCTATTTCGCGTAATCTGTCAATCAATAAGTCATGTTTTACGTTATCAAATGCTTTCTGATAGTCGATAAAGCATATGAACACATTCCTGCGCTGGTCGTAACATTTCTGTACCAGAAGCTTCATCGAAAACAAGGCCTCTCGAGTACCCAGACCCTTTACAAAGCCAAATTGTGTTTCTCCGCTCATCTCTTCACATTTGTTATAGATTCTAGAATGAATTATACGTAGAAATACTTTAAGTGCATGGCTCATTAAGCTTATAAGTCTGTAATCGTCACAGCTCTTCGGGTTTGTTTTTTTGGGTATTGTAACAAATGTGGATTTGAGCCAGTCTTCGGGTAGGTGGCCGTCATCATATATTTTATTAAACAGATACGTAAGGAGTTTCACGTTGGTGCACTTCAGAACTTCAGCATATACGTTGTCAGGTCCTGGACTTTTACCGTTCTTTGTGGAGTTGATTGCTCTAGTGACCTCTGATTCTAGGATTCCCGGTCCACTTAATTGTTGCTGGTAGTTATTCTTGTTTTCGGTTCGTATATCTTTAAAAAGAGCCTCTCCATAGTTCTTCCAGGTCTCTTGTAGTTTGTCCCTCTCCAAGATAAGCTTTCCGGTTTCGTCCTTAATAGAGGGTAGCTTTGATTGTTTGTGACATCCACAGATTTGTTTGACCTTCTTATGGAAGTTAAACGAGTCGTGCAAGCCAAGCAAAAAAAAGAAAACTGGATAAGTTTAATGTTATAAACAATCGATTTTGGGTTATCTTTCCGTTTTAAAATGCACCCCTTTTAAAGGACCCCCTCATAAAATTTACTACCTGCCAATATAAAAGGGTATAATGATCCCATAGGGCTTTATAAATAGTTTGTCTATTATTAGAAAGGTATTAGCATTGTGAAAATAATGGGCTGACACAATTTAGGTTAGTACAAAAATCGTGTGCCAGTGTTATTAGGAAATAAGCTTCCCATTCCAGTCATCAAAACTGCCAGTTAAAAAAAAAATGTTTTGAGTGATATTATACAGGTTTGGCAAATAGTTAGAAGAAAAGAGAACGTCGTAGTGCACCTTCAGCTAAAGAGGCTGGAAATGCCTGGTCGCATCTTTGCCCTAACTAATGCGTTACGTTCTCTTTTTCCCGCTAAGAGGCTGATTGTAGTAACCATTTGCCCAACCTGTATGCGCGGCTCACGTGTTCGCAATCGCACCTGGCCCCTTGTTTTTTATTTATTTGAAACCTAATTGCGGCTTGCTAAAACCACTTGTAGCCAGTATCTAGCACAGCGCAGGATACAATTAATCATAAAACCTGAAAAATTAAATATGTTTGTATTTTGAATAAGTTTCTCGCTGTTTTACCGGGCATTACCTAATGCGAACAGTAAATATTGAAAATCCTGCTAATTATCTGACTCCAGTGGTTCCATAACGGGTTTTTAGACAAAAATGTCTGCAATATTCTGAATTAACTTTTTCGGATACACGATATTAAGGATAAAATCGTTTTGGGTGAGTAATAAAACGATGTTTTTATTGACTAAAACGATATTTTACAGCAAAATCTAAATTTAAACAATAAATTAGACATAATTTAGTCTGAAACCTGTTGGCTATTTTTGCAGCATGGTATCGAACACCAGGCATACAGGATGGCTCAAAATTATGTTTACGTCTTGATGAGGTACAAATCAGCCATTTTTTTAAATTTTTAATATGTAACTGGTGTACAGGGTCTTTGATTATATTTACGTGAACTCTAGAGCCAGAGATGGAAAGAAATCTTATATACAAAAGCTCTAGGGTTTTTCTTCTATTATCTTTTGAAGTTATCAGAAAAAACAAAGTCGCATCGGAAAATGAAAAAATATAGGCAACTTCAAGTTTTTTAAATGGAACACCCTGTATATTATGCGCTAAAATGAAACATCTTTTTTCCGTGATTCTAAATATATATATGTTGATGACATTTGGGTGAGCCATTTTTGACATATCTTAGCTTAAAATATAAATAAATTGGAAAAGAAGGTTGACGAATTTGTCAAGCAAACCATGGAAACAATTCTTAAGTTATTTTTTACGCTTTATGAATTGTTTTCATGGTTTGCTTGACAAATCCGTCAACCTTCTTTTCCAATTTATTTATATTTTAAGCTAAGATATGTCAAAAATGGCTCACCCAAATGTCATCAACATATATATATTTAGAATCACGGAAAAAAGATGTTTCATTTTAGCGCATAATATACAGGGTGTTCCATTTAAAAAACTTGAAGTTGCCTTCAAAAGATAATAGAAGAAAAACCCTAGAACTTTTGTCTATAAGATTTTTTTCCATCCCTAATAATAAAGGCTCTAGAGTTCACGTAAATATAATCAAAGACCCTGTACTGCCAGAACTAGTTATGATAGGGGAGAATTTTTTTCAATTTTTAGTAGCCCTATATTTTGTTGCTATTTTGATAATAATTATTGGAATATAAAGCTGCTTTATTTTTGTAAGGGATGTAAACAAAAAAAATCCCATTTTAAGGGGTAACTTCGTACATGGAAAGATCATATAAAAGGCAGTTGTTTTTAAGAAAACATATTTTTTTTTTTTGAGAAAGTGTTTTTAAGTTTGTAAAATTTTTGCAAAATAAATCCCATATCATATGATAATAAGTATGGTAAATATAAAAGCCTGGTTTTCTGTTATTTTCTAGCTTCTATGCTAACTTTCTGTAGGAATGTTTTTTTAAAACTTATATTAATTTCCTAAGTAATTATTAAAACATGTTTACTTCAATTTGGTGCAATTTAAAACAGGTGCCCGAATTTGGTAGAAGGATGCTACTTTTAGTTTCATATATTTTTTCAAAAATACCAGTCGTTTGAAAGATACATGGGAAAGTTCCAGAAGCCCTCGGTTCATCCTTTTTCCATCCGAAGCCTATTCCCTTTAAGAGGCTTCTTAAAGAGTTAAGACAACCATCAAACAGTTGTCTGTCTTTTAATTTCTTACTCAAAATTGTCAAAGTTACATGTTGTTCTAAAAAAAGTTACAGCTTAAGCAGAACTAATGTAAAATATTATAGTTTTTGGATAATACAACTTACTTGTTTCGTACATTCCATAAATAGTGTCACGGACAGAACTTATATCTAATCTTGACACATTTACAACTCTCTTTGAATGAGAACATTTCTTCTTGGTGATTCTAATATTTTATGTCCTTTAACTGTTGTTAAAACTGGGAGATATTCAATTTTAGTGCAGCTGCTACACGCTAAAAATTAGTAAAGTAGAAATAAAATATGTAGACCTTAACATGCTAGGGAAACTATTAGCTCTTTGCACCGGCTATTTAAATGCTTCGGCATTTTTCAGAAATAGTAAACCACGTAATCGACAGAGATTATGTGCACTTTTGTTGTTTATAAAACAACAGTTTTTTAATGCTATTTATGAAAAGATCTGGAGTTTTTGTTAAAAAATAGATGCACAACAACACGAAACCACAGAACAATAAAGGTTAGTTTTTCACGAAACGTAGGTCAACCTACGAGCGGGCGCCACCGCAGTTGACAGTTCTGTTGCCAACTGTCGGCCAATAAAATTCAAGTTATATTAATTTTTACAAGCTTAAATAAACAAAATATTTGCTATACGTGGGTTCGTATCAAAGAAGAATACTTTAAGTATGTACTACATTCAATATTGAATGAAATTTTAATATTTTTCCCCCAAATTTAATTTTCTCATGTTTTGTTACGGATTTAAAATTATCAGTTAATCGATGACGTGCATCGAAAATTGTTTTGCAAGAAGTATATATAATAATTGTTGGCAATGGCTACCTTCAGCCAAAATACATTTGTCAAAAATCCTTAAGTTTTTCAAAAGAACGCTGGCGTACTAATTAAAATTCTTTGATTAAAACCCATGTCGGGCATTTTCAATTGGATCACACTGTACGTTTTACGATCCGGGTGTAATTTATGTTAAAATATGTTGGCTTTGCCGTAATATGTAAACATTCTAAACTGTCCTAGTTCGCCAATTAGTACATTTGTTATAATATGTTTATAGTAATATCTATTTTTATATCTTTCGCCGTTTAAGGAATTGTAAATATCTAACAGAGAACATTGATCATAAACTACACGTGTCAAAGTCATTCGCTTATTACAGTTATATAGATTTTGCTTTTTTCTACAAATACGTAGTTAGCAAGCCCTTGTATCTTGTTAATTCCCGTAGAAAATCAACACCCTGTAGCTGTAATCGTTTTAAAAACGACTAGAAGATGTAATAACTAGCTTAATCAAAACGTCGAAAGCATGTGCTTTATTGTCAATGTAAAGGAAAAAACGTCGTGTCGAATCGGAGGAAGAATCCAGAAATAATTGACAGCTTCGGGGTCGGATAGACAATGACATCAACAGCTGTTTCGTGGTTTTTACCACTCGTCAGATTTAGTCAAATAGCGATAGCCTGGGTATACCAGCTCTAGCACAGTACTCGTAGTCTTTTAAGTTAGATTAAAAATCTTTCACTTCTTTTTAATTAGAGATACCTTTTCGATGACAGCTATTGAAAGTTTTTGGATTAATACTTGGTTTTATTTTGGTTTAGTTTTCTGGAAAAAATTTATTTTAATTTAGTTATTTTTGAAAAAAAATGCCATTCAGTTAAATCTTATATACAGGGCTGCCCAGAAGTCCGGAATAAAATGAATATATCCTTAACCTATAACTTTTGGCGATTCGAAATTCCGTCGACGGATTTTACCATCGTCTGGGAGCATGCCAAGTAGAGGGTGGAGGACATTTCCAGCATTTGCCACGTTAAACCACCTTTTTGTTGGGGTTTGTTTTGCTTTGTTACATTTTTATTTTTTTGACAAAATAAATAACAAATAACCCATAACTATTGTTAAGTCACAAAATGTCAGAACGTGAAACAATGAAGATTTCTTACCTTCAAAGGTAAAAAAAACATCAATGATTTATCATTTCCGCTTATTTAAATAGGAATTTTTTTTTAATTTTTAACAGTCGCCATTTTGAAATAGCTTGACGGAATCGCGCCAAAATTTATGAGCATACTGTACGAGATATTAGCTTTCAAATGATGTATTAAGCTGTATGTTTCCATTTAAAAAAAAAAGATCGATGTCGTCATATCTTTAACAAATGTCTATAAAAAAACAAACGAATAACGTCAAAATGTGAGCATATATAAAACTAAATTGACGTGTCCGAGCATTTTCCCCAAAAGTTACAGGTTAAGGCTATATTAATTTTATTCCGGACTTCTGGGCAGCCCTGTATATCTATATTTAAGCGCGGACCAGGATTCACCAGATAAGCAGAAAAAAAAACGAAAAATTGAACAAACAAAATTCAACCGGGTAGTGTGCCAGAAAACTGGCATCACAGTAATATTCAATTCAAAAAAATCTCAATTTTTCTTTTAAATTTTTTAATGTACGCTAATCTCTCTAGTTTATTGTCAATATTTCCAGGAATTTTGTATTTTAAAAAGCCACAATGAGTCCATGACATTCTGACGCAGCTCTGTTTGCAGGCACACAAAACTCCACAAATACGAATAAAGACTGGGGGCAAGAGGGCCCCCTCGGTGTCCCCCGACCACGTAAAGAGACAAAGGCTGACGAGCGTCGATTCAGATCCCCCTCAATTGTCGCCGCCCATCGACCCCCAGGTGTCGCCCTATCCTAAGAGGCCGCCGCCCTTGTCAAAAATGCCAAAGGTAAGATCTGACTACAATTTATTATCATATTTGTTTTTCTGTTTGGAACTTGTACACCGTAAGAGAGTAATCTCTCCCCTCCCTACTGTTATGTTGAATAATTGATTTGAAGTAACAAAAAAATTGAATGACATTATTGCAATAAATAGTTTTAAAAAGTCGTTGGCATTACAAGTGATCGCACAGTATACAGGCTGATCCAAATTGGGTGCGCAAGGGATCGAAACTCCATACTTGCAGTGTTCTACATCCAAAATTAATCATATTTCTCTCTATAAAGGTATGTCGAGAAATACCTCTTAAGGCCGCTACAGCCCCCCAAATGGAGTACCCTGAAGATAGTGTTCTTTAATTATCGGCGAAACTTGACATTTCAGTATAATAGCCAACTTTATGTGCTTAATTTAATTCTAAACTCGAAACTCTTTAAACATTTAAGCACATAAAGTTTACTATAACACTAGAATTTCAAGTTTCTATCTTGAATAGTTTCGTCGTTAACCCTGTATAGTCATATTATCTATCTACAGCTGTCGCTGACTTCCTGCTTTCAGCATGTGTCTGTCTTACCAGTCTTTTCATACGGGAGACCTCGTTTTCTTCGGCCTAATGTCCTCCATTCTGTGATCCGAAATATCGGAACTTCTTTCCCTGGTCTTTCTCTTCGGTATGAGTTATCACGTTATTCATTTGTCTCACTTCTTCTGTTCCTCTGACTCCACAACTTCTCCAAAATTCCATATCTTTAACTACGATTTGTGTCTTGTTCTTTTTATTTACTGTTACAAGTCCTGCAGTCTATTCTTTATTGCTTCTTCCATTGTTTCACTTTTCGAAAACCCAGCTTTTAAATTTGTTATTATTGCTTTTATCAGCAATGATGAATGTTTTACTTCCCAATCAGTCGCTTAAGGTGAAAAAAAGGGCACGTTTCATTTAACCAATAGTCTGCTGACTTTTGCTATTTGTCTCAAACTTTGAACAACCTATTTTCCCACCAATTTTCCCGAAGTCGTTTCTCCAAAATTCTGGGAAAGATTCTAGCAACATAACTTGATGACTCTGGAATTTCTGGACTATTTCCTTTCGTGTATAACTCCTGTTTGCCAGTCTTCGGGGAATACGCGTTAGCTTGTTAAACTTTGTTTGGTAGTTAATTTAAAAATTAATTATTGTTTCCTTTATTTCTGCTCCTCTCGCGATTTGTTTCTACACATTCGATTCATTTTCTTCCTTGGTTTTTCCCGCTATTACCTCACAGCCTTAATTAATTATCTAAAACAATTTCTGCATCTGTTCTTCTTCTGTAATTACTCGATTTTTATCTTTTATGGTTATATTTTCTTCTGTTTCATTCATTTAATCGTTGGTTAATGTCAGACGCGTCGTTCATTTTTTTTCTGTCTCGTTTATATTTATCAAAAATTTTCCGCCAACGATCACAGCTGATGGAAAACACGACTTTATTCGTTTTAAAAGTACTGTGAAATATGGTTTTCCTATTCTTGAATAACCAATCTGATCTGTATTATTATTTTTTTAATATTACCATTGAGAAATCCCTTTGGAGGTGGGCGACCCCATAATTTGGATTAGACTATATGTATACCCAGTAAACATATTAAAATGTGTCTGTAATTACACCTTTTACGTCTTCCTATTAAAAACAATTTGTGATACCAGTTCTCACAATACAATAATTTTTAATAGGCGTAGATAAACAATTATAAATATTTAAATATTTTTTTATGTAGATATGCTATATTTACGCTGCGTCACCGGTTTTAAATTCTTAATCTGATAAATAAAATTATTTTTATATTAAATCCTAATTCTGGATTTTTTTAAACAAAATTGTTAATTAACAGCGTTAATTTTAGAACTTTGCACCATTGTGGTACCTGGGAATGTTTCAGTGCTTTCGTTAATGTTGACGCACTTTTGCAGCCAGCGAACGTAAAATTTAATGCCAGAATTGCTTATTTATTTTAAATACATTTTATGTACAATATTCTAGCTCCGTTTGTTTCAGCTGGAAGAGCAATACCCGGCTACGCCATCGGACGCGCTGCGACGACAGCACCACCACGCTGCGTGAGAGGCCACCAACTTGCAATGAGTAATAAAAAAAGACTGACCTTAGGCCATACTTAAGAGAAACAAAAACGCTGGACAGGTGACCGGGACCGCTCTAAATGCAGACTGATTTACACAACTGAATTTTGTATATTGTGTTTTTTGCTACCGCTATTCTACCTACCGATTGAACTGGACGTTACTTTGTTCGTAGTGCGTTTGAGGGAGGGAGTATTTAAGGAAGATCGTTGAAAGTAATATTTGAGAAGTCCTAAAACGTGACATTGCTGTCAAAACTACACTGGCTTGCAAAACAAAATTGACAAGCGGTCGTCATTTTCGAAATTAACGGATCCAATTTTTTTGTGGGCTAGTGTAGCTTTGACATTTGGCCGCGCAAGAAAATTAAATACTTTTTCGCTCAATCAACCATAATATTTGTTTAAGTCGCACGTCTGCTACCTGGTGGAAATTCTTGGAAAGAACCACACCAAACCTGATAGTTTTTAAGCTCGAGTACCTTTGCCAGTGACGTCTAAGAAAAAGGGCTTTTACTGAATGTTTTAGCTCATTTAATCTAATATTTTTTACAGTGTTTCCAAAAAGGTGCACGCTAGTGTTCTCTGTACTAGACTTTCTTTAAAGCGAATAAATTTGTGGGGAATTTTGGAAATGAAGATTTTGACTTCAAGCTGGATTTGGCATGTCCCACCCAGCTAAAATATTTTTCCGAATGCAGTGTTGCCGCTTCCCCTAGAAAGTTATTAATTATTTCCCCGACACCTATCCATTTTCGATTTATTAATTGATTATTTTTATTTTTGGGAAGACATGACCTCCAACGAAGGCCAATATTTTTGAACTTTGAGACACTAAGACACTGAAATTTGGTCGGGAGAAAAACGTGATTAAAAAATACAGGTTAAAATTGATTTTTTCCACCTGCTGATTTTAAAAAGCTCCTGATATTTGTTCTTCATTCGTGGATACAAACTCGCAACGAGAATTTCAGTGCCTGAGTTCAAAAATATCAACATTTGTTGCAGGTCCTGTTTTTCGGAAAAAAAGAAACGGGAATTAATTAATATCTGAAAAACGGTGACAGACACAGATATAGGAAATTAATATGATGGAAAGTTGTTAAGAAACTACTAGAGATTTTAAAAATAAGTTAATATTAATGGCGTCCCGTTTGAAAAATCAAAGTTGCGACTACTTTCTACAGGAAGCGGCTACACCGCTTCGTCGCTGGGTAGGGCAAGTCGTTTAATGTAAAAAAAACAATGTTTGGAGCGTCATAAAGGTCTACAACCCCGTATGCGTCTCCAATGCGATTCAGTAAAAGCCCCTGATCCGCCGGCACTGAGCCAAGGAACGGACGACTATGAGTAGTTATAAAAGCTTAAGTATAAAATTAGATACGAAAATGTGAAATTGTACAGATTTTTATTATTCTCATAACTATTTGCTATAATATACTGTAATGTTAATCGATGGGAATTCCTGTGATTGTAAAGATGTAAGAGTATATACATTGTAACTTTACAACGGTACCGACACACATTTATACGGTCATCCAAATCAAGCTTTAGCTGAAGGGTGCAAGTCAATATTACTGTTACGCCACTGACTCTCGCTCGCAATTGTACAGCTTCACTGGTGAGGGTTTGTTCCTGTATTTATTAGTTGGTATGTTTCCGTCGACATAAGGAAGACATTGTTTATAAAAATCGACCATAACACGAAATCACTGAAAAAATAAACATATTCACTCTTAGTTAGTTACATTGTTACTGTAAATTAATACTGGGAAGAGGGTGCTGTCCAGATAATTAAGGGATTGAAATGTAGCCCATACTTGCAGTGGTGTAATGTAAATAAATCAATCAAGTGTTCCTCCACAGATTTAATAAAAAAAAACGGGGTTGTTATGTTACCTACATGTTTCGGGCGTCTAGACGTCCATCTTCAGGTGATACCAAAATCGAGTTGAATACAATATAAAATTTTCATACCATCAACATGACACCATTCACAATTTAACTTGCTGGTTTACTACGTTTTCTTTAATTTAGTTGTACTCATTAATTTGAGGCTCCAACTCCAAAAAAATTTTAATCAACTCTATTTTGGTATCCCCTGAAGATGGACGTCTAGACGCCCGAAACATGTAGAGAACATAACAACCCCGTTTTTTTATTAAATTTTTGGAGGAGGACTTGATTGTTTTATTTAAATTAAGGGGTTGTTAAAGATGTATGTTTCATAAAAGCAGGAAACTTAAATTTAAATATTTGTCAAAAATTGGAACTTTTAGGAAGTCCCCTTATAACTGTAAAATATTGTTGTTATTGTCTGGAAAGTTACATTTTTCCGCACTAGTGCTGAAGGTTTTGTCAATTCTTTCTAACTTTTCTCGCGCTTGTTAAAAATACATTGTAGCTATCTAGCAAGTGCGGGAAGTATATTTTTCGCACGCGACTGAAGTTTGCCGAGTATCACTTTCCGCACCTGTTAGCTTATATAAAGTCGGAGGTGTTTAGGTTTGTTCATTTCAAATGCCTCTCGAATTCGTTCTTTATATCATCGCGACTGTGGCTGGTAAGCGATTTAGGTTTCATATTAACATAACCCCATAAGGAATAGTCCATGCTCGTCAGATCAGGCCATCTGGCAGGCCAATTAATTGGTACCTCTTAAACGTTAAGAATTATTATTTTACAGTTATAATAAGGGAGTATTCTAAAAATTACATCTTTAACAACCCATCCAAAGTTTTTCTTTTATCTATGATAGTTAATGAGATATCAAAGAACTACACACATTTTTGGTGGATTGGTAGCTTCAGCTAAGGGCACTTTTCTATATATGGTATGTTTTGCAGTGCTGGAGATGAGTTGGCGAGACAAAAGCCACGTTTCAGAATATCTTAGTTTCACTTCGAACTTTACTTCTTTACACGGAAATACCCCATGCCAACTAATAAATTGGTTCAGTTTTTGCGGCACAACACTGACATTATGCGACCACAGAAAAGCTGACAGCCGAGAAACCTTGACAATACTTTTGGATCAGACATTTCAACGTCCACACCGCGCTAATCCTGGTTGTTAGTTCGTCTGTGCTGCACACTGTAATGTAGCATCGTCTGCAGATGAACTATCGCTGACATTGCTCTTGGAGGTGATCTTGCATCATATATTCATTCAAACGGCATAGTTTCAAATCCATTTTAAAGTTCCTTTTTGTATACAGCATCTTGTGAACCCCTTGTTAAATGTCTCGGAGTGTGATAATTAAATTAATTACCATTATTATTGTACTCGAAGCGATCAGCTCACCTTTGAAACCATTTTTTACTTTATATTGTCTAAAATGTAACGCTCGTTTCTCTTCCTTGGGGCCTGGACTCGCTAATAACTTTAAAGCCCCGCCATTTTGAAATTTATGCTGCTAAGGGAGGCAAATTGACTATTGTTTCCCTTAGGATATTAATAAATACCCAATTAAATAAAAAGACACGTTCGAACTCGATAAATAGAATATATTTTTACTGTATGTACAATGTACCTACTACCTTTAAGAACGCAGGCTAAAAAGAGGAGAAATGGTGATTTTTACAGCAAAAAAACTTTAGGATTGTGTATAGGAGATGTCCCTTCTATCTCTATACTCTGCAGCATATTTCTCACCATTCAAATTCCATTCCAGGAGTTTCAGTAGGACTTGGAGGTCTATTCTCCAATCACGATTAAAGACTGTCGCATGAAACTTAGTCCTGACTGTGTGCTACCAGGTACTTTCTGCTCAATGCATTTTAAGATCTCTAGAGCGTGAGTGGCGCGCGACTGTTACTTTGTATAACGCTTAAGTCTGAATCCACATGCATCCGTTATCACGGATCATCAATAACCAATTAAATATGTTTTGGGGGCTGACAGATATTTGATTGGCTATTGATGATAACAACGGATGCTTGTGGAGTCGGACTAAGAGGAGGGTGGCAGTCATAGCCGTAATGAAAGTTGCGCACCATTATTGTTCGTTTTAGTGGGTGCCGCGACTGTCTAGCGCTATGCTGTGACACCATTGAGTCGATCGTACTTAGGAAGCACCCTGTGTATCTCTGCATACGACATTTTGTTATTGAGTTCAAGAACAGGCCCCCGTACGCAGTGGCGTAACTAAGGGCATGTGCGCCCCCCCCCCCCCCCTCAAAATTTTGAAAGCGCCCTGCTATTTTGCACCTGTCTGAATCCTTCACACTTACACTATAGTAAAAAATATTGTCATTTGTAAGCGTTGTTTAATATAGAAGGTATTGTAGAGAACAAAGAACAATTTTTTGTTGTTAAAATAATGAAGTTTTAAAATAATGTACTGTAACTTGACTTGAGGGGGCGCCCCCCCCCCCGCAATGCGGGGGCGGTTTTTACGCCACTGCCCGTACGCTAATTTTGTTTCTCAAAATATGCTATGGAAATCAGTGGTAGGGAATGCGATTGGATGAACAATTTTTTGTAGCTGTCTAGGTAAATAACATAAACTAAATGTACATGTAAGGGTAAAACCATGGATTGTAATTAGACGGGGGTCGAGAAAGAGCGACTAGATTAAGGATAAAGTGTATGAATCACAATATTTGTTTAAATAAAAGTCGTTTTTATTATCACATTAGTTTTTTTTATTTCTCCAATTACTAGTGTTTTTCAAACCCGAAAAAGCACAGAATGGCTACGAGGTTACACCCCCGTCTGGAATAGGGCAGGCGGATCTAACTAGCATACCGACAGGTCGCTGGCGTGAAAAAAAATTTTTGCCAAGTTTAAAAACAGTAATTTGTTTTTGAAACTCGAAAAAAGTGGTCTCAAAAATTGTTGACCAAAAAAGCACAAAATCGCTGCGCAGTAGTTAACGGTAGCTCCTAGGGCTGCGCAGTAGATTCTCTCCACCCCCTACGAGGATACACCCCCGTCTGGAATAGGGCAGGCGGATCTAACTAGCATACCGACAGGTCGCTAGCGTGAAAAAAAATTTTTGCCAAGTTTAAAAACAGTAATTTGTTTTTGAAACTCGAAAAAAGTGGTCTCAAAAATTGTTGACCAAAAAAGCACAAAATCGCTGCGCAGTAGTTAACGGTAGCTCCTAGGGCTGCGCAGTAGATTCTCTCCACCCCCTACGAGGATACACCCCCGTCTGGGATAGGGCAGGCGGATCTAACTAGCATACCGACAGGTCGCTAGCGTCAAAAAAATTTTTTGCCAAGTTTAAAAACAGTAATTTGTTTTTGAAACTCGAAAAAAGTGGTCTCAAAAATTGTTGACCAAAAAAGCACAAAATCGCTGCGCAGTAGTTAACGGTAGGTCCTAGGGCTGCGCAGTAGATTCTCGCCACCCCCTACGAGAATACACCCCCGTCTGGAATAAGGCAGGCGGTTCTAACTAGCATACCGACAGGTCGCTCGCGTAAAAAAAAATTTTAGTAGTAGAGCTTAACTAAGTGGAGTTTAGGTAGAGCTTAGCTAAGTGGGGTTTAAGTAGAGCTTATCTAAGTGGAGTTTAAGTAGAGCTTAGCTAAGTGGAGTTTAAGTAAAGTTTAACTAAGTAGAGCTTAACTAAGTGGAGTTTAAGTGGAGCTTAACTAAGTGGAGTTTAAGTGGAGCTTAGCTAAGTGGAGTTTAAGTAGAGCTTAACTAAGTGGAGTTTAAGTGGAGCTTAACTAAGTGGAGTTTAAGTAGAGCTTAGCTAAGTGGAGTTTAACTAAGTAGAGCTTAGCTAAGCTCTACTTAAACTCGACTTCTAAGCTCTACTTAAACTTCACTTAGCTAAGCTGTACTTAAACTCCACTTAGTTAAGCTCTACCTACCAAAAACGCACAAAATCGCTGCGCAGTAGTTAACGGTAGGTCCTAGGGCTGCGCAGTAGATTCTCTCCACCCCCTACGAGGCTGCACCCCCGTCTGGAATAGGGCAGGCGGATCTAACTAGCATACCGACAGGTCGCTAGCGTGAAAAAAAATGTTTGCCAAGTTTAAAAACAGTAATGTGTTTTTGAAACTCGAAAAAAGTGGTCTCAAAAATTGTTGACCAAAAAAGCACAAAATCGCTGCGCAGTAGTTAACGGTAGCTCCTAGGGCTGCGCAGTAGATTCTCTCCACCCCCTACGAGGATACACCCCCGTCTGGGATAGGGCAGGCGGATCTAACTAGCATACCGACAGGTCGCTAGCGTGAAAAAAAAATTTTGCCAAGTTTAAAAACAGTAATGTGTTTTTGAAACTCGAAAAAAGTGGTCTCAAAAATTGTTGACCAAAAAAGCACAAAATCGCTGCGCAGTAGTTAACGGTAGCTCCTAGGGCTGCGCAGTAGTGTTGTGGTATTCGCCACGTGGAAATCGGCTATAAAAAGCGCGATTTCACTGCGAATAGCCAGTCGGTGCAGAACCATAGAACAGTAAATAGCTAAAAGTGTTTGGAGCATTATTTCTGGGTTTTAAAATCTGCATAAGTCTTTTTCTTTGGACGAACGTCACCATAAAATTTGCCAGTTGATCTTGGAGCTTCCGGAGACCTGGGTATGTCAGAAGGGCATACGTGAACCTGAAGATAAAAGCAAGGCGTTGCTGAAGAAGCACCGGCGGAGAGACGCCGTAGTCGAGCCCGATACTGTGAGGAAACAGTGGTTCCTGGCCGTCTTAGAAGTTTATCCTGGAATACGGATAGATTTTGCAAAGCACCTAGGGGGAAAACGTCGCTCACGATCGTCGGAGGAGGGCCAATCGTTTCGAGCACCATTCCGCCTAGAGAATTAATTTCAAGAAGACAAACTACGATCACCAGCCATCGCCGACGTTGCCAACATTGGATGACCCATGCCATAACCGTAGCAGCTGACGCCATCGCCAGGGAAGCGTATACAATACTCTACCACCTGGGCATAACCTGCACCAGGTCGGCAGACGAAGAAAACTTAGCGGCAACGAATTTTGAGAAGGAAAACTACGATCACCAGCCATCGCCGACGTTGCCAACATTGGATGACCCATGCCATAACCGTAGCAGCTGACGCCATCGCCAGGGAAGCGTATACAATACTCTACCACCTGGGCATAACCTGCACCGGGTCGGCAGACGAAGAAAACTTAGTGGCAAACGAAATTTGAGAAGAATAATTACGATTACCAGCCATCGCCGACGTCGCCCACATTGGACGAGCCGTGCCATAGCCGAAATAGCCGACGCCATCGTCGAGGAGGAGACTACAATAGTTTACCACCTGGGCATACCCTGCACCAGGTTGGCAAGACACGAAAACTACGTGGCGGAAAAACTTATAAAAGAAATACTGCGATAATCCGACATAGCCGGCGTTGCCAGCATTGTACGGACCGTGCCACATCTACAAAAGCCGACGCCATCGCCAGAGAGGCGTGTGCAAGCGAATACCCCCTGGGCATAACCTGCACCAGGTTGGCGGAAGACGAAAACCACGTGGCAAACGTGATTTTCGGTCAGATAACGAAAGACAAGCGACGCCAAGAGCTGGACGGTGTGGCCACACCTCCAGTACCTAGTGCCAACCCCGAAGCACCGAGAATAAGGTTCTACCACCTGGGCCTAACCTGCCCCAGGTCGGCAGCGAAGAAGCCGAGTACGGCAAACACTGCAGTGACCGGAATAATGGCACTACCCAGTGAAAACCCTCCAGCCCGGACGGCGGAGGACGAAGAAGAACACGACATGCTCTCAAATACCGAGGCCGTCCCCAGGAAAGGACCTGGTGCGGTCTCAAACTGCCCTACACAGATCGCCGCCCCTGAGATATTGACTGAGCTGAGCCGCGGTGCCGTCAGGGATATGCCCCTCGAAGGAGGAAGCGAAGGCGAACTGTGCCAGGACAGTAGATTCTCTCCACCCCCTACGAGGATACACCCCCGTCTGGAATAGGGCAGGCGGATCTAACTAGCATACCGACAGGTCGCTAGCGTCAAAAAAAATTTTTGCCAAGTTTAAAAACAGTAATGTGTTTTTGAAACTCGAAAAAAGTGGTCTCAAAAATTGTTGACCAAAAAAGCACAAAATCGCTGCGCAGTAGTTAACGGTAGCTCCTAGGGCTGCGCAGTAGATTCTCTCCACCCCCTACGAGGATATACCCCCGTCTGGAATAGGGCAGGCGGATCTAACTAGCATACCGACAGGTCGCTAGCGTCAAAAAAAATTTTTGCCAAGTTTAAAAACAGTAATGTGTTTTTGAAACTCGAAAAAAGTGGTCTCAAAAATTGTTGACCAAAAAAGCACAAAATCGCTGCGCAGTAGTTAACGGTAGGTCCTAGGGCTGCGCAGTAGATTCTCGCCACCCCCTACGAGGGTACACCCCCGTCTGGATTAGGGCAGGCGGATCTAACTAGCATACCGACAGGTCGCTAGCGTGAAAAAAAATTTTTGCCAAGTTTAAAAACAGTAATTTGTTTTTGAAACTCGAAAAAAGTGGTCTCAAAAATTGTTGACCAAAAAAGCACAAAATCGCTGCGCAGTAGTTAACGGTAGGTCCTAGGGCTGCGCAGTAGATTCTCGCCACCCCCTACGAGGATACACCCCCGTCTGGAATAGGGCAGGCGGATCTAACTAGCATACCGACAGGTCGCTAGCGTGAAAAAAAATTTTTGCCAAGTTTAAAAACAGTAATTTGTTTTTGAAACTCGAAAAAAGTGGTCTCAAAAATTGTTGACCAAAAAAGCACAAAATCGCTGCGCAGTAGTTAACGGTAGCTCCTAGGGCTGCGCAGTAGATTCTCTCCACCCCCTACGAGGATACACCCCCGTCTGGGATAGGGCAGGCGGATCTAACTAGCATACCGACAGGTCGCTAGCGTCAAAAAAAATTTTTGCCAAGTTTAAAAACAGTAATTTGTTTTTGAAACTCGAAAAAAGTGGTCTCAAAAATTGTTGACCAAAAAAGCACAAAATCGCTGCGCAGTAGTTAACGGTAGCTCCTAGGGCTGCGCAGTAGATTCTCTCCACCCCCTACGAGGATACACCCCCGTCTGGAATAGGGCAGGCGGATCTAACTAGCATACCGACAGGTCGCTAGCGTCAAAAAAATTTTTTGCCAAGTTTAAAAACAGTAATTTGTTTTTGAAACTCGAAAAAAGTGGTCTCAAAAATTGTTGACCAAAAAAGCACAAAATCGCTGCGCAGTAGTTAACGGTAGGTCCTAGGGCTGCGCAGTAGATTCTCGCCACCCCCTACGAGGATACACCCCCGTCTGGAATAGGGCAGGCGGATCTAACTAGCATACCGACAGGTCGCTAGCGTGAAAAAAAATTTTTGCCAAGTTTAAAAACAGTAATGTGTTTTTGAAACTCGAAAAAAGTGGTCTCAAAAATTGTTGACCAAAAAAGCACAAAATCGCTGCGCAGTAGTTAACGGTAGCTCCTAGGGCTGCGCAGTAGATTCTCTCCACCCCCTACGAGGATACACCCCCGTCTGGAATAGGGCAGGCGGATCTAACTAGCATACCGACAGGTCGCTAGCGTCAAAAAAAATTTTTGCCAAGTTTAAAAACAGTAATGTGTTTTTGAAACTCGAAAAAAGTGGTCTCAAAAATTGTTGACCAAAAAAGCACAAAATCGCTGCGCAGTAGTTAACGGTAGCTCCTAGGGCTGCGCAGTAGATTCTCTCCACCCCCTACGAGGATACACCCCCGTCTGGGATAGGGCAGGCGGATCTAACTAGCATACCGACAGGTCGCTAGCGTCAAAAAAATTTTTAGCCAAGTTTAAAAACAGTAATTTGTTTTTGAAACTCGAAAAAAGTGGTCTCAAAAATTGTTGACCAAAAAAGCACAAAATCGCTGCGCAGTAGTTAACGGTAGGTCCTAGGGCTGCGCAGTAGATTCTCGCCACCCCCTACGAGGATACACCCCCGTCTGGAATAGGGCAGGCGGATCTAACTAGCATACCGACAGGTCGCTAGCGTGAAAAAAAATTTTTGCCAAGTTTAAAAACAGTAATGTGTTTTTGAAACTCGAAAAAAGTGGTCTCAAAAATTGTTGACCAAAAAAGCAAAAAATCGCTGCGCAGTAGTTAACGGTAGCTCCTAGGGCTGCGCAGTAGATTCTCTCCACCCCCTACGAGGCTACACCCCCGTCTGGAATAGGGCAGGCGGATCTAACTAGCATACCGACAGGTCGCTAGCGTCAAAAAAAATTTTTGCCAAGTTTAAAAACTAATGTGTTTTTGAAACTCGAAAAAAGTGGTCTCAAAAATTGTTGACCAAAAAAGCACAAAATCGCTGCGCAGTAGTTAACGGTAGGTCCTAGGGCTGCGCAGTAGATTCTCGCCACCCCCTACGAGGATACACCCCCGTCTGGAATAGGGCAGGCGGATCTAACTAGCATACCGACAGGTCGCTAGCCTGAAAAAAAATTTTTGCCAAGTTTAAAAACAGTAATTTGTTTTTGAAACTCGAAAAAAGTGGTCTCAAAAATTGTTGACCAAAAAAGCACAAAATCGCTGCGCAGTAGTTAACGGTAGCTCCTAGGGCTGCGCAGTAGATTCTCTCCACCCCCTACGAGGATACACCCCCGTCTGGGATAGGGCAGGCGGATCTAACTAGCATACCGACAGGTCGCTAGCGTCAAAAAAATTTTTTGCCAAGTTTAAAAACAGTAATTTGTTTTTGAAACTCGAAAAAAGTGGTCTCAAAAATTGTTGACCAAAAAAGCACAAAATCGCTGCGCAGTAGTTAACGGTAGGTCCTAGGGCTGCGCAGTAGATTCTCGCCACCCCCTACGAGGATACACCCCCGTCTGGAATAGGGCAGGCGGATCTAAATAGCATACCGACAGGTCGCTAGCGTGAAAAAAAATTTTTGCCAAGTTTAAAAACAGTAATGTGTTTTTGAAACTCGAAAAAAGTGGTCTCAAAAATTGTTGACCAAAAAAGCACAAAATCGCTGCGCAGTAGTTAACGGTAGCTCCTAGGGCTGCGCAGTAGATTCTCTCCACCCCCTACGAGGATATACCCCCGTCTGGAATAGGGCAGGCGGATCTAACTAGCATACCGACAGGTCGCTAGCGTCAAAAAAAATTTTTGCCAAGTTTAAAAACAGTAATGTGTTTTTGAAACTCGAAAAAAGTGGTCTCAAAAATTGTTGACCAAAAAAGCACAAAATCGCTGCGCAGTAGTTAACGGTAGGTCCTAGGGCTGCGCAGTAGATTCTCGCCACCCCCTACGAGGATACACCCCCGTCTGGAATAGGGCAGGCGGATCTAACTAGCATACCGACAGGACGCTAGCGTGAAAAAAAATTTTTGCCAAGTTTAAAAACAGTAATTTGTTTTTGAAACTCGAAAAAAGTGGTCTCAAAAATTGTTGACCAAAAAAGCACAAAATCGCTGCGCAGTAGTTAACGGTAGGTCCTAGGGCTGCGCAGTAGATTCTCGCCACCCCCCACGAGGATACACCCCCGTCTGGAATAGGGCAGGCGGATCTAACTAGCATACCGACAGGTCGCTAGCGTGAAAAAAAATTTTTGCCAAGTTTAAAAACAGTAATTTGTTTTTGAAACTCGAAAAAAGTGGTCTCAAAAATTGTTGACCAAAAAAGCACAAAATCGCTGCGCAGTAGTTAACGGTAGCTCCTAGGGCTGCGCAGTAGATTCTCTCCACCCCCTACGAGGGTACACCCCCGTCTGGGATAGGGCAGGCGGATCTAACTAGCATACCGACAGGTCGCTAGCGTCAAAAAAATTTTTTGCCAAGTTTAAAAACAGTAATTTGTTTTTGAAACTCGAAAAAAGTGGTCTCAAAAATTGTTGACCAAAAAAGCACAAAATCGCTGCGCAGTAGTTAACGGTAGGTCCTAGGGCTGCGCAGTAGATTCTCGCCACCCCCTACGAGGATACACCCCCGTCTGGAATAGGGCAGGCGGATCTAACTAGCATACCGACAGGTCGCTAGCGTGAAAAAAAATTTTTGCCAAGTTTAAAAACAGTAATTTGTTTTTGAAACTCGAAAAAAGTGGTCTCAAAAATTGTTGACCAAAAAAGCACAAAATCGCTGCGCAGTAGTTAACGGTAGCTCCTAGGGCTGCGCAGTAGATTCTCTCCACCCCCTACGAGGATACACCCCCGTCTGGGATAGGGCAGGCGGATCTAACTAGCATACCGACAGGTCGCTGGCGTGAAAAAAAATTTTTGCCAAGTTTAAAAACAGTAATTTGTTTTTGAAACTCGAAAAAAGTGGTCTCAAAAATTGTTGACCAAAAAAGCACAAAATCGCTGCGCAGTAGTTAACGGTAGCTCCTAGGGCTGCGCAGTAGATTCTCTCCACCCCCTACGAGGATACACCCCCGTCTGGAATAGGGCAGGCGGATCTAACTAGCATACCGACAGGTCGCTAGCGTCAAAAAAAATTTTTGCCAAGTTTAAAAACAGTAATTTGTTTTTGAAACTCGAAAAAAGTGGTCTCAAAAATTGTTGACCAAAAAAGCACAAAATCGCTGCGCAGTAGTTAACGGTAGCTCCTAGGGCTGCGCAGTAGATTCTCTCCACCCCCTACGAGGATACACCCCCGTCTGGGATAGGGCAGGCGGATCTAACTAGCATACCGACAGGTCGCTAGCGTCAAAAAAATTTTTTGCCAAGTTTAAAAACAGTAATTTGTTTTTGAAACTCGAAAAAAGTGGTCTCAAAAATTGTTGACCAAAAAAGCACAAAATCGCTGCGCAGTAGTTAACGGTAGGTCCTAGGGCTGCGCAGTAGATTCTCGCCACCCCCCACGAAGATACACCCCCGTCTGAAATAGGGCAGGCTGATCTAACTAGCATACCGGCAGGTCGCTGGCGTGAAAAAAAATTTTTGCCAAGTTTAAAAACAGTAATTTGTTTTTGAAACTCGAAAAAAGTGGTCTCAAAAATTGTTGACCAAAAAAGCACAAAATCGCTGCGCAGTAGTTAACGGTAGCTCCTAGGGCTGCGCAGTAGATTCTCTCCACCCCCTACGAGGATATACCCCCGTCTGGAATAGGGCAGGCGGATCTAACTAGCATACCGACAGGTCGCTAGCGTCAAAAAAATTTTTGCCAAGTTTAAAAACAGTAATGTGTTTTTGAAACTCGAAAAAAGTGGTCTCAAAAATTGTTGACCAAAAAAGCACAAAATCGCTGCGCAGTAGTTAACGGTAGGTCCTAGGGCTGCGCAGTAGATTCTCGCCACCCCCTACGAGGATACACCCCCGTCTGGAATAGGGCAGGCGGATCTAACTAGCATACCGACAGGTCGCTAGCGTAAAAAAAAATTTTTGCCAAGTTTAAAAACAGTAATGTGTTTTTGAAACTCGAAAAAAGTGGTCTCAAAAATTGTTGACCAAAAAAGCACAAAATCGCTGCGCAGTAGTTAACGGTAGCTCCTAGGGCTGCGCAGTAGATTCTCTCCACCCCCTACGAGGATATACCCCCGTCTGGAATAGGGCAGGCGGATCTAACTAGCATACCGACAGGTCGCTAGCGTCAAAAAAAATTTTTGCCAAGTTTAAAAACAGTAATTTGTTTTTGAAACTCGAAAAAAGTGGTCTCAAAAATTGTTGACCAAAAAAGCACAAAATCGCTGCGCAGTAGTTAACGGTAGCTCCTAGGGCTGCGCAGTAGATTCTCTCCACCCCCTACGAGGATACACCCCCGTCTGGGATAGGGCAGGCGGATCTAACTAGCATACCGACAGGTCGCTAGCGTCAAAAAAATTTTTTGCCAAGTTTAAAAACAGTAATTTGTTTTTGAAACTCGAAAAAAGTGGTCTCAAAAATTGTTGACCAAAAAAGCACAAAATCGCTGCGCAGTAGTTAACGGTAGGTCCTAGGGCTGCGCAGTAGATTCTCGCCACCCCCTACGAGGATACACCCCCGTCTGGAATAGGGCAGGCGGATCTAACTAGCATACCGACAGGTCGCTGGCGTGAAAAAAATTTTTTGCCAAGTTTAAAAACAGTAATTTGTTTTTGAAACTCGAAAAAAGTGGTCTCAAAAATTGTTGACCAAAAAAGCACAAAATCGCTGCGCAGTAGTTAACGGTAGCTCCTAGGGCTGCGCAGTAGATTCTCTCCACCCCCTACGAGGATACACCCCCGACTGGAATAGGGCAGGCGGATCTAACTAGCATACCGACAGGTCGCTAGCGTGAAAAAAAAATTTTGCCAAGTTTAAAAACAGTAATGTGTTTTTGAAACTCGAAAAAAGTGGTCTCAAAAATTGTTGACCAAAAAAGCACAAAATCGCTGCGCAGTAGTTAACGGTAGGTCCTAGGGCTGCGCAGTAGATTCTCGCCACCCCCTACGAGGATACACCCCCGTCTGGAATAGGGCAGGCGGATCTAACTAGCATACCGACAGGTCGCTAGCGTGAAAAAAAATTTTTGCCAAGTTTAAAAACAGTAATTTGTTTTTGAAACTCGAAAAAAGTGGTCTCAAAAATTGTTGACCAAAAAAGCACAAAATCGCTGCGCAGTAGTTAACGGTAGGTCCTAGGGCTGCGCAGTAGATTCTCGCCACCCCCTACGAGGATACACCCCCGTCTGGAATAGGGCAGGCGGATCTAACTAGCATACCGACAGGTCGCTAGCGTGAAAAAAAATTTTTGCCAAGTTTAAAAACAGTAATTTGTTTTTGAAACTCGAAAAAAGTGGTCTCAAAAATTGTTGACCAAAAAAGCACAAAATCGCTGCGCAGTAGTTAACGGTAGCTCCTAGGGCTGCGCAGTAGATTCTCTCCACCCCCTACGAGGATACACCCCCGCCTGGGATAGGGCAGGCGGATCTAACTAGCATACCGACAGGTCGCTAGCGTCAAAAAAATTTTTTGCCAAGTTTAAAAACAGTAATTTGTTTTTGAAACTCGAAAAAAGTGGTCTCAAAAATTGTTGACCAAAAAAGCACAAAATCGCTGCGCAGTAGTTAACGGTAGGTCCTAGGGCTGCGCAGTAGATTCTCGCCACCCCCTACGAGGATACACCCCCGTCTGGAATAGGGCAGGCGGATCTAACTAGCATACCGACAGGTCGCTAGCGTCAAAAAAAATGTTTGCCAAGTTTAAAAACAGTAATTTGTTTTTGAAACTCGAAAAAAGTGGTCTCAAAAATTGTTGACCAAAAATGGTTTGATAATTGATGGCTTGACGATTGATGGCTTTCTATAATCTTGGCAAAAAATGTTTTTGACGCTAGCGACGTGTCGGATGCTAGTTAAGATAGATTTGCCCTATTCCAAACGGGGGTGTATCCTCGTGGGGGGTGGGAAAACCTACTGCGCAGGCCTAGGACTATATTTTCTTGGTTTTACGACGACTAGTGTCTAAGAGTGAAACACTTCAGTACATTTTTAACCTTTATTCAATACAAAAATTACATTGTCATGGTATATTTTTAAGTGACTATTATACGGCACGTGGTTTTCGCTTAAAAAATTAATTTAATTGAACACAGACATTGTGATAGGGGGCTATTTAGACAATTAAAGTCACCGCTTTAGATTTTCAGCGATTTGACCCTGAAGTAAAACGTTTTTTATATTTTTTAAGCGAAAACCATGCGTCGGACGAAAGAAAATCAAGAGATCAAATTTGCTCAGAAATGAATGAAGATTTTAAAAATGATTTTTATTTAAGAAGAAAGCAGTGGCGTACCATTATTTTCTCCAAAATTGTTAAATGCAAAACCCGTACAGACGCCACTGGTAAAAATAATAAAATTGTTTGTACATCAGAAAATGCTCCTTAATGTATAGAAGATGTGTACCAAATTTCATAAAGATATTATAATAGTATCACAGTTATTATTAAAAAATAGATTATTTTTTTGAAAACTTTAACACCCTGTATCTCAAAAGTTAAGACCTTTAGGACATACGTTCATATGAAGTTTTTTTCTTAAAATGTATCGAGGAATCACCTCCTTAAATATTAGCATGTCATTAAGGAACACCCTGTATACAGGGTGATTCAAAAGTACTTCGACAAACTTCGGGAGGTAATTGCCGGCAATATTTCAAGATGAAAAGTTCTTATAAACAGTGGTCCCTGGCGACTTCGTTACGGAGATGCAGGGTGTTGAAATGTTAGAAGGAATGGTAATAATTTTTAAATAACTCCTTAACGAGTAATTTTTTTTTATGAAATTTGGTGAATTAAATAAGCATCTCAGGACACTTATTTTCAAAGTAAAACACATTCGTAAATTTAACCAGTGGCGTCGGTACAAAATGTGGCTATCATATTTTTTGTGGAAACTATGCCTAACCTAACCACACCACTGACTTATTTGATTTTAACTTTTTTTTTATGAATCCCCCATTCAATTACAACAAAAAAGTTCACGTGTGTTATTTTGCTACGAGGGCCAGTTTAATGTCAAATGATTATTTTATTTGACTATACACAAATATTAAAAAATATGTTTTAAATTCAAAGATTTATTCCTAACCTAACCACACCACTGACTTATTTGATTTTAACTTTTTTTTTATGAATCCCCCATTCAATTACAACAAAAAAGTTCACGTGTGTTATTTTGCTACGAGGGCCAGTTTAATGTCAAATGATTATTTTATTTGACTATACACAAATATTAAAAAATATGTTTTAAATTCAAAGATTTATTATGTAAGGGGTAAGGTATAATTAAATAAGTGCGTTGCAAAAATTAAATGATTTTTAAATAAATTGTTCAAAATGTCCACCTTCAGCCAAGATGCAGGCATCTAATCTCCTTTGCATGGAATCTCGTACGCGTGCTAAGATATCTGGTCTGTTTCTTATTGCCTCAAAACCATCGATTATTCGGTTTCTTAGCACTTCTGCATTTTCGACTGGCGTCTTGTAAACGATTGACTTCAAATGTCCCCACAAATAAAAATCAAGAGGATTTAAATCTGGGGACCTTGGTGGCCACGGTTGATTTCCTTCCTCAACTCCCCTACCTATCCATCGATTTGGATAAATTTGATTAAGATGGGTCCTGGCCATTATGCTGAAATGGGCGGGAGCTCCGTCATGCATAAACCATATACGTCTTCGAGTTTCTAAGGGCACATCATCCAGTAAGGGAGGAAGTTCATTTTCCAAAAAATGTCGGTACGTCTCGCCATTAACGGCGTGGGGATTTTCCAAAGACCAGATATGGTTATTGTGAAAGTTTGTAATCGCACTCTGAGAAAAATTTGCCTCGTCCGTAAAAAGTACATAATTTAAAAATTGGGGATTTTCAGCAAATTTTTCCAAAAACCACTGACACAAATTAATGCGCTGAGGAAAGTCCCTGGGTAAAAGAGCTTGTACCCTTTGAATATGGTACGGATACAACTGCTCATCGTGCAGAATTCTCCAAACTGTGGCTTGGGTGGAATTGAGAGCATCAGCAATTATTCGAGTGCTTGTATCTGGATTTTCCACTACAGCATTTAAAACAGCTTCTTCTAATTCTGGAGTTCGGGCTGTTCGCGGTCTTCCAGGAATGTCACGTGACCTCGCAAAACTCCCTGTTTCAGCTAAACGTCGGTGAAGATTTGAAAATGTTTCAGCAGCAGGCAGTACTCTGTTAGGATATCGCTCTTGATAGATTCGTCTAGCTGCTCGTGCATTTCCATCGGCAATGCCATATACAAAATGCATGTCAGCTAAATGCGCATTATTTCTTAAGTAATCCATACCTTTTAAACAATACTATTAATATTCAATGAAAATGACAAAACTGAGAAATAAATCACATAAGCAACTAACTGTCAAATATGTTTTAATTCACGACAAATGCATTTCCAAAGCCGCCTTATCAAAATACAAAATATCAAAAAAGTATTTCCAAAGCCGCCTTGTCAAAATAGAAAATATTAGAAAATAACATACTATTCATACTAATAAATAAATATGCATGTCACTGAGAACATGTTATACTTAAATAGGCATCCTCAGATGCCTTCCTTTGGCATATACCTACATATTTGTTTATTGTAAGTATGTATAGATCTTAGTTAATATACTTAAATTAATATTTGAGTGTTTGATCAATTATTTAAAACATATTTTTTAATATTTGTGTATAGTCAAATAAAATAATCATTTGACATTAAACTGGCCCTCGTAGCAAAATAACACACGTGAACTTTTTTGTTGTAATTGAATGGGGGATTCATAAAAAAAAAGTTAAAATCAAATAAGTCAGTGGTGTGGTTAGGTTAGGCATAGTTTCCACAAAAAATATGATAGCCACATTTTGTACCGACGCCACTGGTTAAATTTACGAATGTGTTTTACTTTGAAAATAAGTGTCCTGAGATGCTTATTTAATTCACCAAATTTCATAAAAAAAAAATTACTCGTTAAGGAGTTATTTAAAAATTATTACCATTCCTTCTAACATTTCAACACCCTGTATCTCCGTAACGAAGTCGCCAGGGACCACTGTTTATAAGAACTTTTCATCTTGAAATATTGCCGGCAATTACCTCCCGAAGTTTGTCGAAGTACTTTTGAATCACCCTGTATATATCCACAATAAGCTTACAAAAAATGGCATTTGACGTAGGTACTTATACTACAATAAAACTTAATTGGAAACCTAGTTCGATACAAATGTACGATGTCCAAGATGGCTTCCTCACGCGTTTTCTTTGGTGTCTGCTTGGTTTGGGTGTCTTGAAGACTTCCATCTTCTTATTCTAAAAGGAGGAAAAACGTTTATTTCGATATAAAATGCCCAATAGATTAAAGGCCGGTATGTTTGGCTTTGATTACCTAATTTGGAAGAGCCGATTATTAAAATAATTAGAGTTTTGAATGTGCCGGTAATAATTAATATCAATTCATAGGAATTGGCACATTGGAAACTATGATTATTATAACCAATTACTCAATGAGGTAGTAAGTTCCCGTACCGGCCAGGATATGCAAGAAAAAACGTTGCTGTTGGGTTAGGAATAATTTTTCACGCAGATAGGATCGATCATCTCAGGATTTCCTTAACCTTTTTGCGAGCTGTTTTCTGGCCTTATTTAATCATGCGTGGACTAATGAACGTATTAGTACTTATTTTCATTTCCAAGTTGAACTACTAACTCCATGAAAACGCAATTTTACAAATACTTTATATTGTATTGTTGTGTTAAAGTTTTAGGAAAAAATGGACAGTAATTAATATTTTCGAAATTTCAGCGATATTTAGTACGTGGCGACAGTTAAAAAAGGTGCATAATTTTTAATACAGAAATGATGTTCAGCTTTAACAGTGACTTCGATATTTTTGTGGAAAAAAATAGTACGCCAATGGTTTTTTTCCCAATTAAGAAATATTTTTGAATTCACCGTTTAATTTGAAACATAAGAGCTCTCCTGAGTTGTATTCCTGCGATGCGTCGTTTTTGAAAGCAATCTAAGCTGTTGAGGTCGGGGGACCTTGGTGGCCAATCCAACGATTTGGATAAACAGTTCGTAAATAATCGCGAACCACTACACTAAAATGTGCTGGTGCACCATCGTGCATGTACCACATAGGTTTGTAATTGCTTTTAAAACATCCTCAAGCAGCAAAGGCAGTTGTTCTTGAAAGAAATTGAGGTAAGATTGTCCGTCAAGTCGTCTCGGCAAGAGGAATGGGCCAGTAAAGTAATTCCTGCCCATACGTTAACCGAAAATTGGTGTTGGAAATGGGTTTCGGTTACGGCATAGGGATTTTCTATCGCCCACAAATGATTTTTGTTAATATTCCAAATGAAATTGCGGATTGTGTGCAATATTATGAAGATATCACTGACAGAAAGTTACACGCCTTGAAAAACCTCTGGGAAGTAAAATAATACCTCTACTCTTAAAATATGGTACGAATATATTAAAAAATCCACAATAATTCTCCAAACAATTTGATGTTCTTCGACTTCGTGCAGCACCGCTTCCTCAATTTCAGGTGTGCTCACACTTAGAGGTCTACCTTCAGATGTACTCCTTCGGACACTACCAGTTTCAACAAGACGATGAATATTAGAAAAGGTTCGACTATCTGGCAAAGCACGATTGGGATATCATTACCGTCGGCGAGGCCATACAAGTAATGCATTTCCGCCATTTCTGCATTTTAATAATTTACCATTTTTAACAAGGTGGAAAAAATAATTAGATTAATTTTCTCTGATAATACAACGGTTTTTGTACCCGCTCAAAAAGGCACAATAATTTCAATTAAGTTTTTATTTGGACTTTTTCTTACAACTGACAAATATCACCGTCGTCATAATAATAATAAAACACCCGTTAAAAAAAAAAAAACACTTTTCTTCTTGTTCCAAACAGTCTGAATGAAGCTGCAACAGTTTTTATTTTTTACTCAAAAACAGCGCATCGTAGGAAATCAACTCAGGAGAGCTTTATGTTTCAAATTAAATGGTGAATTCAAAAATATTTTTTATTTGGGAAAACACCATTGGCGTACCTCAAAAATTTTAGATTAAATAGATTCACACCCTTAAATATTCGAATATCATTAAGGAATACTGTCTGTTTATGGTATTCTTTTTACTCTTTTCTTGAAAAATTTTAGACCTGGTTGATGCCTTAACGGTCGAACTATGGAACTTTACTAAATATTTAAGATCGCGACTTTGTGTTGTTTAAATAATTTCGGTTAGGTACCTTCCTTTACTTTTAACAGCATCCTACGCGTGTTTTCTTGTGCCAAACTGATAATATAGATAATAATAAGATTAAAGTACTTAAATTTTTAACCCGAAAACAAATAATTAGATCAGGTAATGTAGTAATATGAAAGCCACATCTTTTGTTATTTTTCAAACACAGTCTGAGATCGTTGTTTCTTTTATCAAGTACCGTTAAACCTCAAAAGGGTTTCGTCAAGATTCCGTTAAAACATTTTTGGGGACAAAAGAGCCAGCGAAAATGCAATGACAGCAAATCTTCTAGTGATTGACAACTGTGACTGTTTCGCGACCAAGTGAACCAGCCAATGTGTGAACATGGAAACATTAAGTTGATTGATTATAAAAAATACATGCAAATTCTTCTAGTATTTAAGTATAGTATCTATACAGTGAATTATTTTTAAGACGCGCCAATAGAGATTTTAAGCCACCGAAATTCTAGTGAGCGGATAAACTTGACGGACTGGACGGAAATCTAACCTATTAAATAAAATCGATATCCTGATAGCATGGCACAACCCTATACCTTGGCACAGTGGTCGCCAACCTGTCGATCGCAAGTTACCGGTAGATCGCAAAGACAATTCTGGTAGCTCATAACATATTTTAAATCTTAAAACTACAAAGGTGTAAAAATCATAGAAGCTTTCGTAAATTGTAAATTTCGTAAATTTTTATAATAAACACAAGCAGCGGCAACACTGCGGTAAGCGATCTGCCGCCGACGTTTCCATACTAAAATCGGCTAGAACCGACCAGAGCAGCGTGCTAGTATTCGAGAACGATCTGGGTTGCTTTGAATGGGATAAGTAGAGAGCAATAAGAAATATCATGGCAAGCAGTAGTAAGAAGGTGAAGACATGCCACTTTACAGAAGTTAAAGGTAAAAATGTATGTTTGTTACGTAATACTTTTGTCTCCGTTGCTAAAAGAGGAAATATTGAGAGGCATCATAAAACTGTACATTCGAATTTTAAAAAATCATTCTCATTACATCCGTTGGCTTCGCTCTGCATCTCCGGGATGTAAATGTTGCAGTGTTTTGAATTTGTATGGTGGTATTTTTTTCAAAATTCTCTGAGCGTCAGAGCTTGCTACACCAACTTTTAAGTACCGTATTCAGGTAAAAAGAAATGCGGATAAACCAGGGTCCTTTTTGTTTTTAGTCTATCAACGTACACTGTTGAGTTTAGTTTGTTTTTTGAAAATGTTTCGTCCTTGGTGTTCTGGTGAGATTTGTGAAAGCAATGAAACTGAAGTAACAGGTTGTAAAGAATGTGTTTTTGACATTAATGTTGCGCGGAAATTTGTGCCCTAAAGAAGTTGTAAAGGAAACGGCTTTACTTACAAAAAAATCCTTTTCCACAGTTTACAAAATTACACAAGGGCCAATTTTGGAACGCAGAAAAAGAAGTGATATTGGAAAATCAAGAACGTTGGACCAAGGGGACAAGGAACTTATACGACGAGAAATTTATAAAATGTATGAAAAGCAAAGTGTACCAACGTTGGACAATTTAATGAAAAGGCTGACAACAAATGAAACAGAAATTAAATGCTTAAGAACCACATTGTGGAAGCGCCTTCAACACATGGGCTTTAAATTCAAAAGGAATGATAAAAAGCAGGTTTTGATGGAGTCCAAGCGTCTTCAAAAATGGCGGTGGGAATATCTGACAAAAGTAAATGAATACAGAACTGAAGTTAGGCCGATCATTTATTTAGATGAAACGTGGTTTGACACCCACGACACCCGTCAAACCATGGAAAAAGAATAACAATCTTACATGCTGGTTCTGAAGATGGGTGGGTGCCGAATAGTCTATCTCTCTTGGCAAAAAATATTAGGGAATCATGTGTTGACTATCATGTAAGACACAACAGCGGAGTTATTTGAAAATTGGTTTGAAACTAAATTATTGCAGAACATTTCACCAAATAGTGTCATTGTTATGGATAACGCTAGTTATCATAGTAGACAATTAAACAAAGCTCCTTCTTCAAAAGACACTAAAGCCAAAATTTAAGAATATAATATGTTTGATAATGATATATATTTTCATTAAAACTATAGAAAGAAAGACTTATTAGAAGTGCTTAGAAGTATGTCTATTCAAAAAGAATATTACTGCGATGAACTTGCGAAAAGCATGGGGCACATAGTATTGCGGCTACCGCCTTACCACTGTATATTTAACCCTATTGAACAAATATGGCACCAACTTAAAGCTGGAATTCGTCGCAATAATATTTCACCCACACTTAATTCTAGTGTAATAACTCTAATTCATGATGACACTAAAAAAATTTCTGTGGTGAACTGGAAAAACTGCGTACAACATGTAAGGAAAGTAGAAGAAAGTTACATTTGTATTAGGAATGCAACAGAAAGGTTTATTATTACTGTAGATGATGATAGCGATAGTGAAGTAGATTTAGTTGGGTAATTTATTAATTAATATAATAATTTAGCATTATAAGTGTAAGTGTAAGACCATAATTCTATTTTTATATTTTAAATTTAATAAACTTAAATAAACATCAGTTTCATATTTATTTGCTGCTAAATTAAATATTTCAATACTATGTATTTTCTAAGACGGTCCTAGCTCAGTCGGCATTGTGTCAATACCCCTATTTAGGTAGAAATAAATAAGAGTCGTTTGGTCAGTTTCTTATATTTGTGACTACACTTTACATTAACGTACAACCCTATGGCTCGTGTTAAGAGGAATGCACGGTATAATACATTATATCACAAACTGATTCACGTGATCTTTTAAATTCTTAAGCATGTATCACGCAAAATGTCATGAAATTGCAAAATATCTATCATTTCTAACAATGCTTACTTAAAAATTTTAAAAAACTTGAACACACTAATCTATATTAGATGTTGCCAAGTTTATAACTAAAGGCCAACATCATAAACCAAAAGTTTAGATTTAAAATTTACCTAATTTGATTATTGGGGGGTTTAACACATATATGTATTAGTACTATATGGCTATTACCCTGAAAATCTTGAAGCAACAACAGAGATAGCAGATCCAGGGTCATTTCGACTTGTGCGCATGCGCCGTCAGGGTATTGCCAAATATGCTTTTATTTCTTTAGAATAGGGCAGAAGAGTGAGTCTTAGAAAATTAGAGCAATGATAGAATTACCAAAAATCTTGCTAAAGAATTGCAAAATAAGCATTAAGTCCGTACTTCCAAGTGTTTTCAAATTATTTGTTTCCATTTCTAAACTAAAACGCGTCAAATAACAATTTCATATGACTAGAGGGTGACAACGTCTCATTTTTGCTCGACATAACCTCGAAATCTTTAGCAAATGTTAATTTGGTTGACAGCTCGCTTCAGCGAGTAGATTTGGTATTATTAACGGCTTTTGTGTACTGTTTATCTTTACTTTTCTGCAAATTTTGATTGTGTGTGTGAACTGTGACCATTTTGTGACGATGCCGAGGCAAAACGGAATATTTTACATTATTTTAAACAGGCGTAGAAGCTTGAACAAAGATTTATCGTGCTACAGGTATGTACCCAGATCGAATGTTTCTTTCTATTAACTTACTTACGTTAATTTCGTGAGGGAACAATAACTAGGTAGTCCATTTCCTAAAGATTATAATTTCCTTTGCTGCTGTTGATATAATTAGGTACCTAGGTACCTATTTTTACCGAAAATTGCATGTACTCCAAAAAATCCTATTAAAACCTATTATTTTACCTGTTGAACTCTAAAAATGAATGTAAAATATCTAATAAAAGTTTTATTGATATATTTACCTGCGTTTTTTTTCTTTTTTCAGTCGAAATACTATACAAAATCCTAAACAAATCAAGAACTTTAATGTTTGTTTACAAATTTCTGTCCAGTTGTCAAAGTCAAATGTGATAACCTCATTTTTTTCCTGTGAAAACAAACGTCATCTCGCGCATGCGCACTTCGCGAAATGACCCTGGCGGGACAAGGAACCTCGGCTTCACTTCGTTTACATTGGTTAAATGGGCAAGGCGCCATATAGTACTAATACATATATGGTTTAACAATACAAGTGTATAAAGAAGACAACTGAGATAAATATTCTAAAGAATTGGTGCAGTCTTGAACAAATTCACAGTTGGTGAACTAGAATAACTTATTGACATGTTAAGAAATGAAAAATATTGTTAATGAGCATATCGATTATCGGTACATGACAAACGATAGTCGGGTCCAGTAATCGACGTCTGGTGTGTTGATTTATACGGTTGCGTTGGATTTAATTTTGATTGTTGCCCTATTACTTTGACATTACTAAGAATAAACAATAATAAAAGATGTAATACTGAAATGCATTTTGAAATGTTCGTTGAGGTTGCATTACTGCGATAGTGTATTATATGCTCAATGATGATTATATTAGGTATTCTTCTGATGGTTGGAACATACATCCTTAATAATTTTATCACACCGTGTTTAATTTAATAGGTTCATAGGTGATGTAGGTATAATCACCTTTGGTAATGCCTTCAAAGTCAAGATAAATTTGACATGTTTCCTATTTTGTCAACATAAAATATTCGTTAGACGAGCGATTACAGATTGTTACCATGTATTACAACGCAAGAGAAGCAAGAAGAAGATTTATAGCACATTTTCATAGAAATATATCCGGAAATTTCCCTAGTGTCAATTTAACTGGAAATTTTACACGGAAATTTTAAAAAATTGATAAATGGAAATTGCATCCGTTTTGAAAATTACATCTGGAAATATCCCGGGGATAATTGTCATTTTTGACATTTATAGTTTCAAAACATCAAAACAGTCGACCTGTCAAAATTTTAAATCAGCATAAACTTAGTGTAGTATCAAAATCAACTTTTTAGCAACTACCTAAATGAACTTTTATCAACTCGGGAAATTTCCGATCAAAACATAACACGTGCCTAAAATATTTCCTAATGGAAATTTTTCATGCACTAGTTATATTTCTACTGGAAATACTAGTTTAAGGGTAAAAAACCTGTTTGAAGAAAATAAATCTTTAAATGACAGAAAAATAAATTGACAAATACTAATAATAATAACATTAAACTAATAAAACAAAACTAACTAACAATTTAGGTGTTCAATATGACCCCCGTTATTCTCGAAGCAAGACAGGAATCCTCTTTGTCACCAACAACCTTTAACTGGTAATGAGCACTGTCCAATCGTTTTACAAGACATTACGCAAAGCTCATGAACTTTTTACGGTGTTAAAGGTAACTTTTATTATTTTTGTTATACCTATATCTATCTATTTTTCACAACCGTAAAGCTTTTACTTTTTAGGTAATCTTTACCATGTTTTCGTTTTAGATGTAGCAGAAAGCAATCAGTTGAAAAGTATTTTATTTAATGACGAATATGTACCCCCGTACATACAACATTTAACAAATAATGAGCATTATGAACTAGTTTTGCAAGATAGCACGCAAATACCTTCAACCTCTGTGGTTTTACCGGTAAATTTTTATTATTCTCATATGTTTTTGTATTTATTTACAGGCTTCAGTTTTTTAAGTTCTTAGATCCTCTTTTTTTTAGTTTCAGATGTAGCAGAAAGCGCCGACTTAGATGAGGTTTCATCTACTGACGAATGCGTTCTATCCAATACGGAATTTTCCGACGAAGACTTTAACGGCGATGCCGATATTTGCTATCAAATACCCAAAGGTAAGGGAATCCTTAAGAAAAGAGAAGCTATTAAGAAAAATATATTTGTTCAAGATGTTAATACCGAATCTGCATACGAAGTGGCAGAGAGACAAAATAAATTACAAAAAGGTAACACAGATAAAAGTAAAAAACCACCAGAAGAAAACAGAACTCTTGAAAACGAAAATATTAAGGAAGGAACCGGGCATGTTACGGCAGAAGACGAAGACAGTGTCAGCGTCGAAACAAAGAAGTTTATAAAGAACACAAAAATTGAAATTACGCCAAAAATCAAATGGATCAGAGTGAACGAATTTGGTTACTATTACTATAAAACGTGCTTAAGTGGAGTACACGCCATTTCTAAAAGTTGATTTAAAGAAAAAAGGTTCAAAAAATATTGACCGAACAGAAAAGACAGGCAGCTTAACTATTGAAAAACTCCAAAATTTGAAAGAACAAGTTAAATTTGTTGCTGAAGATTACAGATGGTTTTATGAAACTGTTATAAAAGAGAATATGGAAAATCCAAAAAAGAAGAGAAAAACTTGTTAAATTTTTGCTTTTTTTTTAAGGCAAAAGTGTTTTATATGGGTATGTTAATCCTTGTTTTTTTTTTCTAATTTTTAACAATATAACAATAGTAATAAAATGGTAAATTTACTTTGTGTCTTTTATTCACTCAACCCTACCCTTAAATTAAATCACAATTTAGTGGATAAAGGTGCTATGTACATAAAATTTTTTTTTGGTAAATCAGCATTTTTTCACTAGCTAAAAGTTGCTGAAGTAATAGTAGTTTTTATATGTTTAATTTATAAATTTCAAAAATTTCAATAATTTTCAGTTTAAAAAAGTTCCAAACAAATTGCATTTTTCTCAAAACTTTGATTTTGCACCTTTATGCTCTTAGGTCTTCAATTGTTTCCATGATTTCTTAGTTGGTATATATAATTTTCTTTAGATGGCCCAGAGAAATAAAGAAATGTGTCTAAAAGGGAGAGGTTAGAACTATCGGGTGGCCAAGGAATGGTTCCATTACGTCAAATCCATTCATTATGGTTTAAAAACTCAACTACATCACCCCCATCTTGTTGCCAAATTAAGTCCCGATATTCTCCTAAGGGTAATGTGGTAAATGTTGCCTGGTCTGTCCATACAATTTTTTTTAAATAAATTAGGATCGTTGTTCTGTTGTCGAATTACAATTTGAGAAACAAACTGAAAGCGATTTCTTTTCTGTGCTGCTGGTAAGTGCTGAAGTGGGAGGAAGGATATGAAAGGGTTAAAGTTTAATAATTTTTAAAGTTCCGCGGACAGTTCCCCGGCCAACTCTTTGACGTACTACACGACCGTACTGAATGTCCCGAAATGCATCCGAAATTGATTTGGTGGGATTCACACTAAAATAATTCAAAATATATTGGTCTCGATTTCTACTTCTTTGTGAATATCCTTTTTTGTCAAGTAAAGATTTATTTTCTCTGAATAGTTTTTATCCCTATTTGCGGATATATTTCAATGAAAATCTGCAATAAATCTTCTTGCTTCTGTCGAGTTTTCTTGACTTTTGTTAATACATGGTAACAATCTGTAATCTTCGTCTAACGAGTATTTTATATTGGGAAATAAAAAATATGTCAAATTTATCCTACATAACCTGTGAACCTAGTAAATTAAACAGGTTGTGATAAAATTATTAAGGATAATAATACCGTTGGTGATGCATGGCTTAGTTGAACATAGAAAATCCCATGTAAATTTCGAGGTAGCTAAATATTGGCTCCCCTGTACATTTTGAAGACAAATTGTATGATAATTTTTTGAAGAGGCCGATATAATAAACCCATGTGCCAAGTTTGAATAAATTTTAATAAGCCAATCCTAACTTAATCAATTAAATGTGATGACAAAATTACGAAATTTTCATAGTTTAGGTAATACAGCAAACACCAGCAAATAATTTCTATGACACTATTGTCAAGAATTGACGTAAAGCTGGACATAATATTGACTATTTCCCTCATATACTGTAACTACAATGCGCTTTTCACTTGATTTTCGGTGAAAATCAGCCCTCGGTCGCGATTGAGCTGAAAATTGCACTCTTCTGGTTTTTCATTGTTGGTTACCTACGAGAATAACCGTCACTGTCACAACAAGTTGAAATTTCTGCTTTGACAATTTCGCGTCAATTTATCAAAATGATTCAGGAAATAGTCTAAAAAATATAGTTCGTGCATGAAAAATGGCTTGATAATCATGCACTCAGATTTGTTGCCCTAAAGAAACAGCTTTCATGCATTTTTATTGTTATTTACCTTAAAAAGTGCCCTCCCTTCGGTCGGGCACTTTTTGGTAATTAACAATAAAAATGCATTCAAGCTGTTTCTAGGGCAACAAACCTTCATGCATGATTTTCAGCAATTTTACATGCACTTAACATATTACTATTGAAAATTTTCAATAGAAGTAAAAAAATGTGACTTTTTCCAAAATCATATCAAAAATTCCATTTAAAAAGCGCTACATCCATGGCCTAAGCCGTTTGTTTTAAATTCAAATTTCTTTTTGGCGAGACTTTTGAATTTTACTGAAGAAAAAATACATCGATTGGCTGTTTTGGGATTCTTCCAAAAATACAAGGAAAGTCAAAAATAAGTCCCTGTTCAGTCCTCGTTGCAACACCCTATACCTAATAGAATCATATAACTAGTGCTCTAGTGTCGATCACTGGAACATATGGGTTTAGAACTGATCAAATACCAGGAAAGTCAATTAAAATAGGGGATGATTGATTCCACATAGAAAACAATGGAGCCGGCAACATTGACGCGTCGCGCAGAACTCGCCTAAAGAGCGATTACAGCGCAGGCGGAAAAATTCTGATTTAGACCCGACGAATCGCGTATTTCCATTCAGTCGCACCATATTCTCGTATGATCCCAACTAGTCGGAAGTTCGCGTAGTGTGCGATATGCCTGTATAGATTAAACGCGTTCGCGATCTATATTTCCTAGTATTGAGTATTGCATACCCACGCGAATTGATAGTATTATATTATTACACTACTGGGAACGTATTTATTTAGTTGTATTTATATAGTATGTATATTTCTTACCTTTATTAGCTAGATGTCGGGGGTTGTTAAAAAGAGATCGTGCTTGCAGCGTAGATACAAAATATGCGCTTTCGGGTGGTCGAAGCCTACAAAAAAAAAACATTTTTAGTAATTGCAATTTAAAACCCAAACAGGGGTCTTAAGTCATGCAACTCAGTCTTGTTTTTCTTCTAATAAATGTGAACATAATAATAAATATAAGGATCAGTATTTGTAAAACAAAACACTGCAAAAAAATTTAAAACAGCATATTATAGTACCAAGTGTCCATTAAGTAATGGCTTGTTGTGTACCACAGATTTCTTATGTAAAAATATTAGTATTATAGTATTTAACTAAACTTAACATAGTGCAAAAATTTACAATAACCAAGTCACAGTGTGTCAAAATTTAAAGCTAGGTATTTGTTTATTAGTATTTTAATTCTAAAACTAAAATTTAAATTTTCACACCTTATCTCAGTTATTAAACATTTTTGACTAGGGTTGGCTTTTCCATGTTTGGTTAAGAGGACGTTTCAAATAAAACTATTTGGTAAAAAGATTCGAAAACTTAAATCATTACTTAACCTTTTTCTAGTTTTAGTTTTTGTTATAAATTACTTTTTGACAAATATCTCGTGATGCAAAATTTTAACATGTCCGTACATTACCATTTTTACTAAAACAAAAACACTAAAACTAGAAAGATGTCCTTAGTTTCTTTAACTTTTAGGTTATTCTTTACATTTTATTATACTTCCGTTTATTTTCTAGTTCTTCAATTTATACTAACCCTTGTGAGCCGAAAGTTTAAAAATATTAATTAACCTGAACTAACTAGTTTATAAACTAACATATGACAGATAAAACTGAAAAAAATTGCATCACAGAAAAAAAATTCAGAAAAGGGTGTAGAAGTTCTTGTCTCCCAAGAATTTTTTTAAGGCATATCTTTAAATTTCATTTCAGAATTGCAATTTGTAATGTTTTTAGGTAAACGATAACGATGATGTAGTGCTATGACAATGTATGCTCCTACGGGTGACAACGAAATTACCACCCAGCTTGTTACGTCCTTATAAAATAAAACGTCACTTGAACCAGAAGTGCCCACAACTTTATTTTATTTATTTTTATTTTTGGAGCATCCTTAATAGACCATGTATTTTGCAATTTTAACCAAAATGTTCATATAAAAATGATTACTGCGCAACTCAGTGATCATAAAGCTTCAAGTAGTGGAAATCCAAACAAAAAACAAGAAAAAGATACAAAAAATAAGTATATTCTACTTAAAAAATTTGACGCAGAAAAACTGAAAAGTAAACTTGTTCAATTAAACATTAGGAAATCTGATTTTTTTAACCCAAATATGGTGCATGGAGACATCTTAAACATCTTTGATTCTTGTTGTTTAGATCAGTCAATTAAGATTTTACAAAAATCCAAACCATGGTTTACCCAGGAGACAAACACGATTACAATCTCAAAAAGTATCCAGATCACTTACAATAGAAAGAAATATATGCACATTACAATAAATTAGTGAAAAAATTGAGTAGAAAAGTTAAGAAAAATTATTATATTGAACAGTTTATTAATACCAAACAAAAAGCCATATGGAATAAGTTAGTTTGGAATAAACAATTTAATAAAAAAAAAATAGCACACCCTGCATATTTTTTAAAAATATGCATTTAACGGAGAATTCTAAGCATAAAACATGTATCATATCCTATATCTATCTAAGACAGTTTACGGGAAAATGGAGTTGGAATTTGGCAAATTAGCCACACTTTTTATTGTTTTCACAAAAAAACAAAATTTTCAACATTAACTTACTTTTCTAAATATTTTTTATTTATGCTTATCTCTAAACTTATTAGTTTTTGAGATATAAGCAATTAAAAATTAGGCTTTATTAGGAAACTATGGTAGAATTAGAATACTGTCTTAGCTAGGTATAGGATATGATACATGTTCTATGCTTAGAATTCTTCGTAACCTTCATAACCTACCAAAATTTCATAATAATGTTTTAGGACGTGACAAGTTGAGTAGTAATTTCGGTGTCACCCGGTATATCCTGAAAAACGAGGCCTGGGAAATGTAAATTATTTAAAGTTTTTTTTAGCGCGAATTCTTCCGGACCCTGTATAAATATCAATATTGTTGTGGCAAAATTATATTATGCATTATTCAGTGATTAAAAAAAAAATCTATTTACAGTCCTCAAAAAGCCATTGACCTTATATTGGCTGGGAATATTTCCCGGCTTTTGAAAAACGAAAGTTTAGTTCTGGTTGTGTTTTAAACAGAAATTTCAATATTTAGAACAATACAGGATGTATCAAAGAAATGAGGCGCATCCAACTTATATTTTATACCTGTCTTTTAGAGTCTACCTAAAATCCTTTAACATTGTCATTCAATTACATTATACAGGGTCCTCGGGCAGGTAAAGGTTTTCCAATAACAATTTTCATCCTCAGAAAGAAACCTATCGACGATGCCTTCAGAACAACCGAATGTGTTCTACCCCCACCCATCCGTAGCGAAAAACGCGTACATCAACTCGTACGAGCAATACCAACAGATGTACCAAAAGTCCCTGGATAATCCCGAGGAGTTTTGGGGAGAAATAGCCAAACAATTCTACTGGGAAACGCCCATCGATTTCGACAAATTTTTCCGATACAACTTCGACTTGACCAAGGGGCCTATCTTTACCAAGTGGTTAGACGGTGCCACGACTAACATTTCCTATAACTTATTGGACAGAAACATAAGGAATGGCAACGGTGATAAAGTGGCATTTTATTGGTAAGTTTGTTCGAATGCCCAATTTTCAGGTCATTAAGTTTGTCAATCTTTTCTCACTTAGATATGTCGGATATTATTGGTTCGGATTACTTTGACATTCAACCATTCCACAGGTTAAACTGAAGATTTAAGTTAACCGTAACCTATATTATCGGGCATTAGGCACAGCGGTGTTCCCGTCAGCTAAGGGTGCGTTTATTTTTTTCTGTCATTCCGTAATCACAGAAACATTCTAGCGACATTTATATTAAACTGATTCCGACAAATAGTAAATGACAACGCTGTTTTATTATGTGTTTAATGTGCACACGACACCTATTTAATTAACAACAATTAAACAAATTGACGTTTTTGCATATTTTAAAAAGGATATACAAAGTTATAATTACGTTTATCGAAAATAATATACAGGATGTCCGTGTACAACGTTTGACGATAGCCTCCTGACGTCAAAATAGGTCGATCTAAGCCGACTTAGTTATATCCAAAATTGTCTCGTTTGGCCGGTAAAGGGCGTCAAAAATTTGTAAAAATATTGGTTTTTCCTAAATTACGTGAAAACTTGCTAATCGATTTTAATGATTTTTAGTATGTAGACTAATACTATAAAATGAGGTTTTCTAGTAGTATAGTCACCAGCTGTAAATATAAAACTGATATAATACGTCAACATTTCTCCTGATTTTTTATATCAACGGCGTTATGACAACCCAGATATTTTTGTCGAGTGACTGGATGTATTTGGAAGCTATCTTACCTCTTCAATATTTTCCGTTGGATGAGCTGTTTTGCCAGAAAAAAAATATTTACAATTACCTGCATACATCAATTATTATTAACAGTAATAATAAAACAAAGTATAACAAAGTTGGAAGTATGTATTAAAAATATTGTAAGAAACTAAGTAAAACGAAAACATAACTTAGGCAAATGTGTAAAATGACCGCCATCTTGCTGAATACACTTATTAACACTCCATAAAAAATGATATTGGACCCTATTTAATGTCTCTGGGTTATTAAAATGGTTGCCTGCATTTAAAATCCGCGTCAATAAATCATGGCGTGTGTTTACCGGAGTCTTGTAAACTTCTGTTTTAATAGCGCCCCACAAAAAGAAGTCACACATATTTAACTCCGGAGAACGTGGTGGCCATTTTACTGGTGCATCATTGCCCCTTCCAATCCGTCGGTTGGGATATTGACGGTGTAAGTATTGCCGAACGGCAACGGAAAAATGGGGCGGGGCACCATCATGCATATACCACATTTCCCTCCGAAGTAAAAGGGGTAAATTTTCCGGAAGAATTGTTAATGTGTCTTGCAAAAAATTTAAATAAATAGTTCCATCTAACCTGTCTGGAATAACAATAGGACCAATAAGGTAGCGATCAATAATACCTGCACAAATATTTAATTTAAATTGATGCTGATGATGTGCAACTTTAATGGCAGTAAACAATATTTTTCTACAAAAATTTGGATCACGGATTCTTTTGTTTCTAATAAATTGACAAAATGTAAGCCGCATGGGGGGATCAGTCGGTAAAAGTTCCTGGACTTTTTGCACGTGATATAACAACAACTGTTCTTTTAAAACCTCATTAACAATCGTTTTAGGAACATGTAACTCACGTTCTAAGCGACGGGTACTGGTACTTGGTTCTTCTTCAATCTTTCCAGAATGTTCTCTTCTGTTTCCACAGTTCGAGTTGTTCGCATACGACCCCTGCCTTCAAATTTTTTCTCAAAGCTGCCCGTTTCCCGAAGATGACGCTCGATATTGGCAATTGTTTGGTGGTTTGGTATTCGACGGTTAGGAAATCTCTCCATGTAAACCCTAACACTCTGACGCCCATTTTCTTAACAAAACCCGTATACCAGGAGCATGTCAACCTTCTCAGAGTTCGTATAATTTTCCATGTTTAATGGTAAAATGAACTTGTAATTCAAGAATGTTGATCGTATACTTTAGTCAATTTCATAGACTGGTCACAATTTGTCAATAATTGTCAAATTATTAAAGGCCATAGCAACAAGGTAACTAATGTTAATAATTGATGAATGCAGGTAATTGTAAATATTTTTTTTCTGGCAAAACAGCTCATCCAACGAAAAATATTAAAGAGAAAAAATAGCTTCCAAATACATCCAGTCACTCGACACAAATATCTGGGTTGTCATAACGCCGTTGATATAAAAAATCAGGAGAAATGTTGACGTATTATCAAAGAGTAGCATTGGTTGTGCTACTCTTTGGTATTATATCACTTTTATACAGGGTTGGCTGCCCAGTGGTTAACCCAAAAAAACCCAGTGTTTTTTTTTGGGTAAAACCCACTTAAAAAAACCCGCCGGGTTTTTTTAAAACTATGTTTTTTGAATGTTTTCTCTTAAACTGAAACTCTGTATACATCTTACATTTTTATATTTTGTAAAAAAATAAAACACATTGTTATAAAAAATAAACGTAACACAAAACTAACAAAAATAGGAAGAACAAAATGGGGATCCTACTACTACATAAATGTCATAAATGATTCTATTCATTTATTAAAATCTTGATAGAATTTAAAAAAAAAAACCAAAAAAACCCAATTAAACCCGCTTATAAAACCCAAAAAAGCCCAGTGGGCTGGGCTTTATATAAAAAACCCGGGTTTTTTCCAACCCTGCTTTTATAACACTTCCACTTATTTACAGCCGGTGACTATACTACTAGAAAACGTCATTTTATAGTATTAGTCTACATACTAAAAATCATTAAAATCGATTAGCAGGTTTTCACGTAATTTAGGAAAAACCAATATTTTTACAAATTTTTGACGCCCTTTACCGGCTAAACGAGACAATTTTGGATATAACTAAGTCGGCTTAGATCGACCTATTTTGACGTCAGGAGTCTGTCGTCAAACGTTGTACACGTATTTTCCGGACACCCTGCTGTAGCAAGTGTAATAGGAAATCCCATGTAAATTTTGCTACCCTCAAATATCGGCTCCCTCATTAATTTTACATCAAAGTTGTAGGTGATTACTGCTGGTTTTTGAAGAGAGAAGATGTGTCCCTCCCCCCCATAAAAGGAAAAAATAGAATTAGTGTTTGAAATAAATATTTTTTATGTTAGCCTTTTTCTTAGATGTTCATTCTACTACAATATGATTTATCATCTTACAACACAATTTTTTTTGTTGCCCAGTGTTATGATAATGTCAAATGTTAGTAGACGTTCTATATTTTATAGTTTTAACATGTTTTACAGTATGCAAGACAAAATTATGATACAAGGACCTCTAAAAAAAGTCTAATACCATTTTGATGTAAAATTAATAGGGGAGCCAATATTTCAGGGTAACAAAATTTATTTCGGATTTGGATTGTATCGATTTCCCTAGACAACTTTCAAAATTTAAAAAAAAAATATTTTTTGTTTATTATCCAGTTTCACATGACCTTCAAATAATAAATCACGCCTAAATAGTTTATTTGGGCTTGGTATTATATAAGGTTTATTATCTTGTTAAAAAAAAGTGAACCAGTGGCGTTCACAAAAAGTTTATTATGCTCCATTCCACAATTATTCGTTGATTTCTCGACCGCAATAAAATTTAAACCCAGCCATAAATAAGTGCCTTCTGAAAGGGTACAGGTCCTGATTGCCTACTAATTTCAATAGTTTAGGTTAGCTATTTTCAACAAAACAACAAATATGAAATAATAGGTAAGTATCTTTATTTTAATCAATTTTAACCAATCACATCATAGCTTTAACTTAAAGATATTTAAAAATAGCTACGCCACTGAAATTAAAATTTGAACTCTTCGTTATCGCAAATTCAACATATCAATTCTGCATGCTAAATTGTTTTGTCTTTCACTAATCGCGTAAGGGGGATCCAATGTCAAAAAACACGAACGGACTTTGATTTGCAGGAAAATCCACATTAAGAACATCATACATACATAATGACGATACTGTAATTCATAATATATCAGCAATAACATTTCAATAAGCGACCACATCTCAGTTAACTCATTAATTTGTTTGCGTGGAAATGCTGTTGCCACCGTATTCATTCTTAACTTAAACTGATTATTGTCCACTATAGTACCTCCTACAACCCAACTAGCATTTTATACCCCTATAAAGGTTGTAAGAACCTTTTTTACAAGTACTTAAGGCATTATACAGTATCTTACAGAGCTCTCATAGGGTTCTTATAGGAGTGTCTCGCCACGCAGAACGTATGGAACATATTGTACTTATAAGATTCCGCGTACAATATCATTTGCTTATTGTTTTAAATGATGTATAAGTATCTCGTCGAAGAATAAATTAGCAATATGTAAAACATTATTTTAATAATTTTACAGGCAATATGGTGTTTAAATGGAAACAGCTCGAACCAAAAATACTTTAAATCCTACTTTCATAGTTTCTGTTATATGTCGGAACTTAGGTGGTACTAATATTATTTATTGCTTGGAAATTGACAAATTAAAAATTATCTTTGGCTTAATATTTTCAACGGAGGTCAGATTATCGTTAAAGCATAGGTGATTTTTGGGCATTATTTTCACGCGCCGAAATAAAACTAATTATTTATAATTTTTTTCAGTCGAAAAATAAAACGATAAAATAAAAACAATTTACCAAAAAACAAAATATTGGTCTTAAAATATACTAGCAGGTAATTTATATTGAAATTATGTTCAAAGCCTTCGCCTGGTTTTCAAAATAGCGAATTAAAAGCAATATTTAAAAAAAACACCATAATGGCCGCCACGGAATATTATTTTTAAAGGGATGATTTTTTGAAAACAGTTTGCTCTTCCAGCAAACACTTATATCACAAACTTGCCCCATAAATAGCATTTACACAGTAAATATTGCATTTCTACTTGGTCGTGATATTAGAAAAACATTTATAGAGCAAACTAAACTTAAATGTGCAAATATCGTCAAATATGTAATAAAGTTACACAGGAAAAATATTTTTTTTTTGAAGTCGACAATATAGCAGGTACATTTTTATATTAATTAAGTACCAGTATTTAACTATTTCTGCTGTACCTATATAGTATAATAGATAAATTGTGATAACTGCTACGTAGACGCAAATCTACATTGCCTTTCAAATAACTATGAGAAACTCCAAACTGAATTTTTTTAATAAGGCTAAAAGTTCGCATCTGAGATTCTAGAGCCATAAAATAAACAAGCCCTTATTTTGTAGCTCTAGAACCTGTATCCGTGTTCTTAATGCTCCATTTTCCATATTTCTCGATGCGTCTTCTGGACAGGAAAAACGTGCAAACAATGATTATCCGACACGATAACAACCTTTAGCAGCTGCTTACATTACGCAAAAATAATACCGGCTGCATAATGACTGTATAATGCATAATGATGGCAAAAATTCGGCCATGTACCCAACTGCTGCAACATTTTTTTTACTAGAATCCAGTTTGCACACTTGGATATCTTTTTTAGTTATTTTGTAGTTTTGCAAATGCTAAAGACGTGCAAGGCGCCCTCTGTAACACAATGTAAAGTATCCCCTTAAAGCAGCAATTTAATTTTCGAATAACGAATTAACGATCGACAATTTGACAATTTCTTGACGAATAAATTGCACAGTTTCTTGACCAAGAAATTGACGAAAGATATCCCGTGTAATACAGGCTCAACAGAAAAATAAAGGACATTTTTCCAGTGTAAAATAAGTACAGGAAAGGGAATCATTTCATCTTAAAAAGCTTTCTACAGAACAAAATTGGTCCTGCGTGATACCTACACAATATACAATATTACCCATATAACACTTTCTCGTATTTATCTCATAACAGTGGTTTAAAGCTTGTCACTTTCGCTAGATACTCTTAACGAGCACATAAATAGAGTAAAAATGCTTATAAAGCTTTTTTGCTCTATAATAAATACTCTGTAGATATTCTTGGAAAGCCCCATATAACACTTTCTTTTGTTTATATTATAAGAGTGGTGTAAAGCTTGTGAGTTTGCTAAATACTCTTAACGAGAACATAAATAGAGCAAAAATGCTTATAGAGCTTTCTTGCTCTTTAAGAAATGCTCTGTAGATGTTCTTGGGAAGCCCTTAAAAAGCAGATTTATTCAGAACGTTTTAGAAATGTTCTTACAACCAAAAACTGTGGATAATTTGTTACTAGAGCAAAACTGTGGTGACGAAGAGCTTAATACAACAATTTTGAACATTTAGAACCCTTATACACTGTTTATGAGATAAAAATGTTGTATATGCAAGAACTTATAGTTGGAAAGCACCTGAAACACCAAGAATATGAAATCCATTTCAATCGCGATGACGATTGCTTTTTTCCTTACAGGGAGGGCAACCACCCAGACGACTACAGCAGACTGACCTACAAGAAGCTTCTGGAGGAAGTATGCCGTTTCGCCAACGTGCTCAAATCGAAAGGGGTGCAAAAGGGAGACAGGGTAGCCGTCTACATGCCCATGATTATGGAGGCTGTGATTACTTTATTAGCTTGTACTAGAATAGGAGCTGTACATTCCTTAGTGGTAAGTCTCCGACTAACCACAAAATCTATTGGTGTCAGTTAGCGTTGACATAGATGAATACGAAACCGTCGCTATAATTTGACTTAGGTGATGGACTAAATAAATCAAATTGACATCAAAATCGGTCTCAAAGTATATTATTATACAGGGTTGTTCAAAAGTTAATATTACAGAAAGATGAAGAACAATTTAAATCAATTTTCGCGTTTTTCTTACAAATAAGAATGTGAATTTTATGTAGGTAGAAATTTTGAACAACCCAGTGTGATCGCGCGATGCCTGATCCCACCAGTTCGCATTATATTACAAATTTACCCCAAGCAACATTAATTATTGATACTACACTAGCGGTGGCTTCATGTTTGTCTATGTCAAAGCTAAGAAGGCACATAGAAAATTTGACATCATGACATTTTTTACATAAAATTAAATTCGTTATTTTGTCGACGCAATCTGGATGTATAAATGTATTATTCACATCCTTTATTTTTCTCCTAGCATAACAACAGGTTTATTATTTTAACTCGACGGTTGTACCTTATTTGTTCAAGCCTTAAAAACAATCCCACAAAATCTCACAGATGAACCTGATAACCTTTAAACCGACGCCGACGTAACGTTAATATTTTTACCCTTTAGAATAAGATGATGTATTACAAGTTATTTACTAGACGTCAAAGGTCCAAAGTTATAAAACAAAAATTAAAGCAAAGACGCAAGTATGACTTGCGTTAATTAAAATACACTTGTATAACATTTCCAAGTCCAAGGGGAAATTTAATAAGATATAAAAATACCGGCTGTTCCATTTAAAAAGGCATAAAAGTTGTAAATTTCGCCGTATTAATTAAACATATTTTTAATAATTTGCAAAACTTTGGTAAAACCACTTTTGCTGCATCTGCATCATTCCAAGATACCTGTCACAAAATAGGGCTTGTTTTGTTTTCATTGGCCAACCCTATATGTAATTGCATTATGCATATGTCAGCAAAGGTCTAGCTTGTCAGGTTTCGAACAGAATACGTAATAACGTTATTTCCGTTTGAAAGTAGATAATGTCACATTTTTTCGTTCCCACAATGTAATCACTTAATCCATACTCTATTGGGATATTTCCTCGTAGAAATTTAAATAAAATACGATTTAAAATCACAATGATAGTAAATTGGGTTGCCTTCATTTACCACTAACGATATGTATTGAAACAATTGGGTACAGTTCAAAAACATCAGGTTTTTCAGATTTATATTAGCATTAAAACGTAGGTAGCTTAGCTTTTCTTCTTGGAGTCACAAAGTCTTTTAAAGTCTATACCTGGGAAACGCTTTATGGTCACTAAATGATAAAACAGCAGTTATTTTAGATGGCACATTATGTGCAAGGAGAGTAAGTGCCCTTAGTTTAATCCCAACCAGGGTTGAAATAAGTCATGACTCTTATAAAAAGTAAAAAAGTTCGACTTCTTGAATTAATTAACTTTAAATTCAAAATTCAACTTCAAAAATGTTACATTACATACATACAGGATGTAGCGTTTCCGAATACTTTATAAATTCTGGATGTTCCACAAATTTGAAAGCCGAACTTGTAGCGAAAATAAATCTGGCACACTGCTTATCAAATGTATAGGTACTTGCAGTTTTTATCCGAGAAGAGCCAACAAACGAGAAGCGACAATATGACATTTGGCGAAATCAATGTAGTGGGACGTAACCCGGAGGACTGTCATAAGTTTAAGCCGGCCCGTTAGTCCGGTAGTCGATGAGTTACCGTTATAAAGTTTAGTTGTCTTGTTTGTTGAAAGAAGTGTATTGTTTAACTGTTTATTTTTGTGAGTGCTGTGCTATTATAAAACTATGACTGGTAATACCTGTGCGTTTCGAGGGCGAGGGTGTCACTCAAAAGAAGGTCAAGGAATAAGCATGTTTTTATTTCCAAAGGATCCTGAACAGTAAGTACATTTGCACCGCTATGATACATTTGTTTATATTTGTTTTGTTGTATTTATCTGCTGTATTTCATTACGTGAAAGGTATATGGAAAAGACCTACTATTATTTATTATGTTATTCGAGTGAACTTGATATTAAATGTATAAAAGCAAGTACCTTTTTAAGGAATGGCGAAGGGAAGGAAAAATATCAAACTAATCTAAAAGAACATGTTTTTATTTTCTTAACAGATCTTGTGTTTTTTTGAAAAATATTCCTAAAAGCACAAGTACTTATTTTCATTTAGTAGTTTTTATTGAATATCATATTTCTACGCGTAGATCAGGTAAAATAAGTAAAGAGTAAGTAGTAATACATACATTATACATAGGGTTTCCCGAAATTTACAACTTATTTTGTTTAAAGAAAATAAAATATTATATTATCTACCTACCGTATAAATTCTAAGTACCTATAATAATTATTGTCCATGTACCTATCGAATAATTGAAAAATAGCAATTTACCTGTAAAAAATACCTAACATGCTCTTTACAAAAAGAAAATGGTTTGTAGCATTATAGGAGTGGGCTGAGAAACAATTTTTACCTGCATACATATCAAATTAAAGCCGCATAATGGATCAGAATGCTAAAAAATAATTTAAAAGGCAAATTAAAATAGCACTTTGGTATATATCATGTCTATTATAACCAAAACTCAAAATTTGCCAAACATTTACTTAAATTTTACGCAGTGCCTAATAGTAATCCAGAAATTTATAATTATAATAAAAATATCACAATAAACCTTTTAAATTATGACCCTTATTTGTTACGTAAATTTAAGAACCAATAGACCTAGATATAACATTGTTTATTTTAGTTTTAGGATTGTTGATTAAAAATGTAAGAAACGGTTACAAAACTGCTGTTCAATATTTAAAAGGAAATAAAGGGATACATAAGAAAATACTGAAGAAGTAGTCCATTTTCTGTGGCGAGATTATTAAAGAAAACAAGGTCTGTCTATACCACCAAACTAAAATATATTTGTCCCTTTAGGGTGAAAAAGGATTAAAGAGTGTACATAATTTAATGTGACTTTAGGTTGTACTAGTTTCGACTTTAGTCAAAGTCATCTTCAGCAACCATATAATTAACAATTATGTTTGTTAGGATGTACCTAAATAAACAAACTAAAACAAATTAAAAGGGGGAACGAAGTGGTTCAACAATACATGGTCATAACGTGTACCTTATGCAGCCAATGGACTCGACAGAAGATAATCACTAACATGATGCTACTTTTAGCAATGAAGGAAATTAGATGTGAAAATTGTAATAGAGGACAAAATTCCAAATGGAATCATTTATAGTTATGATATGATGTATAGCTGTCTATAATGAAAATTCAATAAAATCAATGTTTCATGAGTCAACTCCGAGAGGGAACATGATTTATATTTGGTGGGTCAGAATTTTTAATAAGAATAGTAATAAAGTAAAAGGGGGGGGGGGGAGGGAAATTAAAATGTGTTAAAACAATTTACGTCATTGAGTAAGTTGGGGTCATCAAATTCTCCATATTCATGGCTTATTATTTAAATTCTATGAATTTAATCAGGTCTACGTTTCTTTAAGAAAATACTGTTTTTCTACTTCTGTTTTAGTAAGAACCTACTTACGCACTGTCGGCTTTATCTGTAAAACTTTAATTACACACACTATATTGTAAGAAGCCAAGCTGTGCGTAAGATCAGTTACGTAATATTATAATGTCTGCATTAACAAGGGCAATTTTCGCTAACGCTCGTACTGTAATTTTCGAAATCGTGTGTAATAGGCTTTTTACCACTCTTGGTAAGTAATATACTATTTCATTTTCTTTCTAAAATGTACTATCAGTAAGTAACGCACAATCAATAAAGCATTTCAAAAATATTTTTATTGTATTTAATTTTTTTTTGATTTTACGAAATTTGCTGTAAAGCTAATCACATGAAACACAGAAGGTAATCATGAAAAAATTACTTTTTACTAGGTACCCACATTTTTTATTTCAGTGTAAAGCATTTTTTTAGTGCTTCTTTTAGTGTAATAACCCGGACAACTGTCAAAATTTCAAGGTGAAGGACATATAATTTGGTCCCCATTTAATCAATGCTAAACTCGGGATTTTATCGCTTCTCGCTTGTTGGCTCTTCTCGGGTTTTTATTACAAAATGTTTTTTGTTGTGATTTTTTAGTTGCAGCTATATCTATGTTTAAAAGCTCACCTTCTCTAGTAGATCCACCTTGTGAAGAATTTGTAATGTTTCTTTTTATTACTAACGGCATTTCCTTCTCTACTTCGAAGTCTTCAGACTGATATAATTATATTTGTATCTTCAGGAACAGGAACATTGTTACAACTATGTACTTTCATGTTTTTGCATGTCCATAACCATAGCTTGCAATGTTTGGCCGTATGCTTTGCACACTACTTTTTTGTCGATTGGATTTTGTTTATTGTACTCCTTAAAATGTATCAAAGGAAAAACAAAGGCATTTGACTATTTGACACAATCTCAATCACCCAATTTACTGTCCAGTTAAAAATTTATTGAGCAATAGAAATCCCTTGTTTGTGGCTTATTAGCCGATAATGATCTCACAGTTAATTCTTTGTGCCAGTTTGCAGGATTCTCAGCGGATTCCTTCGCCGAAAGAATTACAGACTGCGAGGCCCGAGTAATAGTAACGGCGGATGGTGTTTGGAGGGGCGAAAAACTGCTCCAGCTCAAGAACATTTGTGATCAGGCCATGATCAAATGCGCCAAGGATGGCTTCAACGTGGAAACATGCATCGTGGTGTCCCATTTGGAACGGGTCTCGTCACCAAAAGGAGCAACCCCACTGAGACAAACGAACAAGGTAAAATATAGAGTTGGTAATATCTAAACATTGCTCTACTAATGTATTTTTCAATACCTAGACTTCAATGACCGAAGGTAGAGATATTTGGTGGCAGGACATAGTCCCCCAGGCCTCCACCAAGTGCTACCCGGAATGGATGCAAGCCGAGGACCCCCTATTTATGCTCTACACAAGCGGTTCTACAGGGAAACCCAAGGGTGTTGTACACACGACGGCGGGATACCTGCTCTACGTCGCCACGACCTTCAAATATGTGTTTGATTATAAACCGAATGACGTATATTGGTGCACAGCCGACATTGGCTGGATCACCGGACATTCCTATGTTGTCTATGGACCTTTGGCCAATGGAGCAACTTCTGTTATGGTAAGGATGTTTTTGTGCCACGTAAAATGTATACGCATATTTTAATATGTCTAGCACTATTAAATTCATTAATTTTTCATTAAGATCCTTGTCTGGTATCCAAAGGTCCGTTAATTATACAAATATGTAACCCCAATTTGGGTATTTAAATACAATATAAGTAGGTATTTTAATGACGATACAAAATTTTGGGTAATTACAAAAAACAAGTTATTATTCCATAATTTTGCGTAAAAATGTTGATGTGCCTTCAAACCAATTAATACTGGATCAAGACGTAACAAAACGGATATATTTTTTTGATGTTTACAATATTACAACATGAAGGTTGATTGGTAATAATGAATACCAATTATTGAATACTGTGGCTAACAACAAATGAATAATACTTTGTAATTATTGATTCATGATTCCTGATTAGTTAGGGATCGATAAACAATCTTTTGAGGGATTAAAGGAATCGTATCAGTAAAGTAAACGTACCTAACTTGGGCTTCTTTCCCAAATGCCAGCCGTATTCCAGTTTATGTTATTGTCGAAAATTTATTATTATTATTACCTTTTCGTTATTTTTAATACGTTTTAAATATGACAGTGGCCACACACAAGAAAGGTATTCCAAACATGACCTAACAAGAGTTTTGTAAATCGTACTCTAGTATTTCTGCACATAAATCCCAATAACTTTAAAAATTTGTTGATAATGTACTCATAGTGAATATGGAAATCCAATTTAACATCCCAGGGAACGCCTAAGTCACACACAGTGGTAACTTTTTCCAAAATACAATCATTCAATTTATAGTCATAGTTAACTGGATGCATTTTGCGATGAAAAGTAATTATTTTGCATTTTTTAATGTTGAGGTCCAGTTTATTTCTAATATACCACTCAAACACTGTGTTTAAGAAGTCCCCCTGAATTCTTAAACCAACATAAACTGACTCAAAAATTGCAATTTTAAGTCATCAGCAAAAAACAAAGGCTGTGAAAAGAAGATTTACAACTTTGAATCGATAATGAAGATTATAAATAAGTTGGGACCTAAATGGATGCCCAGTGATACACCAGCTGTAACCAACTGTTTTCTATTACTTAATAAGATATTAGTCTTGTGAAGTCAAAACTCCAAAAAATTTTACGTTATCATTTAAATCATTTTCAACGTTTTGAATACACTTAAGTTAACAAGTATGCTTTAAAAGATTACATTGACATCTCAAGAGACAAAACTTTTCATGGTGGCACCACAAATTAGTTTGTTTATATTTTTTCTTTTCAAAAATTAAATTTTTGAGTTCATTTGAATACAATTTAGGAAACTTTTGGTTTCTCAGACGGTACACAGAAACAAACTGGCTAATTCCACAATACAGTAACTCATCAAAAATGCTTCATTCACGTCTTTAATGGATCCTATAACATTGACCCAATCAATTGAGTGATAAAAGTTGTTTAGACCAATATAATCAGCCCTACCAAAGTCATAAGAGTACTACGCTGCAGATTTTCAGATTGAACTGAACAGGGCACATCAACTGCTAAGGCAGGATGGTGCCTATCACAGGGAAGTAAGCACTCATCCGCAATATTCACAGAAACAGACCTATCGTGCGCAAACACTAAGTCTAACGTTACATTATTGGCATTTAGAATGGTATTTACTTGAAAAAGCTGGATATGGGCAAGTCACTAAGCTATCTAACAACTTCCTTATTGTCAAACGATGCACACATACCCAGTTAACATGTGATAGGTTATAATTGCTCAGCAAGTACAGCCTGGACAACATCGATGGATAGAGGTTGAGGTAGATTCCCTATGATTAACTTTTCTGAACCGTTGCAAACGGAAATAAATGATTGCTCTACATTATCTTGTTTATCATTAATTAGGAACAATTGTAAATGACTTCGCACTGCAATTAACACATCGCCATCCTAACAGTTAAGGCTAGTCAACTGTGATCTATTCTTTCTATATACTATATAGGATCCACTTTTCTTTAGTCCAACCGATGTTCAAGAAATGAAATGAATCATTTTGGAGATAAAAAAATTAAAATTCTGCTGGATGGGATAATTTATCAATAAAAAATTTTTTACAACTATCTATTCCTGCTTTAGAAGCTTTAGCGAAGGCAATAAATGTTTCTTTTGAAAATGGAATATTTCTACAATGCCTTAAATCAGCTATTGTTATTCCAATTCATAAAGGAGGTGATTGTGAATCTGCTTCTAATTTTCGACCAATTTCTTTACTTCCAACACTTTCTAAAATTATTGAAAAACTTGTTAAAAATAGAATGATTTCTTTTTTAAATAAAAACAATATTTTAAATACAAACCAATTTGCATTTCAAAAAAATAAAAATACTAGTGATGCTATTTTTTCATTTCTTGAACATCTTTATTTTAAACTAAATGAAGGAGATTTTGCTGCAGCAATATTTTGTGATATTTCTAAAGCTTTTGATTGTGTTAACCATGATATATTATTAAAGAAGCTTGAGCTTTATGGCTTTAGAGGTATATCATTTAAATCATATTTATCTGGTACAGTAGTATTGTTAAACGGTAAGAAATCAAAAAGTAATAAAATTGATTGTGGAGTACCTCAAGGTTCAGTTCTCGGTCCATTACTATTTTTAACTATATTAATGACCTTGCGTCAATTTTTATAAATGGTAAATTTACCATATTTGCTAATGATACAACAATACTTTGGCATAGTAAATATTGTATTAAATTAATTAAAATAATTAATGAAGATTTAATAAATGTTAAAAAGTGGTGTGACTCTAATCTACTCTCATTTAATATCACTAAAACAAATATTTTAACTTTTAAATGTTCACTTAATAATATAATTTTTTGACAATCTCATAATTAATAACCCCAAATTTATAAAATTTTTAGGAATCTATATTACTCAAAATCTTTCTTTAAATGAACATATCAAAAAGTTATGTAGAAAATTAGCATCAGGATGTTATGCCCTGAGAGTACTTTCTCATGAAATGAATATGGCGGTTCTTCGAAATGTTTATTTTGCTTTAATAGAATCTCTTTTGAGATATGGAATTTGTTTCTGGGGAAATTCAAGCCAATATCTTCTAGATTCAATTTTTATTTTACAAAAAAGAGCTATCAGATATTTGTGCAAAGCTAGATCTAGAGATTCTTGTAAGACTCTATTTATCTCACAAAAAATTTTAACACTAACTTCAATTTTTATATTGGAAACAGTTTGATTCATAAAAAGCATAGAAATAGTATTAATTCACATACTTATAATACAAGACAAACCTTTAATATACAGTGTGGCCCAAATTGGGCCTACATGTATGGGGATCTTGGAAACTATAGAAGATAGAGAAACGGTTAAATGGGGAAAGTTTTTGACAATTATATTTCTAACTGAAAACCGTTTAGTACGCGGCCCTATCTTTTTTGGTTTTTGAAATATGTTGAAAAAACCAAAAAGATGTATTTTCGAAAATATGCTGTAGATTTCTTATTATTCACTATTTTGGCAATCTGTAAAAACATTTTTAAAGCAACTTTTTAAGTAGATTTCAGTTCTGCAATTTAATTTTGAACACGACGTTTCATTTATTTTATACCATCATCAGGTTAATTTTTTCTTATGGGCGCCATATTGTATTTTATACTTAAAAGGTAGCTTGTGACGTCAGCTTTTCAACGATGTATTATTTGTTGGAAAATAAATGAAATTGACTTGAAAAATGAAGAAAATTAATTTTCGCAACACGTCAAATTTGACAACTGCACTATAACTCCCTAAATTGAATACCAATTAAAAGGTTTACATTTTGTAGTATTCACAAAACACTGCTTGCATTGTTTCAATCAACAATATTACAATAACCTATGAATCAAAAATAAAATCCAGTAGCCTATGACCTTACAATAACCTATGAATCAAAAATAAAATCCAGTAGCCTATGACCAACCACTACCGTTTGAAAATGAAACAAAAATATTACTTGTCAGAACGAGTAAAAGTATAATAGTTTTTATTATTATTATCTAATAATAACGATTTATTTGTGTATTCTGAATTTAAAAGAAAATGGCATTGCGTTTTTCTCACGAAGAAAAATTTGATTTGCTAGAATGTTACATTCATTGCAACAGAAATGCAAACCTTGCATTAGAAAGGTATTTTGAAAATTTTCCTGAAAGACCGCAGCCAACTGTCAGACTTTTTCCAAAAATTGTTATGAACCTGAGAAACCATGGAAGTTTTGAAAAACCGCGGTCCAAGAGTTACGAAAAAGCAGGTAATAACGAGCGTGACGAAAATGTCAGAGCCTATTTTAATGCCGCTCCGACATCATCTACAAGAGCGTCGGCAAGAGACTTACCAACCCCGCGAAGTACCATACAAAGAGTCCTTAAGGAAAATAAATATCGACCATACAAGCCAACTATAGTTCAGGGTTTACGAGAAACGGATTATCCAAAAAGAATGCAGTTTTCAAATTGGTATGTGAATCAATGCGAACAAAATCATGATTTCAGTCGTCTTGTAATTTGGACCGATGAATCACATTTTACCAACTGCGGGGTATTTAATAGACATAACCATCATTTTTGGGCAACAGAAAACCCTCACCAATTGGCTCAACGAAGACTGCAAACCCGATTTGGTTTTAATGTATGGTGTGGTATGTATGGTAAGTAATGTCACCTAGATTGCTAAATACATAGCAGGTATTAAGTAACCCAGCTTTACTATTCTCCTTACATTTTAGACAACAGACTTATAGGACCATTCTTTTATAATCATACGTTGAATGGCCAAAGATACTTGGAGCTGTTAGAAGATCAAATATTACCGGCAATTAGAGCAAGAGTTCCTCAAGATCAATTGAATAATATTTGGTTTCAACAAGACGGTTGTCCCGCACATAATGTTCGGGAAGTTCAAACTCTCTTAAGACAGATATTTGATGACAAATTAATTTCAAACGGCGGACCAGTTAATTGGCCTGCTAGATCCACTGATATAACTTCTCTCGATTTTTATTTATGGGGTTATGTAAAAAATGAAGTATATAAGTTTGAACCCCCGGAATCTGTACAAGAATTAGAAGAGAGAGTGAGGAATGTGTTTACGAGCATAAATGGCAACACGCTTCGCAGGGTCATCAATACTGTGTTAAAAAAGTGTCAAAAATGTATTAATAAAAACGGCCAACATTTCGAATAAGTATATAGTAAGTTAGATATTTTTTCTTATTTTCTTTTTAAAACAATAATTATTATTCATTGCGTTTTTAGTTTTCTTTATTTGAAATGTTAATATGAGATTTTTAACCATAAGGAAAAAATAAAATAATGTATTATAATATTATGATATTTTAAACAAATTGAACCCTGCCTAATGTGTTCTTCTCAAATTTGACGTGTTGTGAAAATTAATTTTCTTTATTTTTCAAGTCAATTTCATTTATTTTCCAAATAATAATACATCGTTGAAAAGCTGACGTCATAAGCTACCTTTTAAGTATAAAATACAATATGGCGCCCATAAGAAAAAATGAACCTGATGATGGTATAAAATAAATGAAACGTCGTGTTCAAAATTAAATTGCAGAACTGAAATCTACTTAAAAAGTTGCTTTAAAAATGTTTTTACAGATTGCCAAAATAGTGAATAATAAGAAATCTACAGCATATTTTCGAAAATACATCTTTTTGGTTTTTTCAACATATTTCAAAAACCAAAAAAGATAGGGCCGCGTACTAAACGGTTTTCGGTTAGAAATATAATTGTCAAAAACTTTCCCCATTTAACCGTTTCTCTATCTTCTATAGTTTCCAAGATCCCCATACATGTAGGCCCAATTTGGGCCACACTGTATGTTTACCTATTCCTTCTTCAAGTCTTGTAAAAAAGTCCATAATTTACGATTCTAAAAAAATTTTTAATTATCTTCCAGATTTTATTAAGAAAATGTCAAATTTTAAAATGTTTAAAAAAATGTTAACAGTCTATTATTGGAAAAAGCTTATTATACTCAGGATGAATATTTTGGTGATACTCTGTCATAATTATTTGCATTTTTTTTTTATTCCGATATTTCAAGTTTTTTACTATATTATTATATTTTATTGTTAATTTAATTTTAAAAAAGGCTTTGTTGATAAAAATAATACTTTATGACAATAAAGCATAATTTGATTTGATTTGATTTGATTACTACATATCCATTCATACCAATTTCAGCATTTATATATATCTTGATTTAACCAGGTCTCTAAGAACACTACGATATCATAGTCACAGTCGGTCATGCTTAATAACCAAAGCTTTGTTGGGGGCCGTTTAATAGATATGTCTCGAATTCCAGACACAGAAAATGTTCTTTTACAATGCCCATGCCCACGCCCCACGCGTTATAATCATTATTATTTAATGTGACAATGTTCAATAATTTGCAGTTTGAGGGTACCCCATTCTACCCGGACAATGACCGATTCTGGGCAGTTGTAGACAAGTACAAGGTCAATCAATTTTATACAGCACCCACTGCGATTAGAGCCCTCATGAAGTTCGATGATCATCTAGTCACCAAGTAAGTTATGTTTTTTTTTTCTCATAAAAAGGTTTAAATTTAATCAAACATTACAAATGAGAAATTAAATAATGGGTTGGAACTCGTGGAGACACAATAATTGAACCAGAGAAATACTGAAGAATACCATGATCCGTTTAAAAAAAAAAAAAAAAAAACATTACTTAGACCTTTTGCATAATCTCACCTTATTGTAGACACGACCTATCATCGTTGAGGGTGTTGGGTTCAGTGGGGGAGCCCATCAACCCAGAGGCTTGGATGTGGTATTACAAATTAGTAGGCCATCAAAAGTGTTCCATTGTAGATACGTTCTGGCAGACGGAAACTGGTGGGCACGTCCTCACCCCTCTGCCCGGAGCTCTACCTATGAAACCAGGAGCGGCGGTAAGAAATATTTTTTGGTTATTTTATTTGGGTACCGCATAAATGGGACAAAAAAAATTGAAAAGGTTATCAGTCCAATTTTCCTGAATTGGTTTTTGTTGCAGGGATTTCCATTCTTCGGAGTGCAACCAGTGCTGCTTGACGAAAACGGCAAAGAAATAACAGGGGAAGGTGAAGGTTACCTCGTTTTTTCTCGGCCTTGGCCCGGTCTGATGAGAACTCTATATGGAAATCACGATCGATACGAAGTGACCTATTTTTCGAAATTCCCCGGATATTATTGCACTGGAGATGGTGAGTAATAAAGACATTTAGATGGATATTAAATTCTTTCAAATGACGTGCAATTCATTTTAATTATTAATATTATTTCGTAATTTTGCCATCACATTTAATTGAATAAGTTAGGATTGGCTTACTAAAATTTATTCAAATTTAACACATGGGTTTATTTACCTCAAATCGAAAGTGTGTGTTGCCGGCCAAACAATTTACAGGAGTTGAAAGAGATGATCTAAAGGGAAATGCTTGCCATAACTCCGGAATTGGTTGAAAACGTGCAAAGAGAGTTTATTGATTGCATTGGATATTGTCAAGCCATAAATGGCGCACATTTTCAACATTTAATTCGATTTGTTGTCCTGTTGTTTTTAAAAAAACGGGTCTTACTAGATGGATTTTTTTATTCAAACCTTAAATTAATTTTGGATGTGTTTAAAACACGTTTTAAAAATGTATAAAACTTGTTTTTTTCATTAACAGTTTAAAACAATTTAAAACAAAACAAAAACAGTTTTAAACAAAAAAAAAAACATGTTTTCTTTCAACCCTGCTTTTTACTATTTAGCCCTAGATGATCAAAAAAATATCCATCTCTCCATACTTTCAGGAGCAAAGAGGGACGCAGACGGTCAACTCTGGGTCACCGGAAGAGTGGACGACATGCTCAACGTATCCGGCCATCTGATGTCGACCGCGGAAGTCGAGTCGGTGTTGACGGAGCACCACGGAGTCGCCGAAGCAGCAGTGGTCGCCAAACCGCACCCAGTCAAAGGAGAATGCCTTTACTGCTTCATAACTTTAACGGAGACCGCTACGTTCGACGATAAGTTGCTGAAAGAGCTTAAGGTGCACATTAGAGAGAGGATAGGACCTTTTGCACAGCCCGATGTCATCCAAAACGCTCCCGCCCTGCCCAAAACCCGAAGCGGGAAAATTATGAGGAGGATATTGAGGAAAATTGCCGTTAATGATAGGGAGGTGGGTGATATAAGCACTCTGGCTGACAGTTCTGTGGTTGAACAGCTGTTTGCAGCTAGACCGGTCAACTCTTAAGTGGTATTTATAAACTTTATGGCTGTCATTCAGTTCAGTTCAGATTCGCAGATTGTAAACGAAAGTATCTCTAAACTTTCAGTTTACTCGCTGCAGGGCGTCCAGTTTCAGTTCGTCCAGAGTGGGAATGTCAAGCATCGCGTCAAGCACCACGTCGACAAGTAAACCAACCAATGCATTTAAATTCAAACAGTCAAGAGGGTCAGCGTTACTAGAGCGTCGCGTTAGCGTACGTAAAACGTCAGGCGTCGTATTGTTTCTTAAGGAGTTTTTAGTAGTAAACATGGGCTCAGAGGAAGACGTTGCTGAGGTATTAAGTGCAGAAATACAAGCGAGATCTGCACTATGGAATACAAAATTACGTTTATATACAAATAGAAACCTTAGAGATCGTTTGTACTCCGAAGTTCTTAGTTTATGACATGATACAAATGGTGGCATTCGCTAAATAAATATATGTCCCTGTTTATGGGCTGAATTCCTACTTTTTTTTTAACACCTTGTGGTGTTTCTAGTAAGAACATTATAGGAACTGCTCTTGTTGCACCCATTTTGTAAACTGACGATGTTTTACGACGTCGCGACTTCACAACTTCTTCTTCGCAAGATGACCACCACGCTATGTGACGCTTAAAACTCTTACAAACTGCAGCTTGTTGACGCACGTCTTATAACCAATGGAATGCGAAGGTTGAATCACGTGGCGGTTGACAAGTATTTTTTGTTAATGTGCACATTCTTCTCCAGGCTCTATTAATAGGCTCTCTTTTAAATCTTCTTAATTTAGCTCCATATGCACATAAAATAAATGGAAAAGATGATGCAGATCATCAAACATAAGTCATTTTCAATACTATTTATTTTATAATGTCTCTAAACAAATACAATTTAAACCCAAAAAAAACACAAAAACCAAGGAAAACCTCAAAAAAAACACAGGCCACCAAATTTAATGTAAAATGAAGACAGTTTATAAGTTAGAAATCCGTTTGCAGCGAACTCTGGCGAACTGCAACTGTGAAAGCTGCGGAACTGAACTGAATAGTTTATAAATTCACCTTTCAAGTATACCTACGCTTAATATTTAGGGGCATTATCAAGTGATTAAAAAGGCCTGCAATATATCTGTTATGTTTTTTTACACGTTTGTTTATATTTGTTTGACAAGAGAAAACAAACAGCAGTTTTTTAGTTGCTTGCAAGAAAACAAAAAGGCGTTAAAAACATACAAAAATAGTACATACTACACCAAACAATGCATTATAATGGCACTGATCGGGATTAGTTTTAAACGAAATATAGATACAGTCAATGGTCTTACCTTTAGTATTTTTAACAAAGATGGGGTGCCATAGATGGTGCCTATTGAATCGACGCTTGTCAGTCTTTGACTTTGCATTGTTGGGGGGACACTGAGGAGACTCGCTTTGCCCCCATCTGTGTGAAGTTATGTGTGCCTGTAACAAAAATGCAGGTTTCTTTAAAATGGGGGCATTTTACCAAACCAAATGGCAGCTCTAAATAAAGCAACTTTTGTATCGAATATTTTATTTAGAGTTCTGTTTTGTACTATAATTTATTTTGTGATTTATATTTAATTAATTTTGTTTTTTTACTCATAGAGGGATATTCTGTTAGACAATTAAAGCAATAACGACCGTTTTATGATTGTGCGCCTGAACATAGAATATATAGAACAATTAATAAGCATTAATTTATTAGACTAGTCCCAAACTAATAGTATACCCATTTAAAGCAGTTAATAAAATATACAAAAGTAGGTTGGCAATCCTGAAATGTTGCTAGCACACAGCCAACAGGCAACACCTCCTGGGAAAAGGCCCAACAACAACAGTTTCTTTTCGCTAATTGGCTCACGTTTCAAAAGTATCTCTTTAGACTCTAGACTGTGGTACCAATACTTCTTTTATTTAATCAGTTATTAAGATGAGTGTAAAAAAATAATGCATAATCTACAAGAAAGGTCTAAAAATGATTATGCAGGTTTGAGTGGATATGCTTAGGTCAGCTTCAATACTATATATTTTGTCTGATTAGCGCACAAGACTGCATTTAAAAATATGCCTTGCATTCAGAATACATATCATTCCATTTTGTTGCGATGTTATTATTATGTTGTAATTTTTTTTGTAAGAAATATTTAGGTATAGGTATGTCAAACATGTTCTAAATGTAATATAAATGTTACTTATTGTAAAATTATGTAAAAAGAACAATAAATGTCATGAAAAGCAACCAGTAAACTGTCCCTCTCATTTTTATTTTATAATAATAAACATCCATGCTGGATAAAATATAATGTATTCATATTCAAACAATTATTGTTGGCATCACTGCCTCTATCAAATCGCCAATTTTAAATAAAAATGTCAATAGGCCACACGTTTGGCCATCTAGACGTCAAAGGTGCTACCATGCAGGTACGACATACACTACAGTAGATAAAGATAAAGGCATCTCCTTGCAATTTCTTTGTCTATGGCCTATGATCACAACTGTCACAACAATTAATTATTTATTTATCCTTCTCCTTAACCTTTATTGTTCTGTGCTTCTCCTATTATGGTACTAGCATAGAAAAAAGAACCACGTTTTTTTCCAAGGGCATCGTCGTCGTCGTCACATTCGCGTATAAAAGATCGCTGTTTTGTAAAAGTGAATTAAAATATATTAATATGAATGGCAAACAAATTAGTGCTTAAAAAACTTAGACCCTAAGGTTAACTTCAGTTAAAGTTCTATGTTAATATGTACCTAATACAATTAAACAATTTGAGACAAAAATTAAAAGAATTTCTAAAAAATATGGTATAAGTACTTTCACTTTTTACCATTTGGCCCAAAGGAAGACTGCTGCTGTTGGTATCATGGCACCTTTAAAGGAAAAAGTAAGTATCATATTTTTGGTTTAACATAATAAGTATCTGGTAGAAACTGTCACACAAATTAATATTTTAGAATGAATGGCGCCATGATTAAGGTTCTTACAATTCTCGAATCTCTTATTCATTTTCCACTATGTGCATTAAAAAATACATTACTTTTTTTTTTGTTTTATGACGTTGTTTGTATCAATTGGCCAGCATCTCTCTTTGTTTACGCTAATGAGCTTATTATTTTTCCCTTTACAAAATTTACTGAATTTTATTTTACAATATGTACCTATCTCTTAAACATTAAATAAATACTAAACATCAATCATCAATATCATTGTATTATTTTACAGGTAGAGCAGGCTGAAACTGTATACAAAGAAACCTTAAAGAGACTTATTGCATTAGAACAAAAAATCAAAGCAAGAAGATTCCCTGAAGACCAAGAAAAGCAATTCATCACCGAACTAGCTGAAGTACGAAAACGACTAGCTGATCATGAAGCACATATTAGTCATTTGAAAACCCACAACCGAAACATTTTCGTGTTGATGGTAATTTTTATGGGCATCTGTTGTGCTTTGTTTATGATATATGTTTTGGTGTTCGGACCACCGGCAGTAGAAAAGACCAAAACAGACACTACCGACCAAAAAAGTTATCATAGCACCATTTGAAAATTTTGTTACATTAAATGTTAGATACCCAATGTAAAGAACGGGTCTCTTTGTTCCTAATAATTTTAGTTTTTATATTTTAATAAATCCTACTTACTTTTTACACAAAACATCTTGGTTATATTAGTTCGTAGATACATTGTACCAAGTACTACTGTGCATTGGTAATACTAGTACTCACAGAACAGAAAATAATTCATTCACTGGCTCTTTCGGACTGGGTACCTAAGAAAACCAAAGGTTTAGCTAAGTACTCGCAGAATTTTTGAAAATGACCGGCCATCTTTTGTAGTGATAACAGAGTATTTTTGTATTTAATATCTGGACTTCTAAAAGCGCACAAGAGAATTACAGGTTTCTGTAGTTCACCATCCGATTTGTTTATGTCTTATCCCCAAGATGGCGCACTTGCATTCATTTCATATTCATGGCAGATGACAATGACATTGATTGGCTTTTTACAAACGCGCTTCTAACGTTTGTTTTTGTATTTTTTTAAGGAAAAAACACCTTAAAAAACAAATTCATAATGAAATTAGTACGGTGAGTAACTCATATTTAGTATCTGCGAAGCTTTTGTATGCCAATTCCACGTAATAATAGAGAAAAATTACATGACGCCCCGCATAACCTCCAAATCCTATCAAGCTCATTCATTTTCAGGTTTTTAATGAAACTATCGCACGAAACGGTCACCATGGAGCTGAAAAATGGCACACAGGTACATGGCACCATCACCGGTGTCGACGTGGCCATGAACACACACCTGAAAGCCGTTAAGATGACCCCCAAGAACCGCAACCCCATAAATCTAGACACGTTAACTGTAAGGGGCAACAATATACGATATTATATCCTTCCCGACAGTCTTCCATTGGAGACGTTGCTTATCGACGACACGCCAAAGGCTAAAGCCAAGAAAAAAGAGGCTGCGAGAGGAGCAGCCAGAGGTAGAGGTCGTGGAAGGGGCCGAGGGGGTCCTAGGGGTCGTGGCAGAGGCAGAGGAAGGCGGTAAAAGAGGTGTGCGGCTCAGGAGGGTGAAAACATTTAGTTTTAGGTGATTTAGATGTAAGAGTTTGATGTAAGTGCTGTAAAAAACTTTTCGATGATTGTTGTAAAGTACCAAAGTTGAGCAAAATATTGAAGATACAAGCCTTGGCTCTTCGACAGTTACAGAACTTCACTTTTTTTTATTAAATAATTAAGATAGGCACCTACCCTTGTAAATCATTTCAGAATATTTAATCATTTTGTTTGTTATTATTTTTTGGAAAAATTTAATAACTTGACATAAGGAAATTAATTTATTTTGTATATCTTTCTTCTTTTCCCTTAATAAAGTGCGTTTTTAATTAAATTTATTTTTATTACTCACTATATTGATTGGTTCAGGTTGGTTATTATTATTAGCTATTATATCTTATTTAATTAACTAAATTACGAACAATAAAGGGCATCAATGTTTCTAGCATTAATTGTAATGGGTAAGGTAAATTAAAGAGAGTTAAAAAACACTTTCTAAAATAAACATTCAACTTCAATTCAAATATTGTTTTTTTAATTTCTGAAATAGTTACATTCTGAGATATTTAAACCAAGTTTAAGCCAGCTAATTTACATTTAAATTACATTTAAATTGGTGCAAGTTGAATGTACAGGATGTCCATCTCAATAACTTCTTAAGTGGGACATCTTGTATATTTTACTCTTATTTGAATGGGCTATTTTTAAGCTTTTCAGTAATATATATATAATCTGATAGTTACTATTAACAAGAAACGCACAAATCGAAAAATAGGGTAGTTAGACCATGAAACCATTGACACCATTTCACTAAAGTTTAAAAAAATGGCGAGAATGTAGTAGATATAATTATATGAAAATTTTGAAAAATACCATATTTTGTAATTTTACTGCGAACTGCAAAAAATTTTAATTTTCTGAGGCCTCTAAAGCCTTTAACATAATTTAGGAACATTAACTCCCAAAAACCGCTGTGTGACGTCACTAAGTCTTATAGTAAATCAGGTCGCACTCGCTGCTGTTGTTTATGACTAAAAAAACAGGTGGCCATGCACATCGCCCTTTCTCCGTTGCTGGGCAACGGAGTTTACATCGACAGGAGAGAAAAAAAAATTATTTTTTTCAAAATAGTCTTAAAGAAAGTACCTATAGTCTAGAACTCGTATGAAATGGCATTTCCTACTTGTTATAGAATTTACTATTAAAAGTAGTAACAATAAGTTTCTGCTTTAACTGAACAAAGAAACAGTAAGCGCATCTCCCTTGTATATATATATATATATATGCACCGAAGGACCGTTGCACAAGTTTAAAGTCAAAGTCAAAAAAAGCTTTATTGTACAAAGAATCTTTACATTCTCATTTACAAAGCTGTAAGAATAAAAAAAAATTATCAGGCTTTCAAAATGCGTTTGGTGCGCCCCAACCCTAACGAATCCTAAAACAAAGCGTCAAAGTAACAAAACATGACAAAGGAATAAACACTAAAACACTACATATTAAATTAACTGGCTATATAAAATTGCTAAAAATACAAAGCACAATAAATAATATTCAAATAATTTAAATAGTTCAGTCAATATTCTAAAATTTTGGGCAAACTATTACCACACTCAAGGAACAGTACAATATCACCCAAAGGTTACCACACACGACATTATCAAAATTTCATCTAAAAGTAACAGAAAGATGATTAAAAAAGTGACATAAAGATTGTTAAATTAAAAGTAAAGTTGCACAATTACTAGAAAAATAAAATAATACAAAAATCACACCAATACAAGGAACATTGAGACAAGAGAAGCAGACTTAAGTACACTAGGAGCTATCCCAGACAAATTCTTCTACGGTATAATAAGCTTTAGAAACCAAGAGAGCCTTTACTTCTTTTTAAAGATTTTGGATTTTTCTAATTTTAAGCGGAAGGTGATTAAATATTTTCTTATCGTTGTAGAATATAGAATTTTTGATTTGACTGGAATGGGGTATAGGTAAATAATTTTAAATATTTGACGAGTGTTGCGTACTGGGGTTGAATTAGTTTCACTCTTAAATTTCTTATAAATCAAGTAAGATGTCTCCAACAAAAATAAACAGGCCAAAGTTAAAATTTTATGTGATAGAAATAGTGGTCGGCTAGAGTCTCTATATATATATTGGCTTTACACATATATTTAATGGCTCTTTTTTGCAAAACAAATATTACGTTAAATAAATGCTGGGAGCAGCAGCCCCAAAAACTTATGCCATATCCTAAATGCGACTCAATTAGGGAGAAATATGCGGTTCTTGTAGCAGCGAAATTCAAGTTATTAGAAATTACCCTAATCGCATAGCAGTCGGAGCCCAGTTTTTTTGCCGAGGTTAATTATTATATGTGATTCAAATTTTAATTTATCATCCATGTACTTTTTCATTATTTATTACATGGTCTCCAACTATAACTTCATTGAAATTTCATTTAAAAGTAAGAATATTTGTTTTTGTTATGTTGAGAGATAAAAAGTTGGCGTCCGTTTTTAACCACGACAAGATCATTCTTTACATCTGACTCAAGTTCACTCAGATTTTTAAAGCTGATGAACTGTGGGACTTATTTGATTTTGATCTCGTATATGTCGAAAACTACTTATCGGATCGACTTCAAATTTTCAGGGCTTCATAGAAATTATGTAAATAGTGTAATTTGAGGTGTGACGAAATGAGCCCATTACCTTGAAAAATGGACACCCTGTTGTTTCAAATTAAATTTAAATTGTTCTGCGTAAACTCATTGTTATTTTAATAGGGATAATTTTTCTACTTTGGTTTCATAACAGAGCTATTTCGATACAGTTTCTTTTATTTCTTAAGAGTTGGTAATGATATTATTTATCTAACGTTTTATTCTGTAACTGTTGACCCATGGAATGGCGGCCGAGAAGAGCCATCAACAAACGCTCTTCTCGGATGGCGGGTTGTGACCAAATAAAGGCTTCTTTTTTAGTCATGTATGTTTGGTTGCCTAAAGAGAGGCAGTACAATTATTTTGTACAGAAGACCAGGCATACAAATTTTGTATGGCATAGTTATTTCTTTTTTTAATATGGATCTTTATTTCAAAAAAATGCAAAGTAGAAAAAATAGTTCAAAGTACATGTTTTAGAAAGCTAATAGTTTTCAAGTTACCGAAATTGAGTTAGCTGTTAGCCGTTAAATTTGACGTATGTAGCGAGAAATTTAACCAATCGAGACAATTTATTTTATAACAGACATTGGTTATCGAAAGTGAACTATCATAATATCTTTAAAATTGTATTATAATAGGCAACCCAATATACATAATATGTACGTTTACGACACACTACACTAACAAACAGAGCTTGCCCTGTCTAAAGTTAACTGCAAGTGGCTTAATTAAACTTGAGTTTACAGTTGTGCTAAGGGGTACGGCACGGATTTAATTTCCTATGCCATGCTATTAGGGTATTGGCACAGCTTATAAACTATTATAATTAAGCTGTGGTATTGGTTTTATACTTAATAGGTTCGATTTTCGTCCCGTACTGCTAACGGCAACGTTAAGTGCTGAATAAATATTTCGGTGGCTTAAGAACTCTCTTAGCGCACTTTTCCCCGCAAGCGGACCGTTTTTTAACATAGACGTTTTATCACACTTGCACTTTAATATACTATTTGCATTAAAACCAACCCGACTTTAGCTATCAAACATTAATAGTGCTCTGTTGATACCTACAATAACATTGCTCTTTAATCATAAATAAGTGTTCTAAAGTATGTAAAGTTGCTAAAAAAAAATTTAATTAAGGATAGCTTTAAGTATAGTTTATATAGATGCGAATCACGTATTGCGAATATTGCTCTGATTGGTCAATTCAAATATCTCATAAAAATTGACCCATCAGAGCATTATTCGCAATTCGTGATTCGCATCTATATGAATTAGGTTTTAGGTGATTTTAACATAAAACTAAATATATTTCCCCTTAAGACGCGCCACCACTGAATATTTGTAACATTTTATATGCAGGTCTGTGATTTATCTACTACATACAAAAGCCTGATATAATTTAAGTGCCAACTTATTGTGCCAAATCTTTTTTATTATCTTACTGTTAACACTTCAACAGAGCCAGAAGTCTATATAAATAAAAATCGTCAGTCTCTGTTCTTGCTGTAGTTCGTCGCATAAGTTTGTCATTGTCTTAACAACCAGGACGTCAAAAACTGTGTTCACATATAGCGGGGCCCAGAGTGTCTTGAATTTTTCAAAATCGGTCCGAATCTTTCCAAAATATTACCTTGAGCATTTTCATTAAAAATAGTTTGAAGCTACATAATAAATTGTCCGAAAATACAAATTGGATTTATAGGGACGATACAGTCAGACATTGACTGTTCCTGATCCTTTTGGATCAATTTACTATAACTGTCAACTTCCTGTCATTCTTTTTTTAGCTCCACGATACAAGTTTCTTAGCTAATTAAGCGGGCAACGTATTCACGGTAACCGTTGCCATGGTAATCGCTACCATAGCAATTGTTGTCATGACAGCTAATATACTACTATCATCTAGGTAGGCGAAGGCGTTTTGAGACTGTTACGGTGACCTTACCTAATTAATTCCAAGATGGCATTAGAATTAGAATTAAAGAACCCGCTCTGTGCTAAACGTTCACGGAATGGAATCTATTGAGAAGTTAACTGAGATCCAAAAGCGAAACGAGAGTCGATACCCGAGCACGGAGCAGGAACTCGACGTTTTGCAAAATTTGACACTTAGAATCCCGCGCTCGCGCATTACCGCTGCCGCAAACATGGCGATCTACACATCCTAAATATACGATGTGCGAAAACATTTCTCGTAATTAATTTATCAGAAATCAGTGAATGATAATTTGAGCAGCACTGTAACGTCGAACTGAAAAAATGTGAGTGATAGTCGTTTGTTTTTTCTTTCGTGACGCGTCGTGTACGGTATACCTTATATTTGACATTAGTATTTACTTTTTAAATTTGCCCATATTTATCCCACATTTAAACCCCAGCACAAGTACCATCAAATAGATTTAAGCATCAATGTATTTAAGGTCTGACCATTAGCAATGTAAATTTATGTATAAAAAGTCACACATTTATAGGTTAAGTAAAAAATCAAGTCGCCTTTGACTCTGTTCTTTTGTTTATGTTGCTTAGCTACCACCTTTTGTTTATAAATAAAAACAAACCACTAGATTTAAGCCTTAGGTATTAAGATTTTGCATGGCTATACGTCGCTGTGAAGACCTAATTCTTGGAAATATGAAGAAATATCTGCATTTTGACCATTCAGGTAAGTTGTTTTTGTTCTTTTAGGCCTTAATCTTCACCACATCCAGTTTTCCCAGCATTTATCCGAAAATATTTTAGCGCTTTTAATTAAATTTTCCCTTGATTTTTAACTGGATTAACAGCAGTGTTTTCCCAGGGCTAAATAAGAAGTTATTTTTAATATTCGGGCCTCTTTTGCCAAACGTGAGTCGATTTGAGGCTAAGAGAGGGCGCCCAATTCGGCTGCATCGATTTTACGCTGACGTGTATACAGGGTAGCATAAGCGTGCCCTTTGGGAAAACGATGCTACGCCTTTTGTGCCTTGTGTCAAATGTAAAAAAAATCAGTGGCATTTTCTGCCAGTCAAAACACGTTACTTTTAAAAAGCAGTATATATCTTTTATTGCATTGAGTTAGAAGCTTAAATTTGTTATGGTACTATGGGGTTGTAGGTAGGTATACCTTAGTATGTGACATTAATTTCAACTTAACTCTAGCTGTTCCTGAGAAAAAAGCTGTTGACGGTCAGACGGGTGACAAAGCGATCCCATGCATAAGGATATTGTGTTTGCTTTTAAGTTAGAAAACCCTAAAAATCTAAAAGACTCCACAAACTCCTCATTCAGATTGTCAAATAAAAGATCCCATTAATTTCAAGGGTGATTAAACCAAAAAGAATCCCTCCATTATCTTTTATTGCAAACTTCCCAGAATTCTTGGTGACACCAAAAATGTTTCCATTTAAAAGTTATCACAATGTATGCTTGTCAAATTTCCAGAGACATCCAAACTATATATAAAACAGCCTTTCTTCTTTCGACCAAACTCTCCAGCTATCTTCCCAGTTCTCTTCTTTATATCATCATCTTCATATTTTCAAAAGCGTTGACCAGCTTCTCTGGAGAAATGTTACCACATTCTTTCTTGTAACTGTTCTAAATTTTCAACTGGCGTTTTAAAAGTACCGTTCTTCAAATGAGCAAAAATGAATTAATCCATAACCGCCAAACAAGGTGATCTGGGTGGGAAATCAATGTCTGGCCGAAAACTGATTAATCTGTCGTCGAAAAAATTGCGTATGTAGTTAATAGTTTCGGCGGATGTTCATCATCAAGTAATTGCTCCACAAATAGATTCAAAATATTGTCCCTATACCGCTGTGCTGTAAATGTGTCTTGGAAAAAAGTAGTACCACCAATACTTCCTCGGGAAAGCGCCAACCAAGACATCAATTTTTTTATTGTATTTTGCATTATTTCACAAACGCTTGCAACAAGTTCTTCTGTTCTTACAGATGGTCTTCAAGCTCCTTTTTTATTATGTTGTATAGAACCCGTTTCCCTAAACAGAGCCACAGTTCTTCTCAGGCAATGATAAAAATTCGCAGATTCGTTGGGAAAGTTTTCGCGAAAATCGTCCATGCACAAACGCTGAGTGTATTGCTACTCACCATTTACTCTAACCCCGTTTCGAAAATACGCCTCAACCATGAATCTTTTGTGCTGTTCCGTAAAATCCATTGCATGAAATATTCAAGAAATTGGATAAATTAGCGATGAATCAAATTAGTTGTAACAACTGTTAGAGATGACGGAATGGCCGATTGATTGATAATGCATGTATTACACAATGTTTACGCGTTTTTAGCGATGTTTGTATATACTTAACTGTTTAATGGATGCTCTTTGATTGCCTCAACCTATTCTCTATTTCTTCCCCCTCTGTGGTAGCATTTTTCCTAACGGCCAAGCCCAGGTATTTGAATTTTTCTTCTTCCAAATGACTTCAGATTACCTCAAGAAGTCGCTCGTTGTTGACCCGGTCGGACCTGCGGGAACAAACATCAATCGAGTGTAAAAAAGATTTTGATATTGTTTTAATAAGGGGACAAGGCAATTTTAGAGGAACCTATTTGAATTCGCTTTGTAGTCACAATTGTCACATTAATTTCGTAACTTTGCCTGCCATTAAACGTTGAGCCTGTAGATACTAGAGCTAGACCGCTATCATCAAAATTGACTATTAAGTTGTCGGTTTACATTCTAGGTTCAATTATGTGATGAGATATGTATCTAAAATAATAACGCTCCCCGGAGGCGTATAAAAAATACGTAACTTTGTTAATTATAATATGGATGTTTTTCATATTAAACGTGATGTGCTTGCGTCAGTGGAGCAAGAAATTCTCACCATGATAGAAAGATAAATAAATAATTAATACCGCAACATGCGTGCGGTTTTAAAACAATGGAGTTCGAAAATAATTTTCTATAAATGATATAGGTAGTGGCCTTTACCGTTAAATACCAAGTCAGTTGTTTATGTAAAATATCGATTTTTGTGTTATTGTTAAAATTTAACTTGCAGATTAGAAAAGTATGTGTTAACGACGAACTTAAAAATAAATTAGAACATTGAACTGATAAACAAAGAAGCAGCCTATGTTATATGGGCGGTGTTGGTGGCCCCGAACTAGTACCCAGTAGTAGAAGTAGCAGGAACGAGGCTCACTTGGACCCTTATTGCCTGTCCTGCTGAACGTCTGGGTAAAGTGTGTTCACAAATATAAGAAACCGACCTAAATGACTGCTATTATTAGGGAATTCAAAATATAATAAACAACAATAAACCAGTTCTGTGAAATGATATGGGCGTAATAAATTTTAAGTACCGTACTCGGGTAAATAAAAATGCGGATAAACCAGGGTCCTTTTTAATTTTAGTCTGTCAACGTACACTGTTGAGTTTAGTTTGTTTTTTGAAAATGTTTCGTCTTTGGTGTTCTAGTGAGATTTGTGAAAGCAATGAAACTGAAGTAAATAACATTTATCAACAGATGATAAAGAATGTGTTTTTGACATTAACGTCGCGCGGAAATTTGTGCCCTAAAGAAGTTGTAAAGGAAACGGCTTTACTTACAAAAAAATCCTTTTCCACAGTTTGGAAAATTGCACAAGGGCCAATGTTGGAACGCAGAAAAAGAAGTGATATTGAAAAATCAAGAACGTTCGACCAAGGGACGAGGAACTTATACGACGAAAAATTTATAAAATGTACGAAGAGCAAAGTGTACCAACGTTGGACAATTTAATGAAAAGGCTGACAACAGATGAAACAGAAATTAAATGCTCAAGAACGACATTGTGGAAGCGCCTTCAACACATGGCTTTAAATTCTAAAGGATTATTAAAAAGCAGGTTTTGATGGAGTCCAAGCGTCTTCAAGAATGGCGGTGGGAATATCTGACAAAAGTAAATGAATACAGAACTGAAGTTAGGCCGATCATTTATTTAGATGAAACGTGGCTTGACACCCACGACACTCCGTCAAGTGGATGGGTCGATTCTAGCGGCAAATGTGTGACACGTGCCCCGTCAAACCCTGGAAAAAAAAATAACAATCTTACATGCTGGTTCTGAAGATGGGTGGGTGCCGAATGGTCTATCTCTCTCGGCAAAAAATATTAGTGAATCATGTGTTGACTATCATGAAGACACAACAGCGGAGTTAATTGAAAATTTATTTGAAACTAAAATATTGCAGAACATTCCACCAAATAGTGTCATTGTTATGGATAACGCTAGTTATCATAGTAGACAATTAAACAAAGCTCCTTCTTCAAAAGACCCTAAAGCCAAAATTCAAGAATATATGTTTGACAATGATATATATTTTTATGAAAACTGTAGAAAGAAAGACTTATTAGAAGTGCTTTGAAGTATGTCTATTCAAAAGGAATATTACTGCGATGAACTTGGGAAAAGCATAGGGTACATAGTATTGCGGCTACCGCCTTACCACTGTATATTTAACCCTATTGAACAAATATGGCACCAACTTAAAGCTGGAATTCGTCGCAATAATATTTCACCCACACTTAATTCTAGTGTAATAACTCTAATTCATGATGACACTAAAAAAATTTCTGTGGTGAACTGGAAAAACTGCGTACAACATGTAAGGAAAGTAGAAGAAAGTTACATTTGTATTAGCAATGCAACAGAAAGGTTTATTATTACTGTAGATGATGATAGCGATAGTGAAGTAGATTTAGTTGGGTAATTTATTAATTAATATAATAATTTATTATAAGTGTAAGTGTAAGACCATAATTCTATTTTTATATTTTGAATTTAATAAACTTAAATAAACATCAGTTTCATATTTATTTGCTGCTAAATTAAATATTTCAATAGGTACTATGTATTCTAAGACGGTCCTAGCTCAGTAGGCATTGTGTCAATACCACTATTTAGGTATAAATAAATAAGAATCATTTGGTTCTTTAATTTGTGAATACACTTTACCAGTCATTGACATATTATATGATATTTTTATATTAAACCATCTTCACTCGCTATGCACATTCTCAATTATATGACATTTTAAATGCACAAAGATTTACTAGCAAGTTTCCTACATAGTCCAAAATATTTTGTTTTTAAAGAAAAAAATCTTTTTGTTTCCACCCTCTAAACCTGGTTACCGGCGCCCATAATAAAGACAACTTATGGCAATTTCCTATAGAAAACAATAAATTTAGACATTAATGTAGAGCTATTTACTATGAGCTTCAAACTACTTAGACAGTTATATTGATTTAAATATGGCTAAACTTTTATAGCTCAGAAACGTCATGTTGCGTGTTCTATGCCGCTTGCATGATGAAAATGAGTTTTTAGACACTCGCCATGTTCAATAATTCGCGTATTTCCCTTTCGGGTTACAAATATGAAAATCCGGCAAGGAAGCTCAAGCTTTAGGAGTGTCGTTGGGAGAGAACATTTCCTCCCTTCTCAGTCTAGGTCCCGAAAAATGTCAAAAATCACATTTTAATCCTGAAACAGTATATACCATTGCAAATCAGTCTTCTTTAACTTCCAATTATACCATTGTTGGAACAACTACAATTTGTAAGAAATATGCTATTTGATCATTTGCAAAGAAAAATGACTAAATCATGTCTCCATTATGTTTTCCTTATATTAAAATAAAAGACACGACAAAACGTTTGTAAAATTGCGGAAATAAATAGGTTGCTGCGGGGTTAGAGCAAAGCACAAAATTAGTCACTCGTTTTGTGTGCCCTGGCATCAATCCAAACGCCTTATCGGTGACATAAATTTTACGAGGTTAACCACGAAGATAGCTTAGAGATTCGCGACGCGGTTTTAAATTTAAAACCAGTATAATTTGGCAATTAGACTGATTTCCTCAGATTTCCGTTATATTTATTTCCTCCTTCTTAAAGCTTTGCACTTAAGGAAGGTTAAAAACCGGAAAAAAGGGGTGGATGTATAGTAAAGTTTACATTATACAATTGATCTTTTGACTGCTATAAAACCCATATTGTCTTATAGTGTCACTTTCAGAAAAAAGCATTTATCAAAAAAATAATTAAAAAAGTGTACCAATCTATGCTGAAAGGAGATTTTAATTGAAGTGATGCTTTAGCCGAGACGTCTGCTTTAACAAGTACTTCTTTATCCTCGGTAGAGCAGTATTGAAACCCTTCCCAGAAGGAAGCGAAGTGACTGTGGCACATTTAGAAGTATTGACGAGAATGATTTGGATTTATTAAGAAGGAAAATTTATCAAATGTATGAAGAACAATCTGTACCTACCCTGGTTTTCCTAAAAAGAGGCTTACCAACAATAAAACAAATATTTCTCGTTGCATATAAAGCCTAAGAAAAATTTTGCTTAAAATGGGTTTTAAATATCACACAATAATTGATAAAAGACAAATCCTAATGGAATCTCAACGTTTACGGGAATGGCGTCATAAATATTTAACGACTATTAAACAATATAGAGCAGAAAATCGACCAATTATCTACCTTGACGAAACTTGGTCAATATCTTAAGAACGACTTGTACGCCAAATGCGAAGTTTTTTTCCGTCTCAGAAATAGAAGTACCTTCGTTTTGTTACACCCCGTATTTGTATGCTTTTAGGACCCTTGACTCGGGGCCCTATTTAATTACCGGGGCCTTGATGGAAATAAAGGCAATGCAATTAGGAAAGTTCGTGCGAAAGACGGAGCCAAGAAAGGAAACTCGAAATTATTAATAATAAGGAAAAAAAAAAACGTTTATCTGAAGAGCGAAGATTAATATTTAACGAAATGAAGATGGAAGATGAAAATTAAATATCCGGACGTGCTCTTTGGCGTGTTATTCGAGCCTCTGCGGTGAAATTTATTTTACATTACATTTTTATTGAGCTACATAGGTTTCCGGACAAGTACCAATATTTGTTAGTACTAAAATATAATACAGCCAATTAAAATTAATATCTAAAAATTAAACATCGGCATGTGCATTTTCTTATATTCAGCCTTATGATCAAACACACAAGTTAACTTTTAACGTACCGTTTCCATGACAACAACCGAAAACAGCCTACTTGTTAATTTTTCACTGTGGTTGAAAAACAGTTAATTTTGAAGTTAGCGTCTAGAGTTAACTTGTGTGTTTAATTACGGGCTGATTACCAGGAGTAAACTTACCGCATGGTTTTAATGTGTTTAAGGGTGGTCTAAAGGCTCCTCTAAATGGAAGTGGTTTCGCCGCCAATATCTGTAAATAAAAGAATCATTATTACAAAATCTATTTGGTTACTTTTGTAATAGCTATTTTTACCCCGATACAGTTGAGGTAAATGCAAACAATCAACTACAACTTATTTTCTCTATTTTTATAATGGCTTTTAGAAAATCGATATTTTCTTCAATAACTAATGATATAGGATATACCATTATTCCAGTAGTAAACAATTTGTTGCCTAAGAAAATAAAAACCAATTACGTAAGTAACATAAGATGATAAAAAAAAACCTTAAGTAAAAGGTGAATGAAAAATAGAACTATCAATTTTTTTGATTATTACATTATCGCCATAATACAGAATTAAAATAAAAACATACCTACAGGCTGTTTCATTTATATTGCGAAAAATGAGAAATTAGTTTCTGTGGATTTTTTTATATTAGTGTTTGGTTTACCGGCGCGTGATATTTTTTGTTGTATCAGTGCCAGAATGTGGCGTCCATGGGCTTGTAGTGTCGCACTTTCAGAAGAAAGCATTTATCTCATGATGCTAAAGAAATAATTAAAAATATGTCCCAATCTTTGCTGAAAAGAGATCTTAATTCAAGTGATGCTTTAACCGAGACGTCTGCTTTAACAAGTACTTCTTTATCTGCGGTAAAGGATATACAGTGAGGACCAGAAGTCCTGCATAAATTCGATAAAAAATTAGTGATGCATTTTTCGGAAAAATGCTTGAATACGTAAATTTTTATTTTCATTTGCGCATTTTTTTACGTAAAAGTTTAGTATACAGGGTGACACATGTTAAAGATATGACGTAATTTGTTATTTTTTCTTATGGAACACCCCCGTATATTTTTCGATTTTTCAATTCTAGTAAACATTCTAAACATATCTGGTATAGCATACCCTAGGTCTAAAGTGAAAGATTATCGAGAAATTTTCGATTGAATTATAGTATTTTTAAAGTCACCTTGAGTTTTATTATTTAAATAGGTATAGACCAGTCCTTCAAATGTGTTGTCATTAGTTGTCAGTGTATAGCTGACAGCTATCAAGTAACATTTAAGTAATCTTGTCTCATGCAGCATTTCGTACTACTTAACTAAATAAAATTGAAAATTCACAAAAGAAAATGGTTAAATTGACTGAAACTCAGAGAATAGATGTTTTAATTATGATAGGATGTGGTGATCGTATTAGGACTCAAAGGGAAGTTTGTGAACTATTTAATATAAAATATCAAGACATTCAGATATCTCAGTCCAACGTAAGCAGAATCGAGAAGAGATTTAGAGAAACGGGACAGGTACGAGATCTTCCTAGGTCCGGTCGGCCTTCAATTTCAGAAGATAAACAATTAAACGTTATATTATCCATTGAAGAAAATCCACATAAACCTACTCAAGAGCTAGCATTGGATAACGAAATTGGAAAATCATCTGTAAAAAGAATTTAAAAAAAAGAGAAATATCATCCATATAAAATAAAATTAATCCACGAGCTTAACGAAGATGATCCAGATCGTCGCTCACAGTTTTGCGAAACTCTAATGAATATTTGCAATAATGATAATTTTTTTGCACGTAGGATTATATTTTCTGACGAGTCGACCTTCTGTCTGAATGGGGTGATGAACAGACAAAACTGTCGCTACTGGTCTTCTAGTAATCCACACTGGGCTGTTGAAGCTCACACCCAGTATAAACAGTCTGTTAATGTTTGGGCGGGTATTGTGGGCGACAGAGTCATAGGACCGTATTTCTTCGATGGCTCGCTAGCAGATCAACGTTACTTGGAGTTTTTAAGAAATGAATTGATCCCCGCCTTATGCCGTTTGTTTCCAAATGCGAACAACCCTAATATTCCTGGAGATTTTGTTTGGTTTCAACAAGATGGCGCGCCTCCGCACTTTAGTAGGGAAGTGCGCGAATATTTAAATTACGTATTTCTGGGTCGTTGGATAGGGCGAAGGGGGCAAATAGAGTGGCCTGCTAGGTCGCCGGACCTAACTCCAATGGACTTCTCTGTATGGGGCTATCTTAAACATAAAGTGTATATGAACAAACCCAACAATATCGAAGAATTAAAAAATAAGATCAGATATGAAATTCAATTAATAACCCGTGAAATGATTCATAACATTTTTGAAGAGTTTGAATTGCGGCTTGCTTGCTGTCAGGAAGTCAATGGAGCACAGTTCGAACATTTACTAAATTAATTATTAGAGTACTTTTTAATATTTTAAGCTTTGATAAATTTTTTTATAACTTAGTCTTTTTTATTCCATCGAAATTTCTCGATAATCTTTCACTTTAGACCTAGGGTATGCTATACCAGATATGTTTAGAATGTTTACTAGAATTGAAAAAATCGAAAAATATACGGGGTGTTCCATAAGAAAAAATAACAAATTACGTCATATCTTTAACATGTGTCACCCTGTATACTAAACTTTCACGTAAAAAAATGCGCAAATGAAAATAAAAATTTACGTATTCAAGCATTTTTCCTAAAAATGCATCACTAATTTTTTTATCCAATTTATGCAGGACTTCTGGTCCTCACTGTATGTGGAATGATTTTTCAAAAAAATGTCAAACCAAGGCTTCTTCAAATAAAGGCAAAATAATAACAACAATACACACAGGTTCAGAAAATTGAATTGTTCCGAATTGTGTGTTGCTTTCAGCTAAAAACATAGCAGATTCTTCTCTAGATTATCACCAAGACACTGACGCACAACTTTTTGAAAATAGGTTTGAACATCGACTTCTTAAAAATATACCCAAAAATAGCGTTATTATAATGGAAAATGCTAGTTATCATAGTCATCAAGTAAAAATGTTTCCTAGTTCTAACCGTACAAAAGCAGAAATCCAAAATTTTATGATAAATAGTAATTAAGTCTTAAGTCTCTTACGTTAATTACATTTGCGAGAGGAAGCCAAGCAGATTCCAAAAGATTTTCAAATACTTTAATGGACATTTCGTCGTACCCAGAAGAATACTTAATCTCCTCGAAGCACATCCCTTAACTCTATTACATCGACGGGGTAGAAGTAGAAATTATAAACTATTGTAAATGGTCCTAACCGCGTCAATATTGCTAAAGTCTACATATAAAACCCGGATTCTTTATTGCTTTATTTACGACATAGTCAATGTTAGGTTCGAACGACAGAAGTCTTTAATAATATTTACATTTTTAATTAACACATTATTAAAGAACAATCCGGATTAACCTAGAAACGATGACTTTTACAATAGTTGTAAAAATTATTGGAATAATACAGAAATTGCTCACAATCAATACCATTATTGACAATCTTTCCGCAAATAATACAAATATACTTTTCAATCAATTGTGCAACGACACTTTTTTTATAGCATGTAATTTCTTTAGAAAATTCTCTTTATCCGATATCCCCACCGAAAAGTACCGCCAATTAAAAAGTGTGCGTCTCCCATACGCAGGGGCAATTTATAACTTCCATGTTTCATAAATATTCTAATGGGATTTATATTGATTAATCAATTTAAAAAGCTTTCGTGATGAAAATTGGTGAAAATACGTACATTTCTTTTGTTTCGCAAAATTAACATGTTTTTTTATTCGTATCTAATGATCGCCGTTCACGAAGCTCAAACGATCCCGTAATCAGGCGGTTATTGTTTTATTTTTATTAACATCTCTTGCTTTTGGATGAATAATAATTACTATTGTTAAGATTAATATAATTAAAAACAAAAGCATGATGCCAAATTAATAGATAATAAATGCACAGAATACGTGATAAATTAGTCTAAGGGGTTAGCTAGGTCAATTGAAGCCTACAGGCGGCATATTCTTTATAAAACATCGGCGTACTTCCAAGAACAACAGCAACAACGAAGTAAAATAATAAAAACAATTATACACACAACAACAGGAAAGTAAAAAGTAGAACGTGTCAACCAAGTAAAGTGCGAATTAAACTTACCAAGGACGAGAATTTAAGACTTCAAGACAATATTTCAATTCAGCTAAAAAAGAAAACATGCGGTACCGTACTGTCAGTCGTGTGAAAATTCTCCTATGTGGTATGCAACCCTTTTTACATATTTAATTCGGCAGTGACCAATCAACTGCGCTAGGCTTCTAATCTCGCGCATAAATTTCGTGACAGACTCGTTAGGTCCACGTTTACTCTATTACAAGGAGCCCTCATAAGAATTCTGCTTAATTTTTCAATACAAGATGCTAGTAAATTGATCGAACCTCAAATTTCTTTGCCGTTTCAATGAACTTTATATAAACTGTACCTAGGTATGATTAGATATTCAATTCTTGTTTCTTTTTGCATATTATTGTAAAATGTATCTCTAAAAATTTCTCTGAATTGATAATACTAGTATTTACTGACACCCAACAGGTATTAAGCTCTAGTGCTAAGCAGCACGGCCGTAGATGCAAAGCCCACATTGATGATAATAATTTTTGCTAGCACGGTATATAATGATTCAACGCGTGATGTTTCAACTATCTGTATAGGGTGCACATGCATTTTACTGATATTGACTTCTATACATTACGTTACATTTGGACGTTCTGATTAGCTTGGGGCTTTTACATGCTCGTTTTTCACATAGAAATTATTTTGAATTTTATGTTCATATTTTGCTCGAAAATATAGCGAAAGCGATCTGCTTTGTGTTAATTAACACTAAATAAACCCAGTTAAATACACAATTATGACGCGAAAAACACGAAAACACTGTAATTTTCTCTTTTGTTTTTCCGCTTGTTCAGCTCTAATTTTAGAATATTATGCCACATGTCATTAAATATTTAAGCGCTATTACTAATATTTTAATTTGGGGCTACAGTCATTGATCCTTCGTGTATACAATATTAAGCAGACGACCAAAAAGCCGGCAGCTCAAAAACTCTTAGAACGATTTTATGCAGCAACAACTTCTTTTTATAAAAATTAATTACAGTTTTGTATCGAAAGCTATTTCACGATTGGAAGAGTTGGAAACCTTTCACACAAATGGTGTACAACAATTTTACAAAAGTTTTATAAAGTTATTGAAAATAATGTGGGGTTCAAAAAATTGCAAAATGTATCAAAGATTTAATAAAAATTGCTCGTTGAAACAAATTTACTAATTTCGCGCAAAAACACCTAATTATTTCTTTTTACTTCTACCTTGCTAATTACGTTCAAAGTTTGTACAAAAAAAAATAATTAAAAGTAAATAAATTCGGCTCCTGTTTAAATATGTATTTGACTTAAGCGAAAAAGTTCCTGATTTTCTTGGAAAACGCCTTTCTTCCCCCAAAATTATTCCGGGAATTTTTCATGGGCCTGCTTTCTACTTTAAGCTAATTTTTGTTTAATGAAAAGTCCTTTTGGTTGTATTAAAGTTGAACAAAGTAATTAAATTATTTTAGCCTTTTAGTTAGTCTTTAAGTTTCAAAGGTATATAGGAAATTAACCGCGCCACTGATTACCAACCAGCTGACCGATATACTGGGTGTTTATTAAACATATGGTAAAAATTGAAGGGGTTATTACCTGGACTACATATTAATAATTTGAAAAATGTCAAACTTGGTTTCGTCGAAAATTTTTCACGTCCGTATCTTCGAAGCAAAGCGGGTTTTCAAAGATCATCAAAGGACAAAATGTTCTTAGAATCGTCCAGCGAATAACCCCTCCAATATTTGCGTTTGTTTAATAAACACCCTGTATATTATAGCCTCTGCATGTTTCATTAGAAAAAAGGTGAACCTAAAAATGTATTAACAGTCTTATTTAGGTTGTTGTCTGTCGGTCTAGAGTAAGTCTAGAGTAAGGCCTATGTTTTCAAGTATGATTTTCGTGTCATGTGCCATGTGACATCCCGGACGTCATCCTATTGGCCTGCCAATACGCTGGAAAAAGCAACATTTTTTAAATCGTCCTAGTTAACACGTATAGGTACAGTGTGTATCAGCCAAATGGAAAAATTCGATAATAAATACATGGGGACGGTCGGACACGTCGATTGGTATTTCTAGTTGCGCATTTCTTCCAATAAAAACTTTTTATACAGGGTGTGTCATGTAACAGTGGCCAATACTAACTTTCTTATTTTAAATGCAACACCCTGTATATTATTCAGCTTTTGGATTTTTCAGAAAATTCTAGACATATTTCATGTACAATATCCTATACCTATCTTCAACTGTTTCAAGAAATATTAAGTGTTTTCAGATTTATTGCATAAATTAACAACACACTAAAAAACTAATAAGTAATACTGTTTATTTCTTGATAATGTAAAAAACAAAAAAAAAACATTATTGTAGGAGATGTTGAAAATTGATGTTAAAAGGTTTTTACTGATATGAAATAAAAAAAGGTATAAATAGTTTTGTTTACTTTTGTTTAGAACGCCTGACCTTAGCAAATTGTTGTTTGTCTGCATGACAGTAGTTGTCAGTGTTACAGTCGTTTGAATTTCGTTAACTGCATATCAGAAAAATGGTTTACTTAACAGAAATGCACAAAATAACAATTCTACAGAGGATTGGTTATGGAGATAAAACACGGACACAAATGGAAGTTGCTCGCTTATTTCATGAAAAATTTCCAAATTTGCCGCCTATAACTCAAGGGACAAATATTAGTAAAATAAAAAAGCAGTTTCGCCAGCTTGGACATGTAAAGCAGATAAAAAAAGTAGCTGCTAATGCAATAAGTGATGACACCAAATTAGATATTATGCTTGAGTTTCAGGAAAACCTATATACTTCTAGTCGAAACATCCTCACTGGATGAGGGAAGAACATACGCAATATCCTGAAAAGGTTAATGTTTGGGCAGGAATTGTTGGACATCATATCATAGGTCCCTTTTTCATTATTGACAATTTAAATGGGGATAATTATTTAGCATTACTCCAAAATAATGTCTTGCCAACTTTGACAAACTTATATCCTGATCCAGCAAACCCACAACTTCCAGCGAATATGATATGGTTTCAGCAAGATGGAGCACCGCCCCATTACCAAATCGGCGAATAGGGAGGCGTAGATCGATGGAATGGCCAGCACGATCCCCTGATCTGACGCCATTAGACTTCTTCTTATGCGGTTATCGCAAAAATATTGTATACAAAACTAAACCCCTCGACTTAGCTCAGTAACGTTAGAATAAATTTCTATTTAAGATTATAGGATGTTGTCAAGACGTTCGCGGCGAGCATTTTCAACATCTCTTACATTAATGTTTTTTTTGTTTTTTACATTTTAAAGAAATAAACAGTATTACTTATTCGTTTTTTAGTGTGTTCTTGATTTTTGCAATATAACTGAAAACACTTAATATTTTCGAAACAGTTGAAGATATATAGGTATAGGATATTGTACCTACATGAAATATGCCTAAAATTTTCTGAAGAATCCAAAAATTTAATAATATACAGGGTGTTGCATTTAAAATAAAAAAGTTAGTATTGGCCACTGTTACATGACACACACTGTATAAAAAGTTTTTATTGAAAAAATGCGCAACTAGAAATACCAATCGACGTGTCCGAGCGTTTTTTCGGACACGCCCCCATGTATTTATTATCGAATTTATTCCATTTGGCTGATACACACTGTATAAGTGTATGTTTAGACCTATCCATTATAACCTAATTCCAGCCAAATTTAGGGCAACAAGCCACCATTAATACATCCTAAAACAAATGAAACTAATACAATAAACCCCTATGTATACGTCTAAATCACCCACAGAGTCCATATCAATAGCGGTCGGCTTTACCAACTTCGTCGCCGATACTCCATTGCTTTGTCAACCCTCGATTGTTTCGGGTCCCTTGCATTTGTTTTTCACCCTTTCCATCGGTCTATCCCTGTTGTCCCGGTATTCGCGTTGTCTCTGCTTACCTTTTGTTTTTACATTAAATGTATCAAATGCTGATAATACTTCAAAGTGCCAGAGCCGTAGGTTTCGCTTAATGGGGGGGGGGTTTGTTTATTTTAAAGCATGATGTTACCCTGACGCATTTAAAAATAAAACTTAAAATTGAAAGGAGGTAATCTACTAGAATTTGTTTTTGAGTTATGACCCAAACTTGTGATTTTTTAAATGGGACACCCTATATATTATTTTTTTGTCTTATCCCTCATTTTAAGAGCTTTTCGAAAATATATAATAGTCCATATTCATTTCTTTTAAAAAGGGATAACTTAAAATTTTTTGTAAAATTAATCGTTATTATTTTAACAACAATCGTAATTTTATTTACAGCGGCCCCTGGCTTAGTTAATTTATGGATTGTGGTTTAAACCATATATTGTTGTTTAACTAGTACTGCATCCACAGGTTAGGGTTAAACTTCGGTTTCTGTACTTAGAGTCACCAGAGGCTATATTTGGGACTAATCCATGATTTATAGTTTCAAAAAGTGCCCTTATTCAAAGTTAATTATTACAGAACTTACTTGCCGTCAATGTTGAAAAACATGAAATTAGATCGACTCAGAAAACATACACATACAACATCTCTAAATATTTAATATTATACCAGCAAAAAAACAAGTTACCCTAACCCCGGTATTATGTTCTGTTTATCTTCAATTTCCGGAACATTCCATTTTGTTTACCTTTCACATTAACATCGTCGAAACGTAATGCCGCATTGGGATATAGATTATTTAAACACTGGCTGTCAAAAAGTACATATATAGCAGAAAAGGTAAGGGCAAAACAAAGGCAGTCAATAAAGCCATAAACATTTTAAAATTATTAGAAAGCGCTTTGTGTAATTTAAATAATGCTGTCTATATTAGAAGTAAAGTACTTCCCAAGATATTTCGTTTCACTTAATGACTGCAATAAAACCCCTCATAAACTCGGCTTTCGCAGAGACGTATTAACCCACAATTATTTTTATATTATTATGTGGTCTATGTACGAAACAACTTTAATACATTTTTATTCTCTCTTACTGTTGGAAAAACAAAGTCTTTGGCATTTTTATACAATTTTTTGTTTAGTATTTATTTTTATCTATTGTTTTCGTTGAATATCGATTATTTACTGTTTTACTTGATGTTTATAACTTCTTAAAAATTAATTTTGTTTAAAGGTAATGTTACTAATCGATGTAGCTTACTAAAGAAGAATGCTTATTTATATTGCATTGTGTATAGTAGTAGTATAAGTAGGTTCATGGTATATACAAATATCATGTTTATTATTAGATTTTTTAATAGTTAAGTCTAGAAAATTGAAAAAGTTGTTAATTTTCTTTCTATTGTAAATTTTGTATTGTTATGCACATTATTTATGAATTCTAAGAAAAGTGCTTGCAAACATGTCGAGTTTCTAAATAACAACTTTAATTTTTGGAAAGTGTAAAATTATTTTTACCATTTATTATGACTGAATGAGTGAATATATAGTCTACCCCACGAGGCTAGCACTACGACGTATGAAGAGAAAAGGGAAATAAAATCCATAAATATGGGGTTTTATGCAGCGTGTTATTATAAATTTAGGATTCAGTGAAAAGGAAAAACAGAATTATACGAGAATAAAATGTAGTAAACGAAGCAGCTCGCTTGAGACATCTCTAAATGTATAAACATGAAATTAATTACAACATGCGTGTACACTTTCATCTAAGAATCACATTTACAATGCTACCATAATGACGAACAATCAGCACACGCCTGACGCTTTTCAGATGCACAGCATACCAAATATTTCTTGGTTATGTCGTAGTCAACCTATAGTCAACTAAATTCAGTGGCGGCTTGTGGGTTGCCAGCCAGGGTTATAGTCAACTAAATTCAGTGGCGGCTTGTGGGTTGCCAGCCAGGGTCGGCAGTTCGGTACAGACAGAAATGTTAGAGAGGGTTAAGGAGCGCCGAAGGTATGAGAAAATGTAAATCAAACATTCTTTTTTCGTGATAATAATATGTAGCCATAACCCCCTGGATCCGCGCCAGAGTCGGTATATTATTTTCATTTTTTTAGATAACATAACTACTAATAAAATAAATATAGAGAAATATGTGATGTTTTAATGAGCGTAAGATTAGATTCTAAAGCGCGTTAAAACTTTAAACACTAAAAGCCTCCCTTATTTGACACAGATTGTAGGTGAGCATGATAATAATTTATAAATTATAAAAAATAATATAAAATAATTTATAAAAAACTGGAACGGTATTTTACAATAAATTGTTATACTAATCTCTCTAAAAGGTCTGTACAAAATCTGAGCACATATTCCTGAAGCCAAAATAAGGCGATTTAAAGCAACTTACCTTAGTCCGAAATTGCTCCGTTTTCGAGATACAGGGTGGTATCTAAAGTTAAAAAATAAAAATAGAATTTTTTAAAATTAATGAACATTTTTTAACGTATGACTTTAAAGCTTGGTACCCGGGGTTGTTTGGGATGCGAAACTCGAATACGGACACCTTTTACTGTGGCCATTAAAGGACGCTTCACAATGCACTTCTTGTGGTTTAGAATGGCCATAACTTTTTTATCAGTGTAGGTTTTCAAATCAATTGAAGTCGGTTCATTTTCCAAACCCCGACCTAGTATTTACAATAAGGAAAACCAGGACATTGATGAAGTAAACGTTTTAGCTTCAATTGAAACAAATCAAAGTAGTTCTTGTAGAACAGTGGAAGGTTCTGTCGGTGTTACAAAGTCAAGGGTTCAAACTATTCTAAAAAAACACAAGTTTGAGCTATACAAATTTCATGTCGTACAAAACTTACATCTCGGTGACGCAGAGCGCCGCGTAGAGTTTTGTAATTGGTATTTACAAAACGTAAATAGAGAAAATCATTTTGAAAGAACGATTATATGGTCTGATGAGAGTCATTTTACCAGTGCCGGTATATTTAATCGGCAAAATACTAGGTTTTGGTGGCAGGAAAATCAACATGTTATATTTCCACGGGAACGGCAAGGCAGATTTGGGTTTAGCGTTTCATGCTTCATACTGGGAAGTAAAATTTTATATAATATATTTGAAGGACATCAAAACCATCCTATTCACGCCGGACAGGCCGGATGAGATCGGATATCTCGTAGGATGAAGGTGCCGTTTCACACTCCCCAGTCGGTAGACCGCACGATTAAAAACCGTACGGTCGATGACCGGTTCAAGATGGCCTCAGATACGCCGACGAACCGTAAAAATAGTTAAATTAAAAAAAAAACTTAATTATTAGGATATTTTATTATGAAACAGTGTGCAACAAGTTAATATTAAAAGTATGTGGAGACCTTGGGAATCTTCAGCTAATGCGATATCTAACTACCCTAAACATTCCAGGAAGCATTTATCTTCTGACGCCAAAGTGATCGTGAAAAATATATGTGAATCGTTATTAAAAAGCGGCCACCCTAAAGTAATTGCCATTAAAAATACCAGTGAAATGACGAAAGTACCATTATCGATGGTACCAGATATTATGCTAAAATGACATTTTAAAAGAAAAGTTTGCAAAGATACCGGAAAAACGAAGTGCGTAGATGATTGTGACAAAGATGTTATTCGCAGGAAAATATAACAAATGTATCGAGAAAATGTTGTGCCCACGTTAGATTCTTTAAAAACACGGTTAACAACTGACGATACAACGATATTATGTAGCAAGACAAGACTTCACCGCGCTTTGCAACAGACAATGCAAGCTACCACAGCCGGCAACTTGAAAAGTACCGAATGCATCGAGCACAAAATCCGCAATAAAGGAGTTCATGTTAAAAAATGACTTGTACTTTGAGGAAACGTATAGTAAAAAACAGCTGTTAGAAGTGTTAAAGGCATTTAGTATTAAAAAGAGTATGTGTGTGATAAAATGGCGGAAGAAATGGGGCACACTGTGTTGCGACTGCCACCCTATTATTGCATTCAAATTAAATGGAAAATGAGAACTGAAAATCGCACACCTACTCTTAGTGGCAGTGTAATAGAGCTAATAAAGAAAGTTTTCGGTGAAATTCCAGATGAAAGTTGGAAAAATTCGGTTAACCATGTCTTAAAAATTGAAGACTCTTATATAACTACACAACAAAACGAAATACATACTCTTATTATAAATGTGGATGATAGTGATAGCGAGACTGAATTAGGAATAGATTAAAACGTTTTATAATTACAATTAAACCTTCTGTGTATATATGTAAAATATATTTTTTTAAGTAGGTATATTAATTGTTATTATTACTTTAACCTAAATGCGTGCGAAAAGTTACCCTTTTCCGCACGCAAACTTTTCACATTTGCTTTGTACTTATAATAAATTAATATACATATAATATAAGCATAATAAACATTGCTGCTATAATGTATTACTATGGCTTTTCATTTAACTACAAAGCAGTACCCCTTATTTCATTTCATTTCAGTAATATAAACAGTGATGCCAGCTGGGGCCAGGTAGATTTCGCTGGTTGGCACGCTCATCGACAGTTTTATATGGGTAACTTTACCAAGAAATTCTTTAAAAACGTATTTTTGGCAATGGAACAGGTAACGGGGTTTCTTTGGGTATTTACAATATAATAAAACTATTTTATTGCAGTAGTTATTAGGTCAAACGAAATATGTTCGGATGGACTTTACTGACGTTGGGTTAGTAAAGTTCTGTTTGTTACGAAAGATCCAAATATATCCGAACCTTCAAATAGTAAATACAGAAAGGTTAATGAAGAACGTCGTGCCTTCCAGGAAAAATGGGCACAAGAATATTTTTCTAATTTGGTTTTATAAAAAAGCTGTTTCGATATCGTTTTCAGTATCGTAATGAACGTTTTATAAAACAGTTTTCTTTATTTTTCTAAGGTTGGTAATGATGTTCACAAATGTTTTATTTTGCTGTCGTGTATGTTTGGTTACATTAATTCTATGAAATGGAGATGAGTTAAAAAAATATCAAATAATCTTACAAATTTACTATATTATAAAATATAGAACCATAAAATTTACCGCAATTTCCCTTAACTTTGGGGGAGTTACACTAAACTCATCTTGCTTCATATTTTAAAATTATGTAGGTGTGTTAGAAAAATTAGAAAACTTCGTGACAAAATGGCTGACACGGAAATAAAATTACTTGTTGATTTCAAGGCTACCATGATAAATAATTTGATTGTATTACCAACATAAAATTTAGGCCTAAAAATTTTGAAAATTTGTATGTTTTATTTTCTTTTTAAATTTGGATTTATTTATTGGTACCGGCGTTAATCCACCTTTAAGAGCAAGAATAAGGAGGATTATATTGTTAAAATTCCTAAAGTAAATTGAACTGTAGAATATGTCAAAACAGAAATCTCACTAACATCAGCCGGTGAACCTGGTTTATCCATAAATTCCTACGCAGATTATATAACTCGTCACCCATTCTTCTGAATTTAATATATTTTCCTTTGATTTCAAGTGTGCGAGTGCGTACGAAATATCAGGCAACACTGGCACTGTTATAAATAATAAGACTAAGGGCTTGCTTTGTTACACTAACGGATACACCTTGCTGTATATTATATCCGCCACAGACGTGTTGCGGTTGTAACAATCGCCCTTGTTACAAGAGTCAATTGTTCTTGGAGGGTGTAGAATCCGTTTATACGTGTCGGTTGTCATAGTTATGTTCTTCACGTGGGTGATGAAATTTAATTTAAAGATGGATCGAGTCGGTATCTATTTATCAGTTGTTAAATTTTTCAGCTGTCGCAAATACCATCGCTTAGCTCGACACATTTATCAGTAGCTACTAGCTGTAAAGTTACCAGTATTGTTACAGATAATGCAAGCAACATGGTCAGTATGAATAAAAAATTACCGAGTCGTCCAATTACCCTATAATTACATATGGTTGTTCGGCACACTTACTTACTTTGCTCTCCAAAGATTTAGAAGCATCGCAGATAAAAGAACATATAGTACATATTTGTAAAATACTTCAGAAATACCCATTTGCCAAATGCTTGGTAAAAAGAAAAAGGGGGCAATAAATTGGTCTTACCTCAGGATGTTCGATGGAATACACTTTCAGATTGTCTTGAGATCTATGTAAATGAGTGACCAAAATTGTTATTAATATGTGAAGAGCATAAAGATCAAATTGATCCAGTAATTTTTAAAAGAGTTTCAGATATCTGTATTAAAAGGATGGCTGAAGATTTTCTACAGTTGCTAAAACCAATTTCTATAGCACTGGATGCAATTCAACAAAAAGGTGCATTTTTATCTCAAGCAGTTTACATATGGAAAAAGTTGAAATAGAATGAATTTAGAAAATAAAGAATGCGGACGACAAAAAACGTTCAATGGTTACGATGTGCCACCCGTTCTTTAATTATGATTTACTATTTTCTCTGAAATTTTAAATTATATTTCTAGAATGAATCGGATTTAGCAAGGACATTTTACTAAAGTAAACAAAACTAATTTGTGCCTAATTAATGTTTTAGTTTAGACAGCAGATTTGTTTAGGTTTGTACGGATCTAATTCTAGTTCGGTTTCGACGCCAAGGGCAAGCAAGGGATTTTTAAACATAGGCTATGGTATGGAATGTACCAGTACTAGAGAAAACGTAGACGTAGTATATTTTATCTAAAGGCACTGTTATTATAGAGAAATAACGTGATACTGATTAATATTATGTAATTGTTTAGTTTTCTCGCACAGAAAGCAAGTAGTAATGAACACGTCGTGTGCCAATTTATATTCAATACTCATGTATAGTTTTTTTTATCTCAATTTTTAAACGGGCAGATTTTTCTAAAAATAGGAAAATATACCAACAACTCCTACAATGGAGTTATTGAATATACGCCGCCTTAACTCTGACGTTACACGACAAACTAAAAAGAACTGCTGAAAATGACCTTCTCTTGCTAATCGGCAGGAATCTCTTCGTCTCATAGACCGGCGAACTGTCTCGAATACCCCAGAAGTATTGCGAATTGTTAAAATATCCATAATTTAGAGAGTATATTTTAAATATTAATACAAACAATAAAATTACATTTGACGAAGTCAAACAATACTGTCACGTAAATATTGTATAGGCAAACGGTAAAATAATTTGGAACTAATATTACCTTATACGTATTTATTGTGCTAATAAGAATGACGTTATATCTAGAATTGATATATTTAGGTATAGAATATGTAACAACATAACAAGGAATCTAACTAAAAGTTCGCGTATATATTAAATATTTTTGTAATTTGCAGTATATCCAGGTATTTCACATTTAAAAAAAAAATGTTTTTGTCTAACGCCTTGCTTCTTAAAAAAACAAGATTCACCTTGACAAACATGTTTTTATATGTACAGGGAGTCCAAAACCTTGAAAAATGCGATGTTGACTGAAGAAAAAATATTCAACACACTTTTGTAATTTTTTCCTGAAATGGTTGAAGCTATTTCGAATTTCTTCGCCTGGTATTGACCGAACAGTATGGGTAATTCTTTCCTTTAGGATGTCAATATTGTTGGGTATTGGAGTAGTGTAGGTTAGTTGTTTTAAACGCCCCCAAAAAAAAACATATCAGCCAAAGGCAAGTCGGGGCTTCTTGGAGGCCATGTCACTACTTCCCGAGCATAATGGGCTGGACACCCATCCTGCTGAAAAAAGATTTGATTCCGGTAATCGTAAGGCAAGCGTTCAAGACTTTCGCAAAAAAATGCATCCAACATCTCTAAATAAGTGTTCCTGTTACAAGTGCCATTAAAGAAATATGGACCTTATCATGAAAAGATACAGCGCACCATACATTAACTTTTCAGAAATATTGTCTTCGAGAAGGAATACTAAATTTGGGGGTTTTAGCAGACCACGCAAGATGCTACAGTTCAAGGGCGGTTTTACGGGGGGGTAATAAGGTAATTTCCCCCCCCCCCCCATGAATTTCGAATTTTAAGCATCATTATTGAAAAAAAGGGCGTGGCACCCAAAAATTCTATCACACAACTGACAAACTGAGACAGTGTGAAGGATATTAGGATGTTCAAACATTTTTTCGATTCCGAAATGCACTATTTGAAATTTATTTTCTCATAACAAACGACATTTTCGGTGTGGGCCTTTTGCTAATAGTGTATATTGCGATAAAAGGAAAATCCCAACTCAAAATACACCCTGTATATTAGAAAACTATGGAGTTTGACGTATAAAACGAAGAACTCAATAATTTCCAATGTTTAAAAGTGTGTAATGTATTGCCGAAGACACCCATGCATCCTGTAATTTAAAAAGCGTTCATTTATCACAACGTCTGCAAAATCGTAAAAATCTAAAAATAACAAACCAGAATTGTGTTGGGGGCACATTAACGGAATGAAATTTTTATCACCCCCATTCATTAGAGATATAGGTTAGGATTTACAACCGCCTTGCCATTTAGAACGCATTTTTACGATAAAGTTCGTAGTAAGGGCAAATTTCGGAAAAATGTATAGTGCTAAATAGAAAAAAAACATCGGTTAGTCCCTCACAGTCAAAAGATTTTTGAAATCTTACTTTTTTCTTATTTTAAGAACAGCTGCTGCTCTTTATTCAAACCATTGCAAATTCTTCAATTCCTTAAATATTCCCTCCTCCATTCTTTTCAATCAATATGATCTTTCTACCACATTTTATTAATTAAAATTTAGCGACTACTAGGTTATAATTTTTTTTTAATTGGGAATATCTGGATCGTCATTTACATTTTTAAGCACCTCATCTATGGTGAGTAACTTATTTTCTAAAGAAATACTAATGGACTTGAATCTCATGCTTATATAGGTGTATAAATCAGATATTGTTGTCTTTTTGTCTGTAGGTGGAGATAATTCAATGAGCATAGGCTCGTCTGCAGTATCTGGCCCTTGGTTCTGAATATACAATAGGTCTGGATTATTATTTTTTTTTATGTAAGTAAGTGTTCATTAAAACTTGATATGAAAGTTAAGAAAAACCAGGAAAAGTCAGAAAATTTCTAAAACTAATCTTATTGGGCACCGTCACAATTAATTGTGATTTTCTCTTGCTTAAAAAATATATGCCTGGACTATGATATGTACCTCGATGACATTTTAGAGGCCAAGCCTTGCGACCTATAAAAGATAAATAGGATGCCGTTTTATTAGAAAAAAGTTATACGAGTAACGAATTAACGGTAACCTTAAATGATTTAGTATGTCGTTGTTAAATTGCTCTATATTTGACCTTAACAGTGCAAAATTCATGTGACCTTTGCAGAATCCAAAGCAATCAATAACATTTTGCAAGCTCTAGTCTATTTTTACAAAAGGAGTCCGGTATTTTGACCAAACCCTACACAGTTATCGATAGATAGACTTCGTACACTTTATCATCTTTCCTTATTTCAGCGTTCGAATCATCCGTAAAAGAAGTAATATCAAGCCGAAGATAAACAGCGGAGATTTTGATAAACAGAAAGATATTATAAATCTCTTTCAGAAATCCCAAGAGAAATTCGAGGTTATATCAAAGATATCGCAACCAATAGAGTTTCGCCCTTTGGGTATATGAAGGCGATGGGTGTACCTCAGCTTTATTCCTACTCAATTAAAAGAAGGGAAAAAGAAATATAAAATTACTTTACTTGATGGAAATCCATTATACAGGGTGCATAAAATTCGGCCAAAACGTAAAAAGCATCCAGGTATTGTCTTAACTCCCAACAAAGCCAACATCATCCAAAATATTTTAAAAACGTTAAAAACCATGTCTCGAGATACTTCTAATATACCACTTTACTTTTTGCATCCTATATACGCAATGAAAGACAAATTTTACATTTACAAATTGTATCTAATAATAATTAGGTAAGTTAAATTTTATTTTTTTTTATAAAAACCCATTAGATTGAAGGGAATTTCACCTTGCCCTTATTGTATTTAATGCATCATATTTAATAGGGGTAAACTTTCATTTTTATTTAAAATTAGTTTTTTAAAAAACAACATAAGTAATAAGAATAATAAACTCTTTAATTTATGCATTTTAAAAGTGGCATTAAAAATTAATGCTAGTAAATCGGTGGCTGTTCTATTTGGTGACGAATCCAATAATATTCCTCAGCTGGAAATAGATGAGGAACCCATCCATATTAAAGATAACTGTCAAAAATCTTGGCTTAGGTGTTCTTTCTTATTAGATACTAATCAATACCTTTATAACATACTAACATTTCGAACAGACATCCATAGTTTGAATTTGAGACAAGAATATTCTTACTATACCTAAACATAATCAATCAAATTAATGATTATGTTATTGGCACCTGAGTATAAAAACATTAGTTTTCTCCAAACTATTTAAGTTTTTTCGCATTTTTTATAAGTATCCGAAAAAAAGTAATTTAAGAGATGAGTGAACATTGAAAGGACTTAAATTTTATTGAAGCTAAGCGGAGTACATGCTTCGAATACTACAAAATATATAAATAATCCTGATTTGCTCTAATAAAGTCTCTTGTATCTGAAATTGCACAAATTCGACTCAAAACGTATTAGCAACTGTTCATAGACGTACCGAGAAGAATGATAAATTTTAAAAAGACAAAGACCATAAATTACAGCAACTGATGAACAAAAATACAATTGGAAAACGATAAATCCATTATTATTGAAAAGAAAACCAGTAAATGTAACCTCGAATTTAAAAATTATTGCTTGTAATAGTTTTTTCGCTGTTGTAACAAATCTATAAGAACTCCAGATACATAATTGATACAACGGAACAAGGTACACTAAGCAAAGCAGACAAATACATCAACAAAAAATTCCACATGCACCCCACATCAATCTAAACAATTTCCCAAAATTTTAAAGAAAACAAAGGATATAGAAAATATATGGGAACGCGTAGATTGTATCACTTTGAAAAAAGAACGGTATTCGGAAAATAAAATATAAAAGCCAGAGATTTTCTCTAACAAGTCTGTTGGAACGAAATTGCAGAGCTTAGGTTGAACCAGAATTTGAGGATAATTTCAGTGTCGTCCGTAACTAACAGGGCACAATAATATTTTGAATATTACTATTATTCAGTTTGCTGAAATTAATTCGTAGTTTCTATGAAACTATATAGATGTTAATGTCGCTAACGCATGTTTTAAAATGCAAGGCAGCTTTAAAAAAGTCACAGAATATTTTTAGACTAGTCGCTTTTACAGGAGTCTAAAGACTTTTAGAATCAAAGTAATCAATCAATAGTAATAGACGAGTACCGTGTTCGGAAATATTTACAAGATTGCATCTCAGGTTAGAGGAAACAGGTAGCTTTGCAAAAAGCAAAATAGGCGGCCGACCACTTACAGTTTAGAACCGTACAACTTGAGGAAGGTCTTAAACAAGGTGAAAGAATCTCCAGGCACTAGTACGAGGAAAATCGGGAACGAGTTGAATGTGAGTTACAAAACAGTATGGAGTATCTTAAAGGACTATTTACTTTATCCTTATCACGTACAAGGAGTGCAAGCTTAGTTGCCTAGAGACTTTCCAGCTCGAGTTAATTTTTGTAACTGGTTTCAAGAAAATTCTTTAAGGGTTCCACATTTTTCGGCAAAAATACTATTTACAGATGAAGCGAATTTTTCCAGACAAGGCATCATAAATTTTCACAACAACCATATTTGGACGGAAGATAATCCTCATGCTATCATCGAAGGACATCACCAGTATACATTTTCTTTTAATATCTGGGCAGGGATTATTGGAGATAGCTTAGTTGGACCGTATTTTTTTCCAAATCTACTCACTGGTGATGTCTATTACAACTTCCTTAGAGATGAATTGCCAGAATTGATGGAAGCAGTGCCATTAAGAACGAGAACTTTAATGTGGTTCATGCATGACGCCCCCCCCCCCCCACTTTGCAGTACGTGTTAGAAACTATTTAGATCAACGATATCCTGCTCGTTGGATAAGTAGAGAAGGACCTCACCCATGGCCACTCCGTTCGCCGGATCTGAATCCATTGGATTTTCATTTCTGGGGTCACCTTATTAAACAACTCGTTTATACTACTCCTATTGAAACTGAAGAAGACCTTCGACTGCGTATTATTGATGGTTTTAATACGATTCGCGCCAGTTCCGAAACTCTCCAACATGTAAGAGACAATTTAGCAAGTCGTGTACATGGGTGTTTACTGGCTCATGGAGGACATTTTCAGTAATTTATTTGACTTTTGTTCATGTGAGTTCATTATTAAAAGTTTCTAAATCAATTATTAAAATGATTATTATTACTTTATTAATTTTTTTTTAACACCCTGTATTTCGAAAAAGGAGCGACATGCGAAAAACTTTTATACCACATTTTCGTCTTAAAATAAGGTGAGGATTCACCTTCTTCATTTTTTCAGAGAGGTTAGGAAACACCCTGTATATATGCTACTTTAAAAACTTTTTAGTGGGTATTCTGTTTTCTCTTTTTTTACAGTCATTTGCTAACTATTTAAGAATTGTATTTGATATGCTAGTACTTTTTAATTTATATTTTTTGCTTTTTTGCTTTAATAATATTTTATGAATTGAGGCGTTGTATGAGCAACAGTTGAATTAATATTATATACTTGTACTTATTTCTGACTATAAAATAAAAGGCATTAATTATTAAGTTTAGGTAGAAACAATCCAAAAATTGGATAATACATAGGGTGTCCCACTTAATAAAATATAGCTTTATGCGATATTCTGCAAATGAAGTGACCAAAGAAATTTTTGGACAACTCTGCAAAAAGTATTTGAAATACTCTTACATGCTAATATTGTTTGTTACCCAGAAAAAATAATTAAAACTCTAAGCGGTTGGGACATTATGGTGAATCACCCTGTACGTCTCGGGTAAAACGTCACTCACATACACAAAGCTAATTGGCTTGTTAGCGCACGCTCCGAGATTATATAAAAAAAGTATTTCGTGGCATTTTATCTCGATTTTGCATTTTAAAAGTCGCAGCAAATACGACGCTTACCTCTAGAATAATCCATAATCCAGATTGAATCAGAGCTCGGCTGTTCCAGACTTGGGGAAAAGTGGCATTTGCTTACATTACGTCGCGTGGAGAAATGGAGAAAATAACACAGTTCTACTATTTCTTTTGACAAACAAAACCAGAATTCGTATTTAGAAGGTCTGTCCTAAATAATAAATATTATATTGACACTCATTTTTATGGACTTACTACCCACCCAAAAATTAAAAAAAAAAAAAAAAACAATGAAATAGAACACCTGGTTGACACAAAAAATACAATTTTACATTACAAAGCTTATGATAGATTTAATATTAAAACAGAAAATGTGTATCATACACCGATATAATTATGACGAGTATATCGCAAAATGGTATTTTACCAAAGATAGAATTGGTAGCAACTATATTGTATACATCTTGTAGATTGCGGCAAAGAAAAAAAGCTTCATCCAGCAACTGCCTACGTCACTGCTAATCTTAAAAACGTTTCCATGTTAAAAGAAAAACGCAAATTAGATAACTCAAGCACAGGCAGGCAACCTTCAATTTCCTTATTGCCATTAACTTTTTCCACGTTTTTAGTCGCTGGGAAACTTAAATGGATCAGAGCTAATGGATTGATTAATTCATTAATTGTAATAGAACTTGCCATCGTTCTTCGTTCAAGACATTCCTTTTTTTGTGTTTGTGACGGAGGAATTCTAAAAACAAATAGTCACAGCTGAAAAAAAAATGGCAAAGTAGTTCTTACAAAAGGTCAAAAAACCGGCAGTCACTTCAGTAGCAAAAGATCGAAGCATTATTAGACCATTTAAAGGTGGGTCTTTCATAACTTGCAACAGCAAAATACTTCTGTATTGTTTACATCAATGAAAATCAAGTTCTATATTATTAACTTATATTGCTCATTACATATCGACGTATGACACACCATTTCTAATAATGGAATGACCTTAAAATGGCGGATATTTTAAATTACTATAAGATAATGCACCTAAAACTCATTTTTCTTTTCAACCCGAGTAAAGACACAATTTTATTATGCAAATTTCAGGTAGACAAGTAGACATAACATCAATAATATAAGTTTATTTTACTTACTACATCGATGTATGATAGACCGTTTTTGTTTTCATATTAAATCACTTAATAAAATCATTCTATAACTTTAATAAATAACACTTTTTCTCAGAAACTATTATAATGTAGTTATAATAAAAAAGTATGAAGTCTATGCGCTTCATAGAAATGGCCGGCTAGCTCGCCTGGGTTAACACCCCTTGATTTTTTCAGAGCAACTTTAGGGCGTTCGGTTCTTTTTTTCGTCGCTGTCCACACATCTAACAGCATCATTTCGAGCTGCATCCCGGCACATTATAATTCAATGCAGAGCCGCTGATGTGTAAAGCACTTCTGTGCAGCGGGCAGGCGGCACAACTTTGACTAGGCAACCATCGGTATATGACACGTTATTTGTGCTCGACTCGACTTTAAAGGGTATTTCAATGGATGACGTCAACAGCTTGTTGGATGCGAGGTAAAGAGGCACGTCGAGAAATAAATCTGGCGAAAAAAGGCTTTCTACGAAGCTGTAAAAAGAATTGACGGATGAGAAAATGTGTCATAACGTAATGTTATCTGTGACAAATAGCGTCCTTATACTTTCTTCAACCCCGTTTTTTACTGTATCAATAGCCAAGGTGTCAAAATGTAGGGCAAGCTTTCTGACGTTTATATACAATGCCCGCGAAAAAGTTTTATTCGTGAAGTTCTTAAAAAAAAATGATTTTCTATAAATTTCCAAATTCCCAATAAAAACACTAAATGTTTTTTCAGTGTACAGGGTTATCCAACCAAGACTAGACAAGGCGATTTTTTGACTTTTCCTGTACTTTTATAAAAAAACTGAAATAGCCATCTTAAGTCATTTTCTCCCGCGAATTCGAATATCTTCAGCAAAAAACAATTGAACATCAAACAAAAGTACTAGGGGTCACTTTGATATTTTTTTAAATGGAACACCCTATATCTTCGAATATTTTTGGATTTAACATAAAATAGCAATTATTTTTTAATAAGTGCATTATAAGTCTAAACCTAATAGTTTCCGAGATATCGACTTTTGAAAAATTACATTTTTCAACTTTGACAGCTTCTAGCTTTCTAACGGTACGCTTTAGAGTAAAACGGCTTACATGTCCCTATCTTACTTTTTTATTATCTTCCCAAAAACATCAACTTCCGGTTAAATCGGATGTAACTCAAAAACCGGAAATACAGTACTTCCGGTTTTACCGGAAGTTCATGTTTTTGTAAAGATCATAAAAAAGTAAGATAGGGACATGTAAGCCGTTTTACTCTAAAGCGTACCGTTAGAAAGCTAGAAGCTGTCAAAGTTGAAAAATGTCATTTTTCAAAAGTCGATATCTCGGAAACTATTAGGTTTAGACTTATAATGCACTTATTAAAAAATAATTGCTATTTTATGTTAAATCCAAAAATATTCGAAGATATAGGGTGTTCCATTTAAAAAAATATCAAAGTGACCCCTAGTACTTTTGTTTGATGTTCAATTGTTTTTTGCTGAAGATATTCGAATTCGCGGGAGAAAATGACTTAAGATGGCTATTTCAGTTTTTTTATAAAAGTACAGGAAAAGTCAAAAAATCGCCTTGTCTAGTCTTGGTTGGATAACCCTGTACAGTAGGTCCCCTGATTTGTCGCCTAACGACTACTTTTTATGGGGACACTTGAAGAACAGAGTTTATACCACAAAACCTTAAGATTAAGCCAATTAGCAGCGTCAAATTTTGGAAGAATTTGAATTAGTAACGCCAGAAATGATTTACAACACAATTGAAAAATTTTATTTTCAATTAGCACACTGTCAAGCTGTACAGGGAAAACAGTTGGAACATTTAATATAAAAAATATATTTTTTCTAAATTGTACTCGTTATTTCGAAAACTACTGATATTAGGAACAAAGTACGTTATACCAAAAGTGTAACAAGTTTAAAGTAAAAACTATAAATGAAAAAATATACAGGGTGTTACATTTAAAAATATAAAATTCGTTCGAATTTCAGACAAACTAAAAAGCTGGCAACAACGCCAATATCGTCATTCGGTGCGATACATCATCTTACGCAACTGTACCAAATTTGGTTTAAATCGGCCGATAAATTGTGATGTTATTAAGCCGTTTCCAGACTTTATACAGACACTGTATATTCCTGTTATTTTAAGTTAAGTACAAGCTATGTACCTAAAATACCCTTTTTCACCAAGGTTTTCCTAAAAATTTTCAGAAGCAGGAAATGTTATGCTTATTCTTAAACTTCAATAATGTCACAAGTAGCATTGGAAAACAATTGACAATTTTAGGCTTTCTTCAAATAACTGTTTCTTACAACAAATAATGTCGTATTCCGAAGTTTAAAAATTTTAAATGACATTTACGGATTGAAACAAATGCGATATGTCAAATATTTTAGACTATTTTTTGGTTTCAAATTAAGCAAAACCAAACTAGAAGACGTGCAGACTTTTCCGCGGGCTTTAATACATTTTCTGCTGCTCCTTTTTTTCATCTCGTTATCTGCACTTATACAAAGACATTAATTACTACCGTCACTTTTTCTTTATGTTGCAATCGAAATGCTTCTAGAAAATCTAATAACGCAGATATTAAAACTGGCTAAATGAATTTTCTGCAAGAAAATTGCACGCCGTCTTGTTTCGGAGAGAAATTAAAAATTTCCCAGGAGTTTTCTTTAAAAAGTAAACGAGAAAATAATTCAACTAAGCTGGTTTTTATCGAAGACGGTATTTAAGTACCTGGTAATAAAATATAATATAATAATGCATTTAGCTGTCAGTGGCACAGTTAATAAGTAATAAAAAGAAAAATAAATTAAGAGAGCCATTTACAATAATTACAAGCATGTGGATATCCTAATTATTGTTTTGTAACAATCCTAATACCTCACCATTTTAGTTGTCATATATCATATATCTTCCTTCTATTTTGATTACCGAGATGTAACAGAAAGCGCGCATAAACGGCGGATTGTTTTGCTCGCAAGCATTACCAAGAATTTAAGGGCCACATTTAGGCAAAACAACTTGTCAAATAAATAAATTCCAAGCAATTTAAAGCTTTTGGGGCATATTTTTTTCAGTTGGCTGCGTTGGAAAGCTCTTTTTGTACGTAACCAACATAATAAATGTCATTAGCGGATAATTTTTCCCGTGTTTTCGCTTTGCTGCAGCTTTTATGTTATAATTTGATAAATTTTCGTTTATTACGTTTTAGATTTCAATAATTTTGGATATTAAAAAACATTACGTTTCTTTTTCGGGGGGTTGCCTATATTGTATTTTATTGAATGTGGTAACAGTGTACCTTCAAGGGTCAAAATACAAATTTGTTATAATCTGACCTCTTGTTATCGTTTTCTTGGTGAGCATTTTCAGTATTTTTAATTTTTTCCATTTTTGTTAATTTTTATAATTATTGGAGGATTTAGTGACTTTATGTAAGTAAGAAAGAAATTGAAGAAAGAACAAATCGCCCCAAGTAACATTTTAAGTTTTATCACAATCTACAAGAGGTTATTAAGTCTATATAATAAAACTGATCATAAAACTGTTTATACTAGATAACCTCTTCAAAGCTCCAATAAACCCGGCATAAAACCAAAAAGGACCTTTAGTAAAGGTTATAAATATCTTCCTTAAAACTGTCAATAAAACCAACAAAACTTTTGAACCCAAATCTGCAAGATGTTTTTAAGTCTACCACAAAACATTTTATAAAGCCTTCTTAAAACCGTTAGTACTTGCAATCAAATTTTATGCGTGATTTGAAACCATCATAAATAATTTTATTATTATTGTGTCTTTAATAATTCTTTGTCAAAGACTTGTTGCACTTAAATTGTCAATATCAAAAAATGTCACCAAGTATAGTTAAATATGTCTGCCTCGATTGCATGTGCTAACATTTTATAATTTGATATTAATAAACAACCTAGTAATAAAAAATTGTCAACTCCGGCCACTTTATTGATGAAGTATATAAAAAAAACTTTTAAAAAAATCACGCGCCTTTCATTTGTTAGCTTTTTAATTATTATTTAGAATTAATAAAAAAAATTGTAACCCTAGTTTTAGCTTCATCAGTATGATTTTGGGCTATTTAGGGGTAATAACATATTTTTGATAATTGCAGGCTAAATGTAAACAGTTAGAATAAATAAAAATATAACCAAGCACTGTTGCCCTAACTTTGTTTGAACATGTCTGCCGTAGTTAACGAAAAAAAAAACATTGCTGGAAAATTAATAAAACCGTATATTTTAATAGAATGTCCTATTAAGAGTTTGTGGGTTTGTGAAATATTTTTATAAACCAAAAGGTTTTAACTTAGCTTACTAAAGCTACCAAAAAACTATTAGGTTTCAAGCAGCTTTTACCAATTTTATCGTCCAAAGTAAATAGTATTTATGATAACATTATTAAGGGTAAGACTACTTAAGAGTTATTCGTTTTATTGCTTGATCGTAAGAAGTACTTAAAAGCCACATTTTAAAACTCCCATAAAACCCAAAGATTTATAGATGTCTACCACAAAACTTAAAAGATTTAAAATCCTCTATAAACCTTAATGAGTTTATTATGGTCTTGATTAATGCAGCAATTAAGTGGTTATATAACCAATAGGTCTTAAAAAGCAAAAAGATTTAACAATTTACTTTAAAGATAACTTGAAGGCCTTTTTTTAAGTACATATTATCTGCAGATAAATTGGTATGCACAAAAGAAATAATAAAACCCACTTCGGTTTATTTACCTTCTTAAACCTGTGATAAAACCCTATAAATACTTGTTGGCATTTAAATTGTTACTTGGGGCTATTGTGTATTAAGAGCACAAAGTGATACATCTCGCAAAAGCGGTACTGTCATGATTTTTTCTACAACCGGTGTTTTTATAAAAATGTTTGTAAACATGTATTTACTGCAAAATAAAAATTACAAATTGCATAAGTACATATTATTTATTTAAATACCGTCTTACTGGTCACCTAATTGTCGACATGTGTGAAACACCCCAATAATACAATATAATGGATCACATATTACTGGAATGAAGGGAAAAATCAAACAACAAAAAAGGAAATTTTTTCCCGATCCAAGTTTAGAAAAGACCCCAAGACAAAACTACTAGTGGCACCAACACTTATACGGTAGACTGGTCTTCAAACACTGGAAGCTGAACTGCTTGAAATGACTCTTACCCTCGATGACGACTGAACTTAAACCATTGAAAGTAGCTATCTTTGGGACGGACGTAGAAAAAATATATTCATCAAACAAATTAAATGACTTGCTAAACTACCCCGGAACATGGAAAAGAACCGACCGTATTTTAGTCAAATCATCAACATTTCCAATCATTCATTGTCTCATTAAGTACCCTTCCCAAGTATTCATAAAGTTTATAGAAAAAAAACTGCTGAGAGGATTTAGGCCCTGGTTGAGGAAGGTGGTCACCTTCTCAAGTTTTCCAACCCCTGGGGGAAACCGCATTCGAGTAAATCCGAAAGCATGAAAAGCGCCTACTATGTAATGAAAACGACCAAAGTCAAATATACCCTTATCTTATCATACCACTGTACTCTCAACATTTTATACAGTTTTAATTAAGGTTTAATGTTACACCAAAAGATTAGTGCTACAAACCCTAATGCCTAATTTTTTGATCCCGTAGGATCTCATAACATTTGTTTAGAGTCGAATACGTATTTACACTAATAATTCTGTGTAAGAAATTTGACCATAATGTGCTTTGGAACATACATGTTAACATTGTTAACTGATTAACTGAAAAACTTCCCAGCCCGGTGCCATAAGTCATTCTTATAACACCTCCGTTTTGTTATTAGAAACACTAAAAAATGTACTACCTTTATGTAACAAAGTTTAACACCTATCCATACTTGGTTTTCTATGCGGGTCTGTTAAAAAGCTTTAATATCCAACCCCTTAGTGATCGTAGGAATATGCAATGTATTTTATTCATTTTTCGTGTAGTAAATAGCTTGAAGTAAAGGGATTGTCGTCTTATACATGTCACCAGTTTCTACGTACCAAAGATAATAAATTTAAGAATAAAAACAAACACATTGTTTAGCATAAATAACTCTATCTGTTCGCCAGTAAATTCAAAGCTTGGTCATTGCAATATTTTTATTGAAAAATTAGATTTAGATATCTTTAAAGTTAATCTCTCTAGCCTTAGAATACTTTCTTGTTTCTAGGACCGTAGTTTAGAGTACCACTTTGTTTGTCCCTCTTTTAGATGTAGATGACTCATCTACTACTCTTTTGGCTTTTTTCTCTAATACCAGTCCTTCAGACTGTTTTGCTTTTGGGTTGGGGTTTTAATTTTACAAGTACACTTTCTATAACAAAGACAACTCCGGCCTGTCCATCCCCTTCAGGATCCTACTACCCACGGCGCTGACCAAGCGCACCTCGCATAAGGTACCCGCCAGGCACTGTTGCCAATATTGATCCCATGGCGCTCAAAAGCAGCGCCGCGACGCGCGCCTTTCTCCAGGACGCCCGCTCGTTGCCAAACCTTTCTGGATTACGGATTACTTTAGAGCGTGCCGATTTTTGGTATAACGAGAAAAACGAAATTAAAGAAAAAAACAAGAACGTCCTCCGCGACCACCAGATTTAGTTTAATTTTGGCTTTAATTGGCTTATTAGAATATAATAAAATTTGGCGTGCCAGTCCATAATACAAGGACCTTCAAAAAAGTTTAATACAATTTTGATGTAAAATTAATGGGCAGCCCATATTCGAGGGTAGCAAAATTTACATTGGATTTCCCGCACCACCCGATATAAGGAAAAGTGGGCCCAAATATTTGGCAACACCGCTCTTAACACGGCAGGCGACTCATATCAGCAAGCTTGCTTGCGAACAGTTACCTAGCAGGAGTGATTAGCGTTCCTGCATCAGCGTGACCGCTAAAATACCGTATTGTATACGCGAAAATACGGAAAAGAATGGCTGTTTTTACGGCGTTTTCTACGTTACGGTAAAATCAAGTGCTTGCGTGAGGGAGTTTTGTTACTTAGTTGGCTTTGCGAGGAAAAAGTTTGTTTTGACATAGTGGTGGTTTTGGGACAAGTTTTGCGCATCTAAGGGAGCTTTGTGAACATTTTGCCCCCCCAAACTTGAACCCCTGAAAAGTCGTTGTTTTTTGCCGTTCAGACTTTTCAAACAGGTGATTAAAATTTGCTTTTACTTATTTGCTTAAGATAAGAGACCTATTAACACAGGAAATTTTTCTTATTTTAACATATATGTAGTTACTACTGAAGGATATAGCATTTCAAAAGAAAAAAAAACAAGGGCAATCCTTCTTAGTACGTGTGACAAGAACATCAAATTCACGAGTTTTTTTCAGAAAATGCATTTTTTTGGATTTACAAAGTTCGCGTTTCATACTAAAATTTTATGTCACAGGAAGAAAAAGCCTTGTCGTTTAGAATTAATAAACGTAGGAAGTATCAATCCAAAAATCATTCAATACCAGAAGCAGTTGCTTTTTACTTTTGAGAAAGAACAATAAAATTAACTACCCTTAATCATTATAATGTAATAAATAAAAAAAATGCGCTGCCAAAATTAAAATCCACCCAAGACTCCGTCGCAGTCTGGGGTTGTAGGGATTATAACAACCCCCTCCCCCACATCCAAGGTATCATACATGATGGGCACAGCAGACGTAAACACTAAATCTTAATATTAGGTATCTATGTCGTCAATGTGGGCTAGAAAACAGAGGTCATATCTATCTATTTACTTATTCATCGCTCGCTTACAGCGACTTTTCTTTGAAACAAACAACAATAATTTTTCTTTTTGTGCGAGCCGTAAGTTCGTCACGAGGCGGTCAATAGAATAATAATATAACGGGTGGTGAACCGTCAGACTGGCCATTGGAAAAGTAACAATACAGAAGTTATTCCATGTTCGATGTTCTCACTGTATATAATATATAACCCCCAAAGAAATTTATCTCTGTACAGGTGAAAGCCTGCCTCAATTTTAATTAATATAGTATTATTGTGTATCTAGTAGAAAAAATGACGTATCGGACGAGGATGCAAAATGCAAGCGTCCGAGGACGAGAATATGATTTTTCTACAAGGTGCGCATACAATTTTTTTTGCGATCGAAAATGGAATAGAATAAGTTGCAAGATTGTATGATGTGAATAATAATATATTGTATACCTAGTAGGAAAAGCTGAACGTTTCCGGAAGACTCTAGAGATTGCCTGTCAAGGCGCAAGCCGCAGTCCAGGAATGTGGCTTTTCTTACGAGGTATATATACTATCTTTTCGAAAATCGAAAATTATCCACAATCAACAAATTTTGAAATAAGCAATATTAATTTTATTCGCATACCGGGTGTTGCATCGTCGAGCGGGACATAGGAAATCCCATGTAATTTTAAATGAGGTCAATTATTGGCTTCCCTAATTATTTTAGAGAAAAATTCTATTTAGGTTTATTAAAGAGCACTAAAACCCACATTCAAAAGAATAACTTTAGATATTTTTGATGAGCCCGTTTACGGGTTATCGCCGATTTCTTTTTAACTATTTCTCCTTTTTATGGCCCCGTATTTGCGGGCACCAGTCAAGGTAAAAGATGACTGTCAAATAAAGTTGTCATTTTGAAATGTGTGCTTTATTGTTATAAAAACTCGTACATCGAAAATATTAGCCATGAATTACACTTCTGAAGAAAAAATATTGATGATTAAATGGTATTATCAAGGAAATAGTTATCAAAATGTGTCAGACATGTTTGCTGCTCTGTATCCGAATAGACCGATACCTGCAAAATCTACAGTCGAAAGGACTATCAAGAAATTTGAGACAAAAGGCACTGTAATAAATAACTGCAGATGTGAAGAAAGGCAGGAACAAAGAAGAGATGCAAGAATTATTAATTACATATTAATTAGTAAAATATTGAAACATGTAAAATGTCATAATTAACCTTGTAATTGGATACTTTATTTTAGTTTTATTCAGATTAATTTGTACTCATAAATACACCTTTAATATTTTCGATGTACGAGTTTTTATAACAATAAAGCACACATTTCAAAATGACAACTTTATTTGACAGTCATCTTTTACCTTGACTGGTGCCCGCAAATACGGGGCCATAAAAAGGAGAAATAGTTAAAAAGAAATCGGCGATAACCCGTAAACGGGCTCATCAAAAATATCTAAAGTTATTCTTTTGAATGTGGGTTTTAGTGCTCTTTAATAAACCTAAATAGAATTTTTCTCTAAAATAATTAGGGAAGCCAATAATTGACCCCATTTAAAATTACATGTCCCGCTCGACGATGCAACACCCGGTATAGGGATGCCATGAAATATTTTTGTAACCATGGAAATGAAGTAATATGGAATTGGCAAACTTGACGCATGAAAAGATTATTTTTCTAATTTTGTCTCGAAAAATAGATATTTCGAACGCGCTAGCGAGTTCGAAATATATCCATTTCGAACTCCGAATTTTATTTTTTAAAAGTTGGCATTGGTAATATTTAAATGTTTTATTCTGTTGACGTCTGACGTTTCCTGTTATTGTGATCCATGAGAAAAGAAAGTTTTCGGAATTTCTCTGGTAAAAGTTGATTTATCGTTTTATTAGCAATATCCCTTAACTCAGGGGGAGTTGAACTTAGATTATCATGCTCCATATTTTTTTAATTATAATTATGAACAACTCTATGAAATATTAAAACACAAGTTTGGTGACAATGACACAAAGAAAATATTATTTATTGTCAAGGCTACTATGATAAAAGTAAATTTATAGTATTACCAACATAGAATTTAGACATACAAATTTACAAAATTTGAAGGGTTCATTTTCTTTTTAAATATGTATTTTCTTATTGAAAAAAATACAAAATAGAAAAAATAGTATAAAGTACGTGTTTTATAAAGCAGTTAGAGCACTTGTCCCGTTAAAAAACTCGCCGCAAGCGGCTCGTTTTTTAACATGGACGCGTGCTATAAGATGATGCTTTATAAAACATGTACTTTAATATACTATTTTGATGTTTTCCCATAGTGTTTTTCGCGTTTTCAAACGTTCTAAAGAGTAAAAGTAAAGTATAAAATGATGAATGATGATTTTCCTTTTCTGGAACCTCCCCAAAACTTGCGGAGGCAATAAATACTGCCTCATTGGATTTGTTGCCAACAAAATCCAGAGAAAAATATAACTATGCATAAAATCGTTTCATGGAATATCGTAAGAATAAAATATGCAAGTTCAGGTTAGTTAAGCTGGATTTATAAACTCGAAAAGTTGGTGAGGTTGAAGTTATGGTCAAGTTGTGAGGTTAGATATTCCGAATTCCGAGCATAAAAATTGATTATCTCGAACTACCCGGGAAGTTTTTGAACCTTACATGAGCTTTAAGGTGGATTTATAAACTCGAAAAGTTGGCGAGGTTGAGGTTCAGTTGGTGTTGGAAATAGGAGTTCAATTTAAACTAAAGGGAACACTCAGTTCTATTTATACACTCGTTCATGTTGTTCATGTGAAGCTCATGTAAGGTTCGAAAACTTCCCGGGTAGTTCGAGATAATCAATTTTTATGCTCGGAATTCGGAATATCTAACCTCACAACTTGACCATAACTTAAACCTCACCAACTTTTCGAGTTTATAAATCCAGCTTTACATGAACAACAGGAACTGAGTGTCCCCTTTAGTTTAAATTGAACTCCTATTTCCAACACCAACTGAACCTCAACCTCGCCAACTTTTCGAGTTTATAAATCCAGCTTTAATGTGTTGACATTCTTAAATTTTTAATGTTCGAAAAAACTTGTTCATAATCATTTTTTTAGTTTACAAATAACTGTAAAGGAATAAGATTTCCTTACAGTACAAAAAAAACAATATTTCCTAATAGTTATTTTCGGTGGCCTAGTAAGAAAATATTGACTTCTTCTTTCAAAAATGTGAATATTTCGGATCGATTTTCGGAAAACAAAATTCTCTCCGGGAATATAATTAAGTAGTACTGTTATATATCTCATAGCTTAACAATACTGAAATAATGACTTCTGTGGCGTTAAAACATGTCAGAAAAATGTTTCTATGCACTTTTTCGTTTTTGCAAATCTATGCCAATTTATGGTAGAATATGGGTTTACAGAAATCGCCATTATTTCGAAAATGGCAGCAAAAACGGCTCTAAAAGTTACATTCAGTACAACTACTTTTCTATTTGCGTTCATAATAAACGAAATTTGATCTACACCCTTCCTGAAGGGACATAACAAAAGTAATATATAGGTCAAGCAAGGTCCGGGGAATTAGCAGGCCTTGATATTTCTACCTGGTGAAAAGCTCTTGTTACATGAAGTCAAAGAAAAACAAATTTCCGACACTAAATGGGGCATACAAAATAATAAATTTTAAGGTTGTCCGTTTCTCTTGCTGGCCAGTGTATAATAAATTCAATATATCAGTTCCCTGGATCTAACCCCAATTTTCGTGTATAATATAGCATTCTTAGAAATATGGATTTTAATAAAAATAACCTTCTTAAAATGTCCCTTTTAACCTGAACCAGCCTATATATAAATTTCTTTGTTCGTGGGTCACTTAATAGATACAAATAGCGTCTCTCGTCCCTCGGGAACGAGTCTTTTAATTTATACCAACCCTAATTGTTGACAATTCGGGCTTTCAGGACCCTACAGGAATTGTTGGACTGAAGCAGGGGCAAAGTGGCATAAAAACGTGCATTTTTAAGAGCCATCTTCAATCAACTTATTCCTATTAAAATGGTATATCCGCCATAAGTCTACAGCAACCCGCCGTTTATTAGCGCATTTTATTAAACTAAACTTAAAAATATCTTATGCAGATGTATAAGAGAAGATGAGAATTTACCCAACCTCGGAAGAAAAAAATTGTGGCACAATTAAATCTTTCTTGATTTTAAATGTTAAAATGTGGTACAATCCATCTACTGTTATAGTGCTTCGGAATATGGATCATTTCCTAACTTTTAACACATTGTTATCTTTACGTATCTTTTTTCTGCAATAAATAGAGCAGCCAAAGGAGGACTTCTTATTTTCTCTAGCGATTGGTATATAGTTTTAAAAAATTAGCAGTTGGTAATTCTCGAAAAAATTTTTCCTGCGATTTTATGTCTAACTTTTCGTTTTTTTTTTATCGATTTCTTTCGACGACGTTGAGCACTGTCAATGTTTATTTTTAGATTTCTAATTAGAAAAGACGTTTATTATCCGGCCTATAAATCTTTAAAACGTGAATTGCTAATAAAACTGCCGGGAAACAGGCCGGTTGTAAAAAATTTTATTGACCCGCACCTATTTAGCTTGGTGTATTAAGAAGGTAGACAAAGTTGTAACTGAATATCGATTTAACGTTAATGTTTGTGGTTTGTTTAACAAAACTCAAAATGTAATAGAAGAAAGCCAGTGAGGTACCTTAAATTAAAAAAAAAATGATGCACAAGCATCACTTAAAAATTGAAGTAGTCCAGATGAGCTAGACATTTCATTGATAAAATATATTTATGGCTCTATAGAAGACCCGTCGATAAACTTGATAAATTCCTCTCTGAAACAAGGTGTTGTTCCGTCAGAATAGAGTCTCCACTTTTGCTCCAGCACAAAAAAAGGAAAAGTCTATTTACGCGTCAAACTATTGTCCAATAAATATGTTGTCTCCTATCGAAAAAATTCTTCAGAAATGTGTTTATAACCAGCTTCTAAATTTCTTAATATTAATCTATTAACAAACAAGCAGTCAAGTTCAAGAAAAAAACACAGTCGTGAAGCAGTGTGCTTTGAATGAATGGAGGTGTGGTATAGAAAGTGAAAGTATTACTATAGCTGTTTCTTCGGATCTGCAACGGGCTTTTGAAACTAGAGATTACTATATTTTATTAATAAAGCTATACAGGGTGCCTGGGAAAATGTGGGAAATCTCTCGGATTCAGATAGAACATGAAAAAATAAGATGACGAGTTCCTATAAAATTTTTACTTTTAGGCCCTCCCTACGGAGATATGTTAAAATAGTGTCCTTCAAAAGCTTTTATAGCAAGTAAATAATAATGGTGTACCACAAGGGAGTATTTTGGGACCATTGCTTTTTGTGTTCTATATTAATGATATATAAGGGGGGGGGGGGGGGTGTTGTGGGTGGTGTGGACGTTCACTTGTTTGCGAATGAGTGTATGCTTCACAAAAATGTTTAAATGAATTTATTATAAAAATCAATGTAGCGTTAGAAAATTTTTTTAAATACACTTATAAAAATCTTCATAGTATTAATGCAACCAAAACTCAGTTTATTTTAATTGGGAATGACAGAATTAGAAGACATTTCACCTTTAGTAATTCATTCATAAAAATAGAAGAAGATAGAATCCAACAAGTAAAACAAATTAAATATCTGGGTGTAATGGTTGATGAAAAGTTAACATTTAAACTAATTATGTAATATCTAAACTGAGTTATGCATGTCTAGGTGTTCGGCAGCATTTGTCTTATTGGTAGAAGCTTATTATGTATAAATACACTGGTACTCCCGCATGTTAATTATTGTGCTAGCCTATTGTATATGTTAAATCAGAGCGAAATGACTGAAACGCAGAAATTACAAAACAAGGCAATGCGAGTGATATTGTGCTGTTCTAAATACACTCCCAATAGACTTATGCACCAGTGTTTGCAATTGCTACCAGTTTTGAATTATTTGAAATGTTTATTGTTGGGTTTTTGTCTTTATAACTAAAATTGGTTGTGCGTCCACTTAATAAACTCACCTACACACATAATGTTCACGGTCATAATACAAGGCAACAGAGTATCTATATTGCATCAAGAAGTAAGAAGATAAGCCAAAATTCTCTGTTTTTTAAGGGACTAGACATTTTTAATGTTGTAAACTTACTCCAGAATTGTAGGAGGCTGAAAATATATCTTTTGGAAGATTGTAATGTCTTGCAGTGACTGTGAGAATTGGGTGTGAGGACGTTTCTCGTCTTGATTCTCTTTACTTGCGTTTTATTTTGTGATGTGTACTAGAAAGTATTTAAATCGATACTGCGAATAAAATCATTGGTTAAAATTTCTGTCTTTAATTCAATTTTCATTGCTAACATGGAGACATCTCGAAAGTCTGATTGGTAAAAACGAATGCAAACCAATGCAACAAAAGCAAAAGCGTCGCGAAAAATGTTTTTGGAAAATGTCCAACGATTTGTCACACTTGCAAATATTCCCAATAGAAATAAATAAATAATAAAAATTCCATCTCCGGTTGCTAAATTTAGCAGAAATATTTTAATTTCGATAAAAAACCCGCTTGGAATTTGATAAAACAAGAAATAAATAATGAGCTTTGAGATGGTGACACTCTTAACTTATGGGTATATTGACTTGGGTTAAATGACGCCAAAAAGTATTACATAAGAGATATGATAGTTTTTGAAAAAATATGTAAAGGGTTTTCGTATATTATATCAAGAGAGAATTTCACGATTTTAGAATCTTAGCAAAAAACTTACAGAAGTAAATACGAATGATTTGGAAATACCAATTATTTCCATATTTGCTATGACACAATAACATTTCGGAAACAAAAGATAAGACATATAAATGATTCATGGGGTTGGCCACAACAACCTCCAGATCTTACTCCTCTTGATATTTGTGGGCAAGATTAAGGAAGAAATAAAAATATAATATATAAAAAATTCTAAAAATACCTTAATATCTCGTTCATATTCAGTTTACAATTTATAGCATTTACAAATCCGGGTAAAAATTCATGAAGGAAAGTCGTTTATTGGTCGATTGTATGTCCGATTCTTCAGACACAATTATTGTGATACTATTTTCTAAATACTTCTAATGTATACCATCCACTGAGGAAAAAACTTATGGTTGAAGCGTATTTTCGAAACGGGGTTAGAGTAAATGGTTAGTGGCAATACAATCAGCGTGTGTATGAACGATTTTCGTGAAAATTTTCCTAACTTTTCTAAGGTTGCTAATGATGTTTACAAATGTTTTATTTTGCTGCCGTGTATGTTTGGTTCCATTATTTCTATGAAATAGAGATGAGTTAAAAAAATATTAAATAATCTTACAAATTCACTATATTATAAAACAAAGAACCATAAAACTAATTAAAGAGACAAAAACTAATTTTTATAAACATGAAATTGATAAATGCCAAACTCTCATCAAGATATGTGGAAAACCATTAAAAAAGTATGTAATAATAATACAAAATAAGCGAAATTAAAATTGAGAATGAGTCAATTACCGACAAGAAACGTATAGCTAATAACTTCATTGACTATTTTTCTACAGTTGGTGAAAATCTAGCAAATAAAATCAAGAAATGTAGTAACACATTTTTAAATAAGAAAATAAACAAATTGCCCCACCCTTACGCAGACACTAAATAATGACATTACAAAAAAAAATCCGTAAAAGTAAAAATTAAACAAAGGCGGGGCCCAGTCAAAACTTTGGGGCGTCATGCGATATAATGTATGGTGTAATGTCTAATGTTATGTGTAATATGTGATGTAAAAGCGGTTTTTTTCTTCTGGGACAAATTTATTACTAGCCCAAATATAGAAATAATAAAAATGACTTGGAAAAGTTCGTGTCCTAAATATGGAACGTAATTAGGGCGACTTTTACAGTGTGTTGTTATATTGTAGATTACTTTGTGGTTTAATAATCATTTAAATAAAAAGATAAATATTTAAAAGTTTTTTATCCTACGGACTTATTTGTTATAGGTTTTATAGATATTTAATTTTTATAACCTGTATTATGGTTATGATCTTTAAATTGTATAAGGCTTTTATTTTTAAATCTATATATATCAAAATATTATAAATATAAATTTAACGTTAATCTTTTTTGTTTCTGAATATTATTCTTTTGAGGGATATATCAAGTCCTTATTTAATATAATTTTAAAAAATCTTTTTTGTAATATTTCTAATTTTTTAACCAAAGTTCCGGTTATTCCTCCCCTAACCAATTTTTTTATAATTTTAAAATCTTTTTTAATTTTAATATTTAAATTCTTCCAGTTTATATCCCTATAAAAAATAGCCTCGAAAATAGCAGTATCATCTGCAAAACTATGAATTCTTCCATCGCAATTTATACTAAATAAATCATTCTATTAAAAAATAATGGTCCTAAAATTGTCCCTTGAGGAATACCATATTTAAATAGCTTTCTTGTTTATCTATTTTAACATAAGTTGGTCTATCTTTAAGATAGTTTTTAATTAATTCTAATTGCTTTACTCTAAATTCAATATTTTCAATTTTTTTTAATAGTAAATTATGGCTAACCGTATCAAAGGCTTTTGCTAAATCCAGAAAAATACAAATAGGAGTTTTATTATCTAATGCATTATATATTTGTTCTGTTAGATAGCAAATAACATCTTGCGTGGATTTATTTCTTTGAAACCCAATTTTTTTTTTTTAAATAAAATGTATTTTTTCTAAATCATTATCAATTAGTATTTTCAAAATTCTTCCAAAGACTTTAGCTAATGAAGATATTAATGTTATTTATAGGCCTATAATTAATAATTTTACTTGAATCTCCATTTTAATATGTTTTATTACACCAATTTTGAAAGCTTCTGGATATATACTTGTTTTAAAAATTTTATTTATAAGAAAAGTTAGTGGCCTAGAATAAGTAGTTTTAATTAATTTTAATATTTCTGTGGTTATACCATCGACAGCAGGAGATTTTTTTTATTTTAAAATATCAATTATATTTTCAACTTCTTGATGATTAGTTTTTTCTAAATAAAATGAGTCTATATTGTTTATTTTCCTATTTAAAAATGTGTTACATTTATTGATTTTATTTCCTAGATTTTCAACTTCAGAAAAATAGTCGATAAAGCTATTAGCTATACGTTTCTTGTCCGTAATTGACTCATTCTCAATTTTAATTTCGCTTATTCTTTTATATTTTGATTTGTATTACATACCTTTTTAATGGATTTATTGGGTAATGATCCGTTATTTGATATTTAAAGATTATTGATTTAAAATTATCTGAATTTTCTTTTATTTTTATTTTTACTAGTACATTTGATATTATCAAAAAAAATCTTTGAATTTATAGTAAATTCGAAAAAATCTAGTGGGGGAGGTTACTTTTTTCTTTTTCAATGGATAGTTTTAAGAAAAGTACTCCTATTTTTTCCAAAGAGATAATTTCAAAAGAGTAATTGTTGTTATTTTTAACATACATTGACCCTCCAGTGTCTTAAGCCACATCATCAAAACATTAAATACCACCACCAAGAATAAAATATTGTTTAATAGCAGCATAATTTTCTGGCTTCACCCCCATCTAATGCGCGCAAAAAGCCGCCAATAATTTTCACGTTACAGACATTCCATAGCACATTAGATTTAACAACCAGCGACCCTGAAAAGCTCCCCTGGGTGCTATTTCAACCTATATCCCAATTTAGAACGGCATCACCTCGGGTTGGGGTTACGGGAACAAGACTGTGTGCATGCAGTCGAAAGAGAGCTATAATTTGCGAATTACATAAAGTAGGCGGTGTCTCTGCGTATCCATAGGGTAATACGTAAATAATTTGATTGTAGCTTAGGAATTTTATAGAAATGAAGCAATCGCTAAAGTTGGGGCAGTTCATACTTAAGGCATATTTCAAAAACTGGCCTGTTAAAACCCATGAAGAACATCAAAATGAAGTTGATTGTAATAATATAGCTGAATTGGTTTTTAATTTAACTATTAAAAATAATGCTCAAGGTCCGCTAGCATAACTAAATGCACTCAATTTAAAAGTTTTTTAATTATTGTAAATTTATATCTTATAACCTCATGCCTTATAAACTATTACCATAGCACCAGATACAATATTTTGATTTAACAGCCATGCTATAGGTTTATATTGCGTACGTGGCACCTTGAAAGGGTTGCGACAAAGAACAGTTTAAGTGAATTGATTTATAGAGTAGGCTTTTCAGGAAAAATTCAATGAAAAAACCTGGAATAAGGAACGACAGGAAGAACAATGGTTTGCTAGCGTTTGAAAGAGTTGTGGATTTGGCCATATACAATTATGTTGTTCACTTTTTGGGTATTGTTTGCTCGTTGGGTAATTTATTTATTTATTTATAAACGGATATACCATTTTACATAATATATACATGTAATGTCAGTTAGCGTTCGTATTTAGATGTCATAGTGGTTTGTGGGTGGGCTATGCGGTATGGATGCTCATAGTAAATTGATAGTGAGTGGTATAAGAGCTTGTGGGCAACCTGATCCACATGCACTCGATTTAATGCTTAAAGACAGCTGTAAAATCGCTAGATTGGTTACAATAAAGGCTAAGCTGCAGGGGAAAAACAAAATGTTTGCTGATGTGCTGCCACAGAATTCCCAAATATGTTGCCAAAAGTATTGGGATTTAATGTAAAGTTCGCACCCTATTATAATGCGGCCTTGCATGCTACCAGCCTCTGCAATCTCAAGTATGACAGATGTTGATATTAGCTATTTTTTGTATGTATAGGATGAGGATTTAGAGTTGCAAAATCCAAAACACGGCCGGAAATATTTTATTCAAATTTTTGGACACAAATGGGAGGTTGGAGAACATGTTTTAAAACATTTTTGACAATTATCCCCCTCCAGATCTTATCTGGCTGGTGATAAATTTGAAATGTCAACTGGAATGTTAACAACCACATAAGTAAGCAGGAAATTTGTACATTTACCCTATTGGCTGCCTAGTACGAATTTTTAAATAAACAAAATTAGAACACTTAAAAACACATTTTAAACTAGGATATCTACCTCCACTTATTACACTACTCAACAAATTTTACACTTTTAAAATTATCTGCGGTTTTACTATGCGATTATTCTTTTTTACTATACCTATTAACATAATAGGAATACACAGGGTGTTTCAGAAGTACGGTACGTAACTTAAGGCGGTGATCCCTTGAGATATTCTAAGAGAAAAAGTTTATATGAACATATGTCCGGAGTTGCCCGTTTTTGATATACAGGGTGTTAAAGTCTTTTTAAAAAAATCGGGGTTTTTATCATTTTTTTAAATATCCTGTTCCCGACTTTATTGAAATTTGGTACCGTTACTCATAATGATAAGGTGCTTAATATTTAAAAATAAAGGACTACACGAGGTAATTTTCGATTATCGTCCTATTGCTCTCGCGTCTGTGCTTACCAAGGTCATAGAAAAAGCAGTTTATAATAGGATTATAAAATTTCTATACAGATATAGGGTTTTGACATCATGCCAACATGGAGTTAGAGAGGCCCTATCGACCGAGAGTGCCCTGTACGATATTCTGTGTGAAATATATCAGCAACGAAATGAGGGAAACTATGATTGCATGTGACCTAACCAAAGCATTTGATATGGTAGACCATAAAATCTTGCTAGAGAAAATGTCGAATTATGGTGTGAGAGGTAGAATGCTGTCATGGTTTGAATTTTACTTGCACAACAGAACCATGTTTGTTAGTGTCAGGGATAGTATGAACACATTTGGCTCTGAGGAAAAAATAGCGTCGGCGGGAGTACCCCAGGGCTCTGTTCTGGGTCCTCTGATATTTGACCTGTTTATAAACGACCTCTCAAATCACGTATCAAATAAAATAGTTATGTATGCTGATGATACCACATGTATTGTAAGTGACAAAAAACTTGACACGTTGGAGAATAAAACAAAACAAACTATTAAAGAGCTTGTAGACTGGTTTGAGGCAAACAGGTTGAAGTTTAATATAGGAAAGAGAAATATGCTACTGTTTGGAAATAGAAACATGTCTAATGCGATTTTACCTAGTATGGAAGTAGGGGACCAAGTAATTAACAGAATTAATGAAATTTAAATTTTGCGGTTAACAATTGATACTAATCTTAAATTTGAAACACACCTATTAGATCTTAGTTTGAAATTGAATTCAATTTGTTTTTCTCTTAGAATATTACATGACGTGGTGTCAGACAAAGTCCTGAAATGTGCCTATTACGGTTACTTTCACTGTAAGATGGTGATGCAATTGAATTTTGGGGGAATCAGAGTCGTAGTGCTGGACTTCCATCATGTTATGTTTACCGAACTTTGATGTCTATACACAAGAACAAACGAAAATTTACATCTGCTTCCGATGTTTATAAGGCCTAATTTTCCGGGTTCGACTAAATTTTTAAACAGTTATATTAAATTTATTAACTCCAGGAGCACCTTATAGGACGAATATTATTGATAAAAAAATTTAAGCTACTGACTTTTTCTTATTTTGATATTTTTTTTTTCGGATTAATCAACTAATAATACAACTTCTTTGTTCCCTGAATTGTTTTCGTATATTGCTTCGTTTTCGAGAGAAAAAATAAAAACCATTATATTGCATGAAAAAAAAACGTATGTATAAGTACAAAGTGTATTAAAATATGGAATAAAGGTAAGTTTTGATGTCTAATTAACCTGTTTCGTCAACAACAAGTCAAAAAGGAATAACTCTACTAACGCTGAAATGGCCCAGATGCATTTCAATTATGGTCTAGCAAATGGAAATGCTCTTTGTTAATATTCGAACCTACGAATATGCCCTCTTTAATTTTTACCTCACTAACTAACATATTGAAATAAAGAAATTGAAAATTTTTTACGAATCCCAATTTGATATGTAGTGGTGGCAAAATAATTTTATTTTACTTAACAACATGTTTTTGTGCTGATATGAAAGATTAGGAATTAAACTAAAGTGTAAATAGGTTTTTTTCGCAACGCAGTTATCTCTTGTGATGTACGATAACTAACCTGAACTCACATTAAAACAATAAAGGTGGCATTTCTCCGCTTCTACATGTGATGTGAAATAAACATCCATACAGAAATTTTTTAATAGTCAACCTGATTATGAAACATTATAAACCGAATCAGATATTTTTTTAATGTTGAGTAGTGTTATTGTTAATTAAAACTTTTAATAATTATCGTGGTATCCCTAGGATACTACTTTTGACTCTGTCAAAGTAGTAATCTGATTAGACGATATTCTTTGAGTTTTTTATTGTTCTGGGAGAATGTAGAAGACAAACAAAAACCAATGACGATATGGTCGTTGGAGTTTTGGGTGTAGCAACTAAAAATCCTCATGTTGGTTCAAGGGAATTTGTGGAGAAGAATAAAAAATCACAATGTCAAATCTTACCCTAAAATTGATAGATTCTTCATCTCCGGGATAATTGATTTCCGTTTCTTTGAATGTATTCGAATCTGAAAATAAAATTCAACTCTTATTTCTATATACCAGTAAAAATATGACATCAAACGTTATGATCTTAAGCTCAGTATAAAAATAATTCTATTCACTCTAAAATTGTATATTGAGTAGCAATAGCTAAGTTAAAAAGGACATCGAAAATGCTGTCACGTAGAAAACGACTTCTTAATAGTTTTCTTACATCACGCTTAATATAAAGAGCCATTTCATATTGAAATAACGATCTATAAATGGAATTTATAGGTACAGGAAGTGTGATATTAAATTCCTACCATTTAGCCCAAATCTATAGGGTGAATATATATATATATATAACGCAGAAAATCAAGTTAAATTTAACATAAAGATATGTATTTATTGACACTTCGTAGGGTGGTATACTATTCCGAAGGTGATCAATGCGTATAGTGTTTGAAGAAAGAACACTTCACCTAGACAAGTATAATATTTGTAAGTACCCATTATGATGAAAACCTAACTAAGTTAACCTTCCAATATTCTTTTTTGCACCAACCAGCTTTCAACGAATAATACAATGAAAAAAGATAGACGTGACTTCAAAGTAGTTCATCCTACGAGGAAAGGATTTATTTTAAATTACTAATATGTTGTTCCCTTTTATTAACAATATTGCAAAATGCATGAGAATACATACAGGCTTTATAAGTACACACTTTACCTACCTATAATATATAGCCTTCTAGGAAAACCATTTTTAATTTATTCTAAAAATTCTGTCGTCGTTAATTATCTCCGTCTTTCCCAAACATCAAAAATTAGTATTACAGTTAGATCAAGGTTAGGAATAAGCTAAGAAAACTTTAAGGATTTGAAAATGGCAACTTACATTTAAGAAATTTTTAGCGATTCACCAAGAGATGAATTTTGGTCCTGACCAAAGTTCAAGCACTAAAAAAGCAATGCAAAAAGAAGCAATTTCTAAGAAAAATCTAAAAGTTAAATAAACAAAGAAGTTTCCTCTAGTAATGCTGAAATTTTACATGACAAAATCTACCATAAGTCTCGTAACTTTTAAATGCAAGTCTATAATACCATATTTTTACTGAACATAGCGACAGGCCTTATATCACACAAATAAACATACAAATTCGTTTAATTGCAACAGTAACAACTAATAATGAACGGTAAACGACGGTGTATGGCTGGAAATCGGTTTAAATTAGCAAAATAAACACGATTCTGATTAAGAACGGCACACAACATACACAACATGTGCCAGTTTCGACAAACAGAAGATGGAGAAGGACTGAGAACTATCAATACCTAACGAAGCAATCTGTGTGTTTAGGCATGTTAACCACCCGCTGTAGGGAACAGCCCTTTTGTACAGAAACTAATTGGGTTTGCAAAGAGTTAAGGATGTTGTGGAAATGGTAATTTTGGAACATGAAAGAGAACCCACGATTATTACAGAAAAAATTAATAATAAAATTTATTTTCGTATTTGTTGAAGGTCTTTATGTATACCGGGCGATGCACCACTGGCCATAGGAAATCCCATGTAAATTTTGCTATCTATCCTCACATATTGCCTCCCCTACTCATTTTACATCAAAATTGTATTAGACTTTTTTGAAGGTCCTTGTAGACTCACACACCAAATTTTATTATTTTGTAATAAAAATGATTTTCTTGAAGGGGCTTTTTCCAAATTTTGTGATTTTACTTGACATAACACACCAAATATTGCTAATATTAGTCTCTGCAACACAGACATATCAGTCAATACAGTTGAAAAGTATTTGGAAATTACTTTAGATAAAAAACTAACTTGGAAACACCGCATTGTATCTTTAACGACAAAAGTTGAAAAGAATATAAATTTACTACTTGGTGGGGTTGTGACGTTAAAATTGCTCTTCTTTTCTATAAGGCTTATATTCGCTCAATTATTGACAATGGCTCCATTCTTTATGGGTCGGCATGCAATACCACACTTGCTATTGAATACAGTATAAAGCATTAAGAATTTGCTTGGGAGCTATGATATCAACACCCACTGATGGCTGAATCCTTGGAATTACCGCTTTGCATAAGGAGAGAATTTCTCAGCTTAATTTAAAACATAGATACTTACATTAGACCAAATATCTCTAGTAAACACTTCAGATTTGGTGAACGAATATTGGGCTAAGAAGACTTCGCCTCCTTCGTGCGTTGCTTTCAGAGAACATAATCAGATGTCTAATATAGCCCAAGTTTCCTTATTGAGTGTCGACTAATTTAGTATGTTCACAGACATAGCCGTCAAATTTCCAGTGTACCAAGAGAATTGAATACCTAACAAACGTACACTTAATTAAGAATTGTCTGTCATCGAAGACGCCTCTAAAAATCTAGAAGGAAATGATGCTGCCTTTTTTGTTCAGCGTGAGAATATATCCTCAATATTTAAGATTAACAAAGACTTTTCGATTTACACAACTGAAGCCATAGCAATTCTGAACGCACTGGAGTTTGCATCCCAAAATAATGTTAATTTCGACATTGTCATTGTATCCGACTACAAATCTGTTTTATCAGCCCTCGCTGGAATTCATAGTTGGAATTATAAGATTAATCCTATACTATTAGATATTAAAAAGTTTATTTATTAAGATGTAAGGGGCAAAATGTAATATTCGTATGGGCAAAGACTCATGATGATTTCAATGTACGTCAACGTTATGTAAAACCGTTAAGCAAAGACCACTCAAGAAATTACGAAAAAGCCCATTCAAGAAAATCAACCGTTTTTCTAAATATCTTTTAATTGGCAATTTACAAAATAATAAAATTTGGTGTAGGAGTCCATCATACAAGGACCTTCAAAAAAGTCTATTTGGTTTTAACCAGTAGGTACCATAGAAGACTCAAACTCTGAAAAATAATATTTTCTTTTTTCGTATATACAAAACTGGTTACTGGAATATATAAAATTAATTGCACATGAGGCAATAAAGCAGTAAAATATGTAAAGGTATTGATAAATTTATGACATCAAATACTATTAAAGACTAATTAGTGGTGGTAATTAATAATTATATAGGGTGTTCCAGAATTTGTGGGAAATCTATCGGATTAAAGGAATAATGGTCACGATGAGTCCTTATTATAAAGTTGGGATTAGATTAGTGTCAGACCACCAGCGACAGTTTTGTGACGGGACCGTTCCATTTGACTAAATTGTTGCCTCATCAAGAAATAAGATACATCGTATTGCGTGGTCGCATTAAAAAAGGATTCAAGGATAGCAAAATTCAAACCGCCCATCATTATTCCTTTCTTTCAATGTGTGAACGAAATGTGGTTTCTATGGATCGAGTTTATTTCTTTGTACAATATTTGTTACTGTATGTTTACTTACAATATTTTGTATCAAAGTCTTGCGCAATGATATTTTTGGGCATTCTACAGATATCATTACCTACTTCTAACTCCGTGTCGTCATTGCCAACCTGTTTTCGGCGTTTTTTTTTTTATTAATTGGGAATACTTCCACAACTATTTTTCCAAACGCAAATGACTATAATTTCATTTTTGAATGCATGCCCTCACTATATAAAGGTATCGATGGTACCTATATCATTAATATTTTCCATATTTCCAGAAATTATATGTTCTTTTTAAGAAAAATCAGTTTTAAATCCAAAACGTCGCGTCGGTCGTATCTAAAAGCAATCACAACTGATTGCTTCTCATATACCTAAACCATTTCGTATACAATATATAATCATTATCATTACTATGAGGTAATGATTTTTTCGCTTATAAGTCCTGATGTCCTTATTTTCCTGCATATTGACATCATAATTTACAATCGCAGAAAGTATAATTAAGTATAAAGAACGGCTAATGACGATTTACCGGTTGAAGACCAATAAATCTTTACCGTACGTGATGCTTATATTATTTTTTGTGCGACTAGTATGAAAACAAAACGGAATTTCTTAACAATATAGTCTGCTTTTATAAATTCTCCAAGTTAATGAAAATTTACCTAATATTAATTACACGGGCATACGAAGAATTTATGATTAGACATTTTTTGTTTTTTTAAGTTAGTTTTGACGTACTAATAACCAAATCAATCGTCGTTTGTTTCTATCACGTTTCGGTTGTTTTTTTCTATAAAATTGTCATATTTTTTAATTACAGTAATGTTCGCTTATAACGAACCTCAAGGGACCGAAAAAAACGGTTCGCTATAAGCAAAGTTCGCAATAAACGATAAATACTAATACATATCAAAAATGCTTTTTATTAATTAATACATACACATACATATTTCAGGTCCATAAATACGTTTTTTTTATATATAATAGGTCCATTAACAATAATTGTTCTTAAGAATCCTATTTAAAATAATCTATTATTTTAGCTTGATTTATTTTTGTGACATGAATATCATTAATATGTAATTCCAGTTCGGCTAGTCGATTAAGAACACTTTGTGGAGTATTTCGTGGCTGAAGAAAGTGACGAAGGCTCTCAATATGTCGAAGTGCGTCTGATGTGGTTGGAACTAGTATTAATTCCGTACTGACAGGTTCTTCCTCTTCCTCGTCCTCATCATCGTCATTGTGAACTGAAGAAGACACAGAAGCGACAATGGCATCATCATCCAAGTATTCAACACTCACAAGATTGTCATCAATATGAACGAATTCATTGAACTCATGATTATACATCTTCAACACATTCAATACAAATAGACTAAACTAACGCGGGCGGACAAAGGCCGGTGACGGTCCCAATACGCGGCGATTGATTTCGGTGAACCCCTGCCTATTGGGTAAAATATCGTTTTAAGTTCGTTATAACCGAAATTTTTTACGATTATACCAAAAATTACGGTTCGTTTTATCCGAAAGTTCGTTATAAACGGGTTCGTTATTTGCGACAAAAACTACACAGGTTTGATGATACTTCAGCTCTACCTTAGAAATATGTTCGTTATAAACGAAAGTTCGCAATAAGTGGGTGCGTTATAAGCGAACATTACTTATATAAAAAAAATAATTTGCTGATTATTGTTTTTATTTAAGAAGCACCGCTAATGCTTCAGTATTAATCGATGAAATACTGATGGGGAATCCCTGTATTCGGAATAATCTATAAACCAAATGGGGAAAAAGCCGATGCGCGAGGAATACTTATATAAATTAGGGCTTCGAATAGTCCACATTTAGTTGAATGCATAGCAACTTAAATGACAACTTTAGTTTGTGTTTTGATAAAGTAATTTGTTGCAAAAATGTTCTGTCGAAGTTGCAAAAATAAGCCTGATGATTTTTGTTACATTTGCGGTAACTCCATTGTGAAAAAGTACAAGAGAAGTATTAGTGACTTTGTTATAAACGCGTATTTCGCATACTTCAAAGTAAAACTCGGAGATCACGAGAACACAAAAGTTACGAAAATCTTAAAGAACTTCTCATGAGAATAGACTACAAAAATCACAACTGGCAATCTGGATTTACGAAATATCCATGTTTTTTTAATGTGAATGGGCTAGTACAGCTAGAGATTAACACATGAAAGTCTAATTGATCCTAAAAAAATATTATTACCTCCACTCCATATTAAACTTGACTTAATAAAGCAATTTGTTAAAGCTTTGGACAAAACAGGTCGATGTTTCCGATTCTTGACTGCAAAATTTCCGTCTATCAGAAGCGAAGATTAAAGAAGGTATCTTTGTTGGTCCGCAAATAAGAACGCTAATGAAAACTGATGAGTTTGAAATGGTCATGAACAGCACCGAACAAAATGCGTGAAAGGCTTTTAAGGATGTTGTTAATAAATTTCTGGGAAATAATAAAGACCCAAATTATGTGGACATTGTGGAGAACATGTTGGACAATTTAAGGAATTAGGTTTCAATATGAACACATTTTACACGCATATTTGGACTATCTTCCTGCAAATCTTGGTGATGTGAGTGAAGAGCAGAGTGAGCGATTTCACCAAGACATTAAAGAAATGGAGAAGAGGTATTAGGGACGATGGGATATAAAAATGATGGCGGACTATTGTTGGATGTTGAAGAGGGACGCTTCTATGGCTGAGTATATGAAACCACCAAATGGTATTTTTCGGACAAAAGAGAAAGATTTCCTAAGAAGAGCAAAGAGTAGTTCGTTTTCCTTTTGCTATGTTTTTTGTATTTTTTTTTATTAATATTTTGGGTTTTTATACTTATTTTATAAATTGAATATATAAAATCATACCGTTTATATATACATTATGATTTATGTAGATTTTCTTTTGACAAAAAACCGTACGTGATGCAAAAAAACTAAAAACAGATTTAAAATCAGGGACACCCAATTACCCAAATTTAGTTAAAAAAAAAATTCTCATTCAATAAGGTGTAAAAACGCAGGCCTTCGTTATTTATCGATAATATTGATAACGACTTTAATTTGTTAATTTCTTTGTTTCCGTTCCCTTTTTTTAAACCCCTCAATCGCGCCTGGCTACGTGCCTGATAATACATGTCCAACATTGCCTATCCTATCCTATTTTAAATGTTGTAATTTACATATAAATAAGTCCGCATGTTTATTTTAAGCGGATTGTATGCCAAAACCTATCTACTAAGATTTTTCTATTGCACAGTGACTATAATAGAAACTATTCGTTTATATAATAATTATTTTAAAATAAACCATTTACTTTTATATCAAACAACTAAGATATTTATGTGTTTAAGGCATATGTATGTGGAACTAAATAGTAGCCAAAAATAAGATTGCATATACTATACGATCTCATTTAAAAAAAAAAACTTTTCTCTTTCCAAAAAGACGTTTTAAAGTTTTTTTTATGTGATATTGTATTGTGTGTATTGAATTATAATTATTCCCGTTGTGTCTTTGTTTTGTACTTAAAAATCTATACGTTTACTTGATATGAATTAAGGATTTTTTAACATAGCTTTTGATTGACTTAAATCAACCTGCACAGTAATCTAAGTTAGTGCAAAATAAAACCACATAATAAGTATGTCGATTACTAATTAATTAACAAAAAATGAACCGGTCCTGTACAGACTAATGTTGCAAATACGTATTGATTGAAATATAAAATATTAATATCCTTTTTGGCCGACTTTAATGTTTAGGGAAACAGCTTAACTTGAACATTAAAATATACATTTATTCATAATGGCATATTTTAATAAAAACAGGCACGAGAACCATAAATTTTCAGGGAATAGCTCGTTTCCCTAACAATTTTTAATTGGGGTAACATTATACAGGGCCGAACCCTTTCAGGCAGTCACAGGATTTTTGCATCCTACCTGGAGGTAGTAATTTTCAACAGCTCTTGTAGATTAAGAAACTTTACATGTAATTCTTGGTAATAAAATGTTTTAATACTCCATCAGGATAAACCCAGAACTAATAAAATCACGCCTCAAAAATAAATTATTTTTCATCAGAGACTTCATACATTTCGCGTAACACCTCGTTTTTTATTTCCCGCAAAACTATTTGTTTGTATTATCAGTGGGGTGTCAATTTTTCATTTTAAGTGGTTATTAAGCGAAGCATCGAGGAATTTGTTATTTGGGGAAAAGTACAGGTATACATTAGACCTAATTAATTTTATATACAGGATGGACCAAGAATTGCTCTACGATTTTAGAAGTAAATGCCATTTGGAATATTTTGTATTATGGAGAGTTTTAACGTCTCCTCGATGATTCACAGTTAAATCTACATATAATGCCAAGTTGGACATTTTTTTTCTGCCTAATCCTCTTCTGCCCCCTTCAATTTTACCCTGAAGAATGAGGCGTTGAAAGTGGTCTCGCTCTCCCCGCAGTATGTGTCCGAGATAACCTATTTTTCTTTTTTTCTTGATATTTTCGAAAAGTTCTAGTTCTGCTAGACGGGTTCTTTGGAGAACGTCCTCATTTCTCACGTGATCGATCCAAGGCACTTTCAACATTCGCCGTAGGATCCACATTTCGAAGGCTTCAATTTTGGTTGATTATTGATACCTTCAACGTCCACGCCTCAACACCGTGCAGGAGAACGGACCAGACATAGCACTTTACCATCTCATATCTAAGGTTGAAATTCAAGTTCTTGTCTATAAGAAATTTTCGAAGTCTTATGAAGGTTGCTCTAGCCTGTTCGATCCTGCATCTTATCTCTTGATCCGGATTCCATTCTTGGTTAATCATGCATCCCAAGTATTTAAATTGTGTGACCTGTTCGATGTTCTCTTCGTTAATATGTATGTATTCGAGTGTGTGGAATATCGTTCTTACTAACAATCAGAAACTTGGTTTTACTGATGTTAATTTTTAAGCCTAGTCTTTGGCTTTCTTCATTGACCCGATTTAGTAGATTTTGGAGGTCATATGCATCATCTGCCAATATCACGGTATCATCCGCATATCGGATATTATTCATGGGGATTCCGTTTACTTTAATTCCAAAGGGGCTATCTGAGGTTGCCTCGGAGAATGCTCCTTCCACGTACAGGTTGAATAACATTGGGGATAATATACATCCTTGGCGAACGACTTTTTTAATTTCAAAATCTTTGGTTTTTCCAGCGTTGCTTATTCGAATTTCTGCCTCTTGGTGCCAATACAGATTACCGATTAGTCCTATATCTTTTCCATCCAGTCCCAAATCTCTGAGGTATGTTATCAGGAGATTGTGCTTAACGTTGTCAAATGCCTTCTCATAGTCAATGAAACACATAAAGACATATTTTCTTTGATCCTGGCAGTTTCGGATCAATGTCTGGAGACTAAATATGGCTTCTCTAGTTCCGAATCCGCTTTTAAATCCGAATTGACTGACTCCACTTACTTTCTCACATTTTCGATAAAGCCTTGTGTGTAGAACTCGAAGGAAAAGTTTCAGACAGTGACTCATCAAGCTGATAAGGCGATAATCGATTTTGTTCGTTAATTAAGTGAAACGTTTCCGAGTACATATCATCAGGACCTGAAGCTTTGTTATTTCTCATTAAACTGATGGCGTGTATGATTTCACTTTTTAGTATGCTTGGTCCTGATAGAGTGGATATTTCCGTTGAGGGGGGTTTTCTGGTCTGTCGTCGTTGAAAAGACTAATCGTATATTTTCTCCAGATTTGCAACAATTCTTCGGGTTCTGTGACTATTTCATTGTGCTCATTTTTAATAAATCTTAGTGGTCTATTATTGTACAATCCAGCTATTTCTTTGACCTTTTTATGAAGATGTAAACTATCTTCAACCAAGTCTGTTGGACTGTCTAATGCCCCCATAATATATATACATTGCGAAAATTTGCATTTTTCTGTTCAGCTGGCTCAAAGTCCACAACAAATGACTAGGCTAAATTAAAATTAATTGAAATCACTCACACTAATACAGTAAAATTAGTTTGTTTCAGGGTTGGGCTGATTTAAATCACGATTTAAATCATGATTTAAATCACTTGATTTTTTTTTTAAATCATGATTTAAATCACTTTATTAAAAAAAAATCATGATTTAATGAAACTATTTATTTTTAATTCAGAACAATGAACAATATAACATATTAAAAAAATATTTTCAAAAATCAACAGTACATAGAACTCGCGCTTTTAAGAAATAAAAAAGTAGTAGAGGTATATATAATCAAGTCGCGACAGGAATTTTCTTGCAAGAAGCGCGTTCTGACAATATTTTGGGTAGAATTTAGACCTACTATATTGTTAGACCGACATTAAAATAATTTGTATTAATTTGAAAAGAGAGAAAAATGTTAAATTTTTAATAAAATCAATAAAAATAAAAAAAATCAATGATTTTTGATTTTTTTAATAAAAATCAAATTTTGCCCAACCCTGGTTTGTTTGACTAAGTTCTTAAACCCTTTATCATTATTCATCGATTAAACCACTTTAAAGGGGATTGAAAATGGTATTCGTGGGATGCTAGTAAGGTGCCTAAAACGAGATTACGAAAAAAAAATCCAACCCTACTCGGGTAGAGAAAAATTCCTGTATTATGCATATACATTATACACACACACTCATAATGTAGGCACATTATTATATTCCAATTATCAATGTACTTTCTCGGAACATTTATTGGATCAAAATTTACCTTGCGATCGGTTTTTGTAGGTACAGAAATAAACTCTAATATACAGATTGGCGTTTTTAAAAAGTATCTTAAAAACAGTTTTATCGGTTAGTTCAGCTTTGTGAGTGAAACACAAATATACAGGTGTTAAATGAGATATGTCCGTATGTCTTATCTGAATTACCCATACAACAGTGGGCGATTCGTCTTAGCCTCCATTTAAATTGTGAGTCACCTCTTATGTTTCATTTTATAAATTTAGATACAGGCAGGTCTCTAAATTATTTCCGATGAGGCACAGAATTCTACTTCATCAAACAAAAGACACTCTAACGACGTTGGGGACACTTCTAATGCTATTAGCTATTTCTTTGGGTCTAGCTTAGTTTAGGTAAGTAATTGCTATTACTTCTGCTTCCCAAGTTCATAGATAAATCCTCCCTAGTTGTTGCATCGTTTTAATAACTATAATTCGCCTCGTATTAAGTGATTATGAGCTATTAGCTTAAATTTGTGAAACTTCCTGCAAACACGTACCACGTGTTAAATATCCCACAGCGAGTGCGTGACAAAGAAAAATATTAATTTAGTCAGTAGTATTCCGCTAATTGATCAAATTACATTAAATGTCATATTATTAAGCGATTATGTTCATAATAAAACAAGAAGAAATAGTCTAAACCACAAAATTTTTAATAGAAATAAAAAGTGAAGAATCTCTACATTTTAGAGTATGATCTCCTAAATGGAGGACATGTTTCTACCTTAGGGAAGGTCATCATCAGCAATGCAAGAAAGGAAATTGACAATTCAAAAAAATTGAGAACAATTATGTCGGAAGCCTAGTCACAATTTGTACAAGTAGGAGAGAGTTGTTCAAATATTCATGTAAAAGATGGCAAAGTTATATAATATATAATAAAATTAGAACATGACGACTGTTTAAATTTTGAGATATTAAAAAGCAGTAGTGTAATCGAAGGAAGTAACCAGGGGAAACTAGCAAATCGAACTTAACAAGGACGAACTATCTCTCTAGATAAAAAAAGGAGGGTTGACTAAGTAAAGTAAAGAATCATAGTATTTCAAATAAAAAAATTTTTTTTAGTGGTTTAATAGTTTTTTAAAATGTGTGGTAAAATTGGACCAAACTATTTTTTAGGTTATTTAACTAAATGTTTATCGAGGCAGCATGTTAAGCGAAGATCAAGTAAGAGATGTTAATGATTTATCGATAGATAATTTAGATGCCGAACGGTTGGACAGTCTTCAAGATTTTAAGCATAATCGCAATATATTTCACAAACTCAGCGACAAAAAATTACAAAAGTTTCAACTTTTTGGGAATTAGCTGAAAAGCTTCATCCTACATTATCCCGTCTAACGGTTAAACTTAATACAATTCCTGCGTAATCAGAAGAACTAGCAAGGCTATTTTCAAATTGGTCGTTTGTTCATACCCATATCCGCAACAGGCTCACTTCTGAAAATTCAAAGATGCTTATATCTATTATCACTTGAAGATTAGAGGCCATAACAAATCCGACGAAAACTAACTTTCTTTGTGTGTTCTCATTCTTTTTATTTTACTTATCAGTTACTTAATGTTTTCTTAGTCCTTACTTAAGCAATGTTTTTATTGTTTCAGTTCAGGGTAGTTGATCTGTTTTATTATTTTAGACACTGTGTAAGGTGTAATAAGAATTAGTAGTTTATAATGATATAGTTTCATTATTTTAATCAACATTTAAATAAAAATAATGGCCGATAATATAAATCATTTTCTACATATCAAGATTTGGTTAGTGTAGAAATTTTCTAGCGTAGAATATACAGTAGAATATGTATAATTTTCTACCTACCCGTCCCTGCTTACCGCATATTAAAAAAAAAACTTAAAATGTTCGATGACTGCAAACTGACACTTTAATAAAATAACAAACAATGTAAAGACAAATCGTAACGTATACAGATAATAATATGAATCAAAAACAGAAATGAAGCTTAAAAATCTCATACAAGAGGACATTCCAGTGTCGTTTAGTACTTCTACAGAGTGTTCACCAATTTAGGGTAAAATGCTTTTGGTTCTACAATGTGTAAAACCAAACCCATTTAAATTTTTTTTCAATATTAATATCAGAACCAGATAAACAATCAAAATAAAAACACCTACAACTTTAGAAAAAACCTCGGAATAAACCAACCAAATGGATGCAAAACTTAAAAAGATATTTAAAATTGACTTTGAATACAAGCCTTAACAAACTTAAAGCAACCTGCTATAACCTATGTTACTAAAAAATAAACATGAAATTATTCTGCACATAAAATCTTTACTACCTACCTCACTAGCGGCTTTAATTCGATATAATAAAGCCAATTTTACCTCGTTGAACATTTCCTTCGTTTAGAAAACTTTTCGGAAAGTTTAATTAAAATTCAGCTTTCAACCACCTGAACTATTTATAAAAAAACTGTAGCGTTTAACATTTTACTTCGCTTCATTCGTTTCAAAGCTTTTTCCGTCTATCTAACTGATGCAAAATGCTACGTTATATTGAACAAGGGCTTTTATCTGCAGGATCTACTTGCAACGAGCTTAATAGGCGATTCTATGCGGACCAAAAATCTCTTGGATTTATTGAAAAGCTTCAAAACTTGTAAAACTACTCAAGGGTAAAAAATGTGGCGTAGCAAGAAAAGGTTCCAAGTGTATTGATGTATTATTGCCCTGGGGAAGCCTTTGGGAAGAGGACGAATAGATGCACATTAACTAGGTAGATGCAATCGGGCTCTCTCTGCAACCAAACATGGGGTGCATTAAAAAATTCAAATACGACCACGCACGTTATGCATTATCCCTAAACGCGTACATATTTTTAAATGAAAGTGGCCAAAAATAAATATTAATATCTTATTATATTCAAGGGAAATATTTTAAAGTCTCATAAAACCAGAGACTGTAAAAAACTTCTCGGGATATTTCACTTCAATCATTTACATTACACTATGCTATTTTATGTTTTAAAGGGTAAACAAAACACGAGGTCTTTATATTTTCCGATTTTTAACACGAATCTAGCTTAACTCATCATAATTTAAGACATCCGGTACACTAAAACTGTCAAGAACGTTATGAAATATTAAAGTAACATCGCTCTAGTGAAAGACGGCAAAATATTATCATATAAAATTGGCTTTGTTAAAGGGTTTTAATTTTTTCATTACTTTTGTTAGACATAAAATCAACACACCAAAAAATCAGCTAAAAGGTTCGTCTTTTCATGTTGTAAATTTAAGAGAAACGAACTTTTTAAACCTGAAAACCTTGAGCCACATAAATAAGAAACGCCCTATGGGACATCCTGCATATTCGTCAATATTAGTGTCTTAACAGAAAGTAAACGTATTTTAAAACATATACATACCATTTTTGGGTTTAAAGATCAGGCAATATTAGTAACCAACCCCAAATATATATTTTACGTATTTTCAGAAGCGCTTTACGATGACGTATTCAAAATTTTGATCAAAATTTTTTTGAACCTAAGAAAAATTAAAACAGTTTTAAAAAAATTGTCATTTTTAGTTTTCCTGGAAAATCTACTATTTCTAAACTTTTTAGGTATATGAATATGTACTGCAAAAAGAAAGTATTTGAGATGGACTATCCGACGGCCCGATTCTCATTTTGATCCGACTTTTTGCTTGCGAGTTATTAGTTTTTTAAAACGGGCATTTTTGAATTTTCAAAAAATAAAAAAATACTTGCTGTTTAAATTATAAGAAAATAAAACCATAGCTCCAGATCAAATCCTCAAGACAATATCAATTACAATATACATATAAGACCTAAAAACTTAATTATTTCAAAAGACAGGTATCAAAGGAAACTCGTACCACATGCATAGACATGCTCAACGAGGAAAAAGATCCAAATTGTGCATTAAATGCGTAATGTAATGATCATCATATCAAGCCAAGCCACAGAAAATTTAAAGACATCAACCAAAAATACAAACAAGAATGGAACCAACTGAACAAGGCAGATAAAAATGGCAGACGACCAACCATCATCAGCTTAATTCCAGCCCGCTAAGAGCATAACAGCTTCAAAATTAAGTAAGGAAGCACATATCATCTCCCATCCCTAGATCGATTAAAATAAAGTCTCAATGACATCGTGTTCATGCAGCACTAGCAGCCTTATACAAGAAAATTTTAAATTCTGCATCAATTATGCATTCATCCTTTAAATATGCTGAATCCGAGTTGGGACCAAATTAAAGAAGTTGATATATTTGCATTTTCAAATTTTAAAATGGAAAAAAAGAGGATTTTCGCCGCTGTCGCCGCAAAAAAAATAAATTGGGGTGTAAAATAAGAGCTGTCACATTAATAACACGCCGACGGCAACGGCTTAGCGACTTGACTACGTTTCTTTCTGCAAAAGCGGCGAGCGTGATTACCATAAAATTCTTCATTTGTAATAATGTTTGCTTTTTTAGTTTCCTTTCTGCAATAGCCGAAAAGCTGACAATTTATTTGCGAGGCACAATGTCCGCGTTTAAGAGGACCGGTTCATTATAGCGGCCTTAAAAGGGAAAGATAATTTAAATATCAATTTTTTCAAGTTTAATCGACCGTTAAAACGAATACTAAGAGGAGGTTGTAAGTTTTGTCCAGGGTTGGGCAAGATTTTTATTAAAAAAATCAAAAATCATTCATTTTTTTGATTTTAATAAAAAAATTAATTATCTCGCTTTTTTAAACTAATACAAATTATTCTAATCTCAGTCTAAAAATATAGTACAGTAAAACAGCTGTTTGCGACCGCCTCTATAAAGCGACACCTGCATGCGTTAAACGACCGGTTATGAATTCCCCACATTTAAAAATGGAAATCCCAATATTTTATACTCCTCTTTACCGAACAAGCTGTTCAACGACCGTGGGCACTCATCATCGGAATTTTTAGTAAGCATTAATGCTAAAAACACCCTCCATCAGGGGCAGTAAAACCCGATCCCACAATTCTTAAGAAATATAGGTACATACATATACCTTTTCCACTACTAACCTATAACATCGCCATTATTGACCGATTATTAACGTTAGAAATCCTTTTTCTCTACCTTATAAGATATTATTGACCATGGTCAATGATAAGGCATTGAAATCCATTATTGGCCGATCTTAAAGAACCTATTTGAACGCAGGGAACTTGATTTTTTGATTCTACAACATAAATTCATAAACATGAATAACCTGAAAGGTGATTTCTTGTGGTTAGGCAACCAGATAATTATCAATACATATTAGAGTATTAGAGATGCTTGATATTGTAAAATATCGATACAATCAATAACAAATATAGGGTATAAGAGACAATAATTCGCCATATTCATTAGGAGGACAGATTCGGGTCGTAATAACGAAGCCACCTGACAAAACAACAAAATATTTTGCCAATTCCAAAGCGCAGGTAACTTGATTAAAAAATATACTTATACCTACCTATAATTTTTTATAATTATTAATACTGTAAAGATAAAAGTCTTATAAAAGTTTGTAGTAGTGGAAAAAATATTATATTAACCACGGTTTAGACAGCTTATAGCCCTCGCGTCTTAAATCCCTCGTCGCTCCGCTCCTCGTGATTTAAACTTGCCGCTCGGGCAATAATGATGGATGTCTAAACCTTGGTTAATAATATACTATTATTGTAGGCGGATCCATTTAATTTGCTTTAAAGGCTGATAAATCGGTTAATAACATCAGTTTTTTTTTTAACAGTTTTTGTGTGTTTTGGGGCTAACGTGAATATTTGAAGATGGCGGGAAAAAGGAAATGTCTTTCTTTAAGCAAAAAAATTGAAATAATCGAGGAAACCGAAAAAGAGTGGGTAAGACCCAAGTGACTATGTTGCTTTAAAATAAAGCAGCCGTTAGAAATTTTTTTCAAGAAGGTGGCAACGGTGAACAAAAAAGAAAATTTCCCAAAACCGAAGGACTGGCAGTGGACCAAGTTGTTTTTACCTGGTTTTGTAGAGCGCGAAACAAGCACTTACCAATATTTGGGCCCATAATTCAAGCAAAAGCCCTCGAATCTGCTCAAGGACTAGATAACTTCAAGGCAAATATGTGGCGAGTCAGCCGATATCAATATCGAAGACTTCGAAGAAGAAGATGATATTTCCCTCGCACAACTGTTTCCTAACATTAAGGACACATTCGTGAACTTGCCTCTATTGACAACGATTTGCAAACAGAAAGTACAGAATTGACTATCATCGAGTGTATTGAAGAGATCCAAGAAACGGATGAAACTTCTCCCAACTTTGAGACAGGAAAACTTTTTTAATAATGTTAACAATTTTGACAAGTCTACAAATATTTCACAATTGCTATTAAAATGTGAACCCAAATTTTAATAAAATGAAATAAAATTAAAAAAATATTTTCAATTAAATCACGATTTCTTTTTTAATTACTTGATATAAATCAGCCCAACCCTGGTTTTGCCCAATTATTATTTATTTTTTAATTTGTGTACGTACAAGATAGAGAAAAATCTAATTAACTGATCGGGCGTTAATGAAGCTAAATTTCAAGACAATTGAATTCTATTTTTCTACGTTATCTCCGTAGATGTTTTAGCTGTATCGATTCAGGGCCTGTGTAGAATACCAGTACTTTTGTTCCACCGTAATTAATTTAAATTATACCTAAACTATTTTGAGACGTAACGAGTGAATAAAATTTGCAAAAACTTTCCACGCTTCCAGGAATTTTCATTAAAACTTTCTCTCAAAATTAAAGGAGATAAATCAAGTGATAGTTTACTTTATCTAACAGCATCTAAAAGTTTTCAGTTGGAATCGGCGATTCGCCCAACTTTTTTTTACCTTGTCTGGCATATCCCGGATAAAAACGCTGCTTTAATCTTTTTTATTTTTAAACTGAGAGAATTAAATAAAAAAATTACAAAAACATTGGTAATTCATTAAAAGACAATAAACGTATAGGTCTTTTGTCGCCATCAGTGATTATAGCTCATTACTCAGTATTTATCTGAAAAATCCGTTTATAGGTGCCTCACATTCCGATTGTCCCTTTTTTGCAAAAGTTGTTGCCGAAGTTCCCCGGAAGTTTGATTAAAATTTCGCTTTTAAAACGAACCGACAAAAGTCCGTCCGGAAGTTTTTAACAATGCCGAAAAGTTCTCATACCGATAACTTTGTAAATTGTTGCGATTTTGTTTAAATTGAATTTTCCGGCCAGAAATTATAATGTAAGCCAGCAAAACTGAATTATCTCGTGTGTAGTTTTACAGACTCTGGCTGGACTTTGGATAACGAATTAGAAATTCCATCATTGTTTAATCTTTCGGTTGCCACCAGACAAAACATAGCTTAATTATGTAGGAGAAAAAAAGATAAGAAACTCCTTTATCAGGACCAGATAGACAACCAACATAGCATGAAAAACAATTTTCATCGGTCGATAGTCTCAAAGACATCTGCGTACTGTCAAATCTGATGTTAATTATTCTAACAAATAAGCTCAATAAAGCTCCTTGGTTTATAGATTGATTTAAAAAATGATGACATGTGTATCCCGGGAGATGAACATCCCATTATGTAATGTGTAATAGCTATTTTCCTAACAAGTGCAGAAAATCGATTTTTCCGCACGCAAATGCCGTTGACAGCACGACGCGTAGCGGAGTGGTGTCAAGCATTTAAGTGCGGAAAAATAGGTTTCTGCACGTGTTAGGAACAATAGTTTTTCTACTAGCGTGAGGAAACAAATTGAAAATAATTTAAAAAACGGAGTTTTTTTTTAAATTTTTATTACAATGAACAAAATTTTACAATATTAATTCGTTCATCTCTTCATCGGAAATCATTTTGCGTGCCGAAGAATTCAGCAAAACTCCAGTAGAAAAACTGATAAACTAGTTTAAATTTATAATATTCTGTTGACAGTGACATACAAATCAACAACTGGTTATATACACCATAGCAACTAAGATATTTCAAAGGTAATATGATGAACAGTGACTTCAAATCGTACAGCATTTAATTTAATTAAATTTAATTTCAAAATATAACAGTGCGGAAAAATCTTTGCCGCACGGTGCGGAAAAATCTTTGCCGCACGGTGCGGAAAAGTGGATTTTCCGCACTAAAACATGTGCGGAAAATGCGTTTTTCCGCACGCTAGTAGAAAAAATTATTTACATGTGCAAAATAAAATGAGTAATAAAGGTATTGTACTTGTTCCTGCATGATGTAGATCATCAGTTTAGGTTCCCCAATATACACTTATATTGTCTAATGCCAGTAGCCTCGTGCCAGACTATAAAGAACAGTCTGTTCGTCAGATCTCTTAATTGCCGCTGCTCCCATGTTATACAGGATTCCCTACCTAATCTGCATGTTATACAGTCAAGAAAAGACATCTGTTCCGGCAGTTTTACCATTTAATTGCCATTTTACTGCTTTTCTTTCACTATTGAAAATGTTTCTAACTTCACGAAAGTCCCGGAAAAAGTTGCCGGAAGTTTTAATAATACCATTTAAATTAGGTTTTGGGCGATGGTGAAACGTGGTAATAGTAATATTCCTGCTAGTTAAAGGGGATAAGCCATTATGAGCATGAGTAAGCCGTTTTTAATGAGCGCAAAATAATAAAAGTTTCTGATGGATTACTAGATAACTTTCCAATTTTATAATGTAATGAAAAATTGGCTACGAAAGCAAAAAGAAAAAATACAACAGCATTAAAACATAATTGAATCATAGATATCTCCGGGGCGAAGATTATTCATATTGAAGAGGACAAAAAATCCAAAATTCTTCACAAAAATATTTAATATCTTGCTTTACGCGTTTCGGTTTCCTACACCAATTTCAAGAGCTGTCTAAAAAGTTCATTTATATAATAATCTCAATTTCAAATTAAAATTATTAGGTCTTACTTACATAATATAATCACAAACTTTACATTAAGGACACAAACAAGCTCACAATGGCGAACACAGGTTAACTAACTATATAAAATTGATCAACGGGATAAACCCAAAAAACATTTAAAAATAAAAAATAAAAAATAAAAATAATAAGTCAGTATATAAGACTAACTTTTTTAGGCGCTGTTTCTCTGAGGGTGGGTAATGTATTGAAGTCCTTAAACAACAATTTTAAAATAGCTTACAAATCAGTAAACCATTTACGTAGCTTATTCTCGAGAGTAAAGGATTCAATTAACGTGCTTGACAAAAGTGGGGTATATTTGTTGTTCTGTAACTCTTGCACAGCTAAATATGCTGGTCAGACAAGACGCAGTTTTAATATTAGAATAAAAGAACATTTCAACTCTCAGAAATCGCCTAATGACAAGAGATCAGCTTTTGGTCTATATTTAAGAGAGAATTTACATAATTATAATACTAAAGACAACTTAAAATGCTACATAATGCGAATAAAGGCCATAAGCTAAATTTTTTAGAAAATATGGAAATAGCCAAATTAGAGATAAATAATCAAATTGAGTGTTTGAACGATCCTGTCAACGCCCACTATAGAGAAGCAGCGAGAATTGTGAACGAGTTTAAGTAGTGAATGTTTGTTTAAATAATAGTACCTCCTTTTGTGCAAACTAGATGTCGCTCTGGTTCGGTATACATATTTTGTTTTATTTCATTTTTTTTAAATTGATTCCTGCACCCAAAAAAACCTTTCACGTAGTTTTTAATGTTTTCAAGTTGCAATATTTCGCTAATCCTGCAGATTAAATTATAAATCGACCGATGGCACTTCAAGAATAAAAATAATATTTATAAATTCAGAAAATGCCATATAAAATCCCGAAATAACTCACAAGTGCACCTTATTTTAAACTGTTTAGGCTTATATTTAACGTTTTATAGGAGTTTTATCTTTTGGAAAATATATTTTCAGCAAGGTATTTAATCGTAAGAGTCATTAGTGGCGCATCTAAAAATGAGTTTTTTTAGAGTGAGATTACTTTACTTTTGCGTCACTAATAAAAATTTTCCACCGGCAGTACCGAGCGTTAATTTAAAGGGAAAGCCTGTTTTTTTTCGGTAAGAAATGATTTCTCAACTTTTTTAAAAGAAAAGCGGCAATTTTGACAGTTGAAATTATTTAAGATTTTCTTAACAAAATATCCTGCATAATACGATACAGCACATTATTCTAGGGACGTATTTGTATCTCCGATATTATTTGTGCTGTTATTAAAGTCCGTTCACAGATTTAAGAGAATGACTACCCGCCTTTAGTTATCACCCATCATAAAACTCTTTGTTGAAAGGGTTTCAAGGATCATAGAGATAATAATTTTATTATCCAGGTAGGGACCGTACTTGGCCGTAATTAGTTTACAAAGCCTTATTAAATAATGGAAAAAAAGTAGACAAATCAGTGTTGCAAAACCAGTCATTTTATTAGTTCGTGTAAAATAAAAACGCAGCTTTGATTATCCAAATATGTGGCGTCCGTGGATTGGTGAATCTAGTATAGAACAGCCGGAGGGGGTACAGGTACAACCACATTGCGGAAATGAAAATGGAAGAAGACACTTATCTTTAGATTCTAGAAAATTAGAGATTATAAAAAATGTATATACAACTCTCATAGAACGTGAAAAGTTGAGTAAAATGGAATGTATTGAAGAAACAGCCACATTGACTAAAATTTCGGAAAAAAACAGTATGGAAAATTGTGAATAAACCCATCACCGAAAGGAAAAGAAGGAAAGATTCTGGGACTTGCAAAAAAATTAGATCGCAGCGATGAAGATTTAGTCCGACGCAAAATTTATAAGATGTATGAAGAGCATAACGCACCAACACTGGATAATTTACTGAAAAGACTTGAGATAGATAACACGGATATCAATTGCGGTAGGACAACGCTGTGGAAGTGTCTTCAACGAATCGGCTTTTAATTTAAAAAAGTCGATAAACTGCAAGTTATCATGGAATCGCAACGACTTAGTAGGCTTCCGCCGTATCACTGTATATTCAATCCCATAGAACACATATGGCATCAATTAAAATCTGCCGTTAGACCTAATAATGGATCACCCACTATGAATTCTAGTGTACCGGATATTATTATTACTGAAGTGGACAAAGTGCCTGTGAGTAGCTGGAAAAATTGTGTTTCGCATATTAAAAGTGTTGAAAATTCATACATTCAAATTGGTAATATTACAGAAAGATTCATTATTAACATAGGTGTTGACAGTGACAGTGAAAATGAATTAAATGAGTAAACTGTAGTTGCATTAATTAATTATAATATATAATTATAATATATTCTATCTAAAATTGTTTATTATTTGTGTCAAATCATCCATGCTTGAAATACAATTCAGTTCGGGCCTGTGTAGACCCAAGTCTGGTTTTAAGCAGGCGTCAACACGAGTCGGTAAGTCATTCTCTTAAATCTGTGAACGGACTTTACTGTTCGCATCATTATCGTTTGAGTTTTCTTGTGTCGTTTGTTCATCAAAGTTAGGATGTGACTGTGTCACCTGATTTGATATAATAAATAAAATTTTTATTGCCCTTCTTTTCGTTTTCAAAGAGAGAAAATACCGCATTTATGTTTGCACCATGCCATCGAAACATGGCGGTCTGCTTTCTCTAAATGTTTGCAGAGAACCTTCAGGAATATTTTTTCCTCTCTGGATACTTTTGGAAACTTTAATAATAATGGAAGAATGTCTCGCTGATTTTGGATAAACTGAAAAATCAGCTTTTTCTTTACTAATAAGAAAATTAGTATTTTCAGTAGGAGGTACGATGAAAGATTATTCAGAAAAGATGTTCAGAATTAAGGTCTATGGTAGTATGCAGAATCTTAAGAAAATCGGCTCACATTCATTTTTGTCAAAGATAAAACGTTTTACTAATTACTCCCATTCTTGTTTAGTTGTTAGTCTTGTTCGGATTTATAATATAATGGAGAACTTTATTGATGTACTATTTTTTGATCATTTGAAATTTATTTTAAAATGAAATAATTAAATTCGCTTTTACTTTTTTGTTTTTTTTGTCAGGTATACAGGGTGTTCCTTAATGATATGAAAATTCGCAAGTCGCCATTTATACACGCGTTTAATTACACCTCGGTTATACAGCTTAAAGATATCTTTCAAAAGGTTTATTGGTTGTGAAACGCGATTAATTTTTCTTAAAAACAGTTTTACTTAACGGTCAATAAATACAACCAGTTTTAACATTTTTGAGTTTAAAATAAACCATCCTTTTTATATAGCGAAACTGCTACAAATTAGCATTTTTATTTAGTAATGAAGTTTTAACGATCTTTCGACCTTTCCAACGTATTTGTGTATATCATACAAATGAGGTCAATAATAACCATTCAAAACATCATTAAATATTATTAATTAAATATATGTATTTATATATTAGCGTCTAAAATATTTGCCATTATTTAGTATAAAGTAAGGTTAAAAAAAGGCCCAAAATGTCTGACTTAGTAATTAAAACTAAACATTAAACAATATCTACGACAGTGTTTTTTTTAGGTACCAGTTGGTTTGATGTTGTAAAGTAGTTTCTTAGATAATACAGGAGTAAACAAATGTGCTATTTATTAAATGCCCAGAAAATACTGAGCACTTGGATAAATTTGTTTAGAATGGTAACTCATAACTTTTCCAAAGTTGTAGAATTGGAGTTGTTGATGTGAAAAATCGTAAGGTCACAAGATCTACTACTAAGAAGTTTGGTCAGTTACACCGTTGCTATGTGTGCTGGTCCAGATGCTGAGACTATTTGCACGAGTTCGTGCACTGCGATTTCCTGTATGCAGAGCTATTTCGAGGGAAATTGGTTGATTCTGAACGAAAATAAAACTAAATTAATTTATTTTTGTCTTCGCGATCTAAATAAAAGTTTATTGGTTAATCCAAATAATAAAACCCATTAAACATGCATTTGCTGTCAAATTTCTTGGAATCTTTATACATTCAAAACTATCATAAAATCAACAAGTAGATTTTGTGCTAAGAAGTCTCGCTACGTATTGTTTTGTCATCTGGCAACTTCGCAATAAACTTGATGTTGCATTATTATATTACTTTCATAAATGCATGTTCAATCCTGCTTGACCTACGGAGTTTTGGTTTGGGGTGGCAGTTCCAGAGTAAATGAAGTTTAGAAGGAACCATTTTTTTTTAAACAATCTTATTAAATACTTTTTAGAATTTTTAATGTAGCTAATAATTCTCTAAATACTGCTTAATAGCTCTGACCTCGAGAATACATACTCTATACAGGGTGTCAATTTGAAAATTTTCAATGCAAATATCTCGAAAACTACAAAAGTTAGAACAACGCGATTTGGTATACATGTTATTTGATTTTTATAATCATTTTAATGATCTTTGCATGAGAATATGCTTATGACTGATATTGGCGTGTAATTATTCATAAAGTCTCGGCTTCCTAACTATGATTTAAAAAACGTTTTCATGTCGTGTTAACATGAATACATTTTCTCAATCTCGTGAGATAAATGAGCAGTATCGCCTTAGGAAAAACTTAAGTATTGATATTTTTCATCATAGGCTGTCGAGGCCGGCCAACAGACAATGCCAACAGCTTCTACCGATCAAATTATATAACAAAACACACTTGCAAATTAAATAGATACATTCTCTAAACAGATTTAATCTAACAGTAAAAACGATATTGACCGGTAAAGCATTTTATTCTCTACTCGAACACATATTTTTAATTTCTTAAAGCAGGTTGGTTTCTTCTTTTTCTTAGACTGCTTTAAGAAAATCGACTGATTGACAGAACTTTGGATTTTAATTTGTTCTAATTAAAATTGTATTTGAATATTTTGTGTTTTGTATTGGGTTGCTCAATATTGTACTATTGAAAATGACAATATCCTATATTATTACCCAATATCAATAAAGTACAACGTAGGGTCTACCCCCCGCATGTAAAGCCAAATGTAAAACGCTAAAACCTAAATATAAACTGTATATATTCCGAAATGTTAAAAGAATCATTAAAAGTTTATAATTGGTTCTCTTAAACCAAAATATTAAATCTTACTTACTTAGACTGCTATAATTTCAATTTTATTGCGGGAGTTTAACGTTTCATTGGATACATTCCAAAAAACCGCGAGTTGAAGCTAAAGTGTTACAGGAAATACTAGATAGACCATTTCACCAGTAAAATGCAATTTTACGTTGACCATTGTTCGTTCAATAAAACTAAAGATAGGTTTTATGTAAGAATGTTTATTTTTAACAATATACTGGTAGTCTATGCCAAGATATAAAAGTGTAAGAGAAGTATGAAATGGCAATGTTTATTTACTCGAGGGCGGTATAATAAAACTTCATCTTCTGCATGACAAAAACATTCGTGCAACGATTAATATGGTATTCAAGAGCGAAAAAAAATTTAATCATTAAGCGTCCACCTGATTATAAATTCAAGTAAATTTCAGTCGCATTCTAGATATAAATTGTCATACCCTGACCTACATGACTCGTAAAATGAACGTTAATTCCGTGGGTGGAATATGTATAGGGGCCGTGCTTGACCACGAGGAAAGAAATGACCCGATTTTAGACAATTCAAGGTATCTTGATTTTGAATTACCTTTGGTCATACAACGGTTTGTTTGTTTGTTTGTATAGTCGGCTTCCATTTAACTATGGTCTACATATCAATCAATAGAAGCAGAGGTCCCAAACATATTTTCAAAAGTAAAATACAAGAAACATGAACAGTTAATGTTCCAAAAAATTTAATGATGAAAAGTCGACAATTTATTTCACAGTGAGATAGACCTATAGAAAAAGAGATAGATCTATAGTCCCTAAAGCGAAATTTTAGGAATTAGTCCAACTATAATAAGAAAAATATGTTGAAAAAATAAACGAGTTGTTGCCATTGTTGTTCAATACACTTCCAGTAGCTTTAAACTTGACCAAATTTTGTCTTAAAAATTCTGGACTAGGACGAGGCTTGTCGGGATGCCTAACATGGATTTCAGTGCATGCTTTTCGTAAACTTAATCCAATGCAAAAATATTAATTCAATTTTCTCTTGAGGTGTAATACGATCCATTTTAATCCAAGAGGACCAAGATTAAATTTTCTTTAACAAATTGCCCGACCATTTGAAGGCCGAAGTAAGTTTGACTTGTTTTAAAAAACTAGCTTTAGATCTAAGAACAAAGTTGGAATCATATTTAATTACTGAATTTTTGAAAAGTAGGTTTGAACATTAGGAACTCGAATTGCTGGTGCATAGTGTCACGATAATAGTGAGAATAAAATTAAAGTTCTTTTCTTTTAATGAATAATTCCATTTCAAATGTTATCAACAATTTAATGTGTTACTCTTATTATTTTTTAGTATTGTTTATAAAACTGATTATATAACTTTCATTTGTTTGACGCTACATCATTCAATTGTTCATTGTCATTTCACCATGTCACAGTGTTACAATTTTTTTAGTATAGAATTTCTGGACTAGTAGTAGAACACCCTGTATTGTGCTATCTATATAACATATATTTTCAATCGTTTCAGGCACAAAAACGTATCAACTCCGTTCACCATGGGCTGTTTCGGAAGCAAAGATAAACTGTCCAAAGAAGACATGGATTTTTTAAAGTCTCACACTCGATATGACGAAAGCACAATCAAAGAATGGTACAAAGGATTTAAGGTACGTCTCCTATACAGCTTTTTTTCAGGAAATCCTCTCATATTAAAGTTTTAAAAAGTAGATTTTGGACTAATTTTAAGCAAAAATTATTCTATTCACTTTTCCCGAATTCCTAACCGTCCTTGGTGGTGGTCCCATTGCTTGACTACCGCGATCTCCGGATCTCAACCCAATAGACTTTTTCATGTGACACATGTGGACATGTGGGCACTTACCTAGTCAATGGGAAAGCTTCATAACAGGGGCCAACTTTAATAATTGCAATGTCATTACGCTTTTACTAAAATAAACCACATTTTTTCCAAAGCTCTCCAGTAGCTTTGTTCAACTTCAAACCCGATACTTCAAGACCAAAAAAAACCGCTGAATGAATTTTCTTTAAAATGACCTCATCCCCGCTTTAATAACTTTGAAAGTGATGTACAGCAGCGTGACCTCTTTTCCCAACAAGATGGAGCCCCGCCACATTACGCTTTACCTGTTCGTGCTTATTTAGATGAAGTTTTTCCATAGACCGTTACTAGATCATTGATGTTTTCCAAATCGTCGAATAGGTAGGAGAGGGACGATGAGTGGCCACCCAGATCGCCAGATTTAACTCCTCTTCATTTTTTTTTGTGGGGATACGTACGAAGCGGAGATCTGGACAATAAAAGCTACTGCTGAAAATACCATGTATAACTATTATGGAGGTCAGGTCCATAAACAACTTCATGAAAATCAGAATATAAATTGAAAATACAAAAAAGCTTCTAACTTAAATTTCAAGTCTGGAAACGCATTTATCTTGCCTTCTACAGCCAGTCTATTATCGGGATGCTGACGACCCACCAGCCTGTACCCTATTATGTTTACGTCAAGACACAGGTGCATGCTTTAAAGGGAGCATTTGCGAAAATAAACTGATTTCTGTCAGAGGGCCGATAATTGTCCTTGCAGAGAGGGTCCTCCCCTTGTCTTCCATAAACGTCGCTGACACGTGCAAACCCTCAAGGGCATACTGGGAATCCTTTCTTGTTTGCCCGAAATGCGTTCAGTAACAGGATTACTCTATTATTATTTCCAGAAAGAAACACATCAATTTTCGACGTTCCCGTTCTCGTATCCTGCAGCTGCTGGTGTAATAGCTGTTAAAACGAACAGTTTTTTATCCATTTTTTCTAAAATGGCGGGACCGTAGCCAATATCGTACCGGTCTTCAAATCGCACATAACATAATTTACGAAAATCCGTTTTGTGAAAATGATTCAAATATTTCGAGCTGCAGAACAAGCACAATTATTTTCCTTATCGTACCAGTAGAGCCGGACAGTTTAATCCCAAAAACCAAGACCCCACAATCGAAAATGAATTTATTTACCATCTTAATTCGCAATATACACAAGGTCTCGTAATCGACATAGGTAATAGTTTAGCCGTTTAAAGCCTAGGAATGTACAAATGCAAACGCAATAAATCTCGTTAATAGCCATTAAATGTAAGCCTTAACATAAATTTCCAACCTCGTTTCTTGTTTCCCTCCTTATTATAGACGTTCGTCCGATTTTATGAGTTTCAAATTGAAGTAACGAGACAACTACAAAGCGATATTGGCAATAATTCCAGATATTGCTTGTGACTTGGTTTGAAATCTTCGATAACATATTATATTCTTTTATCTTAAGGCACCATTGCCTTGGTGCTTTAAAAACCTGTATATTGGAAAAAAGTAGTAGTTTATGAAACAACTTTTGTTCCCTGACGGGCAAGAATTTGAAATCTTAAGTGGATATATAGGGTGTTTTCTAACCTCGATCAAAGAATAAAACTGGTGAATTCTCACGTAATTTGTAAGACGAAAATGTGGTATAAAATGTTCGTCGCTTTTTTTTCGATATACAGGGTGTTGAAAAAAAATTTAATTCATGTTTTCATTTTACTAACATTTAATGAAAAACAATATTCGAATAATGTACGTGACATGAACAATAATAGTACATTACATACCGAAGAGGGAAGTGTTTCATTACTGCCGAGAGATTAGTTAGTTATCCGAGACGCGAAGCGTCGAGGTTAACTTTAATCTCGAGACAGTAATGAAAACTTCCCTCCGAGGTTTGTATACTATTTTATTTACAACCACACCGTTAATTGAAAATTAGATATTTGATTTTTCAAATGTAGTAAAAATGTCAAAATCAAAATATGCCATTTATTGTTTTGACGCCATACAAAAATATGCTGGTTGTGTCATTCAAATATGTTCTGGTTGCAGTGACATAGTAATGGAGCATACCTTTAAACAATTTTAAATTTGTCGTTCAATCCGTCAAATTTGTGATAAGAAAAAAGCCAAAATGTTGTCGGATAGTGATAATGAAGATTATTACCACAATGATATCCCAACAGAACTCAAAAAAGCTGCAGAAAGAGCAGAAGCAAGTTTACTTCCGGAGAAAAGTAGTGGGCGATATGAAAAAGCATTCAAGGTATATGAAAATTGGTGTTTAGAAAGAAATACAAAGAACATCGCATCGGAGACAGTCTTGATGGAATATTTTAGGGACATAAATAATATGATAAATTGTTTAATTATTGTTGTTAATTGTCTTGTTGATTGTACGTATACGTTAAGAATTTAATTATTCAAAATTTAACATTCAAAAACATTTTAAACCACATTATCGTCTTTTCGAATTTTCGTCAATTACGTGAGAATTCACCAGTTTCATTCTTGAGGTTAGGAAACACCCTGTATATGCCAATATACTACAATAAGGCTAGAAATAATTCTTTGGATTATTTGGTAATCTTTTTTTATAAAAATAAATAGGTATACCATTCCATATGAAAATCGCAAAATATTTCAACTAGCGCCCCCTACATTCCACTGCGAAAACTTAAATGATGTGATTTATATTATGGCCAATAAAACTCTCTACAACGAGACCAAATTTCTTTAAACCAAACCGGAATAATCGGTGTTTTTACAAACCAATGTTTGCCTTCTCACCAAAAAAATTATAATATCTAATGATGATTGATAAAATCGAAAAAAGGTTTACAAAACAATTAAAAAGAATAAAAAACCGGTCATTATTTAGCAGTAATTTTTCCAAAAAAAAAAAAAAACGGCAGCTGATCCACTTGACAAATTAAACCTAAGATTGAATTTGCTCTTAATTAGAATTTATTATAGGGGGTTACTATAGGATATTGCTTAATTGAAATCGCAAATGCCAGAACTTTGAGAATAAAAAGAGGCGAAAAAGAAACCAAAGATTAATTTATCTGAAAAGCATTGTTCCCTTTATTTAAAGGCAATTAAAATAAACACGAGTCGAATGTTAATCGTAAATCAAAGCTTCAATTTCAAAACGCACAGTGAATGGCTGACTTTACATGGTTTTACAAGTGAAGAGCTAACACCGCTTTTAACATTTCAAGGAAGTAATATTTTACATAAATAAAAAGCACTTTATAGTTTGTTATCGTACAGTTTCGTCTGGGAAACGATTCGATTTTCGCAAGTCAATTTCCTTTTACTTAATCCTGAAGGAAAGCGGGGAAGATTCGTTTATAGATGTCGGATCTTGAATTAGAGCGGCGAATAAGGCACCATTTAACTTTATTAGAAAGACGGTAAACATGGTGGAAAACGATGGTATTATACTGTTTTTCAGAAAGTGTTTTAAATTGGTAATATGGTAGAAACGATTCATCTGAACTTTACATTTAAATGTCAGATGTAATAAGCAAATGACATATTCCATGGCAACTAGATTTATTGCAAAATTGTATTTTTCAATAATTCTCTGGAACAATACAACGGGTTTTATGTTTTTACTCAAAAATGGCGCATTGCAGGAAAACAACCCAGGAGAGCTCTTATGTTTCAAATTGAACGGTGAAAAAATATTTTTTTTCCACTACTAACCTATAACATCGCCATTATTGACCGATTATTAACGTTAGAAATCGTTTTTCTCTACCTTATAAGTTATTATTGACCATGGTCAATAATAAGGCACTGAAATCCATTATTGACCGATCTTCAAGAATCTATTTGAACGCAGGTAACTTGATTTTTTGATTTGACAACAGGAATTCATAAACATTTTAAACAGTTAGGCAACCAGATAATTATCAATACATACCTATTAGATTATTAGAGGTTCTTGATATGTAAAATATCGATACAAACAACATTTTTTCTGCTTCCATCCTTAATTCTGGAGGTGTACACATAATAATATCACTAACATTTTCTTGGCTCATTTTTTAAAAAACGGAAAACTCGTGAAATCTGATGACATAAATGAACAAAAATTGACATTCACAAAGCCACCTGACAAAACAACAAAATATTTTGTCAATTCCAAAGCGCAGGTAACTTGATTAAAAAATATACTTATACCTACCTATAATTTTTTATAATTATTAATACTATAAAGATAAATGTCTTATAAAAGTTTGTAGTAGTGGAAAAAATATTATATTAACCACGGTTTAGACAGCTTATTATAGCCCTCGCGTCTTAAATCCCTCGTCGCTTCGCTCCTCGTGATTTAAACTTGCCGCTCGGGCAATAATGATGGCGCTCTAAATTTTGGTTAATAATATACTATTATTTAGGTAAACACCTTTCCCGTATCATTTTTTTCCTTAAAAATTTCGATGTCGGTCCCCGTAGGCACGCCACTGTTAAGGCTAAAAATTATTATTGTATTTAAAAATATGCACCTTTATTAACTGTCGCTAGGTACTAAATATCACTGAAATATCTCAAGTAGTTTCGAAAACATTAATTAATTTCCTGAAATTTTAACATTTTTGGACCATAATTTACAAAGCAAAGTATCATTAATTTTTCATGTAGATTCATAGCTTTAAATATTCGCATATCATTAAGGGGCACCCTGTATACAGACTATCGTGGTTTATAAATGAAAATGTCAGTTTTCTAAGCGGTCAATTCCTTTCACCAAAATTGGCTTCACAAACTTATCTTCGAGAGAGATGTTGGGATGTTCGATTTTATGTATTCTTTAAACCAGAGCAGTTTCAACATTTTCCGTTGTAGAAGCATTTTAATGCAAGTAAATGAAAGCATCTCAGTATTTATTATAGCCTTTTCCCGTGGGAAACGGCTCGATTTTCACAAGCCAATTTCCCTTCGGTTAATTCGAAAGGGAAGAGTAAGATTCGTTTACCGAGTGAAGGGATCGCAAAGAGTTAATTTCCACTTAGTTTTTAGTTTATATCTCTTTCAATTCGTTGAAAAATCCGTTCCGGGTCTTGTAAAACCTAATCGAGCCAGGCTTCTTTAATATAAAAGACTTCCTACACTCATTGTCAAAAAAGTTCTATAGTTCATCTAATATAATTAGAACCAACATGAACAGCTGTCAAGCGGCTAATTAAACGACTATTAGACATGGGCGGTATAATTTTTTTTAGTAGTATTTATTAGTTATTTATATATCAATCAAATAATTCTCGTGCTACATAGATGATTTTATTTCTGACCAAATTTAATAACATTTTGTTAGTTTCAAAACGGAATAAATGTCTCAATATTTATATGTATTCTTTCCGGTATACGTATTTGCATTGACAATCATAGGAGTTTCGATTGTTGCTATGTTATTTGTTTATAATTTGACATTTTTGTTGACTCCCTATACATTTCTCAATTATTCTAGACAACGAAGCAAAGCTTAATGTCCAAACATATATAGGTTTACAACTTTGACAGATACGACGCCATTTTGATTTTTTTTTTAATAATTTAGTTTTAGAAGCCCAAAAATGATAATTTTCCGTTTTTGCAAAATGTCGATTCATTGCTAAATAAAATGATTATTATAATTTCTGGATCAATTTATATACTTTCTATACTATCCAATTACAAAATTCAGTTATTCTTTCCCTATCATCCGGCATTATAATTAATCAAATAAATAAATTAATAAAATTGGGGTTTTCAGCTTAAAAAGTCTATTTATTACAGGGGTGAGACACTTAAAAGAAAAAATCGATAAAGGCAAATTAGGAACCCCCGTATTTCCGAAACGACTAAAAATAAATATCAACAACTATAGGTTTTTGAAATCGGATCGCCAAATGCATTTCACTTGTGTAGTTATTTAGAAAAATTCAAAATGGCGTCGTATCTGTCAAATTTGTAAACCTATATATGTTTTGACATTATATTTGGCCTCTGTGTCGAAAATCATTGAGATAATTGAGATAATATCTCAATGATTTTCGATATACATATTACATATAGGTACATATATTATATGTAATTTGTTTTTATTATAGTCAGCAGGAAAATCGCCAATTGGGTGAGACACTTGACAAAATGTCCCTGTACATGAGACTAACCGCAATTCTAACAAAAATCGGTAAAATATTACAAAACTTCTTAAGAACCAAGTGTTTAGCAACATTTTGCGTATTGTAATCAGTCTTCTAGATTCATCTAATTTCAATATATTGACTCCAACGGCAACGGCGCGAAACGCATAAAAACGAAAACTGTGTAAAAAAACACTTTAGATGAAATTATGTACCAAAAAAACCTTAAAACGTTTCACCCCGATAATAGGTTTTTTGTCTTTCAAACTCCTTTTACATATTTTAGCGCCAAAAAGGTTTAAAATTGGCCCTAAGGGCAAAATAAAAAGCCCTTGTTTAAAAAGGTTAATACGGTTTTATCGTAGCCTGCAGAATTGCAAACGCTGTTTTATTATTTAATATAATTTTTTTTCCTTTTCATTTTATCAGCGCACTGGTTATAAATCACCATATTTGACGTAGCACTTATTTTATTAGAAGACATAATTTTCCAGTCGAATACAAAGACACTCTTGATCCAAAAAATGATACACCTGGTGGTGAATCAAAGTGCTGAATGATGTAAAAAGATGTATTTTTGTTACAGCAAGACTGCCCGAATGGTAGACTGACACCGGCCAAATTCGTAGACATGTACAAAATGTTTTTTCCCAGTGGCAACGCCGAGGAATTCTGTGATCACGTCTTCAGGACATTTGATATGGATAAAAATGGATATATCGACTTTAAAGTAAGTACACTTTCTAAATAATCACAATGCCCCAAAAAATTGATTTTTGCTCATATAAACAAATAAACCAGTGACGCCAAGAAGTAAATACAACTAACAATTAAAGCGTCCAATTCTAATATCTCTTCTGTCGATGCCCCAGATTTCCCCTCCCTAATGGGATCTGTTCAGCTGCATGCTCAAATTGGTCTGCCAATCTCGTCCCGTATTCCACGTTGGTTCACAAAAGACCCATTCCCTCGACGTGGTGTCAAGGATTCAGAGTCATATACCTTCTATTTCACAATTTGAATCACTACTGATGTTTAAGTCTATAAATGAAACTATCCATTAATTCGAAGTCATTCAAAAGCTCAGTCAGGTTAGTTATTTTATATGGTCATCTTAAAACCGAGCCTGTTACTTTCTCTTTCTTCAAGTCGGTTAAGCGCAGTCGCCTCTTCCTCCGTTGCTTCTATCACTGATATATCATCAGCGAATTCCAGCTATAGCAACTCCACCATTCAAATCTAATATCAATTCACTTTCGTCATCAAATTTCATACTCATAAGTGTTCCCACAAAATGTTCATCCGGAACTAGTTTTAGATTGATCAAACTACTTTAACTTTTCAGTCTATAATGGAACCTATTCATCTTCCTAAATCGATAACTAACCCCGCACTCCATTTGGGACAAGAAGCTTTTTAAACGCTAAAGTGTCATTTACGGTATACGACTGGCGGCCCTTGAAAGGGCCGGCAGAAGAGAATCAGGTGAAAATCCCGTCTACCTATAGGTGTCACGGGGATATTAGGGTTAAGTGCACAGTGGCGTGGTAACAAGGTGCAATTAGTAACGATGATTAGCTGATTATCTCACTTTGTAATTGGGGTAATTTTTGTGTAGGAAGGGATAATTCGAGTTTAAGGTATAATATCATATTTATCTATCCAAAATTAATAGGTACATTTTTACGAATTCAAAAATATTGTTTAAGTTAAAAGTTAAATATTTGCATGTTTCACTTTTCCTACGTTAAATAACCCTCTGATTCAGAAGTTTCTTTTGAAGCTCTAAGACTGGAATATTTTCGTCATCTGATTTTTCTGTTTCCGTAATTTCAAGCCACAATGTTTTAATATTTCTTAAAGTTATGGTCCTTCAAGATTGTTCACTGCATTTTTTAAATAAAACTGCTTCAAAATAGTTAAAATCTCTTCACCTGCATGCAAAATGATATGATTGATAGAAGTGGTATCAGGTAGAATTAAAAAAAAATGCCGACACATCAACATTATACACTTGTTCATGTTTATTGCTTAATTCCATCTCTTCAACAATAAGTCGAAGAATTTCCTGAAACGGTTTTAGAGTGGCAACATTGAAGTCTCTAAATTTAGCCTCTATTCTACTCACCACCTTTTGACATATGAGAGGACGATCAGGATGGATTTCATTGAAAAAATTGAGCTGTTTCTATTTGAGTACGTGTTCTATCACCAAACTCAACCATGCACAGAATTTTAATTTTCTCTTGTTCCGTTAACTTCACCATTGTGAAAACCGCAACTTTGCAACTACACTTGACAATTACAGAATTGAAAAAAAAAAACCAAATAAACACACAATGGAATGTTTTGCTCGATTTACAAATAAATCCTCAGAAATACGGTCTTACTTATTGATACGTTTAATCGTAATTTTTTCGATAACTGTTGAGTTTAGGTATAGGACATGATACATGAAACATACTTAGAATGCAAAAATGAAATAAAAAATACATGTTTTCATTTGAAAAAATGAAGTTGATGGTCGTAACTTATTTTTGGGCTACCCTGTTACATGAATTTACCATAAAAAAAAACACATTAAGAAATAAATATCAATAAAAAGCACCCCGTTGAATTTTAAATGAATTTAAACATTACTTCTGGGACTCACTGTACCTCGTACCATACGTGAGTGAGGGAATATGTTCCTACACACAAAAAAATCTAATTTCGAAGAGAACATACTGCTATTTTTATAAAAATTTGTTTACATTGACAATAATAAACAATACATTAAGCCTAGAACTCGATTTAGTCTAAATATACGTTAGTATTAAAAAATATAATTAAACCAATTATAAAATAGATATGAAATAAATCTACTACCTAACTAGGATAGTTTTAAAAATAAAAGATAAGAGTAGTTTTAGAATAAACATAAAAACAACCAACATGCTAAATTAAAGATATGTCATAAAATTATAATTATTTTAAAGATATTTCTTGCACAGTGTACCTACTGTTTGTTTAATTTATTCATGGAATATGGAACCATTACTTCGAGAGTGAACATTTTCAGACGAAGTTATTAAATCATTTTCAATTTAAAAATCCCTTATATTAGTTTTGAAACATATTTTTTGTTTGTTTCTTTTACGATAGGGTATTAATATTTTAAATAAACAGCTAATTTTATTAAGAATTAAATTATTACGGCTATAACCATAAAGTATATTCGATTTAATATTAACTAATTATTACAACAAAAACTTTGACTCTGACTCTAAGTATACGAGAGTACGTAACGTTGAGATTAACTTAATTTCAGACCTTACATATATTAATACTGATTCGATGTCAAATTTCTATTCAAGTTGAGGATATATTATATCTCATAACTATTACATATCTATTATCATTTCAACTTAACAGTGTAATAAAACTGACTATATGAAATATCACAGTGAATATAAATTTTGAGAATTAACTATCTTTAATATGTGATTAAGTTATGCTTGCTCCTATTCATGCTTACGTTAGTTTCAGAATAAAACTATTAGTTTCAATTTGATACTACATTTTTTTGTGTGTATAAGAGATGTTGCTGAGTAATTAAATACAAGTAAAAATACCGTGATTTTGTATAAAAGTAAAAGAGCCGAAAGTGGGAGAAAGAGAAAGCAAGGTTCAAGCCGTCCAAAAATCTCTACAGAAGTGCAAGATAGGGAAGTCATTAACTTAATAATTAATTAGTGCTGCTCACGAAACCAATTTTCCTGGTTCAGTCAACACTGCTCGTTGCCAATAAAATTTCCTTAACAAAGGTAAATAAATACAAAACATTAGATTTAACACGTAACTATGTCAATCAAAGTAATATATGGGACACTGTAATTTTTTCCGATGAAAAGTCTTGTACCAATGGGAAAATCAATGCATACAATACAGACCCACAGGAACGAGGCATGCTGAGTATACTCATAAAACCAATATAAGTAGCCGTTTATCGGTGAACATTTATTTTAGGCATGAATTAGCAGCACAGGTCCAGATGCCTGCGAAGTGGTGCAATAAAGGCTTACTGCCCCCGTATATCGCAATATATTAATACAAACTATGTTACCAACAGTTACAGCAGTATAAAGAGAATATTTCATATTCCAGCAGAATATTTGCGAGAAAATGGAATAAATGTTTTACCTTGGCCATCTAAGAGTCCCGATCTTAACCCCATAGAAAACGTTTGGTGTGAAATGACCAAATATATATTATATAAAGATGACTTTAGGCCCAAAAAACAGAAAGTACTACAAAAAATAAGGGAATCATGGTGTCTGATATCTGAGGATTGCATAAGAAATTTAGTTCTTAGTATGCCTCGACGACTACAAAAAGTCCTTGATAATAATAATGGCTTTTTGACTAAATGTCAAAATGTAAAAAATAATATATTTTATGGTTTTTTATAGTGATCGGCCGATACCGATATAAATATCGGTGCATCGGTATCGCATCGGCATATCGGCAAATTTCGCCGATAATCGGTATCGGAAATATATTGCCGATAAATATTGGCATATTTAAGATTAACTATTTTATTAATTGTAAGTGAAAACCCATTTTTAACATTTTTTTTTTTTTTCATAAAAAAACTAAATTATTTCTAACATTAATCTTATTAATTTTAGGTTATTTACATAATATTAGGCATATGACAAAATTAAATGGCATTAAAATTACTAGGTATTGCAAAAAATGAAAATATTGCACGACACGATTGATATCCGAAGTAGCAATATACAATGTACTAGTTTGATCCAAGAACTAAATAACGATTGCAGCAACGCGGGAGCACTATCCATTCCGTAAAACTGATAATCACCAATGGTATTTGGAATCGGGCAGTCGGGGAATTACCGAAATTTGTCCACGTTACGTCCACGTTATCGTCAGTATTTGACTTAAAGATGCTTTACAATGTTGCCACTATTGACAATTTTTACTTAAAACACATATGTTGAATAGTAACAGATTTTTTAAAAATGTGGTGCCGATACCGATATTATATCGGTATCGGCAACTAAAATATCGGTATCGGCCGATTATCGGTATCGGCAAAAAAAGTTCGTATCGGCCGATCACTAGTTTTTTAGTTTTTGTTATTTTAATATTTCCACACAAATAAATATACTGTTTCGTTACATGCTTTAAGCTTTGTTTTACTTTAGTTGGTATTAACAATCCAGGACAACTACTGTCTGAAAAATAAATGGGAAGAGTTATATTATTTATTTTCTAATTCTCTAGTTTAAAAATTACCTACTTAAATTATCAAGGTAAAATTCTAACAATAATCAAATTAACACAAAAATATTAATTTTCACAACAACGAAACATGTGTTGAGGTGTTATTTAGTATAGTCCAAGAGCTAGAATATAAAATTTTGTGTCCCAATTTTTTTTCAGACGCAATGGTACATTAAAGTGTAAAATGGTTTTTCCTATTAACTAATCTAGCCAATTCCTCCAGTACTGAATCATATTCACAAAACTGGACAAGTATCTTTGCTTTTTGCAATACTACCCTAAGAGCTGTACGGGTGCCAATCTACTCCCAAATTATTTCTATCGGTAACACCGATTTCTAGTGCTGGAACTGAAAAATCTACTTCGAAATCAAGGGATTTTAAAAGGATTTGCAATAACGGGGAAAAGATATTGTGAAAACGAAAACTTCATTTGTATTTATTTGAGAATAATATTTCTAGAAGGTTTTGAAACAGCAGGTAAAAGCAATGAAAAGAAAAACTGGAGCTATATGTTTAGAAAAGAATCATATTATACCAAAGAAAAAACATGGAAATTCGTAAATGCTGTAAATACACTCAATATCATTTCTTCGGGCTTTCTGTAGAGAAGCACTTATCTGATCAAATAAATCACTGACATTTTTTATATCTTTTTTAAAATACATGAGTTTTTCGTATTTGTTCATCTTTCTCATAAAAGTTGCCTGGCATGTCAACAAGTTGTCCCATTTGTCGCTAAACTTATGGGGGCGCCAACTTTATTAAAGAACACTATCATAAATTATAAAAATAAATAAATACATATATCATTCCCCGCTGCCTAAGAATGTTGGAGCTGTCCCCGGCAAACGCATTGACGGGAACATTGGGGGAAAGACTTTAATACAGAGACCTAAACGCCATAGTCCATGGGCGGAGGCCCTAGAAGCTACAGGTTAGCTATAGGTAAACCAGGGGCGGTCAAAACTTCCTTGTTAACGGAGTAATATTTTATTTAAATTAATTTTACTTACCATTTCTGTCGCCATATCTGGGCACAAGTGGTTGTATGTTGTGTCTGAAAAAAAACAATAATATAAATACCATACACATTGTATTCAAAAGTCTAGGTATTTTAAAAAAATTGCATCGAAATTTTAGTCAGGTTCGTTGTTAGTACATAATATTATGTATTATATACTTAAACCCATCAGTTAAAAAAAATTAATGTCATTTCTTTTAACACACTAATTCTTAGTACTTCAATATAACCAGGTTTTGGTACATAATCTTTATTTAAATAGCCCTAGAGGAAATAATCCACAGGCATAAGGTCAGGAGATCTGGGTGGCCATTCTATTTCAACCCTTCTACGAATCCACCAATTCGGAAAAGTAGTATTTAAAAATATCCTTACGGTTCTACCAAAATGTGCATAATATTAGGACGTTTTCTAACTGCTCTGAATTTAAATTACCATCAATAAAAAAATACAAAACCGCGACCTATTATTTGGTTTTGAATATATGTGATTATGACGATTACTATGCCATTGAGCATAAAGGTTGATTCGACAGAAAAAATGTATTTAATTTATTAAAGAAATTACAATTTCCTGCTTCGTGATTACGCAAAATTTCATCCAAAGATCACAATCATCTCCATAAATCTCTTGGGCTAAAGAAAATTATTAAGGATGTTATCACTTCGGGGTAGTTTTTATACAAATCAATATTTTTATCTTCTCTTTTTGTTATTTTTTGGTAATTGTTGCTTGAAGAATTGTTGAAAAAAAATCCTGTCAAATTGATATTCAAAAAACACCAAAGTATATAAATATTTTTTTTTATTTATGAAAACTGTTATCTTAGTTACGAAACAGTATTATACTTATTATTGAAGTTCTCGCGTTTAAAGAGACGCAGTCATTGTAATTAATATAAATAAGGGTCCCATTTTTAGGCAAACTTGAAATCCTTGTCGAGGGTTGACGAGGCGCTACGTTTTCCAGGGTGTTAGGCATGGTTTTGTCCTTTGATTGAAGTCGCAGCGTCTCTCATTTAAGTGTATTGTGAAACGGCGTGAATTTGGTTTATGAAATTTAGAGGAAGCTCAATTAATTGCATTCATGCAGGTTTGCCAACAATTACCGATAATTTTCAATGCACTTGTTAATATGAAAATGTTATTAAAAGTAAAATAATTTATTATTTTCATGTATCATAACGGGATTCAAGTACGCGCTGTTCGCCAGTGTGTAGACAATTTTTTTGTTAAAAACCCGAAGTACATGTTTACTGATCCTGCTTGAATTTATGTACGCACGTACGTAAATGCGCGTACGAGTATGAAGGTGTGGAGACAAAAATTCGCTTGTTCTAAGAGTTTGTCAGTGTTGTGCATAAGTAGTATTAACAGGTTGACTGGGGTCGTGATTGGTGTTGAATTTTATTTTTTTTATATTTGGTTTCAAATTATGACGACACCGAAAAACAAATCACGAAACCTATACCGGGTGTACCAAATTAAGTGCGCACCATTGCTAACTTTTTTATTATTGGAGCTACAAAGTCGGTTAAATTAGCAAAGTAGCAGCATTTTTTCTGTTAATTAAAATGGTGAAAGCAGAAAAACAATTGGACGTAACGTTTTTGAATAAATGAGGAAAATGTATTTTTTTTTATTTGAAAAAGTATCAACACAGCCATGGAAATAAAAAATGGTTTGCCTTTGACGTTTTCATTGATGAAAACAAAAACGAATTAACTAAAGTGTCCTCGTTTTGTGTAGCCATTATTGTTAACGAAGCCAAAATTTTCGTAGTTTTGCGTTAAGTTATCTAGTTCTTGCTTTTAAATATTACAAAACATTGCGATATGTTAGAAGCGTATCTTGGTCGCAAAAAAAAAATAGTGTACTAGCACTCGAGCAATACGGTCAAATGTATCCTGAACGTGAGCAACCAGACAGAAGATATTTTCTAAGGCTGTATAGAAAATTTAGAAGTAACGAAAGAGTTTTTATAAAGACAAGGACTAAAAAACAGTTTATAATAAGTGAACAATTGATATTGATATATTAAGTGAATAATTATTATAAGTACCGAATAATTTGTATATTTGTAATCATAAATATAATTTTAATAATAAAATTTTTGTAATTTCAGATTTAAACATAAATAAAATATTATTTAATGTCTTACTTATTTTTATTACAAACCATGATTAAATTATAAGCAAAATACGGACCTGTTCGGCCATATTTTAATTTTACAGCTGGCCCGGGTCTTTCCTAATAGGAATCAGTTAGTCACTTTCTTATATCTCTGAACAGACTTTACCAACAAAAACAAAAAAGGGAAAAAAATAAATTTGTGTAAAAACGACATGCATTAAAAAAAAAGCTCGTAGCCCTAAACGGAAAAATGTATTTTGCCGAAAATATTATTCAGACGGAAAAATTGGAGAATATTTTTTTTATTAATTATTTATTAATTTAAAATCGCTCAATATCGACCTTTTTTTCGTCCATTCAAAAAAATGTTTCCACCGCCACTGACACAACATCGATTCCGACAAACCGCCGGCTATCCCCCGTTGCCCGCCCCGAATTTCCCCGTTTTTCTCGCCCTTTCGGCCCAAGTGCGGAGCAAACCTGGGCACTGCAAACCATTCCTAAATAACCGGCAACTCATAATTAAACGTCATGAAATGAACTAACCCGAACAAAACTTTCTTTTCTTCTCTTTTTAATATGAAAACTCAATTCTTAATACAATCTGTTTAACAAAAACCTTACCCTATAAAAATACGTGTGCAGCACACCCTCTTTGGTTGTGTCTCGAGGTGTTCAGTGCTCACGTTTCCTCCGCCGCGGCCCAACATCCACACGCATAAATTATTTAAGATGTTTTCTAACTGAGGCTATCTCTGTATTTTACATTGTAAACGCGTATCGCTCCGTCATTGTCTCTTACATTAGGAAAATACATGGTTTCCGCTGTCGCGGAATGCTTATTGATTCAGAGGCTTATATTTTAGTTTAGCAAAGGAATGGCTGTTTGGGGTGAATAAGTGGCTTTTTGTGGGGAAAGTGGAAAAATTTTATGTTTTTTGGAACATAAAAAAGGGAGCAATAAAGGAATTCTCAAACTTTTACTGCCTAGGCGTAAAAGTGGATTTTACAAACTAATGAACTTAGATACAGAGTTTTTACCAAAAAGTAATCGCATTAATTAGATATTTAAGGATATAGTTATTGAGCTGACCTAATATAAGAAGTCTTAAACTGTAGGTGTTTATGGTTTCAACATTATCAATATACTAGAAGAGCTCCCGCCATGGATTGAAGATTTAGCACGCAAAATCCCATGGCCATATTACACATATATTTTTCATAGGGTCTGTATCCCGATCTAAAACTAAAAAAAGTGTGACCGCGGCATTAAATTTACTTTTTACTACGTTATTAAATAAATAAATATTTTTCCTGGTGACACCCCATTTTATTTGGGCCAGTATGTCGTGGAATAACCTGTCGCGTGACCCGACACCCACGGCTCTGGCTTGACCGAAATCGCTGCAATAAAGGGTGCGGGGTGCGGGGTGCAGTCTAGGAAATCTCATTTGCGACAATGCTCCTGTTCGTGCAGGGTGTCGCGGAATTCATGGACAATCTCATGTGAAACTAACATCGCAACTCAGTGCGGATAACGTCAAAACTGTCGCAACAATGTTCTGGTTGGCAGGGTTGACTGTGTCAAAAATGCTTACTTAATTACCAATACCCTACAACGCGCGCTTCAAAATTCAAATTCAAACTAACGCGCAACAATCAAGCAGATTTCGCTTTATCAGAAAACATTTTGCGCCGCGCAAAATTGAGCGCGCTACCGTCCAAACTGGCATGGTCTGCACCGTTCGCGAACATGTTGCGCGCTGTTTGTTGCGCCGCCTGTCTGGACGCACCATCAGAGTTCAGGATGCACATGAACCATGTAGTAAAATGTTGTTGAGAAAACGTCAAAGAGAATAGGTTGGTAAGCTGTGGGCGTCCGATTTCAATCTCTGCTACTTTTGTTTGTAAATTACATAAGGGCTATAATTTGTTCACGCAGTTATTCGCATTCAGTCACGTAGCTAGTCAAAAGCGTGTCGCGACGGTACTTGTAAAACGTCATTTGGGACGCTAGCTCCCTATTGGGCAAAAAATAGGTTGGGTCGTATCGCGCGCCGGTCAAGAGAGAGACAAGAAGCACGGCGCAACGGTCAAAAGAGAGTAGTACATTCCAAGATGGCTCCGTGAAGCAACTGCTCTTACGTACGCTTCACGAATTTAAGGCCTCTTTGGACAATTAATGGGTTCTCTTTAAGTAGGACTAAGCAGCTAGCGATCCAACGTTATCTGACGTACAAAATTGGACTCCCTACCATACCGGGGCGTTTTTGTGATGTACTTTCAAGTGATAGTTAGGAAACAAATGTGTCTTTGTCGTGAATCCTTGTAATATGCTACCATAACCTGCATTAAGGATAAGAAACACAAGTGTTTTTAATTAAAGGTAGCAGGAAATTAACGAACCAATGAGCAACTCTATAGGCCACGCAGTAAAAATCAAGGTAGCCACTAGGGAATTAACCCAGTGCGCCATCAAATAATGTCTAAATAAATTAAAACATTTTTAAGTTTTCTTTATGATGAAAGTTTAAGATATTTTATTCCTTAAGGCGATTGAACACCAATCATTATTTAATTTCCAATTTTTCTTCGTTAATACTTATAATAACAAAAAATGCTTAAATATAAAAGTTGTAGAGAATTACTTTATCTAGGCCGCTATAGAGCCATATAACTGTCATTTTTTTTTTTAATTTTTCTTTTTTGAAGTAAAAGATATTTTAAAGAACTGGCGATATAGCGGGGTAGTAATTATTAATTTAGACATGCTGGTAAAAAAATTAAAAATTAAAGTTAAATAGTGTTGTGATATTCGCCACGTGGAAATCGGCTATAAAGAGCGCGATTTCGCGGGGAATAATCAGTCGGTGCAGAACCATAGACGGACAAGCACCTATTTCCATAGTTGAGCATTTGTTCCGGTTTAAAATCTGCATAAGTCTTTTTCTTTGGACGACCATCACCAAGTAAAATTGCCAGTCGAACTTGGAACTGCCGAGCACCTGGGTATGTCAAGGAGGCATACGTGAACCCGAAGATTAAAGCAGAGCGTAGCTGAAGAAGCACCGGTGGAAGGACGCCGTAGTCGAGCCCGATACTGTGAGGAAACAGTGGTTCCTAGCTGATCCGCGGCGTTGGTACCAAGGTACCAGCAGGACCGAAACTTAATCTTAAGAATACTCATACGCCCCGGTCATCGCCGACGTTGCCGACGTTGGACTAACTGTGCCACAACCGTAGCAGCCGACGCCATCGCCGAGGAGGCGTATACAATAACTTACCACCTGGGCATAACCTGCACCAGGTCGGCAAAGAAGAAAAACCCTACGGCAAACTCAATTCAAGCCGAAGAAATACGGAACCGGTCATCGCCGACGTTGCCGACGCTGGACTAACTGTGCCACAACCGTAGCAGCCGACGCCATCGCCGAGGAGGCGTATACAATAATTTACCACCTGGGCATAACCTGCACCAGGTCGGCAAAGAAGAAAAACCCTACGGCAAACACAATTCAAGCCGAAGAAATACGGAACCGGTCATCGCCGACGTTGCCGACGTTGGACTAACTGTGCCACAACCGTAGCAGCCGACGCCATCGCCGAGGAGGCGTATCCAGTAGTAGACCACCTGGGCATCACCTGCACCAGGTCGGCAAAGAAGAAAACCCGAACGGCAAACCAAATTTAAGTGAAGAAAATACGATTATCGATATTACCGACGCTGCCAGCATTGGACACACAGTGCCACACCTGCAGCAGTCGACGCCATCGCCAGGAAGGCGTATACAAGAAGCTACCACCTGGGCATAACCTGCACCAGGTCGGCAGAACGTAAAAAGCACGTGGCAAAAAGTGTAATGGCCGAGAATATGGCATTACACAATGAAACCCCTCCAGCCCGGATGGCCGAGGATGAAGAAAACTACGACATGCTCTCTACCACCGAGGCCGACCCCAAAACAGTACCTGGGGCGGTCTCAAACTGCCCTGCACAGATCGCCGCCCCTGAGACAACGACTGACGCTAGCCGCGCAACTTCCAGGGATAAGCCCCTTGAAGAAGGAAGCGAAGGCGAATTGTGCCAGGACATGGCGCCCAACTCGTTGACTTACTCTAACCAAAGGAGTAACAAAGAACCCTGTGACGACGTTAGGCCCGCTGGCCTAAGCGTTCGTAAATTAATTGAATACCTGCCTAAGGAGAAGCCACCAGACGTGGAAGAAAAGTACGGCCCCTCAGACCGAGGTCGCCGTACCAGCATTGAGGCAGCAGAAAAGAGAAGCCACCTGAAGCCTCCGAGGAGTCCCCCAGGTCGCTAGAGAGCTACCCACAGGAGGCCTAGACCAGGTCACCTGGAGGAGAGCCACCCATTGACGACATCGCCATGGAGGTTGAGAAATCGCCTCGAACCAGGGAAAAAGAAAAATCGTCCTAAAAGAAGAAAGTGATTTTAATATGTTTATTTTGGACTTAGGTATTAGTTTTTATTGTTGTTTTTGGACGTAGTTATTAGTTATATTTGTTAGTTTTAGATTTGATTATTAGTTTTAAGTTTTTGACATTATAAATATAGTATAATCGTACCAGATGGGTACGGTTAAAATAAACATACCGTAACAACTGCTCTTAAGGGGGGGGGTGTTGTGATATTCGCCACGTGGAAATCGGCTATAAAGAGCGCGATTTCGCGGGGAATAATCAGTCGGTGCAGAACCATAGACGGACAAGCACCTATTTCCATAGTTGAGCATTTGTTCCGGTTTAAAATCTGCATAAGTCTTTTTCTTTGGACGACCATCACCAAGTAAAATTGCCAGTCGAACTTGGAACTGCCGAGCACCTGGGTATGTCAAGGAGGCATACGTGAACCCGAAGATTAAAGCAGAGCGTAGCTGAAGAAGCACCGGTGGAAGGACGCCGTAGTCGAGCCCGATACTGTGAGGAAACTGTGGTTCCTAGCTGATCCGCGGCGTTGGTACCAAGGTACCAGCAGGACCGAAACTTAATCTTAAGAATACTCATACGCCCCGGTCATCGCCGACGTTGCCGACGTTGGACTAACTGTGCCACAACCGTAGCAGCCGACGCCATCGCCGAGGAGGCGTATACAATAACTTACCACCTGGGCATAACCTGCACCAGGTCGGCAAAGAAGAAAAACCCTACGGCAAACTCAATTCAAGCCGAAGAAATACGGAACCGGTCATCGCCGACGTTGCCGACGCTGGACTAACTGTGCCACAACCGTAGCAGCCGACGCCATCGCCGAGGAGGCGTATACAATAATTTACCACCTGGGCATAACCTGCACCAGGTCGGCAAAGAAGAAAAACCCTACGGCAAACACAATTCAAGCCGAAGAAATACGGAACCGGTCATCGCCGACGTTGCCGACGTTGGACTAACTGTGCCACAACCGTAGCAGCCGACGCCATCGCCGAGGAGGCGTATCCAGTAGTAGACCACCTGGGCATCACCTGCACCAGGTCGGCAAAGAAGAAAACCCGAACGGCAAACCAAATTTAAGTGAAGAAAATACGATTATCGATATTACCGACGCTGCCAGCATTGGACACACAGTGCCACACCTGCAGCAGTCGACGCCATCGCCAGGAAGGCGTATACAAGAAGCTACCACCTGGGCATAACCTGCACCAGGTCGGCAGAACGTAAAAAGCACGTGGCAAAAAGTGTAATGGCCGAGAATATGGCATTACACAATGAAACCCCTCCAGCCCGGATGGCCGAGGATGAAGAAAACTACGACATGCTCTCTACCACCGAGGCCGACCCCAAAACAGTACCTGGGGCGGTCTCAAACTGCCCTGCACAGATCGCCGCCCCTGAGACAACGACTGACGCTAGCCGCGCAACTTCCAGGGATAAGCCCCTTGAAGAAGGAAGCGAAGGCGAATTGTGCCAGGACAATAGTTTGTTCAAAATCTTGGAAATACGATTTTGCCAAAAGAGTCCTGATTTAATACGCCCTCTTTCAGCGCCCGGCGCGGCGTGCTAACTGCTTTTTGGTCACACGCTGGCAATCTCGCTTTATGCGAGAGGCTTGCGACCCGATAAAATAGTTCTAGGAATTAGGTACTTGTTAACATATTAACAGCAGATGCAAGGACAAAAACATAAATTTCCATGTGATAGGATTGATGGTTTATTGCTAGGTAGATTTATAATTTATTAAGGGGTTTTGCCATAAATTTGAATATACTGTAACAATAGTATTAATGTAATAGTAATATTGTCAGGTTACAGGTACAGACTTCAAATGTAAACAATTTTCGTATTTTAAGAATTTTCGCTATCGGTCTGTTGTTTACAGTAAGTGTTTCAGTAAGAATGTTCATTTAATTAAAAAAAAAATCCATACTCAAATTCTTCCTGCAAAACTTGCTGTAACTAACCCAAGTGAAACATTTTTTCCTGTCGAAAATTTACTGATAGCGGAATTTTTTATTCAAAATAATTAAAATATTCCGGTGCGGCATCAAACACTAAAAACCGAAATATCTCAAAAACGGCATACTTTAGCGGATTTTCAAAAGAGTACCTTTTTTGTTTCAAAATATTCAAAAAATTAGTTCCTTAACAAAAAAAGGTAAAAACTACACTGATAAAAAAGTTATGGCCATTCTAAACCATAAGAAGTGCATTGTGAAGCGCCCTCTAATGGCCACAGTGAAAAGGTGTCCGTATTCAAATTTCGCATCCCAAAAAACCCCCGGGTACCAAGTTTTAAAGTAATACGTTAAAAAGTGTTCTTTAATTTCAGAAAATTCGATTTTTATTTTTTAACTTTACCACACCCTGTATCTCGGAAACGGAGCAATTTCGGACTAAAGCAAGTTGCTTTAAATCGCCTTATTTTGGCCTCAGGAATATGTGCTCAGATTTTGTACAGACCTTTTAGAGACACCCTGTATAGTGAATTAACTACCACGATTTAATTTGCAAATAAAATTTAATCTGTCCAAAAGGAAATTTATAGTTGGGATTATAATAAATTAATGCAGATTTCACCTATTCTACCACAGTTACATTAAATAGGGCATTTAGAACTAATTTTATTTACCTATTTTGTTATTGGCACGAAAGGAAATCAAAATATGGCCTTAATTACCTTACGTTTTATCGCCTATACCGGGTTAGAGCAATATATTATAGTAAAAATAAATACACGACTGTCACGAGAGCATTTTTGTTCATATTTAACGAGTAATAAACTTGGCATTTGTATACACCTGCTTTGGTTATGTATTTTATTGTTTTTGGCGAAAATTCCCGGTTTTTAGAACCTTATAAATAAAATTGTGAACGTTTCGGAGAGAGGGAATCCAGTGGCATTTACTTACTATATTAGATCAAGTTTTCCAGCATAACAAAATACATTGTATGTTACCCTTAAGCTGACGCGTCAGTTGTGATGACCTAGGTTTGTTGTCTCCAAAGTGCTTTACTTATTAAAATTCACATTTACAGATAAAGTTACCGAAAATATCCAGCAAATCGATATCGGAGAAGACCCCTGTCAACTAAAAAAGATATAAATTCAATTATAACGGAGGAACGAAAGAGGAATTTGGGGAAAAGTTGAAAATTAGGGAATTTGACGGAACAACAGGGATTTATTGACCCAAATCCAGAAAACAAAGATTCTTTGTGCGTCTCTTTTTCATCGGTTGGAAGAACAAATTAATTTAAGAAGTTTGAACAGGTGGTTAATAAAATAGGAACCAATAATATACAGTGTGGGCAAACAATTTGGGGCACCTTAGATAAATATAATAATTTTTTTTCCCTTCACAACTTGGGTTTGATCAGAAATCAAACTTTGGCAAAATATGATATCGTAACATATCCGAGAATTCTATGGTCGAATTTGGGAATACAGATTTGTTAGCTCTTACGACTCGGAGGTATATAGGGTTGCTCGCTGACAATATAGATAGTATTTTTAATGATTTTTTTGAATAACTTACCTGGTGTTTCGAGGTGTCCCCTTATAACTAAAAAAGTTAGTATTATGATCAAAATAGAGTAAGATTCTCTAGTGAATTGCTAGAAACACTGGAGGAGCTAGAAACACAAGCTAACAGTCATATAAGGAAACAGAAAAACAGAAACAAGTTTCGACAATAAAATAACTGTTTTCGATTGTTAATTTCAGCCAATCATGATAAAATTGCGAGATAATTTGCACTAGTACTAATTAATCAGCATTTTAAAAAGTAATTTACACTAGTTTCTAAATACCTATTTTAATTTATACTGAGCAAAGGACAGGAACAATATCTAAAACGAGGAATTTTAGTCGCTATTAAAACTTTCACAGTTTTTAACAGTTATATACCAGGTGGGTACTTTTGATTCTTTATACTTATGCTGGTTTCTTCATTTCTACCAAGTAACATCATGTATAAAGTGCGTATTTCTAGAGTCGGCAACAATATGCATCTCAGGACTTGTCTGCCAAAAAGATACAAATCTAATTACAAGACAAGGGATTTTAGGAAAGTTTGAAATTAGAATAGATTGACCCAAATCCATGGAAAACGATCCTTTTGTAGGTTTTACTCTACGCCGAGTGTCCGAAACAATTTTAAAACAGCCTGAACAGGTGTTTAATAAAAAAAGGACCAATAAATATATATTCAGGAGTTAGGTGAAAAGCTTCAGAAACGTGTAGGTGGCGGCAAATCCAAAAAGGTTTTATTGCCTGCTTTAGCGCATTTATTGGGCAATTTGCGAGGGTTAACTGGACTTATATTAGATTTTATTCAATTACGGATACCAACAACCTAATTTTTTTTAGTTTGTTATAGCCTTTACAGAATATACAGACATATCAAAAATGGCTTCTGTCAAATGTGCATGGTCATGAAATGGAAAATAGATGCCTTGGCGTTATAAATGACGATCTTGAAATTCTTAATTTCGGATTTCCGCGCAAAATTTATAATAGAAAAAAGTAAGTTTGACGAATTGGATAATTTAACGTTATTTAGACGTTTTCGCCTCACTAAAAATACTTTTTTACATTTAGTTAATCTCATCAATCATTCCATAATCTTGGCTTGCAGACGATGTCTGTAGGATATTTCCAATTTACAACGCGCCTAGGCATTGAAAAAATATATTTTTACGGCATCAAACTTGATATAAATCCTTAAAAGAAATGAAATAAATGTTGATTTCGTAAAAAATAATTTCAGACAAGAAATGCGAACTATTTGTATTGTTCCATCGGTGCTCAAATAGCTATGAGCAAAGCCGGTGCAATGCTGGAACAACGACGGTATGGCGGTATGTTCGGGAATTTCTCATAACTCCCGGAATTTAACCTGAACACGATGTTAACTTTATAGAAAAACTGGATATTTCTTAAAGGTAAAAATAGGAAAACATTCAATCTAAAATGCAACCAAATATTCTTCACTTACAGTAAAATTCTTCTGAGAAAATTGCAAAAAAGTAAAATAAACTAAACAGAAATCATAGCAGAGATATATTATTTACATAGTAAACTTTCATCTCGATTTTAGGCACTTTTTATTGGACATTTAAGACCTAAAGTTTTGCAGGCAAGTGGCTCTCTTTCCAAAGAGGCTGTTTAATTATTATTTGGCATCAAGGTGCATAATATATTATTATATGATTGACTTTAAACATTTTTCTCGTTTAACTTATTTGTATTAATGTGATTTTTATTTTTAGGAATTTTTACTGGCAATAGACGTGACGTCGAGTGGCACACCCGAAGAAAAGCTCAAATGGGCATTTAGAATGTACGATGTCGACGGGAACGGGGTCATAGATATTCAGGAAATGACGAAAATCGTCCAAGTAAGTTAATTTTTTTATTACAATAAAAAATAAATGGACACGAAAAAATCAACATCGCATTTTTCAAGTTTTGGGCTCTTTGTATAGGGTGTCAATTTTTCGATGTAATTGCAAGGTATCTCGGTAACTAGTAAAGATAGAGACTTACGGTTTTTACATTACTTTGCTTCTTTTTCATGAAACAAAAGATGCCGCAAACAGAATTGCCATAGCTTTCTTAGTTTTTAGGCTACATGGTGTTTTCAAAATCACGAAAATGTAGTAGCACGAAAATTTTGAAAAATACGACATGTTAGTTTGTTTTATAGTGTCATGAACACAAGTAAGTTTACAATTTTGTAATTTAAATATCTAATTTATAGAGTTCTTACTGTCATAGATATCCAGAGAAAAGGCAGACCAATCAAGTAACATTTTCAAGTATAAAAATTAAATTAATTAAGAATCGATCATTTATAAAGTCAATACCTAAATCATATATTATAAAGAGAATCGCGAAGGGACTAGAAGTTCGGGTAAAGTAAAAATATCTCGGAGGAATAAAATATTGTCTAACAAATTGTCAAATAAATATCATTCAAAAAATCATATGCGCGGTCATACGTTTGCTTTAAATCTCGAAAAGTAAGACTCTCAGAAAAAAGTAAGCACGGCACGGAATTCTAATTAAAAAACTCTCTTAGAAACAGTTTTCCAATTTTTAATAAGTTAGAGGGTAACCGAAATACAGGGGGTGGTCAAAAAGCAAACATTTTCGAAAACACCCTGCAGAAGCTATGACAATTCTGTTTGCGGCATGTTTTGTTTCAGAAAAAAGTAGCGAGGTAATGTAAAAACCGCAAGTCTCTGTCTTTACTAGTTACCGAGATACCCTGCAATTACATCGAAAACTGGACACCCCATACATATAAAAAAAAATTTAACCGTGAATCTCGTTTCTTTAAGCAAAAGCGTTTTCGAAAAACAATTTTTTTGCAATGTATAATTTTTGGTCCATTACACCTGTACACATACTGTAGATACCAAACCCAGAATTTCTTATCTGTGGTATGAATTTGTATAGGCATTTGAAAATGTTCAATGTGTTTTGCAAAAATATTACATTGCATTTTAAACCTGCTATGTACGCAACAAATTTAGTTCTATATTGCAATATTTTAAAGGTTAAAAATATCCTTTATTTATTTGCGTTATTTCAACGCTAGTGTTTCAGTTTATCGGGTTTATTTGTGCTTCTCTAATGAGGTGTTACACCACAAAAGATCTCACCAGCAGAATTTTTATTATTTTTATTTATCTTATACAGATTAGGCATAAGCACAGAGAGAGAGGAAATTACTTGTCGCATCTTAAGTCGCAATGTTCAAAGGATGTTATAGTGCTTCTTCCTTGTTCGTTCTCATTCTGACACTATAGTACAGCAGCAAATATCAAAAAGTTATGTAGAAAATTAGCTTCAGGATGTTATGCCCTGAGAGTACTTTCTCATGAAATGAATATGGCGGTTCTTCGAAATGTTTATTTAGCTTTAATAGAATCTCTTTTGAGATATGAAATTTGTTTCTGGGGAAATTCAAGCCAATATCCTCTAAATTCAATTTTTATTTTACAAAAAAGAGCTATCAGATATTTGTGCAAAGCTAGACCTAGAGATTCTTGTAAAACTCTATTTATCTCACAAAAAATTTTAACACTAACTTCAATTTTTATATTGGAAACAGTTTGTTTAATTCATAAAAAGCATAGAAATAGTATTAATTCACATACTTATAATACAAGACAAACCTTTAATATACAGGGTGAGGATTTTAAAGTGTTACAACGCAATATCTGAAAAACGGCTATAAATATTTTAGTCAAATTTTGGGACGTGGATAGGGAGGTTGGGGGACAAATTTTAAAATATTTTTGATATTTACCCCCCCTCCAGATTTGATGTGGCTAGTGACAAATTTGAAATGTCAAATGGAAAGGTATTTTTTTTTTTTTGATAATTCGATTCCTCGTCAATAACTACGTAAGTGAGCAGAAAATTGTTACATTTGCTCTACTAGTTGCTTAGTTACGAATTTTTCAATAAATAAAATAGGAATACTTAAAAATGATAATTCCTTAAAAAATCTAACGACGATCATGCTTCAAAAGGTGTTCGAAATGACCCCCATCCATTTCTAAACATTTTGCAATTCTTTTTTGACATGAGTTGCGCACGCGAGTTAACATTTGAGGCGTTACTAAATTACATGCTTGTTGAATACGATCTTTCATGTTTTCTGGTGTGGTCGGTGGTGTAGCCATAACTTTCTCTTTTATAAATCCCCACAAGAAAAAATCTAATGGGGTTAAATCTGGTGACCTTGCAGGCCAATTTACAGGACCACCACGACCAATCCATCTGTTTCCAAACATTTCATTTAGTGTATCTCGAGCTTGTCGGGCAAAATGTGGCGGAGCACCATCTTGCTGAAACCATAGTTCTTGTTGATTTCCATTATTATTCAGAAGTTGTGGCAAATCGGTTTGTAAAAAATTATTATACATTTCTCCATTTAGGTGACGGTCAAAAAAATGTGGTCCAATGACTCTATCTCCGACTATGCCACACCAGGTATTAACCGACCAAGGATGTTGGTTTGGCAGAAATCTCATCCAGTGAGGATTTTGAGGTGCCCAATAGTGTAAATTGTGCCGGTTGACCTTAAATTAAGAAAAGCAAAATTGATTGAATCAGTATAAAATTAAAAATAAATCTAAATGTATGTGAATATTCTCTAAACACCCGTTAACGGGTGTTTAGATATGTATTTATTTATGTACACCCATCAAGTAGTGGATTACATATTTTTGATTATTAAAAGTTACATTAATCCATATTGATTTAAATAATTACCTGACCACAATTGGTAAATGTAGCTTCGTCAGAAAATACTATCTTTCTTAAAAATGCATTGTTTTCGTGAATTAAAGTTTGTAACCACGTACAAAATGTAATCCTATTTTGAAAGTCTTGGCCATACAATTCCTGATGAATAGTTATGTGGTAAGGGTGAAAATTGTGCTTGTGTAAAATAGCCAGTACCGATTTTTGGCACATTCCTGAATCACGAGCAAGTTCCCTTGAACCAACATGAGGATTTACAGCTATCACACCCAACACTCCAACGGCCATATCGTCATTAGTTTTTGTTTGTCTTCTAACTCTGTTCTTATTTTTTAGGATTCCCGTGCTGCGGCCTCGATCTTCTAATCGCTTAAATGCCATATGAGATTTTTGAATGGCGGGAAACCTAACAGTCCACAATTGCGCCGCTTCCCGGTAGTTTTTTCTACATTCTCCCAGAATTAACAACATGTCTATTTCAATGTCATAAGATTGTTCCATAATTGCACTGAATAATGAACTTTATCAGATTATCACTACTTGTCAAAGTCAAAAGTGGTTTCCTAGGATACAACATAATTAAAGGTTTGGATAAACAATAATCATAGGTGTCATGATTTAAAATGTGTAGTTTTAAGTATTCCTATTTTATTTATTGAAAAATTCGTAACTAAGCAACTAGTAGAGCAAATGTAACAATTTTCTGCTCACTTACGTAGTTATTGACGAGGAATCGAATTATCAAAAAAAAAAAATACCTTTCCATTTGACATTTCAAATTTGTCACTAGCCACATCAAATCTGGAGGGGGGGTAAATATCAAAAATATTTTAAAATTTGTCCCCCAACCTCCCTATCCACGTCCCAAAATTTGACTAAAATATTTATAGCCGTTTTTCAGATATTGCGTTGTAACACTTTAAAATCCTCACCCTGTATGTTTACCTATTCCTTCTTCAAGTCTTGTAAAAAAATCCATAATTTATGATTCTAAAAAAAATTTTAATTATCTTCCAGATTTTATTAAGAAAATGTCAAATTTTAAAATGTTTAAAAAAAGGTTAAAAATTTATTATTGGAAAAAGCTTATTATACTATAGATGAATATTTTGGTAATACTCTGTCATAATTAGGTACTTTCATTTTTTTTTTTCTTTTTTATTCCGATATTTTAAGTTTTACTATATTATTATACTTTATTGTTAATTTAATTTTTAAAAAAAGGCTTTGTCGATAATAATAATACTTTATGACAATAAACAAACAAAACCTGTCTCGTTCGGATTTCAAGACCGCGGTATTTCACGTAGATTTCGTAGTAATTCATGCTTAATGAGCGTCAAAATATTACTAGTTTGCTATTGTAAACAATTTTGTATCTTTACTAACCTACGTCGTTACAAAAAAAAGCTGTAACATTAAGTTAACTGCTCTGCATTTTTCCGATTCTCGCACATCACACTGAAACCGTTTTCAAAGATATTTCCGTCATTTTCCGCTCAAATAACCAAACTGTTGAACCTTCCTCAGCGCGAGTCGGAATCCCTTCCGATTAATACCTTAACAGGCACATATACCTACCGAAAATGCTCCAGATACTCTAACGATCCGGAAGAAACCCTTTGCCATATAATGGCGTCACAGTGCGCCCTATTCATCATCCATCCCTATATAACCTAAAATAGCGAAGTGGGATCTCTAACCGTCACCTCAAGATAATAACAGGTAACTTGCCGCTTTATCAGAACGAAACTTTTTATTGGAATGATATTTTATCACAATCCGATTTTTTTGGATGCGTGGCTTAGTTGAACATAGGAAATTCCATGTATATTTTCAGGTGGCTAAATATTGGTTTCCCTGTACATTTTAGAGAAAAATTGTATCATAATTTTTTAAAGACACCGATATAATAAACCGATGTGCCAAATTTGAATTAATTTTAATAAGCCAATCCTAACCTATACAATTAAATGTGATGGAAAAATTACGAAATTTTCATAGTTTAGGTAATACAGCAAATAACAGCAAATAATTTGTATGACGGTATTGTCAAAAATTGACGTAAAGCTGGACATAACGAATAATAGTATATTGTTTTATTAGGAGTCAAAGCAATACTTTTTGTGACGAGTCTGAAAGTTTGCCGTACGAACAAAGTGAGTCCCGCAATTACAGACGAGTCATAACAAGTTGCTTTTACTACAATGAATAAAACATACTATTTTTTCTTCAAACGTCGCATCGTTAAAATATAGAAAGATAAAAATACAAATTTTAAATTTTTACATTTAAAAATGTGAAGTTTCGAATTTTACCTGCTAGCGTTGCTATGGATTTATTTTATTATTGTATTGTTTGATACCGACGCATAATTCGATTTGACAAGTGTCAGTAAATCTTATTACAAGCAATTTCCAAGCTTTAATTTCCTGTTTTAAAAATACCATTTTTTTTAAATCGAACACTTTACTTTAAATAAAAATGTCAGATTCAGAATTTACCTGTACGCCCCCGAAGGTTGGCAAAATTGCAGCAGATGTCGTGGACAATTTGTTGCCAACCAAATCCAATAGTATTTACGAAGCTGCGTTCAAAAGATTCCAGAGTTGGTGTAATGAGAAAGACATCAAAAATAATAATTCTGAAAATGTACTCTAATAATGGCATATTTCTCTGAACAAACAATAAATGAAAATAGTAGAGGAAATTCATTATCAAAGGCATATAAGGCAATAATAAATTCTATATGTCATTAAAATAAAAATAAAAATTGACAGATGATGGATTATTTTGATCCTTAATTTACAGGTATTGGCCAAAGGTACAACTAAATTACAGGTGTGATTATAGAGGTATTTACATCTAAGTAACAAAATTAAGAAAATGATATTGTGTATATAATTATGGTTTTTTTCGTTCGTAATTATTGACAGTGTTTATTGCATATTTATCTTAAGTTATTAGGCTATTAAGTATTAGATTGGCACCTGAAGGTATTTCAATTTGATTGTTAACAACATTACAACGATCTTGTCGACTTAGGATCTGCCATTCACATAAGAATTCCTGATAGTAAAACTAGAAAACCGCGATCGTTTACTATTGTTGGGGAACAATATTTAAGCATATATAAAAAATATGCATCATTACGCCCAGAAGGCATGAATGAAAAAAGATCCTTTTTGAAATTTGTAAATGGTCGCTGTTGTCGCATGGTAATGAGAATTCATAGGATAAGTACTGTTCCTAAGGAAGCTGCAGTTTTCTTAAAATTACCTGATGCCACAGAATATACCGGTCACTGTTTAAGGAGAATTTTAGTTACATTGCTTGTAGATGCAGGTGCAGACATTACGTGTTTAAAGCGCCACAGGGGATGGAAATCCAGCAGTGTAGCTGAAGGGTACATTGAGGAATCGATGAGCAACAAAAAAAATTTTACAACCCCATTTTACTGAACCAATCCCTATTAACATTGACATAAATTCAACAGCAAGTGGTTCCACGGAGGGTTGAACACTAGAAAATACAAAAACAAGTCAGGATCGCAACATCGCAACACCTTGTGTTAATTTTTCTGGGGCCACAATAAATAACTATACTTTTAATCTGATGTTTAATAAATAGTTCATTGTTGTACCGTCTACTGTAAAAAAAGCAAAACTTTAACGTCAAAAAATTAGTAGAAAAATGTCAAGTTTATTGACGTTTGAAGAAAAAGATCATTTCACATTAAAAACACATTTTCGTTTCACCAATCCGGAAACCACACATCCAAAATAATAGTGTTTTTATTTAATATCTGGAAATGCTATATTTACTAACATTAGTCGATAGCAGCAAAACTAAATAATATTAAGTAAGTAATGTAATAAAGTTAACATTTCTGATGATTTATAGTAACTACTTTGAAGCAAATCTGAAACGGTAATAGAGGGTTATTGGATGACGTGGGGTCGGGTCGTGAAGGGTTCTCAGAGGTCACTTAAGTTTAAATAGAAATTCGCAAATTAACTTAAATATAAACTTAGAACTGACTCGAGATTCTAACACGAGTCAGCGATTTTCAATGAAAACTTCTGCAGAAACTCAGCTAAGTGCTTTTGAGGACAGTTTTACTCTATCTCACTAAGTACATTATCACTTTCTTATACAGTTCGTCTTAAAAATCCGGAAACAATCAATTATCTCAGGGTCTTGGCAATGATGCTAGTATAATCTTAATAAAGGTACTCAAAAATAAGCGCATCACTTGAAATTAATAATGGCTTACGGTTGTCTGTTTTATCTAAAATCAACACTTTCGTCCATCTTGTTTGAAAAAAAACTGCATTCTCGATAATCCAATGGTCAAGAAATATTAGCATAACTGTGGCCTTCATTTTTCAGTTCTTAAAAAGCGAAATCCATACCGAAAATACACATTTCGCGGTGGTTTTTAGAAAGCACTTGTAATATCTGTCGAATCAATAAGGCCTCTAATGACGTAGACGCGTTTTATTGTGCTCATTTAAAATATTTTATTAAAGCCTCATTGTGTTTTATTTATAGTTATGGGATTCTATTAGTTTAGAGTCAGTTTGCTATTATGGAGTGTTTTCCATTAATTCCTTTAATAGGTGTTAGTAGGTATAGTGTATGGAATTTTAGTTTTAAGAATTGACTTTTGAATAATAGTCGGCAACGGTCATACCACGTCGATATACCAGTTCCCGTCCGAACACTGAAGTACATACATATACAGTATTTAAAATTTTAAATAACTTTTTTTTAGCAAAATCGTAATTTTTTTTTAAAGTAAACGTTATTTTCTGACTTTACTTTTAAATAGTTGTTGGCAAGTCACACCACGTCGATATACTAGTTCCCGTCCAAAGAGTGAAGTCAAGCGGCGTCGGAAATAAAGAGATTTAAAAGTAGTACTTAGAAGGGTGACCGCTTGGGAACCGTGTGTCGTTGTCATTTTTTATTTCCCATTTTTTACAGTATTTAAAATTTTAAATATTTTTTTATATTAATTCATTAATTATTCTCTCTTTACGCAGGCAATATACGACATGCTCGGAGCATGCTCGTCGAACCGACCCGCCGACTCGGCCGAGGAGCGGGCGAAAAACATTTTCGCCAAAATGGACGAGAACAACGACGGACAACTAACTCAAGACGAATTCTTGAAAGGCTGTCTACAAGACGAAGAACTATCGAAAATGCTGGCGCCTTAAGAGTGTGCTAGACAAAGAGAAATACATGCGAAAATGCGGACTGGTGTTTGGGCATTGTCTGCAATAAAAAATATCGTTAATTTGTATAAGAGGGCACTGCCCTGGATATATTATGGTAAGACGGTGTTTTTAAGAGTTCAAAAGTCCTAAGGAAAAACCTAAGTATATCAGAAAAAATTAATGTTTGCTGAATCTAATCATAAAACAAACAGCAATGTCTTGGGAAACACAAAAGGTTGAAATACAAAAGTCGTACTCAATTTTCATCGGACTTTTTAGATTTCTTTCTCGGAAAATAACATCGGAATGTTATATTTATGCTTAACATTGATTTTTCAATATGGAACAATTTGTATAATATGTTTTTAAAAAGCACGTGTTTCTGATTTCAAAAATATAAAAAGGTATACCTAACAGGGATGGAACGGACGTCCGACCAAGGTACCGAATCCGGCTTTTCTACCGGCCGTCCGGTTTGGCCCGATTTTGGGCATTCAAAAGGAATCGAAAAACTCCGGTGGAAACATACGAAGTTTGTATTTAAGCTTTGTCAATTATTACTCTTCAAACAAATGCTGCAGAGAAGGTGTCAAGACTCTGTATAGTAAAGTTTACATTATATCGTTTAGATTAGTTAAATATTGATCAATCAAACATTAATTATTAAAATAATAATATTTTGAGACATAAGTAGGTACAATAAAAATTAATGAAATATCAATAATCAATTTTGGCACCTTAATTCTACTTTACTCTAAATTTAGTTCTGTGTCACCACCACTATGTTCATCTAAACTTATTATTAAGGGTTGAACCTTACTACTCATACATAATATAAGAAATTTCCACCTTAATTACATGTTGTATACATCTTTTCCAACTGTTTGCAGAAATGTTACTTACTATGTTTTTTATTAATTCTACTGCAGATATGTGGGGGAAGTGTTATTCCTTCTAATATTTGATTTTACTTGGTGTCATATTAGTCCGATTGGATTGGATGGAAGTTTCTTTAAAATACATATTACTATTTATCATAAAATTTTGGATTTCTGCTTTTGTACGGTTAGAACTAGGAAACATTTTTACTTGACGACTATGATAACTAGTCAAATGTATGTATAAAGTCAGTACGTTCAAACCAATCTTCAAAAAGTTGTGCGTCAGTGTCTTGGTGGTAATCTAGAAAAGAATCTGCTGTGTTTTTAGCTGAAAGCAACAGACAGTTAGGAACAAATCTATTTTGTGAACCTGCATGTATTTTATTTGAAGGAGCCTTGGTTTGATATTTTTTAGAAAAATCGTTCCATCCTTCTCTTGCATTTGCATTGTATTTCGTCGTTGGTAAGCCTCTTTTTTAGGGAAACCAGGGTATAGGTACAGATTGTTCTTCATACATTTGATATATTTTCCTTTTTAATAAATGCAAATCATTCTCGTCAATACTATTAAATGTGCCGCGCAGTCACTTCGCTTCTTTCTGGGAATGATAGGTTTCAGTACTATATCCTTTACCGAAGATAAAGAAGTAGTTGTTAAAGCAGACGTCTCGGCTAAAGCATCACATCAGTCAAAAGATCAACGATATAATGTACACTTTACTATACTTATATCACAAAAACAAATCATTTTGTGACCCCAAAAAAGCCCTAATCAGACAAGCCCGCCATGCCCACTTCGCATTTTTCAATATGGCTATAAAACGCCTACAGGCCAGAGGTACCGGGTTCGCAACCCAGTTAGTAACTGAAACAATCGTATGTTGAGAATTAAAAGACTTTTTTAAACTTATTTACCGTTGATGTACGTATGTCGCGTTTTGAAAACGTATGTCGCATGGATTTTTTACAAGCTAATTGAAAAATATAGGAGAAAATTATTTACGTTAATTCTTGAAAAAAATCCGTTTGACTTAATGTATTGATATAATTATTATTGTAATGTGTAATACTCTTAAAATCCAATATCCATGACATTTTAACTAGTATTCTTTAAATATCACTCTTCCTACTTACTTGTCTGCTTTTGCGGATTAAAAACTATACCCACATTCAATTAAACCTAAATAATTTAAAGTGATGGCGCGAAATATCGCACAAATTGTTTGAAATTCATAATCAAACCTACAAATACAGGTGATTTTATCATATACCTAGTAACGTTTAAACATACATATCTCGTTGACCAATATAATGAATTAAAAAACTGAGCAGGTATATACTTTATAAATCTAGTTGTAAATTGTTCTATTTTATAAAATATACAGCTACATATATTTTTCGCCTTGCTAAGATTTTCAACACAAAAATCTAATAACTTCTTATTCTTACAAATAATTTCAACCTTTTGAAAAACAATCAAAAAATGACCAAAGCCATATTAAAATTGTGTTATAAGCATAGTAAAGCTCTTTTCTAAAAAGTTTTATGTCACGTAGATATTTAAACCAGTAATGGTGCTCGTTAAAATAGAAAAAAAACTCATCAAAAAGGCTTCAGTTTTGATATCTCTGCAATAAAATGTCTAAATTATAATTTTTAGTTAAGAAGTTTAGTTAAGGCAAACTGTCTTTAATATAAATAGGCCAACAATCGTTAGAATTGACGATAACATTGTCCGTTAAATCTTCTTGGCAGGAAACATGGCCCCATCAAATAGTCTCCAATAATGCCAGCCCACACATTTATTCCAAACTGATCTGGAAATGACTTTTAAGTATCGCATGAGGACTCTCTTCTGCCCAAAAATGATTGTTATGAAAATTTCTGATGGCATTTTTTAACTTGCTTAATCAATAAATAAAATTTCCGAACAATGGATTTTGGGCCAACATTTGAATGAACCCTAGAAAGCAAAAATTTAATCGGGGTGAAAAATCGCGTGGGAGAAGAGCTTGGACTATCTGGATATGGTAAGGATACATCAAATTATTGAACAGTAGACGTCAAAAAAGTTAACAAATAGAAAATAAAGTATGAGCTCCAAATACTTTTTTTTTTGTTGCTTGGATAATACTTGGTTTACATCAACGGCTATTAGCGCCAATAACTAGAAAACGATGAAAGATACGATAAAAATGTAGGGGATCAAAAAGAATGAGAAAAGAACGCGAATTCAAAATATGATATCAGTATTGATACAGGGTATCGCAGAAAAAAGTTCAAAGGAGAGTGAGATTGTTGGTACCGCAAAAAATGTAACACTTTGTATACTGCCTCTCAAAATTTGGACATTTTATTGTAGAGATTGCAAAAACTAATAAGCGTACCAAATTTAAAATAATTACTTCGGAAAACATGGGAGAAAAACGAAAAAAAAGTCAATCTTTGACGCCCCGAATATTTATTAAGTATTTTTTGCTATTTGACAAGTACTATCACTCCCTTAAATATCTTATATATCAGTGAGTTTAAGCGGTATATAATTAATGACAAATAAATGTTTTAAGTACCTAGGTACTTATTTTATGGACAAACCGCTCAAACGCATCACTTCTTTTTTACATATCATTAAAAAAATCGTTTTACATTTACATTTTCGTGATAGAGGTACCATTTTAAAATTATTTTCTTATGTAAAGGGTGTCCCAAGAACTCACAACTTATCAGAGTCATATATTTCTTTAATGGAATGTTCTGTATCTATAATGTCATTACTTCGCATCACTTCTTTTCTACATATCATAAAAAAAATCGACACGAAACATCATTTGATTTTTTAAGTTACATTTTCGCGATAGAGGTCCCATTTTAAAATTATTTTCTTTTGTACAGGGTGTCCCAAGAACTCACAACTTATCAGTCATATATTTTTTAAATGGAATATTTTGTATCTATTATTTCATATTCAGTTTCTACGATCAAAATAAAAGTGAGATTATTACGGTTTTCCCGAGGTTTTCGTCAAGTAAACCTTGCGGCTTTTTAAATATAATATGATATTTTGTAAAAATGTAGTATTAATTTTAATGATTAAACTCTCAACATCTGTTTTATATGTTTTACCAAATTCGCACTAATTGATATACAAGGCGTCCAAAAAGTAAGACTAAATAATTACAAGTTTTAAATGATAATAAATTTAAATACAACACCCCCTGTATTTTACGTGAGCAGCAGATGTAAAATTTAATTGTCTATCAAACGGCATTGGTACCACTTCCCTAGTTGTTCACGTTTTCATAAAAAATTCAAATTTCCATGCCCTTAGACATATTATAACACCTTCAACAACATCATAATATGATGAAATCCAAAATCAATCCATCTGCGCCGCCCTGTAGGCAACCAGAATAAATCGAATTATTCTATCTTTCTCAATGATCTATAATTTAATTTATATCAGTGGAACAACACAATTCAAAAATTCTCCTAACGGGCACTTACTTAGATTGTGTTAGGATAGTTTTGTAAGACTTGTATATTAACAAAATAATTCACAAAGTTTTTAATCCGCAACGCCATGTATAGGCTTGCAACAACATCTTTTGTTGCAGCAAGTCTGTACCTATACACCTTAATACAGCTTTGAAAATACTCTGTGAAAAACTATTGTCTGATCTCGACTATTAAAAAGCAGCATTTATCTACATAGATATACAAATAAATATAGGTACCTAGTCTAGAACTATCTTATATTATACACTATCAGGCTTAAACAAGGTTTAGGTACTTCATACTTTTAGGAAATTTCATTTAAGGGACCATTGAGACGCCAGTACTTACTTAGTAAGCTGTCATAGGTAGAATCCAAATCATCCTCTTAAAAAACAAAAGGGCGTCTTTATAGTACTCTTAAGGACCATATTCTGATACTTGTAGGACCAGAATATAGTCTGCCAATCAGTCCTATCACTTTACCTGCTTAGATGACACAGATTTTTTATACACTCGCTCTATCTTAGAAAAAGTCCTCTTACTGAATGTATACTTGTAAAATTTAATAATAAAATACAAAAACTAAAAAAATGTAAGTCTGTAAAACCCCAAGATGTCAGTAAATGGTAATATTTTGATACGACACCACAGGACCACCAAAGAATATGAGAAATTGCTCTAGTTATTATCATTTCTACCACCAAAGAATATGAGAAATTGCTCTAATTATTATAATTGTATTACCTGCCATGTTCTTACAATCATTACTTATCCTGTTAAGTAAACGCAACAAATTCTTGCTATTTATGATGTTTTACAGACTATACCTATAAAAGTATGTAATTGAAATATTTAAGATAAGTGGATGTAATTATCCTCAGTTGTAAAATTTAAAATTTAATTAGGTACTGTTCTTATTAATATTTTTTAATCTGTGAATACAAACAAGTTAAAAAATTGTTTAATAACCACTTTCATAGGATACAAGCATATCTACCTAACAAATGACCCTCCTTTTCTATCATCTACACATCTCAGAGCCCAAGCTAGAATGCATGACCTGTAATTGATGATTTACTTATGATGTACCTAAACATCGTTTACGCCCTCCTCTACTTCGAATAATTCCGTTCATGCGCCTTAGCAAACTAGACTTAAATTTTCAACCATTAGATGAAGTAAAGGGGGCTGTGATACTGCCACCAGTAAAATAAGATCATCCCACCACAGGCATTTAAATCGGGACTGAGATGTGGCCATTCCATTAACGGAATAACTTCAGCCTTTAAGAATCAACGAAGGCATAATAAAGTTCAAGTGTCTTTAGAGTCATTACAAGCTGGGCAACATGATAAACGTTGTCACCCCGAGAGTTAAGTTTTCTGTGGCCACACATTGACAAAGTTAGTGCATAATTTTGAGTTGTGTATGAATTTTGTTCTTGTATGTACCTAGGTGTAGGTATTGGCATAAACTCAAAAACGCTATCTGAGCTATAATTATTGTTAATTTGTTGGTTCAAATTAAGGGAGGTTTTTTTGGCAATATACATCCATAAATTTGTGCGCTCCTTCAACCTTAATTTAATATGAACCAAGAGCAACCTTAACATAGATATTTTCCTGTACTTTTACTTTGGCCAAAGTTTGTTGTGTCTAAAACGACCGCGTTACCGGGACAACTGAGCCATAAATATCCCTTTATTTAGCATTTCACCGTTTTGCACGTACAGCGAGCAAGTGCAAGGAAATAACGTTTTTTTAATCGATGTTTAACACGCTAAAATTATCGTCACGAAAGAGTCATGCAACCTTTTAGTAGGTAAACCAGTGTGTTTCAATGTTTCAAACTTACCGGCAAACGGGGCTCTCGCATTCCCGGGTTTTCCGCTTGTTTTTCCATGCGTTTCACTAAGTAAATGGCTGGGTCTTAAGCACAAATGTATTAAATAGTTGTTTCGGGCGAGAAACTTTAAAAAATAATTGTTAATACCGATTTTCGCAAGAAAACTAGTAAAAAACACGCTCAACAATTGTAAAAAGCTGTCAAATTACTCAACAAATTGTCATTTCACTGCTTTTGTTTTTTGTTGCGGCTGCGGTGTTGCCTTGTCTCCCGGCAAGGGTAGGTATGCTTGGTTGCCTATACTATTATTAAGACCCGCATTAATTTCAAATAATTAAGATAATTTAAAAAAGGCTTTTTGTGATTGTAAATAATACTAAATTTAAGTTGATTTAGTTTTAAAAAAACTTGTAGCAAACAAGGTAACTAAGATGTGATAAGAGACATCTCTATTGACAAAAATAGGTTTAAATCTATAGTAAATCTACATGGAGGCACATCATTTTCTATTAATATTGTATACTACTGCTGTTGTAGCAGGTTTTTCGTTAGCTTTTCGACTTCTGTCCATATTTTTCTACTCGCACACGTTGTATGAATACCGTTAACAAGATGTATGTATTTAAAATGCTCTTAAATGTGTCGTAAGTGTCTAGCTTGTAAGAAATTAGAAGCATGTCTACCGCACACCCTGCAGTAAATGGCAGGATATAAAAGGTGTAATATACAGTGTGATTAAAGGTGGACGGAACATTCGACACGAATTAAAAAAAATCAGCATTTATTGCAGGTCATGTTTTTCAAACAAAAAAACAAAAATGGAAATTAATTAGTATCTTCAAAAAGACAGCACTTAGGTGTAGGGAAATACGTGTGAACAGGGAAAGTGAAGGCCTTACTTTAACTGTACCCTCTTTACACTTAAAAATGTCCCGTCTGAATAGCAGCAATACGACTTTGACAGGGAAATAACAAGGAAAGTTGTTCAAAAACTACTAGAGATTGTAAAATAAGGTTACTAATAGTGATAATATACAGGGTAGTTCTTTAAAAATGACAAAGTTGCTAGTACTTTCTAGTATAGAAGCAGCAATACCATCCACTGATAATCACCCTGTATACTGGGTGTGTGGTGTATCATTGTAATTATAAGGAACAAAAAAAAAATCAATTGATGCAAGGTAATATTTTTGTCGTTTTGTATATACAGGAAAGACAAGATAAGCGACTAAATAATAATCTCTATGTGCACCACGAAATGTCAATTTTTTCGTAATCTACTGTCGTAAAATAAAAGTCACTTTATATTAAATCTAAGTAACATACTTAATAACACAACTATTTCCGTTGCGTAGATGCCTTAAAATCAACAATTATACAGGGTGTCCCTTAATGATATGCGAATATTTATAGGTGTGAATCTACATGAAAAAAACTAGGGTCCAAAAATGTTCCGTTACGAAAATAGTGAAGTGTTAGGAAAAAATGGAAATTAATTAATATTTTCGAAACTACCTAAGATATTTCAGTGATGTTTAGTACGTAGCGACAGTTAGTAAAGGTGAATATTTTCCAATACAAAAATAATTTTTAGTTTTAACAGTGGCGCGCCTACTGGCACTGACTTCGATATTTTTGCGGAAAAAAATGGTACGCCAATGGTTTTTTCCCAAATAAAAAATATTTTTGAATTCACCGTTCAATTTGAAACATAAGAGCCCTCCTGAGTTGTTTCCCTGCAACGTGTTGTGTTTAAGTAAAAAAATAAAAACCATTATATTGTCCGAGAAAATTAATCTAATTATTGAAGAATACAAGCAAGCCAGACATATTTATAACCTGAGATATCCCAATCGTGCTTTGCCAGATAGTCGAACCTCTTCTAATATTCATCGTGGTCTTGTTGAAGCTTGTAGTATCCGAAGAAATACATCTGAAGGCAAGGACGTATCTATCTAAAAACAGAGTTGGGTATCTATCTACATTTTTGTTTTCGACATGAAAAAAAAGTTTTTCGACATTTTACGTTTAATTAATTTAAATTTCGAATTTGGAAATTTAAAATTGGTCGAACTTTCGTTCTTCCCTTATACACGTCCCTGTCTGAAGGTATTCTCGTAACGGATTATTTTTGGACCATGGTTTGTAAAGCAAACTATTATTAAGGACCACCCTGTATAAATGACTAAATCCTATGACAGAACCAAAAGTCGAAGCTGTCAGGAAAATTTGTCGTAGGTTTGCAATACTATACTATGACTAAAAATGTTGACGAAACACCCTGTAAATTGTAAGGCATCCTTCTTAAATTTATGTATTGTACACACATAGGCCTCATAAAAGAAGTAGAATGCCGATTTCCCATAAAACCTATGTAGATTTCAAAACGCTAATTGTCGGGAATTTTTTCACCCACGAAAGAATGTATTGGCACCCCTATTCCTCTTTGCCAGAATAGTAACACTACGTGAAAACGATATGCAGGGTCGTTGGTATGTATGGAAACGGTCAATTATTTCTTAAAGTAAAACAGTTAGCAAAAAATATTTAAGACAAAAGTTTTAGGGTTCTTAAGATCTATTAGAATTTTAAAAAAATAAGTATACAGGATGAGTCAGAAAACCGTAGAAAAACAAAAAATACTTTATTCTTAAATAGAGTACCCTATATCTTAGAATAGTTTTGGATTTGACATAAAATAACAATCATTTTTTAATAATTGCATTGTAAGTCTAAACCCAATAATTTCCGAGATATCGACTTTTGAAACATGACATTTTTGAACTTTGACAGCTTCTAGCTTTCTATATAACGGTGCGTCTTAAAGTAAAACGGCTTACATGTCCCTATCTTAGTTTCTTATTATCTTCCTAACCAGGCCCGTATCCAGAAATTCGTTCCGGGGGGGGGGGGGGGGGGGCTCAAGGACGAAAATCATTAAAAAATGTGGACTTATTTTGATTAATTCAGAGCAAAGCGAATCACACATTAAAACTTAAATCATTATGTGACGTTTAATCTATTATTATTTATAGTGCAATAAAAAGATGCAGTACAAGGTGTACAATAAACAGCTACTATGTTTGAAAGAAGTTTGAGCATTTTTAATGTTCAACAAAAAATACCTGTTAATAACAAAAGTTAAATCAGTACTAAATTTTTACTAGAACACATACACCTTAAAAAAGTAATTTCCTTGATTTTTCTTCGCCAAGCGGTCGATGGTCGAGCACTTCCTTCGGATCATCTTTGTTCGACCAGTCCAACAAAAAAAAGCTAAAAATCCCTAGACCTCGATCAGAATCGATTCGTACAATTAAACAATAATGTTCAATGCTGCCACATATTGTGAGATATAAAAAGTTGTATTACTGAACATGGCAGGCTTTTCATAATTCAAAAATATAGGGATACGTTGGATTGATGCCGATTGTGGCTTTCCGTCGACTAAAAACTTAAATTTCAAATAATAGAAAATTCTATACTGAAGACTTTTTTATGAAAAACCTCAAATGGAAAAAAATTTCGAATTCTTACATTTATCTACGATTACACCGGATATAACTCAAAGGCCGGAGATACAGTACTTCCGGCTTAACCGGAAGTTGATGTTCTTGGGAAGATAATAAAAAAGTAAGATAGGGACATGCAAGCCGTTTTACTCAAAGACGTACCGTTAGAAGCCTAGAAGCTGTCAAATTTCAAAAAATGTCATATTTCAAAAGTCGATATCTCGGAAATTATTAGGTTTAGACTTATAATGCACTTATTGAAAAATAATTGCTATTTCATGCAAAATTCAAAAATATTCTAAGATATAGGGTGTTCTATTTAAAAAAAAAAGTAACTTTGCTTCTCTACGGTTTTCTGACTCATTCTGTATACTTATTTTTTTTTTAATTCTAATAGACCTTTAAAAACCCTAAAACTTTTATCTAAAATATTTTTTGCTAACTGTTATACTGTAAGAAGTAATGGACCGTTTCCATACATACCAACGACCCTGTATGTGGCCGACACAAATTTGCTTATAGAAACAAAAACGCTAATATCTAATTTGTTTTCATACTTGGGCTGAGCATTTCTTTTTGAGGCCTCTGTGGCTAGAGCAGCATCAACGTAAATATAAGTCCGCGATGGTTAAAATTTGTCTCTATATATACAGAGTGTCTTGTTACACCGAGAGGTGATACAACCAATTATTCCGACACCCTGCATTTGTTCTCAATATCATATCAATGTTCATACAGTGTAAATATTGATAAAATTGAATAAAAATATAAAGAATAAGTGCTCTGAAAGTTTATTGGTACAGTTTGGAACGCAATCCAGAATTGCACTTATTTCAGTTCGCTTTTAAGCTGTTATGTTTTTTTAGCATATGAAGTTAAGTGTAACAAAAATACATATATTATATGATAGTATTTATAGATGTAAAAATAATGTTATTAATCATCAGGTTCTCCATTATTATCAAGTCTATTTGATGGTACTTACTTATAATACTCCCAAAAAGTTTTTATCACTTTAAAATATAATTAATTAAAAATGTCAAATCTTTGAAAAAAACGTGTTTTTTTCGTAACACCTCATAATAATAATATACGGGGTCTCCAATAATTCCACTTTTGTAAAAAAAATACTGCCAACACTGCATAAAGAGACCAGCAGGCGCACCTCAGCGTAAAACTGTAAGTGTTCCGACAGCATTCTAAGCAGGATGCAGAACGTCTCTTTATGCTGTGCTAACTAACAAAGAAATAAATTTAAAATAATACCTATCTACAGAATTAAGGTGCGTAAACCGTTTCACTAACGACCCCGTATAATAATAATACAAGCGTGCGGAAAGTGAGTACTTTTGAGTTCCAGTGCTAAAAGTTGTATTTCTCTTCAGTAGTGCTGAAAGTTTTTAATACTCATTTGTGTAATAAATTAATTTGTTAAAATCAATATACAAAAAATTTTGGATGTGCACTTTCACTTTGATAACACCAAAACTACATCATTTTCCTCACGCTCGTTGAAACAACATTGTACCTCACATATGCTAAAAGTGTTAGCAGCAAAGTATCACTTTCCGCATTTGTTCCTAAATAACCATTTTATAATTTTGACACATTTTAAAATTTTTTTTAATAATGTAGATATATACAGACGGTGTCCAAATTATCAGGTCGTTGAAATTATCAAATTAGACAGAAGTTGTCATTTATAGTTATCATTTATATACAGGGTGTTCCAGAATATGGGGGTGGGGCGTAGAGAAAAAAATGTATAGGAACTTCTCGAATTGTTTTTATGTCTTCTACCTGAATCCAATATATTCTGGTATATTTTCGGAGGAAGATTTAATTTGATCACCAACAAGGGTTTTTTCTAATTTAAACGACCTCGTAACTCATACGGTTTCGGAGATACCAAAAAAGGCCCACGTTATCTTGGACACCCCGTATATAATAAAATAATTTTGACACTTTTTAAAATTGACCGGAGGCTTGCTTTCGTAATCGGTTACACAAAGCTCTACTGATTGGAAAAATATGAGAAATATTAAATATATTATTTCAATTAATTTTTAGATGGTTAAAATTATAAAAAAAAATCCTTGTATGAAACAATTTGCAAAATACCTTTTCGTGAAACAAGATAAGGTGTCTCGCAACTGGTTACATTAACAACCATGTCCGATATCTTCAATCAAAACCTCATTGATTTATTGTATTTTCTAGTTTAGGTAAAGAATACCCTTTTATCCGGTGACCGTAATACAGGGGCCATAGAAAACGTGGAGGTGCACAAAAGACTTTAAAATGTTTAGACGGCGTTAGCTTGGACGTTCAGGGAGTCATACGAGGTAACTTCAAGAAGTAGTAGCATCTAGTCATGGGTAAACAGAATAGTAAACTCAAACCTGAAGTATTGGAGGATTTGAAGCAAAATACTGAGTTTTCAGGTACTTACTTAAGTAATTATTTTGAATATTTGAATTTATATCTTGGGGTTTATTGGGGATATTTGCCAACTGATATTTTTTCAGATGCCGAAATCCAAGAGTGGTACAAAGGTTTTTTAAAAGACTGTCCTAGCGGCCACCTCTCAGTGGACGAATTTAAGAAAATATATGGAAATTTTTTCCCTTACGGAGATGCCAGCAAGTTTGCTGAACACGTTTTTAGGTAAAATAATAATTACAGTTCTTATTAGAACACTCCCCTAATTAATTACTATATCTGAGCTAAAGCAAAGTTATACCACTCACATGATTTAATAATGTTGTTTATTTCTAGAACTTTCGATGCCAATGGCGACGGTACCATTGACTTCCGGGAGTTCCTCTGCGCCCTTTCGGTAACATCAAGAGGCAAGCTAGAGCAAAAGCTCAAATGGGCCTTCTCCATGTACGACCTAGATGGTAACGGATATATTTCCAGGCAGGAGATGCTTGAAATTGTCACGGTAAGTTTTCACGCTGAGAGATACCCCATAAAACCGTCGAAAACTGGACACCCTGTACATACAACGCAGTTTAAAGCAATAGATATTTTAACAACAAGAAAATTTCTATCGTGGTTCCGATTAGATTAATTTGTATTAGAATTTTATAAATTTGTATTGATTGCTATCGGATATTTCAAACAGGATAAGGCTTGGCAAATGATAATTACAATAAGCGAGAAGAAAAGAGAACATAACGCATCAGCTATAAGTAAAATAAATAGGGTGCAAAGTGAAATGCCTGCCCGTTCACTTCTCTCACTTTAACTGCCGACACAGAAAATTTTTTTTTTTTTTATGATAAGGCACAGCACTACAGGATAAATCCTTTATGGCGCTCTAGGAGCGGTGCGTGTGCGCAGGAAACGATTCACGTTGGTCTTGAATCTTTGGAGACTATACTCGTTGGGGAAGACGATCTCAGGGAGGTCGTTCCAGAGTGATGACGTTCTCCAGATGAAAGAATTTTGAAACAGTGTCGTTCGAGGGACACTAAGCTGAACCACGTACTGGTGGGCTGCAGTGGCTCGTCGTGTATTTCTACCATGCACCGCTCTGGGTGGTATTAAGCGGGCAACCTCAGTTGAACACTTGCCATGAAAATATTTGTAAAATAGACTCAAGTCGCCAACCTGCCTTCGATGTTCAAGGCTTTCCAGGTTGTTTGTCAGACTATGGTCACCGATCAAGCGAATGGCTCTTCTTTGAATGGAATCTAGCAATCTCAGGGTATGTTTAGGAGCAGAGCCCCAAATATGCGAACAGTACTCCAGTGATGGTCGAATTTGGGCTTTATAGAGCATCAAAAGTTGTTGGGGTGTATAAAGGTTCTTTGTTCGGAAAAGTACTCCAAGCTTTTGCGAGGCTGCCTTAGCAATGGCCGCAACGTGGCCATGCCAAGACATATGACTATCCAGATTAACGCCCAATAAATGAATTGATGAAGCCAAGGGAATTGAGTGTCCCGCCATAACTATATCCGGTTCTTCAACATTAACTTTTTTAGAAAAAACTGCCGCCTGGGTCTTTTTAGCGTTAAATTCTACTTGGTTACTGTCACCCCAAGACAAAATTTCTTCCAGGTCTTTGTTGAGATGTGAGACCTCTTGCTGCCTATAGAGATGTGCATTAGCAGCCGATGTCCGAGCATCCAAAGTAAAAGTTGAAACAAGTGTGCTGTCATCAGCGAAGCTATATATAGGATTTTTAGTTTTTTCCAAAAGATCGTTAATGTATAGTAAGAAAAGGGTGGGCGACAATATAGAACCTTGAGGGACTCCGGCGTTGATGTTAAATGTGTCTGAAAGAAATCCGTCCATCGCCACTCGCAGAGAACGGTCTTTAAGAAAGCTCGACAGCCATAAACAAAATTGAACCGGCATTCCGTATGCTCTCACTTTAGTTAGGAGCCCCTCATGCCATACTCGGTCAAAAGCCTTGGAAATATCCAGTGCTACCGCCCGGGACTCCCCATGGTGTTCTATTGCGTTGTTCCAAACATGAGTAACATAAGCGAGAAGGTCTCCTGTTGATCTAGACTTACGGAATCCATACTGGCGGTCACTAATAATGTTGAAGCCTTCCAGGTATTTTAGTAATTTTTCGTTGATAGCCTTCTCCATAACTTTTGATATAACCGAGAGCAATGCGACTGGACGATAGTTGTTTGGCAAGGTCTTCTTGCCTTTTTTGGGTATGGGCTGGACTCTCGCAGTTTTCCAGCAAGAAGGAAATATTCCTTTTTTGTAGGATAAGTTAAAAAGCCTACAAAATACCGGTGTCAGTTCGTCAGCGCATTTCTTAATTACAATGACTGGAATATCATCAGGACCAGAAGCCTTTTTAGTGTCGAGACTCCTCAAGATTCGCTTAACATGGCGGTGGCGAAAGACAATCTCGGGCATTCTCGATTCTACAGGGGTAATGTTCGGTGGAGTACTTCCCTGAAAATTTACCGTTGAATGTGAAGAGAATAGTTCCGCCAGTAAGTTTGCTTTTTCCTGTGCTTTGGTCGCAATGGTGCCATCAGAACGTGTTAGAGGTGGAATGGTTGACTTGGTAAAGTTCTGACTGACGGCCTTAGCTACCGACCAAAATGATTTTGAGCCGCTAGGACATTCAAGAAGTTTGTCTCTGATCCTCTGGTTGTGTGCTTCTTTGCTTTGGTTTATCGTTTGCTTGCATTGGTTTCGAGCGTTAACAAAGATGGTACGATTTTCGGCGGTAGGATTTTTACGCCATTGTCGGTAGAAATAATTTTTTGATTTAACAGCTCGTTCGCAATTTTTGGTAAACCAAGGCTTGCCGTTAGAAGGGCACTTTTTTGAGAAAGGGATGAAGGCTTCCATACCAGTAAGGATAACCTCCGATATTTCTGTTGCACAGATGGATGGATCATCAGAGGTAAAACAAACGTCCCGCCAAGGAAAGGTTCGAAAATGGTCCCTTAGGTCCTCCCACTTAGCTGATGTATAATGCCATATCTTGCGTGGTTTAGGAGGCTCTTCAGCACTAACTGGTAGTTTGTTCAGTGCCGAAATAAGGTTGTGGTCAGACGTTCCTAACGGCGGCTTCACGGTGACAGTGTACAAGTCGGGGTTTGAAGTTAAGAAAAGATCCAACAAACTAGCAAAATCACCATCTCGGTCTGGAATCCGAGTTGGTTCACCCACCAGCTGGGTGAGGCCAGAGCTGATGGCAAAGGATTCGGCTTCACGACCTTGTTCGTCAGTCATGTTTGAGTATTTGAGCCAGTTGACATTATGAATGTTGAAGTCGCCAAGGATGACAACTTCGGAATTGGGATGGTGGGTTTGCAAAAAGTCGATAGTATTAGCAAGAGAGGAGAACAAGTCTCTATAATGGGTATCGCTTGGCGGCCGGTAAAGGCAGCAGATGAATTTAGTAATTCTCTGCGTTGATATTTTAAACCACATTACATCAAAGTCGTTAGGCTCGAGTGTCTCCTCTCGTTGACAAGAAATATCACTCCGGACAAAGAGACAAAGGCCAGAATTCCGCCTAAATCGGTGATGAAAGTCGTACCCAGGATATAAATAGCTGACCGTACTAATCGATGATCTGACTTTGGTTTCGGTTAGTGCAAGTACATGAGCTTTGGTAGATTGTAGATGTTGATGGACTGCATTGATGTTGGAGTTCAGTCCTCTTATATTGCAGAAGTCAATTTGGAAGTTGCTAATCTCGGGTCTTTTAACAACTCCAGTTTTCACACCATTTCCATTTAGAATATTGTTCGAAGGACCCGCATGGCTACTGGACATGGTGGATGATTGGATAATCTCGCTTGATAAGGCGCCAGGACCCGCCCCCACCCGGAGATCCGATCGGGGGGCGTTTTTAACTCCGGAATTTATTGATCTTGGAACCATCATCACAGCATTTTTTGTATATTTCCCTGCTGTATTTTGCTGCTGCCTACATTCTTCACCATTCAATCTACTATACCTGATCAGATTTTTGTCTTAATATTTCAGGCAATATACAAAATGGTCGGCACTGTGATGAAAATGCCCGAAGACGAAAGCACACCGGAGAAACGTACCGACAAAATCTTCAGGCAAATGGACAAAAACAAGGACGGCAAGCTGAGTCTCGAGGAGTTCATAGAGGGCGCTAAGAGCGACCCGTCGATCGTCCGACTATTACAGTGCGATCCCCAGGCCCAATAGGCTCAGGCGGGGGGAACAAGATACCCTAGAGTTAAAATTGTTTTGTTCCTTTTTTTAATCGTTGTCCTCTGACCCTCCCTGTGTAGTCCCTGTAGTGCTGATAAAACCATCCTTGATATCGTTCTATGCAGATGGGAATGAGTAGTCGTGACTATGCAAGGACGTTGTCAAAGGGTTTTTCCCTCTTATACTCCCCCCCCCCCCCCACTTGAACTGTCGGTGTTGTGCTGATGATTAAGAACCACAATATCATTTTTTATGACCTATCGTAAACTTTACAAAAATGTTAAAATAAAATCCAACAGCTTTAGTTTAATATCGTTTTCGCAAAGCTTACGATGGCTTATAAGTAATTATGACATTTTTTACAAAAATGCACGTGTTTTAAATACATTAATAATAATAAATGGGGCACATGATTATTGCAAGATGAATTTTTAACGATTTCTGTAAACATTTGCCGGAAAAATATTGTGTGATTGGCGAGGAAGAGGAACGTTTTTTAATTACAAAGCGTACTTTTCCTTGTGACTTAATTTTTTAATGAATGAAAACAATATACATAGTTATAATTTAAACATTATACTTGTAGGAGTTAAGTATAAAAAGGCATTGGACAAACGATTTTATGTTTTACATGATTAGAAACGTTTTTGCAGTGCCTGTGTTTGGCGTAAAAAGTTTTGAAAATTTTCGCCATGATAAAATCGAAAAAATAAATACGAATATATTATAATACTGCATATTTACTCCATTTGAATGATATTTCCAGAATATACTATATATTCAATATATCATGTAAGTGTTAATGTTTTTAAATTTTTAAATGTGATTCCAAGAACTAACTAAGGAAACGCGTGAGTAAAATTTAAAATATTGACTTTGTGACAAATATTTCACGTATCATAAACAAAAACCACAATTCTTGATATTATCTTTAAAATTCGAGATCGCGACCGAGGAAACGAGATCTTCAAATCATATCCCGTGGATTTTATTTACAGGAAAGAAAATTATAGCTACGCTATAGAAGTCCGATGTAATGTTAATAATTCGACCTCTCAAGGGATCCCGGTTTTCAAAGCGGGGATCCTTCGTCGTAAAGCGGCCGACCTTTGCCAAGTGCACGTCCAGAGTTGTCGTTTTTCCGGGTGCGAAGCAATGGATACCATTATAATATGTTATATAATCTTTAGAATTATTAATTGAATTTGCGACCGGCATAGGTGAACCAATATTTTCATTTTCGGGTTTACCAAAGAACTGAGGTTGATATAAACATGATTAAATCCAGGAGCTTATTATAATCTTCAATTTTACTACCTCAATTGATTTTTTGTGTTCACAAAATATATTCCTTTAAACTTATACGATATCTTTTAGTATACTCTCTTGACACATTCTAGCATTTTTTAAATATTACTAATACTTATACAATTGACTAGTTATTTTATTAATTTAGTTCAATGACGGAAAAATAAAATAAAAAATCTAGAAAAACTATATTAACAACATAAAAAGGGATATAAAATGTATATTTATCTGCATATAAGGTGGCTCGAAAAATATCCGTTTGTATATCTAAGAAACTTTACATTTTTTTTGTATCTGCCGAATTTTTTATTTTACGGCACCTAGACATGAGTAATAAACGTTTTTGGTCATAGGTCCTAAACAACAAGGGAGAAAAAGGTAAAACATTGCGTCATTTTTATTTAACATAATATTTATTATTGGTTGATAAGTAAAAAAAAAAACTTTCTGATACAAAATTTAAATGACTGTTATTCATAATTAGGTACAGTGTGATTGATCATAATGTCCCACCCTCTTAACTTTTTTGTTTTTCCTGCTAGGTAAAAATAAAAAACTGCAGCATGTAGGGTATTTGAAGTACTTTTTGCAGTGATATCCACAAATTTTCTTGGTCACCTTATATACAGGATACCGCATAAAGTTAAAAAAAATCAGTTTTTTGAGAATGTTATGGCTAGTGAGCCTCATCACTAAACATAACATTTTAAATGGATCTGTTAACAAACATTACTTTCATTATTATGATACTAGTAATCCTTCCCGTCCCCATATGCAATAGCTTTCACTTCTATATTTCAATTTCAACATTTTAAGAAAGTATACAACTATTGGCAACGTAGCTCTCCATCAAGCTGGGCACGGGACGCGCGAATTCAAATGTGCTGCAAAATCGTCTGCTTATTAACCTAGTATAGCGCCTCTCGCGGTTCTAAGCCGCTCATAAGGATTACACTTCTATTGCGTAGCTATAATTTTCTTTGGTTACAGTTAACGGCACATTGCTTTGGATCTTAGGCTCAAATTATTAAAGCCCTGTTAGTACTAACACTCACATATCTTCCATAACAACACAATTGTTGTAGAAGTTATGTCGTAGTTATTACATTCGTCATTTGAACCTAACGAGAATATTTTAAGATCGAGAAATGGGCAAATCTTGCTCCTTTCGTTATGTTAGGAGAACAAGTTTCCGGAATGTCAAACGTACTTAGTTACTTTATTTTAAACTTTAGTCACGTAGTTTCCAAATAATTTAGACTTCTTTAATATAAGTGTAAAAAGTAAATGTTCCATTCGTTTTAAGGGATCTTGGCTGTCGAAAACCCAGCGGCGTACTAAAAATTTCAGCCTCCCTTCTTGAGCGCGCCGCTGTGTTCGGATCCCATATCATACACTTCATCATTTCCTCTACATTTCATCGTTTATCATCTTACTTAGGGTGCTATAACCTATAATTTGGTTGTATAGGTGATTATTTCGTAAAAAAACATATACAGTGAGAGACAAAAGTTGGCAGCATCGCTCTTGACAGACATATGTCGTCTATAATGCCAACTTTTCGATGAGCGTTTCGCGCGAGGTAATTTCCTCGACTATTTGAGATTATACCTACAAGTTTGGCAAATTATTATTACATCCGGATGGGACAAAGCATTCCCTATCTTTATTTAACTTCTAATTGGTACATGCGTTCTCTTTGTTGTAGGCACCGGTGGGGTGTTCATAAGTCTTTTGAGACTCTATTGTTATGATGTTACAAGGAATATTATATTTAACGTCTTTGAAATGTTAACTAAAAATTGAGCAGAACATAATAACTTTGTGCAGGCCGACGTATTTATTCTATCGTTAGGAAATTTTATTTTGACAACAGCGCAAGTCAGAGTTTAATATACAGGGTGTTATTTAATAAGTGTCCGATATTTTACAGGACGATTCCTCGGTTATTTATAAGGTGATATCATATAAGCATGCGTGGGTCCGCAAGCCCTTCATTTTTGAGATATAGGGTGTTACAATTTTTAACAGGGGCAAAAAATATGTACGCCACTGCCTTTTTCTCTTTTGATAACACTGTTATGTAGGCACTTTATTGGCTAATGCAAAGTACATTTCATAGATTTTTTTATTTCGTCTTTGTTTAGGAGATAAATGCTATTTTATCAAACTCTGATATGGGCATGGGGATATGCAAATAAATGCCATTTATTTCTTTATTATTCTGTTTCTCGAGAACTATTGCTCGTAGCGTCTTCTACCAAGTAAAAATGATGAATAAATCCATTTCTTTTGCTTAAAAATGTAATACAAGCGCACGTTTAAAAAGTTATGACTCCTCAATAGAGTAAAAAGACACGTAGGTGGCGCCCTCTACAAGTGAGAGCCAAACTAACATCAAATTCGAAATTCGCATTTCAAAAAACCCCTAGATACCAACTTTTGTCCAACTATAGACATTATTAAAAAAATTATTTACGAAAAACAAAAATTAAAATAAATTTTTAACACCCTGTATCTCAAAAATGAAGGACTTGCGGACCCATGCTTATATGAACTTTTCACCTTATAAATAACTGGGGAATCGTCCTGTAAAATATCGGACACTTATTAAATAACACCCCTGCCTTTAATTCCATGTGCATCAAATTTTTTTTATTTTCCACTTCCACATAAGATATTTAAATAATATACATTCCTAAAAATAAACAAGATAGCATAACAAAATTTAAAGTTTCTATATCGAGCAAAAAACCAGGGTTATTAGTTTTACAAAATACTTATTAAAAATGCTAATGGAATTCAACTATCCTGGTCTAACTCGTAACTTCGCTATAACAAGCTATTTCGGAATATCCTATTCATAATGTTATCACAGATAAATTCTGTTATATACAGGGTATCCTAAAGGGTATGGTAAATAATTAAGAATCGAGCATATTTTGTCAAAATAGGGTCAGAACAAAAGTAACATTTGGCCGTATGTCTCCGCAACCCCCGCAAATAATAGATCCTGAAGATGTATTTTTCTTAATATTTTTGAAAATAGTAGGGCCGAGTTAAAATGTACCTAACCTTTTTTCAAATTGATTTTTATACTTTTTTATGTCAAATTAAAAGACATCAACGTTTTTTTGCAAAAAAGAGGTAGTAAGACACGATTTAGAGCGTCGTTCTCGAGATAAATCGATCAAAAATTATCTTGCATGTCAAAGTTATTGATCTAGCTAGTGTAAAGAATGACGACTGTCAAAAAGGGACCAAAGAAGTAAATTTCAATTTTTCAGGGATTCCCCGTCACGCCTCCGCTTTTTCTCTGTCTGGTTTATAGATTATTGCGAATATATGATGATGTCAAAGCAACTATAATAGTTCATTGCTAGAAAGTTATACTTATAATCTAATTTTGAAACTAGCAAATTATTTGTTTAACTCTGTAAACTTTTAAGCACAAAGCCAACGCATTGGAACGAAAAATTATTTAACTTACCAAAAATATATGTAAAGTTGTGGTTTTGAAGAACAGAAGAGACGCACATACCTGAAATAAATAAAAACAATTATTAACAAACATATTTGAAATACCAAGGGGGTCGATATAAATAAGTGTCAGACTCAAACCGTCATATCTTTAGTCAATGCAAACTCGTAACCTTTTCATTACCTATTTATGTGTATTGAATAACGTGTGTAGAGTTTACCCATAATCATAAAAATACTTGTTTTACCTTTTGCTATGTACGAACTTTTCACACTTTGAAAACATAGGTATTTTTTTGTACATGCCTGCAATAAAGTGGTTTTATTTTTTCTCTTGAAAACGAAGCAAGATACGAAAGCAATTCAAGGAACAAAAAAGTTATTATTAGTTGGTAAATCCGAAAAAAATATCAAAATTAGAAAAAAGTCAGTGGCGTAATTAAGTCTCTTATCATTATGAATAACGGTACCAAATTTCAGTCAAATCGGGGAAAGGAAATTTAAACTAATTATAAAAAATGATATTTTTTTTAAAAACTTTAACACCCTGTATATCAAAAACGGGGCAACTCCGGACACATGTTTATATGAACCTTTTCTCTTAGAATATCATAAGGAATCACCCCCTTAAGATACGTACCGTACTTCTGATTACCCTGTATAATAAAAAAAATATGACAATTTTACATAAATAAAAAACTGTACGTGGTAGAAACAAACAACGATTGATTTCGTGTGCATGTGTTATTGATCATACCTTTTAGGACACCCTGTATAATTAAGCTGATTCATTGTTCATCAGGGGCAATTACGTCGCCTTAACTTCAAATGGTGGTTATTTTAGACCATTCTTTAAAGCATACTTTGAATGGCAATAATTTGTTCTTAGCGGCCTTTAGCCCTCTAACTTTGCAAAATATTAACTATTATCAACACCTCCCAGTGCATTGGCTTTAAAAACAGATAATCGTGCAGAGCCATTACATTCTAGTATGCAAAATTCGTTTACCAAGTATGTTCTTACAGACTGTGCCCGCCTTATACAGATTATTCTAGACTTTCTTTTGGCTTGTACTTGAATGAAACATTTTCAAATTTACCATTAAGTCGTTAATAAACAAGAAATGGTTACATTAATGCATTAAGTAACTCTTAACATAAAAACTATTAAAAAGTATCAATATTAATAATTATAATATCTACCTTTTCTTTTAAGATATTAAGGATATTATCAGTGTAAGCTTCATATTATGTTTCCTATTTTGAAAATATACATCATTCAAAAAATAATTAATTTAACGCAAATGCTGTCAACCTCAGTAGACAAATCGAACCTATCCCAGGCGCCTTTAAACCAATTTATTGCGTCTGCAAGTTTAGATCGTCAGCGACTATACATCACAAAAGTTATACACCGAATATTTTCAAAAATAAGAAACAATGAAGACCACTGAATATGATATTTAGATTTGTTAACAAATGCAAATAAAATATGGCCTAAATATTAAAAATGCAATAGAGTCTAGTCTTTTTAAAAGTAAACAATATGTTACTAATATCAAAACGCCCTTAGGAAAAATCTAGTGCTTATACCAGGTGCGATAAAAGAAAAACTGGGGAAAGAACCTTATAGTCAGATTTTTTAAAGATATTTACTGAATTCTATTGTTCCTACGACCTGTGAATATTACACTGAGCATTATATAGATACTGGCATAGAATCTCATCTCGGTTAAGGATGGGTTTTTGCCTCCTTCAGTTATCAAATCCAAATAGTGAAATTTACTAGCTGAAAGATGGGAAAGACCTTAAACATGATACTCGACGTAGATGATTTTAATTTGCTAAATTTAACTGTGATTTTGTTAAGAAGTTTTGGCTTAAAATTCAGATTAAACGTTTGTTAGGATAAAGTTAAGAAATGGTACTTTTGAACAACCCCTACATGTTTTGGGCCAATCTGACTATGTTATGTATGTACGTGTCTAATAAAACTAATGCGATCAACTTGGCTCATACAGTTAGTCCCAAGAATCCGTAACCCATCAAAACTGTGGAAACCCAAAGCAATATACGGGGTGCGTTCAAAAACAACTGTTTATGAAATTGTGTCAAAACCAAAATTTTAATACCACCAAAAGAATTATATTTACCAAAATATGATATTAACAGGCCTGGGTACACAAATAAGGTCCATTACAATATACAGGGCTAGACGAACGGCGGTCGACCCTGTATAACTGTGTAAAAAAATTGAAATTTGTAGTTTCGGACATGTGCGATCTTCCTATTTAAACTTGCGACATGTTTTTTTTTACCTATCTCTCCTTGTCTCTTTATCTTTAAAATTAATGTAATAAAAATAATCGATAAAAAATAAACATTGCTGGTTATTTAAATTAATGCGCTTGTTTTATTTATTCCCTGGTCTTTTCTAAACCTTTTGTGATAGATCTTTGTTACTCTGGAATACGCATTGAAATCCTTGTTGAACATTCGTCCGAATTGTGATGCTCGTTCAGATTTCAACTTTAAGAGGCCTCCAACAAGCTGCTATAGTCTATCTTTAAATGATGCGAAGTAATAGATCAATTAAAACCGTCTTCTTTATGGGCGTGCAAGATTTTTCGGCCTGTATAGATTTAAATAGGCCTGAATTTTTAAATTTGTGCAGAATTAGTACAAGTATCGACATTGAATTCAAATTTTGTCACCTATTTATATCAATACATACCTACCTTGGGTGTTTGTTTCTTAGTGAAACTAGTCAAAGTGTGAATTGTCAGTGTCTTTTTAACTAAATATGGAGAATTTTCAACAATTGCCTCAACGCCCTAAAATTTGTCTATGAACAGTAAATAAAAAAAAATTATTCTTAACTGTTAAGATTCTATTAAAAGGAAGAATGCGGATTTGAGTGTTGACAATGCAGTGCAATTTACAGCAGATATGCTTAACGTTGGGAAAACAACAATATATAAACTCTTAAAAGAAGAGAAAAGTGTTGGCGTCAAACCTCCATAAACTTCTCCAGGGCGACCAAAACTTGAGCTGGATGACGTCTTAATACAGAGAATAAAGCGAAAAGTTCATAGTTTCTTTTTAAAAAAAGAAATTTCACCGCTGGACAAAATTTTGTCCTCAATCCGAGAAGACCAGGACTACCCATTTATGTGTGGAAATACGCTTTGGAACCCATTAAAAAAAATTGGTTTTCGGTGGAAAAAACATAATAGGCAATCGATTTTAATAGACAGAAGCGATATCGTCTGTTGGAGAAGAAATTACTTAAGAAGCATCGGAAAAGCCAGAGAAGAAAACAAACATATTTTACCTAGACGAAACATGTCTTGTTCTTACTTGGACGCAGTGGCGACGCCAGGAGGGGGGCCAGAGAGGGCCCGGGCCCCTCCTGAAATTTAGCCGGCCCCCCCTGTAATGTCAAAAGTCGCATGAAAAAGCCTACAGCGTACTGCAATAATTACGAATAGCAGCACCCATTCGACTAATTTACTATATTTAATATCTTCTTTATCTGACTATTTGCAATCAAAAGATATGGACTATGCTCGTGCAAATATATTGGTAGAAGAGGTTCTTCAGCAATTACAATTAATGAGAGATCAAAGCTCATATTGGGATGCAATTGGAAAAGAGTGGACAAATTATGGATGGTAACTGGTGATACTCCAGAAGTAGTTCCTGTTCCTAAACGTAAAAAGCAACTGCCTGTCCGTTTCAATATGTTTTTTTACAGAGGTTGCAGTCGAAAATGAATTGGATATTTCGAAACAAGGTCTAAAAATTGGCGTTTTTTTTCCAATTTTGGATAAAATAATAACCGAGCTTCTCAAATAATAGGAAACTATTTAATGGATTAAGTTCATTGCAGCCAGGACACAAAAACTTTTTAAATTTATCAGACCTTTTATCCATTGCTGGTTTCTATAATAATATTTGCACAGATTGGGACGAAGAAGCATTAAAAGCTGAATGTATTCTTTTAAAAAGATTTATTTCCAAAAAATCAGAAATCAAAACAATGCTGGAATTATTGAAACTGCTAAAAGAATATTATCCGGCTTTTGAAAATATCTATGTTTTAACAAAAATTGCTATGACAATACCAGCATCAACTGCTTCTCCAGCAAGATCATTCTCTTGTTTAAGTAGAGTTAAGACTTATACAAGAACTACAATGCGTAATGAAAAACTTTCTGCGGTATCTATTTTAAATTGTTGATATTTTTGCTAAGAATCATAATAACAGAAGAATCTTACTGCTTTAGGTTACGGTAAAATATTTTTTTTTATTTGGAAATGTCTTGTATATACGTTGATGTTTTTTTGTAATGTTTCAATATAATTTAATTCAAATGTTTATTATTACCTTAACCTATATCTACCTACTTCTCTGCTTCTTATTACCTTAATCAATTAATCTCAATATCATCCTTCATACCTTTTTTGATATAAATTGATTTAAATAGGGTACCAAAGCAAAGCAATAAAGTAAAAACAAGTGCCCCCCTAAATTTTTCTGGCCCAGTCTGGCCCCCTCTAACACAAAACCCTGGCGTCGCCACTGCTTGGACGCAATGTCCATACACAAAAATAAATGTTTGGGCGGGAATTGTAGGACATCACATTATTGGACAATTTTTTATGTAAGGCAACCTTACAGTAGTGTCCTATATTTGAACTTACTACAAAATCGAATTGAACCCGCACTAGAAGAAGTTGTACGCGAAAATCAGGAGATCTGGGTATCAAATGGATGGTTGTCCTCCCCATAATTCTCTCATGATTAGGGAATACATGCAAAATATTTTTAACGGAAATATTATTGGTCCATGCCATCTAATCTTTTGGCCAGCCAGGTCTCCTAACTTTTCGCCAAACGACTTCTTTCTGTGGAGTCACTGAAAAATTTTTTTTTATAAAGATGTAAGTTTTGAAAAGCTAGACCAGCTAAAAAACTGTATTTCGTTAGAATGTGACAGAATTTCTCAATATCAACTCAGTAATATTGTAAATGAATTTTATGATCGGCTAGGATATTGTTCAGCTATTAATGGAGGGTTGTTTGAACATTTAATTAATTAATGTTGTTGTGCAAATCTGTAGTCTTAGGTATGTTATGTTAAATTAAAGGCTTAGTAAGAAAAACATAATGGTGTCTTTTATTTTGGATGTGTGATGGTCGGGAAATAATCCTCATTCGTTATGCCCAGCTTTACGTCATAGAAATTATCTGCTGGTGTTTGCTGTATTACCCAAACTATGAAAATTTCGCCATCACATTTAATTGAATAAGTTACGATTGGCCTATTAAAGTTTATTCAAACTTAGCGCATGAGTTTATTATATCGGTCTCTTCAAAAAATTATAATACAGTTTTTCTCTAAAATGTACAGGGGAGCCAATATTTAGCCACTTCAAAATTTATATGGGATTTCCTATGATCAACTAAGCCATGCATCACCCAGTATATTAACACACATTGGGGAGAGGTTCAGACCCTGAGTGCTCCCCTAGCCATGTACCTTCTGATACATCAATAAAAAGATATCGGATGTAGAAAGTAATAAGCCTAAAAAATTAAAACATAACAAGGCAGACAAAGCAAGAGCATAATAATTGTTTAAATAATCAGTGCAATGCCCAAGACATCAGTACTTGTGCCCTATATTTTCCGCTTGGTAGCTATACACCAAAATTATTTAAAAGAATACTGTTAGGCCCGCTAAAACAATAAGTGCGAACGTATCTTGACAATTTTCAGACTAAGTAGGTCGACAGGAAACGGAATGCTAAATTGTGTTCGTTACAATTCAGCAGTAAAACAACTTAAATTCGCAATAAAACTGTTATTTAGCAACATTGATTAATTATTGTCAAGACCATCAAAAGAGGTCCATTTATCAAAAAGACTTGCTAAAATGATGTACAGGGTACAGGGCAATCCAACATAATTTCCCAACCCCTTAACTTTTGTATTTTTCATGCTAGGTAAAAATGAAAAATATTGGCATGTGGCGCATTTGAAATACTTTCTGAATAGGTGTCCAAAAATTCCCTTAGTCTTTCTTAATGCTCGTTGATAATCCAAATCAACAAGTATAAAATCATGCCAAAATCGTCAATTAATATAGGGATAAAATTCTATTTTCTATGCAATTTGTATAGGAAGACGTTTTCTTCCCACTTCTAACAGTAAAACATTATTACTACAGGACCAAAAATGTTTGGGATATATCTCGGTTGAATTTTTTTTGGCAAACCATATTCTCCCAAACATCCATTGTTATTTAAAACCTCACATTGTCATTATTTTTACCAATAATTTAATACAATAAAACGTCATAATTATCTTGGAAATCATAAACACGAAATTTAAAAATATCTTACCGGCTTACAGTGATACAGAACGGTGTGAACCCTGGACAAAATAAAAGGGTAACTACGATCTTTCTTTGTAAAATACAGATTTCAGTAAGATTTCCACGCAATAATTATTGAGTTGGGATAATATACAAGGTCGTCTGAAAGTTATAATAACTTATAACATAAATAATAAAACAGTGGATCCAAAATTAAATATCTAATAATTACTTTGAGCATTTAGCGAAAACAAGCTAAATAGAAGAGTTTTACAATACTAATTAGGCTACCGTCTAAAAGGATGACTGAGCCATACAGAATGAATTGTTTAGTCGTTGTCTGCACTTTAATGTGCGAGTGGCGCTATTTTAAGTTTCAATTATTGTGTTATAAACTGTGAAGCTTTAATAACAACTGAAATCCCTTTTTTTTTATGTAAATATTTATTTATCCATTACGTATTACACTATTACATTCAGTACACTACATGGTATTAATACTACCAATTATGAGGTAAGTAGTAAAAAAGAATTTAAATCCTATGTGTGCCCTATGGACTAAAGCCTGATCTGACACCACGTCAATACTTAATACTTATGTAAAATCCATCATTCTAAACTTATTATTTCATAGTAACTCATTTTTACAATTCTTACAATTTTTACAATTCATAGAAACGTAACAGCATTTTTAATTATTCATGATCCATATATTAAGGTCCCTTTTTATGTGCTGAAATTGTTTTCTTTTAAAATGCTCTGGTGGTAAGTTCAAAATTTTAGGAGCCACATAAGAAATAAATCTTTGTGCAGCATTAAGTGTATAATCGGCACAGTTAAGTTACGATTTGCATTTGCTCTCGTTAAGATATCATGACTAATGTAATTGTGAAAAATATTTGTAGTAAGCGAAAATCTAAGCACATTTTTTAGATATATTTGGATAATTGTGAAGACACCAGACTGTTGAAATAAAAGTTCAGAGGAAAAACATCTTGATTCAAACCGAATTATTTTTAAAATAGATTTTTGGGCAAGATATTCTTATGAGCAGAGCCCCAACATAACTGAGACAAGATTCAGCTAAGGATTTATAGACATTAATTATAACTGCTCTGTTTATAATGTAATTTATATACAAGCTTTTTTCTAATTAATTTTTTACATATTCTGCGTGAGCAGACCATTTCAAAAACTGATCGAAATAAATACCTAAATATTTTGTACATTCTACTGATCTAACTATATCATTACATAAACATTTCTCAGAGAAGTCACAATTATTTGAGTGAACTATATGATTTTCTTTTTATTAGGCAACCCAAACTTGTTCATTGCAAGGCACATAAAATTTGTTTTGTTCACATTAAGAGTTAATCGATTATAATCCATCCAAATTCTTACAGGTTGCAGCTCTTTCTGCTCTCTTAAAAACATTGTGCCATGTTAACACCTTAATCAGAAGAACCGTGTCGTCGTTCTTACATTAGGTATTGCATTGGCCAGACTGAGGAAACTAAATTTAGTTGAACTACACACAACATCAAAATTCTTGGACCCCACCGGTATTTTGTAATTTAGTTTCTTTTCAAATAAAATAGTGAATGTTTTTTAAAGTATGTTTATTTCTGAAGTATTTTTCACAATAACAATATTTTTAAAAAATTTAAAGAATTATTGAAACAGCATAACAAAAAATATTGCAATTTTTAAGTAAATTCATTACAACGAAAATTGACAAAACATTTTTTTATCCAAAATTAACATCAATTATTAGTCAGTATGACCTCCTCTGTTTCTGAGTAGCATATTGACACGAATATGCATTGAAACAATCAAGCGGTTGATCGTTTCTTGAGGAACATTGTTCCATTCCTCTACTGCCGCTGCAACTAACTCTTCCGCATTTTGGGGTGAGTTAATGCGATTGTGAACTATGTGAACTGCTCTAGAGACAAAATCCCACATGTTTTCAATCGGATTCATATCCGGCGAGTTAGCCGGCCAATCTAGTCGGGTAATATGTCCTTGTTCAAGTACCTCATGAACCGTTCTTGCGCGATGTGGCCGGGCGTTGTCGTCCATGAAGATAAAATTCTCGCCCAAATCGTTGCGTAATGGATAAATAATGGGCCTGATGACACTTTCAATATAAACTCGACTTGTCATATTCTGAGGTATAGGAATTAATGGAGTTCGGCGATTGAACATGATTCCTCCCCAAAACATTACTGTCCCTCCTTTATAGGGAACAACCTCTCTAGGAAAATTTAGTCTCTGTAGACGACCTGGCTCTCGCCAGACCCTTTGCCTATTGTCATCAGTCTGCAGTCCAATTCTGGTTCCATCTGTGAATATGACCCATCGCCACTGCCGCAAAAGCCATTCGCTATGCTCTCGCGCCCAATGTAAGCGGGCAGCTCGGTGTCGTGGAAGTAGAGTAGGTACCCTTAAAGGCCTTCTTGCACAAAGATTTGCACGATGAAGTATTCTTCTAACTGTAGAGGTCGATATAACACGGCGATACGTACGTTGAAAGTGACTTCTAAGGGCTGGAGCTGAAGCATTTCGATGTCTACGTGCATATTGAACCAAATACCGATCCTCCCTTTCATGTGTTATTCGAGGCCGCCCACTACGTGGTCTTCTTTCCACTGTCCCAAATTCTTGGTATCTTTGAACTATTCGCACAATTGACGATCTTGGAATGTTTAACATCCTGTGTATATGATGATTGGAATGTCCAGCATCATGCAGAGCAATAATTCTCGCCCTATCAAAATCAGAAATTTCACGTCCTGGCATTATTTCGAAAGAAAATTATGAAATTTACTTTGCTAAATATTCAATAAAACTGACCAATGTTTTTTAAAATTTATAACAAATCAACAATATTTTATCTGTCAATATTTATGATCTTGTTTATTCACCAAAAACTTAAACTTTTTTGCCTAGCAACAAAAACGCAATAAACATAAAGCAAATAGATTATATACAGGGGGTCCAAGACTTTTGATGTTGTGTGTATATGACTTAAACAGTTGAAGAATTTTACCCCTTATCCTATTAATTCCAATTTGTTTAGTAATATGTGATAATCAACCGTATCAAAAGCTTTAGATAAGTGTAGGAAAATGGTCAAATTAAAAATAAATATACAGTGTGTTAATTAAACATACGGAAAAAATTGAAGGGGTTATTCCCTGGACTATTCCAAGAATATTTTGTCCTTTGTTGATTTTTGAGAAGTCCCTTTGTTTCAAAGATACAGGACGAGAAAGTTATTCAACAAAACCAATTTTGAACTCTTTCAAATTATTAATGTAGTCGAAATAAGAGTATGGCGTATTACACTGGGCTTACTACTTATAATTTTTTTAAAAATGCGTTATTATCTTTTAAGCAAATCAAATTGAACCTTTGAAAATGTGAACAAAACGGTACAATTTTTTTTTAACGGATGTGCATGTCTACAAACAGACCTTTGTACGTGCATTGGCTTTCCAAATTGTTATTGTATCTCACTGTGCGAGTGGGAGCAACGGAAAAACCAGGCGGGGATATTTTTCGTTCTACAGCCAACTTATTTTAAGACTCTTTCGATCAGTCCCCGCGAGTGAAAAGTGATATTTTTATTTTTTTTTCAGTGTGGAAAAAGTAGGTAAGAAAATGTCTAAAATAAAACAAAATAGTTTAAAACAAAAGAAAAAGCGTTGTCGCAGGTTCTTTAATTGTCTTTTTCCGCTAAAAATAGAGGAATTTAAATAGATTTGATCTTTGCGCAGCTCCACATATTTTGTATTGGTGGCCATTAAATCCGGTAGCCAACGCGGCGATGATTTTTGAGAAAAATCGATGTGTATTAATTTTGTTACTAGGGGGGATAAGTGCGGGTTTTTGTAATATAATAACGCGATTTTTGGAAATTGGGGAATTTTAGGCAGAGAAATTTGAGCTCAGCAGAGTGCATCAAATAAACGATTTTTTTTTTAACTTGTAACTGAAATAAAAAAAAATTATAAGCACAATTGGATTTATTTTATTTAAATAATTTAAATGTTATGTGATGTGGTGTGGCAAATTTAGTGAACCATGTTCAGCAGAACGGCTTTAAAAATAGATATAGGCCACTAGCCGAAAGGTTATTTTAAATACCGCTTGTCCCGATCTTCTTACTTTTTTCGTGTGTCAAGAAATATAGGTCAACCTGCTTTTTAAAAGATTTGTTAATGCACTAATTGACTTTGGTCAGGACAAGTTAATTATTTATTTTGGTTATGAGGGGCATGACGGCGAATGCCTCAGAAAATTTTTTAGTCTGTCATATATAAATCTATAGTATAGTCCATATCAGCGCAAGGTATTGTCAAAATTCACTAAATCAGGTAAATGAGGCCCATAGCTAACCCCAACGTTTGATTATCCTGCCGTCAAAATAGTTGATTTACGCGAACTTAGTAGGTCCTAGTTAGCCTGGCTATGTAATTTAAGACCAGGTACCTGTTATCGTTACGCCTATGGTTTATTGCGGGTCCATGCCAACCATTAAAAAATAGAATTAAATATACAGGGTTTTTCAGAAGTAAGGTACGTAACTTAAGGGGATGATTCCTTATGATATTCTAAGAGAAAAAGTTTATATGAATATGAATCGGTTTATAATTTTTTTTAAATGTCCTGTTCCCGATTTTATTGAAATTTGGTACCGCTATTCATAATGATAAGGGGCTTAATTAGCCCTAACTAGATTAAATTTATTAAGTCCAGTGGCGTCTCAGAGAGCACGAATGTTATTGACAAAAAATTTAGGGCACTGACTTTTTTTAATTTTCTAAAACCAACCAATAATAGAACTTCTCTGATCCCCGAATTGTTTTCGTATCTTCCTTCGTTTTCGAGAGAAAAAATAAAAACCACTTTATTGCATCTGAGCACCAGCGCGTTCAATCTGGGCTAAAATGAGCTGGGGCGCATGTCGTGCATGAACCACATAATAGTTCTTATTTGTAGAGGTACGTTTTCTAGCAGAACGTCAAGTTCTTCAGATAGAAACTGCGTATAGGAGTTTTCATTCAATTAATAGAGAAAAAAGTATGGTCCAATAAGATAGTGGCCAATGATCTCTGCTCATACATTCATCGAAAATTGTTACTGAATAAGAACCTGGAAGAAATTCTGTCTTAAGGTGACAGTAACCAAGTAGAATTTAGTCTTAAAAAAACCGAGGCAGTTTTTTCTAAGAAAGTTAATGTTGAAGAACCGGATATAGTCATGGCGGGACACTCGATTTTCTTGGCTTCATCAATTCATTTATTGTGCGTTAATTTGGATAGTTATACGTCTTGGCATAGTCACATACCTTAAGATTACTGGATCATGGTCGGTGACCATGAGCTGACAAACAACCTGGAAATCCTTGAAAATCGAAGGTAGGTTGGCGACTTGAGTCTATTTTACAAAATATTTTCATCACCCACAGCGGTGCATGATAGAAATATACGACGAGCCACTGCAGCCCACCTGTACGTGGTTCAGCTTAGTGTCCCTCGAACGACAATGTTAAAAATTCTTTCACCTGGAGAACGTCATCACTGTCTGAGGCCGTGCTCCCCAACGAGTAAATTCTCCAAAAATTCACAAATATGATAAAAAAGTACGCGTTTTCCAGTTTCTTTTCACTTCTATTTTAAATATCAGTTGTCTCTGATAAATAAGAGTAATAATGCTTATGATTGACAATCTTTTTACTCTGGGTCTCTTGCTAGGGGCGTATCTAAGGGGGATGGTGGTAATCAGGAAGATGTGGAGGAGTTAGAAGAATCTTTAAAACTTGTTAACTCAAAGCCCATATCGTTAAGTTAAGTACCTGTGGACTTAATTCTGTTATAATTGATGAACGTGACGATATTTTGGCCGAGAGGAAAGATAAATCAGAACATAATGAAAACTTGCAAGAATAGACTATTTCTTCAAGTTTATAATCGAAATTTGTTAAATGTGCTTGTGCTATGTTTGTATGAAGAAAGGGGGATCTACTGGTACCACATACTTTGGTACTCTGGTACATGCCACTGATGACAGTGATGCGCTGTCTTCTTACTAGGGGCGAAGTTAATTTTACCCAACTTCAATTGTGAAGCCGTTTAAATTCTGCATATATTATTACCTCTAATAGAGGGGAGTTCTATATTAATTTTATTTTTTATAACCTTATTGGTTCTAATGATTATAGGTGTATAGTGACCCGCTATAAAAAAAGCGTATAAAAGTCACAGGTAAACATTTCTTCTGATTGTTCATGTCCTCGATGTCATGACATTGTTGGGCATTTTGATGTACTTATTTGAAGGCTTTCTTACCTTCTTGCTCATTAAAAACGCTCGTTGGGTTCGGTTTATCCTCTTAATTTAACCGACTTTCCAATACGATTTGTTTTTTCAACATTTCTACACGGTACTTAAAGATTGATAAATAGTTATAATTACACAATATAAATCAGTTGAAACTCAATTTTCAGCCAGTTTATTTATCCTGAAATTTTCGAAGGTCGGTTAACTACATTTAGAAGTTATAAATAAAACAATGTATCTAACGGTGAGCGTTAAACTGTGCATACACGCAACCATTTCCAATTTAACGACGGCAACTTCATAAACCTGCATTTTTATTTCATTATGGAGATCCCAACATTGGGTAGTATTTTTAAAGTTACAAGAGAAGAACAGAATTTACCCAATCTAGAAAGAAAAAAATTGTGGCAAATTTTACATAAGTTAAATTTTTCTTGGAAAAAACAGAACCAAAAGTCAATCTTACTGGATAGACGAGATATTGTTTCTTGGCTTCACGTACTTCACTGGATCAAAAAGCGAATGCTGTGCTATTTTCTCTAGTATTTACTGGTGTTAAATAAACTAGTTTTTTTATATGATCCCAGAGGTACCTAAATGTCTAAGGGATTTAGGTCTGGAGACCTTGGTGGCCATAAAGCAAGTCCACCTCGACCTATCTACCAAGAGCCAAAAACGCTTGTTAAGTGTTCACGTACTATACGGTTATAATGGGGTGGAGCACCATCATGCATGCACCACATTGGCATTCTTCTATCAAGTAGCACGTCTTCCAATAAAATAATCAAATTTTGTTGCAAAAATTGTAAATAAATCTCAACATTGAGTCTTCCTTTCAAAACAAATGGACCTATAAGGTTATTTCCGATAATGCCAGCCCACACATTTACCATAAATCTTGGTTGGTATTTGTTTTGAATTATGGCGTGCAGATTTTCATCAGCCCAAAAATGTAAATTGTGTGAGTTTATTATGCCATCTTTTGTAAAAACGGCTTTATCGGTAAACAAAATAAGGTTAGAGAATCTCGCTGAAGTCTTGTTGGATAATCGAGTTTCATGCACAATCAATTTTGTAGTATTGTTTTGTGTCGCGATCTTTCCTATGCTGTTTGAAGGGTTGTCAGCAATATCTTGCAAAATTTGTTCCTCTACGTGAGGGTCTCGTGCTCTCCTGGAAGCTCCCTCACGGCCACGTCGTGGCAAAAATTACCCTGAAAAAAGAATTTCAAAAATTAATAATTAATAATTACTTTTTAATCATTTTTTACCTGTTATCTTTGAAAGGTTTTTTGTCTTGGTCATGTTCGGGCTTCTTCCAGAATAAAGTCTTCTTGCCTTCGAGGAGTTGGACAGCGCTTTACCACAAATTAAATGCATATCAGCATATTCTGCCTAAGAATATTCTTCCATTTTTTAAAATTATTGTTACTTGAAGGCCATTTTGACAAGTTCCGTCAATAGTAATTAATTATATAGGTATCAACAATAACAAGCTGATTTTTATCTGTTTGTGTTTAGCATTAGTAATTTTTTAGTGTTTAGCATAAAAACCATTTATCTCGAAAACCGTCAGTTTTCTCGAAATAAACTTTTTTTGAAGAGGAAAAACCAGAGTTTTAAAAAAATCGGTTTTTAATTCTGTCAAATAACACTGGTCACAATTTTGACATTCATTTTAACACCCTGTAGATAAATATCTAATGTAATTTTAATAGGTACCGAAATGTCGGTACTAGAATTGCAATACAGATGGCATTTGCGTCACACAAACAATTCATGTGAAACGGTAAAATTCGTACTGTGCATCGGCTGCTAATGTACTAATGCTGGAGGCCCTGGTTTCCCGTCACAACAAACACTTAAGAACACTCAGCATCGTACTTTTTATCAGTTGCCAGAACAGAAAAAAAAACTACTAAATTTCCAAAACAATAATTAAAATTGGCTGCATCCCAACTGCCATGATAAAACATATTGAGAATTTTAAAAAGTTTATTGGCTTCAAATATCGTAAAAATGTAAAACATAACTCGTATTTGCCGGCGTTGTCATCAGCTTCTGGCTAATATCCAGCAATTAACCAGACTATTTAAATCGATTGTATGGTATCACCAGAGTGGCCAAAGATTAGGTTTGAATAGGTTAAAATAATCAAAAATCATACTTATAAATAAGACACGTAAATAAATTAAGTTGAAATTGTCTGGCCTATGCCAAGCACGTGCCTTGTTTTTCAAAATTGCATTTTTCTTCATGGTTCACCTCAAAAAGTATTGTTTTTAGTCCACAGGGTCCCTAAAAGGTCTTTACAAAAAAATGCTACCATAAATTCATAAGGCAAAAAGAATGAAATATGTCATGAAAATAATTTAGATCATTAGCAAATGTGGGGGTGTTTATTCCGGTGTACAAAGAGTTGAACTTGGAGTACCTCAGGGTTAGGTACTGAGACCCCTTCTTTTTTCGTTGTTTGTGAATGATCTTCCTTTGAACATTACAACTGCATGGTTTTGTAGCAATGTATGCTGACGATACAACTACATGTGTTAACTATACAGCATGACAGACCCAACCTAGCAGACAGTCTTTATGAATCTGCACAATAGGAGACCAATCCCGCATACTTTTAAAGATAAGCTTGGTATTATCTTTGTCAGAGATACTAAGTTCCTGGAGCACACTTGGAGCCCTGTGTGACCTTCACTAACCATGTCTCGTATGTTTTTGAACTTTAAAAACACGTTAAATGAGTCTGGTGTATTATTCTTTGGCCTGTAGTTATTGCCTAGCACTGTGGTGTCTTGGGATGCTTGTGATCGGATATTTATCAGTCAGAAAAGAATACTGAGACTAATTTTTAACCTTCCTTGGAGGCGTGCAACCTTTAAAAAAATAACTGCACCGAGAAAATTAAACTGTTGAGTCAATCAATAAATGTTTCAACAGTTTTTGCACTTTCAATACAAGCAATGTTTTTTAAGAGTTAAATGAACTATTTAAAAATGTTATATTTTGTTGCTTAAATTAACAGTTAAAAGCTCTCTATTAAAAAATCCGAAGATAATTTCAAGAAACTAAAATCCCGTTTAATTCAAAATGTTTTAAATGTTGATTTGAAATACAAGATTTATTGGCTTAACATTTATTAATTGTTCATTAAATATTTTAGTTGATTGAATCAACATTTTCACAATATTGTAATTGAAACTTTAGGCTTTCGATTTAAGACTCCGAGATCGTTGATTGAAAGTGTTTGGTTGTTTGATTTAAAGTTCTTTAAATGTTGGATTAACAGTTCCAAAGCATTGAGTCGAAAATTTGGTAATTGATTTAAATTAAATAAATAATTTTGTTGTAATAGTATTCTTTTGAAAAAAATCTACTATACCTGCTTCCATATCCGTTTAAATGTTGATAGATCATTTATAGTTCATTTTTTTTAAAGCGCACTATTTCTGCAAGTCTATAGTCCTATTTAGTTGAAACCAATAAGTACATTTCCGTATCAATACTTTACAAATGGTGAACCTTATCAGTGGCGTAACTAGCCCTGGGGGTGGCCTAGGGTGGGCCTGTTATTGTGACTTGTAGTGGTGGCTCGTGTAGGTGCGGGCCGGCGGAGAGTCCGCCGCAGGCGAAATTTTTTTTGGACCACGCCCAAATTTTAACAACTTTGATCAATAATCAACAGTAATATCACAAAACCTCGTTTTTTTATCGGTTAGATTTTTCAGCTGTCACGAAAACTTTTTTTGGAATTTTTCGAGTTGAATTTGGACATGTTTATTCTGATTAGATCCCGAGAGCGAAGCTCGAGGTATTTAATTTTTGAATAAACAAGGCCAAAATTCAACGAGTATTGCCAAAAAAGTTTGAGTGAAAAATGGAAAATTTAACCAATAAAAAAATGATGGTCGAGTGATATTTGGCAAGATCGGAGAGAATCGGATCGGGTCGATCGGGATCGCCGCGCATGTACGTTCATTGTTATGTGAAAATTGATGCTATATTTGCGAGGCGAGTAGCGAGCTTACAAAGTCAGCCTTTATCTGGGGGGGGGGGGGGGGGCTAGCGACGTCTGGGGGGGGGGCCCGGCCCCCCTAGGCCCCCCTGTAGTTACGCGCCTGAACCTTATTTAATTCTAACGGCTTAGAACATGGTATAATAAAAACACTTAAGTACAAAAGTAAAAAACAACAAATTATTAGTACTATAAATATTGTATTATAAACAGTTTACATAAACTGATACATTATTTTTAGTTATAAATATTCCTTGAGACTTCATTATTGGTGAATAATTTAGTAATTTATTATAATTTTATCCTTTGGAATCAGACCTTAGAGGATTTTGTGGTCGACAATCTGCAGTAAGGCTTCTTCATCTGTCATGCTCTACTTTGAAAAAATATCAACTTAGCATGCCATTGGCAATTTCATCAGTACATATAGGTACATACATTACGCATAATTGATATTTAGAAAAACCTACATTAGTATAAGTAGGTTCGTCTATGGTATCACATAAGCATCAGCATAACTGATAGGATAAACCCATATAAATTAACAGGAACCCTTCTAATTCTTACGTATTTTGCAACAAATATTAGGTATAGCGTTAGGTAAAGTTACGTTAGAATAATAATTTAAACCTTGATTTTTACGAGTTTTTGATGATTTTAAGAAAATTAATTAATGGTAAATAAGTTAACAACTAAAATGTCTTACCTTATAATTGTATCTAATAATTAATACCAACACTTCCAGCTTTAAAATTCCAAACTTTACTAGAATGCCACGGCGTCGTCTGTACACACATCATACGTCGACAAGGGACAGAAGACAAGTTCGAAACAAGATGGGCGGCATTAGTCCAGTAGTGCCAGCGGTAGAAGTAACAGTCTGAACTGTTGAATTAAACAATTAACATTTTGAGATAATGTTGCTATTATTTCACTCGACATCTTCGCTAGCATCAACTCAACAAGTTATATGATATTTACTTTAATCGAAAAGTAATCATTGAATCAAAAATTTAATTCTTGTTCCAACAGTTAAAGTTTAACAAATTTAAATTACCCCAATGGTTTTTTAATTGAAACAAACACCTCATCATTGACACTTGACTTTTGAATCAACCAATTTAATTTTCTCAGTGTGACGTTACTATATTGTTAAGCATGTCAAAGACATTCAACTGTTTTCAGCACTTCACTCGTTTCCACCATGTCAAGTGGCAGAGCCATCCTGAGTCGCCCGCGCACGCGCATTTACGATTCCAACTACAATATCGGCGAGAGCTACTATAAAGGAACTTTGGACCGTCTCGATCGCAAGTACTCCGGACGTCCTCTTTCTCCTCCACGTCATCAGGCGACTACAGCCGCTCAAATAGCTGACCGTCATGCAAGGTACACTCGATTATAAGTCAAAATTTGAATATTTACATATGATTTGAATTTTTTAAAGCCAATACATTCGATCTATCAAAATAAAGGTATTCTTACATTTTTTGATGTTGTTAACTTCTAAGTGCACCCGATTACTAAATTGATTAATTATTTGTATCTAGACTTTTTGCCGATGAAGATTTGGACGAGTCCAGACGCAGATCCAGTCAAAGAATCAGAGAAAATAATGTATTTGACTCAAAAGGTGCCAGATTCAGAAGGGGAAGCGATTTCTTCGAAGAGGATGGTATAAACGATGAGGTAAATGCCTTGGTTTTAGTGGTGATATACAAGAACATAATACTCTACCACCAAACAAAAAATGTTCTTAGCTTAAACATCAATTTTAGACTGCCTCAGCTTTACAAAGAATTAGGGCTTCAAGGAAAGTAGCATTTATTGACGACACTGATTTGGAATCTACGTCCAACAACCTTAGAACCCAGAGATTATTGGACAGATCAGAAAAGATCTTGGATAGCGTTGGACTTAACGAAAGTTCCGGAAGCAAAAGGGTATTGGAAAATGAATCTTCTTATCAGAAGCGAGCACTAAAGGTTTGTACAGCATTTGAAACTAGCTAGATCCAATCGAGTTCCCCCTGTGGGGCGCATTCAAAAATTCAAGATTTAAATAGAATAAAGATTGTTTATTTCACAAGAAATTACTAAAACAAATGTAAAACTTTTTGGCCATACTTCTGTGGACTATGATTTGGAGACAATGGGGGTTTTAGTCAAGTGTCATTTCAATGCCTGGTGTATTGTTAATTATTTGGTGGAATTTTCGCGTTATCCTAAAACTAAATATTTTATATAGTCAAGGTTTTTACATTTCAAAAATATTTTTAATTTATTAAAATTAAATACCTATTCTGTTTTTTGCTTTAAAGTTTGGGTAATCGTGCAATCGAATATATAATTATTAAAAAAAAATACGCGTCTACCATTATTTATTTCATTATTACTTTAGGCAATATAATTAATTTAAAAATAACTAGATGAAGATTTTTATTTTCGTTCGCAACGTATGTTTTCCTTTATAAGAGCGAGTTTTGTTTTATGTTACTATTCATGCCCTTTATTGTAATGTTTCTTTAGGCAAGATATCGTTTTTGTGGAAAATATCGAATAAACAATAGATCCCAGCTAGGTACCTACAAGAAATACATCACTTTACCTGCACTAACCCGAAATAATAAAAACGTAATATTAAATCTTAATTTTTTTATTTCCATAAACCCAATAAATGATAATCATTGCGTAGTATAAAATAATTATATACAGAAACAAATGCCTTAGAATCGTTTATTATAAAAGAAAAATTAAGTCAATTTTAAGAAAGTGTTAAAAACTTCCAGGGATATCACTTGAAGTTATTGACAACACTCTGTAAAAAGTTAATAAAAAATCAGCTATTAATTATGTTTCCATTCTTAATAGTAACTTAGCCCAATTCAACCCTAATTAGAGACGCCTGGTACACTACAGCGTTAAGATGTATTAAGTAACATCGCTCTATAAATAGTGTAAGACAACAAAACATAGTGTTATATTTTTACATGACTTTCTTATACGCCCTGTAAGAATTCAACATAGTATTGAGTCAAAAAGATTAAAGAAATCGATAAAAAACCTACCCAACAAAAAAATCTTCATCACACAACTTCTTATGTAGCAAATCTTATTTGAAGCAATCCTGAATTTTAAAAACAATTTAATAATAACCAGAAAAACACGAATAGTAGGCATTTGTATATAAATAGCTACATTAAAAAAAAAAAAAATAAAAAATTTCAAAATTCAAAATATAGACTTTACGTCTTTTGAGGAGCTCTATCCGATAACGTACTCAAACTGTAACAAAGACCAATATCCTCAGACTAAGAGCAATGCTCTTAATACTCAGATGCTTTTCTTTAAATTTAGGTCACTTATGACTCAGATGCAGATAACCTCACAAAATGGTCCGCTTTGGGTCAAGAGAACGGTGAATCAGCCAATGCCAGTTCAGCAGTTCTTCGTGCCCGCAAATCGCGTGCCAGAATAGATGACATTGATGATGAAATGGCGGCCATGCAAGAAAAGCAGGCCGTTAGGTAAAAGCAAGAAAACAGCTCGTTGGTTTTCAATTATAATTCTTCTTACTTGCAGAGAACGCAGAGTCGCCAGATTAAAGCAGTTGGTTGCCGAATGTGACTCAGAAACAGTAGATGACAACGGTGTCGCCACCTTGGCTATAACGGAAAAGAAGGAAAGGAGGAGCCAAAGATTTTAAGGATATTGCGATTTAGGGTTGGGGTAGTTGGAGGATCGTTCGATGCTTTACACGAAGTTAAATTGTACCCTGTTCTCAACAATTTTTAAACTAATGCGTTTTAAGGGGCGTTTTGTTTTTGGCCCATTTTTGTTAATATTAGTTCTTCCTATTTTAAGATCAGAGTTTTTTTTGGACTAGCCAAAATTCTGAAACAAATGCCGATTTTTCCTTTCCTTTAATTTAATTGGTTGAGCTGAATAATTTCCCAAATACCTACATGTATAATATATCTGGGAGCTTGGTGCGCCTGGACTAATATGGAGGATTCCAACTTTTTTGATAGTTACTAAACAATACAACAATACACCATAAATGTAAGAGGCGCGGATATATGGATGAAGGTCAATTTAAAAAAAAATTATTGTCTTAATTGATCTGCATAAATACTGCCAATTAACTTATAATGATTTATTTTTTGCTGTTTAGTGTAAATATTTTTCGGACTCGTAAATTAAATATATTATTACAATGTTTCTCAACCTATTGTAGAGCACTTCTATTTTTTTCTGAGAGATCCTTTAGCACCAAAATATCAGATATTTAATGTTTGACAAGAACAACAACATCATGCTACTTTTATAGCTTCCAAAGAATTATAATAATATCAAAAACAACTGTAAGAAGAAAATAATATACAGGGTGTTACTTAATGATAGGCCGTCATTCTAAGGGTGCATCCCTGAACCAAGTTCAAGTAGAAAAGTTCATATAAACATGTGCCCTAAAAAGTCTGGTTTTCAAGATACAGGGTGTCAAAATTTAAAAAAAAAAAAACGTTTTTTTATTAATATCTCAAAGATTCTTTTGCCGATTTTGATGAAATTTGGCAGAGTTGTTCGTTGCGATAAGACGCTAAGTAAGCACTGACTAGATGATAATTATGAGTTTCAGTGTCGTCCCGGGGGGCAGTCCACAAATAATATTGAAAAAAAAAATGTACGCCAGTGACTTGTTTAAACAGTTAATATTGTTTTCGGGTTAAGCAGCCAAAAATACAACTTTTGTGTGTCTTGACATTTTTTATCTTATCTAATCTTACTTCGTTTTCGAGAAAAAAAAATTTTCGACATGCAATGAAGTGGCTTTTAGTCTTTTTCTCGAAAACGAGGTAAGATACGAAAATAGATCAAGAGACAAAAAAGTTGTATTTTTAGCTGCCTTACTTAAAAATAATATAAAATTTTAAAACAAGTCAGTGGCGTACATTGTTTTTGTCCATATTATTCGTGAGACTGCCCTCCGGGACGCCACTGGAACTCATGTATTAATCACTAAGAAAAACACCTACATTAGTCATTATTTATTTTTTATTGACCTCTTGACCCAGGTTGAGAAACACTGTAATACTAGATACAACTCTCTGCATTTCATATTTGTACTTTTTATTCTGTTTAAACTCTTCTTTACATGTTTTTAGTCAAACGAATCGTTTAATACTAACTCATTTAATTTCTATTTATAACTTAATCTAAATTTAAATTTTGACATTAGCAGATGTCTAATATTACTTTGTATCAACTGACTTACCATGGTAGGTCACCTGGTCACCATACCAAAGTTTACAGAATAGAATATAAGTTGCAGTACTTTTGCGTCAGCACTATGATATAATACGGGGGACTTAGAAACGTAGAGAATATTTGTCTACCTGCCGTTATCCAAAAGTGCAATACGTACGGACAGTTATTGTATTAACAAACACTATTGAACTAGTAGGGTATAAGTACGCAATTAAAGGTTTACATGTTTTAATCACAAAGCTGGCCAGTTGGTTTAAACCAGTGCCAATAAACTCAGATACACACACACACATGTTTTAATCGTTACACAGTATTACAATAGGTCAGAGATTAATAATAATAGTTAACTCAAAAATGGCATGGCTTCGAACAACACAAGAGGAAATGGTATTTGCTGCCAGTATACCGGTCAGGCGGGGGTGAGAGGCAGGTCGTTTCGATAATTACAATGACGCAACTTATATGATATTCTGTAAACTCTGACCATACCATTGAATTTATCGGCAAACTCTATAACGTCATTATTTCTACCAATTGTATTTTACCTTTATACTATATTTATTTGTAAATACCTCTTTAAATATTGTATTATACTATTCCAAATAAAATTGATAAAAATACCACTGATTGTTGTCCAGTCATTCATTTTTATAATAAAGTTAAAAAATAAAGTTTCCTTTGAGCCAAGACATTTCTTGAATTTTTAGAACATACATTGGGCGATGCCTATAGTCGCCATTGCTTTCTACCCTTTTCGTGTGACAATACCATTTCAACGTGCCTCTACGACTACTATTAACGATTTGGTGGTGATATTGTTGTCCTCGACACCATAACAGAAGAGCTGTAATCATCAATCAAGGCAAATCTTTGGTTCACGCGCTAATCTGCAACGTTATTGTTTACGGTGTAAGTGCATAGTTAACCCATAAATCCGTAATCTCACCATTGATTATTATAAGCTTAAAGATCAGTTATATTATGGCATAGAGGGACTTCGTTCTCTCTATACGATTATATTAATAGCAATAATTAAAATATAAAAACGAAAAAATTAAATTAAAAAGTGATGCGGCATGAAATTCAACTGTAGATTATACCGTAATATGCATATCGCGTGCAATGCCTAATGAAAATATTAATTCAATTAATACTAAACAATTATAAGTGTAATGATGGCCATTGAACGATACTTAACAACACGGAGTTTGTGCTCTGTTACTGATACGATTCGAATTAATTGACGGACAACGGGATTGGTCTTGAAAAATTAACAATAATGCCTTCTCGGCCGATATGAATAATTACGAGGCTCTGTTTGAGAACTAATTAAAGATGTATTTGTAAGTATGTATTTACAAGTTAAGGCACTTTATCCAAATTTATTTTTTGAGGGGTGTCCACAAATTTCCTCAGCTACGTCATATACAGCACATCGCATAAATATATATTTTCTTAAATGGGACAAAACCTTAAACTGAAAAGAAAGTACTCTTGATCGTCATCGATAAAATGAACTGTTGACGAAAATTGATGATGTTTTTTCGAAAACGAAACGTCGTACAGAAAATCTGTAAAGGCTATCTTGTTCAGCTTAAAAAGTGACAATCAAAAAGTATTTTTAATTTTTTTATATCGGTTAAAATAGTGTAGAAAATAAATAAAAAATAATACAGCAAGAAAATATTTTTAAATAAATAAATATCGAAATTGGTTAAAGATAGTTTACTTTTGGTAACACCACGTGAAAGTTATTTGAATTGTGCAACTTTTTCCTAATTTAACCAACATTGTAATTCCTTCCGTTTCTAAGATTCCAATGCTATCCCTTTCTAATCTTGGACACTCTGTATATAAAGATGTTTAACTTCACCATTTTCTTTAATGCATTTTAAATAACATAAATTTTATTAGCGAGAACCAACATGGGTTTGAAAAGAAAAATAATACGGAAATAGCAGTTATAGAATTTATTTATAACGAACTGGATAAGAAAAGAATCATTAGTTGCTTATTTTTAGATTCTCGTAAAGCCTTTGATGTAGTGAGCCATAATATTCTTCTTGAAAAACTGAATATTATAGGTGTAAAAGAAAATTGTTTGAAATTACTTCAAAATTATTTACAACAGAGATAACAAACGCAAATTAACGGTATTTAAAGTAGTAGAAATTTAATAAAATATGGGGTTCCTCAAGGGTCAGTCTTGGGACCACTGCTATTTTTAATTTATATAAATGACATTATTCATTTAAATTTAGTTGGTAAAATTTTATTATATGCTGATGATATTGGTATTTTTTATAATGGAAATGAAATTGACAATATTGAATCTATAAAAAATGATATTAAAATAATTGAAAAATGGTTTAATTATAACGATTTCTTTTTAAATGAGGATAAATGTTTCTATTTAAAGATAGGAAGACTGGAAAATAATAATTTACCAGATATTGAAATAAATAACTCTTTAATTTAAATTAAATTAAAAAATTAAAATACTTAAAAATTTTAAGAATTTAGGATTAATTCTTGATAGTGATTTAAATTTTAATAAACATATTAATCATATCATATGTAAATTAAATAGGTATTGTAGCATGTTTAGAAGAATTTCCTAATATTTAAATACGCATACAAAAAAATCACTTACATAGCAATTTAACTTATTCAGCAACTATAGGGGGAGAAACTAAAAAATATAATTCAGAGAAATTGCAAAGATGTCAAAATAAAATTATTAGAGTATTAAATAATTATCCATGATACAAACACCGAAGTCATTTATAATGAAACAAAATACTTCAATATAAATGACATAATTTTTCACCAAAAAATATATATAATACACAAAATATAATAAACAAATTTATTTTGACAAACATCAGCTTTATTAAAACACAGATATACACAATTATTATAATCGTTCTAAAAATCATTTTTTTTTTAATTCAGCACAACAAGGAGTAAAAGTGCTATAACTCATAATGGATTAATTGAATATAACAAAATTCCTCAAAGTTTAAAGGCAATAAAAAATAAAGTAACATTTAACAAACATCTAAAAGCATATATTATATTGAAAAAAAAAATAATAATAATGAATAAAAATGAAAATAAATAGGGATTATATATTTTTTTAAGGAATCCATTAGGTATAAAATCTTTTTATTTTCATAGGATTCTAAAAATAAAAATCTTTTACCATTTTACCATAAAAGAAGTAATAAGTATAATACACTTTCGGAATGGGAATTTACAAAGGGTTCAAAAAAATATACCTTTATAACGTGTTCCAATTAAAAAAATGCAAGTTGACTTTATTCCAACTTTGTGGTCAGTAGGTATTCTATAATACTGTATTTGAATTTTAGCAATATTTAAATTGAGCACCCTGTAGATTGAAGAAATAATATTTTAAATCGTATCGTATCTACTATCTATAAATTCTAAAGTTTAATGAATTAAGTAAATTTAAATAGACTAATCACGTACAAAATAAATTGCTGTAAAATCAAAAGTAACTAAAAATATAATGTCAATTTCTGTCAGTCCTAATTAACAAATAATTATTTACGTATAACTGTATAAATATAATTTATGTGTGGCAAATTGTATTATATCTTTAAGTCAGCCTTTGATATTAATAAATTATTTGTCTAATTTTGCAGCAAATAAAAGACACCATCCATCAAACAATTTTTCCATTAATGATTTATGAAGTTCTCAGGAAATTTAAATATATTCTTCATTAAAATAAATATGCGTACCCACTATAATTATTACACTTATATTTTAATATAAAATACATCGCCTATAACAGTACCGCATTGTTAAATTTATACCTAGATACTTACAAAGAAGATGGCTATAATGTGGTCTATAATTCATTTACTATAACGATATTTATTTTCTTACTTTATAAAATATAGTTACGAATACATTTCTATCTAATGATCAAGACAGTACAAGTTTTATTTCATAAATATTGTATACGGGGGCGTAGCCAATCTCGACACCAAATACCTGCCATTTTTAATCCTATAGCCGATCTCGACACCAAACGTTAAGGTTTTAGGTAAACTAATAGCCTTTCTCGACACACACAAGTAAGATGAATTTTAGTGAGCTTGGGTAATGTCCATTTCAGCCCACAACGAAAAACTAATTAAAATTAGAGCAGCATGGAACTCCGCAGATGCATTCCGCAGAATCCTTACGCAGGTATAAGGTTTTATAGACTTATATTGGTTAAACAGCGCTAACACGGCATCTAATCCACCTTTTTGGTTCCAATTCGTCTTTTTCAAGTTCACCGGGGAATATTATTATTAATTGTTTGCCCCTTTTATAGACTTATATTGGTTAAACAGCGCTAACACGACATCTAATCCACCTTTTTGGTTCAATTCGCCTTTTTTAAGTTCACCGGCCAATTATTTACCAGCCCTTTTTTACTTTTGTTTATTAGAATATCGATTTTAATATTCATGGTGTCGAGAAAGCCTATCGGCTTAAAGGGCCCTTTCTACAGAGTTAGGTACAAGACAAATTTGTTGTCGAGAAGTGACCCGCCGGTATACGGAATCACAAAAAAAGTCAATAAAATTCAATTTACTGTTGGTCTTGGGTTTAAAAATGTTGTCAAAAAAGCTTATCCCGGTACCGAATGGCAGGAGCTATTTATGTTAAATATTGAATATTTAAGTGCGAATATCTTTTCCGCTAAGTAAACTAGGCGAACATTAAAGAGTGATGTATAGAAAATCAAGCAATTTACATAGTAAACTAGATTTAAATCGCGATGATGGATCATTATAAATGTGTGTTATTAGGTGTGACATTTTGATAGAGTTGTGATAAATACTTCAGAAAACTCACTATAGTTACTTTATAGATGTATGTATATAGATCCTTAAAAGGAATAGATACACTTTTTAGCAAGAGGTAACTTCTTAGTGAAGATTTAAATAACTGTTACACTATAAATTTGAAAAATTTACTACTATCATTTAATCTTAAAATGTATGTTAATTTACCAACAAGATTTTCTCAATATTCATCTTCTATAATTGACTATGTTTGTTCTAATAAAAATAATGTTAAATGTGAAGTAATAAATAATTTTTTATCAGACCATGAAGCCATATTATGTGAATTTAACGGCGAGGGAAAATAGAGAAAAATAAACATGTGGGACGTATTTACAGTAAAAATAATTTCAACAAATTTAATAATGCTATAAAAAATTATTCATAGGATAGTATTTTTCTTCATAAAGGGCCTTTAAGTAATTTTCATGCCACAATTTTAGACACATTTACTAAAGCTTTTCCAATTACAATTATAAAAAATAAAAAGAATAGAAAATGTTGGATTTCAAAGGGTATAAAAATAAGGTCTAAGAATTTACGTTCACTTCACTATATTAAAAAAAATTTTCCATCAAACAATTCATTCATTTCATATTTTAATATTTATAAAAACATTTATAGAAAACTAATTAAAAAAAACAAGGAAAATTATTTTGAAAATCGTATTAGTAAATCATTAAATCCATGAAAAGAATGTTGGAAAATTATTAATGATTTAAGAGGGAAAAACAACATAATACCTATAAATACTTCATTATATTCTGACGAGCTGAACCATTTTTACTGTTTGATTGCTTTAAATCTTTCTGAAAATATTCATCCATGCATTGATCCACTTTTGAACATGAAGAATTTTAAAATTAAGGATACATTATTCTTTAGTCCAACCGATGTTCAAGAAATAAAATTAATCATTTTGGAGATAAAAAATAAATATTCTGCTGGATGGGATAATTTATCAATAAAAATTTTTTTACAACTATCTATTCCTGCTTTAGAAGCTTTAGCGAAGGCAATAAATGTTTTTTTTTGAAAACGGAATATTTCCACAATGCCTTAAATCAGCTATTGTTATTCCAATTTGTAAAGGAGGTGATTGTTAATGTGCTTCTAATTTTCGACCAATTTCTTTACTTCCAACACTTTCTAAAATTATTGAAAAACTTGTTAAAAATAAAATAAATATTTTAAATACAAACCAATTTGCATTTCAAAAAAATGAAAATACCAGTGATGCTATTCTTTCATTTCTTGAACATCTTTCTTTTAAATTAAATGAAGGAGATTTTACTGCAGCAATATTTTGTGATATTTCTAAAGCTTTTGATTGTGTTAACCATGATATATTATTAAAGAAGCTTGAGCTCTATGGCTTTAGAGGTATATCATTTAAATGGTTTAAATCATATTTCTCTGAAAGATCTCAAGTAGTATTGTTAAATGATAAGAAATCAAAAAGTAATAAAATTGATTGTGGAGTACCTCACTCAAGGTTCAGTTCTCGGTCCATTACTATTTTTATTATATATAAATGACCTTGTGATTACTCAAAATCTTTCTTTTAATGAACATATCAAAAAGTTATGTAGAAAATTAGCTACAGGATGTTATGCTCTGAGAGTACTTTCTCATGAAATGAATAAGGCGGTTCTTCGGAATGATATGGAATATGTTTCTGGGGAAATTCAAGCCAATATCTTCTAGATTCAATTTTTATTTTACAAAAAAGAGCTACCAGATATTTGTGCAAAGCTAGATCTAGAGATTCTTGTAAAACTCTATTTATCTCACAAAAAATTTTAACACTAACTTCAATTTTTATATTGGAAACAGTTTGTTTGATTCATAAAAAGCATAGAAATAGTATTAATTCACATACTTATAACACAAGACAAACCTTTAATATATGTTTACCTATTCCTTCTTCAAGTCTTCTAAAAAAATCCATAATTTATGACTCCGAAAAAAATTTTAATTATCTTCCAGATTTTATTAAGAAAATGTCAAATTTAAAAAAAAATGTTAAAAATTTATTATTGGAAAAAGCTTATTATACTCTAGATGAATATTTTGGTGATACTCTGTCATAATTATTTGCATTTTTTTTAATTCCGATATTTTAAGTTTTACTATATTATTATATTTTATTGTTAATTTAATTTTAAAAAAGGCTTTGTCGATAAAAATAATACTTTATGACAATAAAGCATATTTCGATTTGATTTGATTTGATAATTTGTAGTAAATATACATTCTTTAATTATTTTTATTTTTCATTACAAAAAAATGCCAAATATAATAAATCATTTCTTTTCAATAAATGACAGTAATTCCTGCATCTTTTAAAATCTGCAGCTCGTAGGGGAAGTATGCCTGAGATGGCATACATTTTTTAATAGGGCCACACTTTTTTTATAAATGACATTTAAAGACTTCCAGCTGGAGAAAATGATAAATTACAACTAAGACGAAAGGCATAAAATATTACATATAGCATTTATTAATTAGGAAAACTAAAAAAAATAATTAAAAAAACTGTTACATGTGCCATCTCACCCAGATACATATGGATAAGATGGCATACTAAAATAAACATTAGAACTACGGTCTACAAATATCGCAAATGTATTGTTTTTGCTTCTTATCTATACCAGCGCAATCGGCATGGGACCATTTTGCACAAAGCTGACATTTGATCCATTTTTCTTTGAAACGAGATCTTGAGTATAGGTCATTACAGTAGATACAAGCTGCATCATCTTCATCGTCGTCATCAAATATCTCCGACGCATCCGAACATTCGCTGTTCGTTTTCTCTTCAATAAATACTTTTCGCTTTATTTTTCTAGCAGATTTTTTTAGTTCTTTAGCTTTGTTTTCAACAATAATCTGTTTAGCGGCTTCTATCTCAGGTGTAGAGTTAAGAATTCCATATTTCCCTGGTTTTCTGTTAGTTTTGCGCTTAATCTGACTAGCGACTGGAAGAGGTGATATTTCGGCTACTGTAATGGAACTTGATGAGCCTGGTATTTCTACAGTTGGTGAGTTAGAAATACCTTTGGAACACGACGGGGTTTCATTGGCTGATGTATACAATAGCCGATTCTTCTCGCTCTTTGGGTTAAGTTCAGTTGTTACATTCGGATCATCTGGAACTTCAGGTATATTGGTGGTCTCTGATGGGGCAAATAAATGAGCCGGAAATATATCTGCGTTTAGTGGATAAATCCCCGTTGAAAAGAAACCGCTTTGAGCATTTTTTAGTGTCGCAGCCTTATCGTAGGCTTCTTTAAACAAACCAGCAACTTGATAGTGGTTCACAGTTCTTCCTGGGTTACTTCTAATCCAGTTGTTTAGTGCTTGATTGTAATAAGTGTTTAAAGGCCCATAAAAGCTGACGTCAAGTGGTTGCACCCTATGGGTGCAATGTGGGGGAAAACAAAACAATATGATACCATTAGATTTGGCAAATTCCATAACTTCGAGGCCTTTATGACTTCCGTGTCCATCTAGAAGCAACAAAACTTTTTTTTCAGGTGTTGGCCTAACAAATTTGACGAAATGCTTCATCCATTCAGTGAAAACATTAGAATTCATCCATCCGTTTTCTTGGGTGAATCCTACAGCTCCTACAGGACCATTGTCCATTAGTTCCTGCTTCATGTTTTTCCTAGGGAATATTAATGCTGGCGGCACGAAAGTCCCGACAGCGTTCATACAACAGACCACTGTTAAGTGTTGACCACGTTCTGCACTTGTCAAAACTCCAACTTGCTTTCTTCCTTTTGTAGCGAAGATCTTACAGTTTTGCGCAGGAACAGTGGATAAGCCTGATTCGTCTATATTCCATATTTCGTTTGGTTCGAAATTGTTCTCTGTTATTACTTTAGTCAATGCTTCAAAATATATTCGAATTTGTGGTTTATTAAAGGACCTTGCACGTGCAGCTGACGTTGCTTCAGGTACTCTAAGGGAAATGGCTGGATTTCTTTCCCTAAATCCTCTCAACCAGTCCCAACCAGCCATTTTAGTTTCATGCGAAAATCTATGAGGGATCCTTTTTGCCACTGCTATTTCGTAAGCCAATTTTCTGACTGCAATTGTTGTCATACCGAAAAACCTGCTTTCTAAACTCTTAAGGTGTTCAACAATTTCATGTTCCAAATCTTGACTAAAGGTAACCTTATGTCCGCCCATATATCCTTTTTTCCATCCATTGTTCTTAGATGCACGCCGTCGAAGGGTCGTAAATGGAACATTGTAGGTTTTCGAGGCCAAAAGCCAACCCATTCTCTTTTCTCGGACTGCTAATATGGCCTGCTGCATTTGATTTTCATCCCAGGATTGCCTTGATGATTTTCGTTTATAGCGCCCCATATCTGTGGAAAAAATAGAACGCATAAGTATAGATATAACTGAATAAAAATAGGTAAGGATGAGATGGCATACTATGCTATTTTAGACTGACCTGCCCAGTGCCATCTTACCCATTTTGCATTAGAAAATCACCTTTCAAATTCCTGAATAATTCTAAGAACAACAGTAGTCAACCATTAAAATTAGCGTGCTACTTAACTTACTTATTCAAATAAATTCAGTTACGTACCTTACGATTTTTCACTTTGACGATTAAAGACCTTTCTACGAAAGCCAATTTAATTTTCTGCGCACCTTAACCCAACAAAACATCAATTCGAACTAAACACGTTTGCGCAGCGGCGTCTTGGCATGTACAGATAAAATGTCACGTGTCTTCCTCTCGAAGCAGCCTACAGCGATGCCAAATGTATTAAAAATCTAGGAAGAATGCGTGCTATGCCATCTCACCCAGTATGCCGTCTCAGGCATACTTCCCCTACTTCTTATAGGGAAACAAATTTAACCGTATTTTAAGAATGTTCCATAAGACCTTCTCACTTCTTGAGACAGTTCTTGTGTTCTTACAGGTGGTCCTCCAGTTCTTTTTAATGTTGTATAGAACAGAGCCACGGTTCTTTTCAGGCAATCAAAAAAATCCCCAGCAGTAAAAGCGACGTTAGGAAAATTTTCGCGAAAATCGTCCATGCACAAACGCTGATTGTATTGCCTCTTACCATTTACTCTAACCCCGTTTCGAAAATATACGCTTCAACCATGAATCTTTTGTGCTGTTCCATAAAACCTATTGCGTGAATTTTTCAAGAAATTGGATAAATTATCGATGAATCAAATTACTTGTAAAGATGACGGAATAATAATAATAATAACGACGAGCCACTGCAGCCCACCAGTACGTGGTTCAGCTTAGTGTCCCTCGAACGACACTGTTTCAAAATTCTTTCATCTGGAGAACGTCATCACTCTGAAACGACCTCCCTGAGATCGTGTTCCCCAACGACTATAATCTTCAAAGATTCAAGACTAACGTGAATCGTTTCCTGCGCACACGCACCGCTCCCAGAGCGCCATAAAGGATTTATCCTGCAGTGCTGTGCCTTATCATAAAAAAAAAAAAAATAATAATAATAATAAGTTTATTTTAAATATTTTACAATATAACAAACATGTTAATATGATATTCTTGAATAAACTTATTCATAAATTCCCCAGAAAACGTGCTTGTTAGGGGCTAACTAATTGATTGAAGATGCTGGTATTCACTTACACCCAACAGGTATTAAGCTTTAATAATTTTTGTTCGCATGGTATTTAGATACTTTAAGTAACTAGATTATAAAAGGGTTTTGTTTTGTTGTTGATTAAGTTATACCCGCAGCTCCGAGAATACTCATACAAAATATTGTAATAATTTGATATTGTGATTTTTATTACTTGTTATAAAATTTTGTTTAAGTGCATGATAGTCAGTGGATTATAATATTTGCTTAAAATAAATTTAAGGTGAAATAAATTTTAATATTTCAAGTAGCGTTGATATAGATGCTTGAATCATAAACGATAAATTTTCTTATCCTACTCAGATCACAATTTAAAAAAGTTAAGAACCAAATTTGACCATATCCAAAAATAGGTTAGGTTTGGGAAAAAAGTGATGTATCCGACAGACACACCGACTTAAATGTAATCACGCGAGCACAATCAGATTTACCATCTATATTCTATGTCAGGATGTTCAAAAAACTGACCACAGCAAATATTCAGGTCTGCGACAATTTATCTGTTTATGTTAATCGTCAACAAATAATAATTCTATGATTTCACATCATTAATTACTGGTTCTAGTTCTAGTTGCTATCTGTTTGTACTTAATTAAAGTAAAATTGAAAGAAAATGAAATCGGATTATCGGACAGGCAGAAGTAGGTTTCGCAGAGTGTTTCAGTCAATCCGGCGCCATTTAATCTTATTTAGCAAGAATTTTTTTACAGAATAATCAGAGAAGGGTATAATCCATTCCAAATATAATTAAATATACTCTCTTAAAAACAATCGCGGATTTTTTCTTATGAGGATAGCCCATTCTATTGGTTCAATAGCGAAATTTCTCTTGTTCTAAGAACAACCAAATGAAATTTGTTCTCGACTTAAGATCTTTCTCTTGATCCAATTGCTTTAAATATCTAGTACCAAGAGCTTTCGGGCTTGGCTTAAAAGAATTATTCTTGTTTCAAATACGGGATTGGTTTTAATTTAAAATCTTTCTCTGGGTCCAATAGCATTAAATGTCTAGTGCCAAGAGCTTTTGTTTGGACTTGGCTTAAAAAAAATTGTTCTTATTACAAGAGGGTAGTTTACTACATTTTGGCTTGTAGTGAAACCATCCTCAGGTAATTTTTTAAATTTCAAAAAAGATACCATAAAACGAAAAAAAAACTGATATTTAAAAAACGATTTTATTACAAAAATTGAAATTGTTTATACATGTTTTGTATAAAAAACGACTTCACAAAACATATCGCCTAACTGATGACCATAGAAAATCCCATGTAAATTGGGCTTCCCTGATAGTTTTACAGCAGAATTGTATTAGACTTTTCCTGAAAGTCCTTGTACATATGTTCTATTATTTATCTTTATTATTTTTTGATAAGCTAATTAAAGGTTATTTAGAAAAAACTCTTTGTAAAATCGATAAAAATAATACGTCCATTAAAATTTTAAACTCGATTTGACATGACACTATCATAATTGCTGGTGGTTTCATTGAGCTGTCTGTTCTGCGAGGCTGCCTTAGCAATGGCCGCAACGTGACTATGTCAAGACATATTCAAATTGAAGCCCAATAAATGAATTGATAAAACCAAGGGAATCGAGTATCCCGCCATGACTATATCCGGTTCTTTAACATTAACCTTTAAAAAAAAAAACTGCCGCCTGGGTTTTTTAGCATTAAATTCTACTTGGTTACTGTCACCCCAAGACAGAATTTCTTTCACGTCTTTCTTGAGATGTGATACCTCTTGCTGCGTTAAATATAGCGATTCCTGAGATGATATCCCAAAAGTACGTTAACTTCAAAAACATCAATGCATGTTGAACGATAAAATAAGACAACAAATCAACAAAGAATCCCGAAATTCAAAAAATTAAAACTACTTCTCACTAAATCAAAAAGTGTAATTATATTCAATAATGAAGTGCGCCGTAGCAATAAAAAAAAACATATCAAAATACAATTTAAGAAATCGAAAATAAAAGTTGTCAATGGTTAAATATCATAAAATAAATTTGTCTAAGGATTGAAATCAGACAAAACAGTAGTTTGGAATGTTACAGGAACATTATTAGATGTCCCAAAATTATTGATTAACGTTATGTAACTGACGTAAATGCTGTTTGGACTGAGACCATCAATGGAGATAACAATATCAGGTCTTAAAGCGCTATCTTGAATTGTGAAGCGGTTTTCTGATGATTCACCTAAAAAAAAAATATGTTATAGATCACATTAGGTACAATTACTATTATAATATTATGGTTTATCATTTTTAAAATGAGAAACATGACCAAAAAATAAATAACAGAATTGGTATAGAATATTAGTAATTGCCTAACGTTAATATCAAAAAATGACCATCCATTTACATGTGGGAGATAGAGAACATGTTTTTCATTTTCCTCACTGACATGTCCTTATATCAACTTACCATCAATTTGAACAACCAGTGTTTGTAACTCGCAACGATTTTCCTCGAAACTTGGCAGCTTCCAAGTCATATTAACTGTGGTTGGACCAGTCAGAATTTTCACCAGTTCTGGTGGGTCAGAAGCTACAAGAACATAATGACATTTAAGTAAGCAAATAGCTAATTTTGAGCATCAAAATATTATATCCCAGCCTTAACATTGAGGAAGGATTTTGTTTAAAATAGGTGATTTAACTTTTACAGCTAACAAACGAAAAATGAAGACTTGACAATAATTGATGGATGCTCGAAGATGATGGACCATTATTAAATAATGATACATGTGTTCGTTTATCATTAGGGTTTTCTTAAGTATAGTCAATGACTTTAACTTCTATTTGTTTATATTATTGCTTCATCAGCGGGTCTTCCATGGGGGGTTTATTATTGAACATTTGGTTCTTATTTAGCTGAGAAGGTACAATGTAGGGAAGTATTCACTATTGAGTTATTTGATTCTATTTATTCGAAAGCAAGTTAAGGTGCAGGCGGGGGGAGGAGACGAGGAATGAGCAAGTCTCTCGGTAATCTGTATGGTTTTAAAGGGTTTGGATGTATATGTGAGTGTGTTATTAAGGGGTTCAGGAAAATGTCAGTCCATTTGTAGTAGTCCACAATAATTTTGTTCATGTTCTCAGTTGTTGTCGGTATCTGTAAGTCATTATGTAAAGTATGAGTCATCGTATAGCGGAGCGCCCCGGTCATGATTCTTAAATATTTGTTCTGAAATCTTGGAATTTTGAGAAAGTTTGTCTTCTTTATGGTACTCCAAGTGGTGATACCATAGAAGTAAGTACAGGCCGAATTTTAGTCTTGTAGCTTTTGTACGCAGATCCAAAGTACTTTTGCTTATTAACAGGGCATAAATGGCACTCAGTTGACCGTTCGCTTTTTATAAACGAGAGGATGTGTTGTCGTTCCAGTTTAGCTGTTTATCGAAGAGCAGACTTCAGCAAACCCAGGTATTTCATATTTTGACACCAGTTTATGCTAGTGTTTTTGACAAGCAATCTGGATGTAGGTTGAATACTTTTGCCCTTTGAGAAATAGATAATAAATGAAGATATGTCATAGACTTCCTTAGGGAGAGCGCCTATCTATCGTAAAAAGTGTTTAACCACCCCTTTGCCGCCGCTGGGCCGAGAGTTGCGGCACAATGGGACGCGGCACAGTGAGTTCTCCTGGTAGTACTCAACGAAATGCACATTCTAGTGACTCGTTTGTGTTCGAGAAAAAGAGGTAGATGTTAAAAATAACGCGTCTGGTTATTAATTAATTAGCATTACATCCGGCACAATTTGCGCAGATTTATGTATATGTTTTCATGACGAACCATGTAGAAAACTTTAGAATTGCCCGGGGGTTCAAGGTATAAAATTGATCGGGCTCTCGTATTATTAATAAACTTAATTATTAAATAAATTTCGAAAACCAATGCTTAAACGTGACATACAAAAAATTTATTTTATTCGAAAACGACTAATTTTATCAAAAAAAAATGTAGAACACCTTTTTTGAAGAGGGATGATCAAAGTGTCTATCTGTATAAAATGAAGATATTGTGGACTTCCTCAGTCTTCATCGATCATTATTGACCTAAAGATGATGGGATATTATTACCAGTAGAAACGCAGTTAGCTGTAACAGACATGGGAAGTCCTAGATACATCTTCATATTATCTAGTTGATGGCGACTGACAAGAAAAATGATAACATACCAGCACCGTTTACGGAAAAATTCGTCTCTGCCAATGGACCTTCTGTATCAGGGTTTTGAATAATAGCCCTCACTTGAAACGTATATACCGCACAAGGTATAGGGGTTTGTTCCAGGGTAAATGTGTTCGTAAATACGTACACATCTGTGGGCGTGTTAGTTTCATTCCAGTACACAACCCTATAGTAAGTAATGCATCTAGAAGCAGATGCAGCTAGTGGCTCCCAATCGAGGCTGATCTGGCTGTTATCGTTAAGGGCGACATCGGTGATATTTAGGCTAAAGTTCGCGTCTAAAATAGAATTATTTTTCATCCTTTTTATGGGCATGGTATAATATATATCGCGAGAAATACACATTAGATCAAAAAAAGAAAAAACACGTCGTTAATAAATTTAAAGGCGCTATCCAATGATACAAGTCGCCACCCCCTACCCCACACCTTGGGGTGGGGGACAACTTAAGGATCTTAAAGGGGTACCCCTATTTTTTATTACAGAATCGGATTCTACGACAAACATTACTTCAAGTTTGTCTGAAATGTTTTTTTCGATTCGTGACAAATTGCCAAAGGTAATTAACGTATGCATGTATGCCTGATTAGGACACTGTCAAATAGCTGAAGGTCATCAATTTGAACATCTCATTAAGTAGGGAATTTTGTCGTTATAGATTTTAAGGTTGCCCACCACTTTTCAACAATTTAATTTAAAACCATTGAATGGCTGAAAATCGAAAAAAACATTTAAGACAAGCTTTGTGTAATATTTGTCGTAAAATCCGATTCTGCAATGAAAAACAGGGGTACCCATTTAAGGTTTTAAAGTTGCCCCCTGACCCATCCCATGGGGTGGGGCTGGGGGGTCGCGTTTTGTATCATTGGAGAGAGTTATTAAGATTATTAAGGACGTGCTCTTGGACATATTTTTTGGATCCAATGTGTATTTCTCCAGATATTTAACGGTTTTCAGACTTTCTGAACACCAGGTATATAGACCACCATTCATATTAATAGATTATCTCGATTTTTCAATACTTACCGTCTGTTGATGCAGTCGTCACATTTATCCTGACAGCTGGTCCAAAAACATTCTCATCACTTAGACCATGGACTTCAATTGCGTAAAGTTTGCACATCTCTAGGGTTAGCTGGTAACTTAGGGCAGTATAAGTTGTTTCAAATTGATATTGCAACTGATCGTCCAAATCAAAAACATTGATAACGTAATAGCTGATGGCGCAAATGGAAGCATTTACAGGCTCCCAAGAAAGCAAGTTACGTTGTGATAAGGTTATACTGCCGACTGGTCCAGGTGCTGGATAAATAGAAATATTTGTGTTTGCGGGTGTTTCAGAATTATTTTACACATAAATAATATTAAATGTGCGATACTTACTGCACTTTTGTGCCCTTACGGCAATGAAACATAATGAAACGAACAGAAACGACAAATAATTATTCTTTAATTGACGCATGTTAAAGAAAACAACTGCTTACAACACTATAAACCACTGTCTGTGAATAGACCTGAAATGAACAAATCCAGAAAAAAAAAACAATTTTTATACTAAATGAATCAAGTGGTTGTTTGATTGATTAATTACGCACCTCAGATTTGTGGTTATCGGTCAAAAAGTACACAATTATTTGTAGAATTTTCGGAAATGATAAGGGCAAAAAACCGTTATTGTTTTAGATCGAAGAACCCTAATTTTTAGGTAATGATAATATGATTTTAACTATTTTGGATCAATCTATAAAGTAGTTGTGTAACTTTTCTTGCAACACATTTATCTTGGAACCGGGGCAGAATAAACAAAAACGATAAGATGCCTAACTCATGATTTCATTGTTATCCACGAGTTAATTTCAGGTGACAGAAATATTATATAACATGATACGTTGTGTCCCATCTAAACAAGGGATGCTCAAACGGTCGATCGCGAGAGCTTTGATCGGGTGGTAATGGGATTAATTAACCTCCCTTCCATCCCAGGATTTAAAAAATCTTATTTCATATTTTTGAAGTACCAAAACTCTTTTAAACTACAATGAAAATAAAAATTAATTATTAAATTTTGGTTATTCTTACACGTACTGTATTTCCGGCTTTTGAGTTACATCCGGTTTAACCGGAAGTTGATGTTTTTGGGAAGATAATAAAAAAGTAAGATAGGGACATGTAAGCCATTTTACTCTAAAACGTACCGTTAGAAAGCTAGAAGCTGTCAAAGTTCAAAAATGTAATTTTTCAAAAGTCGATATCTCGGAAACTATTAAGTTTAGACTTATAATGCACGAATTGAAAAATAATTGCTATTTTAAGTAAAATCCAAAAATATTCGAAGATATAGGGTGTTCTATTTAAAAAAAAGTAACTTTGTTTCTCTACGGTTTTCTGGCTCAACCTGTATACTTATTTTTTTTTAATTCTAACACACCTTAAAAAACCCTAAAATTTTTATCTAAAATATTTTTTGCTGACTGTTTTACTTTAAGAAATAATCGACCGTTTCCATACATACCAACGACCCTGTATACAGTGCGTTTAAAGTCTGGAAAAGGCTTAATAACATCACAATTTATTGGGCGATTTAAGCCAAATATGGTACAGTTATGTAAGAGGATCTGACGCACCGAATGACGATATTGGCGTTGTTACCAGCTTTTTAGTTTGTCTGGAATTCGAACGAATTTTATATTTTTAAATGTAACACCCTGTATATTTTTTCATTTATAGTTTTACTTTAAATTTATTACACTTTTGGTATAACATACCTTGTTCCTAATATCAGTAGTTTTCGAAATAACGAGTACAATTTAGAAAAAATATATTTTTTATATTAAATGTTCAAACTGTTTTTCCTGTACAGCTTGACAGTGTGCTAATTGAAAATAAAATTTTGCAATTGTGTTGTAAATCATTTCTGGCGTTATTAATTCAAATTGATCCAAAATTCGACGCTGCCAATCGGCCAAAACTTGAGGTTTTGTGGTATAAACTCTGTTCTTCAAGTGTCCCCATAAAACGTAGTCGTTAGGCGACAAATCAGGGGACCTACGTGGCCACTCGATTGTACCCCCTCTACCGATTCACCTATTTGGAAAAGTGTTGTTCAAAAATTCGCGCACGTTTCGACCAAAATGGGGAGGAGCTCCGTCCTGTTGGAAGAATGTACTTGCATAATTTGGACCCATCACATTTCGAATAGTAGGCACTATTTGCGTTTCCAAGAGCTCAAGGTAAAGTTGTGATGTCAAATTTCCATCAATAAAAAATGGACCGATCTTGTGGTTACCCAGAAGCCCAGCCGACACATTCAATTTTCCAGGGCGTTGTGTATGACCTTCTCTCATCCAGTGGGGATTTTCATCTGCCCAAAACCTACAGTTGTGTCTATTGACTTTACCATTTAACATAAATGTTGCTTCTTCCGAAAATACTATAAATTTGAAAAACTGGTTATTTTGGTCAAACCTTGATATCACAATATCACAAAATTCAATTATTCGCTCATAATCATCTTCTGATAACTCTCGAACTACATGTATTTTGAAAGGGTGATATTTATGTTTTATTAAAACATTATGGACGGATTTGAAGCAGACGTCACTTATTTGAGAAATTTTTCTTAAACAATATATTGCAAAATTTCTAAACTTTTCTCTTCATCTAATATTGCTGGTCGTCCTGATCGTCGCCTATCTCTACAATCTCCAGTTTCTTCGAACCGTCGGACAGTTTTTAGAACAGTTGCTTTTGAAATTGGATTTCGGTTTGGAAATGCGTCATTGAATAGATTTTTAACCTCTTCGTAAAAACCTGACCCTATCGCCATATCCTCTCATCATAAGAATTGTAATTCTTTCACTTTCAGTTAAATACATTTTTGCATGTAAAAATGACAGCTCTTATGACTTTACATCAAAACTGGTGTTTTATTTATTAATAAATAAAACACAATTTGTTGATATTTTCAAAACACGTCGTTATTTCGAAAACTACTGATATTAGGGACAAAGTATAATAATAATATACCAAAAGTGTAGCAAACTTAAATCAAAAACTATAAATGAAAAAATATACAGGGTGTTACATTTAAAAATATAAAATTCGTTCGAATTCCAGACAAACTAAAAAGCTCGCAACAACGCCAATATCGTCATTCGGTGCGTCAGATTCTATTACACAACTGTACCAAATTTCGTTTAAATCGGCCAATAGATTGTGATGTTATTAAGCCGTTTCCAGACTCTATACAGGGTGGCGCACCGAAAACTTTCCACCCAGGTTTATTTTGTTGTTAATAAATAAATCAAAATTCGCTCGAACACGGTAACCTTCGCTCTCAGAGGGACATATTTTTTTGTTATTTTTTTAAACCCTCCCCCCTGCTTGAACCCCTACGACGGGGTGGCTTTCACCCTTAAAATCTTAAATAGAAAGGGGGGTCGAGTGATACCTTATTTTAAAGGGAATTCAATTGCCCTCCCAACGCGACCTTGCTCGTTTAAATCGAGTGAATAGTTCCTGAGAAATAGGGCTAAAAAGAAAAGAAAATTTAAAAGTAATAAAATTTATTACCGCTCGTATCAATCAAGTAAATGTTGAAAATGTCCACCACCAACCTTCATGCAATTGTAAAAGCACTGTTCAAAATGTTCGCGAACATTATCGAGCATTGCCGGAGTTATTTGTCGGCACTCGTACACTATTCGTTGTCGCAAGTCTTCCAAAGAATTGGGTTGGGTTGCATAAATTTTAGACTTTAAATGTTCCCACAAAAAGAAGTCCAGTGGCGTCAAATCAGGAGATCTTGCAGGCCATTCAATAGGACCTCTTTTTCCAATCCATTTTCCTAGAAAATTTTCATGCAGAAACTGTCTAACAGGGAACGCATAATGCGGGGGTGCTCCGTCTTGCTGAAAGTATATATTTTCTGGCCGATAACGGTCATTTTCTTCTATGGCATTCGTTAAAGCAGGGTTAATAGTGGTTTCCAACAGGTTCAGGTACATTGCACCTGTTAAATTTCCAGGTATAAAATCCGGCCCAATAATACGGTCCCCAAAAATTCCAGCCCACACATTTAATTTTTCGGGATGTTGAGTATGCACTTCTCTAAAAATTCTAGGGTTGGAATCCGACCAATACCTACAATTCTGTCGATTGACAGTACCGTGAAGAAAAAATGTGCATTCATCGGAGAAACAAATGTTAAAAATAAATTGTGAATTGCGAATGATCATTTCACTAATTAACTCGCAAAATTGCAAACGGCGATCGTCATCGTCTTCATTAAGTTCATGAACCAGTTTTATTTTATAGAGATGGAACTTATGCGTTTTTAAAGTACGATGAATCGTTCTACGCGAAGCACCCGATACATCTGACACTTTCTTCGTGCTGTGTGGGATCGATGGCAATATGACTCAAAACTGCAACTTCTACAGCTTCATTTCTTACAGGATTTTCAACAATCCTTTTTTTGTTTAGCACTAATCCTGTTTCACGAAATTTTGCCACTAATAATTGTAGCACGTAAGTATGAGACAAGTGTGCATTTAGATGGAATTCATTATAAGACAGGGCAGCAGCTCGAGCACAATCGTTACTTCTAAAGAAAAGTGAAATAATTTCAACCCTTTCTTGAAGAGTATACGTAATTTTAATCCATTATTGAACACACTGAAATGTAAAGCAAAATGAAATTTTATTCTTACTATGAATTTGATCGATGCCAAAAACAAACTGAGTTGTTTTTACTGAACAAGTGAAATTCCAAATCCCTTTTATTTAGATAGTATCCTCTATTTGCGTATTTTTTACCATTTATTTGTTTATATTTAAGCACAAATTTGTTTATCATTTAATTTCTCGAAAGGTACACGGCCAAATTCAACGAGCAAGGTTCCGTTGGAAAGACAATTTAATTCCTTTTAAAATAAGCTATCGCTCGACCTTCCTTTTCATTTAAGATTTTAAGAGTGAAAGCCACCCCGTCGAAGGGCTTCAAGCAGGAGGGCTGAAAATAGCAAAAAAATATGTCCCCCTGAGAACTAAGGTTCCCGTGTGTTCGAGCGAATTTTGATTTATTTATTAACAAGAAAATAAACCTGGGTGGAAAGTTTTCGGTGCGCCACCCTGTATGCAAAAATCATGTCGGCCAGTGTTACTTGAGGGTCAATCTATGAAGTGATTGTTTTTGTGTCTGCATTTTTATTAACTACATTTTACTGAAAACCGCAACTTGATATCTTTTGTTAAACTAGAGAAATTAGGGATAATAATAATTAATATGGAAAAATAGGCCATTTTATTATTATCCCTAATTTCTCTAGTTTAACAAAAGATATCACGTTGCGGTTTTCAGTACCTTATAGTAACTTTTCCTCCTCTACAAGCTGATGGGGTTAGTTTTTAATTCCGACGTTTCGTATTCGAGCGACCATCATCAACTTTTTTATTTTAAATACGGACCTGCATTTTTTATTCCACTATTTAATAGCCTTTATAAGCCTAAAATAAAATATGACGAAAAAGTCATATCATAACATTTGATTTTTTTGAGAAAATCCTTATTCATTGAGGAATTACGGAAAAACGCCATCTAGTGGCCACCATCAGAATCAATATGGTATAGTTAATAGATCTACGTGTAGAGGAAAAAAAGGGCTTTTTTTCAAGACCAATTTGAATAAAATCGATTTATTCAAAGCAGAGATATCAGCGTTTGAAAGAAAAAAAGTTTGACCTTCTCCCACCACTTTGTTATTGAAAATAGGAAAAAATGATTCCTAACATAAAGTTGCATAATTTTATGAAGAATGCAATGCTTATATTTTTAACATATTTTTATTAAGAAAAATCAAGAGAAAATCGGCATTTCTATTTTGAAAGTTCTCTTATATATAGCGGTCATTTTTCGAACTTGAAAATAATTTCCAGCAATTTCTCTTGACCGCTTTTATCGATATATAATTTTCCCAAAGTCCTAGTGTTATTACTTTCTGAGATATAACCGATTACCTCCTTAGGTGGAACACCCGGTACCAAATTTGGTTTAAATCGGCCAATAAATTGTGATATAATTAAGCCGTCAGTGCATGATAAACCATAAAACAAGACAACAAATCAACGAAGAATCCTGAAATTCAAAAAATAAAACTACTTCTCACAGAATTAAAAAATGTAATTAAATTCAATAATGACGTGAGCCGCCGCAATAAAAAAAAAACATATCAAAATAAAATTCAAGAAATCGAGAATAAAAGTTCTCAATGTTTAAAGAACATAAAATAAATTTGTCTAAGTATTGAAAACAGATGAGATATCAGTTTGAAATGTTACAGAAACATTTTTAGATGTTCCAACATTATTGATTAACGTTATGTAACCATTGTAAAATGTGTTTGGGGTGAGACCATCAATGGATACAATAATATCAGGTCTTAAAGCACTATCTTGAATTGCGAAGCTGTATGATGGTTGACCTAAAAAAAATTATGTTATACATCACTATCATAATATTATGGTTTATCATTTTTAAAATGAGAAACATGACCAAAGAATAAATAACAGAATTGGCACAGAATATTGGTAATTCATCATCATCATCTAGCGCTACAACCCTAGGTGGGTCTTGGCTGACTGCATAACTTTCTTCCAATTGATGCGGTCTTCTTAACGTTAATATCAAAAAATGATCATCCATCTACATGTAGGAGATAGACAACATGTTTTCCATCTTCCTTACTGACATGTTCTTATATCTACTTACCATCAATTTGAACAAGCAGTATTTGTAACTCGCAACGATTTTCCTCAAAACTTGGCAGCTTCCAAGTCATATTAACTGTGGTTGGACCAGTCAGAATTTTCACCAGTTCTGGTGGGTCAGAAGCTACAAGAACATAATGATATTTAAGTAAGCATATAGCTAATTTTGAACATCAAAATATTACATCAAAGCCCTACCAGTTCAAACAATCTAAGCTAGAGATGTTCGGTAAATATATGGCATTCCTTTGGGAACGTATAGGGAAGTTAAAAATAAGCATAATTTGTCATAGAAAGAAATTTCTAAAGTATCCCTTAACGGAGATACAGAGCCCCAAGATGGTACCCAACGATTTAGTTTTTTGGCTTAAACTTTGGAGCCGACATGTATAATCTTTTATTTATAATTATATATAATAATAATATTATAAATTTAAGTATTTCCTTTGACTGATGCACCTCATTTCATTGTCCCTTTGTAGAATCTCCAATAAAGGAGTCAAAGAAAGTAAGACTGTGTTCACAACTGTTTTTACGCATTCACCAGAAAGACACACAGATGAGAAATTAACAGTTAATGATTAACTAATCCATTTTGCAATAATAAGTTTAAATTACTTCGGCAATTTATCGAAAAATTACAAAAATAGTCCAGCTTCAGAGAAACAGATGTTGCAGGAATTCTTTATTAACAATTTTTGTAGTTGTAATTGCATCGGATAATAAAGGGAGATAATAAATGATTGGTGATAAAACATCAAAGTCGGCACAGTTGTTCTTTTGGGTGCATCTAAGCCTTACCTATAACTTTTGTTAAGGGTTTGTTTTGTCCGGGACGAAAAGGTAGTAAACTGCCTTTTCCCACCCCTTTACCGCCGCTGTGCCGAGGGTTGCGGCACAATGGGACGCGGCACAGTGAGTTCTCCTGGTAGTACTCAACGAAATGCACAATCTAGTGATTCGTTTATGTGTCCGGGGAAAAAAAGGTAGATGTTTAAAAAAACGGCTCTGGTTATTAATTAATTAACATTACTTTCGGCACAATTTGCGCCATTTTATGTACCTATATGTTTTCATGACGAACCATGTAGAAAACTTTAGAATCGTCAGGGGGTTCAAGGTATAAAAATTGATCGGGCTCTCGTATTATTAAGAAACTTGATTATTAAATAAATTTCGAGAGCCAATGCTTAAACGTGACATACAAAAAAATTATTTTATTCGAAAACGACTAATTTTATCAAAAAAAAAAAATGTAGAACACCTTTTTTGAAGAGGGATGATCAAAGTGTTTATCTGTATAAAATGAAGATATTACTTCCTCAGTCTTCATCAATCATTATTGACCTAAATATGATGGGATATTATTACCAGTAGAAACGCAGTTAGCTGTAACAGACATGGGAAGTCCTAGATACATCTTTATATTATCTAGTTGATGGCGACTGACAAAAAAAATGATAACATACCAGCACCGTTTACGGAAAAACTCGTCTCTGCCAATGGACCTTCTGTATCAGGGTTTTGAATAATAGCCCTCACTTGAAACTTATATACCGCACAAGGTATAGGGGTTAGTTCCAGGGTAAATGTGTTCGTAAATACGTACACATCTGTGGGCATGTTAGTTTCATCCCAGTACACGACCCTGTAGTAAGTAATGCATCTAGTAGAAGATGCAGCTAGTGGCTCCCAATCAAGTCTGATCTGGCTGTTATCGTTAAAGGCGACATCGGTGATATTTAGGCTAAAGTTCGCGTCTAAAATAGAATTATTTTTTGCATTTTTCATCCATTATATTATAGTCATCGTATATACCGGATGTAAAAAAATCCTGAAAACGGTTAAATATCTCGAGAAAGACACATTAGATCGAAAAAAGAAAAACACGCCCTTATTAATTTCAAAAGCGCTATCCAATGATATTAATCGCCACCAACTTTATAATCTTAAAGAGGTACCCCTATTTTTTATTATAGATTCGGATTCTATTACAAATTTACTTCAAATTTGTCTCAACCGTTTTTTTCGATTCATGACTAGAGATGTAAAATTTTCGGTAATAATCTTTTGGAGAATATTCTCAAAATTCTGAGAATGGTAAGAAAATCGCTAGAAATGGCAATAAAAAGAAATAAAATTCTTACATTACATTACAGTACATTTTTTGTATTAAAATATTTCCAAACGTTACTTTTTGGTTTTGTGATACCCTTTAATTTACTTTGCTCAATGTTTTGATACTTATAGAATACGGTCTAAACTGAACCGAACGAAACGCCAAAATAAAACTAGTCTTACCACATCATTTACAATTCACACAGCTGTATACGAGTATAAGCTCGCGCTTCTAGGGGATTTCCCTGAATTACTGTTACACTCGAATTCCCCTAGAAGCGCCGACGTAAATCAGTGTTAACAGAGTTATAGAAAAGGTTAGAAAAGCTCAAAATTTCAAAAATCATTGCAAAATTTTTCAGAGTAGATTATGTAGATAATTCACCTCACTTTTATTGAACCAATCAAAACGCTCATTTTCATAGCAACCACCTTGGTAACGGTCGTCTTACCCGATAAGACTACCGCTAGCTCGAAAAGACGCTTTCGAAAAGACGCTTGTAGCTTTTTTACTTAAATAAAAAATTAGTAACACCTCTAACTTGTATATTTACCTTTATCAGACGGCCTTCATTTTTATGTTCAGTAAATTATCCAATAAAATACACCTCTAGAGGCGGTTTCTTATCTTCATACCTTCGTTTTTCACTCGAAACTCGATTTTCCAAGAAAATTTTCACTCAATGTAATTTTTACTTATAATCAAAGATAAGACCCTCGAGCTAAAGCTCTCGGGATCATATCAGATTATAAGTAAAAATTACATTTCGTAAAAATTTGTCAGAAAATCGATTTCTTGTTAAAAACATCGGTATTACCGATAAGACGCCTCCTCTATCGGTATATTACTGTTGAAAAACTTCTCTAGAGAATATTCTCAAGAGAATTTTCTTACAGAGAATATTCTCGAGAATATATATATGACGAAATGATTAGACGATGTGACCAAAATGAACAATTTTCTATGTGGACATGTTTTTCTGATGATGCCACATTTCAATTAAGTGGAGAGGTCAATAGACACAATATGCGATATTAGTCCGCTGAGAAACCATATTGGATGAGGGATTTCCACAAAAACTGAATGTTTGGGCTGGATTATTGTGTAACCGAATTGTCGGGCCGTTTTTCAAAGATGGTAATTTGACAGGTCAAAAGTACGTCGATTTATTAAACAACCAGATAATACCGGAAATCCAACACATCGCTGGTATAGCGTTCGTCATTTTGCATTTATTATAAACAATGTATTAAACGCAACTTTTCCAGGGCGCTGGATTTTTAGGAGGGGTGCGATAAAGTGGCCACCAAGATCACCTGATCTAACTCCTCTAGATTATTATTATTGGTGTTATTTGAAAAGTACTGTGTACGAAACAAAACGGGCAGACATCGATGAATTAAGGGAAAGGATTATACATCCGATAGCACCAGAAACTTTTTTTTAGAAATTAATTGATAACATGTATATGCCCGATTGGGACACTGTCAAATAGCTGAAGGTCATCAATTTGAACATCTCATTAAGTAGGGAATTTTGTCGTTATAGATTTAAGGTTGCCCACCACTTTTCAACAATTTAATTTAAGACCATTGAATAACTGTTTTTAAGCAAATGAACTCATGACTCATGTCATGAATCGAAAAAAACATTTGTGACAAGCTGTGCGTAATATTTGTCGTGAAATCCGATTCTGCAATGAAAAACAGGGGTACCCATTTAAGGTTTTAATGTTGCGTTTAGTATCACTGGAGAGAGTTATTAAGATTATTATAGACGTGCCCTTGGACATATTTTTTGGATCCAATGTGTATTTCTCCAGATATTTAACGGTTTTCAGACTTTCTGGACACCCATGCATGTCATCGCGCGGTATATAGACCACCATTCATATTGATAGATTATCTCGATTTTTTAATACTTACCGTCTGTTGATGCAGTCGTCACATTTATCCTGACAGCTGGTCCAAAAACATTCTCATTACTTAGACCATGCACTTCTATTGAGTAAAGTTTGCACATCTCTAGGGTTAGATGGTAGTTTAGGATATTATAACTTGTTTCAAATTGATATTGCAACTGATCGTCCAAATCAAAAACATTGATAACGTAATTGCTGATGGTGCAAATGGAAGCATTTACAGGCTCCCAAGTAAGCGTGTTAAGTGGTGATAAGGTTATACTGCCAACTGGTCCAGGTGCTGGATAAATAGAAATATTTGTGTTTGCGGGTGTTTCAGAATTATTTTACACATAAATAATGTTAAATGTGCGATACTTACTGCACTTTTGTGCCTTTACGGCAATAAAACATAACGAAACGCACAGAAACGACAAATAATTATTCTTTAATTGACGCATGTTAAAGGAAACAACTGCTTACAACACTATAAACCACTGTCTGTAAATAGACCTGAAATGAACAAATCCAGAAAAAAAAAACAATTTTTATACTAAATTAATGAAGTGGTTGTTTGATTGATTAATTACGCACGTTCGGATTTGTGTTCATCGGTCAAAAATTACACAATTATTTGTAGAATTTTCAGAAATGATAAGAGCAAAAAACTGTTATTGTTTTAGATCGAAGAACCCTTAATTTTTAGAATATGAAAATATGATTTTATCTATTTTGGATCAATCTATAAAGTGGTTGTGTAACGTTTCTTTCAAAACATATATCTTGGAACCGAGACAGAATAAACTAAAACAATAAGATGCCTAACTCAAGATTTCATTGATATGCACGATGTAATTTAAAGTGACAAAAATATTAAATATAAATGTTGTATACTATCTAAACAAGGAATGCTCAAACGGTCGATCGCGAGAGTTTTGATCGGGTGGTAATGAGAGTAACTAACCCCCGCCAGGATTTAAGAAATCTTATGTTATGTTTTTGAAGGCTGGATAATCAGTGATGGTTGGATACTTATACCACAATGTGTGTCAAAAATTGGATGAAGTGACACCCATGAAACAAAAACGGTTCCAATTTATAAGAATCCTTGGTTTGATGAGGATGTATAAAATGTACTGACAAAAAGGGATGTATCGTACAAAGAGCACGATATTTGGGAAATTATTTTACCTGGACTTTATATAAGAGACAAAGAAATGTTGTTTGTTACCTTTTAAGAAAGAAAAAACACATAAAAATGTGAAACAATATAAGGAACTACTTGTAAAGAAAAAGCAAGCGTGCTACATAAATTCGGTCGTTTATATGTCAAATAAAATTATATAGAGAATGAAATACCCTAAAATTGAATATACTCCTAGAATTAGAGCAAGTAAGTGTATAAAGTGTTATGGTACAGGGTCACGAAATTAGATCACAAAATAATATATATTGTAAACCAGTAGAATAAACATAGGACTAAATAACCCAGTTGCACAAGCCTCAAAAACTTATAATAAGATACCGGAAAATATTAGTCTCAAAAAATACCATTAATTCGTAAAACATATAAAATTACACTTAGGATTTAATTAGGTAAGGATACATCCGACATTGTTCATATTGTATAAAATGTTCTCGAGGCCAGAGCTACAGGCACTAATTAGAAAAATTAATAAATAAATAAGAACAAATCAAATTAATAATTTTTTATCCAAGAACCATATTTTCGAAATGATGTGAATCTTCTTAGAAGCCTTTTACATCTTTCTACCCTTCTTACTTTATTAACTGCCCTTTGTTTTTGGCAATATATTTTTTTAATATCTTTCTTAATAATTATTGTCCTTCACATCACAATTTTTCAAAGTTTAAAGTACGCGCTTCACGTGAAATTTCATAAATCCGTAACTGGATTTTTTTAAAAGTTGTTGATGCATCATCTAAGTTAGAATACATAGCTTCTAAACACATCCAAAAATTATCAAAATCGGTTCATACATACAAAAGTTATGAACCATCAAAAAAGGGTGTAAGTTAATTTGGCCTACAGTATAAAGTAGGTATATATCGCACAAAACTGAATGTCAGTCACACCTCTAATTGTATCTCAAGTATAAATAGGACTATGTATTCGGTATTGTAGCTCTGCCAATATCCTTGTCGTTTGACATTAAACACTTAAAGGTGTATTAACTAATAACGGTCACAACATCAATATCAGAAAAACATTATGACGCTTGAAATGTGTTTTTTAAATTTATTTTTACTGGGTCCAAATTGAAAAAATAATATCAAGGCTGTGGCTAAAAACACTTATTTTAAAACCGATAATAAAATCAATTTGAATCCACTTAACTGAAATTATTCAAAATTTTTTAAAGATTGCATTGCAAATATTTTCAACCTAGAAACTTAAATATTATTTACAGCGATTTCTCTTGGCCTTAGTGGGCCACCCCTAACAAGATTATTTTTTCATTCTAATTGCCCCTGTAGTATACACTCTTAACTGTTTGTAGCAGTAGTTGTATAATTTTTATAAATAAACTGCTATTTTGTACTCGACACATTTTACGAGAAATCTGTATTTGTAACAAATTACTTTTGGGCTGATGCCACGTTTAATTTAAATTACTCTGGCCAATAAATCGCTTCAAGTAATTAGCGGTACAAATGAGCTTCCATTCAAACACTAAGTTTTATGACTTTTTAAGTGCTTTTTATAAATATCCATAAAATTTAGTAGTTGAAAAATTGAATCAGTTCTTTAGTAGAATTACTCGGTTAACCTGATATCTCGGTGCTTGTAGCTTTTGTTGAACCAAGACGTCGCGGTCGAGAGTGTATTATCCGCTAGGCTATCCTAGGTTATAGCTCAAGGCGTCGCGAAGCAAAAAAAGGGCGACCTGAAGGTCCAACGATAATTTAAGCTAATTAAAATAAATTAAAATCAAACACCAAAGTTGAAAATGTGAGTGTCTAATGATATTCGACAACTAAGCGATTTGTAGGAGTCTTAAAGTTCATTAACACATGGGGAGCCCACTGCTTGTCTTGATCTCCGATTAAAACACCAAAATACATGAAATAGACTTTTTTCACATTATCAGAAAATGGTCTGGCTTGTGACTTCACCAGAAATTTTTACTCATATCCACATAGAACCACTCAATTGGAAACTTAAAAGAAGACTGAATCAAAGAATAAGTTTAATGTTATAAACAATTCTTTTTAGGTTATATTTCTGTTTTAAAATGCACCCCTTTTAAAATACCCCCCATAAAATTTACTACCTGCCAATATAAAAGAGCCCATTGAAAGGTGGCACGTATCAGGGCTGTACGACTGTTTTTCTATTATTAGTAAGGTATTAGCATTGTGAAAATAATGGGCTGAATATACAGGGTGCCCGGACTTAGTTATATCCAAAATTGTCTCGTTTAGCCGGTAAAGGGCGTCAAAGATTTGTAAAAATATTGGTTTTTCCTAAATTACGTGAAAACCTGCTAATCGATTTTAATGATTTTTAGTATGTAGACTAATACTATAAAATGACGTTTTCTAGTAGTATAGTCACCGGCTGTAAATAAGTGGAAGTGTTATAAAAGTGATATAATACGTCAACATTTTTCGTGATTTTTTATATCAACGGCGTTATGACAACCCAGATATTTTTGTCGAGTGACTGGATGTATTTGGAAGCTATTTTACCTCTTCAATATTTTTCGTTGGTTGAGCTGTTTTGCCAGAAAAAAAATATTTACAATTACCTGCATTCATCAATTATTAACATTAGTAATAAAATTAAAATCAAACTACCTGTAACAATAATTTTTTTAGTGACCTTGTTGCTATGGCATTTAATAATTTGACAATTATTGACAAATTGTCACCAGTCTGTGAAATTGACTAAAGTATACGATCAACATCCTTGAATTACAAGTTCATTTAACCATTAAACATGAAAAATTATACGAACTCTGAGAGGGTTGACATGCTCCTGGTATACGGGTTTTGTCAAGGGAATGGGCGTCAGAGTGTTAGGGTTTACATGGAGAGATTTCCTAACCGTCGAATACCAAACCACCAAACATTTGCCAATATCGAGCGTCATCTTCGGGAAACGGGTAGCTTTGAGAAAAAATTTGAAGGCAGGGGTCGTATGCGAACAACTCGAACTGTGGAAACAGAAGAGAACATTCTGGAAAGATTGAAGAAGAACCAAGTACCAGTACCCGTCGCTTAGAACGTGAGTTACATGTTCCTAAAACGATTGTCAATGAGGTTTTAAAAGAACAGTTGTTACATCCATATAACGTGCAAAAAGTCCAGGAACTTTTACCGACTGATCCCCCCATGCGGCTAACATTTTGTCAATTTATTAGCAACAAAAGAATCCGTGATCCATATTTTTGTAGACAAATATTGTTTACTGACGAGGCGTGCTTTACAAGATCTGGCGTAACTAATCTGCACAACGAACATATTTATTCCGATGAAAATCTACATGCCATTAAAGTTGCACATCATCAGCATCAATTTAAATTAAATATTTGGGCAGGTATTATTGATCGCTACCTTATTGGTCCTATGGTTATTCCAGACAGGTTAGATGGAAATATTTATTTGAATTTTTTGCAAGACACATTACCAATTCAGGAAAATTTGCCCCTATTACTTCGGAGGGAAATGTGGAATATGCATGATGGTGCCTCGCCCCATTTTTCCGTTGCCGTTCGGCAATACTTACACCATCAATATCCCAACCGATGGATTGGAAGGGGCAATGATGCACCAGTAAAATGGCCACCACGTTCTCCGGAGTTAAATATGTGTGACTTCTTTCTGTGGGGCGCTATTAAAACGGAAGTTTACAAGACTCCGGTGAACACACGCCATGATTTATTGACACGGATTTTAAATGCAGGCGACCATTTTAACAACCCCGAGATATTAAATAGCATGATACTAAAACGACATTAGTATCATGTTAAATAGGGTCCAATATCATTTTTTAAAGAGTGTTAATAAGTGTATTCAGCAAGATGGCGGTCATTTTACACATTTGCTTAAGTAATGTTTTCGTTTTACTTAGTTTCTTACAATATTTTTCATACATACTTCCAACTTTGTTGTACTTTGTTTTATTACTACTGTTAATATGTAATTGATGTATGCAGGTAATTGTAAATATTTTTTTTGTGGCAAAACAGCTCATCCAGCGAAAAATATTGAAGAGGTAAAATAGCATTCAAATACATCCAGTCACTCGACAAAAATATTTGGGTTGTCATAACGCCGTTGATAAAAAAAAATCAGGAGAAATGTTGACGTATTATATCATTTTTATAACACTTCCACTTATTTACAACCGGTGACTATACTACTAGAAAACGTCATTTTATAGTATTAGTCTACATACTAAAAATCATTAAAACCGATTAGCAGGTTTTCACGTAATTTAGGAAAAACCAATATTTTTACAAAATTTTGACGCCCTTTACCGGCTAAACGAGACAATTTTGGATATAACTTAGTAGGCTTAGATCGACCTATGTTGACGTCGCGTCGAGAGTCTGTCGTCAAACGTTGTACACGTATTTTCCGGACACCCTGTATATAATGTTCCAGGTCACACTGATGTGTGACATTCTTTATACTTTTAGATTCTGGACCTTTTTACTCTGCTGACTTTTTCTAGCTGTATAGTCTAGTGTGTCCATATCGGCCATGTAAAATCTAATTTTCACTGGGGCCTCAGAGAGCCAAAGGACAACAGCATTGTTACGCCGCCACTGAACTTGGTAGAGGTAAATCAAAATTGAAAATAGTTTTTCTAATTGGCAAATTATACAGGGTGGTGGGGAATCGTTGTTCCCTAAACGATTTTTTGGCTGCCTCTCACTCAATTGTTAGACAGTCAGTAGTATTGTGGTGCAATAATTAGCAAGGTGAGTCCAAGTAATTTTAGAATACACTAGCGCGATATTTTTGATTGCGTAAGGTATTGCATACAGATCATTTGCTAAATAAATAAGTAGTTTTTTTATTGCCTGAAGATTTGTTTACCCTGCAATGAGGAAGTCTCATTATATTGAAATTAAAAAAAAACAATGTCTTGCTTATATTAATAAAATACAATCCGATTACTCATAAAACTAATTAATTATAAGAAATCACTTAATAGCTTGTTTTAAATTTATAAGTAGGTAGGTCAATACTGATATTGATCTCCTTAAAAATATTATATTTTTTGACGTAAGTGCAAAGTAAATATTTAAAGGTTAAAATGCACCCAGAGAAAACTTCAGAGAAAACTTAAAAAATATGGAATACATTTCCTCCAACACTTTTAACTTTTTAGACAGAATTTTCACTTGAAATATTGAAATGTTTTATTTAACACATGTTTGATATCCCTAAACCAAACTATTTTTGCCTTATAGAGGCCAAAATTCAAACGTCCTGCAGCATCTTAGTCCATTACTGTAAGAGATTTTTTAATTACTAAAATTTGTTATTACGGTGGGTATAATTCCGTGTTAGGACGTTTTCTATCGTGAACTTTCAATCCCATTTTAGACACGGTTTTATTAGGACAAAAGAGCTAAAATCTAAAACTAACCGTCTCTGAACAATCATTTCCAGCATGAAAATTAAATTTTTAACTTCCGTGAACTTTTAAAATCGTCCTGATAGACCCCTGGGCGTGAAGTGTGTGTCCCTGCTCATTTATGTGTGCCTCTTAAATAAGCGTTCTTATATAATATTTACATATTTACACAACTATTAACTAAATCTTTAAGTGACTGGCTGAATGGCTGATCAGCCCATGCCAATACGGAAAAAAAAACTTCAGTGGAAATCGATTGTCGTAGTGGTTATGCTGGATTAGTTCAGCGACCGTTCGGGGACGGTTTTTGATCGGGTTAGCACAAACCACAAACCTTTTACCTTCGTTAAAAATTATTTCTTCTCTATTAGTGAACGAATTTAAATGGTTTGGAACTGTATAATATCGTGAAGTTTTACAATATTGAAGTACTATAATAAGTTATAATTTTATAAGCTCTCATACATTTTATATTATCACCAGGGTGCCAGTATTACTTAAGTGTATTGGGGTAAACAGCTCTTTTGAATATCGTACTGTTTTATTTTTAAATACAATCTTGTACATAAACCTCTATGCTTTAAACTATCTGTCTTTAAAATTTTACTTTTAAGTTTGGTTAAAAAATTTGACAACTTGGTAGGCTTCTATCATATGCTCAAAGAAAAACTGCAACTTCAAATACAGGTACGGATATAGACCAAATCCCTCCAAACAAGCTGACCAAAAAAACGTAGAATCAATCAATTCTTTCATGAAAATCTCTTGTATATTGCAATTAGTATTCATATATTTTTTAACGCCAGGTATATTAACTCACAGCGACAATGGATGACGATAATGATGATTGGTTCTCGTCCTCCAATGAACCCGAACCAGCAGCAGCGCCAGCAGCTCCTGCAAAAGGTGCCAAAAGCGCGAAGGCGGCAGCGGAAGATAAAACAGCCCCTGCTGACGAGGCCCCTGCCGCGGACGAAGCACCTGAAGCCGCGCCTGTCGAAGCAGAAGCCGATGGAGAGTATTTAGATCCCGATAAATTGTTGTTGTTCAAGCATTGGATCAGGTAAGATTCTTGAAAATAATAAAAATTAAGGGATGTGGTTTATAGTACAGTCATTTTCAAAGTTCCATTGACAACTTTTTCGGTCCATGTGCCGTTTTTGAGTAAATAAAACATTAAATGTTTTTGAGGTCATACAATAATGATGGATTTATCGCTGTTTAATTTGAGAAGTGTCACTAAAACTATATAAGAGCTCGTCAAAAACTCCCGATGTACTTTTACCAATAATTCAATAAGCACTACACTACAGAAAATTAAAAAGTCCTTCAAGATGTCAAATCGGTTTGTTTGGCGCTTGGCCTGACCACTTAAATCGATATTATGTGACAAAAAAATTCGGTGTAAAAATAATTAAGCGTTACCTGATGGATCTGTAATGCGTGACATTCATAATGAAACAATACAATAAGTTTATTTTTAAAAGACAATGATATATAATCGCAAACTGACATACCATACTAAATGGAGCGCCTCAGTCCCAAAGCAAAACACCTATACTATACAGGGTGTTTTTTAAGTACGTGTAGAAAATTGAAGGGCATGTTTCTGACGTCAAAGCAAGAGGAAAGTTCCTTTCAATATAGGCTTCCCAGGCAACCATATGACGTATGAGTGACGTCAGATTTCGTCGAGATTTGACTAACATGACGTCTACTATGACGTCCCTGGTACGTCAGGAAGACGTGAATAAGTCACGCCCAGTGACGTCCTATTAACGACGTTACATGACGTCCTATTAACGACGTTACATGACGTCCTATTAACGTCGTTACATGACGTTGCTTGAAGGACCAGTTTCACACGGTTTGATGACCAAATAAGGGTCCTTGTTAGTAAATTATGGGTGCAATATAATAACCTGCTAAATAATTGAAACTATGACAAGTACCCCTAACCAAATGGTCACCACACATTATGAAACTGGGCCTTATGCAGATATATATCTGCATAAGGCCCAGTTTCATAATGTGTGGTGACCATTTGGTTAGGGGTAATTGTCATAGTTTCAATTATTTAGCAGGTTATTATATTGCACCCATAATTTACTAACAAGGACCCTTCATTATGAGGAATTAAATTGTAATGATTAAATTTCTGACATTACAATTTAAATAAAAATTTCATATGCTGCATATCTACTTATTGAAACACATTGTGTATCAAGTAACTGAACAAAAATACTTTTAAAACTATTTTTATTAGTCTTGAAAAATGATTGAAACTGGCAAAGTACATATTATGGCTACGGAAACTAGTCGGAAAAATTAAAATTAAAATATATGGTGTGTGACACAAGTCTATGAAATTGACCTGAACTATATTATACACACCGTTGGCAAAAATAGTAAAATAACCTTAAAGAACACATCTGGATACATAAAGAAACTGGTACATGTCAAGGCAGGTTTCAATATTTACAGATTTTCGTTCCGTTAACCTATCCTATGTATAAACGACATAAAAGTCTCATAAACATAAACGACATAAAAGTCTCATAAACATAAACGACATAAAAGTCTCATAAATCATAAACGACATAAAATTCTCATAAACATAAACGACATAAAAGTCTCATAAATCATAAGAAACATAAGTTTTTCCATAAGTCTTAACATAAAATAATGAAACACTTCGCATAAAAAATGTAAACACTTCGCATAAAAAGATTAAACACTTCGCATAAAAAGATTAAACACTTCGCATAAAAAGATTTATTACTTTAGCTTCTGCAGTTTTTACCCTTTGTGGTGCATGCTTTAGCCATGTTTTTATTGCATTCTCTACATCTCGATCTGTTGCATCATTGCATTTTATTTTGACAGCTTCTGAAATTTTAATAAAGCAAAAGGAAAATTAACCATCATGCTGAAATTGAAAAGAATGACATTTTAATGTGAATGAATGAATTAACAAATCTTCAGAGGTACCATAAATGTTATTTCAAATATAACAAGCTTTTGGTTTTTTCAAAAATGTTCTTACTACTGCCAGTCCTACTTTAAATTAAACATTATAAAAACAAATTCATTCGTAAAACACAGAATAATGCAGGATACCATCAGTATTCTAGGTTAAAAAAGAAAATAAGTTGAAAGTACCTTACTTAAATAAGGTATCATAACATTGAAGGTATCAAGCTGAGGCCAAATAACTAAAAATATCAAGGGTGTCCTATTTAAAAATCAAAACCTGGTCCTTAAATAAGAGGAGTGTAATGAGGAGTCATTATTTTATGGTAAGCCGGCAAGTCAAATTTACCCTCAAAATATAAAAAAATAGACTTGCTTACCTACTATGACCCGCTTTAATTTTAAGTCAGCAAATATCTTCTTGTTTGCTCTTTTTCCATAAAAGCTGAATTTGGATGCCAGCTTATCGGAAATAAGCTCCTTCAAAACTCTGTATGTCCTTCCAGTTATACCATCTCCTCCCAACATGGAGCAAAAATCAGTCTGCAAAGAAAATAAAACAACATTTTTAAAATCAAAACAGAGCTACACATTAATTGTACTAAGTGTTATATCGGTCAGGTTAATTTTACAATCTGCGATAGCCTGATTGCTCTGAAAAAGAGAGAAAATATTAATAAAAGTGTAGGACAAACTAACCAGACTTTCCACTCCACCTTCTGCTTCTAATTCATCTTGCTCAAATTTAAGAAGATTTTCTAATGAGTCTATTGGAAATCCCTTGGATATTCTTGAATTTACGTGCTCGGCAGGTCTACTTTGAAGGGTAGCCAAAATTTGTTTATTTTGCTCTTTCAGACATATAATGTGTTGAAGCAATAATTCAAAACCTAAACATAAAATAAATTACAGTTTATGTCGGAAAAAACAAAAAATTTAAATTACCTTTATTTAAAGAAGGAATGGTTGAAGTTGTGAGTATTGGTGTCTGAACTTGTGCAGGAACATTAAAAGGTATACAGTTATTGTCAGTTGTAGATATTGTAACCTTGGTACACTGGGAAGGGCCCCCTAAAAGTTTTTATTTAATAAATACCACTCGACAAATAGTTATCTGACATCATAGACACAAAACTAAAGCAGTATATCCTTTAAATAAATTAAAAAGAAATACGTACTTCAAAACCTAAACATCAACTAAACTAGATTTGAAGGAACTGCACCCAATTTAGAGGAAAAAAATTTACCTGAAGTTTCACTAGAAAGGCTTGGAGCACATCCGGTTGGTGTATGAAACAGAGATGTCAGTTTGTTTAAACTTGCAGTTTCCGTAGGACTGGGATGTAATGAGAGAACATCTAAAAGTTTATATTTATTAAACTATATTCCTAAACTTTCAATGCCTATCACGAAAATTACACAGTGTTACACTTGACACTTACTATCAGTTAAATTAAATAACTAATTATTACCTATCTGTATACAGAAAGCGATACCTACCTTGCAAGTTGCCTGAACCTTTCTTTTTCTTTAAAACGCTTGATTTAATTGGTGGAGGACGTTTTATGACAAAATGTCTATTAGGGCGTCCATCATCTTCCTCATCGTCACTGGAATATAACCTTTTCGTAACAATTCTTCTCCTTTTACCAAATTGTTCTTCGTCTTCCTCTTCTGTGTCCAAGTTGGAAGTAAACTCAGCTTTTTTTTGTTTGTCTAAAGCTCTGTCTAGATCATCTGAAAATATGTAGATACCCTATAAAACATATTCAAACAATAGGTGTCAATACAGAGAGTGATGGAGCAATAGCCCCCTCCTACTCCGAGAGCCCCAGGCAAGAGGCAAAAAGTAATTGAAAAGTTAAGTAAACAACGAAATGCTTTCCAGCCAAACCTGTTTCAAAAAAGACACGAGCAACAGAATACACTTTCCACGATTCCTCACGTTGTTCATGTGCTTTCAAGGCTTTGAAAAAGGTTCCTCGGTCCTTATAAGGAGGCCAGAACACTTCACATTTTCTAGGAGTTAACCAATCCGAATCAACCACAGCAAGCCCCCCACTGTCAGAGAATTCTATAACTACATATGACATAATGGAACTTATCGTTTAAGTACCTAAAAAGAACATAATTGTATCCAATTTGCTTGACGTACTTTCCATAATTAACATTTAAATTTTTACTAATCCAGTGCTTATAATAAATCCTAAAGTCTGCTAATTTGGATAGGTACAGATAACTAGACTTACGACCAGATTGTCTCGGTCAAGTTTGCAGAAATCGAAATTTAAACAACTACACCGTTTTCACTGAACTAACCTAGCTTTTTTAATCTGCTCATTTCGGGATCCTTATTGAAAAAGATTAGTTATTACCACAATTATTATGATATGGTAGGAGTATTATATATTATATCTATATAGGTACTTACCAACCAGAGAATAAATTGCACACACCAAACACATGAATTTGGAATTTATGAAAAAACCGGGAAATTGACCAGTAGCTCAACCGCTTATGTTTTTTTGGGGATGGAGAAAGCGGGAAAGGAACGCATCACACTAGACGCAAATTGCAGGAATTTAATTGGTCGGTTCACGTCAGATGATTGTTTCAACCAATGGAAATTGCTGAAATTTGACAGTCCTCACGCTCGCGGCGGTCTAGCGTCGTGACCGAGAGAGAAGCTAGACATGCAGGCAGCTGGCAGACATAACTCCAACGTTGCCAATAACTGTTTGGCACTCGGGACATCAGCTGTGATTGATTTAAAATAAATATACAATATAATATGCTATATCGCCCATTGGTAACCCAAATGGAATATGTTGTTGCCACTTCCACTAGACTTATATGGGTTAAAAGGGCGCCAAACGGTTCCCGTTTTGCCTCGTTTTGTGATGGCAACGTTGGGATACCTATGTATGTTTAGTACTACTAAAAAGCACCTCAAACTGTCGGACGGCTGCTGTCATTGCCGAAATAAGATTAACTGATCGTAGCGTAGTGGTTAGAGCGTCTGCCTGCAACGCTGAAGGTTGTAGGTTCGTATCCCCGTCCGAGATCACTTTTTCTTACTTTTTTTTTTACTTTTTTAATAAAAATATATGGGTAGGTACACGATAAGCGCCAACAAAAATGTGCTTAGCCGTCAAATGTCATTTATGTCAACTAAATGTTAACTAATCACAGCCAGACGTCTGGGGTGCCTTTTACTCTCTATATAGTCTCATGTCTCATGTTTACCTGCTCCTATCGAAATTCATACGCTAAACCAAAAATCGACGTCTTAAGACGTAATGCGCGAGACGATCTATAACGGCGTCGATATGTCGTCACAATGACGTCTTTTTTGGGCCGAAAGTCGTCTTTTGACGAAAATGACTAAATATAACCAATAAACGACGTCACAAGACGTCATTGTTCGTCTTCTGGTTGCCTGGGTTGTTCCAACCAGCAGTCTGGGACTTGTTTTTAATCAGAAATAGAGTCTACCAGATGAATATTGCAAGTAGACCCCAGGATGCCTTGTTAAGTTCTATAACTGGTTGATTGTATTTGACAGGGACTAATGGTTGGAATATACCTAGTATGACAGTAAGTTTATCGTTTTCGAGATACAGGACGATAAAGTTGATATAATAAATCCATAAGTTTACTAATAATTGGAAAACACGCGGATACATTAATACATATACAGTGTGTGTATAAAGTCTGGAAACGGCTTAATAACATCACAATTTATTGGCCGATTTAAACCAAATTTGAGACAGTTGTGTAAGAGGATCTGACGCACCGAATGACGATATTGGCGTTGTTGCCAGCTTTTTAGTTTGTCTGGAATTCGAACGAATTTTATATTTTTAAATGTAACGCCCTGTATATTTTTTCATTTATAGTTTTTACTTTAAATTTGTTACACTTTTGGTATAACATACTTTGTTCCTAATATCAGTAGTTTTCGAAATAACGACATGTTTTGGAAATATCAACAAATTGTATTATTATATTGTATTATTAATAAATAAAATATGTATTGTATTATTAATAAATAAAATATGTATTGTATTATTAATAAATAAAACACCAGTTCAGTTTTGATATAAAGTCATAAAAGCTGTCATTTTTACATGCAAAAATGTCTTTAACTGAAAGTGAAAGAATTACAATTCTTATGATGAGAGGATATGGCGATAGGGTCAGGTCTTACGAAGAGGTTGAAAATCTATATAATGACGCATTTCCAAACCGAAATCCAATTTCAAAAGCAACTGTTCTAAGAACTGTCCGACGGTTCGAAGAAACTGAAAATTGTAGAGAGTAGATGAAGAGAAAAGTTTAGAAATTTTACAACATGTTGTTGAACCCCTGTTTCTTCATTAAGAAAAATTTCTCTAGTGACGACTGCTTCAAATCCGTCCATAATGTTTTAATATAACATAAATATCACCCTTTCAAAATACATGTGTAGTTCAAGAGTTATCAGAAGATGATTATGAGCGAAGAATTGAATTTTGTGATATTATGATGTCAAGGTTTGACCAAAATAACCAGTTTTTCAAATTTATAGTATTTTCGGACGAAACAACATTTATGTTAAATGATAAGGTCAATAAACACAAATGTAGGTTTTGGGCAAATGAAAATCCCCACCCCACTGGATGAGAGAAGGTCATACACAACGCGCTGGAAAATTGAATGTGTGGGCTGGGCTTTTGGGTAACCACAAGATCGGTCCATTTTTTATTGATGGAAATTTGACATCACAACTTTACCTTGAGCTCTTGGAAACGCAAATAGTGCCTACTATACGAAATGTGATGGGTCCAAATTATGCAAGTACATTCTTCCAACAGGACGGAGCTCCTCCCCATTTTGGTCGAAACGTGCGCGAATTTTTGAACAACACTTTTCCGAATAGGTGCGGATCGGTAGAGGGGGTACAATCGAGTGGCCACCTAGGTCCCCTGATTTGTCGCCTAACGACTACTTTTTATGGGGACACTTGAAGAACAGAGTTTATACCACAAAACCTCAAAATTTGGCCAATCGGCAGGGTCGAATCTTGAACGAATTTGAATTAATAACGCCAGAAATGATTTACAACACAATTGAAAAATTTTATTTTCAATTAACACACTGTCAAGCTGTACAGGGAAAACAGTTTGAACATTTAATAAAAGAAATATATTTTTTTTTAAATTGTACTCGTTATCTCGAAAACTACTAATATTAGGAGCAAAGTATGTTATACCAAAAGTGTAACAAATTTAAAGTAAAAACTATAAATAAAAAAATAAACAAGGAGTTAAATTAATGAATAAATTGTGGTGGTATTAAGCCATTTTCAGACTTTATACACACACTGTATATTATTATCACAGCCACTTTTTCAACATCCAGCAGGAGGAGGGATTTTCCCTCCTTAAGGACGTCCATGGCAACATTTATGTCATAAGTGTGAGTTTAGGGTTAGTTGCCCTTTACCGCCGAAGACCTTGATTCAATACGTCTCGAGTGTAGAGGATCTGGATCATTTTTGACCACTCCCTAGAACAGGATGACAAAAGAAAACTAATTTTAACTGCAATGGCTAATTACGTAAGAGCATTTGCTACCGCGATTTTTTTGTCTGGGAGACAGGTGTTTGTGAACTTTTCGTTTTATTTTTAAACGCAGGCTGGGGTTTTAAATGTTTAATAAGAGAACACTGACTGGCGACTGGTGTCATTACCTTAAAAAACATAATATGAAACATATGAATTACACACATATAGTGAACATATTATAATCTTTATGCCTATCAATTCCAAGGGCGTATTCCTGACCCAAATTCAAGCAGAAAAGTTCATATAGACATGTGTTCTAAAAAGTCTGGTTTTTAAGATACAGGATGTCAAAGTTTACAAAATATCTCAAAGATCCTTCTGCCGATTTTGCTGAATTTTAGCAGTGTTGTTCGTTGTGATGGGACGCTAAGTTAGCATCGGCATCCCAGGGGGCAATCTCACGAATAATATTGACAAAAAAAATGTACGCCCCTGACTTGTTTAAAAATTTTATATTGTTTTCAGGCTAAGCAGCTGAAAATACAACTTTTTTCGTTTCGAGAAAAAAAAAATTTCGACATGCAATGAGTGGCTTTTATTTTTTTTCTCGAAACTTTGACACCCTGTATCTTGACAACCAGGCTTCTCAGGACACATGTTTATATGACCTTTTCTATTTGAATTTGGTTCAGGAATGCGCCCTTGGAATTACAGCCTATCATTAAGTACCACCCTGTATATCACTGTATCATTTTTAATAGATGCAATTTGTGTTATACTAATTATAATTAAAAATATGGCAATGATTCGAAACGTACTCAAGAAAAACAAACACAAATGAAAAATAGCCAAATTTTCACGCAATTAATTTTTAAATGTACACATTAATTATTATTCAACTAATTGTAGAACATAATAATTAAAACACGTTTGTGAATAATAATTATTTTAGGATTGCGCAAAAATAGAATGAATAGTAGGATCTAGGTAAGTCAGATATTAGTTAGAGAGTACAATGTTTGATTTGAAAGGTAAGTAAATTTCTTCATTTTGCATTTAAACAGTAGTGTTTTTAGTTTCGCTCTAACTTGTTCGCTTTCTAACTTTTATATACCCAGATCCTATTATTTATTTGGTTAGTTCATGTTAGTTAGAAAGCACAAATAAAACTGAGTGCTCTGACAGATCCCCTCACCTCAACCCTTTGGACTTTTTTTTATGGGTTAGTTTAAACAAAAACATTGTCAACAATACACCCGCTAACATTGAACAAATAATATGTAAACTTTTAACACTGTACTGTTCTATTAAAGCCAAAGAGATAAAGCTTGAGAGATATAATATAATTTTTGGGGTTATGCACACCTTGAGATGTTTTTAACAATTTTGACAGTATAGCTAGAAGAAATACAATGCATTTACTTTCTGTTAGAAATTACTTCCCCATGTTTATTCTCCTGAAGGAAGAAAATTAATAATATTGGTATAGTAGAGTTTACATTATATCGGTGACCTTTACTGCAATAAATCGAAAAGTTCATTCATTCAAAAAGTTCTGCGTCAGTGTCTTGGTGGTATTCTAGGGAAGAATTTGCTATGTTCTTAGCTGAAAGCAACAGACAGTTCGGAACAAGTCCATTTTATCAACTTGCGTGTATTATTGTTATTCTTTTGCCTTTTTTGAAGGATCATTGGTCTGATATTTTTGATGAGATTAATAATATTTTGATTTTACCAAATATTTGTTTATTTTATGATAATGAAACCTTAAACCAGACCTCTTTTGTAACTTGGGCTTTCAATGTTATTCATTTAAAACCGTATACTGTACACTGTACACTCATGTATTATGGATGGTGCTTTCTTAAAAATAATGATATCCAATATCCACTGCTCTGTTTGTAAAATAAAAATTCAAAATAGACACACAATTACCTTCTACTTGCAGTTTTGTTTCCCTATTTTTTCATTAACAACAATTTCTGATCAAAAATTCTTGTTTTAGGCCGAAATTCCTGCCGTACAAATACCTCACCGACTATCGGAAAAACTACTACGACGACGTCATAGACTATTTGGATCAAAGAAGTCGGGGAGTCTCCAGGGAAATTCCCGTGGCTCAGACATGGGCAGAGAGAGCCCTGAGAACGTACAACAAATACTCGAACAAAATCGAAACGTGGAAAATCAAACTGGAAGACACGAAGCTGGTCGAGGAAACCAGGTTTAGTGGAAAGTTTCAATTACATCACGGCAAAAATTATATCAATAGGAGATATTCCAGCATTCTTTATTAGATTTTTTTAGGATTGTAGAAAAATATTATTATATTAATAATAATTATTATGATTTTAGACTTATATTACTGCCTTACAGGATACTTACGCTTAGATTTATTTAGTTATCCTCAAAGAACTTGAACAACTTTACACAGGGTGTTCATTAAGTTAGGGTATTTAATTTAACACCTCTATGTATGTAGATATTATTTATGTTAATTTATTGTAATACTTCTCTTGTTCCTAAATAAATGAAAATAAGTTGATAAACTGCGTCGTTTTCTCTTTTTTGTATTTATCTATAAAACTAAATAAAAGTTGTTGCAAATAACATGATGAAATGTATGAAAATTGTATTTCTTATACAAAATATAAAAAATCAATCTACTTCCATCGTTTTAAGTTAAGGTTCCAAACCTTTTATAGGTTACGCTCTTGTAGATTTTACAGGAAAAATACACCATAATCTTCTTTTATTGATATATACATAGAAAAGCTAAAAATAAGGCCTGGTTCAGTCCTCATTGGATTGAGGATTGAGGGTTGGACCGTAAAGGGATGTTCGCAAAATAATGTCTTTGTCTTTTTTAGACCACGTTTTCTGCATTACAAGTGCCTCTATGACTACAGACGTAGTTACTATGATGATGTAGTAGAAGCCATAGAAGTTCGTAGAAAAGGTAAGAAAGATAATAATTATTAATGTGAACTGAGCGCAAATTGTCATCTAATTAAAAAAATTGGACTTATTGGACGAAAAACCTCTTTATTTTGGGTATCCCAGTCATTAATCATTCAATGTGGTCCATATAGATAGCTGAGTTTTTCAAGAATAAAGGCTTAATTCTAATTTTATATTGGTTACGCGTTTCACCCTAATCGGGGATCATCAGACCTACAAACACATTACCTAATATACACCTGTATAGAAAATGTGCAAAAGAAATAAAATTTTACCTTATTACTATGGTCTAATTAAAATATATAAAAACACAGACTCGACATCTTCACAACACATTAAAAACAACACTATAACTACGGTTAGGAGATATACAACAATTTAAAAAGAAAATAGAAACAAAAAAAAAATAAAAATTTAAATACTTTAATTGGACCATAGTAATAAATTTTATTTCTTTTGCACATTTTCTATACAGGTGTATATTAGGTAATGTGTTTGTAGGTCTGATGATGCCCGATTAGGGTGAAACGCGTAACCAATATAAAATTAGAACTTGAGATCGTGACTTTGATTTTTGAGTTAATACACAATACCAAATTATCAATGCCACACAAATACTAATATACAAGGTGTTTCAGAAGTACGGTACGTAACTTAAGGGGTGTGATTCCTTATGATATTCTAAGAGAAAAAGTTCATATGAACATGTGTCCGGAGTTGCCTCGTTTTTAATATACAGGGTGTTACATTTTTTTTTTTTTTTAATTGTTTTTTTTATAATTTTTTTAAATATCCTTTTCCCGATTTTATTGAACTAACCTAAGTAGATTAAATTTATTAAGTGCAGTGGCGTCCCAGGGAGCACCTTAAAGAATATTATTGGTATTAACGGTACCAAATTCCAATAAAATTAAAAAAAATTATATAAAACACATTTTCTTTTAAAAATTTTAACACCCTGTATATCAAGATCGGGGCAACTCCGGATACATGTTCATATGAACTTTTTCTCTTAGAATATCATAAGGAATCACCCCCTTAGTTACGTCACAGGATTTACAATTTTGTGGTTACGTATATCGTACTTCTGAAGCAGGTGTTTTTGATCAAGATCAAGTATCTACTTATATACATATGAAAAATTTTAGGTTACAGAAGAGACATTCCAAGACCTCAAACATGGGCACAAAGAATACTACGCACTTATAACCATCCCACCTACAAATCAGAAACCTTTGACAGATTTCTAGAAGATATCAAGCTGGTGACGAGGTCAGAAGTTAGCGGCAGAATTTACAGATATCAATCCAGTGAAAACTTTAATAGGAGATATACAACAAAAATAAACTTTTAAAAATACGAATTAAATAAATTGCTGTTAGAATTTTAGTATTGTCTTATTTACTAACAAATAGCTTTTTGGTTGCTATAGTTTTCCAACCTTTGAACACATAAAGATATACCTAGGCATAACGGACACAATCTATAACAAACAAACAGAATACTATATTTTCATGTTTAAAAACTGCTTCTTTCTAACCGCAACCTTTCCTAGCCAAACCTGACAACGTGTGAAATATCTCTATCTTTCCTTCTCCGTCTTTATCTTTAACTGAAAAAAATATGCCGATGTGAAACAAAGAACAAGGCAGCCAATAAGTACCTGTCACTTCGGATTTTTTTCAACTTTTGCTCTACATTTCAATCCTCTCTGTTAGTTACTTCGCGAGATTCCATCAACATACGAAACTAATGATGAACAATTCATTCAGAGAATGAAATAAAGGCATGAAAAAATTTCAACTGGCTACACTGATAAAAATTGGGGTTATCTTACATTATTTTTTACACAATGTTTACAGTTTTTATACACAAAAATAATAAAAAAATGTATGTGAACATATCAGTGAGTGTATATTTACACAGTGTATGGTAAAAATACATTTTGAGTCTATTTTTATAATGTTTTATGTAATAACTCTCCAATTCGATGTAAATTTACATTAAAACTACACGCAACTATGTAGAAATACCAAATACAATGTGAAAATCCATAAAAGATGTAAATTTACAATGTACTTAGTTAACTGTACCAATCAGATTAACAGTTCGGGTCACGTGTTTACCAGACCACCGATAATCACGCGATGCAGCCGACCAGAGAACGTGCGTACGTGCGGCGATTTCGATCGTGCCTTGTTTTGGGCGATGCAACTCCTACAATTTTTCAGTTTTGTGCTAATTTATGTCTTCTAAATTATTTATCTGGTTGAAAAAGTACGACAGGTAAGTTTTATAAATATGTTTATTAATAGACTGCATAATTATTGTTATTTTGTTTTTTATAGTAGTTGATAATACAAGCTTAAGAGAGTTATGTTTTACGTACAACTTACCACTAGTAAAGTAACTAAACTTAAGACTGTAATATTTTTATTTTAATTTCTTTAAAACCGTACGCTAGTGTCAGTTAGGTTGAAAAGTGATGCTAACTTAAAGTCTGATAAAATAGTAGAGCACATAAAATCGTCAACCAATCCTATTAAAATTATGTTGGCATATATTTTCTGTTTAAAACCATATTTTTTACGTTCAATTATGTCATATATTTCAATTGCTGTTAAACAATAACTTTTGTCTAATATTTTATTGGTCGCATATTATGTACCTACCATGCTCATGTTAGTGCTGTACTCTTGTTGCAAATTCATATTTTATATACAGTTCTCGAAAGTATTTAAAATATGAATATGGCATTTTATTCACTAAAAGCAATCCAGGTTTTACTAAATAATTTATTTGTTATGTTTGCAATTTGGTTTGCAGTTTATGTTTATTAACATATTTGACTACCTTTTGTTTCTTTTTGTTGAGATTACGTATGTCAGTTTAAAATAAAAGCCCAAAGAGAGCCATTTAATCTTCTTTTTGTTTAAGACCCTTATTTATTACATTTGTTACTGTATTATACTTTTTTTAAAAAGGAAACCTATTTTCTTTAATTTGTGATTAGTTTAAGATATTTATACATCTATTATGCTTAATGTAGGTTTGTAGAACCTAATTCTTAATGTAACTTGAGGTTAATAGAAACTTAATTAAATGGATGGGTTGTTTTTTTATAACCACACCTTTTTAACAAATTTTGCCCGTTCTTATTAATATATTTTATGGGTTCAGCTTGGTAACCTCTTTTTGTTAAAAATATATTTTTTGGCTGTTATAATGAGGTGTTTATTGGTAACCCTTTTTGCTGGATATAACCTTTTTGTTATGTCCGCAGTTTTAACTTTTATAACAATTAAAACTAGGCTATGCGGTGGTACTTATTGTTATGTAATTATTTTAATGGGTGATTTCCTCGATACAATTTTAGTCAAAAACTATTTTCAACTTAAGACTGGCTCAGGTTAGTTCAATTAAATTAAAATAATAACATAAAATTACATAACACCCTGTATATCTTAAAAGTCTTTCATGGACCTCCTGGTTTAGGTTATTTCAAGTTAGAAGAGAGTGTTTTATAAATAGTCTGTATTATCTCAGGCTTACAATAAAATAAAGGGCTAAAACTGCCTTTTTGTGGTGTGGAAATCTTTTTAATATACCAAATAAAGACAAAAGTTTTAAGAAGCCAAAATACTAGAATTTTTAAAATTTTAAATAATCTAGATTCTAGATTGGAGTTTTGTGAAAATAAACGTTACAAATATAGCGTACAGCATGTCACAAAATGTAATATAATTAATATGGACATTTTATTTATCTTATAGGGAATTTATGCAAGCGCCATAAAGTTTTTAGAATAATACAAAAGGCACGCTAAAAGTTAATTTACTATTAACTTTTAAATTTTGGACATGATAAAGTTTTTTAGTGATATAGCGTAGTAAAGACAACGGTATAATGAAAACTTTACACTATACACGGGTTACTCAGACTTCGACTATTTTGAAGAAAAGAGGGAGAGTTTTGGGTGAAAAGTTACTTCTAAGAAACATGATTATTTGAGTCAAGTCATTTTAATGGGTACACTACTTCTTCTACAATCCAGAAGGTCGATGGTGCCAGCGCTACCACGATCTAACAGTAACCCGCTAAGCCTTTTCGCCCATGATAACCGGGCCGTGACGTACCACCTAATGATTGCACTACCATCATTAGCTCCGTGGTACCGTCTGCGGAAAACGCGGAAAGGCTTGCTCGCTTGAGCTTTCCATGTAACTCAGTCAGTAGCGTATAGTACCATCGAGTAGTACCATTAACAGAAGAACGACGACGCGACTACCTTGACCGTGCACCGGCGGCAATTCTCGTGCATCAATTGTTTTGGCGCGCGCGCGAATTTTTTCTTTATGTGATGCATCATCGAGGTACTTAGCAGTAGTAGTACCAAAAACTGCTTATTTTTAAATAATTGGGTGAATTATGGACTAAGAAAATTAGTGTGCTAAAAAAAATACAGATATCCCACTTCTGATTGTACTGAGTGTTTTAAAATACACAAATTAATTAAGCTAAAATGGACCAACTGAAAATATTTAAAAATGAAGTTTTTGTGGCCTTGCTGCTAATGTTCTTGGTGAGTAGTTTAGTGTGCCCAATATTATGGCCAGTGGCGTCTTTAGGGGGGGGGGTCCGGGGGGTCTGGACCCCCCCCCCCCCGTGGACTCTGTAGTAAAGAAAACTGAAATTCACATTCATTTATTTGCAATAAATAACATGAAACATTATTTCAAATTTTCCAGATGTTTGGGGATTTCCACAGTCTTTTAGTTTAATAATTGTTGAATTTTATTTTTCGTTCCGTGTTTTCTAATTCAGGCGAGTAAAATAGTATACCGTTATACATACCTTCAAAAAACTAATACTTCAAATGCAAATATTGGCGTTTATATTTAAAAATTGCTTTATTTCTACGTTTTTTTTGAGCCGGGCTATCAAAACGTAAAATTTGTAAGTTTAGACAGCCCAAAAAAGGGCGTGACACCTAAAAAAATTTTGCCTGCGGCGCATTTTTTTAAAAAAGATGACTGGACCCCCCCGTGTCACAATCCTAAATACGCCACTGATTATGGCTATTTTATCTCTGCTATTTCTTTAAAGTTAACTTTGAATTTTTTTTACCTGTCAAATTAGGAAAGTATACAGGGTGTCCAAGATAAGAATGGGATAGCATTGGAATCTTGGAAACGGTAGGAATTACAATATTGGTTAAATTCGGAAAAAATTGTACAATTTAAATACCTTTTACATGGTTGTAATGAAATAACCTTTGTCTATACTTTAGGCTTTAATTAACAGAATTGAATACATAAAAGAAATACTATGTCAGTAAGTGACAATATACCAAAAGTACAAGTACCATACAATTAAGGTGAACAATACAAACTTATACAGGAGGGACTATAATTATAGCACATTCTCCCCTGGTTTATTTTATTCATAATCTTTAAAATATGCAGGAGGATTGCGTTTTCTCAGCGAGTGACGAATAATTTTGTTAGCCTTTTCTTCCTGGATCTGGATAGTCTGATCATGGGAATTAGTTGCACTGTCTTCATAATTTTCATCATCTTGAATACTAGGTCCAACAGGATCTAAGTAATTTGGCATTGAACTAGAAGTAGTTTCTGTATTTGATAATAGATTAGTTTCAGAATCAGTATCAGGAATCGTAGTATTTTGATTAGAGTTTATTAAGCTTAAATCTCCTCTTGGGGCGAGATGTTTTATAGAAACCGTTGACTCTTTTCCATTCTTATGTCGGATTAATGCATATTCAGGGTTTGCCTCTACCAATTCCACTTCATCGACGAGAGGATCATTTTTACTTTGCCGTACATATTTTTTAAGAAAAACTGTTGTTGAAGGAATTAGCCAAGAGGGTATTGAGGTGCCGCTGGTTGATCGTCTGTGATAATTAAACATTCTTTCATGCGGCGTGCAGTTGGTTGAGGTACACAGTAAGGAACGTATAGAATGTAATGCGTCATGTAAAACAAGTTCCCACTGAGTCACCTTTAGATTTCTAGATTTTAGTGCTAAATTAACAGCCTTCCAAATTATACCATTGTATCTTTCTACTTGCCCATTGCCTTCTGGGTTGTATGGTGTAGTACGACTATGAGCTATTCCACGTGATTGAAGATATGATATTATTTCTCGGGACATAAAAGAAGTTCCTCGATCGGAGTGAATATATGCTGGCATACCAAAAATAGTAAATAGAAGATCTAGGCATCCTATGACTGTGGAACTAGTCATATCTGAACAAGGAAAAGCAAAAGGAAACCTAGAGTATTCATCTACTATCGTTAACAGATATTTATGATTAGTAGAGCTAGTTAAAGGTCCTTTAAAATCAATATTAAGACGCTCAAATGCGGAGGTAGCTTTAATTAGATGTCCCATTGAATTTTTACAAAATTTTGGCTTCATCTCAGCACATATCGGGCATGCTGTAGTCATTTTCTTGACATCTTCCATAGAAAATGGTAAGTTGCGAGTTCGAACAAAATGGTACATTCTTGTAATACCAGGATGGCAGAGGGCCTGATGAAGTTCATATAGTTTAGTATTTGTACTAGCTCCACAAATTCTGGATAAAGCATCAGCAACTATATTTTCTTTTCCAGGTCTATAAACAATATCGTAGTTGTAGCAAGATAACTCTAAACGCCATCGTAATATTTTTTCATTCTTAATTTTACTGGATTGTTTAGTATCAAACATAAAAGATACAGCTTCTTGGTCAGTCACTAATTTAAAGTGGCGTCCCATCAGAAAATGTCTCCATTTCCTTAGTGCCTCAACACATGCATATGCTTCTTTTTCGACTGAAGAGTGTCGTCGCTCTGTTTCTGACAATGTCCTTGAAAAGAAGGCTACCGGTCTTCCAGACTGACTTAACGTAGCAGCTATACAGTAGTCTGAGGCATCTGTTTCTACAATTAGAGGTATTTTATAATCAATAGTCCACAGCAGAGAATTTGAAATATCTGTTTTTAAGTTTTCAAAGTCTTTAATTTCAGTTTGCGTCAATGGAAAAATTTTACAATTCACCAAACTTTTGATTTTGTCGGAAAATTTGTAAATCCATTTAGAATAGTGAGAAAACATACCTACTATTCTACGAAGTTCACCAGTATTGCGTGGTACTGGTAAATCTAAGAGAGGTTGTAGTCTATCAGGATCTGGTTTCAGGGTTCCGTTTTCAATTATATATCCCAATAATTTAATAGACGTCTTGTTAAAAGTGCATTTATTTTGATTTAGTGTTAAATTGAATTCCTTAACAGCATTTAGGAATTTTTCTAGATTATTATTATGAATTTCTTGATTCTCTCCACAAACAGTCACGTCATCAAGGTAAGCGAAGACTCCATTTAAATTTTCTTTTAATATAATCGAGTCGATTGTTCTTTGAAAACAGGACACACCATTTGTTACACCAAAAGGTATTCTTCGGAATTGATAGAGACGCCCACCTGCTTCAAAAGCCGTAAATGGTTTATCATTATCGCTAATTGGTATTTGATGATAAGCACTTTTTAAATCTATAGTGCTAAATACTTTATATTTTGCGACTTTTGAGACAATGCTTTCAATGTTCGGTAGAGGATACGCATCTAATTTCGTAAATTTATTGACCGTCTGGGAGTAATCTACAACCAAGCGACGTTTATGGTTTTCACTATGAGTAACTAATACTTGAGCTCGCCATGGTGAGTTACTTTCTTCAATAATGTTTTCTTGTAAAAGTTTGATTACTTCTTGCTTAATAAACTGTTCATCTTCATCTGAATGCCGACGTGACTTAGTAGCTATAGGTTTACATTCATTGGATAAATTTGGAAATAATTCAGGTGGCTCTATTTTAGCTTCGGTAAGACAGCAAATTGATAACGGTTGTTTAGTGCCACCAAAATTCATAGTAACACTTGTATGTTGTTTCATTATGTCTTGACCAATAATAATATCTGTGCATAGTTTAGGAAGGACAGATATCTTAAAATTTTCATACTTTTCGTTAGGTAAATGTAAATTTATTATACAGTAACCTTTTACATTTGAAACGCATGAAGTAGTTGCCATAGAAACTACGCCCTGAGTTGGATAGATTTTTAAAATATTTGATGCTACAAAATCATAGTCCAAAAAACTATCAGAGCTTCCAGTGTCTATTAGAGCATGTGCAGGTATATTGTTAACTTTAGCTTTGACTACTGCCTGTGATAAACAGTATGGTATCGGCCTTGATACGGAAGCAATGAGGGATGTAGAAGCTGAAGTTGACTTTTGTCTAGAAAATTTAGGTTTCATGCATACCTTTGCAAAATGTCCTAGTTTTTGACAGTTACTGCAGGTAACATTCCGGGCTGGGCATATACTGCGTGGATGTCTAGTATTTCCACAAAAATAACAACGCTGAGAGGAGGCAGCTGCAGATGTATATTGTATTTGTGATTCATTGTGGATTTCTTTTAAATGAACTGTATTTATTGAATTGTGGCTAAAATAGACGCTTGATTGTTTCCGAGCTTCTTCTAAAGAACGTGATTGTATAATTGCTTCTTCTAATTTTAGTGTATTACTTTCTAATAGACGCTGACGGATTTCATTAACTAACAGTCCACCTATGAAAGCATCGCGAATAAAATCATTTTTATTTTGTTCTGCAGTTACTAATTTAAAATCACAATTTTTGCTTAGTAGTTTTAGAGCTTGAATATATTGATCAATACTTTCTGTGGGCTGTTGCTTTCTTGTAGATAATAGGTGTCTAGCAAATACCTCATTAACATGTTTCACATATAGATCTTCTAAAATCTTTGTAGCTTGTTCAAACTTCTCACATTCGCTAATATGTTCGTAGACGGTATGAGACACAAAATTAGTAAGAAGCCTTAGTTTTGCATTATCATCAAGTTTATTTTCTTTATCGCTTGCTTCTAAAAAATTTTTAAAAGTCTTGAACCAGTGTTTCCATTCTTTAGCCGCTGAGTCTTCATGTGGATCTGCTTCAAATCGTTCAGGCCTCAAAAACTTGTCCATTTATAATTCTGTTAATTAAATTGTAATGAAATAACCTTTGTCTATACTTTAGGCTTTAATTAACAGAATTGAATACATAAAAGAAATACTATGTCAGTAAGTGACAATATACCAAAAGTACAAGTACCATACAATTAAGGTGAACAATACAAACTTATACAGGAGGGACTATAATTATAGCACAATGGTGCAAAAGTCAACTATCTTTAAGCGATTTCGATATTTCTCAAAAAAAAAATTTTTGGTAGGTATATTATTTTTCATTTCTTTTTTACATTTTAACAGATAGAAAAAAATTTACAAAAATACTTTTTCATTGTCACTTTTTAAGCTGAACGCGATAGTGTTTACAGATTTCCGGTACAACGTTTCGTTTTCGAAAAAACATCAACTCTCTTCTCTCTGCATCTCTAGGATGCAATGTTTGAGAAATATGAATTTTAAAGGGCTTGAAACTATTTAATTTTAATGTTAGCCATCATTTAATTGGAGCAAAGAGTGCAAGTTTGCTTCAAACTTAATTTGTCTTGTCGACACAGCAAAGTTTTGGTTTACCTGTAGTTACAATACCAGTAGCGGGTCCACGGGGTGAGGAAATCCCCCCCCCCCTTGGACCTCAGATTTTATAGATTTTGCCAGTATAATAGAAAAATGTTACACCCAAAAGTAATTAAATATTAAAATCTAGCCTCTTAAAGTATGTGTAGTATGATGGAGATTTTAAATCTGTTTTAAATCTAAAAGCTTTGCTGATGTATTTTTAGGAAACGAGACGTCTGAATGACATTCAGATCACATCAAATATTAGACTTTATAGGTATTAAAAACATCAAAAACATACAAGTTGATAATGATGGCCCAAAAACGAAACGCCGCAACTGAAAATTAATTATGTCAACGTGTAGAGGAGAAAAAGTGGCAATGGAAATGCTCTATTTGTTTGAAATTATTTCAAGAAATTAATTGTATTATTTTAATTACTGCAATACAATATTTACTAAGCCAAAATATTGTCGTATCATCAGCAAACATTATAAATTTATCATTTATAGGAATTGACGCAAGGTCATTTACATAGATTAAAAATAGCAAAGGAACAGGAACCTTGATATACTCCACAATCAATTTTATGTTTTTTGATTTCTTACCATTTAACAATACTACTTGAGATCTTCCAGATAAATATGATTTAAACCACTTTAATGATATACCTCTAAAGCCACAAAGTTCAAGCTTCCTTAATAATATGTTGTGGTTAACACGATCAAAAGCTTTAGACACATCAGAAGAATTAGAAAATCTCCTCCATTAAGCTTAAAATAAAAATATTCAAGAAACGAAAAGATAGCGTCATGAGTAAAGAATTTGGTCGAAAATTAGAAGCAGATTAATAATCACCTCCTTTATGAATTGGAATAATAATAGCTGATTTAAGACACTGTATAAATATGAAGTTTTCAAAAGAAATATATATTGCCTTAGCTAAAGTTATTAAAGCAGGAACAGACAGTTGTGAAAAAACTTTAATAGGGTGCATCAATGAATAAATGAATATTTTTAGAAATATTTAAAACAATCAGTAATCAATTTGTAATCACTCAGTATTTATGCATAGGATAGATCTAAATAGATAACTTAAAATCTATTGATTTATTGCACTAAGAGCGGCTGTTTGAATGTTAGTTAATTTGTAGATTATGTTGTGGTTTAAGCCAGAGATTAATCTTTGGTTTATCGCCCTTTTCAAAAATGTCCATTTTACAATATTCTGTTGCCCCCATATTATGTATTATCCCTATTGTCACTGTCATTGTCAAAGATTTATTCCTAATATGTGGTATTGTTCGTTTTGTTGAAGAAGTCTTCATTTTCCTCGCAATAACTATATTCTCCAATACATCGCAAATGTCCATCCATTTTCGCCTAATAATTCTTAAAAATTGTCATAATTTCTAGTTTAAATGTGTGTGATTGTGGTTTAACCAGCACCTTATCTACAGGTTACGGTTATTAATAGGTTTAGGTAGTTTGTTGGAAACCAGAGGTGTAAAATGGATGTGTTTTGGAATAATCTATGGGTGATAGTTAACTAGCCACCAGATATGACGATATACTGATACTATACTATTAGAGACTTCGTAAAAGAACTTGTTCTTAAAGTTTATTGGTGGTGTATTGTTGTCGGTCAGTCGGTTTTGTCAGATAACGGGCACTAACATTATGGTTTAGAATGCAACTTCTTTTAATACTTCGCCGACCTTTAATTTGGTTTTATACGAATTTCAGCAGCTTCATTTATATCAATTTAAATGTGCTAAATGAAAGAAATGCGAACAAGCGGTAAATATAAGAGGTGGCATAAATATGGTTTTTATGACACCATATGTCTTTGAAGTATCTCATTAAACTTAAAGACAGCTATAGTAATAAAATTATTCAAAGGGGATATATTGTCGTAAGCGTTTTGCAGGGGCGGACTGGCGTACCTCCCCATGAGTACGTTTGCGCAATTATTTTCATTCATTGGGTCAATTCAACATTAAATACCGCTGAAGTTGTCCCCCTTCAGATCTAAATTGATGTGTCTCATCAAATTTTTAGTGTCATCAGCCGAAGAGATATTTCATGCTTGCAAATCGACACCCTGCATAAAGTAAAAATACATAGTTATGGTTAAAAGTTACGCCATGCATAGTTAAAATTAAATAATAGCTTTTGTCCCTTTTAAAATATCATTATTAAATAACGACATATAACGCAAATAAGTAAAAGTATAGTAAAAGATTGCACAACGAAAATCAATTAAAATTAAAAAATATCTTACGTCCTTTTCAAAATTAGTATGCTTTAGTTGCAGGCCATTGAATGGAACACCAGCAAAGTATATCGAAGCAAAAACAGAAAAACTTTGTTTTTGGGAATAAAGGATTCACGCTTAAGACACAATGACTTTCTCAAATTCTGTAGATCCGCATAAAATCGGTATTCGGATTCGATGATTGGACCTATAGTCTGTCCTTAAATGGCGCAAAGTAATAAATGCTCATTAAATATGCCATACCGGGGTATGAAGAACAATTTAAACACCATCCCTTAAAATCTATTGTAAATAATAAGCATTTTTTAGGTGGGTGCACCCTGAATTTATCGCAAGCTATTGTTATATTTAAGGATTTACCATTGTTATTGGGAAAATCCTTTAGCTAGGAGCGTGTTTTGGGGAAGTTTCTTCTAGAATTGTATTATAGTATATTCGTAGGCTACATAACATATGAAAACATTTAAAAAATCGTATTAACTAATAAATATTCTTTTTTCATTTATTGTACATGAACTGACTCTATAGGGCGTTTAGGCAATTGTCGAAAATTCTCCATATTTAACTAAAAAAACACTGACACTTCACACTTTGACTAGTTTCACTGAGAAACAAACAAACACCCAAGGTAGGTATGTATAGAAATAAATAGGTATATTACTCCAATAGAGGCACCCAAAAAGGCATAATAACCACATAATTAGCAAACAAGTAACCAGGATTAGGTACAAGAAAAAAGGAATGAAATGATTAGAACAGAAACGGAATAAGTACCTAGACCCTAATTAGTTTTGATAAAATTGCTTTCTAAATTTCCAGGTAAATGGTACGGCTGTAAATAATTTTAAGCTTAAAAAATTTAATATTAAAATATATACAGGGCTGCCCAGAAGTCCGGAATAAAATTAATATAGCCTTAACCTGTAACTTTTGGGGAAAATGCTCGGAAACGTCAATTTAGTTATATATATTAAGCTCACATTATGACGTTATTCGTTTGTTTTTTTTATAGACATTTGTCAAAGATATGACGATATCGATCTTTTTTTTTTAAATGGAAACATACAGCTTGTGATACATCATTTGAAAGCTAATATAGCGTACAGTATGCTCATAAATTGTGACGCGATTCTGTCAAGCTATTTCAAAATAGCGACTGTTAAAAGTTTAAAAAAATCCCTATTTAAATAAGCGAAAATGATAAATTATTGATGTTTTTTTTAACCTTTCCAGGTAAGAAATCTTCTTTGTTTCACGTTTTGACAATTTGTGACATTGTGACTTAACAATAGTCATGGTATATTTGTTATTTATTTTGTCAAAAAAAAAAAAATGTAACGAAGCAAAACAAAACACAACAAAAAGGTGGTTTAACGTGGCAAATGCTGGAAATGTCCTCCACCCTCTACTTGGCATGCTCCCAGACGATGGTAAAATCCGTCGACGGAATTTCGAATGGCTTCAGCCGGTATGTTATGTGTCTCCAATCTAATTTTGTTTTTCAAATCTTCAATATTATTTGGCCTATTTTGGTAAACTTTTTCTTTTAAATATCCCCAAAGAAAATAGTCTAGAGGCATTAAGTCTGGGGACCTCGGTGGCCATTCAATTGTACCACGTCGTCCAATCCAGCGACTTGGAAATATCTGATCTAAATATCTTCTTACATTGACACCAAAATGCGGGGGAGCACCATCTTGCTGAAACCAAATTGTTTTATTAGGTATATCTGGATCTAAGTACTTCGTTGGGAAAAATTACAGCTAGAGCAGGCCTCAACTCGAAAGTTAAGAAATCCAGGTACCGTTCAGCTGTGAGGTTTCCTTCCAAAAATAATGGCCCTAAAATTCGGTTATTAATGACACCTACCCATACATTTACTTTCTGGGGTCGCTTAGTATGCGCTTCAAATATCCATCGTGGATTTTCTTAACTCCAGAAACGATAATTATGTCTGTTAACCACCCCGTTTAAAAAGAAAGTAGCAGCTTCATCCGAAAATAATATGTTCTGTGGAAACCTATTATTCTCGTCACACCGTCTCATCATTTCTTCGCAACATTGCAAACGCCTATCATAGTCAACTTCTAAAAGCTCTTGGATAAGTCATAAAATGTCAGAACGTGAAACAATGCAGATTTCTTACCTTGAAAGGTAAAAAAAACATCAATTATTTATCATGTGACCTGTATAAACACTTTGTGTATTAATACCAATAAATATTTCATTTCATTCATTTCATTTCATTTCCGCTTATTTAAATAGGATTTTTTTTTAAACTTTTAACAGTCGCCATTCTGAAATAGCTTGACAGAATCGCGTCAAAACTTATGAGCATACTGTACGATATATTAGCTTTGAAATGATGTATCACAAGCTGTATGTTTCCATTTAGAAAAAGATCGAGGTCGTCATATCTTTGACAAATGTCTATAAAAAAACGAATAACGTCAAAATGTAAGCATATATGAAACTAAATTGACGTGTCCGAGCATTTGCCCCAAAAGTTACAGGTTAAGGATATATTAATTTTATTCCGGACTTCTGGGCAGCCCTGTATTTGGAGACAAAACTTGAATTTAATGTCGATACTTGTATTAATTCTGCACAAATTTTAATATTCAGGCCTATTTAAATCTATACATTCCAAAAAGTCTTGCACGCCCATGGAGAAGACGGTTTTGATTGATTTATTATTTCGCATGATTTAAAGATAGAATATAGATCATAGACACTTCAAATCAGATGGTCGTCGAGAGACCTAAAAGACAAAATTACCAACACTTTCCAATTTATAATAAGTCCTTTACAGGTTACCATTCATTTTGCACGAACATTTTTAATTAACACCTGTTTTCGTGTACCTAGCCAAATTAATTTTAATTAAATTAAATCATCACCAGGCACCGTTCCTTTTCTGATATTAACAACCAGAATTCGTGCCATTTAAGAAAGGTACACTAACTAGTGCTTGCACCGAGATACACACGTACCATATGCATCTTAATTAAGAGTTTACTGGAACCATTAAAGAATTTAAGATGGTCAGTTCGGTAGTTATAACTGGACTAAGCAGAGATCGTAATATAAAGTGATGTTGAAGTTCATTACATACTAAATAACTTTTCAGATAAAGTAGTCCAAAGCAATGATTTCTGCACATAAAACTCTGTGGCAGTAAGTGGTACCTCGCTGAATATTCAGATGATGGGCTCCTTCTTAAAAATCACATAATCAGATTTTAGCTGAACATATATAGTTCTTTTCTCAATAAATGGTTTTGACTTTTTTACTGCAATAAAATAAGTAAGTATACAGCTGCACTAAGGGGTCGGACTAAGGAAATTAAGTAATTATACTCTTAGAATGTGTTTAAATTAAGTTAATGTTATTATATTATTATTTCAAAAGAGTAAGTAAAAATTTAAGTTTATTTTCAAAAAAATAACAATATAAAACACAATAATTATTTTACCTCATTATTTGTATTGCTCTACAATTTTATATACTGCAAATGAAGTAATTTTTAGTAGACTTCAAATTTTACAAATTAAGGCGATGAGAATAATATTAAATGTTGATAAATACACAACGATAAATTATATGTTAAATAAACTTAAATGGTTGAATACAAGAAATTTAATATTTTTCCTAGTTTGTATTTTTATTTATAAAATTCAAAATAATTTATTACCATCTCATTTAAAAGATTTTATAACGCAAAACTTTGAAAATCATAACTATCAAACCAGAAAGAATCAAAATTTTTGTTTAGGGAAAGTGACAAAAAATTTGACATATAAATCAATCTTTTTTAAAGGACTTCACGAATATAACAATTTAGATTCTTTAATTAAGAAACAAAACTCCTTAAGTAAATTTAAAAAAATCCTTAAAAATATCATTACTTAGAAAACAAAATATCTGATAAAATTTATTTAAAAATATTTTTGGTGCATAAAATTGTAATTTTAAATGTTTTAATTATTGTTAAAAAAACTAGAATTTATAATATTGTAGCAGTATTGCTAAAATAAATCTTGTTACTACTACAACTAATGAAATGAAAAGAAAACTATTATAAATTTTTAAATACTTACTACTTATTATATATTTATTTACATGTGTAATCTTATTCTATATCTAGGTCTGTTTCGCTGTCGCTATCCTCATTTAAATTAATCATAATCGGATTAATTGTATCATGCAAAGTAACATAAGAATTTTTTACAGTAATTACATGATGAATTGAATTTTTTCAACTACCTGGGGGAATATCATTAACACATTTTTTTACTAATTCTACAACACTATAACTTAAAGTCGAAGAAGTATTTTCTGACCTAGCAATTGATATTAATTGGAAAAAATAATTTTTGCTCGCATAGTACAAGTCAAACTTAGGTGAACCATATCACACTGCGCTTCGTGCTTGACAGATTTGGGCCCATCAGATAATTTTTTTAAAATTATGTCGTACGGTAGAAGCAAAATTTCACGTTTTGCTGAACACTATCAGATTTCGGTTAAATGAATCGATCGTGAGAAGACGAGATCAAAATTGAAGATGTTGATAGAGAATTACAAATTACTTTGTTATACCGTTACAGTGCCGAAATTCAGGAGGGTATATAAATACTGTTTAAAAAATTAGAGCAGATAAATCAAGTAAAGAAATATTCCCAGATTGTGGAAAAGTTCTAAGCAATTTCTTCAAGTTGAGTTAAAAACCGATTTATTCTTTTTTCTTTGGGTGCGTCCAAAACTATAAGTGCTGCATTATCTGTGATATTCTGTGTATTGCTGTACTAGTTAGTATGGTCCGTTCACAGATTTAAGAGAATGACTACCTGCCTTTATAGCACGGATATCAATTGCGGTAGGACAACGCTGTGGAAGTGTCTTCAACGAACCGGCTTTAAATTTAAAAAAGTCGATAAATGGCAAGTTATCATGGAACCGCAACGACTTAAGGCATGGCGATTTGAATATTTGACAAAAATCGCTCAGTACATAAGTGAGAACAGACCTATTATATACTTAGATGAAACCTGGTTTGATACTCATGATACCCCATCAAAAGGTTGGGTTGATTCTAGTGACAGGTATAGAACAAAGGCACATCAAACAGAGGAAAAAGAATAACTATAGTACATGCAGGGTCCGAAGATTGTTGGGTACCAAATGCACTTTCATTGGCACCCAAGAATATAAATGACTCCTGTTTGGATTACCATAACGATACCACAGCGGAGTTATTTGAGGATTGGTTCATAAATAAGTTAATTCCTAATGTTTCTCCAAACAGTGTGATTGTTATGGACAACGCAAGTTACCACAGTAGACAGTTAAACGAGCACCCTTGTTCAAAAGATACGAAAATGGCAATACAGGAATTTATGTATCAGAATGATATATATTTTCATGAAAGTTACACTAAAAGAGAGTCACTTGATGTGCTTAAATTTCTGAACCTGAAAAAGGAGTACTACTGCGACAGCTACGCTAAAAGTAAGAGGCATACAGTGCTAAGGCTTCCGCCGTATCACTGTATATTCAATCCCATAGAACACATATGGCATCAATTAAAATCTGCTGTTAGACGTAATAATGTATCAACCACTATAAACGCTAGTGTACTGGATATTATTATTACTGAAGTGGATAAAGTGAATGTGAGTAGCTAGAAAAATTGTGTTTCGCATATTAAAACTGTTGAAAATTCATACATTCAAATTGGGAATATTACAGAACGATTTATTATTAACATAGGTGTTGATATTGACAGTGAAAATGAATTAAATGAGTAAACTGTAGTTGCATTAATTAATTATAATATATTCTATCCTCGATTCTATCTAAAATTGTTTATTATTTGTGACAAATCATTCATGCTTAAAATACAATTCAGTGCGAGCCTGTGTAGAACCCAGTCTGGTGTTAAACAGGCGTCAACACGAGTCGGTAAGTCATTCTTTTAAATCTGTGAACGGACTTTACAAGTCTGATATAAATTGGGTGGTGATTTCTAGTTTTGTTTTCTGTACATTTGGCTCCGCCTGTAATCCAGAGAGTTACAGTAGCATATTTGTCTTGACAGCCTTGAACAAAATTGAACCGGCATTCCGTATGCTCTCACTTTAGTTAGGAGCCCCTCATGCCATACTCGGTCAAACTCGGAAATATCCAGTGCTACCGCCGGGGACTCCCCATAACGTTCTATTGCATTGTTCCCAACGTGCGTAACATAAGCGAGAAGGTCTCTTGTTGATCTGTTGATAATGTTGAAGCCCTCCAGGTACTTTAATAATTTTTCGTTGATAGCCTTTTCCATAACTTTTGATAAAGCCGAAAGCAATGCGACTAGACGATAGTGTTTGGCAAGGCCTTCTTGCCTTTTTGGGTATGGGCTGGACTCACGCAGTTTCCCAGCAAGAAGGAAATATTCCTTTTTTGTAAGATAAATTAAAAAGCCTAAAAAATACCGGTGTCAATTCAAATCAGCGCATGTCTGAGTTACGATGACTGTAATTTCGTTAGGACCAGAGGCTTTCTTGGTGCCAAGACTCCTCAAGATTTGTTTAACATGGCGCTGCCGGAAAATAATCTCGGGCATTCTCGAGTCTACGGGTAAAGTCTTTAAAGTTAAATATAAAAACTTACCATTTCTAAAATGTCTGGCACCAGCATTGGATACAGAATAAGATTATTTGAAACTTTAGCTATTATTTTCCTATTTATTTTGGGACCCTTTGTTCCTCTTCTCGTTATTCCCCGGTAATGAAGAAAAGACAATTAATTCAACAGTGCCTATCGTCAACCAATGTCGCCTCATACTAAATCATAATGAAAACGTTCATTAACAGTAAAAGTAAACTGTATCTCACCATAAAAAGCGCAGCAATCCGCGGAACAGCAAACAATCCGGTCTTGATGTGATGGATAAATACCCGTGAAAAGACCAGCAACTTTTTTTTTCGTTAATGGACTTTCGATTGCCGATACCAAGACTGTTATAGAATTAATGCGAGATCAGATGGCTAACGAATAATGGGCTTATTTTCAGTGTACAAACGAATGCCAAATAAGGCCAAGAATACGTTTCTATTAATTAGATTTTCACTTGGTAAGCGTCAAGCCGATTTTGGAACAAACAAAACATACAATTTCAATTTTAATTTACGTTCCTGAATTATCACTCTGAAAAGGTAACCTAGGTAAAAGGTAAAGGCTAGTGATGCACTCTAAGTTTTTTTAAATCTTTTTCTCTACTAGGCAGAAGCGTTGCAGGAAAATTTATATTATAACCCGAACAAAATTGCTATCTTGCACATAAATCATAAAATCATTTTTAAAAGTAACATCTTTCTTAATTTTATATGTCTGTTTTAAAACGCAAATAACAGCAGTATAAAACTTCAAGACGTTTATATACCCGTTTACGGCCAACGGTATTTTTAATTAATTTGGCATATGGATGGCACAGTATTATACATACATCTTCATGGTATATTTGCACATAAAATATTTTTCTTCGTGAAGAATTTTCTAATATTGCCACAATTAATGTGTCATTGAAATATATGATGACTGTGAGGAACTCAAGAAGAAATACTTCCTTTCATGTCATACTTTTGTGGAAAAAATGATGGTAATGTAAAAACTTTAAGTAAGGGTCACTTATTAAGTCAATATTCTCTTGATTAGAAACCAACGGCTTTACGTTAAGACATTATTTTTATGTGTACAACAATGCACTCCCTTTTATATGTCATACATTAAACGGGGAAAATTATTGGGAGTTTTGAAAAATGTTCTTGAAAATGATGTTACCCCTCATATACTACTAGTATCACACATCATGTGCGTACAGTAACTAATCATCTTAACAAACGATTCGCAGAATGGCCAGCTAATAGCCCAGATCTTAATTCATTGGGTTTCTTTGGGAATATTTAAAATAATTTGGATTTTATCACAAATGGTGTAGAAAAGCCAAAAAGAACGCAAACTAAATGCTGAAGAAGTGGTGGCCCAGTTGAACATCTTTATATTATAATGTTGTAATATTAAATATAGTTAAAATGTGTAATAAAATTACTTTGAAATTGTTGTGCTGCTTTTGAATTGTAATTGTATGGAATTTGAACTAATCCGAATATGGCATTTTAACTAAACGTAAATTGTGGCCATTCAATATACCAATTAGTCAATTAAAGCCGGTGAAGCGCAGTTAAATTTTACCAGATGCATATCAAATTAATGAAAAAAGTTTCCCATTTTGAAAAACGTTATTTTGGCCCTAATTTCTGGCTAGTTCAACTTGTATATTAAGTTTGCCTTTCTGATGAAACTGAATAATAAAATATTATAGACATAAACTACTCCATTCAAAAGAAACGCATCGACCGGATTCAAGTAGTTGCAAACAATTTCACAGCTGATTTCTTCGGATAACCCGCTTAGACAGATCGCCCACCGCCACTCGATTGTTTTCTTATTTTATAGACTTATTCGGACGAATTTCATTCAAGTTGCTCCAGATTTGTTGATTTAAGACATACCTACTTAGCGAAAAGTAACTGTACATTCAGTTTTGCATTTAATACTGATAAACGTATACGGGGGCATCAAAAAGGAAAATATTAATTCAAAGTATCATCAACTTTTAGTATATTATCTCGAGATCGTCCAAAGAAATTTCTATAATAAATTTTGATTACATATAATAATACTCCCTATAGCACAGTCTCCTACAGCTAAGCAGTTGACGACATATACAGGGTGAGTCAGGAAGAACGGACCAAACTCTAGGAGTCTATAATACACGTGAAAACAATGTGAAAAAAAACAATATGTTCTCATTCGATTTTCATTTCTTTTTAAGTTATACGCTAATTTTTATCTAGTATCTAAATTTTCGCATAATCAGAGTATGTCATGTTCAAGACTCAAAAGCATTTGATAACTTTGTTGTTTTGACAATGTGTCACTGTACTGTGACAGTAACAACTTTGAATGATTAAAGTGTTACAAATGCCTATTCAAATCTAGAATATGCAAATATGGTGTTTGTTTATGGTTTCTGTTATGGAAGTGTTACAGTTGCTGTTGAAGAATATTATCAACGGGTTCCACATCAAAGACATCGTGGGAGACCGGTAAGCTTCCCAGTAAGTATGGCCAATCGATAATCCCCACGCAACAGTCGAAAGTAATTTTCAATACAAGTTTTCGGTGAACGTGTGGTGTGGAATGCTCGATAGTTATATAATTGGCCCTTTCATCTTGGAGAATCGCCTCAGAGGAAACCTCTACTTTAATTTTTTACAAGGACTACTAGGGGATGTTCCTGTAAACATCAGAATGCAAATGTTCTATCAGCACGATGGAGCTCCTGCACATATCGCTCGTCAGATGAAGCAGCATTTGGAAGAAAGATTTCCAGGGTGTTAGATTGGTCGCGATAGTCCTATCAATTGGCCTCCGAGATCTACAGACCTCACAGCACTAGACTATTGTTTATGGGGCTGGTTTAAAAATGAAGTGCATGAAGTAAAAGTTGACACTCGGGATGCACTAATTCGACATATTAGAAATACTGCAGCCAATATTTAAGACGAATGACATAAAACAATTAGGAGAGTAAGAGGCGCTCTTCCTAGACAAAGCAGAAAATGTTTAGAGGTCAACGGCGGTATATTTGAGCATTTATTAACAAAACGCTATGATTAAGAAAATATATTAAATTTTGTTTATTTCTCATTATCCTATAACTTGGAAACAAATGAAAATCGGACAAGAACATATGGGTTTTCCCACATTGTTTTCGTGTGTATATTTATTTGAACTTTTGATCCTGATATGAGCCATATAAAGAGCACACACTAATAGAAACCACCCGGTGAACTTTTTTTTTTATCAAAAGAATAGTCGATTGTCTCAAATTCATATTTATTTCGTATAGCCAAACAAATTTGTGGTATTTTATTTCATATAAATACTTTTTATTCGGATACAATACATACTTACAGAAATTCTCTATGCTATTTGAAACCTACATCTTTTGAGTAAATCTATTTTAAAATCACCCCCGTATTTAAATAACACCTGGAAGAACGAAATTATCTTAATTAATAACTTCGTTACCTTCATGCTCCACTTAGGTATTATAATTAATTTTTTTAATGTTTAACGGAAAAATCTACATAATTGTTTTCAACAAAAAAAAAGGCTTTTTTACAAAGTATTGTTGTTAAACAATTACAATTAAACGTGTGTGAAAACTAATTTAATTTAAAGCAGCTATTTCAGTAAACTATACAGGGTGGTTCTTAAATTATGAGAATAATCCTGATGAAAAGCTCAAACAAGGCTTCTATAAACTGAAGAGTCAATTTTAATGACTCGCATAATATAAAACGCGTAAATAAGTGGCAGTTTATTTTAATTTTTTCCTAAAAACCAAAAATCAAAATAACTTAAATTAATATTAATCTGGTTATTGTAAAATACACTGTTATTTTGTTTTTAATATCGCATTAGACATGAAATTAGTACACCATTAAAAAACAATACGATTGCTAATGAAAAATAACGACCCGAGCGACATCACTTAAACTCGCAATTATACAGTTTATCTTATCTCATCATCATCAACATCAGCATCAACATCATCATCATTTTTATTGTTAAATTAACGGTTTTCTTTTTATTGTTTCAGACAACAATAAAAGCCCAGGACTACGAAGGTAAGAATTTTTGACACCATTTTTCTTTTAATTTACTGTTAGTCTATTTAATCTTAGGTATGTAATTATTCATTAGGAATCCTTTGATGGAACCAGTCCACTGGAGATCATCAATGAGTTTGCAGAATATCCTGAATAACTAAATTTTGCGGAGACTCTTTATGTTTGTTCAGGTCATTTAGGGCATTTTGCAAACGTGACGCTTTGATTATACAGGGTGTTGGGTAGGTGGTATATGGCATAGGAAGCGGGAGGTCAAAATAACCCTAATTTCTCATAGAAAAAAAAATCCTACAGTGGCAAGAGTATGCCATGTACTTACCGGACACCGGATGTTGCCGTAATAACTGTTGTAAAAAAATGTATCACGTAGGTAAAGCCTGTCCAGAGATATAAGAAATTAACACTTTGTCTTTGAATGGGATTATCCTAGGGTGACCATAAACAAACAATGAATGAATGAATAAATGCAGGTAAATTATGGTCCGTACTTAAAAATGCCTTAAAGTAAACTGAAAATCCGGAAGACGTAATTTGATTAATAAAGTAATAGTTTGGTGATTTTAAACAGGTGTTTACCTGATTCAAAATGAGAGGGTTAATTCGATAAAACAAATTATGTTCTAAATACTGTATATATAGCCACTCTAGTTAGTTTTAAGCTTAGTAATTATTCTTACTTCGTGTGTAATACAGCGTTTGTTTAATCGTGTGTGAGTCATGGAAAATATGTGCGAGCCCAATGTATCTCAGAAGATAACCACGTCGAAAAGCAGAAAACACTTTTCTGTGGAAACTAAGGAAGTTATAAACAATGTTTATTTAACTCTCATTAAACGTGCGGTCAGCAAGCAAGCAGCGTTAGAAGAAACGGCCACATTAACAAAACTTCCAACATCAACTGTTTGTATTTTCACGAATTTTCACGATGGAAGTGATCAAGATATAATACGGCGTAAAATTTACAAGTTATTCGAGGAACAAAGCGTGCCTACATTAGATAATTTAATTAAGAGGCTTGGAAATGATGAAACTGGCGTTTAATGTGGCAGAACAACGTTATGGAAGTGTATCCAACACATGGGTTTTAAATTTAAAAATATAAACAAAAGACAAGTTTTAATGGAATCCAGTAGAATTCGGGAATGGCGATCCGAATATTTACAAAAAATGAGGATTTACAGAGATCAGCAAAGGCCGATTATTTACTGGGATGAAACCTGGTTCGACACGTATGATACCCCGGAAAAGCAACCCTTTTCCGGTTAGGTTGACTCAAGCGGCAAGTGTAAAACAAGCGCGCCTTTAGAAAGAGGTAAACGAATTACGATTTTGCATGCTGGATCTAAAGAGGGATGGATTCCAAATGGACTTTCTGTGTCTGCAAAAAACATTAACGATAAAGAGGAAAATAATAATTAGAACAGATGATGATAGCGATAGTGATATTGATATATTGAGTGAATAATTATTATAAGTACCAAATAATTGGTATATTTTTGTAATCATAAATATAATTTTTAATAATAAAATAACTTGTAATTTCACATTTGAACATAAATAAAATATTATTTATTGTCTTATTTGTTTTTATTACAACCCATGATTAAATCCTAAGCAAAATACTGACCTGTTCAGCCATATTTCAATTTTACAGCTGGCCCGGGTCTTTCCTAATAGGGATCAGTTAGTCACTTTCTTATATCTCTAAACAGACTTTACTCCCAATTTCGAATTGACGGAAAATATTATCCGACTCCTTTGGTATTAAGCAGCTTTGCAATTGTGAGATGACATTATTTATGCAGGAACTGTATCATCATTACAGTAAAGAAGCACGATACAAATTACTTTAGCGGTTTTTTTCAATGTTCAACGATTTGCACTAATACCAAGTATCAAAAAACCGAACCAATCTTTTAAGCTAAAATAAACTGTTTATTAGTAATTTGATCAAATTATTTAATGTAGTCTAGCATATCTCGACTTTCTTAGATAAGTAGGTAGCTTCCAGTTATGGGTAACAGTAGATTTGGCTTAATTAAATAGCTAAATTACCTGTGATTAGTGAAACGTTTTCTATCATCGAATACTGGAAAAAATGAGCCTGTTGATGTCACAAGACAGATTTAAAAGTTTTTAAATTTTATTCCTCTTTTTTATTTCTCGTAATATATTGTAAATAAGCTTGTTTGACTTTACTATAGAGTGGTCGGGATATCAATATACGGGTCAAGTTTATACAAAGCAATTATAGTCTATCTATAAATCATGCAAAGTAATAAATCAATCAAAACCGTCTTCTCCATGGGCGTGCAAGATTTTTTAGCATGTATAGATTAAAAAGGCCCGAATTTTTAAATTTGAGCAGAATTTGTACAAGTATCGACATTAAATTCAAGCTTTGTCTTTAACTATATATTTTAGTGTTTGTTTGAAGGTTTGAGACAATGATGCATCGTAAATGATAGATGAGTTTTGGACTTCCATTGTCATTATTTATTATTATCACAACGTTTCAACTGGTGAGTATCTCCAGTCGTCTTCAGGTGAATAATGAACAAGATACGAAACTACGAGGGTATTTATACTACCTCCTGGTTAGCAGCGCACGACCGAGATTGGTGCAGTCATGCGTTACTGTATGGTTCTAAACTAAGCTTACATCTACTTAACAAGGGTTTCCAAATATTTCTTATGTCTAAAGAGGGCTTACTAAAGCAGTCTGGATTTTGGGTTATGACGGCCGCTTCTTTGAATTTCCTCTTTCGCCAGTGTTCTTCTTTGAGTATTATTTTTGCCTCTGACCATTGCAGGTGGTGGCCATGTGTCCAAGCATGTTCTGATGCACCGGATCTGTTTGTTTCTCTCTTCTTTGTGTGGTTTCGGTGTTCCTTGATCCTTGTTTCAAGGGGGCGTAGGGTTTCACCAACATAGGATTGTCCGCACTCGCAAGGTATTCTATATACGCAGTTCTTCGTGTCCCTTTGGCTGGTTGGCTTCGTCTTTGTCAGGTGGCTTCTTAAGGAATCTTTGGAGCTGAATACTGTTCGAATTTTGTATTACTGTCCTAATCTTCGAATTTTCTCGGAGATTCCCTTGACATATGGTACCTTTATGGTGGGTCCAGTTTCGACGTCATCTTTCTGTCTATTCATGTGATTTTTACGCTTCTTGATAGTCTGGTCTATTAGTCTCGTGGGGTAGCCATTTGTGTTGAGGTCCTTTTTGATGGTGTTGAGTTCTTCGGAAAGAGATTCTTCGGAGTTACAGAGAGTAAATGCTCTGTCAACAAGTGTTTTGACTATCCCATGTTTTGTGGTATTTGAGTGGTTTGAGGCGTAATTTAGATATCGACCAGTGTGAGTTTTCTTTCTATATACCGATGTTTGGATGGTGTCCCTGTTCTTCTGTACTATGACGTCTAGAAACGGTAGTTTATTGTTTTCCTCCTTCTCCATGGTAAACTTGATTGTTGGTGCCAAGTTATTCATGTGATGTAGAAAGGCTTGGAGTTCGTCATCGCTTCTATTCCAAATAATGAATGTGTCGTCAACGTAACGAAGCCATAGTTTCGGTTTTATTTTTGCATTTTCAATTGCCTGACTTTCGAACCATTCCATGTATATATTGGCGATTACTGGAGAGAGGGATGATCCCATCGGTAGTCCGTCTAGTTGACTGTAGAATCTATCCTTTTCTTGGAAATAAGAATTGTTTAGACAGCATTCTAATAGGTCCATTATGGCGTTGATGGGTAGCGATGTTCGTTCCTCGAGGGTTTGGTCTTCTCCAAGTTTCCTTCTGATGATCTCAACTGTATCCCTCACTGGGACATTTGTATAAAGGCTCTCGACATCGAGAGTATAAATACCCTCGTAGTTTCGTATCTTGTTCATTATTCACCTGAAGACGACTGGAGATACTCACCAGTTGAAACGTTGTGATAATAATAAATAATGACAATGGAAGTCCAAAACTCATATATATTTTAGTAGTAAATTTTTTAGGTTTAAAATTATGTACAGCCGCACCATTTGCCTGGAATTTTAGAAAGCAATTTTATCAAAACTAATTAGAGTCTAGGTACTCATTCCGTTTATACATACCTACCTTGAGTGTTTGTTTCTCAGTGAAACTAGTCAAAGTGTGAAGTGTCAGTGTTTTTTTAATTAAATATGGAGAATTTTCAACAATTGCCTAAACGCCCTAGAGTCGGTCCATGTATAGTAAATGAAAAAAAAATTAATTCTTAACTGTTACGATTCTATTAAAAGTAATAATGCGGATTTGAGTGTTGACAATGCAGTGTAATTTACAGCATACATGCCTAACGTTGGGAAAGCAACAATATAATAATATAAACTTTTAAAAGAAGAAAAAGTATTGGCGTCAAATCTCCAAAAGCTTTTTCAGGACGACCAAAACTTGAGCTGGATGACGTTTTAATACAGATAATAAGGCGAAAAGTTCATAGTTTCTTAAAAAAAGAAATTCCCACGCTTGACAAAATTTTGTACTCAATCCGAGAAGACCAGGACTACCCATTTATGTGTAGAAATACGCTTTGGAAATTATAAAAATAAATAAGAAGCATTCGAAAAGCCAGAGAAGAAAACACAAAAACATTTTACCTAAACGAAACATGGCTAAATGAAGGCCACACTGTGACAAAATTTTGGCAGGATGAAAATATTAAAAGTTCAAGGAAAGCTTTCTTGGAAGGATTATCCCCAGGATTAAGACCGCCATCTGGAAAAGGACATCGACTTATCATAACCCATATTGGAAGTTCTGAAGGATTCGTTAAAGGTGGTCTACTGATGTTCCAATCTAAAAATACAGGAGACTATCACGAAGATATCAATGCCGATGTCTTAGAAGGATAGTTCGAGGAAATGTTGGATCTTATACCAAAAGATGCAATAATTGTATTGGATAATGCAAGTTATCACTCTAGGCTGACGGAAAAATTACCCACAAGTGCGTGGCGTAAAAGTGAAATATCAGAATGGCTAAGTTCAAGACAAATAGAGCTTCCATTAGATTCCTTAAAAAAAGAACTATTGGTACTAGCCTAGCCAATTTACATAAAATCAGTGCGAAAAAGTGAAAAAAATGTATCGATCATGATAGAAGAAGAAGCCAAAATGTGGCAGGTAGATATAATAAACGAAGAAATGGTTGAACCGCTTATTATAAACGATGTTAATAAAAGTTCATCTCCCGAATCGGACTATGATAAAGCCATAACAACAAAGTATTTGAAAATGCTTTGTAAGATTTTATATTCTTGTTTTTGCAATTATATTATGCAAAATAGTACCACCCATTATTATTTATTAGTTAATACGATTTTTTAAATGTTATAAATACCTACGAATATATTAAAATACTGCAAATTTAGGAGAATAGGCATGTTTAAGATTTTTAATTTAAAAACTTCCCCAATACACGCTCCTGGTTAGGGCATTTTCCCAATAACAACGGTAAATCCTCAAATATAACAATAGCTTGCGATAAATTCAGGGTAGACCTACCTAAAAAAAGCTCATTATTTGGATTCTTTAATGTAAACACAATAGATTTTAAGGGATGGTGTTTAAATTGTTCTTGATACCCAGGTATGCGTTTTGCATATTTAATGCGCCTTTATTACATCGTGCCATTTAAAGATAGACTATAACTTCAAAATTAAGTCAAGCAAAAGCCCAGAGAGTCGTAGAAATATCTTCCAACATTCAAAAGCCGCCTTTAATCGGCCAACAACGAGGTGTTGTAGTAGCCCATATAAGATACCGTTTCCTCCTTGGATGTATGATTTTTATCTAACAAGAAACTATTTATTCAGCTCTATCTATCTCTTTCAGTTACCGAGATCCAGTGTACTTTCGCAGTCAATAATTTAGGAAGCACCAAAGACACAATTCTAGCGAAGCTAAGAAAACCAGACGGTTTTAAGGGGCACCCCCTCTTTGCGGACGATAGAGGCGTCGATCCCGAATCGGATTTGATATGTCAGATACGGCCGGATTTGACGGATCCTACAGGGTTAAAATACAACTTGAAAATCACGGAATTTGGTCGATGTGGAGTCCTCAAAAGAAATGTAAGTGTGTAATAAGTATAAACAACATTTAAAAAGCATACTTATAGATAATGTATTGTACAGTCACTCTGACTACTTTGAACTCATTTAACATCTACTAACTACCTTTGATCACTGACATAGGCTGCCACACAAAAGTGCTAATCAATTAGTATTCTTAATAATACTAGTTGTGTGTACAAATGAATCTTGTGTCATGAACGATTAGTGTAGGTTGTTGTAGATTCTGTTTTGTTTTTCTTCGTCCGATTCAAAGATATATTTAAGACTGCTGTTGCATCGGACGATGCAATGTTTATTATTGTTAGTAAAGTAAAGTATATTTATTTGTTCCATCAGAATGCCCTAGAGCATATAGAACATGTCCATACAAAGTTCACAAGATTTAATATTATATAATTTAAGACAATAAGAATATAGATAAAAATTAAAATTAACAGAAAAAAATTTTAGAACAATTTTAAATAACAAATCAATATCAAAATTACATCACAAATTATCAGAACTACATCACAAGTCATCCCGTTCTTTGGGTTACAGCATAGCATACATAGCCTGTTATCATCAGGATTAGGACGAAACAATAAAGCAAACAGCCAGGTCTACATTGAGGATCAAGTCTATCACTCAAACAATATTAGTCAAAACTGCAGTCTGAGAAAAATTCAACCAAAGAATAAGGAGAGGTTTTTATTAAATGTTTTTTTATGAAGCTGAGAAATTCGGGCTTTGACAAGCCTTTTACTTCCAAAGGAATTTTGTTCCAAATTTTCATCATGGTATTGTGACTATTTCTCTGCACAAAACTGAATCTTGTCCTATCCAAAAGCAGATCTTGCTTATTTTTCGTATTGTATTTATGTGAACGTTTGCTTTTTTCAAACAAAGAGATATTCTCAAAAACAAACTTGGCTGCTTCATATAATTACGTACATACCTGTTATCGTCATCAAACTATTTTGCTTAAAAAGAGGCCTACAGCTCTCCCGAGAATGTGTTTTGAACATAGTTTGTAAACACCTTTTCTGCAAAACAAATACTCTCCCAGTATCTACCGAATTTCCAGAAAAAGTAATACCGTACCTAATCTTTGAGACCACACAAGAATAATAAAAAGTAAGAGTAACAATATTTAGCGAGGCTGCTGCTTAGGTTTTCGATGTGTGACTTCCAATCAAGGCGTTTATATATTTCCATGCCCAAAAACGAAACAGATTCGCTAACTTTTATCTCCACCCCATCCACATCCACTTTCGTCAAATTACCCCCTCTCACCACAAAATTCAGTATCTGAATCTTATTAACATTTTAAAGCATGTTATTTGAGGAAAACCATGAGTTGAGTGTGCGAATGGCCTCACTTATCTTACCAACCACCACCTCCTTTTCACTAAGCAGCAGTGAAGTATCATCCGCGTACATAACAAGATCTTCCTGAACAACGTTTGGTAATTCAGTATACAAGATGTAAAGAAGTGAACCCAAGATTAGGGGTATTGCTAGACCCCTTATTCCATACCTGTCAAGCTTGTTGATAAGAACAGCATGATCCCCATAGTCAAATGCCTTCAAAAGATCAAAACATACAGTTACCGTACTGTTCCCCTTGTTGATGGACTGTAAGATTTTTGTTATGGCTTTATATACTGCCATGATTGTTGATTTTCCCCTTCCATATTGACAGTGTGTGACAATGCTATTTCCATCCAAGAAGGATACTAATCTTGCATAAATCAACCGCTCAAAAATCTTACTAATATTTGGTAAAAATGATATTGGTCTATAATTTTTTATTTCACTTTTACTTCCCCTGTTTTTATACAGAGGTTTTACTTGAGCAATCTTCAGAGCGTCCAAGAATACACCAGAGGAAAAACACAAATTCACAAGATGCATCAAAGGTAATACTGTGTTATGTTTATTGAGGCATCCAATATACATCATTTTTGTCATATGGAGTAAGAATTGACTAAATAAATAAATTACAGGAGAACTTGTTGTAAACGTTCGTGAAATAATGCAAAATACGCCAACAAAATGTGTAAGACTTATTTTAATATTCATCGGTTTGGCATCAATATGAATTTGACACAATTTTGACCCAGATTTGGTTAGATATCCCGTACCCTTATAACTGTGGTCTAAACCAAGCTCTCTTGGATGAAAATAATGTTTGCTCCCTCAGCTTGGGTTAGGCTAGTTCAGGATTTCCCATTATGGACTCTTAAATTAGAAATTGCCGGGAATCGCTTAGAAATTATTATAGTTTTTAAAGTGCCTAAAGGCTAATACCCACTCTGCCGCTGACCGCGACCTACTTCCGGCTGAATTAGCATCGAAACACCAGACTACTTGAAGGTACGAAATAGGAAAAGGCATTTAGTCCACATACCGACCTGAAAGTATTCTCAGACCCAACAAATTACATGAATAATGACAGGAAAAAATTTGAATAAACAGTTATCGAGCTTGATACTATTTTCGTGCAAATGGACATTTGAAAGAATGTTTTTCAATATGATACAAAATCGACCTGAATGTTCTTCACTTAACTGATCGTATAACTCACGTCAAATTGCATTTAGCAGTGGATGTTTTATGCTTAAACGGAGCGTAACTATTAGAGACTTATATACAGGGTCTTTTAAAAATAAAGTTTATTATAAGACTTTTAATAATTAATTAATTAGGTATCCCTGTCAGTGAAAATTGGAAATTGGAAGTCACTGAAGTCGCACATGAACTACCATGGTGTAGTGGGGTACGGGGTATACAGTGTGTATCAGCCAAATGGAATAAATTCGATAATAAATACATGGGCGTGTCCGAAAAAACGCTCGGACACGTCGATTGGTATTTCTAGTTGTGCATTTTTCTTCAATACATTTAATAATAATGTATACAGGGTGTGTCATGTAACAGTGGCCAATACTAACTTTCTTATTTTAAATGCAACACCCTGTATATTATTTCAGAAAATTTTAGACATATTTCATGTACAATATCCTATACCTATCTTCAACTGTTTCGGAAATATTAAGTGTTTTCAGATTTATTGCAAAAATCAAGAACACACTAAAAAACTAATAAGTAATACTGTTTATTTCTTGATAATGTAAAAAACAAAAAAAAATATTACTGTGGGAGATGTTGAAAATGCTCGCCGCGAACGTCTTGGCAACATCCTAATCTTAAATAGAAATTTCTTCTAACGTTACTGAACATCTCAGGCGTGACCGATCTAATCGCAAGCGTTTAAAACAGTGGCAAGTGGTTTAGTTTTGTATACAATATTTTTGACATAACCCCATAAGAAGAAGTCTAATGGCGTCAGATCAGGGGGTCGTGCTGGCCATTCCATCGATCCACGCCTCCCTATCCACGGATTTGGAAATACTCGGTTGAGGTACTGCCGGACATTGATTTGGTAATGGGGCGGTGCTCCATCTTGCTGAAACCATATCATATTCGCTGGAAGTTGTGAGTTTGCTGGATCAGGATATAAGTTTGTCAAAGTTGGCAAGACATTATTTTGGGGCAGTGCTAAATAATTATCGCCATTTAAATTGCCATTAATGAAAAAGGGACCTATGATATGATCTTCAACAATTCCTGCTCAAGCATTAACCTGTAATCATGAACTCATGAGTAGGTATCATTTTATAGGGATACATTTTATTTTCTTGTAATGTTCGAATAATTGATGAATGGCAAACATAGAACATTGGGGCTGTTTTTCGACTAGAAGCATGTGGGTTTTCCTGAAACTCAAGCATAATATCTAATTTGGTATCATCACTTATTACATTGGCAGCTACTTTTTTTATCTGCTTTACATCTCCAAGCTGGCGAAACTGCTTTTCTATTTTACTAATTGTCCCTTGAGTTATAGGCGGCAAATTTGGAAATTTTTCATGAAATAAGCGAGCAACTTCCATTTGTGTTCGTGTTTTATCTCCATAACCAATCATCTGTAGAATTGTTATTTTGTGCATTTCTGTTAAATAAACCATTTTCCTGATATGCAGTTAACGAAACTCAAACGACTATAACACTGACAACTACTGTCATGCAGACAGACAACAATTTGCTAAGGTCAGGCGTTTTAAACAAAAGTAAACAAAACTATCTATACCTTTTTTTTATTTCATATCAGTAAAAACATTTTAACATCAATTTTCAACATCTCCTACATTAATGTGTAAAATTAGATAATTATTCCTTATCTAATTGGAGCAAATTAGAGTTAATGGTAATAAATAAGACTTACGTGAAATTATCACCTGGGTCATTACAATGTAATTCATTCAACAGTGCTTGTTACCGGGCCGACAAGAAAGATTCGGGATCATGAAACAAAGGTAAGAATTACTGATCTGAATAAGAATAAATTTATACAGTGTACTCACCGGGGGGATTCCGCCCCCTTACTTCATTCTGTCCATTATACAATCTTAGGCTTGTCTATATCTATTTCCAGTAATTATGTCATGTACCATATTGTTATAGTTTACCTATTACGCATCTTCAACAACTAGCTAGTGTCACCCTAAAATAAGTCAAGGCTTCCCCGGACACCCAACTGCCGCTAAACAGTTAGCATCCCAACAAATTGAGCAAGGGGTACATTTAATGTTCCCCGTTACCTATTTGTGTCAATCGAGTCACAGTAAGAACCCCTAAAACTTACATGCATGTCAACGACTCGAAGGAACAGCGCTCGTACATTATGTACAGGGGCTTTCTTCACAAGCGTGCATTTGTACGTTCTACACCAGCGTGCACTTGTACATTCTCATCGCCTCAATATTTGTACGTACCACATATTATTATTAACCATCATATATCTTAATAATGCCTGATATATACACACATACATAGATACCTATCAATATTTCAACTTAAACTCATATATCGGTATCAATACGCCACTCACTCAATTCACCACTATTTTTACACACGTCTTAAAACGACTCCCCTTTACCTATCAATAGTACCAGGAATATTCCTCTCAATCTCCCTCTCTTTCCCGTTTATGTTCGGCCTCGATAATATAAACATGGCATGAAATATTAAGAATACACTGCTTCAAAAAAAATATGCTTTATTAACTAATTTATAAAAATACGTTTCTTACAAATGTTTTTTTTTTTTTATTTTTTACATTTACAAGAAATAAACAGTATTAGGTACTTATTAGTTTTTTAGTGTGTTCTTAATTTTTGCAATAAAACACTTCATATTTCCGAAACAGTTGAAGATAGGTATAGGATATTGTACATGAAATATGTCTAAAATTTTCTGAAGAATCCAAAAATTGAATAATATACAACTGCAATGACTAGTTTTCTTCTATAGTTTTAAAAGTGTATAGTGAGTGAATCTTGACCAGATTCTTGAAGCTGTCCATTTACTGATAAACGTCCATCCACCATTAATCACCCTGTACATTACAGGTATGTCAAAACCATGTTTTGATTAAAATTGTTGATTGTAGGCGCTCAACGCTTTCACATGGTAAACATTTCTTAAGTTACGGGTGAGTGAATAAACAGTATCAACATATCCATCAACCTGTCTTCATAAACCACGGTTATTTTGCTCTCAGTCAAGCTGTTAGATAGCGATACGGTTAATATAAAAGTAATTAAATCAATGATAGAGCAAAACAAACAATAATATTATAATTAACACCTGCAGAGAATGTCGAAAAAATTAATCGATCAGTTAATGATTAAATAATTTTATTTTTTACCAAACAAAAAAAAATTAGAACAGATAAGCATAGTCTTCATGTTTTAATGCAAGTCTCTTTAACTGTGTGAATCTTTAAGTCTCTAAGTACATGAACATCCCTACAGTACCAAGATGCATCGACTTATACTTTTCAGAGGACTTTCTTTTGGAAAGCTTGGATCATTTTGAGATCTGGATACCCTATAAGTCCAGACAGGTTTTAGTATTTGTCTGTACAGTAGTTACTCATGTTTAATAACGGTTTCGTTGCTCTTGTCGACAGATACGACGCCAATATGAATTTTTTTAAATGGCAGCCCTCATCAATAACCAGACGAGTGAATTGCCTTTCGCGATCCGATTTGAAAAACTTATATTTGTTGATATTTATTTATACCCGTTTCGGAAAAAAAATCAAAATGGCGTCGTATCTGTCAAATTTGTGAATCTATATATTTCTTTACATTAAATTTGGCTTCCTCGTCGAAAACCATTAAGAAATATGTAATTTGTTTTTTATTATAGTCAGCAGAAAAATCATCAATAGAGTGAGATACTTAAAAAAATGTCCCTGTATAGGGTCATTGTTTATATTTTACTAGATGGATATCTTGGTTAATGTTCGTCCTACAAATAAGTTTAAATTAGCAGTTTTGAAGTATTTTTAATGGGTATTCAGAATCCGTTCTCAGAAAAAACAAAAAAGAATTAGAAACTTAAAATTTTTAAGTTACCTGGCATTTTTTAAATGAAACACCCTATATTTTATATTTTTAGTCCGATTTTTTTCCGAGTTCAAATATACATATATAGGTTATTAGGGTTATCCTAAATATTCGTTCTTCATAATATGTATTGGATATGTGCACATATGTTTCTAAAGAACCTAGAGTGAGAAATTATGTAAACCACCTTAATGAAACTAAAAATGAAACCAATAAACATCTGATAATTCCAAATAGTAACAAAAATTTTAATTTAAGGAGTGTAAACTAGCTTGCCCCTAAGGTTTTTAATATTATACCAACTAATATAAAGGATGTTACCAACTTATACAATCATAAGTGTGGAACTTATATTTTCTCTAACTGACAGAAATTTCATGAATTGTTCTAAACATTACTTTATCACTAATGAAAAAGGAGGAAAAATGTTCTTTTGTAATAATTATAAATGTTCCTTGTAGTTTTAGTACTAGATTGTGTTTTTTTTCTTTTTGTTCAGTAGTATCACATGTGAATGACTTGATTTGTTATTATATTAAAAGATCCTACATATGTGATTTTTTTACACATACAGATTGATGATGTACTAAACAATTTTAACAACAGAAAAATATTTGACTATACTTAAAAATATTAATTTACAAACAGAAAGAGTCAACTGAAACATTAAGTTAAAGGAATTAAAGCCCAACGCCATAAGCATTAACAATAACAAAAAATACACACAAAAACCAAAGAAAATAATAAACAATTGAAAAAAACTTTTCGAAAATTCTAGACATAGACCTAGCTGTTCTCACGCCCAATTTATAAAGTTACGCGGATATACCCAAAGCTCAGTATATTTTGTCATTACTAACTCACGTAATTAATTTAACAGCTGGCAACAAACAAAGGTCATTATTTTGGTAAAAGTTAACTGCAAATTTGGTATACCTAGGTATGTTGTTACCATTCCTAATTAGAGAACAAAAAAGAGATTACGACCATTTTAAAACATAACGTAGTCACGTAATTTGTCGGTGTCGCTTTTTCCTAATTCTAACTGGGACAAATCTTTCCTTACCACTTTGAACACGCAACTCAGAAAAACAGGGTAAAAAACCACAAAAAGCTGCAAAACATACGAAGTATGGTCCAGTTTCAGAAATAAATATTATTATAAAGGCAGATTTTTTAACGGTTTTCTTTTTAGGGATTTGTCCATGTCAGGGTGTGGTTTCCTCAATTTCCTGGCGTAGTAATGCAGTCGGATCAAGAATTGATAATTATGTGCAAACCGCCTGAACCAACTGTCATTGAGAATAAAGCAGCAGGATTTGCAGGAAGCTTGTAAGTATCTAAGATATGCGCGACAGAGGTTGACTATTATAGAACATCAGAAACTGGCTTGTTGGACCCTCAATGCATATTATTTTTTAGTCCACACGGTGCAAGGGTATCGGGCGTGGTAGAAGAAACACCTGGTAGGTTGGAATACGAGGTTGCTCTGTACAAAGAAGCACCAGCAGCAAGGATAAACAACATCAGCGGAAGCAGCAATGAGTTGCCAGTGGATCAAGCTGTACCAATAGGTAAATAAATTGTCCAGTTTTGAACTTGCAGATTTGGTATTCGAAATAAATATATGTAGATATTAACTTGGCGAGGTAAGGCGTCCATCTATGACCAATCATTAACGCATTTTGTTACTACTAGGCCATCATTAAAGCTTTAGCTTCGATACTTGCACAAACCAGCAAATCTAATATAGATTAAAGGCTACATAAATCGACCAAAAACAATAACGTAAAAGCTCGTCTATTTCCCCTTGCCAAGTCCATCCTTGGAAGACCGACGCCGACGATAGGCTTGTGATTTTTGATGCCGTCTGGTGGTGACTTTTGTAATTAGATCGATGCCATCGATGGTCACTGTGGGAGATTTCTTAATGACTTCTGAACTTATATAAGTTCCTGACAGATTGAGCTAGGCAATGCGTCCAAACGCCACGAGAGGTATTTTCCCTTTTGTCAGATCCTAGCCTTACTGACGAGCCGTGATGCGGCAAAATGCGTCTAAGGATGAGTCTGGCAAAAATAGGCAAACCTTTACATTTCTTAATACTGATTAAAATATATACCGCTTTAATTACCCAAATTCATACTCAATATTTCTGTAATTTGCAATGACTGTGTTCTATCCTAGGCACTAAATTACAACTGAGAGCGCGTATCAACCCAGACTCTGCTTGGAAATATGTCAAATTAATGGAGGTAACCGTTTCACCTGACCCAGACGATCCACATATGTCAGGAAGTGTTGCTCTGGTAAAAGATGGGTGAGTATAATATGTCAGTGGCGGCTTTTCAGGGGCAGCAAGGTCAAACAGACAATATACAGTATGTTATATTATATATCTACATTAATCTGCATTTTTAATTACTAGCAAAGTGCCAGCGAATAACCGGTTCACTTTTTAAATTGCTTTGCATCAAAGGAACGGCTGGCCGTCCCTGACGTAAAAATTTTAGGCTTTAAGATAGGCAACCAAACATGCACCACTCAGTATTTTGTATCCAATATAAGACTACACGATCGCCAAATTCGGGTCCGCTGTTAAATAGTGAGGTTAAGGTTCAGTCTTATACTTATTATGGACCGAAAAGATTTTGTATCGATCTGTTGTTTTTAAAGTTTCTTGTGATTATTCTTGAGAAAAAAGGACTGAATTTGTGTAAAATAAGTCAAAGTAAGAAATGTTGAATGTTGAAAAACAAAATTTTCCCCAAGTACCCAATTGTTTTAAAATTTAATTAAAATATCTTGTTTGGACGAAAAAATTGAGGGTAACGTACGCACTGATACGGAAAACCAAGTTGAAACTGGGGTAAACAGTGATCTTATTCAATATATTTTGAGTTTAAAATGTGGATTTTTGTCTCTTGTGGTATAAAACACAAAATGTAGATTAGGGATGGATCAATTTAATATTGTAAAGCAAATATTATAAGTGTTTAAGAAACTTAAGATTGATGCATTGCGGTAATAAATCAAAAAAGATTCTGCTTTTCAAAATGTTTTTTTTTACATTCTTCGTGACCTCAGATTAGAACTTTGCCTTTGAAGATCCCTTGAGCTTATTCGGGAATCTTTAAGCTGTTTGTATCTTTAAATTTTCACCCCACTGAATGTAGATACTTTTCGCACGCTAGTAGTCAAATACATTTTTTTTAGAGGTTTTTGGAATTTTTCTACCCTCCCAAATATCGCATTCAATATTTTACAAGTACATATCAGTCATACAAGCAGGGTTGTAAATAAGGGTCCTTGAGCCCACCCTGCACACATTAAAAATAGATACTTAGATTACCTGATGCTCAAATTGGTAGCATAATAAGTCATTGCAGCGATGTCAGCGCTCTTCATATCGCTGATCTAAGATAAATTATGAAGATGATGATGGAAATTTCAATTACTGACCTAAAAATAAAATCTGATGACATAAAAAGTAGGTTTGTGACGTTACTTCTCCGAAAATCAGCGCTAACGGTATTTTTAAGAATTAGGACTTTGATAAACAGTCACGAATATGTAATGCATGTATGCGAGGACTAATTTTTTGGTGTTCTGAAGCATAAAGGACAAAACGGGTTTTCTTTGTACAATATGCCGCAATCCAATTGAACCATATTTATTTGTAATGATTGGTGCGGAACCTAAACATTGCTTTTAAAAAGTGTATCAACACGAGCTAAGCAAACGTAAAATCATATCCTTATTATTTAACATTGGCCGTTTCATTGGAATTTTTTATATTTCAATTTTGTGATAAAAAGAGAGAAAGATTTTCGTGATTGCGTCAATGGTCAAGAAACGTACAATTAAAAGACAAAATTACACAGTTTATGTGACTTCAAGATCCCGTAAAAAGTTTCTACATTACTACCAGTAAACGAGTTTATTTACTATGTATTATGTTTATTAAAACTAAATATCTAAACACTTCCCATGAAATTAAAAAGATAATTAAACTACCATATTTAAACAGTGAGAATGACTATTTTTTGACGTAGTAAATACAAATAGCGGTACTGCTTTTGGAATCTTAAAACAAAATCAACAAAATTTAGTAATTAACACGTTGATGGAAATAATTATAAACCCAGACAAAAATGCTGTTAAAGCACGCAAAAATATGTCTCTTAAATTATTGAGAGGAAAAAAATATAGATTTTCTGTTGCCCCACTCAAATTTAATATAATTTTTACTTTTTTGCGCTCACACAGGTGTAGAAACCGAGATTTCGCTTCGATCATCCCGCACCAACCAGCTCGATACCGGGATCGCCACAATGAAGTATTCCTGGATTTCGAAGCCTTCCTGCTGAGCACCATGAAAGAAAAATCAACTCTCTGGATTCATTCCCAAATAAAGGCTTGTATGGAAGCAATCGATTGCCAACCTGACTTTTGTCTGGATTTATTCGAACCATCTGGACATGGTCGAAGACGGTACAGTAAAACCTTTATATACAGGGTGTCCAAGATAAGAATGGGATAGCATTGGAAACGGTAGGAATTACAATGTTGGTTAAATTAGGAAAAAGTTGTACAATTTAAATACCTTTTACATAGTCTTTTCGATTTCGCAAAAAGTTGAAGCAAAAGTATATACTTTCAGTGGTGGTTCAGGTTGTAACATTTATCCTAACATTTGTTAATAGAAATACTAAAAATATTTTAAAAATCTCAAGTGCCTGTTGAAACTTTTACTACCGATTTGTATTTGCCATTTTGCAGTAAAATTTTAAACTGATAGGTACTTGTAAAATCTAATATACGTAATATCAATATAAGTATAACTGAGACAAGACTATACTATTGCCTAATCGTTAAATTTTATTGTGTAAAATACATAATGATATGTGATTTTTTTTTACAATTTCTATGCAACTTTACTCCAAGTATAATTTGTAACTTAAAACAATTTGTTGTTAGAAACTTGAACAACTGTCAGGTTTTATACCTATCCAAATATAAAAATCTCCAGAAAATTTGCAGTATTTATTACACTGGCTTAAAATGTGTAATTTAAAACAATTTGTTCCAGAAACTTATACAATTTTCAAGATTAATACATATCGAAATATAAAAATCCTCGACAATTTGTAGTATCTACTACACTATAATAAACCAGCATACGGTATTAAGTGCTTTAGATTGCTAGAGACTGCTGGAACGCAGAATAATATAGCAGCTTTAAGCTGTTTCGATTTTTCAACGGTCGGTATTCGGTATGCTCACTTGTCATAATTGTGCCCTGTGCTGACGAGAACCAAAGAGTTCGAAACCAATCTACAGGTAGCAGTAGTGTAGCATCATACCATTGGAAACAGAGATTCTGAGATTCATTCTATCTTTCTATCCCTACCGTTAGTTTCTGTAAAACATTTCCTGCAAATTATTGCGAAGTGCCAAACTATTATTTCAATATATTTCTTACAATAGTTTTAAATTCAACAACTGTTTTGTATATCTTTCTTGAACAACTTGTGTCAGATAGTTGGACCATTTGTTTAAAAAAAAGAAACAATTTTTTTTTATTTACTATTTTTTACGGTCGTCGGCGTATCAGAGGCCATCTTGAACCGGTCATCTACCGTACGGTTTTTAATCGTGCGGTCTACCGACTGGGGAGTGTGAAACGGCACCTTCATCTTACGAGATATCCGATCTCATCCGGCCTGTCCGGCGTGAATAGGATGGTTTTGATGTCGATTCATTTTAAACTCTTCCCTAAGACAAGAGCACGCGGTGTTTCCCAAACGGTCACCCATCCAAGTACTAACCGCGCTCGACACCGCTTAACTTCGGTGATCTGACAAAAAAAAAGAAACAATATGATATAGAAATTCACAACAAATTTTTGTTGTCCCTATATTTACAACAATTTGTAGTAAATTTATCTACAATTGAAGTAAAAATCACAATTTTTTTTCCGTGTACCTATAATGTAAATAAAACAATTAAATCTTCCTTCACAGTTTAAACCAAGTTGATGATGTTTTTTCGAAAACGAAACGTCGTACTGAAAATCTGTAAAGACTATCTTGTTCAGCTTAAAAAGTGACAACGAAAAAGTATTTTTAATTTGTTTATATCTGTTAAAATAATGTAAAAATAACTAAAAAATGATATAGCAAAAAATTCGTTTTTTGAAAAAATATCGATATTGGTGAATGATAATTTACTTTTGCAAACACCACGTAGAAGATATTTAAATTGTGCAACTTTTTCCTAATTTAACTAACATTGTAATTTCTACCGTGTGCAAGATTTCAATGCTATACCATTCTTATCTTGGACACCCTGTACTTCCCATATTTATTTTATGAATTAACATACTCATCGATACATAACGTCATTACTAATTCATGGTTTTTGACAACCACCCTGTATAAGGGTTCCGCGTTATTTATTTTTAAGGTACGGCACCCTAAAAGTGTATTCATGTTTTAGGAGGAGGAGTGACTCAGCTGAAGTCATTGAGATCATCGAAAACAATAATCCAGAAAATTCCTTGCTGAAATACAACGCAACTCACTTTACGAAAATCCAGGGCAATCTGGAGTACACAGTTTTGATGCCGGGCGAGTTTTTCCAAAAAGCGGCCGCTATGGAAAGTAGTTGCAGTACATTTTTGGTAAGTGTTTGAGTACGGGAACTATCCTTTCGAGACTAACCTGGAATTTTGTTTTTAGGCAATAGCCGCCATATTGGGATGCCTCCTGTTCCTGGCCGCCTTTATCATGTGCTGGCTGGCCTCCAAACTACACACAGCCATCATAGGAGCCAACGACTCCAGCAAAAATGTTGAAGACCTCGTTCGTGACAGTCGACACTATAATGAGAGTTGTTACACTGGAAGAGCCACGACACAATAAAAACGATTTGACGTTAAAAAAAATAGTGGATATTCATGTTCAAACGGAAACAACTCAAAATTTTGCGGCCTAATCTTGTGTTGATCTGCCCAATGTACACGCAAAACAACACAATGTGAGAGTATCGCTGATATATTGGGGTGGTTCAGTGATTTGTGTGCAAATGATATTAGATAAAAAAAAGATATTAATTGAGCTGGAAATTAATTTCCTTAAGTTTGATGCATCAAAAATTTGCAAGAGAACAAGATTGGTTGGACATATATTTCAATAAAAAAAAAAAATTAATGAATAAGGTTCCTTTACTTCTTGCCGGTAGTATTTTAGTAGATATTAGTATAGCAATTTGATGATCATTAATAGTTACACAGGGTGTTTAATATACAGGGTGTTTCCTAACCTCGGTAAAATAATCAAACTTGTGAATCCTTACGTAATTGTAAGACGAAAATGTGGTGTAAAATTTTTTCGAATGCAGCTTTGTTTATTATCTTTTTCTCGAAAACTGTAGGATATACGATAAAAATGCAAGAAACTTAATTTGCTTAAAATTAATTTCTTAATAAAATAGAATAATAATTGTCAGTGTTTAACATGCCCGTATCTTCGTCACTGAACTAATTGAGAAGTTATGTGACAAATATTATTCGAATACTGCTTTTCATCAAATCTTATTAAAAAGAAAACATTTTTTTGACACTCTGTTTCATTCTTTGACCGAGGTTGGGGAACACCCTGTATGTTAATATTATCCTTTGATAAGTAGCAAATTTTTAGATAAAAATAATAATAAAAACCTGTTGGTAATTGTAATTGGTAATAGTTCTCCTCAAGATGTAATCTAATATGCAATTATATAATACAGTATTTTTCTGTTTAGAAAGAACTTAGTTGAGGTTAGAATTTCATGGCATGCGTCACTTTTTAGGTACTGCTAAAGAAGGCAATCCAAAGTAAAAAAAAACTGTTGTTAAAAACAGAATCGTATTCTGGCGTATTTTATTTACTTCGTTTGTTGATTGTCACCAAATTGTCACTATAAATATTTACAACCTTATTACTAAAAAGGTATCACAATATTTTTATTTATTTAAAGCACTGTGTAATAATAAATATTTCAAAAATTACATGAACAGTAAAGAAGTACTTGAAAAAGTGTTTTTTCACAATAAAAAATTTGTTATAAACTCTCATTTAATGTAGCTATGAAATGAACATACTAACATTATTGTAAGCTACCTTTCTTATCATTACCTACCATTATTACTATTATAATTGTTATAATTATTGTTATTGATTTACAAAAAGTAATAAGTCGAAATATTGGTATAAACGCAATTAACATTTGAAAAATTAATAAAAAATATAGTTTTAAACCCCTTAACTTATTTTCCATTATTTAAAGATGATTTTGTTGGACAGACCTCGCCGCATTTTAATTAATATAAAGAATCCATTCCTGAATCAACATAAACGTACACCTAAACTAAAAGTTACTAGAAAGTGACACATGCCATTAAAGTCTAAACTCAACTAACTTCTTTCTAAAGTAAAAAATACTATAGGTACCTACTACTATGTTTTAGTTCGCTTGCCACCAAAAATATGTAGGAGTACATTTATTTATTTTTATTATAGCTGTTGCAGTTAAAACCCGAATTCAGTTAAATTGAGTAAAAGCTTTTGTTAGCAAAATTTTGCTAAGTGAATACTAGGATTCACTAATATCGATTGGTGCACCGCCCCATGTAAAGTTGGCAGCTCTCCTATTAATCTTACATCAAAATTGCATTAGACTTTTTGAAGGTCCTTGTATTTGGACTCGCACATCAAATTTTATATTTTTAATATCATATTAATTTTATAAACCAGTAATAATTCTCATAATTATTATTGGTGGTTTCATTGAGGTATGTACCAGAGCCGTATTTAATTTTTAAGAATTTTATAAAGAGGTTTTTCTAAATAATTTTTAATTGGCTTAATAGAAAATAATGAAATTTGGTGTGCAAGTTCATCTTACAAGGACCTTCAAAAAAGTCTAATACAATTTTGATCTAAAATGAATAGGGAACCCGATATTTGAGGGTAGCAAAATTTACATGGAATATCCTATGGCCAGATTGACGAGGCGTGCACCATCCGGTAAACATTTTGATTATCACCAATTGTTCTCCCAACTGTTTTAACTACTTTTCATAACAAAATTTCTTAAATGATTAGTTGCTGAAGATGACTTTCCCTAAAGTCGAAACTAGTACAACGTTAAGAAATTTATTTTAATTCTTCATCATTTTATGTATTTTCTATAACCCTTGTTTTCTACCCTAGAGGGGCAAATAAAGTTATTTGGTGGTAAAGACAGACCTTTATTTCTATTTTGATTATTAGTTTAAACTAGTTGAGACTTAACATATTTTAGTTATTACTGGCATTTACCAATAAGTGTTAGGTTATAATGCATTATTTGATGGAATAATAAACCAACCTGCAATCATTCCGAAACACTTTTAACTATACTAATTATTTTGGTTACAACTAGTTTTCACTATAGTAAAAATCGGTTTTAACTGCAACATATCATAACTTGTTTTTTTTGTTTATTATTTATTTTAGTAGGTGTGACTTTATTAATTAAGGTATTTTTGTATATATCTTGTAGGGCTATACTTTTGGAAATATGGGTGTTATGTTAGAAATTTTATAAAACACCAATTTTGTAAAGTTTCTTTATTTTACAAAATAACTTTGTTTCCAATGTTAGGAGTTTGGGATAAGTATTAGGAATATTTATACATAGCTAGAAAGGAAAATAAGTAAAAAATTATTATTAATTCAATCCTTAGTAGTTTTTATTGGGGTTATCTGCAAAAGGAATTGTTTTTACTAGAAAAATTCTTTACCTTCTTTCTTAGAGAAAAAGTGCGGGACCTCCTAAGGTTAGTCATCATTAGTCACATCAGGTTCGACCTTAAACTTATTTAACTTAATTTTCTTAAGCAGCTATTGTTTCATCAGAAAAATGCAATCATGATAAATCTTGGTATAATATGAAATATGAGAAGATGTAAGGCATTCAATTACTCGAGGACTTGGGGTGTAGATATGGAAATCAAAATTTTGAATTAAAGTTTAATTTACGGCATAGTTCCCTAAGTAATAATGGGTGTTCTTACAAATGTAACAAGTGCCCTTTGTCGCCTGGTTTCCGTCTATAATTTTCTATACAACATACGACGAAAGTTGCACAATAATTACTGTGTTTTTTTTTATTGGAAGTAAGTCAGAACGGAGGCTTTAAATATTTATGTGAATTTGTCCTGCCTTGGCACTTTTTAGGAAAGAAAATGAATATTTTAGAAAGCATATATTGTGGAAAACCTTAATGTACCGCATTATAAAAACTGTAAAGCAAACAGTTATGCAATTATTATTTAATGTTAATGTCCAGCACACTGAAAAAAAAACCAAGGGTAATAAAAGCACTATTTGGATGTAGTATGTGATCTTTAAATAAAAAGCAAGTTCTTTACGTTGAAATATGGAGGCAACAGTAAAATAGCAGCCGTATTGACGAAACACATTAATATTTAAGTATGCATAATTGTATATACTGTGAATTGTTTTGTTAGGGGGGCGGCAAGAACCTTTAAAATATTTCACTAATTTGTCAAAAATCAGTTAACAAGTTGAACATAAATAACATAAATCATTATTCCTAGTTTAAACTCTCTGCTAAGTTTCAATTTGGATAAATTATTGTAAAGTAGTTAGACGTTATAGTAGGTATACATATGACAACAGCTAAAACATTAAAAAACCCAAAATAAATACATGATTGTGTTAAAATCTCGTTTGGTTGAAAGGAATAACAGAAAATCCATTTAGGTTAAAGCAGCAAGTTAAATAATATGCGGGGATACAGTTATAAAATTATTTTAAGTAGCTAGGTACTTACCTAAAGAACTCAATTTTAGTCGTTGGTCAACAATTATTGCAAAGCAATATTATTCACTTGTTTCTCGTTACGAAATTACACTAAAAGGCACTGTACACAAACCTAAACTATAAAAGAGTAATCTAGTAACCAGTTTGTAACAAAACTTCCACCAAATAATTAAAATCCGCTCACAAATCTCACAATACAAACGCCAAATACAATGTAAATAAAAATAAAGAGACGGCTCTGGACCAGATAAACGTAAATTTTAGAGGAATATCAAAAAATCGTAGAAATCCGACATGTACTGAGCTTGAGTAAAACTTCGGCGACACGAATTTTCCAGGTGTCTACCGAAGACATTTTTACTTCTACTAGTGGGAGATCAAGAAGGGCCAAGGAGGCTTAAATGAAATGTAGTAGGCTATGTCTGCTAAAATAATATATTAAGTTATTTAAAGCATTATTTTAGTTTCCCCACAATCATTTATATTGAGTGATTTGGCCTCTATACAAAACCAATATGAAAAAAGTACATATTAATATGGGTTTATAGAAGATATAGGGTGTAACAATTTCTAAATATCTTCGGTTTTTCCAAAATATTTGCGAAACGTAGCAATTTGGGTTATGAAAACTACTTACCGCTCTTTTGAGTTTTAATGGAGGACTTATTGCTGAGCCATGAATTCTTTGGTTCGGGTTTAGTTTAACATTTCCGTTGAATAAAAATTGTACTCGTGCAAAACTAGCTTTAAATGGTTCATATGTCAATTTTATTTACCATTGTCAAAAAATGTCAAACAAATCTTCCGATAATATTGATTTGGAACTTCCGAAACAGCAGATTCAACCTTCAATATGGAAAGAAATAATGGACAAATACGAAAAGGATAGACAAGAGGTGGAAGAGTATTTGAACACGAAAAAGAGCGCTGAAGTACCATTAACACTACGTAATAAATCTCCACGTGCCAAATAAACAGTCCCAACTACCCCAAACTATATTTTAGATCCCGTTATCAACTATCTTAATCAGTCTGTATTCCCAATACTCCAGCAAGGGCTAATTATATTGTTGGAAAAAGTCAGAGAGGAGACAAGCTGTTACGTAAATAAATATAACAATTTGATTTAGTAAATCCCCACAGGACTCAATGAGAGAATTTTGTTTTTAGCACCGAAAAAGCTCATTCAATGGGATCGATTTTTTGAGTGAGTTTATGTACAACATGAATCCAAAGTATCCAGAAAGACGGGGGAATTGGACTTACATTTTTGATATGGAATGGGTAGTAAAATATTTAACAGATTCGTGCGTAATGAGTGAATTTTTTACTTTTTTTAACACTGCATAAACACAATAAACTCTTTTCAGATTAAACACAACAAAAATTATACAAATTTCATTTCAGGCCAAGAAGTTATTACCCCTTCTCTCTGATATGGACCAACGAATATGCTGCACTAAAAATCCAGTCTTACATGAGGGGATATTTTGTAAGACGTCGGGAAGACGTGCAGGAAATAAGAACTTCTGGAAGGTAATCATTATGGCTGTTTATACTAGTGACGTTCTGATTAGTGATGAATCGACTACGTGGCTCAATGCTCAATTGTTGTGTATTTTCCACAATATCTCTAAGTGCTAGATAATTATGTCTATAGCCACAATTTCAGCAAGAATATATTTTTATTCGTTTTCTAGATACTTCTTATCTACTACCTACCATTGAGTTTGGAACTCTTGTATTTATACCCTTGATAATAGCCTGTTTTATTTTTGTTACAGGAATACAAAGTGAAACAAGAAGAACGGTATTCTGGAGAAAATCAAGGTACAAAGAATATTTCGAAGGAATATTAAAATAAATTTTTGTTAGAGTACCTAAATAACCAATTATTTTATTTATTTTTCCCCTATCCCTTTTTGTTTTTAAAATCACATCCTGTAAAAGTATCAACCCCTGTGCCACCACAAACATTTTGACTTTTTATTAACGGTCGATGATATAGGAAACTAAATCTGATTCGTTTGGTTCTTGCTTTCGTGTACTTCTTATTTATGCATTAAGAAATAAAAATAAAGTTGTGGAGACAAAATATTTGTTTGTTTGTTTTTTTTGAGCACCCTACTGTTACATGGTTACGCAATGTATCAGTAGAATATTCTAAAAAATAATTTTTGCTGCTTATAATGGGCATGACAGCGTGATAGTAGATATTCCATATCATATACAGGGTGTTCCTTAATGATATGCTAACATTTCAGGATGTGAATATTGGGATCAATTTAAGAAAAAAAAAATCATACAGTGCCCGCGGAAAAGTCTGCACCGCATGGAAACAAATTTTATTCGTTTTAGCTTTTAAAATGATTTTCTAGTTTGTTTTCGCCTAATTAGAAACCAAAAAATATACTAAAATATTTGACATATCGCATCTGCTTCAATCCCTAAATGTCATTTAAAATTTTCAAACGTCGGTAAATGACATTATTTGTCTAAATATCCACATGTAAACTGGCAATTTCAAGAACACGAAGAAACTGTCTTATTAGATGTAGTGGAACGTACAAAAACATCAATTGCTGCTATTTGCGACAGAACAGGGACAAGAAAGTAAGAGAAATTTTAAAGCAAAACAAATACCGTCCATTTCAACCTAAATTTATCAATAGGTACGTTAAAAGAACGGGATTTTGACACAAGATTTGATTTCTGTACGTGGTTTTAAGGGAAGCTTGAAGAAAACCGTCATTTTTCTCAAGAAATTATGTTCTCGGACGAAGCAACTTTCTCTTCAGATGGAACGGTATTGGTAAGTTCCCAGAACTGTAGATTGTGGGCTGATGAAACCCCAATTTTATCATCGAATGCTGGTATCAATATTCCTTTAAAACCAATGTTTGGTGTAGAATTTTTAATGCCAGACTAAAAGGACCCTTTTTCTCGAGTGAATTTAAATTCGCAAAGCACTTGAATTTTCTAATAAATAAAATAACTGAGTTAATCGCCAGTATGATATTGGAACAAAGATATGTCCTGTGGTTCCAACAAATGACGCACCTATACATAGTACGCTTAAGGTGAGAAATTATGTAAATCTGTTATTTGGAGGAAAATGAATTGGCAGATATTCAGAGTATCAGAGACCAGCGAGATCCCCCGACTTAACTCCGTTAGATTTTTTCTTGTATGGGGTATCTGAAAGGAAAAGTATACCGTAAGCGACCATTTCAAGATATTGACCAGTAAGAAAACACGATACTGTGCACACTCAAAAAAAATATATAGTATTTAATAGGCAAAACATGAAAAAAAATAAAATTTTAAAATCTTAAATGACATTTACAGATTATTAAGAAAAAATGTTTGTCTTGAACAATGCCTTCTTCCTGGACACTTTCTAAAAAAATACTAATCTTTGATCGATTTTCCGCTGTTGCCAAATCTGAATTCCCTAAGAACAGGACAAATTAAGTCGTCTTAAAGAAATTCAAAGTGAAACAGAATGCATAGACCACGAGCCGAGATATAATTAGTTTATTAAAAACATGACTATTACACATTGCTTAATAACCTTTTTACGACAACTAATGCAAAACGTAATCGTCACGGTAACCGCCTGTTCAATTTTCGTCCACTTTCTCCCGGATCCGGTGCTCTTCAGACAATGAACTTTTTGGCGTGATGCAGTTCTTTGTTGTGTATATAATTTCAAACCACTATTGGGATCAAAAACAAATTAAATTTTTTAACACTTGCCCATGGCAATATTTTAATACAATTTATTATGTAATCTTAATTGAGATATTATAGAATTGAATAAACAACAAAATGATCGCAGGAGGGTATTTCGGAAGCAATGGAAGTATTTTCAAATACCCATTGTTTTCTAATGGGAAAGCTTTTGTCTGTTTTTTAATCACCATGAAATAAAGAATGGGCTAAGGGCTAAAAACAGTGGCGGATTTGAGCGTCCCCCCCCCCCCACCTCCAGGATGATCTATGTGCTTGTTTTTTTGTGTGTAAAATGCACATATTTTTTTCAGATTTTAGTCAAATAGTCAAAGGGGACGTCAGGGATCCCTTACCCACTTACATAAAAAATAATTTCTAAGAATTAAACAAGACCATGAGAAAGGGAAAGTAAAAATTGTATACCTTCATTGGAAGAAGTCGACTATCGCATTTACTTTTGGAAATACCCAGATTATTATATTGCACTGTTGCACAAAATCTGCAATTTGTTTTTAAACAGTTAAAAGCAAAGTTTCTAATGCAGTGGATAAAAATAATTTGTATATATAGGTACTTAATCCAGCCACTACTTGTATTTGTGTGTATCGAACATATCACGTGTGTTCGTTTATTGGTCAGTCTGTATCAAAGGTCTGTATACAGGTTGGAACAAATTTATTAAACATTAGGCCCAGTACATTTTTTTTTGTTTTGTTACGGTTTTTTTAAGATAATTCAATACACAAAGTGGACCCAAAAACAAATTATGAAAACATCAACAAAGTTTTTATGAAACAGGCACATTTAAACGACGTGGGGAAGCGGGAAGGCCAATCACAGTAAGAAGGGTAGGTACTTCTGTACTTCTACTCGAAAAATTGCAAATACTTTGAATGTAAGTAATGGATTTGTTTGGAAAATCCTTAGTGACTATTTGTTGTTCCCATACCACATAGAACGCGATCAGGCACTTCTTCCTGCTGATTTTCTTCCACGGATTGCATTCTGTCAATGCATGGCTTTTGCACACATTGGTTTAAATCCCTCAACTACTGACGGTAATTCTTGTTACCTGATGAATCGAATTTCTCAAGAAACGCAATAAGAATTTTCACAACTATGTGTAGGCTGAAGAAGATCCACATGAGGTAGTTGAAGATCGTTTTTAACACCAGTTCTCGTTGAACGTTGAACGCTTGGGTTCGAATTGTGGGTGACTGGCTAGTTGAACCGGTATTTCTACCAAGAAGACTTACCGGCGAGGTTACGCAACAAACGCTACCTCAGTTTGTGAAGGTTGTACCATTGTGGCAACAAGAAATGCAATGTGGCTTATGCATTTTAGTGTGGTTGCTCATGAGCTTTAAACAGTAACATATGATTGGTCGAAGTGGACCTTACTTATGGCCTGCTCGATCTCCAGATTTATTTCCTATAGAGCCATCTAAAGTCATTAGTTTATACTGCTTTAGTGGAGAATGTGGAAGATTTAAGAAATCGGATAATTGCTGGGTGTAACACAATGAGCAACGACCCTGGTGTTTTTGAAGGAGTTCGGCAGTCAATGACAAATGAAATTTGTTTTTCGTAAGTAATATTTGAAGTAATGTCTATATTTGGACGAAAATTGGTATCTAGAGGTTTTTTGAAATGTGAAATTCAAATTTGATCTTAGTTTGGCCCTTAATTGTAGGGGACGCTACCTACTGGTCTTTCTCTCTTCTAGGGAGTACCTACCAACTTTTTCGTGCATATATGTATCACTTTTTCTAGAAGAAAAATCGATTCCTCTATCATTTTTACGCGAAAATGGTATGCATGTCAAAAGTCGCCACAAGCAGCCGTTTTCGAGATATTTTCATTTAAATTAATCGATGCATGTGTTTGTCAAAAAGTTAAACAATTTTAAAAACTTATTTTTTAATCAACATGGAAACATTTTCAACGGTAATTTTTAAACAACAATAAACAATGAAACACTAGACAGATATAAAACTAAATTAAAATCACAATAAATGTTGGAAATGTCCACCTACTTATGCTGTATGCAATTTTTAACACCCTGTATCTCAAAAATGAAGGACTTGCGGACCCATGCTTATATGAACTTTTAACCTTATAAATAACTAAGGAATCGTCCTGTAAAATATAGGACACTTATTAAATAACATCCTATATAATATGTACCTATATACTTTTATTAATTTCTGAATTCTGCATAAAATTTAAACATATCTCACCGTTAATCATAAAGTGATATAACCAAAAAAAACACAGTTCTCTACAGTGGCGGATCCAGAATTTGGTCAAGGGGGGGGGGGGGGTCCATACCCGCATTGAACTGACTGAAGACGAAATTCTTAAAACCTCGAAAATTCACTAAGAATTGAAGTTGCTTTTTAATTTTGAGTAAATCATGTCATTAATAAATGGATGAAGTTTTGAGATTTTCTATTAAAAAGTTGTACCCAATTGTGATTTCCTACGACAATCATGACTATACAGTTTTTCGGTTCGGAACGAAATATTGTATGGGATAGCATACCATAAAAATTGAAAACTTCGAGTTTGCCAAGGAGGGAGGGTGCGGACCCGGAACCCCCCCGTGGATCCACCACTGGTTCTCTAGAATGTGCATAAAAGGCAAAAAAAATTTTGGGACCACGCCCAATTTTCGTAGGAATTCACCTTCTTTAAGCTCCCTAGGGAACGGGGCCTGGCTCCAAATGAAGTGAAAAAGTTTATTCTCATCGCTTTTCTTTACTAAATATAAAATAGTACCGATCTTGTCTTTTAAGAATTATTATTTAAGTAATAAAGAGGCGCCAGGCCAAAGGGGGGGCAGTACCCAGCCCTATACGATCTTTAAATTTCTGCATTACGTAACTATTACCTTCCTACGATTCTATTAATCTCATTTCGTACCTTATCCTGTTATTTAAATTGTCAATATTATTTGTCGTTTAGTACATTGTCAATGGTGCGTGGTTAGTAACAAAACAATGCAACTTCATTAAATAATAACAAAATAATTCTTTTATAAACGAATCGATTGCCAAACTGGAAATTCTGATTCCGAAAATATAAATCAAAAATCAATGAAAATATTTGATATGCATAACAGAGCGTTGCGTTCACGATGTTGTACGAACCAATTAGGAATTCCCCAGTAATACTCTGTTTATGTAACAGCAAGGTTTGTAACACCCATGAGTAACCACGTTTACATCTTGATATGATTTAGTTACGAACTTTTTATAAAAACATAGAAAAAAAGGTTTTCTTATTAAAGGCAAACTTTCTAAAGAAATAAAATACTGTCATTGCAACAGGGTTTCTGAAAATCTTTAAAAAAAAACGCACTAAATTAACGATTGTGTTACAAAACAAAATAAATAAAAATTCTTTAAAAAATTTCTTTCAGGATTACATCCCTATCGTGACTTATGACTGTCAATAATTATTACTTACACAGTATAAGTAGTAGTTTTATTACTTCTATAGAGGTTAAATACTCCTTATTTAATATAAATGCAAACCTTAATTTATTTATTATTGTTATGACATAACAGAAAAACCCAAACAGTCGGTATGGTTATGCAGAAGTGTCTTTGACCTACATCGAGGTATCAATTCTTTCCACGAAAGAATTTTCGAAGAAATGAGTGTTTGAGATTTGAATTAAATGCAAAACGAACTCTGTGCAATAATTTTGCACCATTTTGTCTTTAAAATATCGTACTCATTTTAATTTTGCGGCGAAAAAATTTCAATAAATATGTTTAATTTCCGCGATAAATTAATGTTTAGTTTTTGTGCATTTCATGTTTTTTAGTTTTAGTTTTAGTATGTACCTGAACTTATCAGTAGGCACTCTTACATTGTAATTACCTTTCGACCAAAATAACCAGTTTTTCAAATTTATAGTATTTTCAACAGTAATATACCGATAGAGGAGGCGTCTTATCGGTAATACCGATGTTTTTAACAAGAAATCGATTTTCTGACAAATTTTTACGAAATGTAATTTTTACTTATAATCTGATATGATCCCGAGAGCTTTAGCTCGAAGGTCTTATCTTTGATTATAAGTAAAAATTACATTGAGTGAAAATTTTCTTGGAAAATCGAGTTTCGAGTGAAAAACGAAGGTATGAAGATAAGAAACCGCCTCTAGAGGTGTATTTTATTGGATAATTTACTGAACATAATATATATATAAAAAATGAAGGCCGTCTGATAAAGGTAAATATACAAGTTAGAGGTGTTACTAATTTTTTATTTAAGTAAAAAAGCTACAAGCGTCTTTTCGAAAGCGTCTTTTCGAGCTAGCGGTAGTCTTATCGGGTAAGACGACCGTTACCAAGGTGGTTGCTATGAAAATGAGCGTTTTGATTGGTTCAATAAAAGTGAGGTGAATTATCAGACGAAGCAACATTTATGTTAAATGGTAAAATCAATAGACACAACTGTAGGTTTTGGGCAAATGAAAATTCCCACTGGATGAGAGAAGGTCATACACAACGCCCTGAAAAATTGAATGTGTTGGCTGGGCTTCTGGGTAACCACAAGATCGGTCCATTTTTATTGATGGAAATTTGGCATCACAACTTTACCTTGAGCTCTTGGAAACGCAAATAGTGTTTACTATACGAAATGTGATGGGTCCAAATTATGCAAGTACATTCCTCCAACGGGACGGAGCTCCTCCCCATTTTGGTCGAAACGTCCGCGAGTTTTTGAACAACACTTTTCCGAATAGGTGGATCGGTAGAGGGGGTACAATCGAGTGGCCACCTAGGTCCCCTGATTTGTCGCCTAACGACTACTTTTTATGGGGACACTTGAAGAACAAAGTTTACACCACAAAACCTCAAGATTTGGTCGATATGCAACGTCGAATTTGAAATAATAACGCCAGAAATGATTTACAACACAGTTAAAAATTTTTATTTCCAATTAGCACACTGTCAAGCTGTGCAGGGAAAACAGTTTGAACATTTAATATAAAAAATATATTTTTTCTAAATTGTACTCGTTATTTCGAAAACTACTGATATTAGGAACAAAGTAGGTTATACCAAAAGTGTAACAAATTTAAAGTAAAAACTATAAATGAAAAACTATACAGGGTGTTACATTTAAAAATATAAAATTCGTTCGAATTCCAGACAAACTATAAAGCTGGCAACAACGCCAATATCGTCATTCGGTGCGTCAGATCCTCTTACATTAACTGTACCAAATTTGGTATAAATCGGCCAATAAATTGTGATGTTATTAAGCCGCTTCCAGAATTCATGCACACACTGTATAGGAAACTCTGCAGATGTGGCACAAACTTCCCTAAAAACCCTCTATATTGCTCTGTACTGAGTTTGTATTCTCCAAAATATTTTTTCAAAATAGACTAAATAATAATTTATAAACTTTATTTGAAATATCGATGTGATCCGACAATAGTGACTTCTAGTAGTAAAAATTCTTTGTTCACTATACTCATTCAATCTAGTTCAATGTCACCAAACAACCTCATCCACAATAAACCATACCTACTCCTGTCAATTTCATTCAGAAAATCCAAACGGCCAAAATTGCATAATCTCTTCTCAGATCCGTTTGGTAGCCACGCAACAATTCTTAAAAATCCGGCTTCGGTGGTACCCCCCTTAAAACACCAATGCAGTTGGTACTTGTATATGGTTATCATATAAAGTACGATGCCGCGTTTGAAGAGCATTCAGTATATTTTGTTTATTGCTTTAGATAAGACATTAAGTTAATCAGGAAAATAAATTATTGTTAATAACTTCAGTGTGCCTATTTGTTTTAAGAAAGAAAGGGTTTAGCAGGCTTGAGCACCATTTGGATTTAAATATACTATTCAAACAAACAACTGGTAAGTAGTCATTATTGTTATGATTCCCAGGCATTAACAGATACAAACTTCTTGTTGTTAATTGTAGCATCTCCCTTGGAAATGGATAGAAAATTCTTAATTCAAAACTAGATTGTGATCAGAAACGATAAGACGAACAATTCTGTTCTAATCTTAAATGGGGGGCATAATATTAAAATTCATAGCTAAATAGGTTTTCATGTATTGCATCCTTTATCCCTCTCGCGCTTTTCTTAATAACTAGCCCGGTATACAAAGTAGCATATAATTTTTTTTTACTGTCGTCATATTCATCTATATAGGTAGGTACTTGTTTTTTGTTCACGCATACAATTTCCAAATTTTTGCAAACATTTCTTGAAACTACCCACTAAGATCAAATTGGCAACATTTACATATAAAATTGGTGCTCCCGTTGGTACTTCTTAAAGAAAGCGAATCTTGAGACGCGTGGGGGTTCCTATATAACCAGGAGATAGAAAGTGAAATTGAAACAGTACCGTCGGTTTTCTGTTGCGCATTTTTTTTTTAATTTTCGGTGCCGGTGAAAATTGCGGTAAGTAAAGGAAATGAATTCATGTTGTTATACAGGTGATATTCCCTTCTTAATTCGTTCTTGTTGGGTGGCATTATTGCAAAGCGCGTTAAAAGATGTTCGATTAAAATTTTTCAAGAATAAGTACATTACACAAAGTCTGCCCCTTCTCTGTGAACGTGTAGCACGAAGGCAAATATCTTGAGTTTCTCTAGAAGGATTTCTAGAAATATTTCCGATTTTCTTTCCTTTCTGCGCTAAAATGATGACAATAATTTCCTTTTAATGGGATTATCTCGAAAATCTAAATAATTTCTCATATCTTATAATAGGCAATTTAACAAGATATGGGTGTCCCATTTAAAAGTTGGTAAAAAGTATTTTTGGGTCGTTATTCTTCAATAACTTATTCATAAATTCCCCGAAGGCGTGCTTGTTAGGGGTAAATCTTATTTATTATAAAGTATTTAAAATTATAAATAATTAAGAATATTTTTATAAAAAGGTGCAAGTACTTAATAAACCCAACTTTCCCGGTGTTAGATATATTAAAATTCAATATAAATGTTTTTACTTGCATTTTGTATTTTTTTAATGAAATTTTTTTAATATTTGTTGATAAATAATCATTTAAATAAAAACATAAATATATATTTAAAAGTTCTTTGTCCTAGGTTTTATGGATATTTCATTTTTATAACGTGTATTATGGTTATGGTCTTTAAACTGCATAATATTTTTATTTTTAAATATATATATTCAAATATTTTAAATGTAAATTTGTCTAACGTTAATCTTTTTTGTTTCTGAGTATAATTCCTTTGAAGGATAAAGATAGTCTTTCTTAAATATAATTTTCAAAAATCCTTTTTGTAATGCATCTAATTCCCTAAAATTATGTAATTTAAATGGGTTTCAACTAATGCATAATGCAATATTTCTAGATGTTTTAGATCCACAAATTTTCTTTCTTTTCAAATTGGTAGTAAAGTTATTAATTTTTTAATTAAATATTCTAGTTAAAAATTCCAATTGAATTTACTGGCAAAAATTATTCCTAAATATTTTACATGATTAACTTTTAAAATTTGAATGCCATCGCTTATACTGATACTTTTCATATTTTGTGGTACATTATTTAGGTTTAAATTAAAAGGAGGAAGATTTGCTGTATTAAAATTAATTGTTAATAAATTACTATCAAACCAATTTTTTATAATTTTAACGCCTTTTTTAATTTACTAATTTAAATGGCATCCCTACAAAAAAATAGCAGTGTCATCTGCAAAACTATGAATTTTGCCATCGCAATTTACACTAAATAAATCATTAATATAAATATTAGAAAATAATGGTTCTAAAATTGTCCCTTGAGGAACACATTTTAACATAAGTTGGGCTATCTTTAAGATAATTTTTAATTAATTTTAATTGTTTTCCTCTATCCAAGGCTTTCGGTAAATCCAGAAAAATACAAATACAAGGTATTTTATCATCTTAATGGATTATATACTTGTTCTGTTAGATAGCAATAGCATCGATTTATTTTTTTGAAACCCAAATTGTTTTTTATAAATAAAATGAATTTTTCTAAATAATTAACAATTCGTATTTGCTAATTGCTATTAGCTAATGAAACTATTAATTAATTAAGTTATAGGCCTATAGTTACTAATTTTACTTAAATCTTCATTTTTAAAAATAGGTTTTATTACACTAATTTTGAAAGCTTCTGGATATATACTTGTTTTAAAATCTTATTTATAAGAATAGTGAGTGGCCTAGAAATAGTAGTTTTAATAAATTTTAATATTTTTGTGGTTATATTTATTTAATCATATTAAAAAAAAATAAAACTTTGCTATTCTAAATATTGACTGTTTGTATATGTCTTTATATCTTACTTGCCTCCTTTTGTCCCACTCTACTATAATACTAGAAACACCAATTTAAAAGTGCATTGTATTGAAATTGTCAGGTTACCATCTTGTTAAGCAAAGACAATAGATATAGGTGTGGTGAAAGTGCTTCAGTGAAATTACTTGATAAAATAAAAGCAGTTTTTCTCTCGGTACTTTGACAATGGTATAATTAAAAGAAATGGTCGTTTCAGCACATTTTGAAGCCTATGGAATATCAATACAAAAAAAATCATAAATAATTATCTAAATTATACCCATTTAGCAAGGAAATAGACTAGAAAGCAACTAATTGTTGACATATTATCAAAGTTGTTCAATCATTGAAAAATACCAATTCTACTTTTTAACTTTCCTTGTATGGATTGTATGTGAATCTTTTATTTTATTAACTACCCTATAAATGAAATGTTGGGTTGTAATTATAATTAATATATAAAAAAATAATAATATATCACATATCAAATGTGCCTTTTGTCTTTTATCTGCAGACACTTACAAAAATAGCAATATCTCGAAGACTACTCCCATTGTATAAATGATTCATAGCTTGTTTTAGAGGTATATATTTCTAATACTTTTCTAAAGGTGTGTCACTTGGCATTCTTTTGGCTGTAATTGTGTTCTTATTTGTAAAAAAATGAATTTTTCCTACAAATTAAAAAACAAACCTTTTGAGTAAGAGATCACTCACACACAAAAAATCAAAAATTTTGGTTTTTCAAGTTTTTCCATGGGTAGAATAAAAAAGCGTAGGGGACACCCGACTTGGGATCTTTTTAATAAGCGCTCGAGCCTACCTGAATTTACAATTTTCTACTCACGATTTTTTTGAGTTGTATTTCCGTCAATGAACAATGGAATGTTATTTTTCCAAGTGTAAATAATAAAAAAATAAAAATTTGTTTACTGAACTAAAAAGTGACTAATTAATTTATATGATAAATGTCGTAATATTTACAATAATCCAGTCTGAATACACTTTGTTTAAGGAGGCAAACTTTGGTATAGTTTTTCTCCGTTCAAGGTACCTAAATTTTAAGTTGTAAGGCAGAACAACAAAGTTAATACTTTTTTACTATAATTATTTTCTAATATCTTGTTGGGTTTTAAGAAAAATACAACATCCATTTCAAACTGTTCCCACATGTAATGTACAATAGGAATTAGTATGCCGTCCTGATTTGGTGTTCAAGAAAACTACTGCAAATTAATAAAACAAATATCGGCTACCTTTTAGCCAAACATATCGAAATAAACGAATTAACCACATTACATAAATGAACGCGAATTTTAACATCGGTACGACCTCGGGGTGTTAGCACACCAGTGACATCATCCAGTCGAAGAAGAAATGTTTTGTTCAACAACATAACAATATAAAGAAAGTGTTCCATGTCAAAGAAAGTAAAAGCTGCTCGGGAAGGTCTTCGACCTACTTAACATCGTTGGTTAGTAAACTCCTACATCTTGACCAAAATAGACAATATGTAATGGCTGATGGCGAAAAATCCCACAAATTGTTTTCGTTTTTAATAATAATAATAATAAATATCTTAATTTCAAGTCATGATCACAATGAACAAAAATGAAATTACGTCAAAAATACAGCTCAACACAATTTTACCCAATTACAAATCAAGAAAAACACCTAAACTGTAAGGTTCCTTATTAATATACACTCCATATATATTTAGATTTTTAAAGCAGCTTTCCCTGTATTCCATCTTTCTAAAGATTCTAACTTTTCGCTTTTGAGCCACAAAAATGTCCTGAATCAAATTGTGCCCTCCCCAAAAAAACAATTCCGTACCTTAACAACGCTTGAAAATTAGCATGATACAACATTTTAAGGGTCTTTTCCCACATACCATAAGACACAGAGTTTAGCTTTCTTTCCAACGAATTTATGTGGTACGTCCAATCAAAGTGTTCATTAATATAGATACCTAAATATTTTATATGTTCTAAAAAGTTTAATTCTTTATTATCTATTTCTTATGACCCGGGGTCTTTCTAAGTTTAAAGTTCTAAATAACATAATGTTTTTCTTGTCTTTGTTTAAAATTAGTTTATTTCTTAAAATCAGTCTCTAATAAAATAGTATCAGCTTTTGAGAAAAGATCTCCTAAATCTTTATTACTAACAATTAAATCCGTATCGTCCACATACTTGACAATGTGTTCACATGTTCTGTCAGTTATACAAGCAGGTCGTTGATAAATATTATAAAAACAATTGGGCCTAAAATACTTCCCCCCTTCTCAAATGTCTCCACTCTTTGTAATTGACACCGCCTGTTTTCTGTGATTTATGTACGATATGAGCCATTTTTTAGCATTTCCCCTGTATCCATACCTTTTAAGTTTTTTACTTAAAATTTCCCTATCTAGACAGTCATATGCCTTTGATAAATCCAAAAGCACCCCAAGTGTTATTTCCCCTGGTTCCAGATGCTCTACAATAAGTTGTGTAAATTGAAAAATAACAATCTGTGTGGACTTTCTCTGAATAAAACCATGCTGGAATTTTGCAAATAAGTTAAGTTCTCTTAAAAAATTATTCTTATACTCATGGCTAAATCGAAAATTTTTGAAAATGCAATTCTTAAATTATCAGAGAAAATGCCAGGCTCAAAGGAATTATTTATCATGTAGCACAATACCTCCAGCATTTCAAAAGCGAACAGTTTTACGATGCTTGTTGGAACATCGTCTATGCCCCTACTATGTTTATACAGGGTGATTTCTAAGGTGATACTTTTTTTCAACTGTGTAAACAACTACTTAAAAGAAACAACTTTTACAAATAACTTTTTTTGAATAACTCAAAAATAAATGAGATATTTTTTCATACACATGAGCCATTTTTATTTTTAAACACTCCCAAACTAACTGAAATCTATCACGCGATGAACTGACAACCAATTGAGACTTCACTGCTTGACATAAAAAAAAATAAACACCAAGAAAAAAAATTATCAGCAGTCGTATTGTAGGCTTTTTGCATTAGCGTGTCTCCTTTACTTTTGAGTTATTTGAAAAAGTTGTTTCTTTTAAGTAGTTGTTTACACAGTTGAAAAAAAAGTATCACCTTAGAAATCACCCTGTATATTTAATTTGCCTGCTATTTCAGCGACTTATTTTGTTGTCACAGGCGTTAAAAGCATAGATTTATCAATTTATCATTCTTATTAATATTACAGTTAAAAGGTATATCACTCAAATTCTCTAAGAGTTTAGGAACCACAGATATAATGTTCATTATGATTTTTTGCTATAACATCAGGGTCTCCCTCTAACTCAGTTTCTGTTGAGTTTCCGTCTTTTCATTACAGATTGTCCACATAGATTTTGCTTTATTGTCCGAGTTTTTTACTTTGTCCTCATAGCCTTTTTTTCGTTATTATAGAGTTCTTTATACCCTTGATGATGTCCTGATAAAGTTCAGAGAATATCCGATCTACGCTTACATGCTAATAGCTCAGGGTTTTCCGGTTTGTTTTTTGCTGATTGAATATTAACTTCATAAAAATGTTCCACTGTTTATCTACATCATACTTATTCACTCTATATACTTCCAACCAGTTTTGATCTCACAAAGAGGTCAGAAAACTATTTCTATTTTCTTTTGAAAAGGTTCTTTTGTATTGCAACTCGTTCTTTTTTCGGTGTTCTATGTTAAAAATATTTTTTTGTACAGTGCGATCTGAAAGAAAACTTTCAAATGTAAACGCGTCTGCAAATACAGAGTTTGTAAAAATGTTATCTATACAACTGGTGCTACTAATTTCTCTTTTGAAAATTCATTAGGTCTTGAGATCTAAAAATACTTTTGACTTTCCAGTACGATGAGGCTGCTTTTATGCCCTTGGGCGCTCCTCTTACTTCTCACCTACACCACAGAAGCACAAGAAAACAATTGGTCGTGGAATCAGGAAAACGCCAAAGATCAATCTCCTTACGCTGATGAAGCAGTTCAAAACTTCGAAACGTCAAGCTATGATCTGCAACAGGCCGCCAGTGAGGATGCACCAATGGAAACCCAGCAAAATGCTACCGACGTCAACAAGGTAACCTTAATAAACATATTTATATTCTTACGATACCGCTGTCAATGTCAGATCCAACTTTGGTTCATACTATAATGCAATCATTGGGATATTTACAGGTTATAGATGATATCCTGGGCTCCCAAAGACAAGGAAGAGCTTTGCAGGGATACGATGAAGTGTATAGTGATCCCAATGTACAAGAGGCTCTGCAGAAAGGAGATGACGGAGAAGCAAGGAATATTATCAAAGATAGGCTTTGTTACTTGGGTTTAATGCAGGTAATTATAGCGAATTTTAGCTTGCGCGCGTTCAATAGCCTCCTCACTGTAGACCCTTAAAACTATCGATATAAACATCAACACAACCCATCAATTTTTTTAGTGCGAAGAAGAAATTGAAGGCAAACGTCCCTACATAGCCCCCGAAGAACTTATTTACGCCCAGCCAGTGGCAATTAATCCAGTCGGTCGCCCCATCCCCACAATCCCAGTGAAAGGGGTACGTGGAGGATACGGGCCCCCAAAACCAGTGGGAATACCTCACGGAAATCAATTTAGACCTCCCCCATCGTCGGGAGGCAAATATCCTTCCTTTGCACCCAACATTCCCCCGAGGAGAGGATACGGGCCTAGTTTCGGAGGAAATGGCTTGGGTGGCGGAAAACCTCCGTATTATGGAGGCGTTAATAAACCATCTCCATTTCTAAGTGGTAAGAATCAAGTATTAAAAAATCATCAATTTTACGACTTAAAAACAAACAAGTGTTTCATGACTATTTGCTTCTCAGGAGGCGAAATTTTGGCTGAAGGTGAATTCCTCGACAAGCCCCCTAGCATTGACTACTTTAACAAAGTTCCCGGACTCTCAGTGGGCGACAATCCTTACCAATTCGAATCTGTGTCTCATACCGGAGCCCAAAAAGACAAGAGGCTTGAAATCACTGTAAACGCTCAAGGAGGTCACGCTGGCGCCATTGGAGGCAACAACAAAGGAAAACTTGAACACGTTCATCATCACTTCCACCACAACGCTGACGGACTAAGCAAAGCGCCCACAGTTGTCGTCAACCCAATACCCATTGCTGCCGCAGCGGTTTCTACATCCCTAGATTCGTACAGTCAGTCAAACTCCTTTGGAGGTAGTTCCGGTTTGCACTCCAACGGATTTATTCCCAGTGGGACCGGATCACTACCACTAGGAGGCCAAAGCTACGGCCCCACAGTTGGCGGACTCAACACAGCCTCTTACGGAGGACAAACATTGGCCAATTATGGGTCTTCAGGAGCTTCATTTGGTGGCCAAACACTGGACAGCTTCGGTTCTTCCGGTGCTAATTTCGGAGGAGTTAAACCTGTTGTCGAAAATTACGGTAAGATACCTTATCTAACAGCAGCGACAAGACTGAAGAATAAAATCTGATATGTATTGTAGGTTCCTCAACATCTGGTCTTGGTTCATTCGGAACCTCGTCCTTTAACACTAACAACATTGGCTCAAATACGGGTTACTATAGTTCTTCTGGCCTTTACAAGAAAGAGCTGAATGTGAGTCCCGTTAACAACAATTATTTAGGGTCGAACTACGCTGACAAGTACCAGGGCGTTGAATCAGCAAGGTAAGTTGGGATACTAGAAATTTACTTGGAACACTAGATACACATAAAGGTCTGGCAAATGGCTATTATAATTAGCAGCTTAATGGGAAGAAAGGAGAATACCAAAAGGAGAGCGACAAGGCATTTCCACCTTCTTTATTTAATAGCTAGTGCATTATGTTCCGTTAAGTGGCTGGTTGTAATGACCTCTTGACAAACCTGTATAAATACACAACGGATAAATAATGGTATTAATACTTTTAGAGCTGAAAGCTACGATTGCATTTGTGTACCGTATGACCAATGTCCAACCCATGACGTAATTGGTCGTAAAGATGACTTGTATCTGGCTTTGGATCCCAGAAATTTGAAAACCGACATCGAAGCTGAAGTTGAAAAGGAAGAAACTAGAGTTATCACAGACGGAAATGGCACAATGACCATTGTAAGTGGCAACTACAATGAATATTGTTATGTAAAATCGATTTGTGAAAAAATGCATTTTATATTTCTATTTTCATCCAACGAAATTAATTGTTGTAGATTCGTGTTCCGAAAGACACGCAGCAGGCAAACAATGGAACTGAAGAAATTAAAGAAGAAAAAAAGGTTTCTAAAAGAGAAGCCCCATCAGCTGAGAAAAAAGAAGATAATGCAGAACATAAAATTGAAGGGGTAAGTGAAATTCTACGTCGAGCTCAAATACTGTTCAATAAATAAAATAAAATACTAAACATATTAACAACAATTAATAATTAATCTAACAGAAGTAATCTCAAGGTGTGAATGATAAGAATAACTAACTTATTAAAGACGTTTTAATAAGAACTAAAAAGAAACTATGCCCTAAAATACGTAATTTTCCAGTTTCACCAACTTAAAAACAATAACTTCTATACGACAATCACAATAATTACAAATTGCATACCTAGTAAGGCGAAATTTAGGTTAGCCGGTTTTACCAAATACACCTCAGTACCCACTGCCTTTCTTGTCTAAATTAACCCCAAATCTGGCTTTGTTAACCAAAAAAAAAAACACGAAACACAGTAACCATTGGCTAAAAGCTGTAATTTTTGCAGCGTCAATACCAAAATCAATACCAAAATCAATACGACCAAGTAATGAAGAAAGTCAAGCCAACCTTCGGTATATCATTCGGCCTACCTCATCAAGGAGGCGGTGGGTACCCCTTCTCCCCTCACGGCGTTTACCCCCACCACGGAACCGTCGATGGTACTGGTATAAACTTAGGTTTGGTATCGGTAAATCCCCTGTTGTCGGTACAATTTACGAAAGACGATAATGGAAACAAGGTTATCAAACCTTTCGTCAATTTACATCTCACTCCGAACAGTCATTTGGTCCATAAGTTTGAAGACTTGATTTCGTATAAAAAGGGCATTATTTTGAATAAGCACAAACACTTCCACGTCCATAGACCTTATCCGCACCATCATGGAAGTTATCACGGTCCATATAGGGAACATCCTCACGAGTTTCATCAACCAGAGTACGTCCATGGCCCTCCAAGTTACCATCATGGCCCTGAAATCTATGATCCACACCACGGTCCCCCAGACCACCATTATGGCCCTGTAGATCACCATTATGATCATCAAGGACCCTCTCATGGGTCACCGGGCCATTATGGTCATCTGGATCATCCGGGACTATCTCACGGGCCGCCATCAGGTCATTATGGTCATTATGACGAATCCCCTGTTTTCGAAGACCCCAGTGCTTCCGGTGGCGGATATTTCCACGGTAAACCTTCTATAGGGGGATACTACGACGACCCCTTGAACTACGGGGGTGGTTTACATGACTCTTTCGGGGGCAGATCCCAAAATAACTTGACATTTTCACCGGGCCTAAGCCTACTCGATCAATACCAGCAACAGTTCAACCATCAAGTCGACAGTTACGGGAACAGTATAAATTTTGATCAAACAGACACGAATAGCATTGAAAAGTTAGATCAGTACCGCGGGTTCCGGGGAGGTAAAAGTTTGAGTTACAGGGGAGAGTCGAATCATGTTAAATTCCCGACCAGTAGAAGGCGAAGACGCGACGTGACTGACAAAAATCAGACCAACGAAACTAGCGAGGGTCGAAATCAGAAGGAGAAGGTAATCAAGTGCACATAAAGCGCTCCACAACATTTCTACGTCTTAATATGTGACAACTATATTTGTCTCTTTTTTTTAGCGTCAAGCATACTACGGCAGACCACAAACCTGTGGGCCCCGCCACGTCTGTTGCCGAAGACCCGCCTACAAGCCTCAAGCACCAGCTGCTAACAGAGCCACTTGTGGGGTGAGACACTCTCAAGGCATCAACGGTCGCATCAAGAACCCGGTGTACGTAGACGGGGACTCGGAATTCGGGGAGTACCCTTGGCAGGTCGCCATCTTAAAAAGAGATCCCAAGGAGAGTGTATATGTGTGCGGTGGTACCCTGATAGATCCCCTGCACATTATCACCGCTGCTCATTGTGTGAAACAGTAAGTATTTGAAATAAACCTATCTCTGACAAATCTAAATGCACTACTTGTATCACAGATACACTAACTTCGATTTGCGGGTACGCTTGGGCGAATGGGATGTTAACCACGACGTAGAGTTCTACCCTTACATTGAACGCGACATTGCCGCCGTGACCGTCCATCCCGAATTTTACGCTGGAACCTTATACAACGATCTTGCTGTACTCCGAATGAATACCCCTGTAGATTGGACCAAGCATCCCCACATTTTGCCTGCTTGCCTGCCACATCCTCAGGTAATTCAGCTTTCTCAAGTAGGAAAGTATTCAGGAGTAATCCAGAGATTTATTTGTTCTAGGACGACTATACTGGCGCCAGATGCTGGACAACAGGATGGGGCAAAGATGCCTTTGGAGACTTTGGCAAATACCAGAACATTCTTAAAGAGGTCGATGTGCCAATAGTAGGGTTCGGACAATGCGAAAGACAACTACAAAACACCAGATTGGGTGGGTAGTTGATTATATGACAACTAAAAAGACCATTTCTCATAAATATCGGTTCTGTTTTAGGTTATGACTTCAAGCTCCATCCAGGCTTTGTCTGTGCAGGAGGTGAAGAAGGCAAAGACGCTTGCAAAGGAGACGGGGGTGGCCCCATGGTGTGCGAACGAGGAGGTACCTGGCAAGTAGTGGGCGTGGTCAGCTGGGGAATAGGGTGTGGTCAAGTCGGAGTGCCCGGAGTATACGTTCGAGTGGCGCATTATTTGGATTGGCTCCGACAAGTTACTCAAAGATATTAAGTTTTGTTGCTGTGTTGTATGAATAAGATGTGGGAACTCTGAAAATGGAGTTATGGAGTATGGGATATTGATTATCCTGTGTGTATAGGTTTTTACTTATTTATTTATTATTATTTGTTCGTTCTTGCTAACTTATTTTTATACTTTGTAAATATTTATATTAATTGTGTGTAAGTTATGCAATGTTTGTGATAAATGTGTTATTTATAAGGTTCTTTAAAAAACGGAAATACATTTGTTTAATTTATACAAACAATATATTTTTTTTTCAACAAGTTACATATAACTACGCATAAGTAATTATAATATATTGTACATTAAGGTACACAAGTCATTATCCAGGGTGATTTACGACGGAGGCGTATTAGAAAGTTATACGGAACCAGTCTACTAGAAAGTAGTAGAAACTTTGACATTTCATTTATTTATTTTAAACCGGTCACCTGTAAATTCTCTTTTTTACAATCTTCAGCAGTTTCTTAACAACTTTCCTTAGTATTTCCCTACACCTATCTGTTACTGGTTTTGAGATATTAAGCAATTTCCATTTTCTTTTTTTTAACATGACCTGTAATAAATGCTGATATTTATGAACTCTGAGGCACTGACACTTGGGGGTGAGTTAGGCTTTTTACGCTAAGGCCTAATCTAACATGGAATATATAGAGGTTACCTGAATTGACCATTGAGATCACCTGATCTAAACACCGTAGATTTTTACTAAAAAATAAATATAATATAATCATTTCACGATCTAGATCCAGATGAAATTGTATTTGTTATGACGAGACGTTTTGTTCGGCCTTTCGAACCTTAACAGTTACTAGAGAAAGTGCCAGTGAAAAGCAAATTCGTGGGTGGTTGGTTTTTAGAAATTAAAAATTATCTAGTTGAAGAAAATTTCTTTCACTATACCTTTCGTCCTAATCGCGTGTTTAACCCAAATAAAAGCGCCTTCTATTTATTTACAGCCTAAAGGGAACAAAGTATTCACATATTCAGCAGGTAGAGATGAGAAAGAAAATGTAACTGTCCTAGTAACAGCCAGTGCTAATGGAAAGTTTGCTCCTCCCATGTAGGAACGTCCGAAAATGGATGGATGTGCGGGGCCATATCTTACAAATATTGCGTTTTGTTCAACTTTAAACGCGGCAGAAATCAATAATAATTAAACTACTAAAAATAATTCAACACAATATTAAAATAGATACTCAAAACAGCCGCCCTCCACATTTTTCGAGATTTTTTCCAGTACCCAAAATACCTGTATTTTTAGACCACCCTGTACATTGCAACTAAAATTTGGCCATAATAAAAAGCGTCCGGATATTGCCCAATTCACAATTAAATTTCAGAGCCTTAGTATCTCAAGAGTTCAAAAATATCAGCATTAAATGCAGGTAATGTTATTAAAAAAAAAATGGAAATAAATTATTCATATATATTCATTATAAGGAAATACTAAGAAAATTGTTAAGAAACTACTAGAGCTTGTAAAAATAAGAAAGGTTTATATACACTATACAGGGTGTTCCTGCCTGAATCACCCTGTTTATACAGTTAAAAATCTACACTAGTAAAATACTTTCAATAATTGTACACTAAGCTTTAAAAAGAAATTTTAAGCCGTCAGCATTGTGTGTCCAGAAGACATTTCTCCATAATATGAATAAATAGTTGGTACAAAATACCAAAAAATGTGCAACACAAAAAGTTCACGAGGGTAAAAAGAAAGGTGACCTCAAAAAAAATTAGATTGATGCTTTCAATAACTTATCCTGAAATTAATTTTAAACAAAATTAATAGGTAGTATCACAAGGTTTTGATGCAGTCAAACCTAAACTCATCATATTACTGCCTACAAAATAACAATTATACAAACTGTGCCCCTTCATGTTGTGACACTGCCTGCTTCATAGCGGAGTACCATTTTCCTATGTGCGTGTGGTCCTGCAAGTCTTTAAAAGCTAAGCAACCCTCTATACTATTAAGAATTCCATAGACTGAGAGATCCGCCAAGTTTGGTTGCGACCCACCTAAGAATGTTGTGCCCTTGCTATTAATCTCCCTAACCTAAAATGTATGGGTAATTGATATCTGCTCTGACAAGTAATAACGAGGTTTAATAAATAAGCCCCTCAGCAATTTTAATGCCCTACACAACAGAAGAATTTACAAAAGTTATGAATATATATTTTAATGGCATATTAAAGCATAATTCCCAATAAGTTATTACTGCATAATAGGGTGCACTTGACCTCAAGTTTTTAATATCCCACCATAACAAAAATAAATTGGACTTACCCATTTGGTGCATTCATCATAGAGACTTTGTCGCACATCGTCCTTTAACTGGTGCCGTTTCTTCAGTCTTTTCCCGATCAAGTACATAGCTGAAGCTCCTACATAGATTATAAGACTTCTTTCCCATGAAGGGAAGTTTTTCTCCCACTCTCCAACATCAGAAAACCAATTGAAGGCTTGTAGGGCCTCCTCTCTTGTTCTATATACATTTGGAGATAAGGTGTGGACCAGCACATTATCTGCCCACTGCCGCCATTTTCTTTCTTCACTAAAATAATAAATTTGTATTTACTTTAAGTATATTTTGCAGATTAATTCTATGAAGATATTATTTTGAAGTAAAAAAAGCTGCTTTTATAGTACCTACTTACCCCAAAACTTTATCATCTTCTTGTTGATAATTACTCAGCATTAAAAAGTATCTATTCATAATTTCATTTTTCTTTGATCCGTCCTCACTATAGAATGAAATAAATGGAAAACACTTTACAATGTCTGGCAATGACTTATCTGTATCTTTTAAATATGTGGAAAGGGCTGATATGATCATTGTACTATCATTTAGAGGCTGAAAATTACAATAAAAACTGTTAGGTAAGTCTAAGTACTCATATTTTTACTATACTTTATTTACTTACTTGGTATCCGTTGTCAGTCTGCGCCACTAAAATAGGCACCTTTCGGTACTTCGACCATTTAATGGACTGTCTTAATACGGGATCTACTTCAACTACATCATACGATATACCATAATAGTCCAAAAATGCTCGGACTTTGCAGCAAAAAGGGCAGGTTTGGTATTGAAATAAAGTCAATTTTAAACCGCTCTGATCGTCTGCATATTTCATCTAAAACAAGAATGTTTATAGTATGGTATTATTTCTTGAAACGGAATACTTACTGATCGACTAGGTTTAATGTCAGGAATATCATTGACTATTTCAATAAATGTTTGCTCGTTAATAATGTGATCCCTGGGTTTGTTCTGGTGATGAATGGTGTATCCTGTACCAACTAGAGCCCCCATTGTGATACCAGCAAGGCCCAATTTAAAAACTCCTTTAAATGTCTTCGAAGAAGCCTTGGTTGATTTTAGACGCACTGATAACACATTCCGAAAATAATTTGGTTTTATAAAGGCTACTGATGCACCAAAAATAATGTTTCGCCCTAAGATGGGGGCTTTGTTGCAGAGAAAATTCATTTATGATTTTGATATTTTGAAAAGCTCTTACCGCACCTAACCTCACTTTATCATATGTGTCAGTTGGTGTCAGACTGCAATGACTGCCTTGTTGCCAGTTGTTCAACCTCAATTTTTTAAGTTTATTTATTTGGAATAAAGGCAAATGTCTTTATTTTCTTAAACAAAAAGTTATAAGAATTATTACTGCTACTACTGTAGACTGTAACTATCTAGTTGCAGCATATTTTTAAAATTTCAAAGCAGTAAAAAGTTTACTTGACAACATGGTAGAATAAAATACAGCTAGCGACATCTTCAACAGAACATGTAGCACTTTAGCAAACTAAAATTGTAACCTTAAATCGGGGTTTTGTGATTTTGTCTTTTCATTTATAATGTATAGAATTGCCAGACAATGCAGGTTATGCAGTAAAAATATTGAGCTTTTATCACCGGTTCACATGAAGAAAAGGCACTTGAGTCATGTAAAGGACATAGAAATTAGTGGTAAGTTAAATATTGTTTTGAGTAGTAATTTTAAGCAGTTTAGATGGCGCCACCGTAACAGGAATTTTATACGTACAGTAAACACAACCCAGATTTGGACAGAGCCGTAATTGAAATTTCCTAAACCTATAAAAATCATAAAAATATCGGTATATCTATTTTCATTTTAGAACTATCTGCAGCCTACAAACCTCACGAAGTGGAAGCACTTAAAATCAATGAAAATTACTTTCGTTCAGAAGTAAACTCAAATCAAAGGCCTTTTACGTTAATACTGCCTCCACCAAACATAACTGGAACTCTACATTTGGGCCACGCTCTGACAGCCTCTATACAGGATGTACTAGTAAAATGGTATGAAGATGTTGCATACACTTGAATGTAAATAGTAAATAAGGCGTAACAGTAACTGTAAGATAACTTCTAGGAGTTCTAGGGATATCATTGTTGTCATGGAAGTTATAATGTGGCTGCTATCACTACCAGGACATTGATAAATTGGGCCTAAAACATATATTTATTAACTTTAGGCATAAAATGCGAGGAATAGAAACTATGTGGATCCCGGGTGTGGACCATGCCGGTATAGCGACTCAAGTTGTTGTAGAGAAGAAGTTATGGAAAGAGAGAGGCGTTACAAGACATGAATTGGGTAGGGAAGAGTTTGAAAAAGAAGTATGGAAATGGAAAAATGAAAAAACTGCTACAATAGGTAAGAATTAAAATATTGCCATAATTCAATTGAATGTGTTAATTTAATATCTATTAAGAAATTATGCTATAAAATAGCAAGAATGCAAATTCGACGTGTTACTAACTTGTAAATAACGTTGGAGACTACGTTATTTACGTCACTTTGACATATATATATACAGCATGACGCCTTACTGACAACCTGAAATAACCTTTATTTTTCTGTGACTGACCTAGCTCTAAACTGCGTCAACAGTCTTTTGACAAAAAACAATCATCTCGACCTCACCATGCAACCTATATAAGCAGTGATGTATTGAGACCTTAATCTGTCAAATGCAATGTTTGCAGGGATGATATAGTGTGGCTTAAATGAAATAAAAAATATTTTATCATAGGTTTGCCAACTTTCCAGTATAAAATTAAAGGACAATCCAGGACCACAGCCCACGCCCAAAAATTTGTTTCTGGTCTCTGAAAAATTGTATACATGCCCATGCCGATCTAACCGTTTTTCTTGGTTGAGGACGAAAATGATCAAATTGAGTAATAACTCGATAAATAATAAAAATATTGCAAACTCTTAAAAGTACAATATTATAGAGAATTTGTTTTCCAACAATTTTACTATCTTCACTTTTCGTAGCGTAATCGAGAGTAAACAAACGAGATATTCGCGAAAAGCACTTTCAACCCCTTTGGAATTGCCCAAATTGAGCAACAATTCGATAAATAATAAAAATATCGAAAATTACTACAAGGAAAATCATAGAGAATTGCATTTCTAACAATATTACTCTCTACACTTTTCGTAGCGTAATCAAAACTATCAAAAGTAAACGGGCTACAGGTGAAAAGAATTTTCAACCCCTTTGACAATGGTCAAATCGAGCAATAACTCGATAAATAATGCAATAATCGAAAGCTTTTGAAAGTACAATAGTATAGAGAATTTTATTCCCAACCAGTTTACTGTCTTCACTTTTCGTCGCGAAGTCATCATGCAGGAACCGAGCTATACGTGAAAAGCATTTTCAACCCCTTCGAATATGGGTCTAGTACATTTCGCCGCGGCCGTTTTGCCGCGAAGACCATTTCGCCGCGGCCCTTTCGCCGCGAAGACCATTTCGCCGCGGCCCTTTCGCCGCCAAATAAATGATAATGTAAGAATGTGGAATGTACACAACAGTTATACAAGGAATTAACCGAACCAACAACAACGCAGAAGCTGCAAACAGAAGATTGCAAAATGAACTGGGAATGGACCAACCATCAATATGGAAGTTTATTGGAGCATTTTATTTATTTTATTTATTTATTTATTCCATAATAGATGTACAGAAAAATACAAGTGTTATATTAATATGTTACTAATATAAATCTAGCCCATTAATATACATAATACTAAATACTTATTAGATGTATATCTATATTTAGGAAAAAGAAAAAAAGCACCTAAGTGAATAAACCACTTGTATTGTGCTCCCAATAAAACAATTAGTGCAACACAGTAAAATAAAACAATAGATATAGAAAGGTAAGAGTGAAAATAATGGAAAAAGAATAACAAAAAAAAGAAGAAAAAAAAAACAGAAAATCAGCAATATCTTATCACTTTTTCAAGAATCAATCATCCAAAATTCGTTCAAATATAACATAATTGTCAAAGATAAATTTCTTAGAGCTACGTGCAAAAGTTTTTGGGTTTTTTATGTGTTTTATATGAATCGGCAGTAGGTTACAAGTCTTAGGTAGGGTATATTTTAAAAATCGTTGACATATATCTCTCTTAAATCTAGGGTAATTCTGAAATGATTTATTTTTAAATGCATAAATGCATTAAAAATAATACAAAGAGGCAGAGATATGTACTTAGAACAAATAGTCGCAGGACATGAATCGCAAAAAAAATTAAAAAAATATATTCAAGCAGATGAAAGAATTTTAAGATTGGTGAAGGAGTTTCACGCAAGGGATATGCTAGACTTCTTGAGGGGAATTGCACAAAATTTCGAAAAAAAAAATCAATAAAATGTTATTATGTTTTTATGTTAAATGTTTCTAAATAATAAATAAAGAAAAAAAAATATATGTAAATTTGTTTAAATTTCATAACTATCATTTTATTATTTGGCGGCGAAATGGCCGCGGCGAAATGGTCCTCGCGGCGAAACTGCCGCGGCGAAAGTGCCGCGGAGAAACTGCCGCGGAGAAACTGCCGCGGCGAAATGTCCCTTCACCTTCGAATATGGTTAAATCGAGTAATAAATACATGCCGATATAATGGGTCAGGGTTGGGGTTAGTTCAGGTTAGTTGGTTGTTAAGGACATTTACCGTCTTTTGCACGTACCTTATTAAAGGGCAAAATACTCTATTTCGAAATCAAGGACTGTCCTTTGAAATAAGGGACTGTTGGCAAGCCTAACTGTACATAATATCTAAAATTCACCCTTACGCAGTATTACTAAAGGGTAACCCAATAAATTAGTTGGGATACTCTTTGGTATTACTTAGTTCTAATGTCTTTGGGTATTACAAAAACGTCACTTTTCTTCATTCTAGTACAACAATTACATCGTTTAAACGTATCGCTTAACTGGGACGCAGAAATTTTTACAATGGACGACAAACGCTCCAAAGCTGTAACCCAGGCATTCATAAGGCTATTCGACCAAGGACTCATATACCGGGCGGATCATTTGGTCAACTGGTCTTGCGTTCTTCAATCCGCCATTTCCGACATTGAAGTCGATCACGTGACTATAGAGGGCGCCACGGATCTGTCAGTGCCCGGATATGACAGACCCGTCAAGTTCGGAGTTTTGACAAAGTTCGCTTACAAACTCGATAACTCTGACGGTCTTGTAGTAGATGAGGTTATTGTGGCCACGACTAGACCCGAAACTATTTTAGGAGATGTGGCTGTAGCCGTCAATCCTAAGGATACTAAATATACAAATCTTATTGGAAAATATCTACGTCATCCCTTTAGAAACGATCTAATTCCGGTTATTGCAGATGAGTTTGTCGATCCCGATTTTGGAACTGGTAATACTTTACTAACAAAATTTGATCAAAACATGGGTATACCCTCAATAATTTTTGACAGGTGCTGTCAAAATAACGCCAGCTCACGATCCAACGGATTTTGACGTCGGCAAACGCCACAATCTAAAGCCCATGCAAGTCATAGATGAACACGGCCTTATAACTGACGTCTGTAAGGACTTTAGCGGTTTAAAACGTTTCAACGCTAGGGAAACCATCATCAGTCATTTGGTTAACAGGCAGTTGTTTAGGGGGAGCCAGGATCACAGTATGGTTGTGCCAATTTGCAGGTTTTTAGTTTTTACTATTTTTTCTACAGGGTCTTGCGTTTGGCTAGTAGAATGCATAACAATTATATTTCAGTCGTTCAAAAGACGTTGTGGAGTTCTTAATACGTCCTCAGTGGTTCTTAGGATGTTCCAAAATGGCTGAACAAGCAGTGAATGATGTCAAAGAGGGTAGGCTAAAAATAGATCCACCCAATTTCGACAAAGTATGGTTTAATTGGCTAGAAAACATTCGGTGAGTGCTGTACTGTAATCAGTCAGAGTTAGATAAATTAAATGATAATTTTACTTCAGGGACTGGTGCATTTCAAGGCAACTTTGGTGGGGCCACAGAATACCAGCGTACTCTTGCTATAAAAAAGAGGCTGTTGGTGAACAAGTGTGGGTAGCTGCGGAAAACGAAAACTCGGCTAAAATCAAGGCTTCAAAAATTTTAAATTGTGACGCGATTGAGTTGGGTTGTGTGCAAGATGAAGACGTTTTGGACACTTGGTTTTCTTCTGGGCTACAACCGTTTTCAGTATTTGATTGGCCAGCAAAGGTATATCTTATTTGACAAACGCACTTTGACATGGGCATATTTTAATTGGTGGTAGTAGGGATACGTGGTGTGACTATATATCCACTATCCTCGAGTTTTTTCTTATGGCAATATTTCTTTGTTAAAACAGGGCCTGTTTCTTTCTTGAAACATATTGTTTTAGAAGCAATCCCTGTTTTAGGAAACATACCCTGTTTTAATCTTGTTTTAATAAGCAGGTCCTGTTTAAACCTGTTTTAAAAAACGCCCGTGTTAGGGGAAAACTTACCAGTTTTAAGAGGCATACCCTGTTTTAAACCAGTTTATTAAAAAGATACCTGGTTTAGAAAACTGACCTGGGTTAAGAACAAATACCCTGTTTTAATAATAAACAGGTCATTTTAAGTATGTTTTAAGAATCGCCTGTTTTATAGCAAGCCTGCCTGTTTTAAGAAACACCCCCTCTTTTAAGATAAGGTTTAAGTTAAGAAACATCCCCTTTGATAGACCTGTTTTAGGAAACGCCCGTATTAGGGGAAAACTTACCAGTTTTAAGAAGCATACCCTGTTTTAGACCAGTTTATTAAAAAGAGGCCTGATTTAGAAAACTGACCTGGGTTAAGAAAAAATACCCTGTTTTAATAATAAACAGGTCCTTTTAAGTCTGTTTTAAAAATCGCCTGTTTTATAGCAAGCCTACCTGTTTTAAGAAACATACCCTCTTTTAAGATAAACAAGTGTGTTAAGTTAGGAAACATCCCCTTTGATAGACCTGTTTTAAGAAACGCCCGTATTAGGGGAAAACTTACCAGTTTTAAGAAGCATACCCTGTTTTAGACCAGTTTATTAAAAAAGAGGCCTGTTTTAATAATAAACAGGCCCTTTTCAGTCTGCTTTAAGAATCGCCTGTTTTATAGCAAGCCTACCTGTTTTAAGAAACATATATAGTCTCTTTTAGGATAAACAAGTCTGTTAAGTTAGGAAACATCCCCTTTGATAGACCTGTTTTAAGAAACGCCCGTGTTAGGGGAAAACTTACCAGTTTTAAGAAGCAGCCCCTGTTTTAGACCAGTTTATTAAAAAGAGGCCTGATTTAGAAAACTGACGCGAGTTAAGAAAAAAATACCCTGTTTTAATAATAAACAGGTCCTTTTTCAGTCTGTTTTAAGAATCACCTCTTTTATAGCAAGCCTACCTGTTTTAAGAAACATAGTCTCTTTTAGGATAAACAAGTTTGCTAAGTTAGGAAACATCCCCTTTGATAGACCTTTTTTAAGAAACATTTATGTATGCACTCTGTTTAGCCCTGTTTAATAAATAGGTCCTGTTTTAAGAATTATGCCACTTTTTTTAAAGATACAAATATGTTAGAAAATATACTATTGGTGTTAAGAAGTATTCTACCCGTTTTAAGACAACAGGCAACAAATATACCTGTTTTAGGAAACAGGCCTTGTTTTAAGAAATATGCCTGTTTTAAAATACATAGCCTAGTTTAGACCTGTGTCAAGAACCAGCTTTATTGTCATAAGAAAAAGGAATGGTGAATGGTCAATCCCCATATCACTACTACTGAGATAAATTAAAAAAAGGTCATTGTGTTTTAGAATGAGAATTTAGAGAAATTTTATCCTCTTACACTGATGGAGACTGGGCATGACATTTTGTTTTTCTGGGTAGCTAGAATGGTCATGTTAGGAACCCAACTAACAGGTAAAATAATTGTCATACCGTACCAACAATTATTGCACTGTCGTACACCCTTGAGTAGGTACTGTATGATATAATAAACTTGCTCAACAATAATACTGTCATTATTATTAGGAAAGTTGCCATTTAATAAAATATTGTTGCACGGCATAATATGTGATGCTTATGGAAGAAAGATGTCCAAAAGTTTAGGAAATGTTATAGCTCCTGAAGATATCATAAACGGATCTAGTTTAGAGGTATTATTACTATTATTTTAAGCACAAAACGCTTACTGTGCCATTCCAAATACCTTTCAAAATAGTTACTATATAACTATATGAAACATACCTATAATTTACAGGTTTTCCCAACTCTATTTATACACACGAGTTTCGTCTCTCCTACACATGATATAAAAAAGTTTCAAGAAAATAGTCTTTAGTTTGAAATATACTTTTATATTTGCAACCCCTCGGAAGTGCCCAAATCGAGCTATAAATCGATAAATAATAAAAATATCGAAAATTACTAGAAGACAAAAATCATAGAGAATTATATTTACAACAATATTACTCTCTTCACTTTTCGCAGCGTAATCAAAAGTAAACGAGATATTCGCGAAAAGCACTTTCAACCCCTTTGGCAATTCCCGAATCTAGCAACAACTCGATAAATAATACAAATATCGAAATTTACTACAAGACAAAAATCATAGAGAATTATATTTCCAACAATATTACTCTCTTCACTTTTCGTAGCGTAATCAAAAGTAAACGAGATATTCGCGAAAAGCACTTTCAACCCCTTTGGAAATTCCCGAATCTAGCAACAACTCGATAAATAATACAAATATCGAAATTTACTATAAGACAAAAATCATAGAGAATTATATTTCCAACAATATTACTCTCTTCACTTTTCGTAGCGTAATCAAAAGTAAACGAGATATTCGCGAAAAGCACTTTCAACCCCTTTGGCAATTCCCGAATCTAGCAACAACTCGATAAATAATACAAATATCGAAATTTACTACAAGACAAAAATCATAGAGAATTATATTTCCAACAATATTACTCTCTTCACTTTTCGTAGCGTAATCAAAAGTAAACGAGATATTCGCGAAAAGCACTTTCAACCCCTTTGGCAATTCCCGAATCTAGCAACAACTCGATAAATAATACAAATATCGAAATTTACTACAAGACAAAAATCATAGAGAATTATATTTCCAACAATATTACTCTCTTCACTTTTCGTAGCGTAATCAAAAGTAAACGAGATATTCGCGAAAAGCACTTTCAACCCCTTTGGAAATTCCCGAATCTAGCAACAACTCGATAAATAATACAAATATCGAAATTTACTACAAGACAAAAATCATAGAGAATTATATTTCCAACAATATTACTCTCTTCACTTTTCGTAGCGTAATCAAAAGTAAACGAGATATTCGCGAAAAGCACTTTCAACCCCTTTGGAAATTCCCGAATCTAGCAACAACTCGATAAATAAATACAAATATCGAAATTTACTACAAGACAAAAATCATAGAGAATTATATTTCCAACAATATTACTCTCTTCACTTTTCGTAGCGTAATCAAAAGTAAACGAGATATTCGCGAAAAGCACTTTCAACCCCTTTGGAAATTCCCGAATCTAGCAACAACTCGATAAATAAATACAAATATCGAAATTTACTACAAGACAAAAATCATAGAGAATTATATTTCCAACAATATTACTCTCTTCACTTTTCGTAGCGTAATCAAAAGTAAACGAGATATTCGCGAAAAGCACTTTCAACCCCTTTGGAAATTCCCGAATCTAGCAACAACTCGATAAATAAATACAAATATCGAAATTTACTACAAGACAAAAATCATAGAGAATTATATTTCCAACAATATTACTCTCTTCACTTTTCGTAGCGTAATCAAAAGTAAACGAGATATTCGCGAAAAGCACTTTCAACCCCTTTGGAAATTCCCGAATCTAGCAACAACTCGATAAATAAATACAAATATCGAAATTTACTACAAGACAAAAATCATAGAGAATTATATTTCCAACAATATTACTCTCTTCACTTTTCGTAGCGTAATCAAAAGTAAACGAGATATTCGCGAAAAGCACTTTCAACCCCTTTGGCAATTCCCGAATCTAGCAACAACTCGATAAATAATACAAATATCGAAATTTACTACAAGACAAAAATCATAGAGAATTATATTTCCAACAATATTACTCTCTTCACTTTTCGTAGCGTAATCAAAAGTAAACGAGATATTCGCGAAAAGCACTTTCAACCCCTTTGGCAATTCCCGAATCTAGCAACAACTCGATAAATAATACAAATATCGAAATTTACTACAATACAAAAATCATAGAGAATTATATTTCCAACAATATTACTCTCTTCACTTTTCGTAGCGTAATCAAAAGTAAACGAGATATTCGCGAAAAGCACTTTCAACCCCTTTGGCAATTCCCGAATCTAGCAACAACTCGATAAATAATACAAATATCGAAATTTACTACAAGACAAAAATCATAGAGAATTATATTTCCAACAATATTACTCTCTTCACTTTTCGTAGCGTAATCAAAAGTAAACGAGATATTCGCGAAAAGCACTTTCAACCCCTTTGGAAATTCCCGAATCTAGCAACAACTCGATAAATAATACAAATATCGAAATTTACTACAAGACAAAAATCATAGAGAATTATATTTCCAACAATATTACTCTCTTCACTTTTCGTAGCGTAATCAAAAGTAAACGAGATATTCGCGAAAAGCACTTTCAACCCCTTTGGCAATTCCCGAATCTAGCAACAACTCGATAAATAATACAAATATCGAAATTTACTACAAGACAAAAATCATAGAGAATTATATTTCCAACAATATTACTCTCTTCACTTTTCGTAGCGTAATCAAAAGTAAACGAGATATTCGCGAAAAGCACTTTCAACCCCTTTGGCAATTCCCGAATCTAGCAACAACTCGATAAATAATACAAATATCGAAATTTACTACAAGACAAAAATCATAGAGAATTATATTTCCAACAATATTACTCTCTTCACTTTTCGTAGCGTAATCAAAAGTAAACGAGATATTCGCGAAAAGCACTTTCAACCCCTTTGGCAATTCCCGAATCTAGCAACAACTCGATAAATAATACAAATATCGAAATTTACTACAAGACAAAAATCATAGAGAATTATATTTCCAACAATATTACTCTCTTCACTTTTCGTAGCGTAATCAAAAGTAAACGAGATATTCGCGAAAAGCACTTTCAACCCCTTTGGAAATTCCCGAATCTAGCAACAACTCGATAAATAATACAAATATCGAAATTTACTACAAGACAAAAATCATAGAGAATTATATTTCCAACAATATTACTCTCTTCACTTTTCGTAGCGTAATCAAAAGTAAACGAGATATTCGCGAAAAGCACTTTCAACCCCTTTGGCAATTCCCGAATCTAGCAACAACTCGATAAATAATACAAATATCGAAATTTACTACAAGACAAAAATCATAGAGAATTATATTTCCAACAATATTACTCTCTTCACTTTTCGTAGCGTAATCAAAAGTAAACGAGATATTCGCGAAAAGCACTTTCAACCCCTTTGGCAATTCCCGAATCTAGCAACAACTCGATAAATAATACAAATATCGAAATTTACTACAAGACAAAAATCATAGAGAATTATATTTCCAACAATATTACTCTCTTCACTTTTCGTAGCGTAATCAAAAGTAAACGAGATATTCGCGAAAAGCACTTTCAACCCCTTTGGCAATTCCCGAATCTAGCAACAACTCGATAAATAATACAAATATCGAAATTTACTACAAGACAAAAATCATAGAGAATTATATTTCCAACAATATTACTCTCTTCACTTTTCGTAGCGTAATCAAAAGTAAACGAGATATTCGCGAAAAGCACTTTCAACCCCTTTGGAAATTCCCGAATCTAGCAACAACTCGATAAATAATACAAATATCGAAATTTACTACAAGACAAAAATCATAGAGAATTATATTTCCAACAATATTACTCTCTTCACTTTTCGTAGCGTAATCAAAAGTAAACGAGATATTCGCGAAAAGCACTTTCAACCCCTTTGGCAATTCCCGAATCTAGCAACAACTCGATAAATAATACAAATATCGAAATTTACTACAAGACAAAAATCATAGAGAATTATATTTCCAACAATATTACTCTCTTCACTTTTCGTAGCGTAATCAAAAGTAAACGAGATATTCGCGAAAAGCACTTTCAACCCCTTTGGCAATTCCCGAATCTAGCAACAACTCGATAAATAATACAAATATCGAAATTTACTACAAGACAAAAATCATAGAGAATTATATTTCCAACAATATTACTCTCTTCACTTTTCGTAGCGTAATCAAAAGTAAACGAGATATTCGCGAAAAGCACTTTCAACCCCTTTGGCAATTCCCGAATCTAGCAACAACTCGATAAATAATACAAATATCGAAATTTACTACAAGACAAAAATCATAGAGAATTATATTTCCAACAATATTACTCTCTTCACTTTTCGTAGCGTAATCAAAAGTAAACGAGATATTCGCGAAAAGCACTTTCAACCCCTTTGGAAATTCCCGAATCTAGCAACAACTCGATAAATAATACAAATATCGAAATTTACTACAAGACAAAAATCATAGAGAATTATATTTCCAACAATATTACTCTCTTCACTTTTCGTAGCGTAATCAAAAGTAAACGAGATATTCGCGAAAAGCACTTTCAACCCCTTTGGAAATTCCCGAATCTAGCAACAACTCGATAAATAATACAAATATCGAAATTTACTACAAGACAAAAATCATAGAGAATTATATTTCCAACAATATTACTCTCTTCACTTTTCGTAGCGTAATCAAAAGTAAACGAGATATTCGCGAAAAGCACTTTCAACCCCTTTGGAAATTCCCGAATCTAGCAACAACTCGATAAATAATACAAATATCGAAATTTACTACAAGACAAAAATCATAGAGAATTATATTTCCAACAATATTACTCTCTTCACTTTTCGTAGCGTAATCAAAAGTAAACGAGATATTCGCGAAAAGCACTTTCAACCCCTTTGGCAATTCCCGAATCTAGCAACAACTCGATAAATAATACAAATATCGAAATTTACTACAAGACAAAAATCATAGAGAATTATATTTCCAACAATATTACTCTCTTCACTTTTCGTAGCGTAATCAAAAGTAAACGAGATATTCGCGAAAAGCACTTTCAACCCCTTTGGCAATTCCCGAATCTAGCAACAACTCGATAAATAATACAAATATCGAAATTTACTACAAGACAAAAATCATAGAGAATTATATTTCCAACAATATTACTCTCTTCACTTTTCGTAGCGTAATCAAAAGTAAACGAGATATTCGCGAAAAGCACTTTCAACCCCTTTGGCAATTCCCGAATCTAGCAACAACTCGATAAATAATACAAATATCGAAATTTACTACAAGACAAAAATCATAGAGAATTATATTTCCAACAATATTACTCTCTTCACTTTTCGTAGCGTAATCAAAAGTAAACGAGATATTCGCGAAAAGCACTTTCAACCCCTTTGGAAATTCCCGAATCTAGCAACAACTCGATAAATAATACAAATATCGAAATTTACTACAAGACAAAAATCATAGAGAATTATATTTCCAACAATATTACTCTCTTCACTTTTCGTAGCGTAATCAAAAGTAAACGAGATATTCGCGAAAAGCACTTTCAACCCCTTTGGAAATTCCCGAATCTAGCAACAACTCGATAAATAAATACAAATATCGAAATTTACTACAAGACAAAAATCATAGAGAATTATATTTCCAACAATATTACTCTCTTCACTTTTCGTAGCGTAATCAAAAGTAAACGAGATATTCGCGAAAAGCACTTTCAACCCCTTTGGAAATTCCCGAATCTAGCAACAACTCGATAAATAAATACAAATATCGAAATTTACTACAAGACAAAAATCATAGAGAATTATATTTCCAACAATATTACTCTCTTCACTTTTCGTAGCGTAATCAAAAGTAAACGAGATATTCGCAAAAAGCACTTTCAACCCCTTTGGAATTGTCCGAATCGAGCGACAACTCGATAAATAATGCAAATATCGAAAATTACTACAAGACAAAAATTATAGAGAATTGCATTTCTAACAATATTACTCTCTTCACTTCTCGTAGCGTAATCAAAAGTAAACGAGATATTCGCGAAAAGCATTTTCAGCCCCTCGGAAGTGCCCAAATTGAGCTATAAATCGATAAATAATAAAAATATCGAAAATTACTACAAGAGAAAAATCATAGAGAATTGTATTTTCAACAATATTACTCTCTTCACTTTTCGTAGCGTAATCAAAAGTAAACGAGATATTCGCGAAAAGCACTTTCAACCCCTTTCGTAATTCCCGAATCTAGCAACAACTCGATAAATAATACAAATATCAAAAATTACTACAAGACAAAAATCATAGAGAATTATATTTGCAACAATATTACTCTCTTCACTTTTCGTAGCGTAATCAAAAGTAAACGAGATATTCGCGAAAAGCACTTTCAACCCCTTTGGAAATTCCCGAATCTAGCAACAACTCGATAAATAAATACAAATATCGAAATTTACTACAAGACAAAAATCATAGAGAATTATATTTCCAACAATATTACTCTCTTCACTTTTCGTAGCGTAATCAAAAGTAAACGAGATATTCGCAAAAAGCACTTTCAACCCCTCGGAAGTGCCCAAATTGAGCTATAAATCGATAAATAATAAAAATATCGAAAATTACTACAAGAGAAAAATCATAGAGAATTGTATTTCCAACAATATTACTCTCTTCACTTTTCGTAGCGTAATCAAAAGTAAACGAGATATTCGCGAAAAGCACTTTCAACCCCTTTCGTAATTCCCGAATCTAGCAACAACTCGATAAATAATACAAATATCAAAAATTACTACAAGACAAAAATCATAGAGAATTATATTTGCAACAATATTACTCTCTTCACTTTTCGTAGCGTAATCAAAAGTAAACGAGATATTCGCGAAAAGCACTTTCAACCCCTTTCGTAATTCCCGAATCTAGCAACAACTCGATAAATAATACAAATATCGAAAATTACTACAAGACAAAAATTATAGAGAATTGCATTTCTAACAATATTACTCTCTTCACTTCTCGTAGCGTAATCAAAAGTAAACGAGATATTCGCGAAAAGCATTGTCAGCCCCTCGGAAGTGCCCAAATCGAGCTATAAATCGATAAATAATAAAAATATCCAAAATTACTGGAAGACAAAAATCATAGAGAATTATATTTCCAACAATATTACTCTCTTCACTTTTCGTAGCGTAATCAAAAGTAAACGAGATATTCGCAAGAAGCACTTTCAACCCCTTTCGTAATTCCCGAATCTAGCAACAACTCGATAAATAATACAAATATCAAAAATTACTACAAGACAAAAATCATAGAGAATTATATTTCCAACAATATTACTCTCTTCACTTTTCGTAGCGTAATCAAAAGTAAACGAGATATTCGCGAAAAGCACTTTCAATCCCTTTGGAATTGCCCGAATCGAGCAACAATTCGATAAATAATACAAATATCGAAAATTACTACAAGACAAAATCATAGAAAATTGCATTTCTAACAATATTACTCTCTTCACTTTTCGTAGCGTAATCAAAAGTAAACGAGATATTCGCGAAAAGCATTTTCAGCCCCTCGGAAGTGCCCGAATCAAGCAATAATTCGATAAATAATAAAAATATCGAAAATTACTACAAGAGAAAAATCATAGAGAATTGTATTTGTAACAATATTACTCTCTTCATTGTTGTCGCGGACTCAACAGGAACCGAGCTACGCGTGAAAAGCATTTTCACCTTCTTTGAAAATGGTCAAATCGAGGAATAAGTCGATTAATAATAAGAATATCGAACATTTTTGAGAGTACAGTAATATAGAGAATTTCATTCCCAACCAGTTTACTGTCTTGACTTTTCGTCGCGGAATCAACAGGAACAGAGCTACATGTGAAAATCATTTTCACCCTCTTCGAAAATAGCCAAATCGAGGAATAACTCGATGAATAATAAGAATATCAAAAATTCTTAAAAGTACAAAATTATAGAGAACTTTATTCCCAACCATTTTACTGTCCTCACTTTTCGTCGCGAAGTCAACAGGAACCCCTTCGAGAACGGTCAAATCGAGCAATAAATGCATGTCGATCTAACGGGTTGGGGTTGGGGAATTGACCGAATTCGGGGATTTACCGTCATATTTTAACTATTGCCAACACGCAACACATATACGTAGAAATACAAGGAATACTACATTTTTAATCTAAGCGTTAGATGTTAGATGGGATATGTATGGTTAGGTAAGGGTAACATGTCTTTATTTTGTTGAATGTTAAGTTTTTTTAGGTACCTACTAGGTAAATCGTTTGGTTTTAAAGGACATTTACCGTCACCTTATTAAAAGGCAAAGGACTTTAGTTCGAAATAATTGGCGGTTGGCAAGCCTAATTTGTATTTTGCTTTTATAATGAGGGTTACGTCCTGGCAGGCAATGGAAAATACAGTATAGTAGGAGTACGTTGTAGTCTACGAATATTTCAGACGTACACTTTTTAATATCAGTTTTTTTTTTGTTTACCGTGTTCTATTTTATTTTTTATGGCGAAAACTAACATAGAACATTATAATCATACATATTTTGTAGATAACTTAATAAGGAAGTGTTTTAGACATTTAACTGCGAAATTCACAGTACTTTTACTGTACGTTTAAAAGAATAGTAACCTCTGTTACCAGGCACACGTCCCCAAAATATCACTTGATGTTTTCCGAGAATTATATTACTGCGGGATAAAACACTAGTTTATTACTTTGAATATTGGAAAACGTGTTTCCCAAACAGGAAGCAATATTTAACAACACATACATTAAATTGATATTAAAAATTGTACTATTGAGATATAATTAGAAACACTCCCACTACTAAAAGTAGCTTTTCAAACCCAGAACTATTTATCTTAAAACTTATTTTATGTCATAGACAGGGGTGGAGATACTAAAAGTGTATAGTGTTGGCGCATCCTGTAAGAAAACGCAATTTTTAGCAACTGAAATCTATATTGAAGCATAGTCACTCCACAGGCGTGCTATCGACAGAGGAACTGAATAAGGCCATGCAGGGCCAACAAAAAATGTTCCCCAATGGCATCCCTGAGTGTGGGGCAGACTCTTTAAGATTCACACTGTTGTCACATAACATAAAAAGTAAGAAAATATACTGACTAATCTGAAACCTGTCAAATGCCAGAATGCGACGTGATTTTTCAGGTCTAGCTTTTGTTGGGATATGGTTCTATTTTTTTTTTAGATCAATTAATTAATTTTGACGTAAACGAATGTCATACGAATCGACTTTTCTGCAACAAAATCTTCCAGGCCACCAAATTCGCGCTACTATGGATTCAACAAGTTTCGGAAGCACAAGAGCGACACGATTTTCTGAAAATCGAAGAAAATTTTGAGGATCTGGCGCCAATGGACAAATGGATTTTGAGCCGGTTAACTTTTATGATAAAGTCTGTTAACGACGCATTAGAAAATTTCGAGTTTCACTTGGCGACCTCTGGTTTGAAGAATTTTTTGTATTACGAATTCTGCGATGTCTATTTGGTAAGCATCATAACGTTCACTGCTCGCTTTCTATATTATTTTAAAATACAGAGTGTCCAAGACATTGTTTTAACACTGCAGGAATCAATTAAAACAGACCTCAAAGAAAAAACTGACCACGCTGTAACGAGAGGTCATTGTAGGACCCTTTTAAGGTGCTTGGACCTTAGTTTACGTGCCCTAGCTCCGTTTATGCCAGCACTGGCTCAACATTTACATGCAAATTTGCCTAGAATTTGGGATATTGGGCTAGATACGTCTTTTTTTAAGGTTAGTTGGAGTATTTTTTTTTCTTTCTTTGCCAAAAAACACCGATTACACTGGAATGGAGAAAGTGAATTTTAATGACATTCGGCAACCAAGCGATTTGTATATAGGAGTCTAAAAGTTCATTAACTAGTTGTTCGTAGTTTGCATCCATATATTGTTGCCTAAAAATCCCCTCACTACACTTACAAATGCGTTCCAAGCTCTGAGTTCTTGCGTAGTGAGCTTTTCTATACAGAGTGGCAAAAGAGTCGCACATAATGCCTGTAACTTTTGAATTACCTCGTATACGAAAAAGAGACCTTTATGAAAGTTGTTCAGTAAATTATTCCCCACATTTTTACCTGCAGGAATTTTTTCTATCATTTCGGGTTTGGTTGCCATAGAGACTAACTTACTTTTTTTAAATGGAACACCCTGCATATGTTTGCATATTTGCATTCTACTGGGAAAACTCTGAATTTTTGTATTTCAAATCTGCAAGCGTTTCCGAGATAATGAAAGCTCAAAAATGAAAAACTTCCTAATTATAATTATACCTACCTAATACCCACCGGTTGAGTCAAGGTGTTTTTATGACAGCCACTTAAAAGGTGTCAATTTTGAGTTCCTGTTTAATTTTCTATTGTCTGATTTCTAATTTGTTTACAGTAACAAGGAGTTGAAATTTTAATAATGAGCGGTTACGGAAATATGAAGAGATTGCAAGATCAGGTTTGTCAACCTTTCAATGAATTATATCCAAATAGGCCTCCATTAAATCAGTGAACGGGGTGTCGAGTGGTAAAGAAATTTCGAGAAACAGGCAGTGTTAGGGAAGCCGCTAGATCAGGTCGACCTAAAACAGCAACCAGGGGAGACAAAAGCTTTGTCAGTGTCAGTGAAAAGTTTGTTTAAGCAGGAGAAGTTGCATCCCTACAAGATAAAGTTGGTGCACGAGTTCAAGAGGACGATTTTGATAGAAGAGCTGATGATGGAAAGATACAATAACGATAATAACTTCGCAACAATAGATATTTACGTTATAAGTCCGGTAAATCAACCATTACAGTATGAGTGAAACGTTTCGAGACGAGGCGACGAAGGAGCCGAGTCTGGAATTTTGAAACGAATACTGTAAAGGGTTTGCCGGACGAATGACGTACAATATTTTATTTCATACTGTTCTGTTGAAAATTATAATTATGTTTTGAAATTATAATGAAGTTTTATTCTGCGTCGTATATTTGAAAAGTGCTTATATTTACTGGTGGAAACATTGTGTGTTTGACATTGATTAAACTAAAACTTACAAATTTCAGTCCGGTAAAGAAATTTTACAGGACTAGTCCGGTAAAAAAATTTTGCCGGACTTATTGCTGTAAAACCTTATTTTCTGGACTAAATTCAAATATGTAAAGGTGTGTTTTACAATACGTACAGTATGAAATAAATATTATTTTCTCGGATGAAGCTACTTTTCATTTAAATGGTATTGGTAATATAGACACAATTATCGTTATTGGTCTGCTGAGAGTAGGCACTGGTTCCAGGAAGGTCATACTCAGAGGCCCGAAAAAGTTAATGTTTGGGCGGGCATAGCTGGTAGACATATTGTGGGACCTTTTTTCATAGATGGTAATTTGAATGGCGAAAAATATCTGAACCTCCTCAGGAATCACATAATTCCTTCTTGTAGAATGGTTTTACCGGATGTAAATAATGGCATAAACGAACAGGTATGTTAGACAATACATAGGCGAACAGTTTCCAGGACGTTGAATAGGCAAAAGAGGTGCTATTGACTGGCCAGCGCGATCCCCGGACTTAACCCCGCTCGACTTCTTTTTGTGGGGACACTTAAAGAACAAAGTCTACGTCCAAATGACTTAGAATCTTTAAAAGTCAGAATTAGTGCTGAAATTCGGGCTATTCCAGAGGACTTCCTTTTAAACGTTGTAGACGGGTTCAGGGTTCGACTGGCGCTCTGCTTAGCAGAAAATGGTGGTAATTTTAAACACCTGATCCACTAAAGAGGTTTAACTTGTTTATTATTCCGATGTTAAGTTGTTCAATTTTCTAGGCTGTTTATTTTGTTATTACATAGTTTGTTACAATTTTAAATAAATAAAAATTTGAACTACAAAAATTTTCCCAGTAGAATCCAAATTTGCAATTATATGCAGGGTGTTCCATCTAAAAAAAGTAAGTTAGTCTCTATGGCAACCAAACCAGATATGACAGAAAAAATTCATGCAGGTAGAAATGTGGGGAATAATTTACTGAACAACTTTGAGAAACGTCACTTTTTCGTATAGGAGGCAATTCAAAAGTTGCAGGCACTATGCGCGACTTTTTTTGCCACTCTGTATATTTTAAATGTTGTTTGTTGATTGGTGACTTTTAATTGGCTTATTACAGTATAATAAAATTAACTCACTAAAAATAGTCTCACTGCCATCAAAAATTGACAACAAATGTTCATCAGAGAGAAAAAAGTTGCCTTCAACTTTTAGGATTTGAATTTACGAGACAAATTGTTGGAAAATAACGTGCAAGAGGTCATGGAGATTATAGTCTGCATAAGAAGACTGAAAAAAGTATTTAACCTTATTTATAAATATCAGCCCGAAGGTGAGTTTGTTTATATAGGATGACAATTGATGTACAACAAAAATTAATTCCTTATTTTTTAGTATTTCTAGTTTTAAAATATCCCGAAGAAATTCAAGAATTTTCTCAATTTATCAAAGACCTGTCTCATCTTCACACCCTTCATCTGTCAAACGACAATCCCGCGAAATCCGCGAAACGGAATTTAGTCGAGGACGCAGCGGGGAAAACAAAAGTTTTCCTCGTGGTCCCGAAGGACCTGAGGAGGAACCTAGAGTTGGACGTCGAACAGATGCAGACGAAGAAGGAGAAGCTGTTGAAGGAGCTGGGAAAATTGAACAAAATGATGAGGGGGAGCGGATATAAGGAAAAGGCAACGGCCCAAGCACAAGAAAGTCATTTGAAGAAGGTTAGTAAAGATAAATAATGGTATTTTTTTGTTGCAACTTTACGTATTACATTGAAAATTGGTAGAATACAGTTTTTACTTTTTTACAATGCAAAATATGTTTTAAAAAATCTAAGATTCTGTTGGTTAATATTACGCTGATGCAACCAGTTGCATTGCAGTTTTTGTTACTTAATGTCAGGTTGTAAATTGTGTTCCTCGCCCTCGAATGCCTTGTCGTTATCCGTTCGCGGTTGTTTGCCCTGTGGCATGGAGTAATTGCTGAGGATAGTCTCTTGGTTTCAGATCGCAGTTATTGAGGAGAAAATAGCAAGGATGGACTACATTCAAGGCTTAACCAAACAACAAAATCAAGTTTAGTTCTTCTTTGCTCAATAAAGTATTGTTAAGCTCTAGTTTGTTATTCTACTTTATGGCAGGCAGCTTATATCGAGTGACGCACAAGCCAAAATGTGTTAAGGTGTTTACAATTAAAAATTGACGGTTTTCGACATCACTTGTTGCCGTATTTAGAAGCACATAGCGCAGACATTTATAAAAATAAATTTGCAGGCGGCAGACGCTTGATTGTGTATATTATGTGAACTAATAAAGACCAGGTTTATAAAATCAGATATACAGAGTGTAACAAATTCGTTTATCACTACAGGGATATCGTAAACCGTAAGAGATACGTAGACGGTTAAATAGGGGCAAAGTTGCGTAATTTGATGCTTAGTAATAGTCCAGAAAGAAAACGCTTAGAATCCGAGTACTTCCGACGATACTCGAAAGAAACCGAAAGATTGTCAAATGGACTTTTTTAGCTTGCGCCTTAACTGTAAAAGATAAAAGAAAACAAATGACACTTTATTAAGGCAACTTTCTATTCTCTTTTAGAATCCCTAACTAGTCTTGCCATTATGGGTCGTTTCTAAAACCCCGAAATAAATACGAAAGTCGGTTAACTAACCAAGAAAGGGATGAAATCATAATTGAGGTAAATTAAGCTAAAAAAATTAAAATAAAAAGTACCGTAAACCACACGGAAGTATGACGAGTTTCAATAGCAAGTATTACAAACCTTTCAAAATAAGTATCTCACAGAGACTCCATCCAGAAAGACGAATGAACTTTTGTGTGTAGCTACAAGATCAAATAAATGTTAATCCCGGTTTTTTAAACAGTGTTATTTGGCGAGACGAAACTAAATGTACCCATTGTGGAATATTCAACAGACAAAATGAACATATTTGGAGCATATAGAAATCCGGAAACAGCATTAATGTATGGGTAGGGATGTGTGGCAATACAATATTAGGACCACACATTTTTAATGAAAATTTAAATGGAGAAAGGTATATTCAGTTTTTAAGTACAGACTTTCAAGAATATTTAGCTGAAATACCTCTGGCGCTGTTCCCGAACTTGTGGTTTCAGCAAGATGGGGCTCCTCCCCATAATACCCTTAGAGTACGAGATTTTCTAAATAATGAGTTTCTTCAAAAATGGATAGGAACTAGAGTTGTTGTAGGCTGGCCAGCAAGATCTCTGGATCTGTCGCCACTTAATTGTTTGTGGCGGACACTTTAAAAAACACCATTTATAATCCGAAATAAATTCTATGGAAGAAAGAGCAAGTGATAAGGTTAGGGAACAAATTCGAAAATGTATCACTGCAAGTCTATTTGACAATCTGACGGTTTCTTTCGAATATCGCCGGAAGTACAGGGTTATCCAACCAAGACTAGACAAGGCGATTTTTTGACTTTTCCTGTACTTTTATAAAAAAACTGAAACTGACTTAAGTCATTTTCTCCCGCGAATTCGAATATCTTCAGCAAAAAACAATTGAACATCAAACAAAAGTACTAGGGGTCACTTTGATATTTTTTTAAATGGGATGCCGTATTTTTAATGAGCTTATCCGATTTCTCATATAAATTTTGATCTAAAATGTTGGATTTTTAATTCAAAAACGCCTTTTTTCTTCAGTTTTAAATTCGGAAAATGTTAAAAATAAAAAAAAATAAATAAATAAATTAAAAATCCAACATTTTAGATCAAAATTTATATGAGAAATCGGATAAGCTCATTAAAAATACGGCATCCCATTTAAAAAAATATCAAAGTGACCCCTAGTACTTTTGTTTGATGTTCAATTGTTTTTTGCTGAAGATATTCGAATTCGCGGGAGAAAATGACTTAAGATGGCTATTTCAGTTTTTTTATAAAAGTACAGGAAAAGTCAAAAAATCGCCTTGTCTAGTCTTGGTTGGATAACCCTGTACACGGATTTTAATGTTTTCTCTTTGGATTACTACTAAGTATGAAATTACGCAACGCCCCATTTAGCCATCTTCGTATCTATGCCAATATCTTAGGGTGTAATTATTAGTACCAATGTTAAATTTTATGGAATTTTTTTTTATAGCTACTTTTATACGGCCCCAGTAATTTTTGTGTAATTTGGTGCACACCTTCTACGTATCAGGAGTCATTCTCTGATGTACAACATTTTTCTGTTTCTACCAGTGGCGTACCTGCGGAATGTTGGCTAAATACTTTTGAAGAAAAAAATAGCACCCCACTTCTCTTGAAATAAAAATAATTTTTTGAATCCTTGCTCATTTCTGAGCACAATCTGGTCTCTTGACTTGGTTTTGTTGGACGCACGGTTAAATAATAAAAACTATTTTACTGCATGGTCATATCGCTAGTATCGCTGGTACTTACGCAGATTCTTTAATTATTTAAATACCTACATATTTAATAATTTTTAAAGCATCATGATTGCGAGAAAAACAATTATTTGGATTTGCACTTAATTATTTATTGCTACTAAAAAAGTCGTTCCTATACTTTACTACACAGAGCCAAAAATACAAGGTATATACGTACGTGTTACGTACTACGTACAGTCCAAACCACCAATCAAACGTAACAAAAGGGGTATAAAAAAGTATTAAAAATAAAGTAAAGATGTCGCCATACGTAATATTGTCGTATGACTTCCTCTAGCAGTAAAAATTTTTAATTTATTCTGTATAAGTCCCAGGTCCGTACCCCTCTCAATTGCTAGCCTCATGTTTTCCATCGCTACAGAACGAATCACCCAAATTACATAGACAAATAAGCGTAATGATTTTAAACTTCAACTGTCAGTCACTTGAAGTTTAAAGCGTTGTTTATCTGTCATTGCACTTGGAACCTGAAAATATTGGCACAAATTTATGGCAGTTATCGATTCAAAGGAAAGAGTATCTAATAATAAACGGTCTTTCACACAGCCCCCGGCACGGAAACTGCGTTCCTGTCATCTCTGGGTCGTATTAGCATTCGGGCTTGCAGAAGCCCGACCTGCGGTGTGGAAATCGCTCCCCAATACATAGCTTGGTATAGAAATTGGTCTGGTTGCGGGCCCGGTATATATCTACCGTTCAAGTTGCTTTTGTCGCATGCTTTATACCACCAAGCTCCACCTAAAATTAGTATTATTATACACCAGGTGTATTTTAAATTGGGTTACTGCTATGTTTCAGCAGGGTCTTTTAACTTTTACCTAAAAACCAAATTCCGGTTTTAAAGTTTTTATTTTTAATGACAACCTGTGTTTTTTATTAGACAATCGAATTCTTTCCAAAATTACCTTTTCAACGACATACAACAAGTTGACATTTACTTTCAATATGGCGGCTTAATAGCCATTGTACAAGGAAAACTTAATGGCGGCTATAAAACAACCTATGACAGTCATATTGGAAAAGTAGTGATAAAATCTGTTGAATTGGGTCATTTTAAAATTATTTAAGCACTGACATTTATTTTTTTTTGTTCAATTTCTAAGGAAATCGATATTTCCATTTTTAAAAAACTTCAACCCTAGTTTACATACTTTTTGAAATGCTATCATCTACTTTTCATTATTTAATATCAAGATCTAGGATATCTTTTATCATCTAAGGACATTTTAAAAATTATAATTAATACGTTTTGGTTCAGTCTTAAACAAGAATAGAATGAGCTGTTAAATATTTAAAAATTAAATTTTCGTCAAAACATGCTCCACTTAAAGCAAAGACAGTGCTTAAAGAATTATAGAAGTACTCAATTTAACAGATCCTATCATTACTTTTACCATGCCACTTCCATACGTTGTTTTACAGGCGCCATTTTGTTTTTTTGTAAAATGGCACTTTCGCCGCCATTTTGAAAGTGAATGTCAACTTGTCGTATGTCGTTGAAAAGGTAATTTTGAGAAGAATTGGACTGTCTGATAAAAAATGCAGGTTGATATCTAAAAATAAAAAAATTGGCGATAGAATTTTTTTTTCTATGACAAATTGGGCTTATTTTGACCTCGACTGAGTGTGGATATACTATACTTACTATGGGATTGGGCGCAGTTCCCCTCATTCCAAGAATCCTGATCCTTATCTTTCGTACTAAATTTACTTCCGGCTTGGTAACTGAGAGCATCCCCAGCGTTGCCTTTATAGCCACCCAAAACCTTAAGGGCGTAGCCCTCCTCTTCTGAACCTATGCTAAAATAGGAGTAGTAGGCCATACTTCTAATTTTGTCTGGATCAACTATTTCAACTAGAAGTTCGTTAAGTCTGTTTCCTGGAAAAATAAAGTTCCACATAAACCCTATACACACAAAAAATAAAATAACTTACCAGTCAACTGATAAATTTTATCCAGTCCCAACCAAAATTCCCCTGCAATATTACCAAATCCAACTTTATAGTCTTGCCAACCCAAATAAAAGTCTTGGTTTCCCTCGTGTCTACTGTGGATGGTCAACCATCCGCCATCTTGAATCACCATGTCGCAGAAGACCATGAAGGGCGGCTTCGAACTGTCTGGTTGCACCAGGTATATCCCCGACGGTAAACCAGGAGATGTTTGTTTTATTTCTTTGCAATTTTTTGGGGTGGTTTCTATGGGAAATGTCGTTGACAAAGGTTGGTCGCGGGGACTGCTTTGAAAGATCTTTTGTATGTTTGATTCTAAGCTAATTTTGTCCCAGATCATACTAAAATACATTACGCAGCAAGGTCATCAAAATGCATACAGGTTAGAGCAACTGGCAAAGAAGAGGGAATTATTATATAATATGAAAGTTTTATAGAGGCTGTCTATTTGCCAATTTATTTTATAAATGTTTCCCATTACTCGGTTTTTTCTTGGAAGCAAAACTGCTCCAACAATGTGCTGTAAAAATATTCTAATAACCAAATTATAAATTTGTTTTATAAATGCTTTTTTAGACACAACACAGAACATCAATAGAATTTTCTCTATAGAGCAAAATAGCTTTATAAGCGTTTTTACTTTTTAATTTATTTATAATATAGTTCCTATGTGCAACTACAAAACTTTTATAGAAAAAATAAGAAGTGTTTTATAACCTCCGTTTTTGTCTACTTTAAAATGGTACCATGATGATGAACCCAGTGTACTGTTGGTAGCAAAACGGTGTGCTGTACAAAAATGCCTGTCTTATAGAGTGCAAAATAGTGTTGAAATTGCTACTAAAGAACTTTAATAAAGCAGTTTTGTTAGGATTTTATTACGGCGATAATCATATTTTGTTAACTATTTGAAGAGTTGTGGTGTATGTCATGAGTGCATTATTTATCAGCATTCAGTGACTAGAACACCATGAAAATAAGTGAAAGAAACTTAAAAAATCGGGTGCCTTTCACAGAAAAGTCGAGCAAAACTATGAACAGTTCTGGAAAAGTAATGGTAGTAATATTGTTTCCAATGAAGAGCCAGTACCACAACAAGACGATTTGCGTCAGAATAATGAAATTCCAGAAGCAACATCAGCTATTTTAAACAAAATAATGACCCTGTTAAAGGAAAAGATGAAACCAAAAATTAATGGTGCACTGAATTGGAACAGTATAGCGAAAGTGACGGTAATCATATAATGGAGCAAGAATCCCTACCTTTTCTTATTGAGTTACATCCAGCAATTATCCGATTTCTTAAATCTTCCACATTGTTCATTGGATTATATAAACTAATGACTTTAGATGGCTCTATAGGAAATAATACAGGGCGTTTAAGTCCGGGGATCGTGCAGGCCTAGCTTGTAATTGTAATGATTCGCAAAAAAATCTAAATACCTGAAGTGTTTTGATACTTAAATATAATAATATAATATTATGATGCTAATATTAATTATCCATTTTGTAACTTTAAAAGCTACATGGAGGAAGCTATATTATATAACTACAAGAATCTAAAAATTGAATAATTTCGCTATTCCGACTGCTATTACAAGAATAATTGGTTCCTAAAAAAATTGGCAACATTTAAAAGAGCTTTTACCACTTTATCTTATATACCAAATCTCTCTCACAAAGTAACATTTATAAAACAGTTTTATTAGCGTCTTCACAATTGCTTAAGGTGCTGTAATTTTTACGTACGAAACCTTTTTGGGAATTATTTATAAGCTCTCTATATCTCTAGCTGTGTAAGCGTTTTGTTGATGTTTTTAAATATGATTTATTATTTTTACTGGTGCATTAATACAACATCTAAAAGAGAACATATAAAGCAATTTTGATTTATACAGTAGTATACCCATTGTACACTTATAGAATACCTATACTGGTTGTAAGAAGGTTCCGGAGTGCAATTTATACAACTTATATTTACTGTATATAAGAACATTCTTACAACCAGTATTATAGGTATTCTATAAGTGTACAATGGGTACCACTGTATAAAGCAAAATTGCTTTATATGTTCTTTTCTTACTTTGTGATATTAATAGCTTCTGATACATTTTCCTTGATGGCCAATAAATCATAGTCGACCAATTGCAAAGTCGCAATTGTCAGATCAAGTTTCCTCGACAGGTCTTCTAGTTTCGCGTCCAAATTCTGATTGGTCTGTATAGCCCGGGGTTCGCCGTCTCTTCTCGTTCGTCCTAAAAATCGACAAATAAAACTCTTCCGGTAAAATAGCCTCCGCAACTAACCCATAAACCTTTCGATGTCGTTCCTACAGCCATCGATTGCCCTTCGCACATCCTGGTTTTGAGTATCGATGTGTCTAGAACTTTCCCTGATATCATTACTTAAAGCAATAAATCTTTCGTCAAAGTGCCCTTCAAGTTTGTGAATCGCTGCTTCAAGCAATCGGGAGTCGCACTGGATTCCCGCAGGTCGGCGAGTAGTTGTGGTAGTCTAGAATAATTGTAAATGACAATGATTTACTTTTATTGTATGTCTATATTCAAACATCCGAAACAAACTTCCAACTAGGTAAATTCCAACAATATGTCAGTATTAATAATAATCAAATTGAAATACCTTCAGGTGCCAATCTAATACTTAATAGCCTAATAACTTAGGATAAATATGCAATAAACACTGTCAATAATTACGAACGAAAAATCCCATAATTATATACACAATATCATTTTCTTAATTTTATTACTTAGATGTAAATATCTCTATAATCACACCTGTAATTTAGTTGTACCTCTGGTCAATACCTGTAAATTATAGACCAAAATAACCCATCATCTGTCAATTCACTTCATCTCTCTAATTTTATTTTAATGACATGTAGAATTTAGTATTGTCTTATATTCCTTTGATAATGATCCGCAAGGGTTGAAAAACGTGTCAGGAAACTGAATTAAATTGTGAAATATAACAAGTAAGACTTTAATTTCCTCCACCATGGAATATGTAGCCCATCATAAATCTATTAAATATGTCAGTATTTCTGGTAGGTCATGTTTTTCGAAAAAAATCACATAGAAACCTTGTGGCTCTCTTTAGGGAAACAGGTTCTATAGAACATAAAAAAAAGAAGCTGCAAGGCGATCTTGTTGCAAACTTTCGTGAAATAATGCAAAATGTGTAAGACACCTGTTTCAAGAAGCAGGACTATTCTTAAAAAACAGTTAAATTTGTTTCCTTGTAAAGTGCAAGTATTCCAAGAAATACGAGCTGCAGATTTTGAATGACGTAGGAATTACTGTCAGTGGTTTACCCAAAATTTATTGGTAAGAAACGATTTGTTAGACACGACATCCACGAATCCACCTCACCGGTTATGTGAATTCTCAGAATACACGCAATGTGAAGTAGTGAAAATCCCTATTTCTTCTATAGTCCACATAGCACCCTTAAAAATTGGTGTCTGGTTGACTGTTTCCAGAAGAAGAATTATTGTTGGTCCTATTTTTTTCCATGACACGGTTACATTACAGCGGTATAGGGACAATACTTTAAATCCATTTGTAGAGCAATTACTTGATGATGAACTAACCTCGGCTAACCGCTCATACATTCGCCGAAACTATTATAGTCTATTTCAGAAAGTTGTAGAGTAATAAAATGGGAAATTCCGTCCAGTTCGGCTCAATTTCGGTGTCGGCCATAGGTGCAGGTAAACTTTGTGCATTAAATTATTTATGATAACTAACCAAACATTTTAGAGAATTAGGTTAACGGATATTAAGATAAAATAGTACCTACTGTTTGTAATATTAAAATTTCAAGTAATTGCGTAAGAGGATTAGGAAAGGTATGTTCTCTGGCCTGAGGTGTCAAAATCGAAATATTGTGTAGGGATTAGTTAGGTAGTAGATTATAAAGTTACGTTTTGCGCTTAACAGGTACCTAGTTTGGCTCTGGCCTCTTTGGCTGGATCGTATAAATATAGGTGGTAATTTGGAATAAACTTCATATATCGTGTGTGTATGACCTTAATAAGTATATTTGTTTAGTTTGAAGCATCAGTATTTCCCGTTAAGCTGTATATAGTGTTCACAGTATTATAAGATTAATAATGGCGACATTCACACCAACAAAAAGATGTTCCAATAATTCCCCACTATCAGTGAGTGAAAAAGTTATTATTTTAAATGCACACATGATTGCATAAAATACGATTATCCGAATTTTACTGTACAAGAAACTGTCGACCGATGATCCCGAATGACTGGAGTTGGAAAGTCCACAGTTTTTAAATTATTGCGGGAGAGAAAGACAGCAGGTCAAGTGGAACCTTCCAAAAAAAGTCCAGGCAGACCAGTAAAAGTCCTTGATGAAGACACCAAACGTATAGTTCGAAGAAAAGTTCACTCTTTTTATTTTAAAAAAGAAATACCCACCCTAGATAAGATTCTAATGGAGCTTGGCCAGGATGACAGTATTCCGTTTATAACTAGAAAACTTTTATGGACCACTTTAAAAAATATGGATTTTGTCTGGGAAAAGCATAACCGTAAATCACTTTTACTGGAAAGCGATGAAATTGTTTGCTGGCGACGAAAATGCTTGAAAAGTATAAAGCAGTACAGAAGAGAGCAGAAGAAAGTCTTTTATCTTGATAAGACGTGGATTAATGAAGGTTATAAAGTACCAAAATTTCATGGAAGGCCTATCAACGGGCATTAAGGTGCCTTCAGGTAAAGCGAAGAGACTAATAATCGTCCATATTGGAAGCGAAGAGGCATTTTTAAACGAAGGTTTGCTAAAGTCGTTCAATACGGGAGATTACCACGAGGACATGAATTTGAATGTTTTTGAGGACTATTTTGGTGAAATGATAAAATATCCTCCAGCTGATTCAGTAGTAGTTATGGATAACGCAAGCTATCATTCACGACGCACAGGGAAGACTCCAACTTCATCTTGAAGAAAACAAGAAATTATCGACTGGTTAACCACCAAAAGTATTGAATTTGAAGATAATTTGATAAAGAAGGAACTATTAGCTGTAGCAAATTTACACAAACATCGTTTTATGAAATATGCCGTGGAAGATATAGCAGAAAAACATAGTGAAACTGTGCTGCGCACACCGCCATATCATTACGAACTAAATCCTATAGAACTTATATGGGCGCAAGTGAAAGGATTTGTAGCAAGACACAACACGACATTCAAAAAGAAAGACGTTAAGCTACTGTTTGATCAAGCCATTAAGGAAGTGACATCAGAGAACTGGCGAAAAGCAGTCCATCATGTCATTAAAGAAGAGGAGAAAATGTGGGATCTTGACCACCTGATCGATCGGACCGTCGACCCGTTAATTATAACATCAAGAGGAGGTGACAGTTCCTCAGATGACGAAGAGTATTATGATTTTTTATAATTTAATTTCTGTACAATGTACTTTTTGTATTTTGTATTTTTTTTATATAGTTTAATAAAAAATAAGTGTATCTAATACTATGTATACATAATGTCTAAATTTTATTCTGTTAAAATAAAACTCTTTCCTTTTTACGAATATCCTACCGGCACGCCTTTGTCACACCATTTTTAGTGTTTGTGAATGGATAACAATAGGCAAAACCCATAAATTGACCCAAATCCAGGTGGTACTACCTGCACTTGATGAAAAGAAAGAATTTTGCAATGAAATCAATGCCAAATTATGAAAGTGGCTTAATATTCGTGGGATCACTCTGTAGTCCCTTTGCATACCTAATGAGCTTTTATTACTCTACACCTTTCTGAAATACACTATAGTTGGATTGGACAGTCTCGAAAATCGACGAATGAATATCATGGTGGTCTTTTTGCATAAAATTGTTACTATTACGACGTCCTGGCTAAATCTGCAAGTATATTATTAAATACGCGTTAATTAACGATTTTGTTATTAATAGGGATTGTGTACTATAATTCTTTCGTATCGGAGAGGTAGGGAGCAGTGCCCCACCCTTTTCCACCGTAGCTACGCCCTTGCCTAGTAGTATCTACACATAGAAAGCATGCATTTAGGTATGCGGCTCTATTAAGATTTAATTGAAATATTATGTAAAGTTTTAGACCATTTTAAGATCAAGAAGAAATTAATGCCAATATGTTTACAGAATTAATGCTAATGTATACAAAACATCAACTAATGAATAAAACATACATATAATATTGAAAAATACCGTCATTCAAAATCTATAATACAATTTCTATTCCCATGACGTAATGATAAATCTAATTGCAGAGAATAAACATCTGTTGGTACTTACCCCATATACCCTAACGAGCCACAGGAACACCAAAAACAAAATTCGCGATTTTTCCGCACTCATGTTCACACGCCGCGGTCGCTGTTCAATATTAAAGCAGTAAATTATTTTCTTAATGACTATTTATTTTTATTAAAAATAGGGCCCACCAAAATAGAATTATTCGAGATGTTTCGCGCATTACGTCATACGGTAAATACGTTTACGTTATTCAGTAATTTCCAATAAGGAACCAGTATGACTGTTTAACAAGTCATTAAGAATATCATTAATAAAATACCTCCTTGTTCTGTTTTGGAAATGCAAATGATGGAAAAGCCAAATCACAAAGCATTTATGAGTTAAATTTCTGACTCGTGCACTGAAATATAGTTTTAGAACGTATGTATTCACCTACGCAAACATTAACTAATTCAAATTTACTAATCGACTAAAACCAAATTAGTCGGTATCCTTGTTAGCAAGGAAGTTCGGACGGTAGAGAAACAAAACCGAGATGGTACCATGCAGGTTCCACCAATCAAATAATTGAACTTATGCAAAAACTCAAAAATCGAAAGGTTCTTGACCAAAGAACCAAGCAGTTCCAAGAGTCGATATCCTTGATTTTATTTGTGTACATATACAGGGTGTAACTAAATAAGTGTAAAACATTTAAGGGGGTGATTCCTCATCGAAAAAAAGATAGGATCTTTCATATAAACAAACTTTATTGGAGCATCCCTTATTAAGATACAGCCCCTTAAAGGGGGTACATAAAATTTGTTTAACAATTTTTTTCACAAGCACTAACAAAATTACAATATTGAAATTAACCTGACATTTTCCACTACCAAAAAGACACTTAGCCAGTAATTTATTTGGTTTACCCCATGGTTGTAAGGGGTGGAAATTATGAAAATTAATAATCAGTGCCTGTACTCGTTGCAGATGGTAAGGGTATAAGAGCTGTTCCTTTAAAATTCGAAATACCGTCATATGATCAACATTTAGCTGGAAAGCAATCTTTCTAGTACTGGTAGTAGGTTGTTCTTCAATCAAATTAAGTACTGCCTCCTCAAGCTGTGGTGTTCTTACTTCTCGATGGCGACCACAATCCTGCGTTCTTTTGTCGAATGAACCATATTCTCGTAATCGTTGATGAAGTCGGGCAAATATTCTATGTGAAGGATGGTGCCGTTGAGGATACATTTCAGTATATCTTCTAGAAGCTCCTAACCCATTCCCCTGCGACAGACCGTAAACGTAATGCATATCAGCCATTTCCTCATTTGTGTATGCCATTTTAATAACAAGTGAATTATTAAAGTAACAAATTAAGAACAGAACAACAATACACAATTAGTATTACTTCAATCTCAAAAATTTACAAACTGACAGCTTGATACCAATTTAATTGTCACTATCGCTAATAGCGGCCTACTAGATAAATTAGTTTCGTATTTTCGTTTTATGGCGATATGTATCTTGGTCGTAAAATAATTTTTTGCTGCGACCTGGTTTATTTTGGGCAAAAAGTTCAAGAGACATTTTTTGTTTAGAATGAAACAGGCTATCGGAAATTAATTTTTAAATGGTAAACAAATAATAAGGCAAAAAGTTGCATTGGAAATAAATTTTAGGGGTTGCGTTTTCCACCCCTTACAACCATGGGGTTAACCAAATAAATTACTGGCTAAGTGTCTTTTTGGTAGTAGAAAATGTCAGGTTTATTTCAATATTGTAACTTTTTTAGTGCTTGTGAAAAAAATTGTTAAACAAATTTTATGTACCCCCTTTAAGGGGCTGTATCTTAATAAGGGATGCTCCAATAAAGTTTGTTTATATGAAAGATCCTATCTTTTTTTCGATGAGGAATCAGCCCCTTAAATGTTTTACACTTATTTAGTTACACCCTGTATAGATAGGATGCCTCATTAATGATACCATTGTTATCCCCGCCAATCGATGATATATCAGTTTATGGGCGATGGTAATAAACTTTAAGTTATTTCTTCATGGTAGCTCAGTGTCGTCGCCAAGGAGTACTACTTTTATTTCATAGGCGTGCCATTTTTCAATCAGAGGACATTTTTATCTTCGTAAGGTAATGTAATAAAATTTGTTATAAAACAAATGTAGAGAACCTTTTTTAAAGAGAAAAGACGAGAGAAGTGGTCGCGAACCTGTCGATCGCGAGCTATTTTTAAAAATACAAAGGTGTAGAAATCATACAAGCTTTCATAAATTGTAAATTTCGCAAATTCTCATATTAAAGACGAGCAGCGGCAACACTGCGGTGAGCGATCTGCCGCCGTCGACGTCTCCATGCTAGAATCGGCTACAACCGATTAGCGCGCTAGTATTCTGGGTTGCTTTGAATGGGACAAATTAAATACTCAAGTACAAAATGTATCTGGTCTATAGTAAAACACCTACAATTCGTAGGTATGGAAGTAGTTATTTAGTATATTACTAATAATTAGTAACTATTAATCATTCTGTTGTTAGTTTATTATTAGTATGTATTAATTAATTGTTAATTAGTAAAATAAATACATGCAAGAAACTCAACACATTGAAAAGGTCGGAGACCACTGGAGTAGAGTATTTAAGAAATTTAAATTTTATAAATTTTAACACTTAAGTAATGTTTAAAAGGCGAGAGCTATCTAATAATAATTGATTAAAACAGCACGCCAGACTTAAAAAAAATTCAATTTTATAATGATGTATGACCGCGAGAGTTAAATAGAGTAACATATATATCTGCATGGATCAACTGAAATCCTGCCACATTTTTAAAAAAATATCATGAAGTCATCCATCACATCACATTAATTATTTCGGGGAAATAAATCATGTGACAGGGGACACAGAATAAGTTGTGTAAGAAGATATTCTACGAGGTGTTCGGAAAATACGTTCTGAACTCTATAAAGAGTAAAGGCATGTAACACAAAATCGAAATATCAATATTTTCCTATAGTTATATACAGCCTGTCGAAGTTCAATGTTTTCTTTCTTACTTTTAACTTAGGTATTGCGATTATTTTTAAGTAATCACGTAAGTATAATCAGGGTCGGCCCTATGTTAAATGGCGCCCAGAAGACGAGCAAGGAGTATGCGCCCTTTTTACCCGTTTCCGTTCCAGAAAGTTATCAGCTAATTATTGGTGATGTCTATTTTTCTATTATAAAACTGTTGCTCTATTGTGCCACCAAAGGCACATAAAACACATATTTTTTTCTTTTGATATATCCGATTGAACATATTTGGGGGATTTACAACAGACATATTGGTCGAGATGGCAGTACAATAACTGACTGTATGAATATGTGGAAAGAGTCATTAGGTACTGCTACTCCGCCTGATGTTTGGAAAAATTCAATTCGGCACACAGAAAGCGAGATATTAAAATGGTATGAAAGAGAACATGTATTAGATAGACTGAACATTCAACCCATTAGTGAAGTAAATTAAGCGAGTGATTCAAGTGATTTGGAGGATGATTGAATGATCTTTGTATTATTCGTTTATTAAGAAGCCTCTTCAAAAAAATAGGCTTTAGATGGTATAAAGATGAACTGTAGTATTTTTGAAAAAATATATTAAAGAAAAAGAAGCATTCTTGTACCAATTCGTTTTCTTGGATGAAACATGGATTTTTCAGAATGGTGTGCCAATGGTCGATCTTGGCAAGATGAAAATACAAGAAGTGTTGGATCTACTAAACTTGATGGTAAAATGTATTATGCAGTAAACAAATATATAAACTCTATGAATAGATATATAAACTAGATGAACTGTAGTATTTTTGAAAAAATATATTAAAGAAAAAGAAGCATTCTTGTACCAATTCGTTTTCTTGGATGAAACATGGATTTTTCAGAATGGTGTGCCAATGGTCGATCTTGGCAAGATGAAAATACAAGAAGTGTTGGATCTACTAAACTTGATGGTAAAATGTATTATGCAGTAAACAAATATATAAACTCTATGAATAGATATATAAACTAGATGAACTGTAGTATTTTTGAAAAAATATATTAAAGAAAAAGAAGCATTCTTGTACCAATTCGTTTTCTTGGATGAAACATGGATTTTTCAGAATGGTGTGCCAATGGTCGATCTTGGCAAGATGAAAATACAAGAAGTGTTGGATCTACTAAACTTGATGGTAAAATGTATTATGCAGTAAACAAATATATAAACTCTATGAATAGATATATAAACTAGATGAACTGTAGTATTTTTGAAAAAATATATTAAAGAAAAAGAAGCATTCTTGTACCAATTCGTTTTCTTGGATGAAACATGGGTTTTTCAGAATGGTGTGCCAATGGTCGATCTTGGCAAGATGAAAATACAAGAAGTGTTGGATCTACTAAACTTGATGGTAAAATGTATTATGCAGTAAACAAATATATAAACTCTATGAATAGATATATAAACTAGTTGAACTGTAGTATTTTTGAAAAAATATATTAAAGAAAAAGAAGCATTCTTGTACCAATTCGTTTTCTTGGATGAAACATGGATTTTTCAGAATGGTGTGCCAATGGTCGATCTTGGCAAGATGAAAATACAAGAAGTGTTGGATCTACTAAACTTGATGGTAAAATGTATTATGCAGTAAACAAATATATAAACTCTGGGAAATTTTTGTATATTTATCTTGTTTTTATGAAAATAAAACTGTAATTCCCTCACTCGGATATTTTGGTTGCAAGCTGGCAACACTGTCGATATCAGACGTCACTTAAAGGGTATGACGTACAACGGTTTTAAATTTGCATTAAGTATACATAAATTAATTGTTAATAAATATCTAATATCTATACTTATTACAGGAGGTTGAGAGTAGTTGTAAACAAAATTAATATACCTACATCTTTAATCGTTTTCTATAATATTTAGATTTTATCACTACTTTTCCCTTGTCACTTACATACGTTTTTTATATAAGCGCCATTTTGTTTTTTTGTAAAATGGCACTTACGCCGCCATTTTGAAAGTGAATGTCAACTTGTTGTATGTCGTTGAAAAGGTAATTTTGAGAAGAATTCGATTTTTCAATAAAAAAATCGAAACTTTGCATGTAGAGCACGTTATTGTTCTACTCAACGGTTAAATTATTATACATATGATGACACGCAGCAAACTAAATTTTTATACGTATTAGAGCTTGCCATTGTTATCAGTAATTAATTAAGTTAAGGGAAATTCTAAAAAAAAAGTCGGGCTCAACCGGGATTTGAACCCGGGACCTCTCGCACCCAAAGCGAGAATCATACCCCTAGACCATTGAGCCTCCATAACAACCGTCTGCTATGTATACTTTTAAAGTAAGATTAACTTTTTGATAGATTTTTGCTTTGATAAATAATAGTTTAAACTCCTACTACCTATAATTTCCATGTTTTAGGGATCAATTAACTCAATCTTTATTTATGGTAGTCCTAGATATTAGATATTCACCTACATTATATAATAGGTTGCCTACTATGCATAGTACTTGTGCTGCCATCTACAAATTACTGACTACAACACAATATTCGATTATTCATTATTTTATCGATCTCGGATTGACGTTGCCTTTTTTTTGACGTTTGAAGTGAGGCGCTGTCGTAGTATTAAAGAAAATCGGTGGCAGCCATTTTGTGTGATTACGATCCGGAAGTTGAGGAATAAAAATAAGGTAAAAAAAGACATCAAAATATCTCCAAAATCTTCTAATTTCGTAGTGGAAGATTGTTTCTATAATATTTAACATGGTAGTACCCTAGTTAAATGCCAAAATTGCCAAAAAGCTGACTGATTTATTCAAAACGTCACTCATTCATTGATTACCTAATACTACTGTTGTAAGTACCACCTTTTTGCCATGCATTGTCCCCCCATTTTTGACATAGCGGGGCTTTGTTTAATATCTAAAGCAGTCCCGAAGCGGCAGTTTTTAAAAGCCATATTCAGTCTTGCAACAATTTTTATACCTGGAAAGTTCTCTTGTAGGTCGCAACTCCATTCACAGAGATGGACCCGCCGAGTTCAGGCTATAGCTGGAACAACCCGCCGCCTCCAGGCACGGAGTTTGACTCTCCCGAGGACGACAGCATTATTTCCAGTCAAAAAAATGATTCTTCTAGGAGCGCTGAACGAGCAATTGACCGTATTGACCCTTATGTAAAAAATCCTGTTTACCAGGGCCGTGAAGAAGATTATTCCTCCGAAAGGACGCGGTTTAAGTCGCGTAGTAAAAGCTCGGAACGCCATAGGAAACGGAAACGTTCACGATCTTATTCCAGACGGTCTAGGTCTCGTTCCAGGAGGCGCTACAGACGCTCCCGTTCGAGGTCGCGAAGGAGACGCAGAAAGTTCTCGTCCTCTCGTTCTAGATCACCTTCTCATAGCCCAAGCTATAGACACAGACGAAGGAAACATAGACGCTCCCGTTCGCTATCCAAATCACACTCGAAATCCAGAACTTACAAGTCGCGATCAAGGAGCTACTCGAAATCACGATTGCATAGAAATGAGCGAGAGAAAAAGCGCTCGAGATCACCAGTTAAAGAAGAAAAACATGACGTTAGTGACAGAGAACTTGATGGTGATGTTATAGGCGAGGAGGATATGAAGATCGAGGATCCTGATCAAGAGTATGATCAAGGCCCTGTTCCATTCAAAAACGATGGATCGTTTCTGGAAATGTTTAAGAAAATGCAGGAATTGCAGAAAGTTAAGGAAGAACCTCCTGAGCAACCTGAGCCGAAGAAACCTTTGCTTCCAGTTTTTGGTAAGCGTAGAGGGGGCAAAGTGCTGAAGACTGGTATGGTGGCTAAAGTGCGGAATGTTGAGGAAGACAGTAGCAATGCACAAGATGCATGGTCGGTTTATATGAAAGAGGTTAGAAGGTATAAAGAGGTACATTGTGATGATGATTCAAAGACAAGACCTTTGGTGAAGTGATGGATGTAAGGGATAAAAGGGACTTTTTTTTAAGTGAGTTAATTTCAAATATTAAGTTTGTTTAAGAAATTATATATTTTTTGTATGATGTCCTAGTTTTTCAACTTTTTGAAGAGGCTGGGCTGAACTTTTCAGTTTTACCTTGAAGCTTATAAGGCCTAAGGAACTTTGTAAAATTAATTTCTATCATTTCTTTTTTATTTCATTAATAAATTAAGAGCACAAGTCTATAAAAAATAAGTAGGTATTTTTATCTTAATTAATTGGTATTTTAAGTATCTATACAGGGTGGGACACTGATTAAGGGGACCCCGTATTGTTCCATAGTACCTACATATATAATATGATCGATTTAAAAGAAAGAAAAACATTTTAGTGATCATTAAACCAACATTATTAATAAAAATACTTTGTTATTAAGAAAAATTTTACACCTAATTATACTTGTAATCTGAGATACACAGTATGTAGGTAAAATACATACTGCTCAAAATTTTACTTAAGTAGGAATGGTTTTGTTAATCTGATCTAATAAAATGCCACAACTATAATATGATATTCAGACTGCCAGTACTTTTTGCACTGATTAACTTATTTGATAGACAATTAAAATAATCATGGTTTTTAATGTGCCAAAACCTTCAAATTTATATTGACCTTGGCACATTCAAAACCCTGATTATTTTGATTGTCTATCAAATGAGTTAAAATACTAGAGACCAGTCTCTTTGCTATTGATATGCAAAATAATTATGGAAGGTCTTCTTCTATTTCTAGGATCCCTAATAATGGCAATAGAATTGAAGGTTGAAGGAGACTTAAATTTTTCTTTTGCGTCTTTTAAGCGCAATGTATCGCGACTTGTACATTGGTAGATTTAATTGATTGAAATTTTTTGTTAACTTTATTTACTTTTTTCTAAATTGTTGTCAGTTTATATTTACGCAGTGTAAAAATTGTAATTGGGGTTCTGACCCTTAATAAATTGGGGAATAGAACAATGTTAATATAGGATAGATAGTCGAGCAAACAATACTTGTTCAAACATTTAATAGGATCCGGCTTTTTACTCTCTAAATTGGATATTTTGTTATGCAGCTAGCTAGGCTTAAACTTAACATTGATCCCATTTACCAGTTTTAGACGTTTTTTTTTTCTAAAATGAAAATACCTCCAAAAATTGGGTTCAATTTTAAGATGATATTAATCATATCTAAGGAAAATAGGTATTTTAAAAATAAATATGTAACATTGTCACATGTTTTCTATCACTGACTTTTTAAAGATAGTTTTAAAATGTAACCCTTTTACTAGGATTTATAAATACATAATTTGAGTTATTTGCCCTTATTTTTGTATATTTCAAAAATTAGATACTTAGAATCTGCACCTTTTTTTGTAATCATTGCATTAATGTTGTACTGATATGTTCTAAAACGTTCAGGTCAGGACTTATTTCTTTGGAATTAAGTCCCTATCGGATATTACTGAAAAATATACAATTTCCATAGTTTTAACAATAATGAATCTAAAATTTTAGATAAGAGTATTGTGTACCTATGTGGAAGTTTTCTATTTTTCTTTAGGGGATTGATGTGTACATTGAGGTTAATTTTTAATGCAATTTAATTGTACCATAGTTATTTAGCTTTGATGTTATTAATGAACAAATAAATTTTTGTTGCTGCCACTTTGTGTTTTAAAAACTGTTGGGACTGTTCTGGTTTTTAGCGCTAAGTCAAAAATGGGGTACGTTTCACAATAATATTCAAATAAATTGGTTTTTAAGGGTCTTGCAAACTGCCTCGAGAAAAAAACGCGAGTGCGCCGTTTTGAAACATAAAACCATAAACACCCTCTTAAAAATAGACAGGATTTTATAACTGTAGGTATAGTAAAGTTTACATTATACCATTGATCTTTTGACTGCCATAAAACCCTAATTATCCCTTTGGCATTAAACAATATAGAGCCGAAAATCGACCAATTATCTACCTCGATAAAACATGGTTCGATTCACATGACACTGCAAGAAAATGATGGAATGATTTTTCAAAAAAATGTCAAACCAAGGCACCTTCAAATAAAGGCAAAAGAATAACAATAATACACGCAACTTCACAAAATTGATTTGTTCCGAACTGTCTATGGCTTTCAGCTAAACACATAGCAGATTCTTCTCTAGATTACCACCAAGACACTGACGCACAACTTTTTGAAGATCGGTTTGAACATCGGTTTTTTAAAAATATATCGAAACAGTGTTATTGTAATGGACAATACTAGTTAGGTTAGTTCAGGTTAGTCAAGTAAGTTCTAGCAGTACAAAAGCAGAAATCCAAAATTTTATGATAAAAACTAATATATAGTTTGAAGAAATTTACAAAAAACTGGATCTTTTACAAGTATTACAGGCGTTTAAAATTAATAAAGTAACCACAACAAGGCAACAAAAGTGGCAAAGTAACACCAAGTGAAATCAAATATTAGAATAATAATGATAATAATGGGGTTTACACAGGTAGTTGATTTAATGTAGTAAATGTTAACGATATAATGTAAACTTTACTATACCTAAGGGATAATGAAACCAGCTAATTGGCCTAAATAGTTTTATGCCTGGCCAGTCAATTGAAGCAAGGAACAAGTCTGTACATAACTAGAGAAATACATATTTACTTTCCAAACAGATAGGATTTTTGACACGATACGTTGTCTGTATAATAGTATGAATGTACAGTGTGTGTATAAGGTCTGGAAACGGCTTAATGACATCACAATTTATTGTCGATTTAAACCAAATTTGGTACAGTATGTAAGAGGATCTGATGCACCGAATGATGATATTGGCGTTGTTGCCAGCTTTTTAGTTTGTCTGGAATTCGAACGAATTTTATATTTTTAAATGTAACACTGTATATTTTTTCATTTATCGTTTTTACTTTAAATGTATTACACTTTTGGTATAACATACCTTGTTCCTAATATCAGTAGTTTTCGAAATAACGATGTGTTTTAAAAATATCAACAAATTGTGTTTTATTTATTAATAAATAAAACACCAGTTCAGTTTTGATGTAAAGTCATAAAAGCTGTCATTTTTACGTGCAAAAATGTCTTTAACTGAAAGTGAAAGAATTACAATTCTTATGATGAGAGGATATATGGCGATAGGGTCAGGTCTTACGAAGAGGTTAAAAATTTATTTAATGAGGCATTTCCAAACCGAAATCCAATTTCAAAAGCAACTGTTCTAAAAACTGTCCGACGGACGGTTCGAAGAAACTGGAAATTGTAAAGATAAGCGACGACCAGCAGTAGTAGATGAAGAGAAAAGTTTAGAAATTTCAGAACATGTTGAAACCCCTGTTTCTTCATTAAGAAAAATTTCTAAAAGTAAGTGACGTCTGCTTCAAATCCGTCCATGTTTTAATAAAACATAAATATATCACCCTTTCAAAATACTTGTACTTCAAGAGTTATCAGAAGATGATTATGAGCGAATAATTGAATTTTATGATATTATAATGTCAAGGTTTGACCAAAATAACCAGTTTTTCAAATTTATAGTATTTTTGGACAAAGCAACATTTATGCTAAATAGTAAAGTCAATAGATACAACTGTAGGTTTTGGGCAAATGAAAATCCCCACTGGATGAGAGAAGGTCATACACAACGCCCTGGAAAATTGAATGTGTGGGCTGGGCTTCTGGGTAACCACAAGATCGGTCCATTTTTTATTGATGGAAATTTGACATCACAACTTTACCTTGAGCTCTTGGAAACGCAAATAGTCCCTACTATACGAATAGTGATGGGTCCAAATTATGCAAGTACAGTCTTCCAACAGGACGGAGCTCCTCCCCGTTTTGGTCGAAACGTGCGCGAATTTTTGAACAACACTTTTCCGAATAGGTGGATCGGTAGAGGGGGTACAATCGAGTGGCCACGTAGGTCCCCTGATTTGTCGCCTAATGACTACTTTTTATGGGGACACTTGAAGAACAGAGTTTATACCACAAAACCTCAAGATTTGGCCGATTTGCAGCGTCGAATTTTGGACGAATTTGAATTAATAACACCAGAAATGATTTACAACACAATCGAAAAATTTTATTTTCAATTAGCACACTGTCAAGCTGTACAGGGAAAATAGTTTGAACATTTAATATAAAAAATATATTTTTTCTAAATTGTATACTCGTTATCTCGAAAACTACTGATATTAGGAACAAAGTATGTTATACCAAAAGTGTAACAAATTTAAAGTAAAAACTATAAATGAAAAAATATACAGGGTGTTACATTTAAAAATATAAAATTCGTTCGAATTCCAGACAAACTAAAAAGCTGACAACAACGCCAATGTCGTCATTCGGTGCGTCAGATCCTCTTACACAACTGTACCAAATTTGATTTAAATCGGTCAATAAATTATGATGTTATTAAGCCGTTTCCAGACTTTATACACACACTGTATAATTTAATGAAATTTTAATATTTTATGTAAGCCATCAAGATCATAAAACCATACTACAGTAGATGTTTTACATCTTCAAGGAAGTCAGGAACGGACTTGACGAACGTGTCATTTTACCGAGCTAAAAACTTAATTTTTTTAAATACTCTGGTCATTCTTCTTTCTTAGTGCGGCTCTGTTCGATTTTTTATGCCGATGACGTTGCCTTGTTTTGATCGTGTCTATCTTGAAAGTAAATCGAGTATAAAGTTGGGTGCTTCTAATTCTGGCCACAAAATCACATATTTTGAAGCATGCGGTGTTAAGATTTTGGTTGATAGGCCCCTTAGGTATTTCAAAATCTAATCTAAACAAAAACTTTGTCAAAACCCACATCCTTTCACAGCATAATGCCTGCTGCCCTTGAAGAAATCAAAACCGCCCCGTTCGACCCTCGTTTCCCCAACACCAACCAAACCAGGCACTGTTACCAGAGCTACGTAGACTACCACAGATGCCAAAGAATCAGGGGAGAAAACTATGCTCCTTGCGACTACTTCAAGAAGGTGTTCAATTCGGTATGCCCCAGCGCTTGGGTAGAGAAATGGGACGGACAGAGGGATGAGGGAGTGTTTCCGGGAAATATCTAAGGTGCCATCCCGAGGGATTTCCTTAATCTCTAGTTATGTATTATTGTAGTTTTTTGTTATATAAAGGTACCTATGATGTTATTTATAGTAAAATTTTAAAGGAAATAAAGTCCTTTAATTTCATTTGAAAATGTTGGATTTTAATCTGTATAGTGTCGCGGTGCTGCAAACAGATTTTAATTACGTAGGGGGGGGGGGGGGGGAGCAATATAGTCATGATAGAACTTTAAAAGAAGCAAATTATTTTATTATTATTGAATAGCGTGGCCTTAAGAACAGTTTTGTTTTGTAGCGCATATTATTATCATTGCGATAATTTTGTTCGTAGAGAAAAATACTTGCATCAAATTGTCTTATAACGACTTTGACAACTTTTACTATGAAACAAATAATTCTTGTTTGTTTAAGAATTTTATTAAAGTATTATAGTACGAGATACAATCTTTAAAAATATATATCGATAAGTATTGCAACCATATTGTGAAAGAGTTGTATACTTGCACAAATAGCTTTTAATTAGCGCCTTATAAAATACTTGTATATGCATGTTTTATTAAGGTTACATAAGGGAAATGACAAAATTATTGTTTAGCGTTGATATGCGCTTATTTATAAAATAGTTTTATAGTTATATTTAATCTAGAAAAAGACTTAAAGTGCATTTATAAAACTTGTCGCTACCGTTCCCATTCGTAGTTACAACATGACCAATTTTTAACTCGTTGACCTTGTATTGTTCGTCGATCGTGCTTTAGCCAATAAGAAGAAAGAAATTTTACAGATCTGATAAAAAAAAACATCGAAATATTTTCCATATTTCTACGATTTTAGCAATCATAGACAATGCCTAACTGATCTCATATAATTAGGAAATAATATTAAATACTCATAACATTATCCACTTTTTCAAAGAAAATTAATATTCTAACCTAAAATAGGTTACTGCATGCTCTCATGAATTTACAACGGTGCAGTTCGTGTTTTATAGATACCCCTATAGAACGGTGGCGAAAAGTTTTATAAACAACCATTTCTGCAACCAAGTTTAATTTTGCGTTATATAGTTTTATCGAAGTTTTAAAAACAGTGTTGCCACATTTAATTGGAAATACGATGGTTCAAGTGAATCTTATAAATATTACTTTGAAATCCTAAGATTTATGCAAAGACAACTAATAATAAGTCTTTGAAATAAAGTCAATCCGAAGTTTTAAAAATATAAAAAAGTACCTTATATGAAATTAAACTTTAGGTAGGGACCGAAAGAAAATTCTCACTTCATCTCAATCTCTAACGTTGTCATGTAATATTTATCGAAGCGAATTTTTGAAGTATAATCTTATTATAATAAAACATCCCTCCCAAAATGGGCGCAAAAGGTTTGGCTCCCTCTGGCATTAAATTGCTTTAAAAGTGTGGTATACAACTTCTATAGAACTCTTATAGTATCAAAATGTTTTATAAAAGTGGGCCCTTTTTGATCCTATAAGTGTATTAAACCACGTTATAGGAATTTTAAGCTTCTATAAAATTGATTATATAGCAGTTTTTAAGTACTACCTTTATAAAATTAAGTTTGTGTTTACACCAAAGACATTACTTTGGTTTACACACTTCAGGTATACTCCCCAGCCTCATGAAATAACAATTAATTAACTAATCTTTAATTAATTTGAATGATTATGTTAAGATTGGAAATGCATTTGCTTATGTATGGCTGGAATGTCCGGCCTCTGCAAGCATATTATTGCAACTTTAATTTACATTAACAGGTCAGTACGCTTTTACATAATGGTGGATATCCTTTTAATACAATTTGTCCATTTTTTTAGAATTGAGAATCTCGAAGTAGTAAGCTGCACAGATTTGGCGCAAAAAAGAGGAAGAGAGAAAAACGGTGTGGAGACAAGTTATAAGGCTCAGTCTTAAAGAATTCTGCCACCCAATAGTAAAAAAACCAAAGTTTATTCCATAATTCGGCGAAGTTTAATGCAGACAATTTTATTCTTCTTACAACAGGTATTCTTTCTTTTAATTTCTGGAATAAGAGTTTTGTTTTTCTTAAAAATTTATTAATCCGTAAACGTTTCAGTAGTTTAATTTTTGGATAGGGACCAGCCGAAAATGAGCTTTCTTAGCTGTGAAAATGACTTTAGAAAATATTGACAAAACGTTTTCAAAGTAATAAAATTAAAAAATTAGAAAAAGATAGGAGAGGTATAAATTATGCATGGTATTACAAAGAAAATATTGAACAGATTTACAAAAAATATTTGCATTATGATATTGATTTTTGTACTGGGAATACTTTGAGGTGTGATTCTTGATACAAAATAGGAAGGGGACTGTTATGCTGGTATACCAAAATGTGTATTATAAAACTGAAAATAACGTTGGCATTTTTAATAATTTTTGTTTATTTCTCTTAGCTTGAACTCGAAAAGTCGTGGTTTGACGACAACGGTTCTCTAAACCTCATCACCTCCCTCACCACGGGAACACCGAAACTAGAAACCATGACCCTTATCGTGCGACCACTCAACGCCAAACCAGCCTTCTTGGACATTAAAGACTTTGGAGGACTCGATTATTTACAGAAGCAAGATGGAGGATAATGTAGTAGGAAATGCTCCCGATTTCAATTCGTTTTATGGCGGAATTAGCGACATTAATATTAACAATGAGTAAGTGCATTACTTTTTCTGTAGAATTAAGAATAATGACAAAGTAAAAAGAAATAACTGACTTGATGGTTGACCAGGTTTTACAAAATTATTCTATTCAGAATATTTTTTTAGGTAGAATCAAACAAAATTGATTATCTTCCCCTTTCGTAATTCGCTTCATCCCATTTCTTTTTTATATCATAAGTATTACTTGAACTTTCTTAATTCGTCTCACTCTACCTACAAAAAAAGCTTACTTCTATAGAAGACATAGCACATGTGCCGGAGATGAAGATGAAATCAGACCACATAACACCAAAATTTCTTTAAAACACACCCTTTGAGATAAGCAAAGACATTAGAATGTCTTTGGAGATAAGCATTCAGGACCGAACCGTGTGGACAAACAACGAACCAGATTTTCTGTCTGGAGGTCTGGTGTGGTTCACTGATGGATCCAAGACTGAAGAGGGTACAGGGGCTGGGATACACGGATTAAGACCACGAAAAGACTTGTTCTCTCCCTAAGGGAACCAACTAGATTTAGGACAAACAACAGGCCATTACATCGGAGAAGGAACTTGTCTTAAATATCCAGTTCGAACCCCTGGTGGGCTCAAGTGATCACCTGAATAGCCAAATTTTATTGCCTCTTAAATGTAACTTAAGATAAATTCAAAAAAATTGTTGAATTGCAAATTATGCCCTGGTAAACGAATACCTTTATAACGTAGTGTGGCTAGATAGTCCAGAGTCCAAGATCTGTGGGCAAAAATTTCCCAAGAAATAGAACATTGTGTAAACCGCTATGTTTCTGACTTGAAGATTAACAAGTGCAAATCAAAACCATGGATTACGAGGGAAATAAGGGTAAAGATAAACAGGAAAAGAAAACCCTGGCACAAATATCGCTGGACAAAAAATTAACAAGATATAACCAACCAGTCAAGAGTTAGTTCCCCAGGTTCTAAAAAATTGACGACAACCAACTTGTTAGCGACCCTAAGCTAGTATTATCAAATATATTTGCAACAGAATTTGATCGAGGACCGTATACAAGTGACAACACAAAACCAAACACTGAAAGACGAGAAACCTCAAGAACACTAACAGACTAAAGAAAGCACTGAATTAATTAAAACCTGAGAGTGGTCCTGGACTAGATAATATACACCCTATCTTTTTAGGAAACAATCTGCCATAATTCCGATTTACAAGAAGGGCGATAAATTCAATCTCGTCAAGTAAGCCTAAACTCATGGAGAAACTAATTGCAGAAGATCTTACAAGATTTCTTATTACAAAATAAATATCAACATGGTTTTCTTCCAGTGCGTTCAACATCTAATCTACTACAGTGTGTAAATGCATGGACCACATTGTTAGATAAAAGTGTCGAGATACTGTTATCTCGACTTTAAAAGTGCCTTTTACCTAGTCCCACATAATAAATTGGGCCATAAACTAGGGTTTTGAGGAATCTTCTGAACTGGATTAGGGACTCCTTATCCAACAGAACAAGCATTATGAAAATGGACAAAAAGGTCACCTCCAGAGTGCCCCCAGGGATCACTTTGGCTCCAATATTATTTAACCTGTATACCTGTGATCTACCAGTCGACCTGAAATCAATGTTTGCAGACGACACTAAAATATATAATAACCCCTTCACTCATTATGGTATGGCACACTTGCAAGAGACCTCATCAAAATAGAGCAGTGGTGCAGCAAGTGGGATCTACAGCTGAACGAGAAAAGTGTGCTGTCCTCCACATGGGCTATAATAATCCGGGTCAATCCTACACCCTTAAAGGAACTGCAGTGAAATCAGTGGAGTATCAAAAGGATTCGGGTATTACAGCAACCAAAGACCCCAAATGGGCAATGCATGTGGGAAATATAATTAAAGAAGCTAACCTAATATCATATTTAGTCAAAAGAACGTTAAAAAATCCTTCTCCAGAACTTCTCGAAAAATTACAAAACTTTCCCTCAGTATATCAGACTCGCCATACGAAGAAAGGCTTTAAATCTACAACACTTCAGCAAAGAGGACTTCATGGCGATGCAATTGAAACATTTAAGATACTTTATGGCCATTATTCTGTGGAACCAAACTTAAATACAGACTAAAAACTAAGAGGCAATAATTTTTAACTGATTAGAGAACATTTCAGAAAACTCTGTAGACCACACTTCTTGAGCAATAGAATAAATAGAGAGTGGAGTAATTTAAACAACGAGTGCGTCTCCGCAGCATCAACAAACTGCTTGAGAGAGATGGTGAGCCCACCTTGAAGGAGTTATCGGGGGCCAGAGCTATCACGAGCTCTGATCTCCGCTTACTCCCCCTAGGCTTGCCTCCTCGCCCCCCTGCGGTTCCTGCCGCAGGGTCTCACCATTAACAGCAAATTCCGCTGTTCACATGGAGTTGGGTATGTGGGTTTTTAGAAGGTTTTGGGAGAAATATCTGGGGGGCACGGGGGGGGGGGGGGGAGGGGTGGTGTGTGTCGGTGCGGGGCACCTATGTCATAGTCAAAGGCTTGTCTGATGAGCGGGTCATGGTATGATATTACTACTTATACACGTCTTTCGTATTTGCATTTAAAAAAAAATTATTTTAATATTTAACATCCCGTTATAGGCCTCTGCTAAATCTTAAATTGCTTCAACTGCGCCTTCTAAAGCACTATCTATACACTCACGCCCCTATATTATGTTTCAAACAATCAAGAACAGCCACAAAAGCTTAAGTTTCTTACCTAAAATAGTGATAATAAAATAATACTAAATGGTACCGGATATAGTTACTGCTTTAAAATATTCTCCTCTTTACCTGTGCTAACAGAGAATAAAATTTTGTTATTAACAATCTTACCTTTTAAATGTTGAGACTAGGATGAAGTTTACCTCACTTCACTTTGAAGCTACACTCACGAAATCGCGTAGGTAATGGGATAGGAGAGCCGCTGTCAATTTGAATTAAACGCATCACTTACCTGAAACAACAGATAAATACTATTACATAAAATATTGAGTTTAATAGTTACTTATGGTACAAGTGTGTTATGTTATATACAGGGTGAGTCAACAAGGTGTTCGCCTTCGATAGCGCCTAAACTGTAAGAGATATGATAAAAAGTTTTATATAAGAGTTATAGGGTTTGCAATGGAGCATAACGTTAAAATATTTTGCGTTATACAGGATGGCTCAAAAAATTGGTACTATATAAAATTTTTTTTTTAAATGAAACACCCTAGTATATATTTTTTCTCTTTCTGATTCCGCTAGAAAGAATCTCTACAGTCATATTTACTTTTTTGAATTTGATTGCGACGTTGTCAAGTAAATAATTATTTCCTGGTACCTATTTTATGATTTTTATTTGACTTATTAAAAAAATCATAGTTGCCTATGAAATCAATAGAATTAAACAAAATTTTTACCATAAGTACCTTAAAGTACTTGGTACGTAACTATATCACTGTTTGTTCTATTTATTATGCGGGGTGTTCGTGTTGACTTGGCAAATTTCGCTAATTTAAATATGCATTATGTCAATTTTTTTAAATGGAACACCCTGTATTTTTTTAACTGATAAGGTGTATTTTTCAAATGTCTTTATTTTTTGTTAAATATGTCATCTCCCTAAATCTTCTAGTTTTTAAAATATCTTATATTTTATGAAAAGCTACACGAAAATTAGTAATTTTATTATTTTAATCAAGAATGCCATGGGCAAAATAATTAAAATTGGAATATTCATTGGGAAAATAGAAACATATATCAAGATGGTCATGACAAAATAAACTCTTGACCTTGACATAAGTTGTCATTATTATTTCTCTTTAAACTTATTTATATTGGTATTATATGGAAAATATTGTTTAAATTTTCTCCTTTATCACTAGTTTTGATCTTGGTGTACTTTGACCATGAACTTTTCACATGCAGAACTTATTGACATGACTTATGCTTTGGGTGCCGGTGAAAGAAATTCATTTTTAGCTTCGAGGATTTATGCCCAACAACATCCACAAAGTAGACATCCTCATCCTATTGAGCGATTAAAAGAGATATTTGAAAGAACAGGAAATATCGATTATGAAACACATGAACGAGTCAAGCCAGCGACTAACGATGACAATAAATTAATGACAGCTTTAAAGGTGTTGAAGATCCTCACAAGAGTACTCGACAGCTAGGCAATGAACTGCCGTTTAGTGCATCATCAGTGTCAAGAATGCTTCGTAGTGAACATTTTCATCCATATCGTATTCAGTTATTGCAAGAATTAGAGCCGCAAGATTATGAAAATAGAGTAATATTTTGCCAGTGGGCTGAAGGTATGGTATGATACAACAACCTCGTTTTTTTTGAATATGTTATGTTTAGTGATGAGGCTCATAGAAACGGATGTGTGAACAAACATAACTTTCATTATTATGATACTAGCAACCCCTTTTTTACACGAGAAACTAATTTTCAACATCGGTGGTCGCTTAATGTCTGGGCTGGTATAATAGGAAATAATATCATTGGTCCACATTTCTTTCATGGAAACCTTACTGGTCGGGTGTACCTTGATTTTTAGCAGAATCATTTAGAAGTGCTATTAAACGGGTTACCAGAACATACTCGGGAAAGAATGTGGTTTCAGCAGGATGGAGCGCCAGCTCATTACAGTCTACTAGTGAGACATTTTTTAAACCGACGTTTCCATGACCGTTGGATCGGTAGGGGAGGCCCAGTATCTTGGCCAGCAAGGTCTCCTGACCTTACCAAGCTAGATTTTAGTATATATAGTATATAAGACGGCTCTACCCCAAGAAAAATATGCAAAATCGAATTCGAGAGGTGTTCCAAACCATCACTGCAAATAACTTAGGAAATGTAAACGACTCATTTGCGAAAAGAATTCGTTCATGTAATTTCAACTTTGGAGGACACATTGAACAAAATTTGTAACAAGACGGTTTTTCTTTAATTATTATCTCTAATATTTCTTTTTAGTTTGGTTTATTTATGATACAAATGTGTAAGATGTTCGTTTTAATTATAATACATTTAATGTTAATACTTAAAAGAACAGATGATATTCTTTCGTTGACCGAATATCTATGCATTTTTTCGTTTCTAAAATTCTCTAAAGAGGACTCTTAAAAATATGTATCAGTTTTGATGTTTATGCCCATTTTAATTATTTTGCCCATGGCATTCTTGATTAAAATAATTAAATTACTAATTTTCGTGTAGCTTTTCATAAAATATACAATATTTCAAAAACTAGAAGATTTAGGTAGATGACATATTTAACAAAAAATAAAGGCATTTGAAAAATACACCTTATCAGTTAAAAAAATAATCATAATGCATATTTAAATTAGCAAAATTTGCCAAGTCAACACGAAAACCCCGTATAATAAATAGAACAAATAGTGATATGGTTACGTACCAAGTACTTTAAGGTACTTATGGTAAAAATTTTGTTTAATTCTATTGATTCCATAGGCAACTATGATTTTTTTAATAAGTCAAATAAAAATCATAATATACCGGGAAATAATTATTTACTTGACAACGTCGCAATCAAATTCAAAAAAGTAAATATGACTGTGGAGATTCTTTCTAGCGGAATCAGAAAGAGAAAAAATATATAGGGTTTTTCATTTTAAAAAAATAATTTGTATGTAGTACCTACCAATATTTTGAGCCATCGTGTACAACGCAAAATATTTTTACGTTATGCTCCATTGCAAACCCTATAACTCTTATATAAAACTTTTTCTTATATCTCTTGCAGTTTAGGCGCTATCGAAGGCGAACACCTTGTTGACTTGTTGACACACCCTGTATAAGTCACGCTTGGAAATGGTTAGCCCTTGAAGCCGTAGGCCGAGAGGGCTAATTCCCAAGTGACTTATATGACTTAACAGACGAGTGCCATACAAAATTTTATCCAACACTTGATAAATATTATTAAAAAATAGAAAATTATATTGTTTCAATGTAAACTGGAAAACCCTGTATTACATTATAATTGACATATTTTTGAATAACAAATTTGACACGTAAAAGTAGGCTAAGGTGATTTTTGTTGTTATGGAATTGATTAACAATAAAAATTTGAAGGCAGTAAATGAAATTATAATTTTTGCGATTCTCGAGGGTAGTTTTTCAAAATATGGAAGAAACTTCAGCCGAAATTCAAAAAGAAGCGAACCTTGCGTGTTCATTTATTATTCCCTACAAGTCAAGAGACAGTTATAATAATAATAATAATAATAACGTGTGAGTTATAAGCTACTTTACTAGCCTAAAATCGAACTAATAATGTGTACTTTATATAAAAGTGTTGGATAAAATAATTTTAGTAGAGGATATTCTAAACATAAAATAAAAAATATTTTTTTTATCGACAGACAAACTTACGGAACAAACTACAAATATCGTTTAACGTTAATTAAATAACTAATACATTATAACTAATAGTAGTAAAAGATTTTGTAAATAAATATAAGTTTAAATTAAATTTTATTTTATTTTGAAGTTATTAAAAAACCCAACTTTGACTGCGAAATTAAAATCAAAAGAGAAATAGGGTACGACCATCATGGTGGAGTCGTACCAAATGGTAGGTAAAATTTTTTATATAGCTAAAGTGTGAATGGATTATTCTATTTTATTTTTTATATTTTATTCAAAAAAAACGGTCAAAACCGTCGCAATGCGACAATGTCAAAGGTTAAATCTATTTAGACAATTGGAGTAACAACTAAATAAAGAAGGAAGATAGACACCATGTGTTAGAAAAGGAGTGATGTGAACTAATATAAAATCTAAAAAACTAAAAACTTAAAAACATAGACCTCTGTTAAAGCATTATAATAAGATCATTGGTCTCTTCATAAATTAATTACATCTTAATAATAACCCACTGAAGATGAAGGTTTATGCCTTCGAAACATGTATGGGCATATAATATGAACTTATTTTATTAAATTAGTGGAGCAGACTTTGTGTTTTATTCCCTAAATAAAATATTACTCCACTGTGAGATGGACTACTTCCATAAAATAAATATTTTCATGGTAAGTGCTCAATTGACGTTGCCAGCTTGATTCCACCCAGAGCGGTGTATGGTAGAAATACACGACGTGCCACTGCAGCCCACTCGTACGTGGTTCTGCTTAGTATCCCTCGAACGACACTGGTTAAAAATTATTTCATCTGGAGAACGTCATCACTCTGGAACGACCTCCCTGAGGCCATGTTTCTCAACGAGTATAATCTCCAAAGATTCAAGACCAACGTGAATCATTTTCTGCGTACACGCATCGCTCGCAGAGCGCCCTAAAGGAGTGATTCGACAATGCTGTGCCTTACCATAGAGAAAAGATACTGTTCTTTAAAGAAACAGAAAACTTAGAATTTTGACAATTTCTTCTGCAGGTTTTAAACATTTTAAACCTAAAGTCGAATATATGAAACTAAATCGCTTTCCTCAACAACATTACAGAACAATAATCTATTGAAACCAGAAACATTCTAAAATGGGACCACTGGAGAATTAGAAATATCCTTAAAAGTAGTTTACTTGCTTATTTTACTACTAATTTTATAAGATTTATTATTTAATGAAACAAAAACCTTTAAAAAAATATATTATAACAATGGAAACAAGCAAAAAAAATTAGGAGAGACAATTCCCGGAAATCCGATATTTTAAAGTTTCCGGAGTTTTATAAGTGTTTTACAAAAGGCCTTTAATTTAGAAGAGGGTAAGTAAAGATTACCTCAAGATGAACGTAATTACAAATTTTTTTATATCAAATCCGGATTAAAAGTTTGAAGGAACAAATAAAAGGCTCCTATTTTATCATTAAAATTAACTATAAAAATCCCTCAGGAAAATTTACAATTTCCGGTCTTTATTGGGCCTTAATGAACACTTTTGGTTTATTATCCTTAAAAATCAGAGATTGACTTTTTCCTGAGCAAACTCTTTTACGATTTGCAATTAACGTTTGTTTGAACTTTCACGATCGAATCGTTTAGCAAAAATATGCAGAGTTCTGTATACATTCGTGAATTTGTTGAACTAAAAAATGTACACAGAGGGCCCAAAAAGGTTTTTCTTTATGTTTTATCCAATACAGAATATTGTTTATTCTAAAAACAATAAAGACGTGTAATTTTTCATAAAGGGAAATAAATGAAAATTCGAAGGAAAAATTTAAGTTTTAAGAATGACTATAATAATTATTTTAGGAGTTTACATTAAAAAAAAAAGAAGTGTTTGTAAAAAAATAAAAAAGTAATCAGAAAAAATAAAAAGTAATCAAAGACAAATGTGGACAGTTTCGTCATAATTTCGCAATTTTTTCTATAGCAGACCCAAAACATTTAAAATATCAATCTTACCTAATAAGATCTTGCAGACTTCTCTAATCCAGCTTGTGTCTCGAACATTTAAATGTTGTTTTAGCTTTTCATGGGCGCATCAAACGACACAGAAACCAATCCTAATATTATTGACTATAAACCGATCAAAGGCGTCATTCGAGGACGGATAATATGCAAATTGGAAAAATTTATATACAGGGTATCAAGAGCTACTGGTGGCGCCCTCTGCAAGGTACATCACAACTGTTATCAGATCTGGATCTCGGCGCAAAGTAACGCTACATACCAAGTTCTGTGATTATTAAGAATAATATTTGAAACTATCGGAAACTATACACTTTTGGAGTAAGGTAAGTTGAGCTAGATGGTTACACTGTAGCCTTAAGAATTAATGCTAGCATTTTATACTTTTAGAGTATATAAGTACTAAGAAAAAATTATTTTTAATTGAAAAAAAGCAGTATTGTAGATTTTTCCTAAAATAATTATACATTTCTCATTTGCTCTCCTCTCGCCCCTTAGGATAGCAATTCCCCTTTTCTTTTAGACTGATAAGAAATAAAGTAAGCCCTGTCCTATACATCACAATCCAAACCTATTTTTGCCAATACTGACTTAAATTTGCGCGTGCGGCGCTTTTTTGTTGTAAATCTTTGCAAAGCATTGCAAAGCCTATTTTAAATTTCTCCCTTATATGTTCAAATGTTAAAAGCTCAATACATTTTATTGGCAACAATTACTTTTCCCTAGCTTATCCCCCGAACTAATCGTCAAATGACGCCCCTGCATGCGAGAAAATATTTGACTTTTCAATTATCAAATGAATCGTGATTTGTTAAATGGGCATCAGTCACTCATCAATCCATTTTGAGCTTTTACCTTTGCCCAATTCTACATTAATCAAACTATCGTTTCTTGTTAAAACGGCCTCTGTCCTTGCATTTACAAGGTTGTTATGAGCGCGCAAAAAATTCGGAGTTTGTTATAAGGGCACCAGTCAGTGACTCGTGCCGTTTTAACAAAATTGCGACGGCAACGTCGTGTGGAACTTGTGATTTTTAGGTTAGTATTGAATCTGTAATATTAAGGCTAAAACCAGTTTTTTATACGTATACCATGAAGGTGAAGGGAAGAAAGGTCCTGATGAAGTATGCTCGTTTTTGCATGACTACCTAAAGCAGATCCCAAAGGAGATTAGAGAACTTCGTCTCTTCTCTGACAACTGTTCGGCCCAGAACAAAAATCAGGCTATTATGAGGTATATGCTTTCTCTGACAGACTCTGGCAGATTTAAAAAGATTAAACATTATTTTCCTGTGAGGGGACACAGTTTTTTACCCTGTGACAGGGATTTTGGAATTATTTCTCGAAGACTAAGGAAACATGACAGGATTTTCAACGTGCATGAAGTAAGTGAACACATTATTTCGAGTGGCAAACCGGGCAAATTTCACGTCAAAAAGGTTAAAGCCACAGACATTTTGGACTTTAAAATGTGGTGGAAGAATTATTATAAAAAGACTGCCGTTTCTGAAGCCAAGGAAGGATAAAATAAATTTTGCAGTGAGTACTCTGTATCAATTTGTTTATGATCATGACATGAAAGGCTACATAACGGCGTTCCCTTTGATCAACGGCCTCATCTGTCACACCTTTTTTATGAGCCTTCAGAAAGATGCACCTGTCCCGCCAAATAGGTGTCCATATCCAACCGGAAAAGTTCCCATAAAAGCTTCAAAAATGGCAGATTTCGCCAAATTTAAGCAGTATGTTCCAAATGATCACCAGCCATTTTATAAAGACATTTTAAACTGGCCAGTGAATAATAACATTCAAGAAGATGAATAGAAGCCAAGTTATATTTTTCTCATTAGTGTTTTTTTTTATTTTTGATGATAATTAAATATTCCAAACATTACAGAAGGAAAATTTTCAATTTGTTAAAAGGGCATCGGTCATTAACATTCAAAATTTTGCAAAAAATACAGTATATAGATCTAGAAGAAAAGTTACCTCACGTAAAGTTTATTTGATGATATACAACATCTTAAAATTATTAGAATTGTTATTTTGTTATCTCTTGATATTCTAAACAGTTTTTTCCAATTTTCTCAAAACTTCTTCTCCCTGACTTATGCCCCTTTAACAAATCACGATTCAAATACCATTTGCAAGTTTTAAAGTATTTTATTTATTTTAATCATATCTTTTCTGTACGTTAGACTAGAAAGGATCGGATTAAATAATTGGGTTCTGCCTCTTAATGCCACCCTGAAAAATTCACGACGCGATTTTATTACGTTTTGTTGATTTACTGAAGAGCCTGAAACAAAGGAAACATATTATTAGCATAACACTACTGTTTTGGTTCATACACATATACAGGGTTATGATAAAGAAACGGATCAGCCTTTTATATGGAAAACCGCCTACTTAATCAAAAATAGCTCGGACCCGTCAAATTTATTTTTTTGAAATGCATTTTTATTGAAAAAAGATGTTGTACAGGGTAGATCATAAAAGAGCTACATCTGTCAACTTTAATTTTTTTAATGAAACATATTGTATTTTTTTACATTTTTATATTCTACAATCAATTCTAGACATTTTTCATTAATCATGCCCTATACTTATCTTCAGCCGTTTACGAAATATTAACAATTTTAAAACAAAATAAACAAACAACAAAGAATGAAAAGAAACTATTTTATAAGATGTTAAAAATGTCCTCCACCAACTGTTCTGCAGTAGATCAATCGATCTAGAAATTCCTGTTGTACATTCAGTACTACTTGTGGAGATATTTCTCTTATTACTCGTCGAATAGACAGACTCCTTCAGTGTATCTACCGAGATGGGTTTAGATTTATAAACTAAATTTTTGACGTAGCCCCATAAAAAAAAGTCCAGTGGATTACGATCAGGCGATCTGGGTGGCCACTCTATTGACCCCCGTCTACCTATCCACCGCCCCGGAAAAATTGTATTTAAGTACTCCCTTACATGAACAGCATAATGCGGGGGAGCACCATCCTGTTGAAACCATAAGGTTAAACTTGGTAAATCAGGATCACTATCATCTGGAAACAGAGTGGCAAGAGCTGGAACCAGATCATTTTGAAGGAAATTTAGATATCTTTTTCCAGTGAGACTCTCATCAAAGAAAAATGGTCCGATTATCCTATTTTCAACAATGGCCGCTCAAACATTAACCTTTTCATTATACTGGGTGTGATTTTCTATGAACCAGTGAGGATTTTCCTGTGCCCAGTATCTGTAGTTTTGTCTATATATTAACCTGACCATTTAAACAAGACGTAGCTTCATCTGAAAAACAAATTCTTTGGACAAGCGTTATTATCTGTTAGCTCAATCATTATTTCACAAAACTGGTCTCGCTTATCAGGATCATCGTCCAATAAATCTTGTACAAATACTGGTTTGTATGGATGAAACTTTTCTTTTTGTAAAAATTTAGATACGGTGGTTTGGTGAATATCGTAGTCCCGTCCAAGTTGTGTGCATGAGCTATGAGAATCTTCCTGTAGTGATAATAATATGTTTATTTTTTTCTACTCGGATATACTAGGACGACCACTTTTAACACTATCTTTAATAGTACGGGAAGTTCTCCACTTACTTGCTACCCTAGACACTGTTGATTGGCCAATAAGCGGGCGATTTGGGTATGTTTCACTAAACATATCACGGACTTCCCTATGACTTCTACTTTTATCTCCACAACCCAACATAATCAAAATTTCAATGCGCTCATCTTCGACGAGGCGCATTTTGATGAAATATCAGCAGAGCAAAATTCAAATTTGATTAACATTCACTATCATTTTTTGACGTCTCAAACTTAAGTAAGAAATTGTCATAGTCAAAAGATTGTGACTTAAGTTCAGAACGTTGATATGTCGAGAAACATATGAATGGTGCATACCAGCATTAAAGTGTTAATATTTCGTAAACGGCTGAAGATAAGTATAGGGCATGATTAATGAAAAATGTTTAGAATTGATTGTAGAATATAAAAATGTAAAAATATACAATGTTTCATTAAAAAAAAATTAAAGTTGACACATGTAGCACTTTTATGATCTACCCTGTACATCTTTTAAAAAAAAAATGCATTTCAAAAAATTTAATTTGACTGGTTCAAGGGATTTTTGATTAAGTGGGCGCTTTTCCATATAAAAGGCTGATCCGTTTCTTTATCATAACCCTGTATACACCTGTCAAGGGGAAAGGGGAATAGCGTTAGCTACTGTATTTAAACTTGGCACACACTATTGGACTCCAGTTGCAAGTATTAAATTATTTCTAATTCAGCCATGAGCGTTTTTTTTTTTTAATTTGAAAGCTTTGTCAATTAAGTCAGGTAAGAAATTCACAAAAAGCGTGTCCTAATAATGTTTGAGGATGAACCATTTTCAACAAACATTCCTAATTCAATTTTTAGGACATTTGTGTCTCATGCTGTGAGATTATTTAAAAAATTCAAAATTTACTCCAGTAACCCTGCAGATCTGTCCTTCTTTGTTCAGTATTCAATGCTCTACAACTCTCAAACTTTTATTTTATTTAGCAACTATATTTACTTTTACCCCATTCTACATTCAGTTCTCCACTTTCAATTAAACGTGAAAAGTAAAAAGTTAAGGGGGAGTTGGGAAATTAAGGTGACTTTAGGTCAAATACTGATTTGAAAAGAGCAAGATACAGTATTGTTTTGGAAACATCGCATACAGTTGCCCCTGTTTAAAAAAAAGATGTTAAAAAATTGAAAAAATGAAGTACATTTATTTCAAAAATGTTGTTTTTAAAAGTTGCAGTTAAAAAAAAGTAAGAAAAACGTTTCCAAAAACGCAGGAACAAGTCTTTGATACCCTGTTTGTATTAAATTATTGTTTCTGTATGCTGTAAATGTTAATACTCCCATAATTCAAATCGGTCTTGGGTTTTAAAATCCCATTAATGGTTTTAAAGTTGGGACACTTTATAATAATAACAATAGTTATTAATTATTGTGTAAAATATAACCTAGTCATCTACTTCTGCTATTCTGTGACACAAAATTATTCAGTGAGTTGCTGAATATACAATAATATGTTTTTAAATATAATAGTATATATATACCTCCTTGTCCATAACCATTTGCCCGATGACACTTCCATTCATTCTTCTCCGCGATCGGATTGACCTCTAAACTGCGGCGACGGTGTTTAGGCAAACAATCTCTTAAGAGCGAAATCTCTATGTATATTTTTTTTATATTTTTACCTGTAGGACAAGAACGCGTTAATTTATTGCACGAGTCATCTTCAAGATCTGGATTGCAGGTTGGTATATTCGCATTATGCATTATTACCAAGCCCTACGATCAAGACCCTTGAAGGTGACGTCCAGTTATGTGAAATGTGTAATTTTGTTAATTAATTTTATCATTACTTTCAGTAATATTGTCCTAGAAGCAAAAACGACGCACGTCCCGTTCTGTTATAGGCGCAGATATCTGAAAAACAAGAAAGAAAATTCAAAATATGTACCCCGTAGGAAGTGGAACACATTCTTTAATAGATTACCTTTAGATATACGAAGCCTACGAGTAACAAATTTTAAAACCAGGGTAAAGGCCATGCTATTAAGAAATGCTTTTTACTCTTTTGAGGACTATTTTAACTCTAGCATGAGCTTTTTGAGGGGGGGGGGGGTTAGCGGGTTCACCCCTCCCATGACAAATCAAAAAACCCTCTCGCAGAGCCTTTTAGTAGAGAAGATGATAACGTTTTAATAATAAATAAAATGTTTCAAAACTGTGACTGTTTTATTTCCACTTATACTCAGGCTCCAATCCAGGGAGAGGGGTCATGGGACATGACCCCACCCTCCCCCATCCCCTAAAAAATGTAATACTAAATATTACCATTAACATGTGTAATATTGTGTAAGATGCATATCGGGGATAATAAAAACACTACAGTTCTATGGATATAATAAAGGCACATATAGACTCTTACCATTTTCCATGTTATAAGCACTGGAACACCATCTAAATCTGTTCACTAATCAGTTTACATACGAACAATATTTAGTCTCTAATTATGCATTGTATTTAGATTTAAGAGACTAAATATACAAATTAATTTCGCGCACTTACGAGTCACCCAAAGTCAACCGATTGTGCTTTAAAACCTCCAACAAAGGGCCGAAACCCTTAGTCGGAGGGTTCACTGCCCAACTCAATCTTTACTTTCATATATTATACTGTTAAAATACCAGCCAAAAGGTAATAATAAACAATATAATTGGAAAACCTTGTATTACATTAACTCTGGATTGACGCCGACCGAAAAATAGGTTTTACAGGAGTTACAGGAACGATGAAAGTTACCCCGAAATAACTTCCTGTACTCGCTGGGCAAAAACACTTTCTTGAATAAATTATGCCAACTCACGGGCCCAGACGCTTCCTCGAAAAACAATTGAATTTCCCGGTCATCTAGCAGGCTTTGATCGTCTCTCATTGGCGAAAATTACGATGGGTGCGACATCTGCTTAGTCTACCTTGAAACTTCAGTAACGGCGAAGTACTCTCTGGAGTAGCGGCGAAGTACTCTCTAGTAGCTCTAGCCAATGCTCTAGCACTCTGTAGACTGTTATGAGTGTTCCATTTCCCTGCAACCGAAAATACGCTTAATATTGGGGAATTTCAATTTTATCACGTTGTAACGTTGGTATTTATTTAATAAATCCATCTGACACTTGGTTTGTCACCGCCGTCACTTCTTCTGGTGCGGGTGGTCGAATTAAATTGTGATTTCTAAAAATAAAGCGATAAAACCCAAAATTTGATTTAAGTGGGCGCAAACTACGCAAATCCACCACAAAACCAAGTTCGTGAACAAAAATAGGCAATTTATGTGTTCAAAGTGCGATAGTTTCGGTTCTAGCTTGGCCTTGCTTTTGACACCTCACACACCCAAGTTTGTAAAAAGTTGTGTTTTTTTTAATAATTAGGTATTAATATTTAATATTTGTTAAGTAAGCGACAATGCAGGCGATTAAATGCGTCGTCGTAGGCGATGGGTAAGTTGACTTCATAATCTTATTATGTTTTCATTGTACCAGTGCCAAATTGGCAAATAAATATCCTTGATAAGATAACACTTTTATTTCTAGAATCCTGGGTGATTCCTTGGATTGTTAACTTTAAATTCTCGGAAAGTGACTCAATATTACTTCTTGATAACATAGTTACATCTGTATGAGTCCAAAAGTGTGTTAATTTTGTACCTACCTATTTTTAAAAAACAGGTACTAAAGAAGCTGAAAAAACTGTTTTCCCCTATCCGCGTCGTTAGGCTGGTAACAAATAATAAACATTGAAGTAAATAGCTAATCTCTTTTTAGTGCCGTTGGTAAAACATGTCTTCTTATTTCCTACACAACAAATGCTTTTCCCGGTGAATATATACCTACAGTATTCGACAATTATTCTGCCAATGTTATGGTCGATGGGAAGCCCATAAATCTGGGTCTATGGGATACAGCAGGGCAAGAAGATTATGACAGACTTAGGCCGTTGTCTTACCCACAAACTGATGTCTTTCTTATATGTTTCTCTTTAGTCAATCCTGCTTCGTTTGAAAATGTTAGGGCCAAGGTAAGCGTATTTTTATTCATATATAAAACAAAATAAGGCTTAAAAGCCATTCCTCCTTAGTAAATTAAAGATTTTAATAAAAGGAATTTGTAGTGGTATCCAGAAGTCAGGCATCATTGCCCTAATACGCCCATAATTCTGGTAGGCACGAAACTCGACCTGAGGGAGGACAAGGTGACCATTGAGAAGTTAAAAGATAAAAAATTGGCCCCGACAACTTATCCCCAAGTGAGTATTATGCTTCTTAATTTGTTACTATGTGTATGAGCACCCTTACACTTATTCACAGCTACTTAAAACATCCTTTGCCAACTCTTTGGAGTTCGATTTTCACTTTAAAAGTCTTACTTAACAATACTTTAGGGTGAGAAATTGAAAGATGAAATAAATGCAAGGTTCTACATAGAATGTTCTGCAATGTTGCAAGTAGCTGTAAAAACAGTGTTTGAAGAAGCTATAAGAGCAGTGCTACTTCCAGTATCTTCAGATAAACCAAGAAAACGTGGTGGATGCGTTCTGATATAAAAATGACACAATTGAAATAAATTTGATTCTTTTTGTTTTCCTGTTTATTATAAAATGCTGTTTTCATTTTTAAGGGGTTACTTATCTCCAGGATTTTCAAAATTTGATAATTTGCATTGATTTAAGAAGCTACCATGCATTTGAAAATTAGTTATATCCCAAGCTCTTAAAGCAAAGTAGAAATATCTTCAATATCTAAAATGATTGGATATCATATAGACTCTGAAAAGGCCTTTTTTTGCAAAGAATCATTGAAAAACAACTAAAACATTTATTTTGTAAAAAATTGTTTTATTTAATAACCTACATTTCAACACAGGGCCTGTGTCATCTTTAGGGCCAGATAATACTCTAGTTTGCAAGTTCCAGGACCAAAAAGCAGTGCTTTAGAACTTTAAAATTTATCTTAAGTGGTGGTGTGCTGGAAGGGGTTAAAATAAAACCCAGGAATCAATAAAATTTCTGTCAAAGTCGATGTTTCGACTATTTACTTAGTCATTCTTAGGATGTCAGTTTAATTTCTTTGGTTGGCTTAAACTTAATCATAGAGAATACTGTGGATATATTATAATATGAACATATACAGGTTGCCCAAGATAAGGAGGGCACTTTGATTAAATGGAGAAAAAGTTGTGCAATTAAGGGACTAATAATATGACACACAGTTTTGGTAAGATGTAAGTTTTGAGTTATTAAAAAGAAAACTGAAATTCTTATTTTTAATTTATTTTTTTTTCCTGAGTTAATATTAAAGTTAGAGCAAAAGAGGCAAAACTTTTTCACAGCGACTTTTAATGATTGCATCACAGTTTTTTTTTATGACTCATTTCCAAGCAATTCGGCTGTCCCAAGCAAAAACACAGTAACTGACATTTTTGTAAAAAGTAACATTTTTCAATATTCCAGTTGCTGGGTTTCTGGCGTACATTTTGGTATTTGAATTATTAAAATCGGTTCATAAATACCGCAGATATTAGTTTCCCAAAACCTAGTAACTGCCTAACTTTTTCCAAATCCGCACACAAAAACACAGTAACTGCGAATTCCAACGCAAAAACACAGTAACTGACAGTGCAGTTACTGTGTTTTTGCCTGCGAAATATATTCAAATGTTTATCCCGAAAGATGCCCCCACCATTGCTAATACCTAGTAAGAGCGTAAATCAACAGTCGCGACATTTATTTTACCGTTCGTGTATTTTTCTGTTAAAGTTTGTCTTAGTTTTTTGTATGGCATAAGTTTTTGATAAGTGGTATTTAAAAGCACTAACTATTCTATGTTAATGCCCTCTTATAGTAACTTAGCAAGTTTTTTTTACTTTTTATTATTTTGTAACCTCTTAAATTGTATAAAATATAAGTTTTAAATTCAGTTACTGTGTTATTAGGATCGAAATAAAACTAATTGTATTTATAAAAAACACACAGCAAGTGCAGTTACTGTGTTTCCACCACATGTATTTGATTTTCTAAAGTGGTTAAGAGTGTGGAAAAACAGTTTTTTAACTGCTGAGCTAACTTCATTTTCATAATTTGGGTATAACTAGGTACTAAAATACTGCTCGAAGCACCCCTTCTTTGGTAAAAAAATTTGAAACAAAAATTTTAACAAACGTTGTGAGACAATAAAATTTTATTAAAAACTCGATTTTCTCGAAAGTTTGTTTCAAGCAGTTACCTTGGGGCAGCCGAATTACCATCAACTTAATTTTTTTTAATACAGCCCTGATTTTATATTCTCAAATTTTAAGAGCATTTTTTATTCTTAATTCAATGATGTGCTACACATTACACATTATCATTTAATTACGTTTCGAGCCTTTTTATCCATCTTTCTGAAATTTTCACGATAGGGTACAGTGAGCTGTATTTCTCATTATTGGTAAAAAAGTAGGAAAGTACTAAGTTAAGAATTTTAATAATAATTAAGTATGGAAAATTAAACCACAAGTAGGTACTTAAATCGACAAATAACATACAAGGATTAAAATAAACATTAATTCATTAGAAATTAATTTTCCAAAAGGTGTTCAAAGTGATTTCCAAACATAAATAGCATCTGTAGAATTTAAGATATTAGTTAGCATTCGTGGCGTTACACTGTTATGGTAAATCTATAAATTTTGTTTTTTTTGAGACTAAAGTATTATCTGGTCCTTAGGATGACACAGGCCGTGTGTCGAAACGTTGTTGATATTGATAGAAATATAGACTGTCCAAACAAGCTGAACATTCCATGGTTTCTTATTCTTGAAGAACTGAGAAAGAACCATTAAATAAAACATATAATTTTTACATTCCCTAAACTTATTAATTTTTCCTGGGGTTGTAGGTATGTAACCCCTTAATTTCTCACTTCAGAATTTTGATTATAAAATGTATGGTATACTTACATTGACTCATAATATTTACTTGCTTTTTTCACACATTCATTTGTCAACACCAACGGTACATAAGATACTGCCTTTTCACATTCTTGTACAGGATATTCCAACGAGGACTGAAGAGGGGCTTATTTTTGACTTTCCCTGTATTTTTGGAAAAACCAAAAATAGCCAATTGATGTATTCTTTTCAGTAGAATTCGAAAATCTCCCCAAAAAGAAACTTCAATTAAATGCGCCATGGATGGAGTCTGTTTTAAATGGAACTCCCCATTTTTAATATGATTTTTGCAACAGTCACATTTTTTTACTTCTATTTTGGTGAAAATTTTTAATATGGGGATAGCTGTTTTTATTATATTATTATTATTTATTAATTTTATCACAACCTTTTTCAAAAATCATATAAAAATGGGGTGTTCCATCGTCCTTGTTTGTGGTTCAAATTTTTAAATTTTCCTGAAAAAAAATACATCATTTTGGGTTTTTCCAAAAATGCAGGAAAAGTTAATAATAAGCCTGTACCTCATACGTCAGTCCTTAAGGCCTAAATTATCAATGTCCTGTGAGCGATTACTGCCACATAACTTGCATGACAACAAATGTTCCAACAATGGTATCCTTCTAAGCTATCTTGTAGTTAGTGTTAACGGGAGATTGATAATTAAAACCTTAATGTTAAATATGCTTTTGGTTTATTTCTTATCAACTCCTGATACAAAAAAATCCGACAATAAAAATATGCGTTCTTTTAAGGAGTTAAGAGCAATATTGATGAAATTTTCATTGGAGTTTGGGTTTCGAACCCTGGAAGTATATACAGGGTGTCCTAAAATTAAGGTGCTATACTTTCAAGACCTGTTCTACGTCCCCAATTAAAGCAAAATTAACAAATTTCTATTCTAGGAATTTGCCCTATTTTTTATATTTTTCTTTGTTGAAAAGATGGAACTTTAAAATTACAGCATCATTCCACGACTAAATTTCATACAGCTTTAAAAACATTACGTTTCTTTTTCCTTGTATTATAGCAAAATGATACTTTACTCTGTTGAAAATTTATTCAATATCGCTCTTAGATTCAAAAAGTTATCGAACTTTTGATATCTGTGTTTCTTTGTCCGTTTTTTGTTATTATATATCATAAAAGAGTCAGCGGGCATTAAAAAATTGGTCTTTGCCTAACAAAAGGTGGACTAAAGATGATTTTGAAATATGTTGTGGAAGTAGTGACCCTGATGAAAAATACAAGTTTTCGACCTTGGTGGGGATGCCCGTTTTGTAGAATAAATTTAAAAATATATAGGGTTAGAAATGAACTGTTAAAAAAGTTTCCTCAAACTCATCCAAATGCAAACAAAACTATTTGTATGATAACGTCTTGGGGATAAAGCAATTTTTCCTTGGCTTAAACTTTTAATAAGGGTGGAATTATCTTCAACAATGAATCGGCCATTAAAAATAATTATACCTTCCTTACATATTTCGCACTGAATTTTCTTAAGGGTAATGTAACAACAGTAATCTGCTAAATAAGTGATTATAGGCATGTCATCACTGACATTGTCTGTGCCATTTTCTACTAGCATAATGTCAGGATTAAATGAACGATTTTCTTTCGCAAGATTGCTTATTTGAATGTTGCCAAAAGTACGAGATTTTAGAGTTAGTAATGATTGAATTCTGAGTCTTTTTTCTGATTCATTTAATTAGTCGTTGGTGTAATTTTGGAGTATTTGTATTTTGTAGCCATACATAAATGTTTCTTCTACCTTTAACTCAGAATTTATTATTACAGAATATGTTATTACAGGTCCAGGAGAATATTTTAATCTAAACAATGTAACTTTTGCAGATCATTAATTTTAAATCGGCAGTGGGTTGGCTCAAACCAGTTAAAAATAACAAGAAACTCTTTAACATGATAAAAACGAAAATGTTTTTTGACAAATTTCAAACTCAGTTTTACTATTTTTAATCGCTTTTTTAAAATTTTAATTTTCCAGTTCCTGGAGTTTATCTTTACGACCTTTGCGCAATTTTACAGTTACAGTTGAGTAGGTACTGCATCGCGTTTTAGCCTAGAAATTTTTAAAGTTACAGTTACAGTTTCGCCGGTTTTTGAATTCCTTGCTGTAGGACAATTTAATATTTTCTTTAGCAAAATGTACAAATGTACAGACCCTACTGAACGATGGCGTAAAATTTTCATGTGAATCGCCCCTACCCATATATCAGACATGGTGTCACCGTTGGAAAACGAAATGCGTGATGCTTTGTTTTGATATATTTAGTTCTTCATACATTCCATCTATTACTATAATTTCCCCGACATCCCGGCACACAACAGGAATACGGCATTTTAAGTATACTGGTACCACTAGTGAAACACCACAACACAAGAATATCACACAATTCATTACTTTTTATTTAAAATTCGAGCAAAAAGGGAATAAGTTAACACAGGCGACATGTACCAATAATTGTAGGAGTTATTGCACGTACACCTCGCTGTGTCTACGTCATGCGACTCTGACGTCAGAGCACCGAGACCTTGTATTCTCGGTGTTGTTGGATGGACTCGAGGCCGAAAACTTGTATTTCTTATCAGTGTCACAACTTGAACAATATTATTTCAGAACCTTTATTACCCCATCTTTTGTAAAGCAAAACACCCACTGGCTGTTCAGGGGAAACAAAATGATTTTTTAACCACTGTTGCCACATAATTTAACATACTAATTTCACTAATGCCTTTCTGCAGTTTTGTGCTTAAAATTTCCTATTTGCTTAAAACCAAGTATGTAGTTATTTGACCATCGACGCAAATTTACAATACCTATCTGGGATAGCAATTTGAAAAATAACACTTGCACACTATGTTTTCCAATGCACCACTGCATAATCAAATGAAATGGCGTGCACGTTTGGAAAATTTAGCCCTTAAAAACTCACAACGGGACACTAATTTTATGTATTATGAATAAAACAATGCAGTCTTCCTCCACAGTTTAATAGTTGTAATACAATTCTAAGTTCCCGACATGTTTCGAGCACTTAAGTACTCATCTTCAGGGGATACCAACATCGAGTTTAACATAAAAGTGAGTTGTCTCAAATTAACGAGTACAACTCAAAGGTTGAAGACTTGGTGCATGAAATCGTTGTTTTTAAATATAAGTGAAGTTTAGATTAGGTTTTGAAATTTAGAATAGTAGAAGACATTTTAGAGAAGATAATAAGTTTATTATAACATCTGGAGGAGAAAAGTTTTCTTTTATTTTAATTTGAGCTGTTAAAGCTTAATTCTTATTTATTGAAAGGGATTAAAAGAAAAATGCAAGATAAATATTAGAGCGAGACAACTCACTTTTATTCAAATTCAAATTCAAATTACTTTATTAATGTTATTCCAATATACTATATTGTTTACACACGTCAAAACAAAAAAGAAAAAAATATTAAAATATCCATCAACCCTACCCACTAATATATTAAGTAGTCAACAATTAAGTAAGTATTCAAAGAAAATAAAAATTTAAAAACAATTTCAAATTTATCTGGAGAGAGTACAATATAATGCAGATTCACTCCTATGCTATGCACAAATAGTTTACGCTGGCAGAAGGAAAATATAAACAATATGCAGACACATTAAAAAATTTAAAAATCAGATCATTAAAAATATTGGACGTTTACAATTTATAACAAATTAAGACTCGATTTAAAATATTCCTCTGTGCTGTAAAATGCGCTTTTTCTAAAAATGATTTTATCTTTTTTTTGAACTTTGGTAGAGGGAACTCTCTCACTGTTTGCGGTAACTTATTCAGTACCTTTATTGCCATAAATTCCGGTCTGCTCTGACACCTTCTCAATCTACAATGCAGTGGAACATAATCTGTCCGGTTTCGTGTGTTGTGATCATGGATATCCCGATGTGTCAACAGACCATCCCTGCCTCACATGCAACAAAGATTCCAGAATGTACACGGAGGGAAAAGTAAGGATCCCCAGAGCGACAAACGCGCCCCTGCAATCCTCCCTATATCCCAACCCACTGATCAGGTTAAACTGATTATGTTAAACTTGATGTTGGTATCCCCTGAAGATGAGAACTTAAGTGCTCGAAACATGTCGGGAACTTAGAATTGTATTACAACTATTAAACTGTGGAGGAAGACTGCATTGTTTTATTCATATTACATTGACTCCACTGAAAGTATGGACTATTTTTTCAATTTTATGTATATTTAGGGATTGGCAATGGCAAAAGAAATAAGTGCAGTGAAATACCTCGAGTGTTCTGCTTTGACGCAAAAAGGACTGAAAACAGTGTTCGACGAAGCCATTCGAGCGGTTCTCTGTCCCGTAATGCCACCTAAACCAAAACGTAAATGTGTTATTTTGTAATAACATTGATGTAGGAATTAAAATATTTCTAATACTGTTAATTTTTTCGGTTAGATTCGGCGATGCTATCATTTCGAATTGTAGACAGGTTTTTTTAATAGGATAAGTTGAGGGAACATCACTTATTGCTTAGAGCTATCCGCGCAAAGCATCTTACAATTTCACTCATCGACAATTTTTGACTGTTCGTCGTTTGATATAAGGTGGTGCTCCAAGTGTATGTTTATCCTTTTTCTTTATATATTATCATGTCGCATGGAGATATTGCGAAGCAGTTCGTGGAAGACATCAAGGCGATAGTCAGAGAACAGTCCAAAATTGTGGCTATGTAAATATATTATGTCCTGAATTAGGGGAGCCCAAATACAAAGGGTTTGCTTTTTGTAAGTCAACCTTAGCATTGACACAGATCACCTCTGGTTTTTCACTGGGAATGAATTAATTCATTAAGTGCTTGACAAGCTAAATGTCAATACACAACTTTACCAACATGAAAATATTTTATAGTGTAACAAAAATATGGGAGGTTATATTTTTTATTTACGATCATGTATATAATGTTGACAATTTCAGACTTTTTAAAAGTTTGAAAGAAACATATGATGGTGTAAATGTCTAAACCCTGATGCTTTGCCCAGAAAAATTTAAAGCGTCTATACCAGAGTTCTTTAATACTGATTTTATCTAGCGTGAGGTTTTGGCAGAAGCTTTACGATGATTCTTCTTAATAGTGATTAAAAGTTCCGTTATATCGCCCCTTAATAATCCTGGTATTTCTATATACTTTTCTAAGGCTGACGCTACACACAACTCTAATTACTTCTGTATAAATTTGTACTCTGTATTTTGTTAGGAGCTGAAGTTTTAATGAATATTTTAAAATTGTCTTTTTCCCTCTTGATATTAGGTAATTCATTAGTCGAAAAAGTTTGCAGACGGTGGGAAGTTATTATTAACGTGATTAAGGGTTTTGAAAACACATGGTAATTAACAAAAAATTAGAGAAAGCAAAGACCCGAGCCGATAAGCATCAACAAGAAACATACTCTCGCATATTTTCGTCAGGTTTGTCACGCAAATAAATTCACAAAGAAAATCTCAGTGAAAAACCAGCACGTGGCAAAGTAAAACCATTTGAATACCAGCGAATCAATGATAAAACTAACATACAGATTTGGCATAATATGTTTATTACAATCAGGTTATGGTTAACTTCAGTCTTCACCGGTGGAATGAGCAATCCCCAGGTTAAATTGTAACATTTAGGCCCGGGCATCATCCGCGAAACGATGCAAAGTCCAAGTCGGAGAAATGAACGGGCAGAGATTGCGTGTTAAGATGGAACAAAGCATCACTTTTCGGTTGTAATGATAACCATATGTCAAACCTGTATATTATATTTTTCCCTAGCTGTACTTAATAAGCTTTTCATCATAATTGATAGATAAAAACTTGTACATAGTTCGAAATCATAGTCTAAAAGCACAATTTTTGACTATAGTGTCTGTTAGTCAAATTGAACTAATGAAATGTGCATTAATGTGATTCATAATCGTAATTTTAATGCGGGGCGTTTCAAAAACAGGCGTTATGTATTAAAAGCAAAGCTAACATTTCTTTACATCAACAATCCAGGTGCGCTACAATTTCGTTAATTACATTTGTAAGTCTAACTTTATTTAAATTAATTATTTTTATTACTCCAAAGTCAATTGAAGCAATAAAAAATTTGATTTTTTGATCGTTTACAAGAGCAATGTTTTGCCGATTGTTCGAATTGAGGTGGTTTAGCTGTACATGTCCGCTAGTTATTGGAACCTCCTGTGTGTTGCTCTTTGTAATTTTAATCTTTGGTTGCGCAAGGTAGTTGTGTTTTTTATATTCATAATGCATTTATTTTACTGATACCTTTTTTGTAATAAATTTCTTATTATAACTTGCCATATCCGATTTACATAGTTTGTGTATCTATGCGGAGTGACCACAGAAAAGTTTTTGTTGTGAAACTGTTTTCTAATCTTTATTAATGTTTTTTGGTTAAATACAGTACAATTTTAGACTTTGTTATGTAAATTAATAATAATATGCTTTAATTAGGAATACAGTGGGCTTTGTTGGTATGGGTATTTTGGTTGGATTTTTTATGACGACGTCTTTGTTTGAGGGCGATAAAATTCAGGCGTCTCACTTACTAGGGTGGTCCAAAAAACAAACATTTTAAATACAAATTTTTGATATTTGAAAACAAGAGAGGCATTTGATGTAGTAGGAAATTTTTTTATATGATTTGCCACCAGGCGACTACAACGTTCACAAAATTCAAAGTATAGCCGATCATCTTTTCATTCTTTGCCATTTTTTCTTTAGTTTTCAAGGATACTCTGTCCTAAAAAAAGGCCAACGCTACCAAGTACTCAGAAAGAAACCAAAGATGCCGCGCAAAAGCGTTGTATGTTTTTTAACTAGCTGCATATCGTTATATGGTCTGTACAAAATCTGAGCACATATTCCTGAGACCAAAATAAGGCGATTTAAAGCAACTTACCTTAGTCCGAAATTGCTCCGTTTCCGAGATGCAGGGTGGAAAAGTTAAAAAATAAAAATAGAATTTTCCCAAATTAATGAACATTTTTTAACGTATTCGGAAATGGAGCAGTTTACGTTAAAAAACTTTGCTGCTGAGAGCATCATAATCTTCATAACATGATGGCGGCATGCAATCCAGAAAAGATCACTTTTCAACGATTTCCGTGCGAGGCCCAGCATTACTGGCTGTTGTCTTAAATACTAGTCCTTTGATTTGAGTTTCAACGTTTCAATACACAATGCTTGTGGCTGAGATTTTCCTGTTCCCCTGTCTATTTTCGGAATTGCCAAATTTCAAAGTTTGCTGTCCCAGTGGAAAAGAAAGGGTCCCTCAAGAGATGACTTTGTTCCTTTAGCTGCTGCAGCTTCTTGTCTAACTTGTCTCCAAGAGCTTTAGGAGAGTGCTATTTCTGAAATATTGTGTCCAAGCGCTTTTCCGGCAATAAATGCAACTCCTCCGTCGGGAAGATTAACACGATTTAAAGCTCCGACGTTTTTAGGTCGTTTTGCTGGTAAAGGACTGGACGTTGCTGCAGAAGTTGACGCTATAGGTTGATATTCATTGTCAGTTCCGGAGCTGTCTGAATATGACCCAAGAAATTGATATTGTTTGCTCAGAAACATATTTCCTTTCCCTTGTTTCATATTGTTCCTTCGATTTGACATCTTCTTTATTTCGCTCTCTTTTCTTGATTTCTTTTTGTGTTTTCTTTAAATCAGACCCACTCATACTACATAAGAAAACATCTCTCTGCTTTTCAAGGAATATCTCATTTTCTTCGGTTTTTACTTTCATTATAACACCTTTTTTTTTTACCTAGAAAGATACCCTCGCGCTTTGTCATGTTTCCCTTTACGAGTACAATGCGTCTTAAGACCTAAGTACTGAGTTTTCTCACACATTGATCAGTTCGCTGAGTTGGTATCCTATCACGCTGCCAAACACTTAAAACTGCTTCGCATGTCAAGGTTCTGACTTCTTCTAAATGATAAAACTGCACCATTCAGAGGACGTCTAGACCACTATGTTAAGCTGCTTTTAAAGAAGCCAATTAGTCTGCGCAGATCTAAAATTAGCTGTCATTATCATTCATTTCTAACAAAGAAGTTAATTATTAAAAATCTTGCTTCTGAGTGACCTCTAAACTTTAACGTATGAAACTCAGATTTGGCACACAAAATTACTACATTAAAGTGGACCATGTGTACGCTTCATAGAAACAAGTTAATTTTTTTTCAATCTAAATTGGACCGCCCGCCCTAGCGTCTCACTCACTCGCTTGTTATAAAGGCAGTAGAGTACTGATGTCGTTTTGTAACTAACTTCGTAAATATTGATGCGCGCTAAAAAAACAGACTCTGCCCTAACAAAGAAGACCTGTTTCTTGAAATAGGGGCTGTTTCTTCAAACAGAGCCTAAAATTATTTCGCAATGAATTTACACCCAGTAAAATATGGAAATATAAAATCATTCATTGAGAAAGAGACAGCCTTATAAGTGTTCCAGGATAAAGGAAGACGCACAAGCTAATATTTTGCTTGATAGAAACATCAAGTCGAAAATACTTGACATCTCAATATTATTTGCTGTTTTATCAAACTGAAAACCAGAGGCTTTCCTTCTTGAGGAAATAATGAGGAGTCATGGTTTGCGACCGAAATTTAAATTTTCTTGCAGCGTTGCCAAAGAACTTAGTAACTACATTTCCTAAAAAAATTAGAATAGAGCATTTCTGTCGCGGATTATGTCTCTCTTGTTGGTTCTCAGAGTAACCGCTCTTTGATTTAATATGAACATCAAATAATAGGCTGTCAAGAACTAGTAGATGTCAGTAATCCATTGAGTGCCAAAATGCCCATTCTAATATTGTTGACTTAGTCCTGGTACTTTGGGTTTTGATTAACTTATTTGATAACGGATTAAGATAATCAATGCTTTGAATGTGCCAGCGGCAACGTCAAGTCGTCGGTTTTGACACATTGTAAACTCTTGATTATTTCAATGGGTTATCAAATGATTTAATCGGCACCCAAAGTATTGGCCCTTAATCTATCAATAATTTTTTAAAGAATATTTAAATAATAATAAATGGTAAACTAGATATTTTTATTAAGTTGTAAAATATTTTGTATAAACGTTTATAACATGATTAAATAAATTTATTTCTATTTTACATTTTTGTTTTTTTCTTCTGTGAGTTAGTAAAGCATGTTGCAGTATACAAAGAAATAATAATAATAATAAGAGAAACAAGTTAGAAAATGAAAACATCATACTTTAATTAATTATCACGATCAACCTAAATAGAGACATGTTATGAAAGATGTTGCAAACCTAACAAAAACTTCCCAAAACTGACCTGGTGATAAAAGTTGGAAGACTTTCTAATGCGAGCCAACTGGTACTCTGAAAATACTGTTATGCGTGTGACAATGCGGGCAAAAGGATTTTTTGGCGGGATTAGTACCAAAAAAATGTTCAAATTTGATACTTTTTAAAACCAATAACCTGGTTGAGCAGGGATTGATTGATAATGAAAATAATAAAGTGGGCAGTTTCATAGAAAAAACTTAAATAAAATACTATTTTCATACCAAAATTGTAGAAGAATTAAAGCAAAACTTGAAATGTTGAAACTAAATTTTCTTAATAATGATACAGATGTAAGTGCACTCACAGATACATCAGTTCTGTGTATGATTCTGAAATTAATAATGATAGAGATTTTTCTAAAATATAGAAATCCTGAACTAACGGGGAAAAAACAAGGGGGTGTATTATTGGCTGTAAATAAAAATTATGTAGCAAAACAATATGATATATTTGATAGTGACCTAGTCTAAACCAAAGAAAGGATGTATATGTATGTTATACGTAAACGAACTGCCAGGCATTGTTAGACAAAAACTTGTTGCGCATAATTTACTGTTAAATATAGACAAAACGCGAATGAGGAACTTAGTAGATCGAATCAACCTAATGACCTTGTTCTTGAATACAAAAATAAATTGAAACAAATAAATACTATCTATCTATCTCTTTCAACATATAACAGCATAGAATATTTTATTTTATTTGTATTTAAAAAGCTTGCTTTACTGGAAGAAACTTTCCCAAGAAATACGTTAATACGTGGCTCGTATTGGGGAAAGCAAGGGTTTTATTGTCTTTTAAAAAGCTAAAAACTAAATCAAACCATAGACCATCTTATCTGTAATATAGACTTAACTCCTTTTTGGACCTTATTTCATTCGTTATGGTACTTCCTGACTAAAAGCAATAACAGAAAATATCTCTAAGATTGACAAGTTTTGGATTTAAAAGAAATTATTCTCTATGGATACTTAAAACATAAATCTGCTAGAAACAGTACCTTTGTTAGAAGGTACCCTTACCTACTAGGGTTTAGTTTAGAAAGTTGGAGAACACATGAGTTTTTATTATCACAAACAACGGTTCTCGAAAACAAAGAATGCGCGAGAATTGAATCATATAGTTTGATATTAAAAGAAAAATAGATAAAGCTGCGACTTTGAGACTGAAACCGGTATCAGCCCTATACACCTTGTACAAAAGTTTTAGATTGGTTTCTTTACCTATCTGAAACTTGAAAAACACAAGAAATAAACAAAAACGACTTAGTAGGTTTTTTTTTTAACATTTCCAACTCTTTTTAGGTCTAATTAGATTAGGACTTTGTTGTTTTGTATAAATTATAGGTTTAAGTCATTTTCTATGAGAGGAAATCATAATTTTTAATTAAATTCTTTCCGTGGACTAGGTGAGCCATCTATCGGCGAACAGCCTTAGAATATTCAGGGGAGGGTCAATGAGGGTTAAACCGTTAGAAGTGCAATTACACTTGTTATTGGTCAAGTATCATCAGTCATGGGACGCGGGAACGACCATTATTTGGTTTGGGAATTTTAATTTGTTTAAAGTTAAAAGGTTGGGACTTTAGGAGCCCAGGGGTGTGATACTAAGGCACAAGTTCTTTTTCGAGAACGCAGTGAAATCAGTTCCGAGATTTTTATTTCTTTTATTGGGAATTTTATGGCTACATCCGACGATATCAGAACTTCGAGATACGTCTAGATACCGTCTGATCTTGCAGATTCTTTAAGAGTAGTTTTGCCCCGATTCAGATTATAGGATAGATAGGGAAACGTTTCTATTAAATTGTGCGGAATGATACGGACTTGGTCTCCACGCTACCACGTTCTCTAGGCCAAGTCTATCACTACTACGTCATTTTGTCACAAACATAACCGCAAGAAAACATTTAAAATGTATTTATTCTTGTGACATAGTTCTGTGCTGCTCTGTACCATATGATTTTATTTGCACCCGCTGTATTGAAAGAAATAAAGAAATATATACGTTGTTCCTTAATAAATATCACTAATTTAATATTAATAATATAGTATTTAAGCCACTGAAATTTCCAGAGGTTAACATTGCCATTTACAGTTGCAATTGACGTACATACTCCTAATCTAACCTATAAAAGTAAAACCGATTTCCTAATATCGAGGCCCGATCCTATCCTTACCCTTACCACAGCCGTAAGGGCTCCGTTGCTAGAGGTTTCAAGACACGGTGTTTCCCAACCCTAGTCCATGCAGTTCTTATTACCGTTGTGGGCTGTGGTAAAGATAGGACCGTGCTAGTTCGCAAACCCGATCGCTATTGATTATTCGAGTTAATTCAAAGCTGCGTTTAGATTTTATTTTGTTGGTTAGATTTCCGCCGCGTACGTCAACAGCAAAGTTAAGGGCTGAACTTTTCGGTCCAAAAACTGTTTTAAAGTTGGGACTATAAAGAGCGAGAAAAATACACAATGTATGGTTTAAGTAGCTCGTGCATTTAAGTCCCAAGATGGCGTTTTTGCTGCCATTTTTACATTCCAACAATTGGTTTTGGTCTAGTTTTGAAAATAATTTTATTCTTAATAACGCACCGTATCAAATAGCTGGTGCCCTCGTCGTCTTTCTGCTTCTCCAGCAATGCCAGCGGCTTTTCCAGTTTCACTTCTTTTCCGTACATCAGATGATGGCCTATAATCAAAAGAGGCGTGCCCGTTTTGGTGTAGTGAAGATCCCCGACGAATTTGCCATTGAAATGCGACTGGGAATGTGACTTGAGGTCTCCTTGGAGCTCGACTATACCATATTCCTGGGTCGCTCCTTCTGAAGGTCTATAAAGTAAAATTTGGAACAATAAAGGACTAGTTCTTCATTTTGAACTTAAGGGTAATAAGCTACATTGTCAGAACGACGAGTAGTACAACATAGACATAAATAGCTTGGTCAGAATTTACAATCATTAGCAATTTATCGTAAGGCGGAAGACCCCCTTTGCCAGTTGCTATTGAAGATTGTTGCTCCTCCAACGAAATGAAATGAATCGCCATTAACAGGCTGTTTTTTAAGTTCAGGGTGTAATTCTTTACGATATCTTAAGAATAAAAGTTCCTATAAACATATGACCAGAATGTTGACAATGTTAAGAAAAAAAATATTACGTTTTTCTTAAATATATGTATTTTGAAAATACTGAAGGAAATAATAAGGCATTCCTGTAACCAAGCAGAATTTTTCCACTTCCACCAGTGGCGATAGTTTACTATCTTTACTTTTCATCGCGTAATCAACAGGAACCGAGGTACACATGAAAAGCATTTTCAACCCCTTCGAAAATAGTCAAATCGAGCAATAACTCGATAAATAATAAAAATATTAAAAATTCTTAAAAGTATATTATTATAGAGAATCTTATTCCCAACCAATTTACTATCTTCACATTTCATCGCGTAATCAACAGGAACCGAGCTACACATGAAAAGCATTTTCAACCCCTTTAAAAATAGTCAAATCGAGCAATAACTCTATAAATAATAAAGATATCAAAAATTCTTTAAAGTATAAAATTATGGAGAATTTTAGTCCCAACCTGTTTACTATCTTCACTTTTCATCGCGTAATCAACAGGAACCGAGCTACACGTGAAAAGCATTTTCAACGAGCAAAAACTCCATAAATAATAAAAAAATTAAAAATTCTTAAAAGTATATTATAGAGAATTTTATTCCCAACCTGTTTACTATCTTCACTTTTCATCGCGTAATCAACAGGAATCGAGCTACACGTGATAAGCATTTTCAACCCCTTCGAAAATAGTCAAATCGAGCAATAACTCGATAAATAATAAAAATATCGAAAATTCTTAAAAGAACAATATTATAGAGAATTTTATTCCCAACCAATTTACTATCTTCATTTTTCGTCGTGTAATTAACAGGAACCGAGCTACATGTGTAAAGCATTTTCCCCCTTTGAAAATAATCAAATCAGGTTTGAGGTTGGTCGAATGGAGTCGACAAAAATAAAACACATTATTTTTATCGCAAACAGTTTTAATTAGTTTAATGTTATAATAAAGTTGTAACTGCTCTCCAGAAGCGCCACGTTAAATAGGGGATAAATAAGGCACCACTCGCCTTGAGGATAACCTTTTGATCGAAACGCGTTGAGATAATTTTAAATAAAGAAGGTGATTGGACGTCTACAGCTCTTATTTATCCTCTATTTAATTTAATGCTACCTTGAGAAGATAATTAATATACAAAAAAAGAACAACGCCCCCTAATATCTAAACTTCTTAAACAAGGGATGCTTATTTACATTGGACCCCCTTTTAAATTCATAATAAACCGCATCGTCTCCGCCGGACATCGAGCCCATGTGACCAGCACGGCGATTTCCAGAGGCGCCTCCGCGAGGGCCCCCTTCTCCCGGTATTTTTTCATCTTCGCAGTCGATGTCGCTGGCTTGCAGTACCTGCAAAGGAAGAATGGTAAGCATGTTTTTTGGACTTCCTGTATACTGGGGGATGTATGGCTTAGTTGAACATAGGAAATCCCATGTAAATTTTGAGGTGGCTAAATATTGGCTCCCCTGTACATTTTAGAGAAAAATTGTGTTGTAATTTTTTGAAGAGGCCGATATTATAAACCCATATGTGCCAAGTCTGAATAAATTTTATTAATCCTAACTTATTCAATGAAATGTGATGGCAAAATTATGAAATTTTCATGTAATACAGCAAACACTAGCAAATAATTTCTATGACGCTACTGTTAAAAACTGACGTAAAGCTGGACATAACGAATAAAGATTATTTCACATGAAAATAGTTATTTACATTACTAGATGCGAAAGTTAATTTTTTGGTGTGAGGAGGTGATTCAATACCTCCGAACATCAAAAACTCTTGATGTTTTTCATACTTGAAAGGAAAATATTTAAGTTTTTTTAAAGTGAATCCTTGTGCTAATCATTTTATTTATATTAGAGGAGTCGCATTGAGGTGGTTCGAGTCGTTTTTTGGTGGTCGGAGTCAGCGAGTGTTTGTTGGGTCATCTGCATCGCGGACTAGAGGGACTGATTGTGGCGTACCACAGGGTTCTGTAAGTATTGGGACCTATTCTCTTTCTGCTTTATATAAATGACCTAGTTCATGTTAATATTCGGGGGACGTTCACTCTTTTTGCGGATGATACGACAATCTTATGGCACGCGGAGGCAGAGCGAACAGATTTTGGATATGTTGAAAGTGAGGAAGTGTGGTTTGATTCTAACCTTCTTACACTAAACATGGACAAGACCCACACAGTTGGATTTAGATGTGGGCTACATCCTGTTCAGATTAAAAGTGACTCCCTTATTGTTTCCGTCAATAGCGCGAAGTTTCTTGGAATAAGATTGGATATGAATTTAAAATTCGATAACATGTTCTGTTTTTTCTTATTTTGCAAAAACGTGCAGTGATATATTTATGTAAAGCTAGACCCGGGAACTCCTGCAGACCATTGTTCATATCCCAAAAAATATTAACCCTAACCTCCCTCTTCATATTGGAGACAGTCAGCCTTGTCTTTAAAAACAAAAATAGGCTTTTGAGGACGAAACCTAATCATCATACGCGACAGACACACGACTTACCATTACCCATACCAACCTCCACCTTTACTAAAAGATCCTTGATATATCAAAGTCGGAAAATATTTAATCACCTCCCTACCGAAATTAAAACTTTAAATTCCATAACTCTATTTCGTAGGACAGTAAGGAAACACCTGTTAACTAGGGCCTATTATAGTTTACACGAATATTTTTCCACCAGCTTGATTGACTAGAGATTCTGTTTGTCGGGAGATTTCGGGAACAAGTGAGAGATCTGTCTCTTACTTTCTTACCAAGGCGAGTTATTCTATTGAGGGGTTTTCTAATGACAACTTGGCTTGACCAGTGGTTAGTGTATTTATTGTATACATTTTGATTATCTGTCAGCTGTGTTGTTTATGCTTTTATTTGTTTAATTTTTATGACAATGAAGCTATTTTGAATTGAATTGAATATTTTCCTCCACTTGCAGTAAAATATCAAGATCTCTATTATCCCTTTCTTCACATTCTGAGTTGAGCATTTACAGTTATTTATTACACTGCCTTTGGATTCAAAATTATTAATGATAAGTTTAATTAATGAAATGGAAGGGATAGGCTTATCAGGGAATTGAACTGAAATCATTTCAGACACTGCTCTTAAATTGTTTCCTGTATAATACCATTTAATCATAGTTACTTTTTCCTTAATGGAATAGTTCATATTTATCTATAAATAAAGCGCCTTTAATAAAAATGTTGTCACTGACGCTACGTTTCGTTTCGTCAATGCCAAATATAATAATTTGCTGTATTACCTGAACTATGAAAATTTTGTAACTTTGCCATCACATTTAATTGAATAACTTAGGATTGGCTTATTAAAATTTATTCAAACATGGCACCTGGGTTTATTATATCGGCCTCTTCAAAAAATTATAATACAATTTTTCTCTGAAATGTACAGGGGAGCCAATATTTAGCCACCTCAAAATCTACATGGGATTTCCTATGTTCAACTAAGCCACGCATCACCCGGTATAAATGACTTAATTTAATAATTAATAATGTACATTTTATGTGCTGCATCTTCCTGGTTCCTGTTTTATATAATTAACTTGGCTTGCCTGGGCTTGTTTCATTTTTAATGTTGTATGTTCATGCCCTAATATACAGGGTGTTATTTAATAAGTGTCCGATATTTTACAGGACGATACTTCAGTTATTTATGAGATGAAAAGTTCATATAAGCATGGGTCCGCAAGCCCTTCATTTTTGAGATATAGGGTGTTAAAAATTCATTTTTATTTTTGTTTTTTGTAAATAATTTTTGAAATAATGTCTATATTTGGACGAAAATTGGTATCCAGGGGTTTTTTGAAATGCGAAATTCGAATTTGATGTTGATATGGTTTCCACTTGTAGAGGGCGCCACCTACGTGTCTTTTTGCTCTTTTGGGAGTCATAACTTTTTTTATATATGCTTGTATTACATTTTTAAGCAAAAAAATGGACTTTTTCATCATTTTTACATGAAAAAGGCATACTTGGTAGAAGTCGCTACCAGTAATCGTTCTCGTGAAAAAGAATAATAAAGAAATAAATGGCATTTATTTGCATATCGCTATGCCCATATCAGAGTTTGATAAAATAGCATTTGAGGGGATCAGTGGAAAAGTGGTACAAGTAACATTAACATGATTTAGAGTAACTAAAGGTCAAAGTTAATGACTATTAGTAAAATCTTAGTAAAAGTAAGTCCAAGAATGGCTACGTATATCTATTTAAAAAATCCTAATATAATTTGGAATTGTATACTTGGGTTTAAAAAAAATTGCATTTTTCTGAAAAAATTAATTTTTCTCACTTGTACCACTTTTCCATACATGATGATTTGGAGTAAAACAAGTATAAGTGACATAAAAAATACTTTATTTAAAAATTCTGATTTAAAGAAGTGAAAAAAAGTACATAATGACACCCTGACTAATCTTCATCAGACTCTAAAATAATCATGTGACTTTCATCTACTATGTCTTCGTCGCTGTCATTTTTCTCTTCTATACTGCCAGCACCTGCTTTTGATTTAGTTTTTAGTTGATGTGACAGATTTTTGTAGAAAGTGTGGTACACCGGAGGCACAAACTGCAACAGCTCTTGAAGATTTTGTCATTTTAGGAATTTAATTTTTGGTGCCTCATTATACAATAGGCAAAGTTTTTGTGCTGCTGGTCTTCCTTTTCTTTTTAGGGCCCAGTCTGCTTCATAAAATTCGAAAGATTCACTTAGCATGTCTTTAAATTTCATTGTAAATCGTTGATCTTTTTCAACTCTTATCCATCTAATTTGTCTCCAGGCAATCTTCCTTTTTTCTTTGTCATTGCGAACATTGGAAGTTATATCTTCAAGCTCTGAAAATGAGAAAAAGTCTGCCGATGTCATTTGTGTTACAGAAAATTTCTTGCAACTCTCTTTAATGGCTCTATTCCATTCACTAGGTACGTATACGTACTCAACGTGGCGCTTGTGCTTCTCAATTAATGCAAAGTCTTCATCGCACTCCATGTAAGTGTGCCAAGGCTCTAAGAACTTGTGGTCCACAGATTGTATATCAAAATTTTGAACAACGAACATCCAAAATTTAATACATTTTTATTCTTATTTTGGCCCCCACATGAGTCACTGAAGGCTATAATATTTTTTGTTGACTTTGGCAGTTGCTGAACAAACTTTAATAAACAAGACGCCACCTCGGAAGATCCTCTACAAGCGATGCACGAACATGTAACCGCAAATTAGCTATTAAAACATACTCACCATTCTCCATTTTAGTATAAAATACCAAGATTATTATTTTAAAGTCACTTTAGTCACTGTCTAAACACCTCAACGTATCCTAACATGAAAGCACGTTTTACTAATTTACTAAATAGAAAAATGGTATAAGTGCACCTGTACTACTTTTTTCCAAACGAAAAGAGCTTTTAAGAGTTGAGCTTGAGCTACTGATTTATAGATTGCGCTAAGATGTTGGAATAGCACTTGTACCATTTTCTTTCTAAACAGATATACACTTTAACTAACTTGTGGTGCACTTATCTCCCATAATTGAAAAATGTTACTTGTACTACTTTTCCACTGACCCCCTCATTTATCTCCTAAACAAAGCCGAAATAACAAAATGATGAAAATGTACTTTGCATTAGCCAATAAAGTGCCTACATAACAGTGTTATCAAAAGAGAAAACGGCAGTGGCGTACATATTTTTTGTTCCTGTTAAAAATTGTAACACCCTGTATCTCAAAAATGAAGGGCTTGCGAACCCATACTTATATAAACTTATCACCTTATAAATAACTGAGGAATCGTCCTGTAAAATATCGGACACTTATTAAATAACACCCTGTATACTTTAATCATCTCCTCCTTTTAATCTTGTAGTTTTTCAATATTCATGTTTTTGATTTACCTAAGTATTTATAAGAAACTGTGATTTTAATTGTAATTTAATATTATTTGCATTGCTTTGTCAATAAGTCTTTGGCTCTTCTGACAATAAAGCTTATTTAAATTTGAATTAAGTGCACCTGAAATGGTTATGAGACATGCACCAACTATTATCAAGAATAAAATTTTCTGAGAAACCAATAATAAAGAAGTTTCCCATTTGTTGCACACTTAATCGACCACACTGTATACTATACAATTGAATTGGATTGGCAAAGAAACGTGTCAAACTTACTTGTTGCAAAAGTTGTCCCTGTTCCTCTCTGCTTGTGTACATTATATCTGGTTCTTCGTCCATACCAGCCAACTTTGTAATTACTTTGTAACTGTAACCTTGATTGACCAAAAATCTCTGACGTTTTCTTGAGTAGTTCATTTCCATAGTATCCTATAAATAATGCATAAAACAGTAGTATATAGTCTTAACGAAATTCAATTGAAACAACAAACCTGTGAAACTAACGTGTAGAAAAAGGCATTGTACTCCTCGGCAATGGCCCCCTTTTTGGCCCTCAAAATACGCCCCAATCTTTGAGCCTCCTGCCTTCTGGAGCCCCCGTGCGACGAAATCTGAATTAAAACGTTTGCCTCCGGCAAATCAAAGGACGTGTCCGCGACCTTAGACACGAATATCGTGTTCACTTTCGGATTAAACTTGAAATTCTGCAAGATCTGTATCCTCTCGTTCTGACTGGTGGGACCGTAGATATACGGCTTGTTCATTTTGATCGCGTAGTGTTTCAACGCGAACACGTTATCGGAAAATACGATGGTTTTGTCGCCACGTCGTTCGTGATAGCGAATCAGATATTGGGTCGCTCGGAACTTGTTGGGGTTCATGACGTAGAGCAGCAATCGCTTGCTCGTCTTGCACACGAGGTATTCTCGGTAGAATTCGGGCGTCATCGGGCACCACACTTCAGCACATTGGACCCTAAAACGTTAGACTGCTTTGTGGTGGCAAAATCAAACAGACAAACAATAATATACCTTGCGATAAAGCCTTTCTTCTGCAATTCAAGCCAGTTGGCTTCATACAGTTTGGGACCAATCAAAAAATTTAAATCCGCAATTTTGTCATCTTCCCTCAGTAAAGTGGCAGTTAAGCCCAGTTTACAATGAGACTGCACCAAAGTCAATACTCTACGGAACATTTTGGCTGGAATTGTGTGGACCTGTAAATAATAATTGTTTAATAATAATAATAATTGTTTATTGACGGATATATAAAACAAATTAAATAATTACACAATCCATTTTTTGCATCAAACAATAAAACAAATTTTGATAACCAATCAATTAATCAATTTTTACATTGTAGAATAAAATAGAATATAAAATATTTCAACAAAAACAACATTAAACACTAAGCAGGAATAGTAGGTATCACATAATATATAATCTTATCATTATTGAGTTTGTCTTACAAGTATTCGCTTTAATATTTTAAATTTACCAATTGTTATATTAAAGACATCCACCTCAGTAACAATAGAATTCATTTCCCTGCACATGCGGGATATGGGACTGTTATAGCCATAGTTTGTTCTATGGTAATTTACCGCAAATAATCTATGCTCTCTAAAAACTCTTTGTGGCGCCAAAAGGCCGACAAAGCTAAGAAGTTGGGGGACATCGAACTCAGAATTAATAATCTTATAAAGAAATACCAGGTCCAGGTAAACACGTCTCACCGACAATGGAAGTAAATTGATGGAAGCTTCAATGTTTTTGTATATGATCTAGTACTGAGTGATACCCTGTTTAAATGCAATGAAGCGTAAGAACCTCTTTTGTACTTTTTCGATTTGTTCTGAATAAACATCATAGTGTGGAGATCAAATCTGGGAAGCATATTCCATTACAGAACGAACTATAGAACAGTAGACTGATTTGAAACAGTCAATATTCTCAAAATCTTTTAGAGTTCTCTAAACCAATCCAAGAAGTTTCAATCCTTTATTGGTAGTATTATTAATGTGCAAATCGAAACAGAGTTTATAGTCCAATGTGACACCAAGATCTTTTACCTTTGCTTAGGTCACAGAATGTTGTAGACACAAAGCTACGGTTCTTAAAGGCTTCCAGCTCCATTATTGCTGAAGTGGTGCTTTGGTGTTTTCTGAAGCCAAACTGAGAAACAGTAAAAATATCATTTGACTCGAAGAACTGCGATATACGCGATGCCATGCACGTCTCGAATATTTTTGAAAAGACTGGAAGTAGAAAAGTTGGTCTGTAATTTGTCATGTTGTTTTTATCTCCGTTTTTGTAAATTGGTACAACCAAGGCTTCATTAAATACATTTGGAAACACTGATTCTTTAAAGCACAAGTTAATTACCGTGGTTAGTGGGCTAATAATAAAGTTTTTTATATTCTTGATGAGATCAACATTAAAATCATAGATGTCTTTACTTTTCTTATTCTTTAGTGAATTTATAGGATCACGCACCTCAATGAGTGTGATCTCCGAGAAACGGAATATCTCTTGAGGGGTGTTAAAGTTACTATCTAGAGGGTTAAGACGAGTTTCTAAGGTCTTTGGTTAAGACCTAAGGGATCAAGATTCTGTTGAAGGTCACCAGCAACATTTACAAAAAAGTTATTGAAGTTATCAGGGCTGATCAGTCTGAGATTTTTGTGACTTTCCACGATATTCATTAATAATGTTCCACATGCAACTTATCGGATTTGGGGCATTTTCTTATCAGATTATCATTTGCAGTTTTCTTAGTGGTGGTAATTTGGGCTTTATACCACTTTCTGTATTCATTCTTGTAAGTTATTAACCATGGGGAAGGATATTGTTTACAAAAATCATTAAGAAGATGCAGGTGTTCCCGCATTGATTTTAGGTTATTATCGCCCAAGTTATTATTAAACCAGTTTGTAGTATGAGATTGATTACCTTTTTTTAAACTTAAATTCAACCAAGGTATTTTAACACCCAAAGCTGTTCAAATCTATAAAACAATATGCATACCAGTTATGGAATACAGTTCCATTTTACTTACAAATGCAAGACAGCTAGCATGGAAGAACTTATCATCTGGAGAAATAATTGCATTAAGAAGTTTGACCAAAATCAGACATCCAAACAATCCAATGCACAATATATCAATTATTTATACACGAAAACAGAAATACAACAGATTTTCAATAGAACACAAACATTAAACCTTAGATTTGCAAATAAACATAAAAACCAAGAGTTATTAAGGCCTGTCTGCAGAACACCAACAGAGAATTTGCACAAAGATGAAAATGAAGAATGATTTCTAGCAAACAGGCTCCAAACATAAAGAAACACACTAGTGACTTATTTGTTTTATCTATTTAAAAAATCTAGGAACAGTTTAATCATTTATATAGGTTTATTTAACTTTTTTTCTTTCTCTTTAATATATTATATATTTGTTATCCTACTTACGGAACTAAAACATAGGCTAAGATATGTTGTAAATATATATACTTATATATATGTATACTTACAAAAAACGGGATCTTTTAGAAGTATTACAGGATATCAAAATTAATAAAAAATGCGTATAAGAGATAAACTTGCAACTGAAAATGGACATACATTGTTGTGTTTCCCCCCCCCCCCCCACTATTGTGTATTTAATCCCATTGAACTAATATCAAATATTAGAAGGAATAATCCTTCCCTCACATTTAATAAAGTCCATCCGAACATATTTCGTTTGACCTAATAACTGCAATAATAGTTTTATTATATTGTAATGTAAACACCCAAAGAAACCCCGTTACCTGTTTGATTGCCAAACCTACGTTTTTAAAGAATTTCTTGGTAAAGTTACCCATATAAAACTGTCGATGAGCGTGCCAACCAGCGAAATCTACCTCTCCCCAACTGGCATCACTGTTTAGATTACTAAAATGAAATGAAATAAGGAGTACTGCTTTGCACAGGAACGGATTTTGTACTTATATGAAAAGCCATAGTAATACCTTATAGTAGCAATGTTTATTATGTTTATTTTTACCATTACTTGTATTATATGTATATTAATTTATTATAAGTACAAAACAAGTGTGAAAGGTTTGCGTGCGGAAAAGGGCAAATTCTCACATACATTTTTCACGATCACTTTGGCGTCAGAAGATAAATGCTTCCTGGAATGTTTAGGGTAGCTAGATATCGCATTAGCTGAAGATTCCCAAGGTCTCCACATACTTTTAATATTAAATTGTTGCACACTGTTTCAAAGTAAAATAGATAAGTACTAAATCTATTTCGAATATTATGTTTACTATTTATATAAGCTATATAAAGAGGTACCTGTAACTAAAAAGTTTTGAGAAATATCCTAATAATTAAGTTGTTTCTAGAAAACCTTAATTAGACAGTTTATTAATTTTGATAATAAATCAAATAATGTACCTATCTATTGTTATTATAAACTGGCCTTAAAAATAAATGTGGGTTAATACTATGTAAATATGTTGGGAAGTACTTTACATCTGTAGTAGAATTAATAAAAAACATAGTAACATTTCTGCAGACAGTTGGAAAAACTGAATACAACATGTAATTAAGGTGGAAAATCTTTATATGTGTAAGTACTGATGTTCAACTCTCAATAATAAGTTTAGATGAAGACAGTGATACTGACTCAGACCTAAATTTAGAGTAAAGTAGAATTAAGTTGCCAAAATTGATTATTGTAAAACTCTTCTGTGTAGGTACACACATTGTACTGTATTTAAATCTTAAACTTAATTCTAATCTTGTTTTAGTGTGTAGTCTAAATCGTAACAATGTAAATATTAATCATAATTAGTAAAAATCTTTTTCATATACCTAGTGTACTTTGTTTTATTGAAAGTAGTAAATCTGTATTTCAGTACTTCATTAATATTTATTGTACTTATTATGTCTCAAAATATTATTATAATAATTGATCTTTACTTTTAGTTGGTTTAAAATGTCTCTTTAATTCAAAATAAAAATAAATCAATATGTAGATAGTTGTGGTTTGGACCCTACACAATTAGGTAGTTGATATATTGCAGTAAATGTCAACGATATAATGTAAACTTTACTATACTTACCTCATCAAGAACCATGGTGCCCCACTCTTGTTCCTGCAACCATTTCATTGTTTGCTCAGCTTCCCATGATCGTTTCTGAGTGTGAGTTATCATAGAGTATGTTGTTACCAAGACACTACAACCCTAAAAGAATATTGGTTGAATTCGCTTATCACAGAACTGATACCAAGATCATACCATGGGTTTATCTTTCGCCTCGGATGTGAATCTACATATCATACTGTCATCAGCTGTAGACCACATTTTAAACTGCTGCTTCCATTGTTCTACGGATACGCCGGAGTTACAAAGCACAAGTGCTCTTTTTCTTACTGTACAACAGGCTGTGACACCTACCTAAAAATCAAATATTGCATTATAAAGTTATACCCTAAAAAACGATAACTTACTAAAGATTTACCGGCCCCACAAGGTAATACTATTACTCCAGATCTAGCTCTACCATTACCAAACATTTTCCTTAAACTCTTTTCCTGGTAGGGCCTTAAGACTGCTGAAGGCCTCAAATCAATGTTGATGTCAGGATTTACAGTATCATTCCTAAAATAAATGTGAAGTAGGCCTTATGTTTTAAAGGGTAAGGAAGTTATAGTAGTAGGTACGTACCTAAAATCATATTCAGCCAATAAGGGGTATTCTAGCTCTATACAGCGTTTCTGGATAACCTCTATTTTTTCCTGATTGACTTCAAATGATACGGTTTGAAGTGTTGTGTCCTCTTCCTCATCTTCATTGTCCATTTTCTCATAAAAGTTAGTTATATCATCAGGCACTGTTGTAACTGAAAACATGTCTATTCTAAATTGGCCTATAGAAAATTCTATGATATTTCATAGTATTCACTGAAACTAGCTCTAATTTATCCTCATTTCGAGCTATTTTCTTTAATTGTAGAAACAAATTTGCAGCACAAATATACAGTTTCAGCTTACCTTCAGAATTAGCTTCAGCAGAACTGGAAGCTTTTGCACCAAAACTGGGAATATTCTTTTTATCTTGAACCTAAAAACAAAAGACATTTTTTTCTGATCAAAAAAACAGTTCCAGATTTATAAATATCTTAATTATTACTTACCTGGGTTATGAAACCCTCCCCCGCATCCCCTTCAGCAGTTATCCTGAGTCTGCACTCTTGAATAACAGGATCTTTTAGCAACTTTTGCAAAATTTCAGGAAAAGGGCTTTCAACGAAGTACTTATTGTGTTTTAGTACTAATTTCACTTTTCCATAGGACAAAGTACAGAGTTTAATGAATTCTACTATACCGTCTGGTATGGTTGTTTTGCTAAAGAGGTAAAAAGGCTATGGAACAAATTGGTACCTACATATTTCTTTCAAAAACACAAACACTTAATCGTTAAATAATTACTTAATGTATTTTCAGGATATCTAACCACTGACCTTAGCCTTTTTAAATACTCAATGATGTCATTGGTTTGAAGACCTACGCTGACTGCGGCATATAGCGAGTATGCTGTAAGCTTGTACTCATGGACATGTTCCGGCCGACATACTGGTTCCGAAATAGCTACCAAAAATATTGTTACTGTCAATCTAGCAGTGTAAAGATTTAGAGTCATGACTAAACTAGAGGCTAATGTTTTTGGACACATCCAAATTGCAAAAATACACTACTACTAACCTATGAGAAAATCGTGAGCATGTTTATAGACAGGGGAAAAAGACTCCAAAAAGATATGCCCATTCGGGGCCACCCATAAGGGTCGGGCAGCATTATCAGGCTTCAAAATCATTTGTGATCTGTAATCTTTGGCCCCGAATTCATCCTCCTGGATTTTCTCATCGTTTTTCTCGGCGTCCCGGGCGGCTGCACCCGGTATAGATGCCTCTTCTCCTTCTGAAAAAAGTTTCAGATGATGTTCAAAACACAGGCTTCGAGAAAATATCATTTATTGTAAGACTTGGGATTTGATTATTTCGTTGAGAACGTTTAGTTTTTCTTTGCAGAGGGTCAAATCGAAATACTGTATAAGGCAGAAAATAAGAGGTTCAAACCTGGAGTATCGTCTTCATCAGGGACCCAAACATCTTCGTCTTCCTTCTTGCGTCTTTTAGACGATTTGTCTGTTTTGAATCCCGTCCTTTTAGGGGGTCCCATTTCATCCAAAAAGACCTTTTATTTTCGCTAAAATTCGCGAATTAAACGCTTAATTCTAATAGAACTTTCGTTTTGTCACAAGCACAAATTCACCACACAGATTCAGTCACAGAAGGTTATGTTGAAGAACGAAAACCGAAAAACGGCGGGACAAAAATAATGGTAAAAATACCCTATTTTAAGAGATATTTTAATTTCAAAGAACTTACATTTTAACTATGATTGGGGTCGTCATTTTCTACAAAAGGACTCTCAATTTTGGGTAGTATTCTTCTGGATATTGAAAATCTTCAAGTAAACACACAACACAGAACACCAAAACTATCACCAACGAATACCAAGGTAGTATTCTTCGAGCACATTGTGCTCGAAGGTAGTATTCAGCTAACTTTTATTGTTCTGTGGTTAGTTTCCAGCTAACTGTTATTATTCTGTGGTACTGAGAGCACAGAACGTTGTTACGATTGAAGTTTCAAGGAGATTAAGCAGATGTCGCCCATATCGCAATTTTCGCCAATGAGAGACGATCAAAGCCTTCTAGATGACCGGGAAATTCAATTGTTTTTCGACGAAGCGTCTGGGCCCGTGAGTTGGCATATTTTATTCAAGAAAGTGTTTTTGCCCAGCGAGTACAGGAAGTTATTTCGGGGTAACTTTCATCGTTCCTGTAACTCCTGTAAAACCTATTTTTCGGTCGGCGTCAATCCAGAGTTAATGTAATACAAGGTTTTCCAATTATATTGTTTATTATTACCTTTTGGCTGGTATTTTAACAGTATAATATATGAAAGTAAAGATTGAGTTGGGCAGTGAACCCTCCGACTAAGGGCCTCGGCCATTTTTTGGAGGTTTTAAAGCACAATCGGTTGACTTTGGATGACTCGTAAGTGCGCGAAATTAATTTGTATATTTAGTCTCTTAAACCTAAATACAAAGCTTAAACAGGTTCACTTTTTTTTTTAAATAATATGCATAATTAGAGACTAAATATTGTTCGTATGTAAACTGATTAGTGAACAGATTTAGATGGTGTTCCAGTGCTTATAACATGGAAAATGGTAAGACTCTATATGTGCCTTTATTACATCCATAGAACTGTAGTGTTTTTATTATCTCCTTTATATGCATCTTAAACACACAAACTTACCCATCAGTCCTAACAAGAAATTAATACCTTCACCTGTTGGTCAGGAACATGTCTATGCCACATAGAACTACATTCAATTATTTATTGTAAGGGGACCATCAGAAAATATAGCTTCTTCGATTTGTTTTCTGTGTCTCAGCACTCTCAGCCAATGAATAAATTGGAGAATAATAATCCTCTTATGCTTAATTAAACAACCACATAATGTAGGGAGTAAAATAAGCCACTTTATTTTGAAATAATTTTTACCACAGGCGATACCATTTGAATACCTACAGGGTCGTAGCTAGGCGTCAGTCATTAGGGGGGCTTAGGTGAAAAAAAAGCGGCGCAGGCCCACATTTTTGGAGACCGCTTTTGTTTATTATTCTAATATTTGCATTGAACAGATGTATGATAAATTATTTAATTTCACCTCTATTTTTTTTATTTCTATGCAAAAAGTAGGTTTGAGAAGGTTTCGGATTTGTCATGGGAGAGTTGGAGTTGACTTTTTGTTTTAAAACCTTGCTCTTTCCATTTATACGAAATAAGAAGCCTTTGATTATGTGACAAATGACTCTTCGCTAAAATAGAGAATAAAAAGTGTCTCATATGTTCTACTTTTTACTCGGTAGGTACCTACATATTTTAATTTTCTTTCTTGTTTTTCAGATTTCTTCGCCTATAACGGAACGGGACGGGCGTCATTCTTGCTTATAGGATAATTACTGAAAGTAATAATAAAACTAATTAACAAAATTATGCATTTCACATAACTGGACATCATCTTCAAGGATCTTGATCGTTGGGCTTGGTACTAATGCATAATGCGAATATACCGACCTGCGATACAGATCTTGAATAAGGTGGCTCATGCAAAAGATTAACGCGTTTTTATCCTGCAAGTAAAAGTATAAAAAAAAATATGCAATTGGGACGTATAGACTTTACTTTTAAGGGATTGTTTGCCTAAACACCGTCGCCGTAGTTTAGAGGTCAATCCTAGATGCCCATTAGCGAGTGAAATAGTTTGGTAGCGACGAAGGCTGTGGTTGTGGAGATAGATGGCATGTGCATGCATCGGGCAAATGGTTATGGACAAGGAGGTATATGTATTTACTATTATATTTAAAGATAATAGATATAGATAGTCCTTAACAAAGTTGTGTAATCCCCCCCCCCCCAAGAAAGGTCTCTGGATCCGCCACTGCTATAGGGGAGTTGTACTTTGTTCTTGTTCAGTAATTTCAAGATTTTTACAGTAAAATAAGCTGAAAGTAAAATCCTTTGTAAAAATCTATATCAACAATCTACTTAAAATTATGTTGTTAACTTACCGTTCTAAATATATTTCCATTTCTTTATAAAAAACGAGCTAACAAACTTTGGATTTTTCACCAAAAACTCTTCGATTACTAATTTTTGAAGCAAAAATCGCCCAAAATCAACAAATAAAACCAAGCTGTGGCCGTCATTCGCTTCACACTTCGAAATTTCCTCGATTGACAACCGAACTCGTCCAGTCGTCCCTGATTGGCTCAAATATTTAAAGTACTCACGTTAGGGATATCCTCACTCATGTTTAGGATGACGAGATCGAGAATTAACACGAGCGTTAAATGTTGTTGCATCATACCAAAATGGAAATTAGCATTGGGTTTTAATTTTGAAATTAACGTCTCGCGTTAACTTGTGCGTTTGATCATAGGGCTGAATGTCGTATATCCAACACCCCACAGATTAATTTTATGTCACAGAATAGCAGGAGTAGGTTATATTTTAGACAATAATTAATAACTACTTTATTGGACACGTTTTGACAATATACTTGGCCATCCAAAATTCTAAAATAAAACGATCTCCTGCAATAACTGAGGGCATGCACTAAATTAATATTTATTGACAAAAGTTGCTTAACATGTTTAATGCGTTGCAACTTTAAACCATTAATGGGATTTTAAAACCCAAAACATTTACAGCATACAAAATCAAAAATTTAATACATGCAAGATGCAACGTTTTTTTTTAACTGCGACTTTTAAAAACAACATTTTCTGAAAAAATATAATACTTTTTTTCAATTTTTTTGCAAATTTTTTTAAATGGGACAACTGTATGAGATGTTTCCAAAAGTATTGTGTGTGTTGGTCTTTTCTATATCTGCATTTGGGTTTCAAATACGTTTAATGAGTTTACAGTTAAGATATATGCATTAATCGAATGACCTAAAATCGAGCGTATCAATTTTTAAGACAATTTATTCAAAAAAAAAATAGTTATTAACATTTTATTAAGTTAAATCCCCCCTCTCCCCTCCCCCCATTAATTTTTATTTTTGACGCTGGGACATTCTTTCTTTTTAATTGTCCCACTTTTACATATGACTGTGAAATACTGATTTTTTGAGCTAGATGTTCGACTAAAAAATTAATTATAGGGTTTTGCGAGGGGTATTGCGTAAAGTTAAGTCAAAAAAATTTTATAAAATGTCAAATGTCAAAACTATTGACATAACTTACTTTTTTTTAATGGAACACCTTATATATTAATAAATATTTAAAAAGAAATTATTTTTCTGAATTCGAATATATGCCACACATGCCCTTTATTTTCATTAGTTTAACCTACATTAATATAAATATCATTAAAATTGGATTATTGTTTTTGTTTGCAATACTTAATTAATTATTGTTTTTATAGTTTTACACTTTTGAGGCATTTATTAGATAGATGGAAGATTTTGTGGTTTGTAAACTCACAACATTTAAGTTTTTACCCAATTACTCAAACCTAGGAACAAGAAATTTGTTGTTCCTAAGTTTATTATTTTATTAAAGGACATACGGAAAGGCTACGTAGAGCAGCACCTGAGAGCAGCACTTATATATAAATGAAAAAAAATATACTTTTATTTTTTACAACTTCTTTGTTATTTGTAAATTTGATTTATTTTATTTTTAATAAATTTGTTGTTCCTAGGTTTCAGTTATTAACAAAGACATTTAATTACTAAAATGTTGTGAGTTTGCAAACCACAAAATCTTTCATCTATCTAATAAATGCCTCAAGAGTATAAAACTTGGACAATAAATTAGTTACTTATAGAAAACAAAAATAATACTTAATCCAATTTTAATGATATTTATATTAATTTAAGCAAAAGTAATAAAAAGAAAGGGTATGTGGCATATATTCGTATTCAGATAAATTATGTATTTTTAAAAATTCTAATTTATTTTTTTAGCCAACCTTCTAGCTCACAAGTGGGATAAATTAAAATGAAAGCGCTGTACAGGGTGTCCAGTTTTCCTGAATTCTACGTAAAAACTACAAAAAGAACATTTGTTTTCTCTTTGATAAGCTCAGGGTAACCTAAATATGGGGGGTGTCCCAAAATGTAAAATTTTCAAAAACATCCCGTATATCAAAAACAAGGAGGACTAGAAAATTCTGATTGCGGCATATTTTGTGTCACAAAAAAGATTATCTTATTGATGCAAGGGCAATATTAAAACATTAAAATTAACAAAAAATTAGTTAGAATTGTATGCCCCCCACCCCCTGCCACAGGTGCATGTGTATGAACCAAAACAGTAGTATCATGCTAATAATATTTTTCTTTTGTTTCAGGCTCTTCAGTAAATAAACAAAACGTAATAAAATCGCGTCGTGAATTTTTCAGGGCGGCATTAAGAGGCAGAACCCAATTATTTAATCCGATCTTTTCTAGTCTAACGTACAGAAAAGAAAGGATTAAAATAAATAGAATACTTTAAAGCTTTCAAATGTTATTTGTTAATTAAAAAGTCAAATATTTTCTCACATGCAGGGGCGTCATTTGACGATCAGTTCGGGGGATAAGCTAGGGAAAAGTCATTTTAAAATAATTGTTGCCAATAAAATGTATTGAGCTTTTAACATTTGAACATAATATAAGGTAGAAATGGTTAAAATAGGACTTTCAACGCTTAACCAAGGATACTTAAAACAAAAAAGCGCCGCACGCGCAAATTTAAGTCAACACTAGCAAAAATAGGTTTGGATTGTGATGTATATAGGACAGGGCTTACTTCATTTCTTATCAGTGTCAAGGGAAAAAGGGGAATTGTTATCCCAAAGGGCGAGAGGAGAGTAAATCAAAAATGTATCATTATTTTGGGAAAAATCTAGAATATAAACTGCATTCTTTTTTAATAAAAAATAGTTTTTTCTTAAGTATATATAGGGTGACTCTAAAAGTATAAAATGCTAGCATAAATTCCTAAGGTTAAAGTGTAACCATATCTAACCCAACTTACCCCAAAGTTTATAGTTTCCGAAGGAACGGGCGTCAATTTTTAAAAGTTTGTTTTCAAATATTAATCTTAATAATCGCAGAATTTGGTATCAAGGGTTTCTTTATTGCGTCAAGATGGGATGCGAAATCCAGATCTGATAACAGTTGTGATGTACCTTGCAGAGGGCACCACTAGCAGCACTTGATACCCTGTATATAAATTTTTCCAAATTGCATATTGTCCTTCCCCGAATGACGCCTTTGATCGGATTATAGTCAATAATATTAAGATTGGTTTCTGTGTCGGTAGGCGCGCCCATGAAAAACTAAAACAACATATAAATGTTCGGGACACAAGCTGGATTGAAGAAGTCTGCAAGATCTTATTAGGTAAGATTAATATTTTAAATGTTTTGGGTCTGTTATAGAAAAAATGGCGAAATTATGATAAAACTGTCCACATATTTTGTCCTTGATTACTTTTTATTTTTTCTTATTTTTTTTTTATTTCTTTACATACATGCTTACATACACTGTTTTTTTAAACGTAAACTCTTAAAATAATTATTATAGCCTTGCTTAACAATTTAATTTTTCTCTCGAATTTTCATTTTATTCCCTTTATAAAAAATTACACGTCTTTATTATTTTTAGAATAAACAGTATTCTGTATTAGCAAAATCAGAAAAAAACACGTTTTTGGGTTCTTTGTTTTTTCTCTGTGTACATTTTTCAGTTTAACAAACTTACAAATGTATACAGAATCTCTGCAACTTTTTGCTAATGTATATTGGTAGTTTGTTCTGTAAGTTTGTCTATTGATAAAAATAAAACTAATTAAAATAGCAAAGGAAAATTATTTTGAAAATCGTATTAGTAAATCATTAAATCCACGAAAAGAATGTTGGAAAATTATTAATGATTTGAGAGGGAAAAACAACATAATACCTATAAATACTTCATTATCTTCTGACGAGCTGAACGATTTTTACTGTTCGATTGCTTCAAATCTTTCTGAAAATATTCATCCATGCATTGATCCACTTTCGTACATGAAGAATTTTAAAATTAAGGATACATTTTTCTTTAGTCCAACCGATGTTCAAGAAATAAAATTAATCATTTTGGAGATAAAAAATAAAAATTCTGCTGGATGGGATAATTTATCAATAAAAAATTTTTCACAACTATCTATTCCTGCTTTAGAAGCTTTAGCGAAGGCAATAAATGTTTCTTTTGAAAATGGAATATTTCCACAATGCCTTAAATCAGCTATTGTTATTCCAATTCATAAAGGAGGTGATTGTGAATCTGCTTCTAATTTTCGACCAATTTCTTTACTTCCAACACTTTCTAAAATTATTGAAAAACTTGTTAAAAATAGAATGATTTCTTTTTGAAATAAAAGCAATATTTTAAATACAAACCAATTTGCATTTCAAAAAAATAAAAATACTAGTGATGCTATTTTTTCATTTCTTGAGCATCTTTATTTTAAATTAAATGAGGGAGATTTTGCTGCAGCAATATTTTGTGATATTTCTAAAGCTTTTGATTGTGTTAACCATGATATATTATTAAAGAAGCTTGAGCTTTATGGCTTTAGAGGTATATCATTTAAATGGTTTAAATCATATTTATCTGAAAGATCTCAAGTAGTATTGTTAAACGGTAAGAAATCAAAAAGTAATAAAGTTGATTGTGGAGTACCTCAAGGTTCAGTTCTCGGTCCATTACTATTTTTAATATATATAAATGACCTTGCGTCAATTTTTATAAATGGTAAATTTACCATATTTGCTGATGATACAACAATACTTTGGCATAGTAAATATTGTAATGAATTAATTAAAATAATTAATGAAGATTTAATAAATGTTAAAAAGTAATGTGACTCTAATGTACTCTCATTTAATATCACTAAAACAAATATATTAACTTTTAAATGTTCACTTAATAATATAATTTTTGACAATCTCATAATTAATAACCCCAAATTTATAAAAATTTTAGGAATCTATATTACTCAAAATCTTTCTTTTAATGAACATATCAAAAAGTATGTAGAAAATTAGCTTCAGGATGTTATGCCCTGAGAGTACTTTCTCATGAAATGAATATGGCGGTTCTTCGAAATGTTTATTTTGCTTTAAGAGAATCTCTTTTGAGTTATGGGATTTGTTTCTTCTGGGGAAATTTAAGCCAATATCTTCTAAATTCAATTTTTATTTTACAAAAAAGAGCTCAGATATTTGTGCAAAGCTAGATCTAGAGATTCTTTAAAAACTCGATTTATCTCACAAAAAATTTTAACACTAACTTCCATTTTTATATTGGAAACAGTTTGTTTGATTCATAGAAAGCATAGAAATAGTATTAATTCACATAATATTTATAATACAAGACAAACCTTTAATATATTATGTTTACCTATTTCTTCTTCAAGTCTTGTAAAAAAATCCATAATTTATGATTAAAAAAAAAATTTTAATTATCTTCCAGATTTTATTAAGAAAATATCAAATCTTAAAACGTTAAAAATTTATTATTGGAAAAAGCTTATTATACTCTGGATGAATATTTTGGTGATACTCTGTCATAATTATTTGCATTTTTTTTTATTCCGATATTTTAAGTTTTACTATATTATTATATTTTATTAGTAATTTAATTTTAAAAAAAGGCTTTGTCGATAAAAATAATACTTTATGACAATAAAGCATATTTTGATTTGATTTGATTTGATAATGCATGGGCACTAGTAAAAATGTTATTTTTATTTTATTATCTTATAATTACCAAAACTATTTTAAACTTAATATTTTATATAATAGTATTTATCTGTTGTTTCAGGTAAGTGATGCGTTAAATTCAAATTGACAGCGGCGGGTCTCCTATCTCATTACCTACGTGAGTTCGTAAGTGTAGCTTCAAAGTGAAGTGCGGTAAACTTCAACCTAGTCTCCACATTTAAAAGGTAAGATTGTTAAAAATAAATTTCTTTTCTGTTAGCCCAGGTATATAGTGGATATTATTTTAAAGCAGTAACTATATCCAGTACCATTCAGTATTATTTTATTACCACTATTTTTAGTAAGAATCTTGAGCTTTTGGGACTACTAATGATTGATAATAATTCAGTAAGTAATAAACCTAAAATCATATACTATTATACTGACTGAGATACAGGATGTTAGACTTTTTAAGCGAAACAAAACATCGCTTTTGATAACACAGTTATGTAGTCAATTCAATGTCTAATGCGAAGTACCTTTTGATCATTTTTTGATTTCGGCTTGGTTTAGCAGAAAAATGCAGTTTTGTCAAACTCTGATGTGGGCATTGCGATTTGCAAATAAATGTAATTTATTTTTTTAATCGAAAACCGTTGGTCACACGAAGAAAAGTCTAGGGACCATTCCTGCTTAGTTATAAAGCACTATTTTGAAAATAACATCTATTTTGAAGAAAAACAGTGGCGTATTATTTCTTTCGGTAAAAATATCAAATTACATGTTACAGTCTACCTTTAAAAGGCAGCATTCTTTAGGTAGGTTCACCCTGAATTTATCGCAAGCTATTGATATACTTGAGGATTTACCATTGTTATTGGGAAAATCCTTTAGCCAGGAGCTTGTATTGGGGAAGTTTTTAAATTAAAAATCTTAAACATGCCCATTCTCCTAAAATTGTATTATTATATTCGTAGGTATTTATAACACATGAAAACTTTTTAAGTCGTATAAACTAATAAATAACAATGGGTGGTACTATTTTACATAATATAATTACAAAAACAAGATATAATATAAAATCTTACATGAATTTTTATATTAACATCGTTTATAATAAGTGGTTCAACCATTCCTCGATTATTATATACCTGCCACAATTTGGCTTCATCTTCTATCACATGATCGATACACTTGTTCCACTTTTCCGCACTAATTTTACCCATAGCTTCATTAAAGAGTCTTTTTAAATCCACCATTTTATAAGTCGTATTTTTTTCTGGCGACAACTGTCTTTACGTGAACCCATATAAGTTCGATCGGGTTTAATTCGCCGTGGTAAGGAGGGAGTCTGAGCACAGATATTCCTCGCAGCTTTGCCATTTCATCGACTACATATTTTTTGAATGCATTTTTATGTAAATTGGCTAGTACCAATAGTTCTATTTTTAGGGAATCTCATAAAAATTCTATTTGTCTTAAACTTAGCCATTCTGTTATTCAGGGGCGGATCCAGAGGGGGGGCGCGCGCCCCCTCTTAATCCTACAGACAGACCACATGGTCAGTCCTGAGATTTGAACCCGGAACTCTCGAATATGTACAAGCTATTTTACAGACTTGGCTACCAAGCAGCCCATATAATTATTAACAATTACCTTTTTTATTTTATTTTGTTTTTCATGGTTTTAAAAAAACTATGGTATCCAAGAATTTGTTAATTTTTGTTTAATTTTTAAATAAGTAGAGTTTCAGCTCCTTGTTTGCTTGTTTTTTAATAAACATGCATCCATGAAATTTTTTTATTTGCGCCCCCCCCCCCCCCCCCTGAGATAAGTTTCTGGATCCGCCCCTGCTGTTATTTCACTTCTACGCCACGCACTTGTCGGTAGTTTTTTCGTCAGTCTAGAGTGATAACTTGCATTATTTAATACAATTTTTGCATCTTTTGGTATAAGATCCAACATTTTCTCGAACCATTCTTCAAAGACATCGGCATTAATATCTTCGTGATAGTCTCCTGTATTTTTAGATTGGAACATCAGTAGACCACCTTTAAAAAAGCTTTCAGAGATTCGAATATATGTCGATGTCCTTTTCCAGATGGCGGTCTTAATCCTGTGGACAATTCTGCCAAAAAAGCTCGCCTTGAACTTTAAATATTTTCATCCCGCCAAAATTTAGTCACAGTGTGGCCTTCATTTAGCCATGTCTCGTCTAGGTAAAATATTTTCTTGTTTTCTTCTCTGGCTTTTCGGATGCTCTTTAAGTAATATCTTCTCCAAAAGACGAAATCGTTTCTGTCTATTAAAATCGATTGGCTATTATGTTTTTCCACCGAAACCCCATTTTTTTAAATAAATTCCAAAGCATATTTCTACACATAAATGGGTAGTCCTGGTCTTCTCGGATTGAGGACAAAATTTTGTCCAGCATGGGATTTTTTTTTTAAAAGAAACTAAGAACTTTTCGCCTTATTCTCTGCATTAAAACGTCATCCAGCTCAAGTTTTGGTCGTCCTGGAGAAGTTTATGGAAGTTTGACGCCAACACTTTTTTCTTCTTTTAAATGTTTATATATTGTTGTTTTCCCACGTTATGTATATCTGCTGTAAATTGCACTGCATTGTCAACACTTACATCAGCATTCTTCCTTTTAATAGAATCGTAACACATAAGAATTTTTATTTTTTTTTCATTTACTGTACATGTTATAATGTCCTTGATTATTCCAATAGAGGCATCCATAAAGGCATAATAACCACATATCTAGCAAACAGATAACCATGATTAGGTACAAAAGAAAAGGAATATAAACGGAATAAGTACCTAGACTCTAATTAGTTTTGATAAAATTGCTTTCTAAAACTCCAGGTAAATGGTAAGGCTGTACATAATTTTAAGCTTAAAAAATTTAATATTAAAATATATATTTTAAGACAAACTTGAATTTAAAGTCGATACTTGTACTAATTCTGCACAAATTTAAAAATTCAGGCCTATTTAAATCTATAAATGCCGAAAAATCTTACAAGCCCATGGAGAAGACGCTTTTGATTGATTTATTACTTCGCATCATTTAAAGATAGACTATAGCACGGACGCCACTGGTAAGAGTAGAGCAAATCTTTTTTTATTAAGTGAATGTGTGTTAATGTCTAGTTAGTACCTACTAAAATTCACAAATCTAAAGCGTTCTGAAAAAAATTAAAGAAGAAGGTTTCTGTTTTTTTTGTTTTAAATTTTCAACACCTTGTATCTCACAATTAAAGCGACTGTGGAAAGTAGCTATTTGTCGTATTCTTGGGTAAAGAATAACCACACGAACGATGGCACATGTTTTTTTAAGCGTTCTGTATAAATAAATACATTTTCAAAAAAAAATCCTTCGCAGGTACATTATTTTAATAGGACAAGATTCAAAACACATTTTCTTTATTACCTTCTTCCAAATTAAAGTGCATTAGCATTGGCTGTTAAGAAAGGCTCCTAAAATTAAATTTTCCTGGACCAAATCCAGTAAACGCTCCAGGTGTTCGAGTTTTGCGAATTTTTATAGCTTAGAATAAACTGAATAAATAAACTGGTAAATTATATTCAGTCTGTTGGTTAACTTTTAATATCTCAAACTCATAGTCGTCACATCAATAATATATCGACAAATCTGCTCACTTCTCAATCTTTAAGTTGGATGTGGTTCTATTTTTGATTTAATTATAATAATATATTTCAAATAATTCTTTATAAAAGTTCTAAGGATGGGACCCTTTCAGTTTTTTGCATGAAAGAACATGCTCTACCCAGCTAAAGTATTCTCGACAATGCGACGTTGCCGCGTGTCCTTAAAAGTAGTAGCTACTATGATACTTTAAACGGTAAAGTACTTCCCAACATATTTCGTTTGGCTTAATGACTGCAATAAAACCCCTCATAAACTCGGCTTTCGCTTTCGCAGTGACGTATTAACCCACATTTATTTTTATTGCCAGTTTATATTAATAATATATAGGTACATTACTTGATTTGCTATCAAAATTAATCAATTAAATTTTCATTTAACTACAAAATCCGTTCCTGTGCAAAGCTGTATTCGCCTTATCTCATTTCATTTCAGTAATATAAACAGTGATGCCAGCTGGGGCCAGGTAGATTTCGCTGGTTGGCACGCTCATCGACAGCTTTATATGGATAATTTTACCAAGAAATTCTTTAAAGACGTAGGTTTGGCAATCGAACAGGTAACGGGGTATCTTTGGGTGTTTACAATATAATAAAACTATTATTGCAGTTATTGGGTCAAACGAAATATGTTCGGATGGACTTTATACCCTCACACCCTCACACTCTCTATATTAACCTTGTTTTACAATCCTTAGTAGTCATCAAATCCATCATATGCCCCACCTTCACAGGCAGCCTGGGGTTACGAAGCCTCATCAAGCTTTAACAGTCTCCAATCCCTCGAAAATCGTTACATCCTCACGGCAATGGACATGGTTCATCCGTAACGTAGATCTACACCGAGATATCAAACACATCCCCCTAGCCCAATACCTCCACGAAATCCTCAACTTCTTCTTTCCTAACAAATTACCTACACCTTTTGGCTACCCTTTTTGAGATATTAATTAATTTACATTTTTCCTGTTTTGATAAGTATAACCTGCAATAAATGCTGATATTTTTGAACTCTTAGGTACTAAGGCACTGAAATTTGGTTGAGTATTAGACAATACCTGGATGCTTATTACGCTATTGCCAAATCTTAGTTGCAGTGGTCTAAAAAAATTCAGTTATTTGGGTTACTTGAAAAAATGTTTACATGCAGATTTTTTCAAATGAAACACCCTGTCAACACATTTTAACTGGCTTAGCCTGAACTAACCTCAAGAAAATTACAAAAACAATTAGACTCGTTTAAGGGGGGACAGACAGGTAAACATCTAATGTATTAAGATCAGCTGACCTCGGAGGCAAATTCCGATGATATCAGTGGCATGGCACATGACACTGACTAGAAACCATGGGAATATCTTTTTCAAATAAATGCTACGCGAGCTACCATTTGCAATAAATCACTCGCCACATTGTATCCATTCTTCTTGCGTCAATCCATATTTCTCTCCACAATATGAATAGTAGATATTCCTTCTTTCTTCTTCCTTGCTCTCAGCATTTTTAGATCAGCGCTCACATTTATTTCCTTTCTTTTCCTTGACTTTGACTTTTGACCCCGCTATAATTTAATAACATTTGTTCTTTTGTTTATTACTTATTCTTATTTCCAACTCTAATTTGTACGGAGAAGCAGTGATTTCAGATTACTTCTGCTTTCTCGCTTTTTTATTTGAGTCAAAAGTTCTTGGCGTTGGAATTGGTGATATATCTGTAATATTAATTTTCTCTTTTCGGTGTCCTTGAAAGGCTTATGTTTTTTTGTCTGGTTGTTGAATTGGACTCGAGGTTCCTGGCTGAAGGCTAAGACATCGTTTGCAAGCTATTTCTTGTTAAGGGACTACAGATACAGCAATTATTGCTTTTCCTTCATTCCGATTTTTGGAGTCGACAAGTAGTTTAATTTCTGAATGAGCTGCAGCAGGTTGAAATATTCCTTTCTTATGTTCATCTGTCAATTCTCTGTTTACCCAATATCGAAAAGTGCTCCTATAGGGATATTGTACTTATTCGAAGCTAAGAGGACCTTAAAAGGTTATTTTCCTTTAAATCGGCTATAGGTTTAGATTCTATGTCAAGAAGGCCTACTCCATATCTACTCTGGCTTGGGGGCTGTTTTTCCTATTTCTGAATCAACCTTCTCGATGTTTCTTAGTTGTGTGTGATATGATATGACCATTGGAGGTTCCTCTTTTTTCAGTCGCGTCCGTTGTATGTGAGTACCTCATCAATCTCTTCGAGAATAGCTATGTATTATTGGGTTAAATTTTCACCTTTTAGCTACAAACTTGGTACACAGCAGATTCCTTCTGATTCTTATGAGCATCTCCGCCGCTTCCGAAGGTAGCGAGTTAATTGGCTTGCTTTTCACGCAACATGTGATGACTCTCAGTGCCTTATATTGAATTCTGTCAAGTTTTTCCCAGTTGTCTTGTGAAGACCTGTATGTATCTTTTCATTTATAGTTTTTACTTTAAATTTGTTACACTTTTGGTATAATATACTTTGTTCCTAATATCAGCAGTTTTCGAAATAAAAAGTACAATTTAGAAAAAATATATTTTTTATATTAAACGTTCAAATTGTTTTCCCTGTACAGCTTGACAGTGTGCTAATTAAAAATAAAATTTTTCAATTGTGTTGTAAATCATTTCTGGCGTTATTAATTCAAATTCATCCAAAATTTCGACGCTGCAAATCGCCCAAATCTTAAGGTTTTGTGGTATAAACTCTGTTCTTCAAGTGCCCCCATAAAAAGTAGTCGTTAGGCGACAAATCAGGGGACCTAGGTGGCCACTCGACTGTACCCCCTCTACCGATCCACCTATTCGGAAAAGTGTTGTTCAAAAATTCGCGCACGTTTCGACCAAAATGAGGAGGAGCTCCGTCCTGTTAGAAGAATGTACTTGCATAATTTGGACCCATCACATTTCGTATAGTAGGCACTATTTGCGTTTCCGAGAGCTCAAGGTTAAGTTGTGATGTCAAATTTCCATCAATAAAAAATGGACCGATCTTGTGGTTACCCAGAAGCCCAGCCCACACATTCAATTTTCCAGGGCGTTGTGTATGACCTTTTCTCATCCAGTGGGGATTTTCATTTGCCCAAAACCTACAGTTGTGTCTATTGACTTTACCATTTACCATAAATGTTGCTTCGTCCGAAAATACTATAAATTTGAAAAACTGGTTATTTTGGTCAAACCTTGACATCATAATATCACAAAATTCAATTATTCGCGCATAATCATCTTCTGCTAACTCTTGAACTACATGTATTTTGAAAGGGTGATATTTATGTTCTATTAAAACATTATGTACGGATTTGAAGCAGACGTCATTTACTTGAGAAATTTTTCTTAATGAAGAAATTTTTAAACTTTTCTCTTCATCAACTACTGCTGGTCGTCCTGATCGTCGCCTATCTCTACAATTTCCAGTTTCTTTGAACCGTCGCGCGTCGGACAGTTTTTAGCACAGTTGCTTTTGAAATTGGATTTCGGTTTGGAAATGCCTCATTAAATAGATTTTTAACCTCTTCGTAAGACCTGACCCTATCGTCATATCTTCTCATCATAAGAATTGTAATTCTTTCACTTTCAGTTAAAGACATTTTTGCATGTAAAAATGACAGCTTTTATGACTACATCAAATAAAAAAAAAAAAAAAAAAAAAAAAAAAAAATCAAGCATAAATCAAAAGTATCGTGTATTTTAGCTCTGCTTTCCAGTTGAATTTTCAGTGATTTATAGCCATTAAAAAATTCTCATTTTTGCACCAGTTGTGTATTGTTGTGCATTCATTGTAGTGTGTAAATAGCGTAATTATATGCATCATAGTTTTGAAATTAAACCATTTTGAAGTGAAAACAATAGGACAACATCAAGTAAACAAACTCTTTTTTGTATACTTTGAATGATAAACAAACAGTGTATGAAGCATATTGTTATCTTGAGATTGATAGTCCAGGCAAATTCGCGAATTATTGGTGTGTTTTCTGGATTTTTGGACAGAGCCGGAGATATTCTGATATGGTATGGATAAAAAATGTGCAAGTTGCTCTAAAAAAGGTGAAGTCTTCCCATGTGACAGCTGCAAAACTCTCCTTTGCTCGACATGCGGTGATCTTACTCCCTCAGAAGTTAGATGTATGCAACTTAAAAGCAAAAGGAAGCTGATATTTCTCTGTGAAGATTGTGAAACTGGATTCTGGAAGGTGCCTAGCCTGACCAAAGACCTCAATGAATTTAAAGATCATTTAACCGCCCTCCAAGTTCAATTTACGGAATTTAAAGAAACCTATCCCGAACAGCCACAGAAACAAGATCAGGATATCGGGGGCTCGGTGGGACCTCTCAGGAACAGCAATACTGGGACTGACCTGTTAGAGGAATTTTATGATCGAGAAAATAGGAAGAAAAACATTATTATTTTCGGAATGCAGGACAACACAGATCAGGATATTAATAACACCATCAAACTCATCAACGATATTTGTCCTGCACTGGCCCTTACCAGAGACACGACTAGAATACACCGTCTTGGACGCCAACACGAAAACAAACCAAGACCTATAAGGATAATCTTTAAGTCTGAAGAAATAGTAAGAGATATTATACGCAATGCAAACAAACTAAAACAATTCGACCAATACAAATCCATAAACGTTAGCACCGACAAGACTCCAAAACAACTTCAAGATTACAGAGAAGCCAAGAAAAAACTATCTGAACGTTTAAGCGCAGGGGAACAGAACCTTAGGATAAAGTACCATAATGGTGCTCCTAAGATTGTCAACACTGTCCCAAAAAACTATTGAACTCAGCTCAGAAGCCTTCTGGCGACATCGACGAACATCGCTTGATAACCATGGTCTATCAAAATGTGAGAGGACTAAACACAAAGATTCAAGAGTTTTATACTTCAGTATCAAGTGCAGAGTACAGCATTGTGTCATTGTCTGAAACCTGGCTGCAGAGCAGTGTGCATAATGGAGAACTTTTCCATGACAACTATACCGTGTTCCGAAAGGACAGAGACCTCAATGCACTTGAAGTTACGAGAGGGGGAGGTGTGCTGCTAGCTGTGCGGAATGATTTTAAGTGCTGTAAACTTGATCTATCTTGCTTTCAAAGGTTAGTTCCAAGCGTTGATGTTGTCGGATGTAAAATATTTCTTAATCATCAACCATATTATTTCTTTGCAATCTATATTCAACCAAGTACTGTCATAGAGCGATATGTCCAAGTGTTTGAATGCTTTGAGTCATTAACATACCTCCATAATAGCAATACTGTCGTGATTGGGGACTTTAATACACATTTTCAGCCATTGGAGGTAAGTCATAATATTAATTTAAATACTAAACTCTCAACTTTGCATGAATTTTTGACCCTATTTAATCTCACACAACAAAATAATGTCTCAAATAGATTTAATAGCATGCTTGATCTTGTTATAACTAATGTTCCATGTGAAGTCTCCAGGGAAGCATCACCACTGGTTCTGGAGGATGCCTATCACCCGGCCCTTCAAATATCATTGCATGTCGCAGGTCGCTTATCTCAAAAAAATTTTCCTATTACAACCTCAAATAAAAGGTACAATTTTGGTAAGGCCAACTTTGCTCTTCTTTATAATTTAATATTGGATATTGATTGGGAGCATCTTTATCTTTTACAAGATATTGATGCAGCAGTTGAATGTTTTTACTCCAAGCTAACAGATGTGTTTGATCGTTCAGTTCCCATCCTGAGGTTGAGAAAATCGGGGTACTCCTATCCAGCCTGGTACACAAGGGATTTAATTCAAAGTATAAAAGAAAAGTCAGCATTGCATAAAAAGTGGAAATCCACCCATTTGGAATATTATTACGAAAGATTTAACATGGCTAGGTCATATACAAAACAGCTAACAAACAAGACTTACAGAAATTACATAAATTCAATTCAAAACTCTATCAAAGATGATCCAAAAAACTTTTGGAAATTTATTCAAAATAAAAAAAGGAAATCACGAATTCCGTGTTCCATGCTGGATGGCGAGACTGAGCTGGACTCACCCGAGAGTATTGTGCGGTCGTTCTCCAGATACTTTAAGAGTGTGTTTTCACCTGCCAATGATGACTATGAAGCTCCTAACCCAGAACCCGGAATATGTCAGAATATATCATTAAAATGCTTAAACGAGGAGGAGGTGCTCAAGTCTCTTAAAGGAATAAAGCCCAAATTAACCTCTGGTGTAGACCAGATTCCAGCATTTATCCTTAAAGATTCTGCCCATGTCCTGGCTAAGCCGCTCTGCTTTTTATTCAATCTGTCTCTCAGAACCTACAAGTTTCCAGATTTGTGGAAGATAGCACGTATATGCCCCATATTAAAGTCAGGTCAGTCCAATCTTATTACTAACTATCGACCGATTGCATTGCTTTCGAACTTTGCTAAAGTCTTCGAGATGTCTGTATACGAGCGCATTTTCTATCAAATCAAAAATCTAATTTCCTCAGAGCAACATGGTTTTTATCAGCAACGATCTACAGTGACAAATTTAGCATGTTTCACACAATTCATTTATCAATCGTTTCATGATAGGAATCAGGTGGATGCGATCTTCACAGACTTCTCTAAGGCGTTTGACAGATTGGACCATGGCATAACGCTAAGAAAAATGCGGGAGTTGGGCTTTGACGAGGGCTTGGTTCAGTTTTTTAAATCCTATTTGGCAGATCGACATCAATTTGTTGAGTATTCGGGCTACAGATCGGACATATTCGTCGCTACAAGTGGAGCACCGCAGGGCAGTAACCTGGCTCCACTTATTTTCTCAATATTTATTAATGACATTACAACAAACATAACGAGTGAGAGGCTGCTCTTTGCCGATGACTTCAAGATATTTCGCCAAATTTCAGATCCCAGGGACTGCATTGAACTTCAAAAGGATTTAGACACGATATGCGAGTGGTGTATGAGGAACAAACTACCCCTAAACATAGGTAAATGTAAACAGGTAACATTTTCTTTAAAACCCGATGACTTTAACTTCCACTATAGATTAGATGGGATGGATTTGGAGAGGTGTGATGGTATTAAGGATTTGGGTGTATATATGGATAAAAAAATGTCGTTTTCCCAACACATTCAAGACACAACCCAATCAGCTTTAAGAGCTCTAGGTTTTCTAATGCGCTCCGCTAAATCATTTCACGATGTGACCTGTTTAAAAGTTTTATACACTGCCCTTGTAAAATCGAAATTGGATTATGCATCTTTAATATGGTCTCCAAATTACAAAATCCATATAGACAAATTGGAGTATGTACAGAGAAGATTCTTGAAGTTTCTGTGCCTCAAGATGGATGGTTACTACCCAGTCAGGGGTTTTAACCACATCACTCTGCTCGAGCGCTTTGATATGAGTTCCTTGGAGGATAATCGAAAATATTTCTCTTTGATATTTCTATTTAAGCTAACTAATAATCTAATAAACTGCCCTAAATTACTTCAGCAGATTAATTTTAATATTCCGGCATATCGCTCTAGACAGCATGATCAGTTCTACCTTAATGTACCATATACAAATGTTGAGAAAAAAGCACCATTATATCAGGCATGTAACAACTTCAACAACATTGGGGCTGGTTCAGATCTTGATATCTTTGGCAATACCCTCGATACATTTAAGAAAACAGCAGCACGCCTTACTTTGCGTCGAGTTGTTTAATTTCCACTTATTGTTACTACTATACTGTAACATTGTCAAACCATTACAAAAATTTCTTGTTTTTCCTTTTTTAAAACTAGTCTATATATACACACATTTATAATGAATAAAATTGTCATGTACTAATAATGCTCAGTTTGTTGAGTATTTAGTTTTAAGTAGATACCTTTTGGTTTAGTTTGATTGGTTTGATTCTTAGCTTAATTTAGGTATATTAATTACTCTAATACTATGTTGTGGCATTTACTGATAAATTATCTTATCATTAGGTAGGTTTCCTACCTGTTGGATAATAAACGATAAATAAATAAATAAATAAATAAATAAAAAAAACTGAACTGGTGTTTTATTTATTAATAAATAAAATACCATTTGTTGATATTTTCAAAACACGTCGATATTTTGAAAAATACTGATATTAGGAACAAAGTATGTTATACCAAAAGTGTAACAAATTTAAAGTAAAAACTATAAATGAAAAACATACAGGGTGTTACAATTAAAAATATGAAATTCGTTCGAATTCCAGACAAACTAAAAAGCTGACAACAACGCCAATATCGTCATTCGGTAAGTCAGATCCTCTTACACAACTGTACCAAATTTGGTTTAAATCGGCCAATAAATTGCGATGTTATTAAGCCGTTTCCAAACTTTATACACACACAGTATATGTTGTGTAGGATGACGTTTTTTGCTCCCCATCATGTTCTAAAAACTGCCCTCATTATATTGATGCCTTTTTGAGATTTCTTGCATACTTCTTCTATATGTTTGTTCCAGTTTTGTTCGAGTATCATTCCGAGGTATTTATACTCTCTATATATTAATTTGCTTTTGATTAACTAATCGTGTCTGGGAATTCGCCTATTACCTTTTGACAGCAGCATGGCTTTAGCTTTATCTATTGAGACATTTTCTCCTAGCCAATTAGATATTCTGATGGTGTTTTGAATTTTCTAAATGGCAGTAGAGATTCTCTTGCTTGTCGTGAATATGACTATATCATCTGCATATTGAAGTATATGTACAGCTGCTGCCATTATTGTCTTCAGGTTTTGGGTGTATATATTAAAAATGATTGGTTGTGGGCCTTTTATGCTTCCACTGTTTGGTGGCCGTACATATACTTCTATCTTTTTTAAGAAATTAATGATGGTTGATATAGACCATTTGTCTAAATGTGCTTCGTTCATGTTACCTTCTAGCTTTTCTAGGCTAACATTATCATATGCCGCATTTAGATCTATAAACACACAGATAGCTATTTCATTTTTCGCAAATGCTTGGTATATTGTATTTGTTATGCTGACCAGATTTTCTGTAGTTCCTCTACCTTCTCTAAAACCATTTTGGTTTTGGGTAAAATATTTTTGTTTTTCCAGCTTCAATCTTGGATTTTAATATGTTCTCTAATGTTTTCCCCATACATGATGTAAATGCAATGGATCTATAGAATGTAGATTCTGTAGGGTTTTTATTGTTTTTTTTTTATGTTTTTTCCAAACTTTTAGTATGTCGATTTACTGTGATAATATTTAAATCAATTTCTGTGTTTTAGCGTTTTTCTTGAAAATATCTTATGTGAACTTTATGCAGGACTTATATGGGTATGGAACTTGCTCTTATTTAGCCATATAATTAGAATCAAAGAATGTTTTTATCAAGCCTGACCAGAAGATTGGTTAGTTCTCAAAATGTTTATTTTTACATGCCTACTTTAAATAAAACTTTTCTAGTAAATCGCTAATAAACTAATTATAGAAAACATATGTTTCTCCGATTTTAAAATGGTAATTTTGCAGAAACGCTTTCCCAAATATTTTTTCTGGCTACAAATTAATTTGGTAATTATAGAATTGAAAATACCATTTTTCAAAAACCGCGCCACAATTTATAATATTTATTCTAGCAGAAACTGGAAAAAAAATCGAACTTTGACGTGTTTAGGTCGATCTTGGGTTGGTTCAAAAATGCACAAGGATCAAACTTTATTTTTATCAAAATTTTGTTAAGTAATTAATATTTCGTAGACAATTTCTATGAAAAATAGGAAAATTCCAACGTTAGTACAAGCATGCAACATCATTAACTAAACAGTACAACATCACTGTATCCTTGAACGTGTATGCCCTTAGTAGGAGACCCTATTCAACCAAATTTGCCTATTTCACGTTTTTTTGTATCTCAGAAAACATAGGCGCATTATTTTTTTCGTTCCGTGCAAGGGTTCTGTATAAAAGGGATAATTATGGGTTGCTAGGGGTCTTCAAACACAAAGGGATTAACTTAAAACAAATATTCCTAAGCGCTAAGGTGACATAATGAGTTTTGAATAATATTTACTCTTAAGATTGGAATCTTAGAAAGACTATCTGATTTTTATTTTCATTGATGATTATAAACATAAGGTGTGCAAAATGTATCGCTTATAACATCTAAATTAAAGATTCTAAAAGGTAATCAAAGGAATTATTATAGTCATTTATGAATATCTTACCAGTGGCGGCCCATAGGTAGGCAATGTAGGCGCCGCTTTCCCTTAATTTATCTCAGGACATCCTGCTTGTAATATTTCCAAGTAACAGTAACCTAAATTCGTACCATTTAGTCGTATTTAAGATCGCCATTTGTTGTCTTTAGAAAATTCCAGTTACCTTTAATTTTTTTATTATAGGTATTTAAAACTATAAAGCCAAAGAGACTTAGTTTAAGCATATGAGAAAATGTAATTTGATTTATTGCAATTTTTTAAAGTATAAAAATGTCAAGTTGCGCCATAGTCCCATACACTATTATGTCTTTACAGTCGTAAATGGCAACAAAAATAATTAATTTAATTAAAAAATGTTTACAAAAGTTTTTCGCAGATTTGTTGATTAATACACTTTTAAATTACAAAATCTGTATTTACTTTTTACTCTTGATTAAGGCGTACAAAGCACTGTCCCTATCTTGAAACGTCAGGTTCGTCACATTCCTTAACTCATTAAAAAAAATCGACATTGGGTTAAATGCGAAAAAATAAGGAATGTTTTATAACCTCCGTTCTTGTCTACTTTAATATGATGAGAACTTTGCCAAAACTATAATTATATGGTAATTCTCTTATCAGGTGTCCTGTTGATGGCAAAACGGTGTTCTGTACATCATTTAAGAGATGAATGCCTGTCTTATAGTGCAAAATAGTGTTAAAATTGCTACTGAAGAACTTTAATAAAACAGTTTTGTTAGTACAGTAAAATCTCTTAATAGCGACCACCCTCGGGAAACCAAATGTTGGTCAGTTAATAGAGAAAAATTAAAACAACTGGTCTGCATTTTAAAGTGTTTGTTTATTAACAAGTATCTACATATATGTAAATAATTTTAAATATTTCTGTTTAAATTTATCACATCTAAAATTAAATGTAACACATATACAGTGACCGGCAGAAAGTGCGCAGCATATGGGAAAGTTTTTTATCTTTATGTTTATAAAATTAACTTTATTTTAGATAGGTTCTGCATGTTCTCAAACCAAAATAACACCTATTAAATCCGGTAAAAGTCTTATGGTATACGAGGTAGGATCAAAAATTTGAAATTCCGCTAAGAGTAAAGTACCTCCATCTTTCATTTTAGAATATTTGTTTACTAAGAATTATTGTTTTGATTTCAAAGTTATACCCAAATTCCAAATTTCGCTTATTTTGGACAAAAAAATGGATTTAATCGTGTTTTCTGAATAACCCTGTATAAAAAATAAAGGGTAACCGAACAGTACGAAAATAAGATTTTCTGCAGACTTTGTTAGAGATAACCGTCGATCATAAGTCTGATTAGTTTGTTTTCATAATAGTATGGCTTTTTAAAATAAAAACATAAAAATATTAAATATTTTTGCTGCACACCGTATTTTATTTTTTGAGGCAACAAGTTAATTTCACCTAACTGATATTTTTTTATTTACTTTGACTTAAAGCATCTCCTAAATAGTTTTTTATACATTGAAGTATGCATAAAAAGTTTCCTTTTGATTTATAAAGAAAAAAATTTAAATTAAAAATATATTTTGAATGGATTTTATTTCTCACGCAAAATAAGGATCAATATAGGTTATTTTCATTTATTAAATACACTTTTAGGATAATCCAACTAATAGGTAATACATTCTTTAACTCAACAGGAAACAAAAAATGCTAATTAAGACTATTTACATTAACAATAATTATTATAACTTTATATTTCTACATGTCCTCCTCCATTTTCTATACATTGTATAGTTCTTTTGTTAAATTCTTTGGCTACGTTCCTTAAAAAAGCCGGATTGATTCTAGCGATACACTGTCTTATAACATTTTCCAGATGGTCCAAATTTCTGAAAGGCCGATACTTATACACCTGGTTTTTTACGTAACCCCAGAGAAAGAAGTCTAGAGGAGTAATATCCGGCGATCTTGCAGGCCAGGGATTTTCTGAAAACCGTCCAATCCATTTGTTGTAAAATTATTGATTTAACCATTCCCTTACTTGTAAGGTACTATGAATAGAAGCACCATCTTGTTGGAAATACAGATTTTCTCTTAAGTTTAAGGGCAGATCATCGAGAAAATCGCTTATTTCATTCTGCAAGAAGTTTAAATATCTAGCGCCATTTAAATTTTCTCTGAAGAAATATGGCCCCACTATTTGAGTATTTAATATACCACACCAAACGTTGGTCTTAAAAGAATATTGATCTTTACATTTAATTATAAAATGGGTGTTTTGGTCAGCCCACCACCTGCAATTTTGGGAACTTACAGTGCCGTTGCTTGTGAAGGTTGCTTCGTCAGTAAATAATATACTATTTCCAAAATGTGGATCATCTTCTTTTTTGCCTTGAAACCAAAAGCAAAAGTCAAGCCTTGCATCTAGATCCCTATCTTGAAGGGTATGCAGAAATTTGGGTTTATATGGTAAATACTTGTGATTCTTAAATATTCTTCTAATAGACTTTTCTAAAATACCAACTTGTTCTTCTCTTTCGGACAACGGCATTGTAGGAATTTCATTTACTGATAACAAAACATTTAAAGCGTTTTCTTCCGTAGCTGCAGTTTTTCTATGGACAGTTTTATACTTATTTTCCACCGATCCACTTTGTTTAAATTTATTGACAATTCTAAATATAGTGGAATTGTGAACATTTTTATTGTATCTATTGTTAAAAATAATTGCTGTCTCGCGATAACTGTGATAATTGTCACCATGAATTAAAACTATTGCAATTTTCTCCTGTAAAGACAACTTTTCAACTTCCATTTTTATAGCAGAACTAACTAAATGTCATTAATTTGATTTCAATGTTTGACTTGTTTTCATGGCTGCTTTGATCTTAAATAGTATAGATTATGAGAAGGAAATTAATTTGTGTTATTATTTCTAGGCTTTAAGCTTGCCCTTGGGGCATACAAAATCAGTTTTTGAAGAAACATTATTTTAAAATTATTTAAAATGTGTACAAAATATATTAATTATCCTTATTTTGCGTTAGAAATAAAATCCGTTCAAAATATATTTTTAAATTAAATTTTTTTCTTTATAAATCAAAAGGCAACTTTCTATGCATACTTTAATGTGTAAAAAGCTATTTAGGAGATGCTTTAAGTCAAAGTAAATAAAAAAATATCAGTTAGATGAAATTAACTTGTTCCCTCAGAAAATTAAATACGGTGTGCAGCAAAAATATTTAATATTTTAATGTTTTTATTTTAAAAAGCCATAATATTATGAAAACAAACTAAGCGGACTTATGATCGACGGTTACCTCTAACAAAGTCTGCAGAAAATCTTATTTTTGGACTGTTCGGTTGCCATTTATTTTTTATATAGGGTTATTCAGAAAACACGATTAAATCCATTTTTTTGTCCAAAATAAGCGAAACTTGGAATTTGGGTATAACTTTGAAATTAAAACAATAATTCTTAGTAAAAAAATATTCTAAAATGAAAGATGGAGGTACTTTACTCTTAGCGGAATTTCATATTTTTGATCCTACCTCGTATACCATAAGACTTTTACCGGATTTAATGGGTGTTATTTTGGTTTGAGAACATGCAGAACCTATCTAAAATAAAATTAATTTTCTAAACTTAAAGATAAAAAACTTTCCCATATGCTGCGCACTTTCTGCCGGTCACTGTATATTATACAATGTACTGTATGATTGCTTTGAAATTCTTATTTTTTAAAATAATTAAAAAATAATGATTGCTTCATATTTTTTATTTTATTTTTATAAAATTGAGATTCACATTTTAATAGCAATTGAGAAATATTTCAATTTTATAATTTGTTAACATTATTAAGAAGTCTCTCAAACTTGCACAGGCTTCAGATAGGTTTGACATTTTCGACACTGGATCAAGTTCAGGTTCCTCTTCCTCTGTCTCAGAGTCGGGAGTAGTTTCATCCGTTTCTTGGATCTCTTTAATACCCTCGATGATAGTCAATTCTGCAATAGTAGCAAATTGTTTCACAAATGTGTCCTTAATATTAGGAAACAGTTGTGCGAGCGGAATATTGTCTTCTTCTTCGAAGTCGTCAATATTATCTATTTGTATTTCACATAAATCTGGCTTTCATAAAGCCTTTTTTTATTGTCACTAGGGACACATTGCGCCAGGCCACCGAACCCCATATCAAGTCGTTGGTTATGGTAATATTATTTTCGATTTCTTGAAGAGGACAACCACTTTCCGTACATGTTAAAAGCCTCTTAATAAGGAAGCTTCTGTAGAGCATTTTAAAATTCTGGATAATTCCTTGGTCCAAAGGTTGGCAATGTGAGGTAGTATTGGGTGAAAGAAAAATAAGTTTGGCATTATCCAGTGAAATTTTGGGATGAGACGTTGAATTATCCAGAAACAATACCACTCTTCTATTCTGCTTCTTCATCTTGATATCAAATCTGTGAAGCCATGTTGTCATGATGTCTGCTATGATCCACGCTTTTTTGTTCGAGACCAATTGGAGCAGCGCTGGATTAAGGGGGTTCTAGGGGAGCTATAGCCCCGAGCCCCGTCATTCAAAGGGCCCCAGAAACCAACCGAAAAACCTTTACCGTTATTTAAAAGCCCCCGAGTTCGAATGGCCTTCACGAAGATTGAAATAATCTATTCGTTAACGTTCAAATTAGACAATTGTATAGTAGCAGCACCGTACACGAACAACGTGTACGGTGATAGAGGACACCTATAATTTATTTATAGAGGGTTACCGCCAAACGACAAAAAATTGGGTTATTCTAATTCCAATTTAGTAAGAATTGAAAACTGTAGGGGACAAACTTACGACAATGCTAGTAATATGTCTGGTAAATACAAAGGCGTTCAAGCCGAAATTTAAAAACGTAATAAGTTAGCAAACTACGTCCCTTGTGCAGCTCATTAATTAAATCTAGTTGGAGAATCTAGCGTAGACGAATGTGCGGAGGCTACAAGTTCTTTCGGATTTTTACAGAAATTATATGCTCTGTTTGTTGGGAAATTTTAATTAAAAACATCAAGAAACAAAATTAACAATGTCGGGACCATAAACGATTGTTAGTTGTAAAGAAACTTTCTGCAATAAGATGGTCGTCCCGCGAACAAGCAGTAAAATCCCTTGTCATCAATTATGATGGAATTTTTAATGCCTTAAAATAATTAGCCGAAGACACGCCAGAATAAAGAGATACTAGAAACGATGCATTTTTTTTAAGAAGCATATTATGGTGAAACTTGAAACTGCTTTTATGGCTACTTTTTGGAAACCATTATTAAAGCGGTTTGATGCCACCAATACTAATTTACAAAAACCCGGTATCGATGTCATAACGGGACATAAAATGTTAGTTTCATTGTTACAATTTGTTAGTAATCTACGAGGTCAATTGGAATCCTTAAAAGAAAGGGCCAAAGATATACCTTCGGTTTTAAACACTTCATACAAAGATGCATATTAACGTAGAAGCGTAAAAAAATTAGTTGACGTCCCAACAGAAATATCACGACAAGATCAAGATCAATTTCGCATAGAATCGTTCCTGCCAATGATAGATAAAATAACATCTGAGCTTAAAAAGCGAAATGAAGCGTACGAAGAAACCAGGGACCTTTTTGGATTCTTTAGCCAGTTAACTAATCTTCCTTCAGACCAAATATCTGCCAATGCCAAAACTTTAATTTCTCAATACCCCAACGATTTAGAAGACAACTTGGCTTACAAACTTATTAAGCTTTCTTCATATTTAATAACTCTAAGTATTGAAAGTGCTACTAGTGTTGCCTTCCTTTTAAGTCATTTAATTGAGAAAGATTTAAGAATTTATTGATGCATCCCAATGCCAAACTGCAAAAGCGAAAGATCATTTTTAAAACTAGCTCTTATAAAAAACACATTTCTATAATAGTAATAAAATGATCAATAAGTAAAGGCGCAAGAAAAATTAACTTAAAAACAATATATACTCACAAAGTAAAATTTGATTTGCAAAATAAATCTAAATACCCGAAGTGTTTCGATACTTAAACAGAATATTATATGATGATGCTAATAATAATCCATTCTGTAACTTTACATACATCTACATGAAGAAAGCTATATTAAATAACTACAAGACAATAAAAATAGAACAATTTTGCTATTTCCGACTGCTATAACAAGAATAATTGGTTTTTAAAAAAATTTACAGCATTTAAAAGAGATCTTACCTCTTTTATACATACTTATATTATATACCAAATCTCCGTCACAACCTTTATACAACTGTTTCATTAGCGTGTTCACAATTGCTCAAGGTGCTGTAATTGTTACTTACGAAACCTTTTCGGGAATTATTTATAAGCTCTCTATTATGTTAGCTATATAAGCGTTTTATTGATGTTTATAAATATGATTTGCTATTCTTACTGGTGCACTAATACAACGTTTAAAAGATAATATATAAAGCAATTTTGCTTCATACAGTGGTGCACATTATATACCTATAGAATACCTATATACCGGTTGTAAGAACGTTCTTACAGTTTTTATAAAGGTAAGAAATGCTGCTTGGCTAATTTCCATGCCAAATGAAATATGAAACCTGAATTATAAACTTGTACCTTATATTATTACATATTAATCAAATATTTTACTTTCACTACGTACTTAAATTACTCAATAAAACAATCTTTAATACTACTAACTAAATACTAATTACAAATAATTATGACCACCAATTGTGATGTACCTAATTTCCTCATTATTTGTGCTTATCTAAAAATCTATTAAATCGAATAAAGATATTCAAGGATCGTTAATCTTATACGAAGAGCAGTACTTTTCAGTGTAGCAAACATATTCTTTTGTTTATGTTTTTTTTTTATATTGTAAAAATCTACGTTCGTGATTATTCAAAGAAAGATATCAACTCAAATGCTTTCTCAAATAATTGATATGCGGACATTTAAGTATAAAAATCGGTTGATTGGATCTACTCGTTCAATGTCACACGGTTTAGCGTTTGAAGCAACAGCCTTATTTTTTAGTTTCAGTGCTTGTTGTGCTTTTATGTTTGTTTTTTCCATTTTTCAGTGTTTTCGCATAGGATAGGAAGTTCTTTTACATTTTTGAGTCCGTGCTGTTTAAACATCACAGAAATCGTTTTGGTGTCCCTGGTGGTGAAGGAATTAAAATGGGTTCGAACTGTATAAGGCATGTTTTTCAATATTAACCTTAAAGGCGAATTCACCAAAGTTCTTAATTGCTAATTATCATTTATTTATTTAATTTTTACGAATTAGGAATAAAGAGATAATAAAGGGAAAGCATGTTTTAGCAATGTTCTTCAACTAGAGCAGGTACAAAAATTTTTGGTGCCACCGTGTATTTAATTTTGATGCCGGATTTTCATTGAATCTGCCACAAACTAATCCATGTTTTCCGAACAGCTGTAGACGCGCTATATATTTAAACACAGCTGATGGTTATTTATAATTACATTCAGTTGCGGTCTTAAACCAAACTGAACGGCGCAAATGTATCGGTTCCAATACAAAGCCTTTTTTTTCACAATTCAGTTCAAGTTATGATTTTTGGTGATACCTAAGTTATGTAAATTCTTAGATAGCGGATTTTAAAACGGTGCTTCTTTTTTTTTGTTGTTAAATTCGGTTTTTACTGTAGCAGGATGACGATTATCACAGGATCAAGTCAGAAAATTCAGCAGGGTAGTGCTATGTTCCAGTATCTTGCTACTCTAACAGGTATTTATAATAAACTGATATTCAGAAATGAAAAAATGTCTATTATGTTACTTCAGCAAATGGAAATGTGGTACCAGACGCAAAGGCTATTTTCTTTTTATCAGAAATTCGTCACTATTGTAGTACTTGAAGAGGTAATGATCTTATCTACTGATTTATTATGAAAACCCTATTTTAACAATTCTTTCTATCGTTTATTAATTATTAAATATACCTACCTACCTATAACAAATTTCATGAAAATTTCAATTAAAAAATTATTGGCCTGCACATTTTTTTGTCATAGAAAGCAATATTAATTCATTAGAAAATAGCTGTTTTAATAATAATTACACTTGATATTTTAGTTTGGGATTTAGTATTTTTATTCAAGGTTGATGACACTGAGTAATTAAACCATACACTTCTTTGTGACAACTGCTTTATTGTCACTGTATTACTTGGACAATTATTATTTCTTAGTATAGGTAATACGATTTTCTTTGTTATAGGTATACATCTATAGCTAAAACTTCTTTGTTTCATAAATTTTCTTTCTTATGCTCCATAAATTTCAAATTCTATTTCAATGTCGTTAACACATTGTAGTGGGTTAATTTTATTTAATTGACTTTAATAGTACAATATACTGATCGCATGGCGTAGCGTTATGGAATACGTATTTAAAAACGTACCTAGGTCGAAATAAATCTCCAGTATTCTTTTTGAGAGGCATATCAAGCCTTTAATATTAGTAAAACTGCCTTGGTTAGAGAACTCATTTGGCATTCCAATTAGAACCACTTGCTATTAAGATTTGAAAATTTCCTTGTAGCAAGTATATCGTGATTTGTAATACGGCTTGTATTGAGCTGTTACTTTTTAAAGAGTAAATGTGCTTAATTAATTCATTTTTGCCTAATGAAGCCAAATACATCGTGAAACGTCTATACCAGAGAAGCTACCAGGTATTGGAATCGTATGCTCGCCATTCTAATTCTGATATTTGCAAAATAATCATTACAATGCTCTACCAATAATTTGATCAGTTTTTATGCCAAAGTTATTTACTTTAAAAGTGTTTTCGTTTGTTATTTAAGTCATTTATTTTCTTAATGTTATGTTGTGGCTTATTTGTAATAATTATTCTCTCGCTTCTCTCTTCTCAATTTATTCATCTCTAAATCTTTTGTACTCATTCTCTAACTGTTCAATTTAATTCCGCAACAATTTTTTTTTTCTATACTAGCTAGACCTGTAGCAATATTCAGAGGTGGGTACAATGTTATGATTACTACTTTTACACAAACTGATGCTAAAATGCAGCACTTCGTTGTTTGCTGTCCTATTTCGAACATTTCAACGACTTTCTCGCACTAGATAATAACGGGACGCCCTTAATAATAAATCGATATCAATTTGTTCTTACTTATTGTTTAATAACACAGGCAAATCAGCAAAGTTATAAATTAAATTGGTATAGAGTAGTTGAAAACTGTATGATCCCGTATACTCATAAGTTGCATAATTTTATTAAAACTTTATGCTCGGTCCAAAAATCATTTCTTTGTTAGAAAGATTAGTTCTATGGCAGATTTAGAGGGAAACACATAATGATTTTTAGTAATCCAATCAGCTTTTTGCGATTTTAATTTGAAGAAAAGATAATAGCTATCTTGATATATCACGAATAGAAACAATCGAGGTTCATTAAGGTTTTTCAAAATTTCACATATTACACCCTTTATAAAATATAGATTTATGATCCCTTTATCCTACTTACTCTGTTCCCTACTTAAAGCTATATGCCTTCTTCTTAGACACGTTAAAGCTTTTTGGATATTAAAGTCTATGATAAAACTATTAAGGTTTTAATTATTCGTTTTATTCTTTCTCTTAAAGGTGTTTTAAGACTAATTAGCATCAGATAGTTAATTGCTTTTATCTTTTAGTTGTTGCAGCGCCGTTGTTTTAAGGCATTTAAATCTAAAAATTTTATTTTTCACCATCATAAAATAACCATAAAACCAACAAAAACTAAACGGAATTTAAAATGTTTGAAGAACCAAAGGTATAAAATATGTTAAACACTATTAACGACTAATTAAAATAAATAAATAATTCCCTGCGTAAATAGTCCTTTATTTATAAAAATTATCAAGATTATAAAAAATAGAATAATAATTACTAGACCAAAGAAGAAAAACAAACATATCGGTACAGCTGTGTGTGTTCGATATTAATGTTAATATTTATTTTATTGAAAACTTAATAATGTATTTAAAATATTGTTATTGTTATCTCATTCTTACATCAGATTTAAGCGTGAACTTGGTTTTTAAATCTAAATACGTGTAAGCTTAATGAATAACTTATAAAAAGAGGCAATTAAATATACCACGAGGCAAATAAGTAAAACACTAATTAATATTTACGAATATTCATATCTATAAGATTGTATCATTTTTTTTTTAATTTTTCTTACCTAAAAAAAAATTAGGGAACGTTTAAACTTATGTTATTAATCAATTAATAATGGTTATAATAATTTATGTATGTACATGTTTATCAGTCACATAATATATCAATTTATGTTTAAAGCAGGTTTATTTCACGATATCACATCGTACACTTAATTAAAAGTAATTTGTTTTGGCAATCTAAAGGTATACATTTTTTCGCGTTAACTTTTCTTCAAAATATAAACTCTGTGTAGTGATCGAATATTGCTTTAACCTTGGATTGGTAAATTTGCGTACAAAAATATCCGATAAACAATATCAGTGGAGAAGCAAGCCTTCCGAATTTCCCTGGTTAAACATTTTTTTTTTCTATCGTCTATATAGGGTGTTTCAGAAGTACGGTACGTAACTTAAGGAGGTGACTCCTTATGATGTTTTAAGAGAAAAAGTTCATATGAACATGTGTCAGGAGTTGCCCCGTTTTTGATACACAAAATGTTAAAGTTTAAAAAAAAATCGTACTTTGTAATTTTTTTAAATACCCTTTTTCCGGTTTTATTGAAATTTAGTACCGTTATTTATAATGACAAGGGGCTTAATTAGTCTTAACTAGATTAAATTTATGTAAGTTAAGTCCAGTGGTCCCTGGGAGCACCTTAACGAATATTATTGACGAAAAAATGTACGCCGCTGACTTTTCTCTAACTTTGATATTTTTTTTGTGGATTTAGCATACTAATACAACTTTGAAATACGTAGGTGTTTTTTTTGTACAGGGTTTTCGTTTATATTTAGACCCCTATTTAGAGCGAAAACAATTAGAGATAGAAGAAAAACTTTAGATAAAAAGTTTTAGGATTTTTACTGAATCATCAGAATCTTAGCAAAAAAATTTCAAAAGATGATTACAATGCCGAAATGCCGTTATGTTTTTTTAAATGGAACACCCTGTATCTATTTTATTAAAATTGTAGATATTTATTTTCTGATTCCAAAAATATATAGTTTCTCTATATTAGCTCAAATCGTTTTTAAGATATTAGCAATCAAAATTTTAAAAAGTTCTGTATATTTTCGTTTATATAAGTCTATATAGAATGCCTTGAAAAATTAATGCAACAACTATTAATTTGTCGTTTGCTATCGAAATTTTTATTCAACCATTAAGTATTAATATTTTAGTAACAATAATTAATTAAAATAAAAAATTTACTTTTATGATTGTTATTTAAATTAAAAAAAAATTAAAAAACAATGTTAAAAAGAAAAATAATTAAACATAAACAAACAATTACTGATTTTTAACGTAACTACCTTGATTTATTATACATTTTTGAATATTTCCTAATAATTTATGATTTATTGAGTTCATAATGGACCCTCGATAGTCTCTATTTAGCACCAAAATTTCTTCTCGAATTCTTTGTTCCAAAACTTGAATATTCTCTGGTCATTGTATTAAACTTTGTTTTTTAAACAGCCCCAAAGAAAAATATCCAGCACCGTCAAATCGGGGCTGTTTGCCTGCCACATTATTGGCATTATTTCTTCCAATTCACAAAGTATATTTTTCATTTAAACACCTTGTAACAGGGCCAACATTATGGGCTAGCGCACCGTCCTGCTGCCAGATAAGCTTAGCGTGTTAGTTGAGAGGAAGCTCTTCTAAAAGTTTTCAATCTTATTCTCAAGAAATCTTAGGCCAGTTAAAGTCCTATATTATAAATTATTGGACGAATGACTTTATTTCTTATAATGCCGCACCAAACTTTTATAGACCTACGGGCCTGAATTCTTACAGACTGAATTTTGTGGGGATTAGAAGTTGCCCAAAAATATTTATTTTTTCGATTAAACATACCAGCTGTGCTGAGAGTTGCCTCGTCGGTGAGTAAAATTTTGTTTAAAAGATTTCCATCAAATTTCACCCTTTTTGAAATATTCAAACAAAACTATAACCGCTGTCTCTTGTGTTCTTCTGTTAATTTTTGGACTGGAAAAAAATTTATAGGGATAATAACAGTATTTTTTTTTTAATTTCGTGAATTTTTGATAAAGATTTGTTAAAATGGCCCGCCGCATCTGGTACAGAATACTCAGGATTTTCTGTAATACAAAAGTAATTATAGTAGGATTTAATAATAAGTATAAATAATGGAAATAATCACCTTCATAGAACAGCAAGATATTTAAGTCTAATTTCTCATCCCTCATTGCTGTCCTCTTTTTCCTTTCCAAGCTTTTGGTCTCTTCAAATTTTTTTACAGCATATTTAATAGTGCTTTTGGAAGGTAAAAATGTATTGGGAAATAACCTGTGGTATTTATTACGAGTTGCAGTGGCGCAACCAGAAAATAAGTTCGGAGGGGGCGGAAAAAGAAATAGCGCCGCAGGCGAAAATTTTTTGGGTGCCACGCTCTTTTTTCAGTGATGGTGCTTGGTTTTCAAGTAAGAAAAAGAAAAACACAACAGAAAATCACAAAAACAGCCAGGCTTGTTTCAATTTTTGTGTAATTTTACCTATCTCAGGTAGGGATGAGTTAACATTTCTTGTAAACAGGTAGCTAGACGACGCGGGCTACGCTTGCTCGGGGGGGGGGGGGGGGAGGGCTACCGGGCTGCAGCCCCCCCCTGGTTGCGCCACTGACGAGTTGTAAATGAATTTCTATTATTTAAATAATATAGACGGATAGCATCGATTTTTTCTGCTGCAGAATAGCCCAATTTATTATTATAAATACGAAGAAAAATGTTAGTTTATTACAAGCAAACAAGTAAGCAATGCCAAAAATGTCATAATAATATTTGTTTATTTTTTTCGGCATTGTAATCATCTTTTGAAAATTTTTTTCTAAGATTCTGATTATACAGTAAAAATCCTAAAGCTTTCGTAACTTCGGACACATGTTCATATGAACTTTTCTCTTAGAATATCATAAGAATCATTCCCTTAAGTAACATACCGTACTTCTGAAACACCCTGTATATAAATAATATCCAGACTTGTATGGTTTTTTTAAGGTACACTCAACATCATCACCAGCGGCATGCACTACGGCTGGCCATCACCATCCCTACCCAAGCTCCTGAGCAACTCATCCTCCGTTCCAGTAACAAACGATCAAGGCTCGTGGATCGCCGTCATGCCTCTGATAGGAGCTGTCCTGGGCTCCTTCATAGTAGGAGCCACCATAGACATCCTAGGAAGGAAACGAACCATCTTGATATCCTCCGTCCCATTTTTCCTTGCATGGATCATGGTAGCCTTCGCCCCATCAGTCACGGTGTTCTACATCGCGAGGTTCATTGCCGGAATAGCTGATGGTTGGGTCTTTACCGCCGTCCCCATGTACATAGGAGAAATTTCCGATCCTAAAATCCGAGGCCTTCTAGGATCGGGAGTCAGCGTTACGTGGATCTTCGGGCTTCTTCTCATTAACATCATAGGATCGTATCTGAGCGTGTCTGCGGCAGCCCTGGTCAGCAGCTGTCTTCCTCTCATCTGTCTGATAACGTTTGCGTTTATGCCCGAATCTCCTTACTACCACGCGATGAGAAGTAACTTGCACGAAGCCAGAAGAAGTCTGCAAAAGCTCAGAGGGCTCCACGACGTCGAAAGCGAGTTAAACAGAATTAACTTTGCCGTCAAGGCTCAGATTACGGAAGCCGGCAGCTTCCTGGATCTGTTCAGAGTCAAAGTGAACAGAAAGGCGGTGATCATCATGATGATCATCAGGGGAGCGCAACAGCTTAGCGGAACGACGGCAGTGACTTTCTATGCTCAGCCGATCTTCATCGAGGCTGGCGATCATATATCTTCTGAGCTAGCGACAATCATCTACTTTTCAGTACAGCTGTGTCTCGCCTGCTTTTGTTCTAGCATTGTAGACAAAGCCGGAAGGAGGCCTCTGATGATAACATCCATTACTGGTTCAGCTGTATTTCTTTTCATGGAGGGAGGGTACTTTTATGTTAAGTCCTGTACTGATATAGATGTAGCACCGTTTAGCATAGTTCCTGTTGTAGGCTTAATAGGTTTTGTAGTGATATTTTCTTTGGGAATGCAAAGTATTCCCATTTTGATGTTGGGTGAGTTATTTTCTCCCAATGTAAAAGCATTTGCTTTGTGTTTGGCCGACATATACTTCGCAGTCATCGCAACTATAGTCTCGAAATTTTTTCAGTTCATGAAAGACTCGTTTGGCATGTACACGCCGTTTTTCGCGTTCTCATTTAGTTGTCTAATAGGATTGATTTTGATAATACTTTTTGTACCTGAAACCAAAGGGAAGACCTTGGAAGATATACAGGCCAGTTTAAAAGGTGAACATTTAATTAGTGAGAAAGATTCTAACAGTGAAAACGTCTGAGTCTGATCTTAAAGGACGTTAAGTAGGGTAGAATGAGGTATGTCTGAGTTAAATTTGAATTTATCGATGTCCATGCATGAGTATTTATTAAATTTCATTGCGATGCAGTTTTGGGCAATATTGGATGATTGATTTTCTTTACATTTTAGTGTATAGTGCCTTAAGCTGTGGGTCCCATAAGACCCTGCAAGAAACCCTTTATTTTAAATAACAGTATCATAAAATCGGTCTCCAACTATCTTGGGCTTTTGTTTGAAGGTTGTAGACAATTTTGAAGGTTTAGTGAAAGGTACTTCTCGAACTTCTTCTTAAAAATATGCGCTTATGAGAATATAGGGTGTTCCTAAATGATATGATCCATCACCCCTCTGTGCATGTGTATCTTATCTCTCGGTTTAAGATGCAATATTTATTTGAAAATGTTCAGCTTTTCGAAACGTCCTGTAGCATAAATAAAATGTCTGATAGGTATGTAGGTGCTCACATTATTTAGTCTTGTGCTTGGTGTCCTGTCGTTGAAGTCGGTTTGATGAACCTGATGAACCTTTAGATACTATAACCTCACTATTACTTAGTTCTTGTAGTTAATGTCTTTGTTGCCACTTACTATATCTTAGCTAGAATAATTTTTTGCAATGTGCGTAAAATTTTTGGAGATTGACTCAATTTCAACCGATTACTTACTTTAATAATAATCATTTTTAATTTGATTTATCTAATTTCGGATGCATTTCTATTAAATATCAGCCAAGGCGATAAAAACAGTTTCAATATTTTTCACACACATTGTATTTGCACGATTTTTAAATGAGAGATCGTACCTTATTTTATATAAGTCTGAATAAAGTGATCTTAGACCTATTATATGGGTTTAATTAAATAATTTATTAGGATTATGAGTATGACTTTAATGACCAAGTGTGACTGAGTTTGACGGGTACAAATTTAGTCTTTAGGTAATTGTATCGGTTAGTAACATAATAATACTCTTTTTTTATGTATAAAATAAATACTTTTTTATTAGCTGATTTTAATGTTTTTTTTCTTCGGGCATTGTCTACATTGACGTGGATAAACTTAATTTATTCTTTCAAAACACTGTCTATTATGAAAAAAACACTCGGACGCGTCAATTATTCTGATTTTTTTACGTATTTTATACTTAGAGTACTAGATTGACGAGGCAGGGTTTCGATTCCTGGATTATAGTTGTAATTTTAGAAACGTGATTTATTTCTTATAATTTCTTATATAATTCTTTAATATGGTGATAACTAGGTAAGTCTTCTTGAAAGGGGCCCTATTAATCGGCTTATTTAGTTTGCCAGGAACGGACTAGCTCTAACACAGTAATGCTATTTTTTACACACTGTACGATAAAGACACAACAATAATATTTTTAGACAGCTTAAATTTTAAATTAAGAAAAGGTACTCTTGATGGACATCGATAAAATGAACTGTTTACTTTCGGTTCAACATTAGCTCCTTCTATTCTTCATGTATTCCCTAGCTCTAAGAATTGAAGATTGTTGGACCCTCAACAATGCCTCAAAATTAGTCCTTATTTCACGACAATGAAAATTTATCATTTCCAATAACTTTTTAAATCGCCCCACAAAAAAAAATCTAATGTATTTAGGTCAGGTGATCGAGGAGGCCAAGCCGCTGGTCCTCTTCTTCCTATCCATCGATTTTCGAAGTTCCTGTTCTTGAACTACTAGATTAAAATGTGGCTGGGTCCCCGTGTTGGCAGAAAAGTTCTGAAGAAGTTCCAGATAAATTCCACCAGGTAACCTTCTTGGCAATACAAATGGTCCAATTAAATGTTGCCTGATGAGCCGGACCCACACGTTAATATATTCAATTTGACGCTGATGATGCGTTACAATAGAAACATGATGATTTTCCTTCCCCCATAAATGCAAATTATAGGAGTTTATGATGCCGTTTTTAGACAATCCAGCTTCGTCCGTAAGAAGAACTGAACCAGTGAAATTTGCATGGTGTCTGTGCCGATCTAAAACCCAGTTAGAAAATTCCATCCTCCGCGGAAAGTCTACAGGAAGAAGCACAGAGACTTTTTAAAGATGGTACGGATGCAATCGTTGCTCTCTAAGGATTCTAGGGACCGTTGATTTTGGGCAATCAAACTTAACAATCAATTATTGGACACTTGTAGAAGGATCTGCTTCTACGGCATTTAGGACGTTTTCTTCAACACCCTCACACCGATGGATTCGAAATTTTCAAAACACTGTATTTTCAACTGACACTGTAATAAATATCCTTATTTAAATCCGTACATGTCATAAAAACCACATCAACAAAAAAGGAATTTTATGAAGATGACAACCAATGCAAAAAACCATATTCAACAAAAGATTCTTTTTTTCGTAAACAGTTCACTTTATCGATGTCGATCAAGAATACCTTTTTTTAGTTTAGGGTTTACGCTGTCCAAAAGTATTATTGTTGCGCCTTTATCGCACAGGGCGTAAAAAAATTGCATTACCGTGTTAAAGCTAGTCCGTCCCTGGCAAACTAAATAAGCGGAATTTGATTAAAAGGGTCCATCTAAAGTAGACCTACTTGGTAATCATCATATTAAAAAATTAATAAATTACACCTAGTACTTCCAAAGTTATTTGAAAACAAACAATTTCCAGGAGCGACCAATATGGGCCCGCATCTCCATAGGGGCAGGCCGTAGGAAAAAAAAATATATAAGAACTTGTCAAATTATTTATACGTATTCTATCCGAATCCAGGCGATTGCCCACATACTTTGGAACACCCTGGACAACAACATAATTATATAAAATAAATTTAATACCAAAAATCGTTTGAATTATTACTAAACGAAAATTGGCAGTAGCAGACATGTCTATTCAAAAATAATCACTTTCTTTGGATCTAAATTAACATTCCAGATAAGCATTTTGAAGCAAGAACTTTGTTATTTCTTAGGGAAATATGCACACAAGGTTTAAAATAAGGTTTAAACTTTTTTGGCCGAAAAGCTATAATCAGATTTTTTATTTTTAGTTTTTTAGCAGCAATATTCTGCATCTATCGTGCTGAAAGCCTGTTTTCCCCTTGTCGCTTTGTGTATAAAATGTATTTTCCTTGCCAACTTTTTAAATAACACACACAAATGGAACTAAAGCCAAGTAAAACGGAATTTTTGTCTCAAAATAACCATATGAACAAGTTTTTCGCACGGATTTAAAATTAATTTTGTTCCTGGGGTCCCATAAACCAGTTTAAACAAATGTATCTTTGATAATCCTTGTGCACATCTTTTTTCAGGGCTTTGGGAAAACTATTTGTGTCAGCTGAAGGTCTTTTAGACTTCCTGGTATTTGGAAGAATTGAGAAAATAATGGGATTTTCAAAATAGCTATTCCAAAAAAGGGGGGGGGGTTGAATTATACAGCTTCTTTTAAGAATCGTGTTTGGGCTATTGCCTGCATGGAGAACATAATTTGGGACACGTATTTTTAGCCACCAACGACCTCATACAACCTCAATTCATTTAGCAAAGGTCTATATAAAAAAATGCGGAATTGGATTTTCAATATTTTGGTTCAGGGCAATAATATAAATATATACGAGCTCAATGCTTTTAGACCTGCGTATTTATAGTATAACTTATCGGAAATGCGAGTAGATGACCTCTGAGATTTCCGGATTTTGTCCCGCTTAATTATTTTAAATTATACCTAATTTAAAGCTATTAGGTATAATATAAATAATAAGCGTGTGAACAGGCATTCGTCCAAAAAACAGTCTAAAAATTCACACAGGTGTGATCAATAATAAACGTGCATTTTTGAATAATGTCCAGTAACTATGACGTTATATCTCTATTTTGAAAGTGCGGGTTTTCCTATGTGTTGGCATCAAAACAAAAATATAATGACGCACTGAATGAATTACGAAAAAAACAATACCAGCCGTAACATTAGAAGTCATAGATAGTAATTTTCAATTACGCATTAATTCGTGACTTCATTTGCAGCACAAAGAACCTCAGGTGCTGCCCCAGGATCTCTGTACCATCTAATAAGTTTATCCCACCCTTGCCACCAAAGCACAGGAGAAAGCAAGCTTACTCGCGAACTGTTCTCTTCGCATTCAACGGTTAATTTGTAGGGAAAAACTCCACCGAACATTCTCCCTGTAGAATCGAGAATGCTTTCGGTTATATCAAAAGGTTTGGAGAAGGCTATCAATGAAAAATTAATACAGTATCTAGAAGACTTCAATATATTAGTGACCGCCAGATTGGATTCCGTAAGTCCAGATCAATAAGATACCTTATCGCTTATGTTACTCACGTTTGGAATAACTATTTTTTCATTAATGCTTAAATAGTTTAATTTACTATTTCTTGGCAAAACTAGTTGACAATCTGGCTCTTGTGAGGCAAAGCCAACACTACAAAAGAGACCATAGTTAGCTTTAGATACTTTCAGTAACTAGGCTACCAACCCAGACTTCTACACTTCGCAATTTCTTTAAATCAATGTTTATTTTTCCAGAAATGTTAATGCTCTGGCAATCGAGAAACATTTTTTAACAGCGTTTTAAAGATCTAGAATAATCTAGATAGATTCAGCTTTGTCGTGATTTTTACCGTTTCGTATCTCTAAAGTCTCCTGATAGCTGAGCCAGTGCCATTCTTTGCCAAAAGCCTAACATTGAAAGCGATGAAAGTCAAAGACCTATTTCTATACTGTATCAAGAATAACCGACCAAAATATTTTGATTTTAAAAATAGCAAACTGCGGATATTTTGAATCGAGATAATTGCTGAATATTTTTCTTTACGATCTTGGCTCCGGACAATATTCATCGTGTCGTTTTGGCTCCCAAACAATGCGTAAATTGTTTAAATAGCCTGCTTCTTAATTTTGTTTGATGAGGTGATCTCAGATAAAAAACAATTTATTTTTAAGTTGTTGGAAATGATAAATTTATATATGATCTGATCTTCATCTAAACTATAATACGGATTTAAATATCTTACCTTGTAAACAGTCGGGTTTTAGGTCCGGTTATAGTAGTGCATCGGCTTTATTAGACCTAATGGATGATCTATTGCATGGTGTGGATGAATTCCTGGTTCTATTCTGATAATGCTTGACTACCCTAGGATATTTGATTGTTTGGATCACAAATTATTATTAGCTAAATTAAAGTAGTATGGGTTTTCTCTAAATGCATCTTTTGGAGTGGTTTCAATCATATTTTGCCAACCGTTACTAGCAAATTCAAGTGAACACTAATGGATAGCTAGTATCATCCAGAAGCCGAAAAATAATCAGTGGCTTTCCACTCTTGCTTATTTTATTTACAGCAGACTTACCGACTAAAATTTCTGCCTCTTATCAATTAAATGCAGAAGTTGGCAAATTTACTCATTTTTACCTAATAATCGATGTCTCTCATTTGCCCAAATTAATCAAAGCTTGCACCACCAAAAATAAGAGTCCGATTAGTTAACCGAATACTCTGCAACAGTCCAGTTGTTTAAATTTTGGGTTGTTTGCTAATTTCAGATCGGTAAATTTATTTCAATTTATAGGTTACAATAATGTTTCAATGTCCATTTTGAGTATTTAAAGTAAATTAAATAAATATAGATTCCGACAAAAAGAGAAGTGAACGCTGTATAAGTTTTACTGCGGAAGAAAAATTGTTTATAACTAACACTACTCGATATAAAAATGAATTAGAAAATTTAAAAAAAAAACTGACAATGTATCGGTTAATGAAGGAAATTTAATTTGAAACAAAATAGCAATGGGTCTAAATAAAACCACGTTGTCACATACGAATATCACTTGTTATAGGTACCGGGTGTTGCATCGTCGAGCGGGACATAGGAAATCCCATGTAATTTTAAATGGGGTCAATTATTGGCTTCCCTAATTATTTTAGAGAAAAATTCTATTTAGGTTTATTAAAGAGCACTAAAACCCACATTTAAAATAATAACTTTAGATATTTTTGATGAGCCCGTTTACGGGTTATCGCCGATTTCTTTTTAACTATTTCTCCTTTTTATGGCCCCGTATTTGCGGGCACCAGACAAGGTAAAAGATGACTGTCAAATAAAGTTGTCATTTTGAAATGTGTGCTTTATTGTTATAAAAACTCGTACATCGAAAATATTAAGGGTGTATTTATGAGTACAAATTAATCTGAATAAAACTAAAATAAAGTATCCAATTACAAGGTTAATTATGACATTTTACATGTTTCAATATTTTACTAATTAATAGGTAGATACTATTAAATTGTTAGAACTTTAGGATTTAAGAAGATGTTCAAATATTCCTCCATTGACTGCTAGACAATAACCGAGGCGATCATAAAATTCTCTTCTTACATTCGCTAGTTGGTAAACTGAAATTCTATTGCATTCGGCAGAAATAGCATTTTTTAACTCGTCTAGATTTGGGTATTTTTTATCTTTGTATATCCTGTTTTTTAAATGGCCCCAGAGAAAGAAATCATTTGGCGATAAATCAGGAGACCTGGCTGGCCAATTTACTGTATGATTTAAGCCAATAACATTTCCATTAAAAGCACGGTTTAAATATTCCCGGACAGCCAGGGTACTATGTGCCGGGCAGCCATCCATTTGGTACCAAACTTCCTGATTTTCCCTGGCGGCATCATGTAAAGTAGGAAAAATATGATCTTCAAGTAGTTCCAAAATATATTCTGCATTTAAATTTCGTGTAAGAAATAATGGCCCGATAATATTTTCTCCGAAAATCCCAGCCCATACATTAACTTTTTGTGGATATTGCGTCCTTGTTTCTACAAACCTGTGTTGGTTTTCTTTGCTCCAATATCGATAATTTTGAACATTGGGTTCATTGTTTAAGGTAAATGTGCATTCGTCAGTGAAACAAATGTTTTTTAAAAATTCCCTATCCATGTTTGCTCTTTCCATCATACCAAAACAAAACTCCTGTCGTCGTATTTCGTCCCTATCTCTTAGCTCTTGGTGCTTTTCATATTTGTATGAATAATATTTATGTCGTTTCAAAGCTCGTAACGCTGTGGTGTGATCTAATCCTATGTCATCCTCAAGTTTCCTTGTGCTGATCTTCCCATCATTTTCTTCCACGCACAATAAAACTTGCAAGTCCCTATCATTTCTTGCATCTCTTCTTTGTTCCTGCCTTTCTTCACATCTGCAGTTATTTATTACAGTGCCTTTTGTCTCAAATTTTTTGATAGTCCTTTCGACTGTAGATTTTGCAGGTATCGGTCTATTCGGATACAGAGCAGCAAACATGTCTGACACATTTTGATAACTATTTCCTTGATAATACCATTTAATCATCAATATTTTTTCTTCAGAAGTGTAATTCATGGCTAATATTTTCGATGTACGAGTTTTTATAACACTAAAGCACACATTTCAAAATGACAACTTTATTTGACAGCCATCTTTTACCTTGACTGGTGCCCGCAAATACGGGGCCATAAAAAGGAGAAATAGTTAAAAAGAAATCGGCGATAACCCGTAAACGGGCTCATCAAAAATATCTAAAGTTATTCTTTTGAATGTGGGTTTTAGTGCTCTTTAATAAACCTAAATAGAATTTTTCTCTAAAATAATTAGGGAAGCCAATAATTGACCCTATTTAAAGTTACATGGGATTTCCTATGTCCCGCTCGACGATGCAACACCCGGTATATGAAGTTTGCTGCGTGGACGAAGACATCATAATATAATCCCATCATATTTGCAATTTGGTTGGCTCAAAATGGAAAAAGGTGTGATGTTCAATTTCTCTGTTTATTACAAAGAACTATCATTTCCCATACACCAACTTATATTACGAAAAACTTTTGCCGATGATGCATTTGTTAGACCGAGAAGGGTGCCGATTTTACTTCACATTTCACCTTTTCTTTCAGAGGTCCTTTCTCCTATCATTCTAGTTTTTTATTTAATACCTTACCAAACTATTTAAAATCAATAAATAATAGAAATGCATTTAAAAATCAGCTTAAGAATTATTACAAATATGTATAGTGTGAACCACTCGTTACTGAAGGAGTTACTAATAGTGTTCCAATATCTCTATCCTTTAGTTATAGGAAGATTATATTTATTTTAAATATCACATAATATTAATATTATTTGATAAACTAATAGTAATGAGAATAATTTATATTATTTAGTTATTTTTTTTTGTTTAAATCTGTAAGATTTTTTAGGTTGGGCCTAAGCCTAAGAATTTGAATTTGAATTTGAATTGTCACAATTTTTTTTTCACATCAGTAGTTTTGCTACCTTTAGTCTTATGAAATTTTGTATCTGTAAACTGTAAAAATTACATAATTAATAATTGATTCATGGAAAACCTTACTGTAAATTATTGGAAGCAAAATAAGTTGAATTTAACAATAGACGACCATTTCAAAAAGAACCTCGTAAGGTTGGTATGCACTGTAAAATCCTCTTTTAATATTGTCACATTTTGTATGAATAAAGATTACTACATATTCTTACTCTCGCGTATCTGAATATCTTCATACGTATGTATAAAACTTTCCAATCTCTTGTAAAAAGGAATTTCCAGTTCAAATCTCAATTCCACTAATCAAATGACGACATAATCAAAAACAAAGAAATATATGTAGACACGTTTGGGTCTTGATCAACCGGTCTATAAGTTACAAACTCTTAGTGTGTCTGGAGTTCATTCATCGTGATAATACTACGAGAATTCGCATTTTTTTGCAGTTTTCGGCTATTACATATTGTACGTTAACTAGTATAAGGATACAAGTGAATTAGAATTAATTGCCAACAAAATAATAAGTTAATGAATGCCTGTCGGCATTTTAGTTTGTGAAAATGACGATTTTAACTGGACCAGTGTTAAAAATGCCGGAAGAATCAGCGGTACTTCAATATTTGGCAACGGTCGCATGTGAGTATATTTTCCAAATCTCATAACTGTTCTTTAAAAGTAGTTATTTATATAAGTTTCAAGTCCTTTCATATCCATGAGAATTTTTATTAAAAATAATATAAAATATGAGCTCTCTCCATATACAGGATGTTTCCTAAGTACGACCAGTGCAATTTTATACATTTGGAAAAACATTCTATAGACTGGCAATGCTTGCGCTTCGAGATAAGTCCTTCAGATTGTTTACAATTTTTTTTTAATATTGCGAAAATGGTTTAATATACTGGATTCATGATGACACCCCAAGTAACATTTTAAGTGTTATCACAATCTACAGGAGGTTATTAAGTCTATATAATAAAACTGATCGTAAAACTGTTTATACTAGATACCCTCTTCAAAACTTCAATAAACCCGGCATAAAACCAAAAAGGACCTTTTGTAAAGGTTATAAATATCTTCCTTAAATCTGTTAATAAAACCAACAGTACTTTTGAACCCAAATCTGCAAGATGTTTTAAAATGTCTACCACAAAATATTTTATAAAGCCTTCTTAAAACCGTTAGTACTTGCAATCAAATTTTATGCGTGATTTGAAACCGTCATAAATAATTTTATTATTATTGTGTCTTTAATAAATGTTTGTCAAAGACTTGTTGCACTTAAATTGTCAATATTAAAAAAATGTCACCAAGTATAGTTAAATAAAATATGTCTGCCTCGATTGAAATATCTGCATGTGCTAACATTTTATAATTTGATATTAATAAACAACCTAGTAATGAAAAATTGTCAACCCCGGCCACTTTATTGATAAAGTATATAAAAAAACTTTTAAAAAAATCACGCGTTTTTCATTTGTTAGCTTATTAATTATTATTTACAATTATTAAAAAAAATTGTAACCCTATAGTTTTAGCTTAATTAGTATGATTTTGGGCTATTTAGGGGTTTATATAGCATATTAACATATTTTTGATAATTGCAGGCTAAATGTAAACAGTTAGAATAAATAAAAATATGACCAAACACTGTTGCCCTAACTTTGTTTAAACATGTCTGCCGTAGTTAAGGGAAAAAAACATGGCTGGAAAGTTAATAAAACCGTTTATTTTAATAGAATGCCCTATTAAGAGTTTGTGGGTTTGTGAAATATTTTTATAAAGCAAAAGGTTTCGTTAAATTCCAATTGCTCCACTTTATTACAATTTTAAAATCTGTAAGACTTTACCCAGCCTTACTACTCTTCTTTAAAACACTTAAGATTTGTCTGTGACAAACTCTAATACAAATGTACTTAGATAACATAACCTAGCTTCAATTAGCAATCACAAAATCGCGTTTACCATGCTTTATATGCCCTCTTACTCAAAGTTTAAAGGCGTAAGTGGGGGAACCAAAGGATTTATAGGTGCTTTGTAAAAACAAAAGGTTTTAACTTAACTTACTAAAGCTACCAAAAAACGATTAGGTTATCGTCCAAAGTAAATACTATTTATTATAATATATATTAAGGGTAAGACTACTTAAGAGTTATTTGTTTTATTGCTTAATCGTAAAGAGTACTTAAAAACCATATTTTAAAACTCCTATAAAACCCAAAGATTTATAGATGTCTACCACAAAACTTAAAAGATTTAAAATCCTCTATAAACCTTAATGAGTTTATTGTGGTTTTGATTAATGCAGCAATTAAGTGGTTATATAACCAATAGGTCTTAAAGAGCGAAAATATTTTACAACTTGCTTTAAAGATAGTTTAAAGGCCTTTTATTAAGTATATATATTATTTGCAGATAAATTGGTTTGCACAAAAAAAATAATATAACCCATTTCGGTTTATTTACCTTCTTAAACCTGTGATAAAACCCTATAAATACTTGTTGGCATTTAAGTTGTTACTTGGGATATTTACTCTTCAAGTTGAATAATGTTCTTTACTCCTTTTCGTTCTTTTTTGTTTGGAATGTCATGAGACAGAGTTGTTATTCGACTTTGCTTATTTCACGATATGCTTTAGCTTGTATAGTGATTTTGAATTTTGATTTTTAAAAGTTTCTGGGTGTTTCCGTATAACCTGTTTTAATATTCCATTCAACCAGTCACCCTTTTAATTTTTCACACTTTTCTGTTAAAGTCTATTCATCGACGACTGCTAACATTTCTGAATATCAAACATTTCTGGTAGTGCAATATGATTTCTGAAACCGATTATATATTAAGTTGTTAGATCAGATAGCCAGAGGATTGTCCTGTTGTTTCACCGGACCTTAAAAAAGCTTTCGACGCTGTCGATCACTCCATACTGCTGTCCACCCTAAAAGATGCTGGGATATTGTCATGGTTTAAAAACTATTTGAGCGTTCGTATATACTCAGTTTGTGACTGTGGGGGAGTCATCAAGTGAAATGGCTGATCTACAATATATGATCCCACAAGGATTTGTTCTTCGACCAACTCTGTTCTTAACATATATCAACTCTAATGTCTAGTTTACTTTAGTACAGATTCAACAGAAATTACCCAAGTCATTAACCATAAATAGTTAAAATTCTAAAAACTTCCTGGTCATATCAAAAAAACATGCATGGAACCAACTTGAAATAGTTATAGCTCTGTACCATTTGGTCAGGACAGACTATTAAATATCTAAGCTTATACATAGACTGCCAGCTTTGTTGGCATTCTTGGCTAAGTAGCCAAGTACTGCTAATATAAAACTGTCTATCACTCAGTAATTAACCTACATTGGTCATATTTTACCCTTATTTCGAGCAATACATCTCATAACAAGCTACGCCCCTCTAAATGTTCTTTCAAATAGAGCTGTTAAAACATTTTTGATTTCCCTTTTTACTATCCAACCCATATATTGCGTCTTAATAAAATTCTGGATATTAAATCAATTTTCTCGTATCAATCATGTTCTGAGTCACTAAACTATAAGACAAACATTGATAGTTGGTTCTGAATTAATCATTAAATTTCCAGGTACTCTCAACATCATCACCAATGGCATGCACTTTGGCTGGCCTTCTCCGTCTCTACCAAAGCTACTAAGTAATTCTTCCTCCATCCCGATGACAAGCGGCGAAGGTTCCTGGATTGCTGTCATGCCTCTTCTGGGTGCCCTGTCCGGCGCACTGATCGGAGGCTTAACAGTCGATATTTTAGGAAGAAAACGAACAATCATCATGACATCCGTGCCATTTTTTACCTCCTGGATGCTTGTAGCCTATGCCCCATCCGTTTTAGTATTGTGTGTTGCTAGATTCATCGCTGGAGTAGGAGACGGCTGGATATTTACGGCTGTGCCGATGTACGTAGGGGAAATAGCTGATCCCAAAATAAGAGGCTTCTTGGGGTCGATCATAGGAATCTCCTTCCTTTTCGGGATTTTATTGATTAATGTTATAGGACTCTACTTAAGCGTTTATATGACTGCTTTAATATGCAGCGGCCTCCCTGTGATAGCCATGGTTATATTTATGTTTATGCCAGAGTCCCCCTACTATCTTTTGATGAAAGGGGACTCTGAGGCGGCCAAGAATAGTTTGCAGAAGCTGAGAGGTTCTAGCAACGTTGAAGCCGAACTAAACCGCATTACTCTAGCTATGGAAGATCAGATGAAAAACAAAGGCAAATTCTTAGACTTGTTCACCACTAGGTCCAATAGGAAGGCAGTAGGGATCATGATGATACTCCGAGGAGCCAAGCAACTAAGCGGCACCACCGCTGTAACGTTTTACGCCCAATCAATATTCATTGAAGCTGGAGATCATATTTCTTCCGAAGCGGCCACCATCATCTATTTCTCCGTGCAATTGGGCCTAGCTTTCTTCTGCTCTAGCATTGTGGACAAGGCTGGAAGACGACCCTTGTTAATTACCTCCATAGTAGGGTCTGCGATTGCTCTTTTCATCGAGGGATCGTACTTTTACGTTAAATCCTGCACATCCATAGAGACTGCATCGTTTAGCATACTTCCTGTCGTCGCTCTGGTAGGTTTTGTAGTTATATTTTCCTTAGGGCTGAACACCATTCCAATTATGATGTTGGGGGAACTATTTCCAGCAAATGTAAAGGCATCAGCTCTTTGTCTGTCAGATATTTATTTTTCCTTGCTAGCAACTGCCGTCTCAAAATCCTTCCAAATCATGAAGGACTCATTTGGCATTTACTTGCCGTTCTTCGTATTCTCGGGTAGTTGTCTGGTGGGTTTGATATTGGTGATTTTGTTTGTACCGGAAACCACCGGGAAGACGTTGGAAGATATTCAAGTTTATCTTAAGGGCGAGCCAGTTAAACCTCCACCCTGTAGCTATAAGAAAAATAATATAGAGGCAGGTTAACTTGTAAGGTATATGTAGCCAACGTAAAGGTTGTTTAATGGTAATTGGGCTGCAAGTCTTGTGAGTTCTTTGACAATGTAGTAAAACAATAACAATTTTTAGAAACGTGGTCTTGACAAGTAGCCTGAAGTACCCCAAGAACTCTACTATGTAGAGTTCAATACAAACTTGTTGAGTTGTTCCTTATCCTTTTCGTTAGACCTAATCCTGGGACGCGCTTCGCCGTTTAATGGCTTATCAGCAAGGCTCCAGATCTGACGAGAAGGAAGTGCTATGACAACACAGAAATATGTAGATTGCATACTATATTAAATACTTAGATTATCGAATTGCAGTATTACTGAAATATTATTATTTTCATTTTAAATCTCCATATGTTCAAAAAATTTTAAGTGCTTATTCTTGCGCTAATTGTAAGCATAAATGTTCATATTATAAACATTTGTTCAATAATGCTTAGTTTTTAAGATATAGGGCGTTAAAAGTTTGTATTTTTCCTTTTTTACATTTATATTATTTGTCCTTAAAGATAATTAAGTAGAGCTTGTTATACGCAATAATTTTTCTATTTACCACAAAACAACTTTATTGTTACGTGAGTAAGTACATTTTTTTTTATCGTGTAGCTTAAAAGTTATTATTTTTTTTTCTGCAAAAATTATTAAGTTTTAGAGGAAAACACCAGAGACAAAAAAGTTGCACAATAAGATAAAGGGACTGGCTGAATTATCAAATTGAGCCAGTGGCGTTCTAAGAAATATTTGTGGGGGTAAAATTTTACAATGGCCCTGAAAAAGGTAACACTTTGTACTGTGTACTAAATTTCATTTAATTATCTTTAAAATTAAAAGTATATGAGATTTAAACATGTGAAAAAAATAATATAAAATTTAACATACATACATGATACTGTATACAAAACTAATCATTATCGTATAAATATTGATATGAACATTTATTTGTGCTTGAAATTAGCCCAGGAATGGCCCCGTATATATTTAGAAATACTCTGCAGTATATTTAACCAAATAACGAGTTTTCATTGTTTTATATTATTTTAGATTTTTTCCTATTTCTTGGTTAAATTATTGATTAATTTTAATATTTTCACAATGTTTATATTTTGTCTTTGCGTATTGTTTCCTCTTCAATATAAATTGATATTAAAAGAAGTCGTATTATTTATTAATTTGTTATGTTTGTAATATAAGATATTATCAGGAAAGGTTTTATTATACACAAATATTATTTGTAAACTGCAGTAAATCAATTGTAAGAATAAAAGTTTGAATAACTATTTCGAGATAAATTAATTAAAACAAGTAAGTGTAGTAAATATATTTGATCACCCTTGAATGGATGCAAACATCGCCTACGGCTAATTCTACAGACTGTATAGGGCATAATCTACAATCAAAAATATACCGTGTGATTCATGGCTTAGTTGAACAGAGGAAATCCCATGTAAATTTTGAGGTGGCTAAATATTGGCTCCCCTGTACATTTTAGAGAAAAATTGAATTGTAATTTTTTGAAGAGGCCGATATAATAAACTCATGTGCCAAGTTTTAATACATTTTAATGAGCCAATTCTAACTTATTCAATTAAATGTGATGGCAAAATTAGGAAACTTTCATAGTTTAGGTAATACAACAAGCACCAGCAAATCATTATTTGGCATTGATAAAACGAAAAGTAGCGTCAGTGACAACATTTTCATTAAAGGCGCTTTAATTATAGCTAAATATGAGCTATTCCATTAAGGAAAAAGTAGCTATGATTAAGTGGTATAATACAGGAAACAGATTACGAGCAGTGTCTGAAATGTTTTCAGGCAAATTCCTTGATAAGCCTATCCCTTTAATTTCATTAATTAAAATTATCACTCGTAAATTTGAGTTCAAAGGCATTGTAATAAATATCTGTAAATGCTCAACTCAGAATGTCAATAGAGCTGCAGAAAGGGATAATAGAGATCTTGATATTTTACTGCACGTGGAGGAAAATAAAATTTTTAGCAGGAGGATTCTTGGGCAAGCCGTAGGAAACATCAAACCACAGTGTTGCGCACTTTATAAAAACATAAATATTTTCCGTACAAGTATGAAAAAAATCAAGAGCTACGGCAAGCTGATGAAGAATGGAGAATGGTATTCTGTTTTGAGGTAATGGAAAGAGCAAGTGATAATAGGGATTTTTTGAGACATGTTTGTTTTACAGATAAATATACATTCACCCTCAACAACAAACCAAATGTTCAAGATTGCCAGTACTGGAGCCAAGAAAATGAACATTTTATGGAAGGCAACCTTACAGCAGTAACCTATTTGGACCTACTACAAAATCGAATTGAACCCGCAATAGAAGAAGTTGTACGCGAGAATAAGGAGATCTGGTATCCAATGGACGGTCGTCCTGCCCATAATTCTCTCATGGTTAGGGAATACTTGCAAAATATTTTTTAACGGAAATATTATTGGCCCACGGCATCTAATTCTTTGGCCAGGCAGGTCTTCTGACCTTTCGCCAAACGACTTCTTTCTGTGGGGTCACTTAAAAACATTTATTTATAAAGATGTAAAATTTGAAAATCTAGACCAGCTAAAAAACTATATTTCGTTAGAATGTGACAGAATTTCTTAATATCAACTCAGTAATGTTAGAAATTAATTTTATGATCAGTTAGGATATTGTTTAGCTGTTAATGGAGGATTGTTTGAGTACATAATTAATTAAATTAAGGTTTTTGTGAAAATCTGTAGGCTTAGGTATGTTACCTATGTTAAATTAAAGGCTCAGTAAGAAAAACATAATAGTGTCTTTTATTTTCAATGTGCCGGATTGGTGAAACGAAAATGTGTTTTTAACGTGAAATAATCTTTATTCGGTATCATAGACAAGGGAGATGCGCTTATGGTAGGTTCGTTATGTCCAGCTCTACGTCAATTTTTGACAATAGCGTCGTAGAAATTATTTGCTGGTGTTTGCTGTATTACCAAAATTATGAAAATTTAGTAATTTTGCCATCATATTTAATTGAATAAGTTAAAACTTGGCATATCGGTTTATTATATTGGCCGCTTTAAAAAATTATGATACAATTTTTCTCTAAAATTTTCATAGGATTTCCTATATTCAACTAAGTCATGCATCACCCGGTATAATTTTTTTAACAGTTTCTTTGGAAATTTCAGCAAAATTAAATTTGTCGTATTGGCCTATATACAGTGTGTCTACTTAAGTTCGCACCATATGAAAAACTTTCCTATTATTAATTTTACGAAAAAAAATTATTCTTTATAAAAAGTTATGCTTGATCCAAAACCTAAAATGCAACCATCAGATATTAATTTTTTCCAGTCGTATACGAGGTATATCAGAAAATATGAATTTTGCTCAAGAATAAAGTACCTTTATTTTTGATAATATCGTTAATTGTTATTAAGAAAAGTTGATCAGAACTAAAAACTACGTTCAAATGTGCAATTACATCGAATTATATGGCAAAAAATCTTTTTTCTTTTTTTAACTACAATGCAAATGATTTTTAAATTTTATATCTGATTATTGTATTTTAGATTTTAGAACATGCGAAACTTTTTATGGAGAATAACTTTTTTTCGTAAAATTAATAATAAAAAAGTTTCCCATATGAAACCAACTTAAAAAAATGTTAAAAATAACAAATTTGATGTTCATCGTAGACAGGTGTAATAAGATATCTGAACGTATTTTTCCACCCTAATCAACTTTTCTTAATAACAATTTTGGATATTGTCAAAAATAAAGGTACCTACCTACTTTATTCTTGAGCAAAATTCATATTTTCTGATATACCTCGTATACGACTGAAAAAAATTAATATCTGATGGTTGCATTTTAGGTTTTGCACCAAGCAGAACTATTAATAAAGAATAATTTTTTTTCGTAAAATTAATAATAAAAAGTTTTCCATATGGTGCGAACTTAAGTAGACACACTGTATTTATCATACGTAAAACCACAAGAGTTTTTTTCTTTACCGAATGAACTTTTATTTTTTACGAAAACTAGATTGCCTAGCAATTTAAACTCGAACAAAGGAAATGATAGAAACGCGACAGCGAAGCTGGAGCGCTCTTATCTATTACCGTTTGTTCGAGTTTAAATTGCTAAAAAGTGATCTTGTTTGACTTTAAAAAATAAAAGTTTATCGGATCTTAAAAAAAAAGATCGAATGATTTTTAGCTAGAGAAATTCACGAATTTTGACATGAAATTAATTTAATCAATCAAATTAATTTGTAACAATATGTCAGGTTAGTTTGCTCGGCACAATGAAAAAGAAAAGCTACTCGATTTTGAGCTGGAGAGGGTGGAGGATTCACCTTTTTTATCGATGTCAAAGTGATAAAAATGCAAATATCAAATAGACATTTTATTGTAGGAGTTAATTTATCATTAATAAACTTATTGATGTGAAATCTGGCAAAGAATTTTGGAAATAATTAATAAAATAATTAGCATTGCCTATATCCATCGAGGCGCGATCCACCTCAGTATTAGCTTCAGGGTTTAAATATTTTGTAGTTCTCCAAAATTTTTTCTTTTATAAGTGTATATTTGAGAAACGCCGTTTTCTCTGCCTTCATAGCAGCCTTAACTTAAATTAAAGTTAATTACACTTACATTTTGAAAATGCTTTATCTCTTAGTTTCATCACAAATTTCAAGTTTGGCGTTAACCGAGGGGCTGGGGGTTTGGTAACTTTTGAAGTTTTATTTGGTGCATGAATGTTGAATAGGTACGAAATAAGAACTAAGCAATAATTAAAGAACATCATCCTCATGGTTTTCTATTCGGGAGGCTGTTGCGCCCTTAGGAGGCATTTCTCTCTATATGTGTTTATAGAGACAAATATATGGCACCTTAATTTGGGGACACCCTATATACAATATTTAATTTTATTTTTAACCGTGCGGTTTTACGGTAGCTAATTGATAATTTTTAATTTAAAAATGTCGAATCAATATTTTCGTTAGTACTAAGTAGTAAGGATATAACTATATTCTTAATTATTAATAATTAAGTATCACATGCACACTATACAAAATATCTCATATTCTCATGTAAGTAAACGGTTCATAATTATTATTGTTTCTGGTGTTGTTAGTGTTTTTTTTTTCTGGTAATAATTTACATAGAGATAATAATAAAATTGTTCTCTGAGGAGCAACTGTCAAAAACAATATTATTCATTTCATTAAGGACCGGACCTTTAAAAATGTTAGGACGTCCATGTATTTAACCTTGGACACCTCAATATTACAAGCAAAATTAGACAAATAATATGATTTTTTTTATTTTACCTCCCGGATATATATTATTATATTAAAAACTACTAATTATGTATTGATACCATTTCTCATTCACTCGATTGGAGGCACCGTGCGAATCTACTCACCATAAAGGTATTTTATCACAATTGAAATAGTTCAATTAAGCAGCTAATCGCAATGTTCATTTGTGAAAATTTGTTTAATGTATACGATAATTAGTAATAGTGCAAGCTTTCGCCAAAGAATCATAAGTTGAGAATGCCGTTTAAACCAGAATTAGACATCAGGGTGATTTTTGGGGTGAGAAGTTACCAATATTTCGCTGCTATTACTGGTAAGTCTCCTGTTAAACTAAATATTTATTACGAAAAACAAATACAATAATTACACTGGGCGATAAATTTTTTTTGTTGTTGTAATATAAAGCTAAATAGCAAATTATAGTGGAATACGAAAAGGGCCAAAAAAAAGTTGCGTATTGTTACATTAAGCAAATTATATGTAGAACGGTATAATTTAATATTTATTGAAAAAATAATTTTACAAGTTTCAGTATTATTATTTCCCTGGATTGATATTTTGTACCTTCTCGCTCACTGCACTGATAAAATTAATTATTTGAGTTAAAAAAAAATTCCATTGACTGAAATAAATATTTGTTTCCTATTAGCCAAACAAATATGCATTTGAAAAATACCAAGGGATTATTTGCCTCAATTAGTATCATCTGATTTGATACAAATTACTTTTTATTTGGAATTAATCTCTAAATACAAAATTCAAGCAAATATTTATTTCCTTAACACTAACCTAACTTAAATAAGCCGTTTCAATGACTTAAGGTAAATAGGTTAAAAGTTAAGTTAACAAAATGTTTATTTGATTGATATTTATATATATTTTATCACGTATATATTTATTTTACTTTTGTTTTACATGTATTTGCCGTAACAACAACGTTTTTTAATTAAACAGATTAAGTGATTCGATTTAAATAAACCGGTATAAAGCCAAACCAAAACCAAAATTTATTTGGTTTAAATACCTTTTTTTAATTTTCAATAGATCAGAATGTTCATTCAAATCAGTTCTTATTTTATCCAAGTACGTGTTTATACAGACGTCACATAAAAATAAGAAATATTGAAATGTTGCTATTGAATATTGTTTAATCAGTACCTATACCATAATAATCACAGACCTTATCAAATTGTTTATAATGTTCAAATAATAAGGCAAACCAACAGAAAAAACACATTTTTGCCGAAAATAAAGGTTATGACAAATTACGCGCACGCGCTCAACGATTTTTACATAAAAATAACATAAAATTTAAAAGATAACCATCTCTTATTTTATTTCTTATTTTTATGTTATGTTATGTGTTTCTATAAACGTCTTATAGCAGATCTGTAGATTCAACTCTTATTTTATTTTTATGTTATGTTATCTTGCTGTACCTATAAACCCACCATTAGTTGTTGTTCCCCTTAAAATATACGTCAATAAAACATTATAAAGAAGTTAATAACTTTGATAAAAAATTAAATAAAGGCAAATTTGCAAATATTAGGTACAATAATTATTAATATTATATTAATTATATTATATTTTTTACGTTGGGAGGTTTGATAGGTATTGAATTTTTCACCATAATTCAAATTGAATTATGGTGAAAATTGAGAAAAACTGTCTTATTTGTAACCTAGGTAGCCATGATTTATAAATACCTGGCTACATTTTTCTAAAAAGATTTTGTGTTCGAAATTTCAAATTAGGTATTACAAGTATCTTTTCTTTGCCTCTTATCTTACTTTTTTAACTCGTTTCATGCGTAACTAAAATATTCAAATATAGTTTCCTACCTTGAAAAGTATTTGACAAATGGGATATACCCCTCGATATACCCCAATCTTCTAAATAATTATTCATATTACGTTTATTCCCCATATCTTCGTTTTAATTTTTGATGGAACCACTAACTTCTGTGCCACTAACAAAGAAGATTTCACTCTCACTCATAAATTTCTACAAGACAAAATCGAACACCAATAACCAAAAACGCGATGATAATTTATCAGGCCACTTTTGTATAACCAATCAAATTACTCAAAGCCCAAAATAGGCGACAGGAGTTCATTTAAATAATTAATTATTAGTTTGGATGACCAAATTGTTTGAAAAGTTCGACAATGAATAATTTAAATTAAAGTTAAAGGGATTAAGTTCTTAACTTGAAATGTATTTCGATTAAATAATTAGTTATTTGTAAATATTTGGTTGTTTTATATTAAGGATTTAATGTAAATACATAATTATTTAGTTTAAATGACCTAGACATTTAAATAGTTCTCTATTGGGTGATTTAACTAGCGATTAACGGGATTTAGTTCCTAAATAAAAATTAGTTCGATTAAATAATTAGTTATTTAGATTTTGTTATTTTAGTGGTTTTTTGGTAAGATATTTGTTTGAAGGGTTCTATGATTTGACACAAATCCACCAACAGTCAAATAATTTTGCAAATAAAACGAAATACTCTTATTTATTTCAGTTAAATAAAACTTAGTTAATTAAAATCACATTTATTTATTACCAATAATTATTCACCAAATAAATAAGATTATTTGATTAAGGGAGCACAGTTTTATCAGTGTGGGGCTTACCTTAGCGCGAAATTAGTGGAGCACCAGTTGCATAGTTTCAGTTTCACTATTTCTATAACACTTCTCCGTTGATATGATTTAATTGTAGTTTCTAGTGTCAGTGTCATGTAGACGATCATCTTAGCGCGAAATAAGATGAGCGTTGAACAGGGCCGGATTTAATCATTAAGTAAATCATTACTTTATCTATTTTCTTAATTTACTTCGATTCTTTTTTAATTTCTTCCCCTTAACTACCCCCAGTAAACCAGTATACCCGGATTTGACCTAATACACCTTACCTTGACGTTACTTTGCTTTGCTACTTTATTAGTTTCACTGAGAGTCTGGTTACAGACAGATTATTATTACCTGATTTTATTTGATTTAGTTGCCATTTGTTTTATGGTTTCCCTTTGCTTTGATTCGTATTGCGTTACGTCTCATTGTCTTATTTACTTTGCTTTGCTTTTCTTACTTATTACCTTTGGGTATGTTTATACCTAGGTCGATTGGATTTGTACCTACTGTCCAAATACTTACCTAATTACCTTACGTCTAACCTTTTACCTTTTACTTCATATTTTATCTTTGTCTGTCTCTTAGTTCTTACTTATTGCAACCATTATATCTATTGTTTCTTTACTTGTATATTACTCTCGATTTTGACTTTTGTTTGTGTTCAGTGGGACACACAGGGGAGGGCCAAGGTACTGTATTCGACTGGGCTTCATTCGACCTTAGTTCCGGCAGGTCGTCCGCAGTAACATCTTGATCTTCGATTAAAACACCAAAATACATGCAATAGACTTTTTTCACATTTTCATAAAATGGTTTGGCTTGTGACTTCACAAGAAATTCTCCACAAATATAACAAAACTTGTCAGGAGAATTTTGCAACTGCGACACGTTTCACTTGACGTTCTTGTCGTTGAAAAAACTTTCTTAACTACAGAGAACCACTCAATTCGAAACTTAAAAAAAGACTGAATAAGAGAATAAGTTTAATGTTATAAACAATTAATTTTAGGTTATCCTTCTGTTTTAAAATGCTCTAATTTTAAATGACACATCATAAAATTTACTATCTGGCAATATTAAAGGGTCTAATGAGCCTATTAAAAAGTGGTACCTATTAAGGCTTTATGAATACTTTTTCTATTATTAGAAAGCTATTAGTATTGTGAAACTAATAGGCTCAACTGATGTGTTACAAAAATCTTGTCGGTCAGTGTAATTGCTATGTGGCAACGCAAATATTTCTTTATCAAAGAGCCACATTTTTATTAGTATATTATTTATATTTATCAGAAGCTTTGAATAGAAGTAAATAGAGTAATAATTGAAGATATGATGATCTTACGATATAATAAAGTATTACTTCCTTAGGTTCACTAGGTGTCTTATCCTCAGAAATGCATTTTGGTTGGCCCTCTCCATCTTTACCAGTCTTAACCAATGGCACCTACTTTTTTCAAGTCTCTAGTGAAGAAGCTTCTTGGTTAGCTGTTGCTATTTTCCCAGGGATAGTGTGTGGAGCTATAATTTCTAACGCCTTCGCTAACATTCTAGGAAGAAAGAAGGTTATTTTGGGCACATCTGCACCCCTGTTCTTCAGTTGGTTGATTTTGGCTTTGGCTAGAAGCGACTTATTGATGTTCATGGCAAGATTTCTAGGTAAGATACTATAGCATATAGTCGTTTTGTCTATTCTTGCAAGGATTATCATGTAGGGTGTAAAAAGGTAAGTCAATGAAGATACCTAACTCCTGTGCAAATTGTAGGAAAGCTTCTGGTTTGATGAAAAGATAAGAAGGTAAGAGAGTAAGACACCAGAGAAAAAAGGAGGCTTTGTGGTTCGGGTAAACCAACAGTATTGGATCTTTGTTTGTCTCACAGTTGGAGACAGATGAGAACTCATCACAACATATTTGTTACCATACCTAATGACAATTTTTTTAGGGGGACTGGGAGGTGGAATGAGCTTCGCAACAGTACCGATGTACCTTGGAGAAATATCCGAACCGAGCATTCGAGGACTTCTCTCCTCTCTATGCCCAGTCTTCGTGGTGATGGGCATCCTCCTGATAAATGTCTTGGGCATATATTTAACCATCGATATAGCAGCTTGCATAGCCTGCGTAGTTCCTCTTATAATGTTCTGTACCTTTTGTTGGATGCCCGAGAGTCCTGTTCTTTTGATGGCTAAAGGGCAGAAAAAGGAGGCCATGGAGAGTCTGGTGGTTTTAAGGGGAGAGAAGAATGGAGTATTGGAATTTCAAAGGTTAGATTGTGATCAATTAAATTATCAAGTTTATATTTAACTTTGTTTGGGCTACTGCCAGAACTAAATTTCCTACAAATAAAACAAATTAAGCCTTCTGAACTATCATCTTCAAGTTAGAAGCTTGATAATAATATAGATATTTTTTAGGTTGTCCAAGGACCTAGAGGAATCACTGCAAGGCGAGTCAATAGGCAACGATGGAATCCTAGACCTTTTCAGAGTAAAAGTCAACAGGACCGCCCTACTTATAGCGTTAGGACTGCGAAGCGTTCAACAACTCTGCGGATCCACTGCCATCACTTTCTACTGCAAGACGATATTCCAAGAAACAGACGGATTTGTTTCTCCCAATGTTGGGACCATAATTTATTTCTCATTGCAAGCAGTTCTGGCTGTAGCAGCGTCCCTTGTAGTAGACATTCTTGGACGAAGGCCTATGTTTATATTTTCTTTGTTTGGTACTGCTTTGACTTTATTCATGACTGGTGCTTACATGTATTTAAGGAATCATACAGATCTGGGTTTGGAATCATATGGTTCCATCCCGATGATAGCTATACTTTTAAATGTGGCCTTCTTCAGCATAGGAGTTCGAAATGTTCCTCTGCTAGTAATGTCCGAAGTTTTCAACCCTAAAATCAAACCCATAGCTTTGTGTGTCGCCACCATTTACTATGCGACTTTGGCCATTATAGTAACTAAGTTTTACCACGTGACGAATGAGCTGGTGGAGATGGCATGTCCTCTCTTTACTTTCGGGATTCTTAGCTTGGTATGCTTGGTCGTTTACTATTTCTACGTCCCGGAGACTAAAGGGAAGACTTTGGAGGATATTCAAAGGATACTCACAGCTAAATAGATTTATATGGGAATGCGTAAAATACCTTGTACAAATCTTTGAATGAGATAATATTATTAGGTTGATTTTCCTTATGTTCGTATAGTTATAGTTCCTAGTTCGTTATTTATGACGTTGTTTTGGTCTGTCGTCCTATAATTATAATTAAATATCATAATATAGGTCTGCATTCAATGTATTTTCAACATACTTATGTTCCTAAGAGCATGCAGCATAGTAAAACTTAGTGTAAATAAATTAAATTATATGTTACGTTAAATATTGAATAATTTCTCTAAATTTGGTGTCTTTTCACAGCTGATGCTAATTAAACCTCTATGTATAAAAATCCTGGATTGTTAGAAAATTACAGACCAATAAGTTTGTTACCTAGATTTTCGGAAATATTTGAACTAGCAATGCGTAACAGAGTGTTAACCTGTTTCAAAGAATATCAGTTTTTAACCTCATTCAACATGGATATCTGAAGGGTAGATCATCGCTATGGAATCCGAGGAAACGCTGTGAGATGGTTCGAATCATATCTCTCAGATCGGCATCAAAAAGTCATAATGATAATAGCAACAATTTGTTTTTACACACAACACATTGGTATGAAATAAATAAGCTTGTTGTAAATGATAAAAAACGAATATTATAACTGTTAGTCCAGATAAAACAACAGAAGAAAAACCATCTAACATTTATATTAACAATATAGAGGTAAAAACAGTACCACATTCTTGAAGTGGTCTCCACATATTGAGATATTGTCAAAAAAAAACTAATTAGAATTTTATATGGCACAAGACATAATTAATTATTTAAATGAACAGGTTCTTAGGGTTATATACTATGTAAACTTTGAGGCTTTAGTGCAATATGGGATCATTTTTTAGGGTGTTAGTAGTTCTGAATCTCATGGAATGAACTTTGGGGAGAGCTGTAAAGGGGTTTTTAAGTCTTTTAACTATGCACTATTTATATCTACTGGGATGCTTGCTGTATCTATTTAAGAATAAGGACTAATTTTTAAGAAATAATAGCATTATCACTTACAATACTAGAAACATGGACATACGACGGAAAAACATCCATCTTATATGTATATAAGTTGCTGGATAATGTAAAGCACACTCAAAATTTTAAAGATTTTAAAAATAAAACAAAACAGCTCTTACTTAGGTTGGAACTGTATTGCATGAATGATTATATGAGTATGTAAGATACTGTTAAGTCCTGTGACAATATTTCATTACTTGTCTTTGTAGTACCTTGATGAACAACCCTCACATTATTAAATAGTATAAATAGTTAAATAGAAATAGAGGAACGTGATGGTCGCAAATGCAGCAAGGATATTTTCGATTATAAACAGATAAGTAAAGTTTTTTTTTTCAATGGGAAAGTAGAAAGAAACTTTTTAAATCAAATTTATATAAAATTCGACTAGTTTCGCTAACACGGTAGCTTTTTTAAGAATGAGAGAGTATATAGAGAGGCTTACATCTAAGGTTAAATAAATTACAAAACCTTAAAAGTATGGAAAAACCATGGATTTGTAATTTATTTAACCTTAAATGTAAGCCTCTCTACTCTCTCATTCTTGAAAAAGCTACCGTGTTAAGCGAAACTAGTCGAATTTTATATTAATTTGTTTTAAAAAGTTTCAAATATAGTGGAATTTTAGTAAAAAGTTTGTTTACTTTCCCATTGAAATTAATCATGGAATTCCACCAAGTAAAGGCAGAAACAGTTCAATTAGATAACTAAAGGATATTTCCAATTGTTTCGTTATACCATTTCTATTCTTTAAGATGTATAATACTGTTTATAACATAATTTTTTCTGTTCATGTTTGAGACGCATTAAAACATATTACAGAAATCAATGCCAAATGGTCGCTTATCGTCTCTGGCGCTCACTTCAATTGAAAAAGAATTATTTTGCTCTCTTCGCGAAACCGAAGATTTTCCGGAAATTATACAGGGTCGTTGGTATGTATGGAAACGGTCGATTATTTCCTAAAGTACAACAGCTAGCAAAAAATATTTAAGACAAAAGTTTTAGGGTTTTTTATAGTCTATTAGAATTTTAAAATGCTAAGTATACAGGATTAGTCAGAAAGCCGTAGAGAAATATAGTTACTTTTTTTTCAATGAAATAGGTACCCTATGATAACACTGTGCTATACGCTACTGGAAATACATGGGATGAGGTTAAACAGATCATCGATCAAGATACGAAAAAAATTGTTCAATGGCTCGACCAAAATTTACTCTCAATTTATTTTAGTAACTATAAGAATAGACAACCCACAGAAAAAGATATGAACGTTTATCTAAGCCACAGACATCAATATTGGACAGTTTTAAAAAAATATTTAGGTATTCTTATAGATCCATTCCTACGGTGGAACTTACATATACAAAGCATAACAAAAAAACTGCGCTCTCTAATTTATATGTTTAAGAAACTTAAAGAGATCCTTAACAATAAACAACTCTATGCGCTTTATTATTCACTGGTTCAGTCCGTCTTGGCTTACGGTGTAATTGGTTGGGGTGGTGCACATTTTACGACTGTAAAACCTTTAGAAATAATTCAGAAGCGCATTATAAAATTAATTCTAGGTCTTCCACTAAAGTTTCCAACTGAACTACTATTTAAAACATCAAAAATTTTAAATACAAGAAAGCTATACTTCAAAGCTGCCCTCCTTTACTCGTTAAAATCTGAAAATGACTACCTTATTAAAACTACACACGGACATGACACAAGAACAAAACTAAATTTAGGAGTCTTTACTCCTAGAAGTCAGTGGCGTATTTAGGATTGTGACACGGGGGGGGGGGGTGTCCACTTACCTTCCTTAAAAAAATGCGCCGCAGGGAAAATTTTTTTAGGTGCCACGCCCTTTTTTGGACTGTCTAAACTTACAAATTTTACGTTTTGATAGCCCGGCTCAAAAAAAACGTAGAAATAAAGCAATTTTTAAATATAAACGCCAATATTTGCATTTGAAATATTAGTTTTTTGAAGGTATGTATAACGGTATACTATTTTACTCACCTGAATTAGAAAACACGGAACGAAAAATAAAATTCAACAATTATTAAACTAAAAGACTGTGGAAATCCCCAAACATCTGGAAAATTTGAAATAATGTTTCATGTTATTTATTGCAAATAAATTAATGTGAATTTCAGTTTTCTTTACTACTGAGTCCACGGGGGGGGGGGGGTCCAGACCCCCCGGACCCCCCCCCCCCCCCTAAATACGCCACTGCTAGAAGTAACCAAACTGTAGGACAACGTTCTTTCGAGTATGTGTCCTAAAGAACGAATCCACACGAAAAACATTTAAGTATAAATTAACAGGATGGCTAATTGAAAATGATATCAATTTTGAAACATATAATTTATCCTTCTCTCTCTGTTTATTATGGAATATATGTCCGTGGTATATGTGCGTTTTCTTTCTTTTTCTCTCTTTGTGCACATTTTTGTTTTTTTTTTTGTTTTTTTTTTTTTTACTGCCATAGATTGAAAAAAGCATATATTTTCGTTTGTTTTTTTATTTTATTAATTTTTTTGTTATTGTTCCCCAGATTGACTAGTTTATTAAGATTAAGTCATCCAATTAGAAATGCTGACAAGTTTATTATAAACTTAGTAATTTCTATATGGATTACATAAAACATATACAAGACACACCTAGATTAATTTTCTAATATTTATTTACTCCTATTTTTTTTTCTCTCCGATTATATGAAATGTAATATATTGTTAATTTTATTGTATTAATCGATGAAATTGTATTGTATCTATTATTATTATTGTTTGATGAAATAAATATTTATTTATTATTATTATTATTATATCTTAGAATATTTTTCGATTTTGCATAATATTACAATTATTTTTTATTAAGTGCATTATAAGTCTAAACCTAACAGTTTCCGAGAAATTGAGTTTTGAAAAATGACATTTTTGAATTTTGACATCTTCTAGCTTTCTAACGATACGTCTTAGAGTAAAACGGCTTACATGTCCCTATCTTAGTTTTTAACCCTCTTTCTAAAAATGTCAACTTCCGGTTAAACCGGATGTAGCTCAAAAGCCGGAAATATAGTACTTCCGGTTTACTTATTACTTATCTTTTTTAAATTCTAATAGGATTTACAAAACCATAAAACTTTTGTCTTAAGTATTTTTTGTTAGCTGTTTTACTTTAGGAAATAATCGACCGTTTCCATACATATCAACGACCCTGTATAAGATATAGTATTGTAGAGGCAAATACAATCCTATCGTTTTACACTACTTTGAATTATGAGTACTATAGTAATATAAAAGAAGTTCGTATTAGACTTCCTCCCTTTACTGATAACAAAATACTTAATGAAAATATTCTAAAAACTGAACTTTCAGTGTATGTACAACAAATCCATGTTAATTTTTACCGATGCTTCCAAAATTTCTGATTGTAATTGAGCAGCTTTCTATATTCCGCACATAAAGGGAGAATTTAAATTTAAAATTGATAAACGATGTAGTATTTTTATTGCAAAGGCGTTGGCAATTTGCGAAGCCCTTAACTTTACTCTAGATTCCCCTAATCAAGAATTTGTCATTCTTACTGACGCAATGTTGATCTTTAAAGCTTTGGGCAATAAGCAGTAATGAGCATGCTGATTATCTGGCTAAGGAGAGCATTCTTAGTGGAATGCCCATTGAAAATGATATCTGTCTAGATGATGCTTATGTCTGCTTAAAATGGGGACATGGGGATAAATGGGACAATCGCTGGAAAAACTACTCCAGATCATCACCTACAAGTTATTCACTACTTGTTAAAAATATCTCTCATAATCACTGGCATAAGAACCTAACTATTTCAAGACGCTTCATTACCACAATTACCAATAAAAAAAAATAATTTGAAATAAAGAAATTTTGAATTTGAATTTACCCAAACCCTTGTACTAAACCAAAAAAAAAAAACTCACTTGACACAATCGTTTTAAATATGTCAGAGTTTACACACATTCAATTAATAAATTGATTGGTGACAATTGAACAGTTCATATACAAAACTATTAAGAAATTCACTGGTATTATTCCTTTAGTTAACTTATAAATACAGATGAAGTGTTTAAAGTAGGAATTAAGAGGTGATTTTTTTAAAGTTTGGGTGAAGAATGCAAATTTCGGCCAGTGGAAACGTGAAAATTAGTGGAAGCAGTTTCATTTATCAGTATTTGGCTGCTATAACAGGTAGGAAAAAATGTGGAAGGTCCTTTTAGGGGTAAATAATATGTCAATTAATTGTGATTCAAGTTAGGTCAATATAATTTTAATAAAACCTGTATTAAGTACGTTTTTTTTTATACCTTGTCTCTTCTTTTGTTTTTATTTTTACAAGATGGGACTGTTCGATTTGTGATACATTTATCATTTCGTGGGTTGAGTATTATGCTGTTCTAACAGCACTTTTGGCGCGAAATCGATTTTTAAGGTACAAAAGTAATACAAAAAATTTCTGTTCTATGTGTATAGAATAGCCTATATAATTTAATACACAAACTTAAATAAAACCAGTATTAAATTGTTCTATCACTCATATTTAAAAACCGTTTAGTATTATAATGTTCTAACAGGCCAACCAATGAAAGGAGAGCATTTTGGGCTGTTAGAACAATATAATTTTTGCTGTTTCACTTTTGTATGCAAGTAGTAGTAATAACACGGCGTGTTTGTGTGGTGCAATTTTGAGAAATTTTGATTGAAATACGTGTCTTGATACATCAGAGGCTAAAAAATGTCTTTTATTATTTCAAAAGTTGCAGATCTTACAAAGCTCTTTAAGTTTATACCTGCTGTGGATATTACCTTTATTTGTACTATTTTCAAAGAATATAGTAACACCACCGTGTTTGCTAATTCAAAGAAAACATTGCAAAAAGCAAAAGCTAATTCCAATGTTTCAGAAACTAATAGGAAAGTAAATAAATGTAAAGCATCATCCAATAACAAAAGTACCAAAGCAAAAACCTTGGTTTTTTTGTTTAAAGTAATAGTTACCTTCAGTTTATTATTTTGAAAACATAATATTTTGTGTTAATTTTTTTTCAGTTAAGAGTACCTCCATTATTTTGCAAACCTATACTTCTATGTTATTTCTTATGCTGCAATAATAATATTTTCATGTTATTATTTTCCTAGTATCTACTCTGAACTTTTTGTTCTACATAATTTTGTATGCTGTTAGAACAAAATCTGATATTTTGTAAAACTTTTGCTGTCAAATAAAAAAAATGTTCTATCAAAAATTGTTTAATTTGCTTAAAAACGTATAGGAACAAATAAGTTCAAATAGGGACCATGACATTTTTTCATTCTTAAGTGTATGGGTCCAAAACCAGTACTTAAAATTATTAAAATATTTCCATGGTAAAAAAATGAACCTCGAATATTTAATCACCATTTCCTAACAATTTCATTTTGGACATATAGGACAATATAATTAATACTCAACCCACGATTTGACACCCACGATTTGACACCCACAAATGAATTTTGCATAGTGTCCGAAAGTATATAGTTACGACACTTCTCAGCACACCATTGCGTACCGGCAGCGTCTGAATGTTAGAAGACATTTCTACGATATTATTTTTTTTTAATTTGTGCTGTTGCGGGTATTATTTGCCCAATAATCTGTAATTGACGTCTTTTCTGCTACAATTTTAAAATTAAAGTCAAAACTAAGAGAACTTTGGATTGGATATATTATGTATTTACTGTTTCCAATTTTTTATATAAAACCAATTCATGCAATAATGTATGTATCATTATTTTAATTTTGCATATTTCAATAGAGCCTAGTGATATAATAATTTTATTCAAACTACCACTAACATCGGCATATTTTATTCATGAAACCGGAAACAAAATCGTATACAACTTACAGGAAAAACGTTCGGAACCGTTGATTTTTACTTCTCCCTAATTTGTTAATCTAATTTTTTTTTAATAGAAATCAGAAAATTAGTCAAAGATTGTCTTCACCATATTGTCAGCAAAAATAATATTTTGTCGTGGTCGTAAAAATATTAATTCTGATAGATTTGTAACCCAAAACAGATTTTTTCTACGAATCTGCGAAAAGAAACTACTTTCTGCACTGATATGCTTCCTGGCAGATTTTTATCGCTGACAGTTATATCTTTTCCGCAGTGACGTAGGGTAGACCTGGCTAGGCAATGCCTAGGGGCTCAGCCAGTGGCGTATTTAGGGGGGGAGGGGGCTTAACTTGTAATAAACAACATGAAATTTTGTTTAAATTTCTCAGATCGCTATACCTTCAAAAAGCTAATATTTAAAATACAAAATATTGGCGTTTATATTTAAAAATTTTTTTAATTCTTCTTGCTTTTCGAGTCGGGCTATCGCAACGTAGCATTGTAGCATTTCTAACAAAACTAAGTTATATCAACTAACCTGACCTGCTGGTCCTTTAAGAGCACAAGCCCTTTGAGGGTGACAGGTGTCACCAAATATATACAGGTAAAGTCTGTTCAGAGATATAAGAAAGTGACTTGCTGATCCTCATTAGGAAAGAGCCGGGCAAGCTGTAAAATTGAAATATGGCCGAACAGGTCCGTATTTTGCTTAGAATTTAATCATGCTTTGTAATAAAAATAAGTAAGACATTAAATAATATTTTATTTATGCTTAAATGTGAAATTACAACTGCCTACTATGGTAGCTTGCATTCGCCGTTACAATTACGCTATTCGGAGGTATATTTGGAATTAGCTTGTTTTTAAACCAATCTTCAAATCAATCAGCAGTGGTGTCTTTATGGTAATCCAGAGAAGAATCTTTAAGGTCTTTTGCTGACAGAGAAAGTCCATTTGAAATCCATCCGTCTTTAGATCCAGCATGCAAAATCGTAATTCGTTTACCTCTTTTTGATGGCGCGCTTGTTTTACACTTGCCGCTTGAGTCACCCAACCCTTTTCCAGGATATCATATGTGTCAAACCAGGTTTTATCCAAGTAAATCCTAATTTCTTGTAGATATTCGGATCGCCATTCCCGAATTGGCTTGTCTTGTGTTAATTTTTTTAAATCTAAAACCCATGTGGCGGATCCAGATATAAATTTGGGGGGGGGGGGGGGGCACCGAACAAAAATTACAGAAATATATTTGCACAGCAAAGCAATCTCTGCAGCGCCGCAGTCGAATATGTTTTAAAAATTATTTGATGGTTGGTAATTATGGGGGGAGGGAGGTAATTATCCCATTTGCATTTGTATTTTATTTCGTCACTAAGATCTATGAACTTTACATAATTGCCAACATCTAGAAAATGACCCGCATCTTCCATCTTCGGTGAAATTGACATTCCGGTTTAATAAATTATCGGGTTTTTCTGTTTCCATACTAGCATTAATACTTGTGGAAGATGAAGATGGGATTGGCAAGCTGCGGTTGAATTTTCTGAATTGAGTTTTTGTTTTTTTAAAAACGAAAACAGATTAGTTTGCGATGTTTCTCGTTTGTCACCTATGATTTGCTGCCTGCAAATAAAAAAAAAACGTTTTATTTTATTAAAATTAAAACCGATTTACTTTTATCCATCCACAAAATAAAATTATTCGGGAGAAACCCCCAATATAAATGGTTATAACCTAAACTTGCTTTTCTATTTACACCCTGTACTAATAGCTGTTTGAAACCTGTTTGAAAGAAAGTAAACGGACAACGGATTGCCTTTTAGAGAATCTTAAAAGTTTTCTTTCATTAAATGAATCAGATCATCAATAATCATCATTAATATATTTTCCCACTTGAATATTTTTAAAAATATGAAGGTATTTTCTTGATAATTACTTGCAATAGCCCAGTCCAGAAGCTAAAGATTGATGATTTAAATATTATGTTATGCACAATCTAACGTTAAGATGTTAAAAAACCCCAATATAAAAAAGCCTGGCTTAGCGGAAGTACGAAAGTAAATTACACTGAAAAGATATAATTAAGTTTAATGGCGCATTTCTGCGTCTTTTGTATTTTTTTTAAATCTTAAATCTTGAAGCATTTATTTTGGTCATGGGGGGCCCGGGCCCCTTCGCCCCCCCCCCCCCTCCCCTGGATTCGCCAGTGGTTGGATACACTTCCATAACGTTGTTCTGCCACATTTAACGCCGGTTTCATCTTTTTCAAGCCTCTTAATTAAATTATCTAATGTAAGCACGCTTTGTTCCTCGTATAACTTGTAAATTTTACGCCGTATTATATCTTGATCACTTCCATCTACCTTCGAGAACATGCCAGTGTCGGTTCTTTTTCTCCTCGCTAAAATGGCGAATTCAGAATATTCCATACAGTTGATGTTTGAATTTCTGTTATTGTGGCCGTTTCTTCCAACGCTGCTTGCTTGCTGACCGCACGTTTAATAAGAGTCAAATAAACATTGTTTATAACTTCCTTAGTTTCCACAGAAAAGTGTTTTCTGCTTTTCGACGGGGTTATCTCCTGAGATACATTGGGCTCGCACATATTTTCCATGACTCACACACGATTAAACAAACGCTGTATTCTGTATTACACACGGAGTAAGAATAATTACTAAGCTTAAAACTAACTAGAGTGGCTATATATACAGTCTTCAGGATTTGCAGTTTACTTTAAGACATTTTTAAGTACGGACCATAATTAACCTGCATTTATTCATTCATTCATTGTTTGTTTAGGGCCACCCTTGGATAATCCCATTCAAAGGCAAAGTGTAACTTTCTTATATCTCTGGACGGGTTTTATCATTTACAGTGCGCACTTTTGCCCTCCGTTACTCATTACATCTTGAAATCAACATCAGAACCAAAGCCAAAAAATTAATAATTTCTACCTTTTATTTTAGCCAATCTTGGAATAATATGCAGCGAAATGCACTATGGCTGGACCTCGCCCTCAATCCCCATCCTCCTTAGCGGCAACTACACCTTCACCATCACCAGCGAGGAAGGTTCTTGGCTGGTCGTCGTGCCACTAATGGGCGCCATGCTGGGCGCCTTCATCACAGGCCTAATAGTAGACATTTTGGGAAGAAAGAAGTTATTGATTTTTTCCTCGCTGCCGTTCATCGCTTCATGGTTATTTATTGCGTGGGCGAAGAGTAGCACCCTGATGTTTATAGGACGATTTATGGCGGGGATGACTGACGGACTGAGCTTCACTGCGGTACCGATGTACTTAGGGGAAATTGCAGAGCCCAAGATCAGGGGGCTTATTTCCTCGATCTGTCCTATTTGCATTATATTTGGGATCCTCCTGATCAACATCCTAGGGTCGTACTTATCCATACCCACTACAGCGTATATAGGAACAGCCCTACCGGCTCTTCTTCTTGTTACATTCATTTGGATGCCTGAAAGCCCCTACTTTTATCTGATCAAAGGACGAATTGACGATGCTAGAAGAAGTTTACAAATTTTTAGAGGAGTAGATGATGTCAGTGCAGAGCTACAACGAATGGACGAAGCGGTTCAGAAACAAAATTGCAACAGGGGAAGATGCTTGGATCTCCTGACCAACCGTAGCAACAGACGGGCAGTGTTCATCGCCTTTGGCTTGAGGGGAATCCAGCAGTTGAGCGGTACTACCGCCATTATTTTTTATTGCAAGAAAATATTCGAGCAATCTCCCGAGTTTATCTCACCAAGCGTCGCCACCATTTTGTACTTCTCGGTTCAGCTGATTCTGTCAGCTCTCACGTCCATAGTAGTAGATTTCTCTGGAAGAAGACCTTTGCTCATTGTGTCCATAATAGGCACCGCATTTAGTTTGTTCCTTAACGGTACCTATCTATATATTAAAGACCGTACCTCCATAGATATTTCAAGCTTCACCTTTATGCCCTTGGTGGCGTTACTCCTCTTCGTGGTAATGTTCAGCGTTGGCCTCCAAACCATCCCAATTTTGATTTTGGGAGAAGTCTTCCCTACAAATATCAAAGCTTTTGCTTTATGTGCAGTTGATATTTATTATAGCGTGATTGTGACGATTATATCGAAGATGTTCCATTGGGCCAACGATGCGGTCGGGATGTACGCCTCATTTTTTGCATTCGGCACATGCTGCGTTGTGGGACTGATTTTTATTATATTTTGTGTTCCGGAAACCAAAGGAAAAACTCTGGAAGACATTCAGAGAGAGCTTGGGGGTGAAAAATAGGACTGTAATTTATTGTTAAGAAGTTAAAAGACATCGTTTTGTGTTTTGCTTCTTGCATTATAGTCACTTTGAACCAACAGAAAATAAAATAAATATTTTTATAAAAGTTTGTGTTTATTTCCTTAAACATTCCGATTTTTGACGTACCTAATCGAGAAATCAATTTGTTCAATGGATCATCATCATCATCATCAAAAAATCGCATTAAGTTCTCAAAATGTTTTCCATTCAGTATTTGGAAATATCCTAAACGCAGTCCTAATTACTTCGAGGGAACTAACCTATATACGTTCATGTATTATTCGTGATTTCAACTCCTTATTTGCCCGTTTCATCCTCCAGTGTTTACTTTTCAAGAATGCCTCCCCCATAAAAAGTAATCCAAAGGAGTGATGTCTGGAGACCTGGGTGGCCATTCAATAAGTACCCTTCTTCTAATCCAACTGCTTGCATCGAGAGATAGCCATGAACAGATCGTGCAAAATGAGTAGGCGCACCATCATATTTAAATTGATTATTTCACCATATTACATTTTTCATTGTCATAAAAGTTAGCATTATAAAATAATCCACAAGTGGTAATAAACCAACAATAATTAGACTAACAATTATGTTTGTGTTATTAAGCCCGCATAAGCTTTATTAAATATTTGTGAACTGATTTTTTTAACATCAGAATAATGTTAATACTTTAAGCTTTTAATTCTTTCTAAAATATTTGTTTTAGTGTACGATACCACCACGTACGTCGGTGATCCCTTGTGCGAATAAATAATATTTTTGTGGAATACGGTTGTCTTTTACAACCAAATAAAGTTGTACAACAACTAACAAGGAAGATGGCGCACGGAACAACAAGTCAATAAAACGCAATAAAACATCATGGGGAGTTCTGGGCGCGGTAGCACTGGACATTTCCAAGGCCTTTGACCGAGTAAGGGACTCCTAACTAATGAAATGAATGAGAGCATATACGAAATGCCGGTTCAATTTTGTTCACGGCTGTCAAGCTTTCATAAAGACCGTTCTCTGCGAGTGGCGATGAACGGATTTCTTTCAGACACATTTAACATCAATGCCGGAGTCCCTCAAGGTTCTATATTGTCGTGAACCCTCTCTTTACTATACAATAACGATCTTTTGGAAAAAAACTAAAAATCCTAAATATAGCTTCGCTGATGACAGTACACTTGTTTCATCTTTTACTTTAGATGCTCGAACATCGACTGCCAATGCCCATCTCTATAGGCAGGAAGAGGTCACATATCTCAACAACTCACATCTCAACAAAGGGGTGACGGTAACCATGTAGAATTTAACGCTAAAAAACTCAGGCAGCAGTTTTTTCTAAAAATGTTAATGTTGAAGAACCGGATATTGTCAAGGCTGGGCACACTCGATTCCCTTGGTTTCATCAATTCATTTATTGGGCGTCAATTTGTACTTTTCCGAACTAAGAACCTCTACACTGGAAAAAAGGAATCTTTAAACCAAAAGCGCTTTTCACTAGGTCCAAATGTGCATGATCTTAATAGAAAATTTGAATTCCTTTGTCTAAAATTCTTTCGTTCCCATATTTAGCCAAAAGGGGTTTCTTCTGAGCCAAGAGCAAATCAATTTGAATGAAAGCCTTAAAACATTTAAGCAAGGGCGGCATGCAGGGATATAAGAAATTGTCTCAAGTCCAAATGCAAAAGCCTTTGGCGCTACTTATTTGGGTTTTAAACAAAAAACAACGCTTGTATCCCATGCAATTGTAGTTTTTAGTTCAAAACCCACGATCTCAAGTAATGTCCTAAGTTGTTTGCCTGCAATGCTTTTTATATTGAGTCAGTTGAAAGTACCCTTGACACAAGATGTTAACGGTACTCGCTCAAGATCAGGGTTTCTTCAGAAAAAAGACCTGTGTAGCGCAATGACAGCTCTGCAATTTTTGCTCAATATCTACGATCTTGAATTAATGTTACAAGTAGTTTGTCTGTATTACTTTTTATCTTGAGTAAATTAAAATTATTCTTCAAGCAAGAGACTAAAGATATTTGGCCAAAATTAGGATTCTTGAGAAAATAGTACCTAATGCTTTTTTTTGAAATATTAAATTTACGAATTGTTTAAAATTTAAAAACGTATTCTGGTGTTTGTGCAGAATATTTTTCAGTTCATTATTTTGTTAAATATGTCGGATTTACCAGAAAATGAACAGGTTGCTCTTTAAAAAATAAAATCTTAATATCCTGAAATTAATTAAAATTATTGGTTGTGCAATATTGTGTATAGTATATATAGACAAGGAAAAATATCAAATTTATTTGAGACCGTTTATTAACAAATTAAAACGTTAACAGTATGTATAATATACAGGGTGTTATGGAAATGACTTATTATTTTTTAACCCGTAAATATATAGGTCGAGACGAATTGGGGAAAAATTGCTATAAATGGCGCTCGAAGCTAGAAATTCGAGAAAAATGCCTTCAAAAATTTAGGTCCAAAACACCTACGCGCCAATGACCCAAACAGCTGATTTGGGTAATTGTTTACTTTAGTGCAAATGTTGAATTTTTCGCTAAAATTTCGTATATAGGCTAATTAAGGGTAGCTGATCACAATTTTCCTTTTGCGTTTAGGCGGCAAATGCACTGGTTTTGAGAAAAAAAATGTTAAAGTTTTTCTAACTCACCGGTATGTTATTTTGCATGTAATCCTAAAATGTTGCTATTTCCAATAAAATATTACTTGTCGGAGTCATAGTATACACTTCCGAGTTGAAATAAACGAAATATGCCACAAGGAAACTCTGAAAAACGGGATAACTTGTAAGCGAACAGAAAACTCTACGTTATCTGGAAAAAGACGGGAGACAGCTCACTGACAGCTGGCCAAAAAAGCAGAAGCAAACTGCACCCATGTTGTCAGATTGTTAGTGTATTATAAATTGCCTATACTTTTCAATTCATTTTTATTAATTGAATGAATCCTATTGGCTCGAGCTAGCATATCATTCTCCTGGATGGAAGCCATTAATAATTACAAGAAAAAGAAGAACAATCTGGCAACGTGAGTGCAATGAATCTGAAAAGAGACGCTTCTACTTTGTCGGCGTATTAACAACGAATTTAATTAAATTTGTGCCTTTTCCATTGTTTTTTTGCTAAAATGTTGTTCTTATTTTATGAACAGATAGTTTGGTGAAAGTTTTATCACATATTTTGAAGGGAAAACCATAAAATCTAGGAAATTGAAAGGAAAGTGAAACGCGACACCCAAAGATATCGAAATAAACAAAAATACCCTAACCTGTAAGTGAAAAACTTTAACATTTTTTTTTCTCAAAACCAGTGCATTTGCCGTAAAAACGCAAAAGGAAAATTGTGATCAGCTACCCTCAATTAGTCTATATACGAAATTTTAGCACAAAATTCAACATTAATTGCACTAAACTAAACAATTACCATTCCAGCAGTTTGTCTTGTCAAAAACACATGTGTTCAGGGGCATTGAACTATCATGGAAGGCGCACATAGTCCGGTTTTAAGGTATTTTACAAAATTCAAAATACTTCCGATTTTAGAAAAAAAAACTATCAAGTGTAACTCTAGACCACCTCAGGAGTGGCCCCTTAAAATATAATAAGTCATTTCCATAACACCCTGTATATATATCCCAATTAACAAACAAGTAACCCTGAAAACGAAGTAAGATACGAAAAAATATCAAGAGACACAAAAGTTCTACTTTTAGCTGCTTAACCTGAAAACAATATAAAAATTTTAAACAAGTCAGTGGCGTATATTTTTTTGTTAATATTATTCGTGAGACTGCCCCCCAGGACGCCACTAGAACTTATCATCTATACTTAATGTAAATTTAAAACCGTTGTACGTCATACCCTTTAAGTCACGTCAGATATCGACAGTGTTGCCAGCGGGCGTAGCCAATCTCGACACCAAATACCTGCCATTTTTAATCCTATAGCCGATCTCGACACCAAACGTTAAGGTTTTAGGTAAACTAATAGCCTTTCTCGACACAAACAAGTAAGATGAATTTTAGTGAGCTTGGGTAATGTCCATTTCAGCCCACAACGAAAAACTAATTAAAATTAGAGCAGCATGGAACTCCGCAGATGCATTCTGCAGAATCCTTACGCAGGTATAAGGTTTTATAGACTTATATTGGTTAAACAGCGCTAACACGGCATCTAATCCACCTTTTTGGTTCCAATTCGTCTTTTTCAAGTTCACCAGGGAATATTATTATTAATTGTTTGCCCCTTTTATAGACTTATATTGGTTAAACAGCGCTAACACGACATCTAATCCACCTTTTTGGTTCAATTCGCCTTTTTTAAGTTCACCGGCCAATTATTTACCAGCCCTTTTTTACTTTTGTTTATTAGAATATCGATTTTAATATTCATGGTGTCGAGAAAGCCTATCGGCTTAAAGGGCCCTTTCTACAGAGTTAGGTACAAGACAAATTTGGTGTCGAGAAGTGACCCGCCGTTGCCAGCTTGTAACCAAAATATCCGAGTGAGGGAATTACAGTTATTTTTTCATAAAAACAAGATAAATATACAAAAATTTCCCATAGGTTATATTATATTTGTTTACTGCATAATACCTTTTACCATCAACTTTAGTAGATCTAACACTTTTTTATTTTCATCTTGCCAAGATCGACCATTCTGCAAAATCCATGTTTCATCCAAGAAGACAAATTGGTACAAGGATGCTTCTTTATCTTTAACATATTCTTTCAAAAATACCAATCGTTTGAAAGCTACCTGGGAAAGTTCCATAAGCCCTCGCCTCGGTTCATCTTTTTTCCATCCGAAGTCTATTTCCTTTAAGAGGCTTCATAAAGAGTTAAGACAACCATCAAACAGTTGTCTGTCTTTTAATTTCTTACTTAAAGTTGGCAAAGTTACATGATGTTCTAAAAAAAGTTACAGCTTATGTATAACCAATGTAAAATATTAGTTTTTGAATAATACAACTTACTCTTCTAATACATTCCATAAATAGTGTCACGGATAGAACTTATATCCAATCTTGACACATTTACAACTTTCTTTAAATAAGAACGCTTTCTTCTAGGTGACTCCAATAATTTAGTTTGCTTAACTGTTTTGAAACGGCGCTTACAGTGGAGATATTCAAATTTAGGGCAGCTGCTACACGCTAAAAATTAGTAAATTGGAACTTAAGTATGTAGACCTTAACACATTCTTTAAGTTTACCTCTCTAACTACTGTCAAGGGTCAAAGGGTAACAATGGGCCATAGTGAGTGCTAGCTTAGCGTCTTATCACAACAAACAACACTGCTAAATTTCACCAAAATCGGCAAAAGAACCTTTGAGATATTAATAAAAAAACGACTTTTTTTTTAAATTTGTCACCGTGCATCTTGAAAACCACAGACTTTTTAGGACACATGTCTATATGAACTTTTCTACTTGAACTTGGTTCAGTAATGCGCCCTTGGAATTACGGCCTATAATTAAGTAACACCCTGTATAATAATGAAATTGAAATTACACATCCACTAGTACTAGTAGACAGAAAAACCTGACTAACTTATTCCCTAGTTCAAGTTTTGTAAGTAAATGGCAGTATGTTGTACAATGTTAACAGTAGCGTTACAATTTCTTTTTATATTTTATAATTTTTAAGTTATAATAAAAAGTTTGACATTTCAATAGTGAATCTCTCATAAAGAATTATTTAACCTTTTTATTATTGCCTAAAGAATAAGTGATGTAGGTAGGTATAATAAAGAACGAGAATTGTTTAGTTCCCCTGCGGAGAAAAAAAAGGAAGTATTTTTACTAGTTACCTACAACTTGTTTTTGTTTCCAAAGATATTTCAAGTTCGATTTAGCAGCCTTTAATAGATTTTCGTTTGATGCAATGTTTTTAAAAACGCAAGTATACGGGATTTAAGCTGTCCCATATGCATTTGATAGGGGACGCGGGACAACGGGGCTCAATACATCGCTGGAACACTGCTCCTATATTTGGGGCTTTGCTTCTAAACATAGATACTTTGCGACTACTGGATATTATCAGACATTTCTATTCATGTAAAAATTGTTATTCTGTCAGTTGCCAAATTTATACGCACGTATTATGTAAGTATACAAAGTAATTTTGAAGGATTATGTATATAAAAATTATTTGCAGTACTCTATAAACACAATATTTTCTTTTCAGCAGCTTTTTTGGAATTATGTAACCATTATTCTTTAATCGCATGCGTATTAAATTATGTTTAATATCCTTAATCCATTAACAAATATCTGTTTGAGACTTCCAGGCTAAGCGCCTGTTTGTTTGTTTCAATTGTATTTTTTCTTATTATGACTACAATGCCACGTACGTCAGTAAATGTTGGTAATAGTACATTACGTATCAAGTTTAGAAAAGTGGAACTTTACTTGACGGGTATGGTTAGTTTGAATCCGAGCGAAGCGAGGATTTAATTTCCATACGAGTATACTATTTTTTCGCATTTTGTAAGTAATTAATTATTTTGCATTTCATATTAAAATCTAAAAAGAATAGTTACTGAAGAAAATCTACAAAAACTTAGTAGTATGACTTCTCGGTAACTTAGCAATATAAACAAGATGTTTTTTTGTGTTTCAATCAATCAATCAATCAATCAAAAACATGCTTTATTGTCAAAGAACACAAAATTTCTTATTGACAAAGTGTATTATATTCTAGATCCTACCTAAAATAGAGGTGAGAACAGAAGGGGACAAACACATCCATAAAAATCACAAGTAGTAATAAAGTCAACAAACTTAAAAATATAATAAATGCAAGTATTACAAACAGTTCACCAATGCAAATAAAACATTGGGAAATACACAACACAAAAAAGAGAAAAAAAAAACAAAAAAAAAAACAAAAAAAAACAAAAAACAAAACAGTTAAAATCTGTCATCGAAAAACTCTTCCACAGAGTAATAAGCCTTAGATAAAAAATGTTTTTTGACTTTTCTTTTAAAAGTATTAAAGTTATTAGTGTTTTTAATTGGGACCGGCAGATGGTTATACATTTTTTTTGCATTGTAAATTAAGGATTTTTTTATTTGACTTGTAGATGGAATTGGTAGTGGAATGTTACGGCCCTGCCTAGTATCATAAATAATATTATAGTCTGCATTTCTATACTTTTTGAACACAATACACACACTTTCCAGAATATATATAGAGGGAAGAGTTAACAACTTTTGATTAAGAAATAGCGGCCGGCAAGAATCTCTTCTATTCATACCATACATAAACCTGATTGCCCTTTTTTGCATTAAAAATATGGTAGAAAACAAATATAGGCTACAACTTCCCCAAAAAGGAATGCCATATCTCAAATGACTTTCAATCAGTGCAAAGTACGCCATTCTAACCGCACCCGGCTCCAATTCCCTTGATACCGATCTCAACGCAAAGCAACCCGATGAAAGTTTTTTGACAAGTTTCTCAGTGTGACCATTAAAAGAAAGCCTACTATCTATGTGTACTCCTAAGAATTTACTCACACCTAAATTATTTATTTCCACATTATCAAGATATACGCTATCCATATTACACTTGAAAGTCAGGATATTAGTTTTGGTCACATTAAAGGTCAGCAAATTACTATCACACCACATTTTAATCTTTTCTAAGTCCCTATTTATGGTTGAATTCAAGCTTGATACCTCTGAACTGTGCCAAAGTATGGTGGTGTCATCTGCAAACAAGGTAATCTGTCCATCAATCTCAACCTGTGCCAGATCATTAATGAACAATAAGAACAGGATTGGACCCAGCACTGAACCCTGGGGCACGCCACAACTCACCACACGCTCTTCACGACTATTGACAGCATCCAAATAAAATCATATTTGAAGAGTGAATTTCACAAGAATTATGGAAATGGCTAATGAAAACGACTTGGAAGATATCCTGAATGCGGCCCGCGAAGCTTCTTCAAGTTTGCTTCCAGTAAAATCCAAGGAAAGATACGAGAAAGCATATAATAATATGTTCTGCGAGTGGAGAAACATTAAGAATTTTAAAGGCATTGACGAAAATTTGATGCTGGCATACTTTTACGAAAAGGTAAGCTATTTTATATGGTTAAAGTGTGGTATATAGGTACTAATTTTGTTATTTGTTTTAGGCAAAAGTCCTCAAAGCTTCCAGTTTATTGTCTACGTACTCTATGATCAAAAGCACAATACTTATTAGTGAAAATACGGATATTTCACAATATAAAAAGTTAATCGCTTTTTTGAAACGTCAAAACGACAAATATGAACCTAAAAAATCAAAAGTTTTGACCAAGGAAAACGTCACGAAGTTTTTGAAGGAAGCTCCAGACGATACGTTTCTGTTAATGAAAGTGGTATTAATTTTTGGGCTGAGTGGCGCATGTCGGCGTGCAGAACTATGCAGTTTAACATCTGAAGATATAGAGGATTCAGGAACAATGCTAATAGTAACGTTACATGATACCAAAACAAAGAAAAAACGTGTATTTGCCGTAGGATCAGATGGCAATGGGTATAAAATTTACCACAAGTACTTACTGTTAAGACCTAAAACAGTAAGGCACAATCGATTTTTCCTGTTTTATCGTCATGGCAAATGTACAGTACAGCCAGTTGGCATCAACACTTTCGCAAAAATCGCACAAGAAATTGCGAAATATCTAAAACTTCCTGATGCTTCAAGCTACACCGGTCATTGTTTGAGAAGAACATCTGCAACTTTTCTTGCTGACAATGGCGCTGATATTCAGGATCTCAAACGGCATGGAGGAAGGCGGTCCACAAGCGTAGCTGAAGGATACGTGGAAGAGAGCATTGAAAGTAAATTGAAAAATTCTCAAAGGGTATTCAAAAATGTCCAACTGGGACTACCCCAAGAAGTCCCCATATGAATTGTGGTGAATGAAAAAAATGTTCAGCAACAACTACTTAATACGGCGAGGTCAGCAGTTGCATCCTTTTCTAACTTAAATAATTGTTCTTTTAATATTTATTGTAATAAGATTTAAAATAAACGAATTTCTTTTTTGTAAAATTGTGTTTTGAATGACATTGACGTTTTATGCAGTAATGGTTGCTGTGCTGTAATGGCTGCTATGTTGTAAAGTGACCCACTACTGTACGATTTTGAGGTCATTAATCTAGTGCATTACTGTATAAAATGCGAAAAACAAATTTATAGTCTATCTTTAAATGGCGCGAAGTAATAAATGCTCAATAAATATGCAAAACGCATACCGGGATATCAAGAACAATATAAACACCATCCCTTTAAATCTATTGTGTTAACATTAAATGATCCAGATAATGAGCATTCTTTAGGTAGGTCCACCCTGAATTTATTGCAAGCTATTGTTATATTTGAGGATTTGCCGTTGCTATTGGGAAAAATAAGAAAACATTTAAAATAGTTATTTATGTATCTAGGGAATTATAATGGTCTTAATTACCGAGGGCAAAGTTTACGTCCCGAGGGCCTTTGGCCCGAGGGACAGCAATTGCCCGAGGTAATTGAGACCCTTATAATTCCAGTGATACATAGATAATTTTATTTCTGACCGATTTTAGTAACATTTTGTTCATTTTTAAAGTGGAATAAATGTTTCAATAGATGACAATCAAATTGACATTAGATGTCAATCGTTTGATTTTATGTCAAATTTTTCTTAATATCACAAGGGAGTTATGACCCTTAAAATTCCCGCGTAACTAAGACGTTATAAGCTAATAATATACCGGCCAGAAATAAAATCATATTTACTAATAAATAACAATGGGTGGTACTATTTTACACAATATAATTATAAAATCAAGATATAATATAGAATCTTACAAACAAGGGCATTTTCAAAAATCGAACAATACTTTGTCGTTATGGCATAATCATAGTCTGATTCGGAAGATAAACTTTTATTAACATCGTTTATAATAAGCGGTCCAACCATTTCTTCGATTATTATATCTACCTGCCACATCTTGGCTTCTTCTTCTATCACATGATCGATACACTTTTTTCCACTTTTCCGCCCTGATTTTACCTATAGCTTCATTAAAGGGTCTTTTTAAATTCACCATTTTATCAAGTAGTGTTTCTTCTGGCGACATCTGTCTTTACTTAAGCCCATATAAGTTCGATCGGGTTTAATTCGCAGTGGTACAGTATTAAAATCGATTGCCTATTATGTTTTTTTCCACCGAAAACCCATTTTTTTTTTTAATAATTTCCAAAACGTATTTCTACACATAAATGGGTAATCCTGGTCTTCTCGGATTGAAGACAAAATTTTGTCCAGCGTGGACCTTTTTTTTTTTAAAGAAGCCATGAACCATTTGCCTTATTCTCTGTATTAAAACGTCATCTAGCTCAAGCTTTGGTGGTCCTGGAGAAGTATTTGGAGGTTTGGCGCAAACACTTTTTGCTTCTTTTAAAAGTTTATATATTGTTGTATTCCCAACGTTAATAATATCTGCTGTAAATTGCACTGCATTGTCAACACTCAAATCCGCATTCATACTTTTAATAGAATCGTAACAGTTGAGAACTATTTTTTTTTTCATTTTCTGTACATGTACCGACTGTAGGACACTTCACACTTTGACTAGTTTCACTGAGAAATAAACACCCATGGTAGGTATGTATAGATATATATAGGTGTATTATTCCAATAGAGGCACCCATAAAGGCATAATTACCACATAATTAGCAAACAGGTAATCAGGATTAGGTACGAAAAAAAGAAATAAAATGATTAGAGCAGAAACGGAATAAGTACCTAGGCTCTAATTAGTTTTGATAAAATTGCTTTCCAAAATTCCAGGTAAATGGTACGGCTGAACATAATTTTAAGCTTTAAACATGTCGATACTTGTACTAATTCTGCACAAATTTAAAAATTCAGGCCTATTTAAATCTCTACATGTCGAAAAACCTTGCACGCTCATGGAGAAGACGGTATTGATTGATTTATTACATCGCATCATTTAAAGGCAGACTATAAACCCGAAATAGAACTGTGCCAGAATAGTAGATTCTGTAACGAGGTTGGAATGAAAATTCGATCCGAGTGGAACGAGTATCGAATTTTCATTCTAACCGAGTAGCAGACTATATTTTCTCCACGACCAAAAAGTACGAATAAAAACAAATATAATCTGTACAAAGCAATTAAGTTATTTATTTGCAATATTCGTAATTTCAGGTGGAGTATTATCCAGTTCCATATCTGATTCATCCGATTTTTCACTCATTTTTTGACTTGCACTAAAATTTGTCTGAAAATAATTATTACAACGCGGCCATTTTTATCTGACACTGACAGTTTCGAAATTCATGGCAACCTATGTCGTTTAGATCAATTACAGAATATTCATTCCGTATCTTGTTATGGAATGAAAATACACGCAAAACGCATAAGAAGCAAGTGTTTCAGAATAAATATTCCAACTCAAGAGAGAGAATTTTTACATTCTATTATCAAAAATGATTTTGGAATTATTGCATTCAGTAATGGTCGTGGAGAAAATATGTTATTGATTACTTCTTCTCTTTTTTTTTTTTTTAATTTTATTGACTTGGCCAATACTTGCTGGAAATCCATAACTAGTATGTTTTTTGGAAATGTAAAGACTCTTACACACTTTTTTCCAGTTATTTATTAACACATATCACATAGCATGTTTCGCTACACGGTAGCTTCTTCAGATGTACTCAGTTTACAAATAGTGGATATATTTATATGCATAATAATGGTCTAATTAGCAATAAGGATTTTAACAATTACTAACAATTATTAACAATTCTCCTTTGCTTAATATGTTTTGAATAATTATTTGGGAAATACCCTTAATCTTAATAGTTTTATTACTCTAAATATACTTTGTAAAATCCTTATTGCTAATTAGACCATTATTATGCATATAAATATATCCACTATTTGTAAACTGAGTACATCTGAAGAAGCTACCGTGTAGCGAAACATGTTATGTGATATGTGTTAATAAATAACTGGAAAAAAGTGTGTAAAAGTCTTTACATTTCCAAAAAACATACTTCTTCTCTGCTATTTAAACTCTTTCTTTTTATTTAAACTTAAAGGATTTGTCAATTAATTATTTTAGTGGGCGAGGTAGGCCTCAGCGTCCATCATTTACAAATTAACAAAGATATACTGAGCCACAAACGACCCTATGAAGACATCTCTATACATAATATAGGTACGACTCAATCCACTAATTTCACCCATCAAGCATTCTATCCTCACAATAGATTCGCATAGTCCAGCAATTTTAAACTCGGTTTAGGGAAGTGGTTCTTCTAAAAATTGACTAGGTTGTTTGACCATCATGCCGTCCAGACTTAGCTACCATCGATTAACCATGAAATAGATAAAACAAAGAGTTGCGCAGTGATATTGATTTTAACACAAGATAAGACAAATACAATAAATATAAAAATATTGTTGATTTGGTAAATTTGCTTAGTGATAGTGGCCTATATATATTTAGGTAGGGGTCTTGTCTTGAATTTTGAAAATTCTTGCACCAACGAAGACAGCAGCAAAATGATGCTCGGGTTTGCACAAAAATTCAAGGTTGGGGAGGGGAGTGCTGTATATCAGTATATTGCAACTATTGCAGGTAAGTTTTATGTTATAAGATGCCTGTATGAATATTTCTGAAAGAACAAATTTTACGCCTTCAATGAAATATATTTCTCTTTAAGTTAATTTTTAAAATATTAAAAAGTGATTATACAGAGTGAGTCGGGAGAAATGGGCCTAACTCTAAGGGTGTAATCTATGCATCAAAATAATAAGAAAAAACTCAAATGTTGTTATCCAATATTCATTTGTTTTCAAGTTATAAGGCAAAAACAAAATATTGCATTAATTTAGCTTTCCTGTAATAAATATTATTATTGTTTGCTTTTGATTGTTGGGCTGTCACTATCCTATTAGTGTCGGTATAAAATGCCACACATTTATTCACATCTCGAATACGCCAACATGGTTTTTATTTATGGTTTGTGTAATGGGAATGCAAGTGCTAATGTAACATCCGAACGAGCCATTCAACAGGATTTAGGAGAAATAGAAAATGTTCTAGCTTTAGTAGAAGACGATGCGACGACGAGCTCACGAAGAATTGGAATTCAGTTGGGGATTCCCCAAAAAAGAGTGATCAATACGCTTCACGAGCAAGGCTTATACCCGTACCATGTACAGCGTGTACAGTGTACAGGTTAGCTACATTCACTTGTGACGGCATCAATAATAATCGAAACTCCCATGTATGGTCGATTGAAAATCCTCACGCAATAGTCGAAAGTAATTTTTAACACAGGTTTTCAGTAAACGTGTGGTGCGGCATGATCGATAATAATTTAATTGGCCCTTTTCTTCTGGAAAATCGCCTTACAGGGGATCACTATCACTACTTAAGTTTTTTACAATATGAATTGCAAGGACCACTGGAGGAGATTCCTTTAAACATCAGAATTGAAATGTACTATCAACAGGACGGAGCGCCTGCTCATTTCGATCGTCGGGTCAAGCAATATTTAGACCAAAGGTTGTCAGGGGTTTGGATTGGTCGCGGTCCTATTAGTTGGCCTCCTAGATCGCCAGACCTCACGTCGCTGGACTACAATTTATGGAGTTGGTTAAAAACTGAGGTTTACAAAGTAAAAGTAGATACTAAATTAGATGCATTAGAAATGCTGTACTCAATATAAAGAAAGGCACGAATCAATTAGAAGATCCACGCGCGCCCTTCGTAAACGAAGCAGGAAATGTTTGGAAGTCAATGGCGGTATTTTTGAAAATTTAATGATTTATTTAAAACAATGTCAATGTTGGATATTTTGGTTTAACAATATTATTATTTTATTTAACGCTATAACTTGAAAACAAATGAATATTGGATAACAACATTTCAGTTTTTTCTTATTATTTTGATGCATATATTACACCCTTAGAGTACGGCCTAGCTTAGAGTTAGTTTAACCGTATGAGTTAAGTAATACGACCTTACATGCAAAGCACACTTTGATGATAATAATTTTTGCTTGCACGGCAGGTGTTAACGTTTTAATACTTCTCATTAAATCTTGGTGTTTAAGTATTATTATAGTTTCTTCGTGTTTCAGGATGTCTTGGTATTATTTCCGGGGCCATGCACTTTGGCTGGCCTTCGCCCTCACTACCCATCCTCCTCGGTCCGGATTCCTACATAGCAATGACAAATGCGGAAGGGTCCTGGCTCGCCGCCATGATCTGCGTCGGCGCAGCTCCTGGCGGCCTCTTGACTGCCTGCTTCGTGGACAAAATTGGACGAAGGCTCACTATACTACTATCTGCACCCGGATACTTAGTGGGTTGGTTGATGGTGGCCTTTGCCACTACCACCTGGGAGTTGTTCGTGGGCAGGTTTATCGCTGGACTGGCTGATGGAGTCATGTTTACAGCCTTCCCTATGTACCTGGGCGAGATCGCGTCGCCCAACATCAGAGGACTTCTAGGATCGAGCATTCAGCTCTCTATGATCACCGGGATGTTGCTTACTAACATCATTGGATCGTACATGAGCATTAAGAATTCAGCGCTTGTATGCGGAGCATTGGCGCCAATATTTTTTGCTTCATTCTTTTTTATGCCAGAAAGTTCTTACTATTTGGTGATGAAGGGACGTATTGATGAGGCAACAAAAAGTCTTCAGTTATTCCGACAAAGCAAGGACGTAACTGATGAGATTAGTAGGATCGTTGAGGCAGTAAGAGAAGATCAAGAGCAAAATGGAAAATTCTATGAGCTCTTTACCGTACCGAGCAATCGTAAGGCCGTTCTGATAGTCTTTGGACTGAGAGCTATCCAGCAGCTGAGCGGGACTACGGCCATTAGTTTCTACGCTCAAAGCATCTTCCATGTCGCCAGCGAAGACCTGGTCCCCTCTACAGCCACTATTATTTTCTTCACTCTACAGCTGGCATGCGCTGTGGCGTCATCTCTCCTCGTAGATAAAGTCGGGCGGAAGCCTTTGTTGATTGCCTCGATCATCGGTTCCGGGGTAACATTAGCCCTGGAAGGAACCTACTTCTTCCTCAGCGAAAGTACTAGTGTAGATGTTACCAAATTGAAGCTAGTGCCCCTGATAGCTCTTCTCAGCTACGTAGTGATCTTTAACATAGGAATGGGTGTTATTCCAGTGCTGTTACTAGGAGAAATGTTCCCCACAAGCGTAAAAGGGTTTGCCCTTTGCTTAGCCGACATTTGGTTTGGAATTATTGTCATTGTAGTCTCGAAATTCTTCCAGATAATGCAAGACGGATTCGGTATAGCCGTGCCATTCTTTACGTTTGCTGGATGTTGCATAGTGGGGCTGATATTCATTTGGTTGGTAGTCCCGGAGACTAAGGGGAAAACCTTGGAAGACATTCAGAGGGAATTGAAGGGTATAGAAAAAGAGAAGTTGAGATACATTTAAAATGAACTGGACTATGATCAATCTAAAAGTTAGTGAAAATCTGTAGTGTAACCGATATGCGGCAAATCACTTAGTGTATGATCAGCTATATTTACGCCTGGAAGGCCACATTTCAAGCGCAGCCAGATTCACTAACGATGCAGTTTGCAAACCGGAAGACTCGCCTTCCGGTAAACTTCTTCTTGTATACCCAGCTTGACTCTATTAGAATCTCAGGAGAGTTATGAGCAGGACTCTACTACTAAACTAGTGATACTGTCATTACTTTCTTCAACTTTAAGTACCTATATGTTATTTAGATAATATGATTGGTAGTAGCAGTATTTAAGTCCCTTGATTTGATCTAAGTAGAGTACGTACTTATGTGTTAGCAGTATTTTATATAATTCAGTCTAAGTACCTATAAGATTTATGTTTTTCTTAATGTTATATTCCATTTACCTTAAGGGGTTGTCCCTAGTCCTCGATTAAACGTGAAATTTACTTAATTTCCCACAAAAATAATTGTGTGTGCTCAAAACGTCACAATAATAATTATAAAACAATTAATTGCTGGCTTAAATTTTGAAAATATTGTTGATTTTTTATATTTGCTCCTAGATAGTGACATATAACCGTATATATTTAAGTGGGAGTCTAACGTTGTTATTCAGTTGTTTTGGTTTTGGCGTTTCTTTGGGCATATAGTTAAGTGATACGAGAATGATGCTCTTATTCGCACAAAAGTTAAAGGTTGGAGAGGGTAGTGCGATATATCAGTACATTGCAACATTTACAGGTAAGTGTTTCCTAATCCACTAGTTTCTATGTCAGGTTAGTGTAACCAGTAAGACACACTGTAGGTACACTGTTTGTTTTTAAGCAACTCAATTGTAGCACCGTACAAAACAATCAGTAACTAACAAATCATCTACAAAGTACAAAGATTGATTTTTCCTTCGGCCAGGCGTACCTCTCTGTGTATATATTCAAAACTGCTTTTTATATCATAAGTATATTTATAGGTCCCCTTCAGGTGATGTAAACATTTTCCGTAAAAGCCTTTTTAGTGTAATGTCCTCTTGTCCGAGAAATTCCAATCTTATTTTAGTTTGAGATTTTAATATCAACTTGAGCCATAATTCACAAGACTTTATTAAAATGAAATGTTTACTAATTTCATTCGATTTGAAGATGCGTATAAATACCTATACTATACCAGAGTTAGTAAAGCGACTTGCTCAATGATTGATTACTTCTGTACAAACTTGAACAATAATACTGTTACATACACATTAAGTGATCATGAGTTAATAACTGGTAGGACAGGTTCTGTGGGTCCACGGAATGAGTGTTATGAGATGAGTGTGTTTCCTTTAGGAATTACTCTAACAAGAATATTAAAAATTTCAATCTCTTACGGATAGTTCTGACTGGGGTCACGGTATGTGTGGTGAATCTGTTTCCGATAAGTTTTGTAATTTTCAACGACACATGGTGAAGGCAATACAAGCTTGTTTTCCTTTTAAGAGAACATCAATTAGAACCAAATCTCATGTGCCAAAAGGTATAAAGCGGGCGTGCAACAATAAAAGGTGCTTATTAAATATACTGACACTCAGAACAATATTTCTCATTTCAATATAAAATATCGAGATGAAGCCATTTGATTTCATTCTCCGTTAATAACAAATCACCTGTTTCTTGTTGCAGGATGCTTGAGTGTCATTTCCATTGCAATGCACTTTGGCTGGACCTCGCCCTCACTTCCCATCCTCCTCGGGCCGAATTCCCACATAACCATGACAAACTCGGATGGCTCTTGGCTAGCCGTCACAATCTGCATCGGAGCCGCACCTGGAGCGCTATTAGCTGCCTCCCTGGTAAACCGTATCGGACGAAGGATCACTATTCTGCTAACTGCACCCGGATTCTTAGTGGGTTGGTTGATGATAGCCTTTGCCACCACCACCTGGGAGTTGTACTTGGCAAGGTTTATCGCTGGCGCTGCCGATGGAGCCTTGTTCACGGCCTTTCCTATGTACGTAGGGGAAATTGCGTCACAGAATATCAGGGGACTGCTGGGGTCGAGCATTTCACTCTCCATGATATTGGGAATGTTGCTCGTTAACATCATTGGATCTTACATGAGCATTATGAATACAGCTCTTATATGCGGATCACTGGCACCTGTTTTCTTCGTCACCTTCTTCTTTATGCCCGAGAGCCCTTATTTTTTGGTGTTGAAGGGACGTGTCGACGAAGCAACGAGAAGTCTACAGATATTCAGGCAAAGCAAGGACGTAACTGGCGAAATATATAGAATCATGGAAGCAGTAAAGGAATACCAACAGCAACAGGGAAAGTGCTATGATCTCTTTACTGTGCGCAGCAACCGCAAGGCTGTTTTAATAGTGTTTGGATTAAGAGCTTTCCAACAGCTAAGCGGAACTACGATAATAAACTTCTATGCTCAAAGCATTTTTAGTGCGGCTGGCACAGACATGCTGCCCTCTACAGCCACCATTATTTTCTTTACTCTACAGCTAGCGTGTGGCATGGCGTCATCTTTCCTGGTCGATAAAGTTGGTCGAAAACCTTTGTTGATTGTCTCAATCATCGGCTCAGGAGTAACATTAGCCCTGGAAGGAGCTTACTTCTACCTCAGCGAAAATACTAGTATAGATGTTTCCAACTTAAAGCTAGTGCCCCTGATAGCTCTTCTCAGCTACGTAGTGATCTTTAACATAGGAATGGGTGTTATTCCAGTGCTGTTATTAGGAGAAATGTTCCCCACAAGCGTGAAAGGATTTGCACTTTGCTTGGCCGACATATGGTATGGAATTATTGTCACTATAATCTCGAAACTCTTCCAGATTACCCAAGACGGATTCGGCATAGCTGTGCCCTTTTTCGCGTTCGCTATTTGCTGCTTGTTGGGGTTGATATTCATTTGCTTGGTTGTCCCGGAAACTAAAGGAAAGACCTTGGAAGATATTCAAAGAGAATTGAAGGGGTTAGAAAAGGTGGAGCATGATGAGAAGCATCCGTAAATGAGCTAGGAGATGTTCATCGTAGGGAATTTTGAGAGCAATGTTACTTTTTGTCAATATCAAAGATAGGTATAGCCAGAACAAACATGATTATTAGGTTTTGTCTATGAAAAAGTGTACAACCAATTAATATGTAAAATGTAAAATTTCTTAAGGCTTTAGCTCAGATCTACCTAAGGAATTTTGGGTGAGTTTAATATTATATATTTTTGTTCGGTAGTACCGAGAACTGATTGGCAATATATTATTTTTTATATTTTGATCTGTGTTTAATGTAATCATTTATGTTGAAGGAATTAAACTTAAACTTACCGAATATTTATAGTTTTCATTGAATTTTTTATTTCGGTCGTTACTTTAATCAGTTGAAATACCATGCACTTGAAAACTTTTATTACAAATCAAAAAACGTGTCCATATTTCTCTAAGAGAATATAATATTCAACCAAAAGAACCAACACAAAGTCCCGGTCTTAAATAATTTAATATTTAAAAAATATTCGGTAAGATGTTTCGCCTTTAAGGCATCATCAGACCTAAAAAGAATAAAAAGATGTCAATTAACACGCATATAAGTGAGCGAATCTCCCTAGTAAACCTACCTAATACACCAAGAAACAATTTAAGAAGAATAAAAATGTCAAAATATAAATACCGACTGAAGCCATTTGAAATTCCGTCGACGGATTTTACCATCGTCTGGGAGCATGCCAAGTAGAGGGTGGAGGACATTTCCAGCATTTGCCACGTTAAACCACCTTTTTGTTGTGTTTTGTTTTGCTTCGTTACACTTTTATTTTTTTTGACAAAATAAATAACAAATAAACCATAACTATTGTTAAGTCACAATGTCACAAAATGTCAGAACGTGAAACAATGAAGATTTCTTACCTTCAAAGGTAAAAAAAAATCATCAATGATTTATCATTTCCGCTTATTTAAATAGGGATTTTTTTAAAACTTTTAACAGTCGCCATTTTGAAACAGCTTGACAGAATCGCGTCAAACTTTTTGAGCATACTGTACGAGATTTCAAATGATGTATCACAAGCTGTATGTTTCCATTTAAAAAAAAAAGATCGATGTCGTCATATCCTTGACAAATGTCTACGAAAAGACAAACGAATAAGGTCAAAACGTGTGCATATATAAAACTAAATTGACCTGTCCGAGCATTTTCCCCAAAAGTTACAGGTTAAGGCTATATTAATTTTATTCCGGATTTCTGGGCAGCCCTGTATATAAAAGACGGAAAAATGGCTGCGAGAAAGGAGAAATTTATTGCTTCAGCCAAAACCTGTAAGGCCCTTAATGGTAAGGCAAAGAATTTTTTCAAAGAGAATCCATCCCAACCCAAGGCATATTTATTTTTAATTGTTGCCAAAAACAAGAGTGTCAGGTTATGAAGACAACGACAACAAATGGTAGCCCTCAAAAATCGGTAATACACGCAAAAATACACGTTCTATTACGTCAATGTATACATGTACTTATTTCTATTCGACCAGGATCCAGGCATTACATTTGTGGAGTTGGTACATGAAATGAAATACACGAAAAATTACACAAATGTACAATCAGCATAAGATACGCTAGTTTACTCTAGTAGAATGCGTATGAATTTTTTTACGATCTTCTGTTATTATAATTTTAAATAAATAATATTATATTAATCATTATTATTATTATTATTATAATGGAGTAAAAAACGAATTAAGGACTAATGGTAAGATGCAACGCTAAGCGTTTAGAAAAATAAAACACTATTACATAAGAATAATCGACTCTATATTAAACATATATTTTGTCATTTATTATTCTACAGTAATTTGGAGATAAACTGCATACCGAATGAAATGTTACTAAATAAATATGTGTAGGGAATTAAAAAAAACAATCTATCAATAAATATGAATTTTATTTGTTAGAATTCTTTTTTTCATATCATATTTTTAACAATTTCCTTGGTTAGTCATTTTCAAATAAAAACAATAACGTTTCAAGCGGTGCACAGTTTATTTTAGCGTATTAAGGCACACTTGCAGGTATTAAGTCTAACAATGCGTAGGCAATCCAAATATATAATTGGTTAATAACATTTAGAATTTTAATGCTTTTTAATAATTAATTCGCTATAATGTAATTTTATATATAAGTTAAAGTTATTAGGAACAACTGAAGGGGTTGGAGGAAAGAAATACCCTTACACTTCCAAATGACAATTAAAAAGGGATGCTTGTTGCAATTGATATATAAATAATAATGCCTCCTCTCCTACCTCGGAAATAACATAATATACACACATTCTTTAAAACAAGAAAGTTAATTGGGAAAACTCATCGTCTTCCTTGTACAAATAATAGAGATTTGTTATTATAACAAAACGATTCATTCTCTTAGGGAAAGTAAATATGTCCGGTTTCGTAAATATAAAAATATTGTTATTGCACCATCCTAAAACTAGCCTTTTAATATCAATTAAAATCTGGAAACAAATTTTTCTACGGCTCAGAGCATTGTCGGATCAGATCTAATCCAAGGGGAGCATGGATCTAAATATTTAGTATTATGACATCTAAAGCCTATGACCTGCTCACTGGAGAAAATTTTTCTTAAACATCTTCCCTATTTTCCCACCATGTTTGTACTATTAACTATTTACAAAGTTTGTTTCCAGACTTTTAATCCACACGTCTTTCATTGTCTGCATTCCTTGACTTCCCGCTGGCCTAGCGGAAGGGTGGGCCTAAAGTTACTCTTGACGTAACCCTTGAACTCATCGCAAGGGCACTGGTCTTCCACGCTGTAGCATCTTAGTCTCCTGAAGGCCTCCAACTAAAAATAATAGTTTTGATGATTTACTGGGACTTGTTTGTTTCGCTCTTTATGCCACCCTGGCACTTTCTAAAAGCCTAGGGAAACTAATATATCGGTATTGCTTAACACGCCTCCTAACATCTATAGTAAGGCGTGGAAGATTTGATAAGAAGCTGGGTGGATGAAGTTCAAGCTGAACCAGCGCTGAATTACTATGAATCTTTGGCGCAGGAAGTAGCATTGTAGATAGCAGAAGCGGTGTGAAGTTAGGTACATTATAGAGAGGCGTATAGTCTTTGGATCCACCATCCTTCGACCTTCGAAGAGCCCTCGCCTGGAAATATATCTTGACCTTCAAATAAGGCTTTAGTGGGGGCCTTCGTCGATAAGGTGGATGGATATAAACAAAGAATGAAACCAGATGGCTCCATTTGGTGATGCTGGTCAAAAACACCTGGTCTTAAGCATACCTGTTGTCTTTGCAGATTTTTCTCTGATATTTGTGAATTTATAAGTCTATGTCAGAGGGCACATGTTTCGTTCTCTGTTTATTCTTGCTTTTTCTGGTTTAAGACAGATGCCTCTGCTTTTTTCTTTTGCCACTGACGAGTGAAAGGACAAGACAGAAGGAAAACGGAGTAGACAACCCTTTTCATTTGGTTATCTACCGTTAAATTTGGTTAAACATTACCTGTTCTTGAGATATTTCAACTGGTTCCTTGAAGACTATCCAAATAACACATTCTGAACAAGGAGGAGTCGTGAGAGATCCCTGGTAGGTGTAGTAGCCGCTGTTTTCCGGAAGGAAAGCGGCAGGATCGACTGGCTCTGCAATTTTGACATTTTCCCCGCTGAATTGAATTTTGTTCAGTTTGCAGACGACTTTGTCCAATTCGCGATGTTTTTGGCCAGGCTAAAATATTTAATGATTGGCAAAAGAGATCGCATTATTTAGGGTTTTAAGTGAGTTACCTACCTTCAAAAACACGCCAAGAACTGCCAGTCCATCAGGTTGTTTTGCTGCCTCAGCAAAGGATGGATATTTCGATGCATTCCAGTGAACCAAATGCAACTAAAAGGAAATATCATCATAACATCTAATGCAATCAATCAAATAAAAATTGGGTAACTTATAGTCCTCAAATTTCGTTAGGTAAGGTGCATCGAGGTAAGTGTAAATGTGGGGCAAATATAGATTTATGCTCTTAAATATAATCATAATAATACCATCTGTGACCCAGTAGTTCTATCAGCATCGCGGCTAAAATCTGTAGCAAAAAGTTTCTTCTTCTTCTTCTTCTTCTTCTTCTTAGTCGGCCTTCTCTCATCCACTCCTGGACAAAGGCCTCTCCGTACATCTTCCATGTTTGGCGATTTTGAGCTTTGTGGTATCAGTCACTACCGACTGCCGATTTAATATCGTCTAGCCATCTTCTTTGTGGTCGTCCTCTGCTCCTTTTCGTTTCTCTTGGCCGCCAGTGTATGACTCTCACTGTCCATCTATCGTTGTCCTGCCTTGCGACATGTCCCACCCAGCTTTATTTTAGTCGTGCTACCCGTTCTGCTAAGTCTGTAAGTCTTGATCTTTCTCGAATTTCATCATTCCTTACTCTCTCAGCGAAATTCCAAATATTGTTCGTTCCATCGCTCTTTGTGTTGTTCTTAATTTACTTATGCTCTTTTTTGTGAGGCTCATTGTTTCCAGACCGTAGCCACTGACAAAATGCATGAGTCGTATACTTTTTTCTTTAAATTTCTAGGTATACTACTGTTTCGCAGGATGTATCGAAGTTTACCAAATGCCGCCCATGTGAGGCCTATTATACGTCTAGTGATTTCTGCTGTTTGATTTGGTTTCCCGAAACTAACCTAAACAGGGTTATGTGCTTCATAAAAGTTAAAAATGCTTTAAACTATATAGTATAAACCTGGATCCGTTAATTTTTCAAATGTTTAGACATTGCCATGTTTCAAGTCATTACATTTTTTTCTTTAGCTAAGTATTTACCTCGCCAGCAAACTTCTGTCCATTAATGGTATGTTCAGATCCTTCATCGTTTGTTGTACCCCAATGGCAGTGAAACTGCTCCAGTATATATGTATCTTCAAGTGGGCCTCCAGTCAATTCTGGAAAATGCGAAAGAGGGTTATATTTAAAATAATAATAAATATTTATATCTGTATAACTTCTATGTCCTTACTGAATAAGTACCTATGCATCTTTGGAACAATTATCAAATAAACTCATCATTTTGAGAGATACAATGGTGTCAAATAAATATCATTTTTTCTATTACCTAATAAACTATTCTTATTTACACTGTGAACTAACCTGATCCAGTTCCATCCACATGGACTTTCCAACAATATCCCGGATTGCAGACGTCTTTCGTATTTTCCGCAACATATTTCCAGGTTAGTTTGTTATTGTTGCTAATGGTCTTTAAGTCCACAGGTTTGATGTCAATGGGGCTCTGACGAACACCAGCTGCTTCTGGGTAGCATTTGGGCCATTTATCTGGTCCTGTAAAGAGAGGATTTGTTAATTGGCGTTCTAAAAATTTTTATATCAGTAATGGATTATCCATTAACTTTTCTAATAATGAAACTATTAATAGAAAACGTAACAAAAGGATTATTTTTATACCCTCTCAATGTCATTGCTTCCACATATTCCAAATCAGTAACCAATCTTAAAAGATACCGAAAACGTTTAAAATGCAGACGTCAATTTCCTATTATAAACTGATTAAGATTCGCGTGGTACCAATTATCCATACTTATTAATTGCAGCACGAATATATTTATTTTTAATATTATAATTCGTGCCATGGATTGCATATTAACGCTAAGAACTGCTTAATTGATAGTATACTCTGATTAATTTAACGCAAAACTATCGACAGTGTGACTTCATTAGTGTGTAAAAATTGAAATATATTTTCTAAGACGCACCAGAAAAATTAATAGTCAACGCTGGGCTTTACTTTTTGGTATAATAATATATTGGTATAATATTATAACAAATATAATTAACAAACCGTTAAGTTGTGAAACTAAAAGCCTTATTGCTATCTATTAGTTCCTAAAATTTGAAAATTTTTCTCTTTTCAGATGTATTCCCATTTTATTTGAAATGACATAGTCTCATTTTGACAACCCTTTTTTAGAATAACAAGTTCATTTAAATTCATTCACAAATATTCAATCCACCATAACATTAAGCATGTCCCCTCACTAATTTAGTTTCACTGGAAAAAAGAATGAATTGATATGTTAAAATTCTTCTTTTTCAACACGTTTTGACTTCAACACTGCTTAAGTCACTCGACTATGATTAAGGTCCTTAATTCTACTTGCGTATAAATCAACCCCTACCTTCACATGGAGATACACCGTTCTTATACTAAACTCCTGTCGATTCCAAAGGTTGCATAATCTACATTATATTGTATTGTATTATTGAATCACCTCTCTGCTCCCCCAACTGTTTTAACTTCTTTTCATATTAAAATCTCTTAAATGGTTAGTTGCTGAGGATGACTTTCTCTAAAGTCGAAACTAGTACAACACATGCATTAAGAAATTTAATTGAATTCATCGTCATTTTATGTATTTCTATAACCCTTGTTTTCTACCCTAGAGGGGCAAATAAAGTTATTTGGTGGTAAAGACAGACCTTTATTTCTATTTAATAATAATTATTTTTTATCGATGGTTTTGTCGCGCTTCTATCAATACACTCAGGTGTTGTAATAAAGTTGAATACAAAAATGGATGTTGCAATGTAAATTTCACACCCGATTTTGAAGTGTTGTTTGTTATTGTTGGAGATTAAATGTGCAAGTGGATTGCGACAACGAATTTTGTGCAAATTACTCACATAAATAAACAACAGAAGCTTACAAGGCGACTCATCTTCGCCAGGGTTCAAGCCAGTTCAGAATAGCTTAAAAAAATTTTTTTACATAAAATTGTTTTCGGAGATAAATTGATGCGAACAACCTGAAATAATTTATTACAGCTGTCACATAAATTAGATTTAGTTGCTAGGATCTGTATCAATCTACTGCTCTAATATCACATAATTTCAAAAAAGATTCTCGAGAAACCTTGTTCACGTCCGCATCCAATAAATCGACTTAATTTTAAAACAAAAACGAAACGAATCTATCAACTCGAGATTCAGAGCTTTTCAGTCATGTTCAGATTTTTTATTAAGTAGTTTATTTTCTCCATGGTGTTGATAACTATGTTGACATGGTGGGGCGAATTAACCCCTAATCAGAACAATTATTTAAACTTCAACTGATTGATATTTCTATCTGCTGTAGTGGCAGAGGCATTAAATAATAATAATATAAACAAACGATTATCCGTTGACGCGACAACTATCATGACAATTAATTTTTAAATACAAATCATTTAAAGTTTTATAATGTGGCAGGTAGATGTAATTTATTAACTTGTTCTACTTTAATATAATTACATTTTGAAAATTACCTGGAACAAATTCAAACGGAAAACCTTACCGAAGGTCTAGGCCACAACAGAAAAAACAACACGGTAAAATTATCTCGTTTTTGTTGACTGTGTTTCATTAGAAAAATACAGGGTGTAATTTAATTGAGTGCCGATACTTAAGGGTGATAATCTATGAATGATTCTAAGATAAAAAGTTCATATGGACATATGTCCTAAACCTCTTCATTTTTGAGCTACAGGGTGTTAACATTTTAAGAAAAATATAACCTTTTTATATAAATCACTCTTAGATATTTTTATGAAATTTTGTACATACCTTTTAATCAATAAGGAGCATTTTTTGACCTGACAGATTTATAAAAAATTTTACCAGTGACGTCCGTACGGGGTTTGAACTGAATATTTTTAAAGAAAAAATGGATACGCCACTGCTTTTTCTAAAAACGAAACTTACTTTTGAAATTCCCATTTATTTTAAAGCAAATTTCGTTTATGGACTTACTTTTGTACGACGCACCGTTTTCGCGTAAAAAATAAAAACAAAAAAAAATAAAAAATTTTATTTCAAAAATCGCGATTAATTTAAAAGGAAAAATTCCAAACCTTAAATCGAAAGCGAAATGACAAGAGAAGATAAACAGAATAAAGAACCCACATTATTTACAGTAGTTGTTCGAAGTGTCGTCCACCCACACGTATGCAAGCATGGACTCTTCTTCCCATAGACTGACGCACATTTTCGAAGATTTCCGGGGTGTTTCTTATGGTTTGGCAGCATACTAATATACGATTTCGTAACTCTTCTTCGGTATGAATCGGCACTTGGTACACTAAGCTTTTCAGATGCCCCCAGAAAAAATAGTCTAAACTGTTAAGGTCCGGAGATCTAGGTGGCCATGGCTGCGTTCCTCCGCGACCTATCCACCGATTGCGATAGGTGTGATTTAAAAATTCACGCACTCGTCAGCTAAAATGTGGAGGCGCACCATCGTGCATTAGCCACATCTGGTTTCTTAATAATAATGGAAGGTCTTCAAGCATTGGCGGCAGATCTTCTTCAAGAAAGTGTAAATATGATTGTCCATCAAGTCTTCTTGGGAGAAAAAATGGGCCTATCAAATAATCATCAATAATGCCAGCCCAAACATTTATTGAGAACTGTTCTTGATGATTTGATTCTACAATTGCATAAGGGTTTTCATCCGCCCATAAATGGTTATTATGGAAATTTCTTATTGAGTTTCGAGAAAAATTAGCTTCGTCGGTAAAAAGAATGTGCCTGTCAAATAACGGATTTTCCATCAGGTTTTGAAGAAACCACACACAGAAATTAATGCGCATCGGGAAATCTCTAGGGAGTAGTGCCTGGACTCTTTGAATGTGATATGGGTATAATAAATTTTCGATGAGAATTTTCCAAACAAGAAAATGTGAAACATTAAATGTTGCCGCGATTTTCCTCGTGCTACTTTCGGGGTTCTCCTCAATTTCGTGTAAAATTCCTTCTTCAAGTTCCGGTGTTCTTACTGTTTGATGGACTCCTTTAGCACTGTGGTCTACTTTTAAAGTTCCGGTCTCGTGGAGACGTCTATGAATCCTAGAAAATGTTCTCGGATCGGGTAGTACGCGATTTGGATACCGCTCTTGGTATATCCGCCTGGCTTCGTATGCATTACCGTCTGCAAGCCCATAAATAAAATGCATGTCAGTTAATTCACTGTTTGTAAAATTTACCATTCTTTTATTATAATTTAACGTCTTACTGTAATAATAATTATTTAATAATGCAAAATCAATGCCAGGCCTTTTGTCTTTATGAAAAGAAACGTCAAAATTGATGTAGCTTTACCCAGCCTACTGATTTTTATTTGATTTGCTTTAAGAGGGCATTTAATATGGTTACCGTTTTTTTCTTTTCAAACGTTCAGTTGAATGTCACTGGTGAGTAGAAAATAAATTGTTGTCCCAAAAAAAGTGTTTCCACTCATGGTGGGTGCCAACCAAATTCAACAAAATAAATAAAAGCAGTCTCAATGAACCGAAGAAAAAAATGTTTTTTTTGTTTTTATTTTTTTACGCGAAAACGGTGCGTCGTACAAAAGTAAGTCCATAAACGAAATTTGCTTTAAAATAAATGGGAATTTCAAAAGTAAGTTTCGTTTTTAGAAAAAGCAGTGGCGTATCCATTTTTTCTTTAAAAATATTCAGTTCAAACCCCGTACGGACGTCACTGGTAAAAATTTTTATAAATCTGTTAGGTCAAAAAATGCTCCTTATTGATTAAAAGGTATGTACAAAATTTCATAAAAATATCTAAGAGTGATTTATATAAAAAGGTTATATTTTTCTTAAAATGTTAACACCCTGTAGCTCAAAAATGAAGAGGTTTAGGACATATGTCCATATGAACTTTTTATCTTAGAATCATTTATAGATTATCACCCTTAAGTATCGGCACTCAATTAAATTACACCCTGTATATTGAGCTTTTTAATACCGTGCGAACAAAAATTATTGATGATGCCTGTTTCAAGAAGTGGGAAGATCTTATGGAGCATGCAGGACTCTTCTTAAAAAGGATCATTGTACTTATTTTTAACACTAAGTGTCATAAAATTACATTTAGGACACTGACAACTAGCGTAAAGAGTCCACTTTCAATAATGTTTGTAGGTAAAATATTGTATGATTTTAACAAGAACATCATTAATAACTATTAAACTATGATAAAGAAAGGAAATACAAATCACAAATAAATTATTTTTACTAAATATCGTTAAAATGCTGTATTTACCACACAAAAATACACGGTAGATTAAACCATAACATTCATTCATAAACGAGTAATTACTGTGTACCTATATAGATACGACGCTTTAAATAATAGATAAAACTTGACATATTGTCGTTCATCTCGAACAATAATAATAATTTATGTTATTTTTTAATACTGTTAAATTCAAAGCGTGCGGAAAAATATCGTTTATGACGTAACTCGCCATTCTCAAGCCAGTGCTAGTTTGAATAAAACATTTTGTTTGTGTCATATTTAAATCAGCATTTAAATTGAGCGATTTTATTTATTTATTCGTTCAGTTTTTAGGAATTTACATGCTTGCACAATCAGTCAAAATATTAAATAATTAGGAGCCCGACGCCACGCTGTGAAAAAAAACATGAACTTAAACCAGTATAGGTGGAGGATAGAGTAAATATTTTATATTATATCATGCCAGCATAAATGATTATCGTCAAAGTGTGCCTGGAGGTAGACTGCCAGTGTTTTATTTGATTTTAATATTAATTTACCTATGCTTTGCTAATGTAAGACGGATTTATGATTGCTTGGGTATGACAAGATACTCAGATAAATATCGGTAATTACTGTCGTACCTTATCTTCTCCCGACGGCGCCAAGGCCTTAAAAGCGCCAGGCCTTTAACACATATTAACATAAAACTAAAAAAAAATTATCTATGAATACCGGTGGTGAAAATGCATTATCCACCAACACCGACCGCCGGTCGGCGACCAGTACCAGTGGCGAAATTTTACTACTCTTCCTGTGGGGGCGCGGTTCGTAATCGATGTAACATGTTAATTCTTCATTCTTGTCTTGATAAGCGGATAAGACGTATAGGGTGCCTTATTTGCTATTACGTATCTACCGAAAAATAATTACAAATAAGGTAAGTAAGTGATTAAGTAAATTAATTATTAGGGGTGCAAATAATTGTTTTTCTTTTTAATAACTTTTGTTTATGAAACAAATAAGGCTTAGTGTTTAATATTTTTTATTTGTTTTATTTAGATAGCCAGCGAAAACGGAAGGAAGACTTGAAGAAAACCAATTTCAAAATTAGTAACTTTTTTCGAAAGACCACACAAGATACTACTTCTGATAACAGTGATTTTCTACATTTAACAAAATCAAACTTGCCATCAGAATTAAAAAAGCAAGCTAATGATGATGAAGTTCCAAAAGAATTAGATCGTGATACGTTTCAGTCAGTGTCGGTACCATCATGTTCGAGTAAGCAAGACGAATTATCCGAAGAAGCGCCCCTTGCTAACGATGCAGGTCTTTGGCTGAGTGTATTGTCTCCAATCCAGGTGCAAGAACTTGTCGAAAAAGGTCCAATGCATTATCAAAATAAACTATGTATCCTAAAGACAAAAGTGGAAGTAAGTTTTCCGATATATATTTTACTCGAATTTTGTTAAATGGTGATAAAGTTTAGCGTCATTGGTTGCTATATTCTATTAAAAAAAATGCAGTTTTCTGCTTCTGCTGTAAATATTTAATGACCCTAACCCCAACAATCTATTGACTTTTAAAAACACTAAATTAAGTAGCCAAGACGGTTTCATTGATTGGCATCATTTAAGCGAACATTTGAAAATCCACGAGAAAAGTAAATCTCATTTTCAAAATTTACGTGTTTGGTCAGACTTACTGGAAATATTAAAACCTAATCGAACCGTTGATTCGCCATTGAAAGAATAATTTATACTATTCAGTTTTTGGCTGAACAAAACTTGGCTTTCCGTGGTCCTAGTAACAAATTATTTGAAAGAATAATTGGACATTTTTTAAAATGTATAAAAATGATAGCAAAATTTGATCCAGTCATGTCTGCACATATTAAGAGATCTCAAAAAAATATTCCACTTTACCTTGGAGATAAAATTCAAAACGAAACCATTAAATTAATAGATAACAATATAAGAAATAATATTTTAAACGAAGTTAAAGAAGCAAAGTATTTTTCTATATTACTTGATTGTACTCCTGAAGTGAGCCGCCAGGAGCAGATTTCTGTTTGCTTAAGATACGTTAATTTAAAAAGCAATAACAAACAATAAATAATATAGACATTAGTACTAAAAAGTATAGAGTTTTCTTCAAAAATTTCAACGATTAACTATGAGAGAAGGTGGTAATTTTAGCTTAATATTATAATATTGGTTAAAGGCGCCTATCATTATTTCGCACGACGGCGCCGAAAATACTTGGCGCGTCCCTGCTTCTCCCATACAACTGTCAAATCCATAGGAGTCCGAAATTATGTCAGGGTTAAACTAAAGAAAATTAAAGACAAGTATAATTACCTCTGGGACTCCAAAGACGGCACCAAATCCAGATGATACAAATACGATTAAAGAATGAAACTAAACAATTCAATATTGAATGTAGTTAGCCGATACTTGATGGAGATCCATATTAAATTTATAGAATGAAACATTTCTTTCTAGATTTCCATTAACTTTTATTTAAAATTTGTTGAGAATTGTTTCGCCAACACTGTGGCTTCTACAGATGTTTATGACCGAATGAATGAATATAACACAAAAGTATACTACGCAACCCTAAATACCTAATTGGAAATTATATACAATATAATTAATAAACAAGATCTATTAACGGGGTATTTCCTAGATCCAACTGTTTATTTAGTAGTAAATTTGCATTTTTATATTTATTTATTTCCATCGATTACAATAAATCTAATCTCTTCCCTTTGTTGTCTAAGTGTAAAATTTTAAAATTGTCATCAAAATTATGGTTTTTGCTCAATAAATGTTTGGCATAATTAGAATTTTCTTTTTTCTTTAAAAAACTAACTTTATGTTCTTGTATTCTATTTTGGAATGACCTACCCGTTTGACCAACATAAAATTTTGAACAAGATCCGCAATTTAATTGATAAACTCCTGATTTATTTTGTTTTTTAGTTTTTGATTTCTAATTTTTACTGTATTTATCAAGTGTATTATTATTTTTAATAGTTATTTATGATATAAGTGTTAAAACTACATTTTTAAGGCACGCATGTGGAAATTTACTCGCTTCGCTCGTTTTGCAAACCACAAGAGTGCCTTAAAATACTTTTAACACAAATATCATACAATATTTTTTCTACAAACGGCAATAAAAAGCATACAATAATTGAAAATTAAATGTTTAGAATCTCTTACATCCAGGTAGTTTCTAATAGAATCGTATATTTATATTAAATTAGTTCACATTCGTCAATAAAACCAAGCAACCATCATTGTTTGCCGATTTGTTTACAGAAAAATTGAAAGGTCCTGTCAGTTTTATTAAAACGCTAGCACTGGCTGTTGTGATTTGCCAAAAATGCAAGAAATACAAGAAATCGATTCACTTAAAGACATAGAAGAAGCTGCTAACAGAGCTACCTTGGATTTACTGGCACGAAAATCAAGAATTCAATATGAGGTTGCTCATAATAAATTTATAAAATGGTGTGAAAACAAAGGCGTTTCTGGAAAGTATTTCGAAAACATATTCCTGTCCTATTTTGAGGAAAAGGTAAAGGTATGGAAGTCATCTTCTTTTTGGTCTCATTATTCAATGATCAAAGCTATGCCACGTGTAACTAACGACGTAGATATCAGCAAACATTTTAAATTGATTGCCTACTTGAAGCGTCAAGGAGAGGGTAATCAGGCCAAAAAATCAAACATTTTTACCAGAGACCAAATTGAACAGTTTCTAAAGTGCGCACTTGATGATGAGTACCTTCTGATGACGATTGTAGGAGGATTTGGTGCCTGCCGCAGGGAGGAGCTTTGCCAGTTGACTTTTGACAACGTGGAAGATATGGAGACTTCATTAGTTATCAAAATATCAGATACCAAAACCAAGGCATTGCGAAATTTCTTTATCGTTGAAAAACTTTATTTGGATTTTTATCAAAAATATACTGATCTTCGTCCAGCAGATGTCGTACATCGGCGGTTCTTCTTAAAATATGTAAAAGGTAAATGTACCAGAAATCCGGTCAGAATTAATACGTTCGGAAAATTTCCTGCTGCTATAGCAAGATTTCTGCAACTTCCAAATTCAACACTCTATACGGGGCATTGCTTTCGCCGTTCCTCTGCGAGCTTACTTACCGATGCTGGAGCAAATTACAAACGACATCAGCCGATGATGCTTCAACATCAACTGGACATGCCGCTGTTTCTATTTAATCCTCCTCAACCGCGAAGAACAGCAGAACTAAGGAAGGAATTTATTTTTCAAATTTTTCAAATTGTACTATTAATATAAGTGTAAATAAATAAAATAGAAATGTTTTTTGACGTTTTTTTGAAAAAATTGACATTTTACTTTTAACGCTAGTGCCTTAAAGTAGATATTTTAAGGCACTAGTGCCTTAAAGTATGTATTTTACACTAGTGCCTTAAAGTAACATTTTTAAGGCTAGTAGACAGTGTTAATAGTTCCATTTTTAACACGTTTGTAGAAAAAAGCTTTTTTTAAACCTCTTTTTTTGAAAAAGGTAGCAACTTTGGTTGTGACTTTACCTGTAAATTTTAAAGTCTGAAAATTATTTTCTTTATGTTTATTGACGGGTAGGTCCCAGTGGCGTAGCCAGCATTTTGGGGCGGAGGGGGCGAACTATCGGAGGGGCGCAAATCGTGGAGCGAAAGCGCCGCAGGCAAAAAATTTTTGAGACCACGCCCAAATTTCGTAGGAATTCACCTTTATGCTCCCTAGGGGACAGGGGTCTGGCCCCAAATGAAGTTAAAATCCGCTATATATAAAAAAAAATAATTTATTGTGATGAGACGCTTTCAAAACTGGTCTTATTAGGTTTATTCTTTACTAAAAATAATATAAGACCTACCTTATTTTTTAAGAATTATTTTTTAAGTAGTAAAGGGGCGCCAAGCCAAGATAGGCGGGGGGGGGGCGATCGCCCCCCTTCGCCCCCTGTGGCTACGCCACTGGTAGGTCCTTCCAGAATAGAATAAAAGAACAGAAAGTTAATTCTTTAAAGAAAAAAGAAAATTCTAATTATGCTAAACATTTATTGAGCGAAAACCATAATTTTAATGACAATTTTAAAATCTTACACTTAGAAAAAAAAGGGAAGAGATTAGATTTATTGGAATCGATGAAAATAAATAAATATAAAAATGCAAATTTACTACTAAATGAACAGTTGGAGCTAGGAAATTCCTCGTTATTAAACCTTTTCATTAATATAATTTTATTACATGTTAAACGACAAAATACCCCGTTATTAAATCTTGTTTATTAATTCTATTGTATATAATTTCTAATTAGGTACTTAGGGTTGTGTAGTATACTTTTGTGTCATATTCATTCATTCGGTTATAAACATCTGCATAAGCCACAGTGTTGGCGAAACAATTGTCAACAAATTTTAAATAAAAGTTAGAGGGAAATCTAGAAACAAGTGTTTCATTCTATAAAATAAAACAAGTCAAATTCTTAAAACAGTGAGGCACAGGTAAACTACCTTAAGTAACAGACTATAACGTCGCTTTTACTGCTGGGGACTTTTATCATTACCTGAGAAGAACCGTGGCCCTGTTTAGGAAAACAGGCTCTATTCAACATAAAAAACAGCTGACAGATCATCTCTAAGAACAGAAGAACTTGTTGCAAACGTTCGTGAAACAATGCACAATACGCCAACAAAATGTGTAAGACGCAAAAGTGGGAAGATCTTATGGAATATGCACGACAATTCTTAAAAAACAGTTAGATTTGTTTCCTTATAAAAAGCAAGTATTCCAAGAAATACGAGCTGCAGATTTTGAAAATAAAATATGAAGAGACGCGTGAATTTATGCTTGAGCATTTCTATCATTTTTATTTTCCTTTCTGTATATTCTTACTTTGATAATTTTGTAAAGAACAAAAATAAATTTGTATTTGCACGGTAATGTCTATTGTATGATTCTGTTTTAATAATTTAATAAGTAAATACTAAGCATCAATCTTAAGGACGAAAGTGCGCTAACAACTCAGCTGGTTGCTCTAGATTCTAGATCGAATTATTAATTTAGTATATCACACGTCTTATTCATAGTAATTCCAATATTACATGACATGTTGATTTTATTACGAACTATGTCCATTAGCACCTATTTTTATGTGTATAAGATATTAATATGTTAATATATAGATAATTAAATGATGTCCGTGTGAAATGAGTTGATATTTAAATACGTTACAGCTTAAGTGTTTCCAGAAGTCACGACTAGTATAATGTTAGAGGTATACTTAGTGGGAAAATTGAATGAATTTATGAGGAGCAAGTAAATGATGTGACTAGCATTGAGATATCGACGATGGAACCAATCAATTAGCAACTCAACCGAAAAGTCAAACGAAAAATCTGGCTGGCTAATATATTTTATTTTTATTTTAACTGCCTATTTTCAAAACAACTCTTTATCAAATGTGAAACTAAGAGATTAAAATAAACTTGGATATCACATTTATGTTCCAGATAATTCAAAATTCAAATAAATCCCGCAAAACGGCGTATTTTTGATTTCGTATAAAAATATTGCTGGCAATATTTCAAAACCGCTAGTTGTCCAAATCCCGAAAAGTGTTATTCTTGTTGATGAAAATAGAATTTGCCGGGTCTTTAAGTTGAAAGACTATTTATTAGGTGAGAGGTATTTTAGGATAGTGGAAAAAAACTTTTATTAAAATACCAGCTAAGAATGTAGGGTAAAGAAAATTATATTAGGAAAATCAGACCCTGCTCTTGATGGAAAATGGATAAATTGGTTTATTCAAATCGTGATAAGCATATTACGAGTACAATCCACAATCCACCTCACGTTTGTGTTATTGGTCTTCTTGACAAAAAAACAATAAATAAGCAACGGTATATTTGATTTACGAATAATACGCCCTGTATAACTCGTATTAGTTTAATATTGAAGACATGCATCCACTCGAAAGGTCACATGCAGGCAAAAACTTAATAAATAAATTGATGTAATTTCTTTGAAATTATGTTGGGTAAAATAAATCGCTGTTATTCAAATAGGATATGCAAGGCCTTGGGTGCATTTATTTCAGAGATCGCTTTTATTCCCCTTAAAATCAAAAGATATTTAGGGTGATTCGTTTTAAAATCAAAGGCCTGTATATCTATGTATCTCGCATCTAAAAAAACTTTAATGCTTTGATGTGAAACGTCCCCCGTCACTAAATAAAACAAAATTTAAAAAGTTTCCATTTTCTGCCAATTTGTCTAAGACACACATACAAACTTCCACTTGTTTTTCAAAATCGTTTGAAAGTTTCTTGGTGACGCTGAATTTAATACGGATGGTAGCTATGTATCTGAAGAATCCTTAGGACGCTTAATTGGCTAATGTTGATATTTTGCACAATTTGGTTTTGACCTATATAGGAATTTTCGATTACATACCCAATTACAGCAAATTCAGTTTCTTCATTTTCTGTCACAGCTTTCCTTTTAGTGGGTTTTTTTTTATACTCGTCGACGTTGAAAACGACTTTATTTGGATGATTTCTGTTCGGAAATCTTTAAGCGTAAACTCGTGAAGCCCAGTAAGCAGTTCTGCAGATATTCTTCGAGAATAAAAATCATATCGATTCATTCTTCTTTTGGATAAATTACCATTTTAAAATAGAGAAAAAAGAAAAAACATAAATTACCACTATTATAACTAAATGACGATTTGCAAGAAAACGTAGAAATAACTGACATACACAAATTGTATTTATGTGACCTGTCAAAATGCCATGGGTGACTTCCAATTAGCTATGAGAATTTGCGGCCATTTGGGACAAATTGGCTTGATTTAGTCCCCCTTAAGATGGAAAAAAATTATTTTCTAGGTTATTTCGGTGAATAAATTTTTTTTTAAGGGCATTAGCATGTCACAGAATTTATTTAAACCTATATACGGCCTCAAATCTCCAGTTAGGTTATATGGGATTTAATAATAATTTTTTTCCGAGTTATTTGGATACAAACATTTTTTTTTTAAAGTTCCAATGGCTCAACAAATCGACAGAAACCTAATTACACTCTAATAGATCGATTTACGCTATTTGCGGCCATTTGGGACATATTGGCTTGGTTTAGTCCACCTTAAAATGGAAAAAAAATATTTTCTAGGTTATTTCGGCGAATAAAATAATAAATTGTTATCAAATTGTGATATTTGAAATTCTCACCCTTATTTGAGACCCCTGGGACGTATTTATGGGGGGGGGGGGAGGTAATGCGGGTAATTACCCTCCCCAGAATTTGATAAATTAAAAAAATCATATAATAAGAAAAATCCATTTTTCCAAAAATAAATTCTTATGTAGCAAAATTTTCCCTATGCTTATTAATCAATTTACTCCTCCCCCCTTACAAACTTTTCCAAATACTACCTTGCCCCTGAGACCGTTTAAATAACATAATTTGCTTCTTTGGTTGGTTAATTTGTGAGTCATCGTATCTCTTTAACTTGTTAAATTTACATTAAACTAGGAAAGTTATTATTTCCACGAAAATAAGATATGAAAAAAGTATCACATGATCTTAAAAATCTTACACTATGAAGATTTACATTAAACAAGTCACGAGTCATTAATCCATAATATCTTCTGTATTATAGTAATTTACAATTAGCGAAAAAAATTCATTTTGTCTTAATTAGATCTCCAATCCTAATAAATCCCTGATGGCTTTTAAATTGTTCGTAAAAATTGGAAAATTAATGGCTTATGAAGAATTATCACACGCTTATGATGATATAATTGTGTCAATAGTTGTAAAATAAAACTAATTAGTTTAGTCAAAACAGTTTGTTAATTAAAAATATTAATGTTTTTTAACGGCAAAATTTATTTATAACAGCTTTAGGCGTATTAAGGTGGGGTAAGAAATAAAAAGTAAGGTAGAAGAACGCACACGCCAATACGCGGGACATAGGAAATCCCATGTAATTTTAAATGGGGTCAATTATTGGCTTCCCTAATTATTTTAGAGAAAAATTCTATTTAGGTTTATTAAAGAGCACTAAAACCCACATTCAAAAGAATAACTTTAGATATTTTTGATGAGCCCGTTTACGGGTTATCGCCGATTTCTTTTTAACTATTTCTCCTTTTTATGGCCCCGTATTTGCGGGCACCAGTCAAGGTAAAAGATGACTGTCAAATAAAGTTGTCATTTTGAAATGTGTGCTTTATTGTTATAAAAACTCGTACATCAAAAATATTAGCCATGAATTACACTTCTGAAGAAAAAATATTGATGATTAAATGGTATTATCAAGGAAATAGTTATCAAAATGTGTCAGACATGTTTGCTGCTCTGTATCCGAATAGACCGATACCTGCAAAATCTACAGTCGAAAGGACTATCAAGGAATTTGAGACAAAAGGCACTGTAATAAATAACTGCAGATGTGAAGAAAGGCAGGAACAAAGAAGAGATGCAAGAAATGATAGGGACTTGCAAGTTTTATTGTGCGTGGAAGAAAATGATGGGAAGATCAGCACAAGGAAACTTGAGGATGACATAGGATTAGATCACACCACAGCGTTACGAGTTTTGAAACGACATAAATATTATTCATACAAATATGAAAAGCACCAAGAGCTAAGAGATAGGGGCGAAATACGAAGACAGGAGTTTTGTTTTGGTATGATGGAAAGAGCAAACATAGATAGGGAATTTTTAAAAAACATTTGTTTCACTGACGAATGCACATTTACCTTAAACAATGAACCCAATGTTCAAAATTATCGATATTGGAGCAAAGAAAACCAACACAGGTTTGTGGAAACAAGGACGCAATATCCACAAAAAGTTAATGTATGGGCTGGGATTTTCGGAGAAAATATTATCGGGCCATTATTTCTTACACGAAATTTAAATGCAGAATATTTTTTGAAACTACTTGAAGATCATATTTTACCTACTTTACATGATGCCGCCAGGGAAAATCAGGAAGTTTGGTACCAAATGGATGGCTGCCCGGCACATAGTACCCTGGCTGTCCGGGAATATTTAAACCGTGCTTTTAATGGAAATGTTATTGGCTCAAATCATACAGTAAATTGGCCAGCCAGGTCTCCTGATTCATCGCCAAATGATTTCTTTCTCTGGGGCCATTTAAAAAACAGGATATACAAAGATAAAAAATACTCCAAATTTCTGCCGAATGCAATAGAATTTCAGTTTACCAACTAGCGAATGTAAGAAGAGAATTTTATGATCGCCTCGATTATTGTCTAGCAGTCAATGGAGGAATCTTTGAACATCTTCTTAAATCCTAAAGTTCTAACAATTTAATAGTACCTACCTATTAATTAGTAAAATATTGAAACATGTAAAATGTCATAATTAACCTTGTAATTGGATACTTTATTTTAGTTTTATTCAGATTAATTTGTACTCATAAATACACCTTTAATATTTTCGATGTACGAGTTTTTATAACAATAAAGCACACATTTCAAAATGACAACTTTATTTGACAGTCATCTTTTACCTTGACTGGTGCCCGCAAATACGGGGCCATAAAAAGGAGAAATAGTTAAAAAGAAATCGGCGATAACCCGTAAACGGGCTCATCAAAAATATCTAAAGTTATTCTTTTGAATGTGGGTTTTAGTGCTCTTTAATAAACCTAAATAGAATTTTTCTCTAAAATAATTAGGGAAGCCAATAATTGACCCCATTTAAAATTACATGGGATTTCCTATGTCCCGCTCGACGATGCAACACCCGGTATATATGCCGACGTATTTTTCCACCTTTAGAGAAACCTTAAAGATTTTTGTCAAATCATTAATTTATTATACGGGTATCATGAATTTGATATCTCTGAACTCTGAAATTTGGCAGAGCGCTAGATAACACTAAGGCGGTTTGATCATACAGGTAAAATATCACTTAAACTTGATTTTTTAATGGGATGCCCTGAATATTAATACTGTTTTACAAAGCTGCTGATAAAGGTACAGCATTGGGTTCTATGTTTAGGGTATATTAGTTGGTTAGCTATAAGTAAGAAATAATAAAAGAATTATTGCTAAGTAGGTAATCAGTCAAATCTCTCATAAAAACCACATAGATCGGATAATAATACCAATTATCCGTGTTGTGCCTCGTGACTAAAGTTTCATTTCCTTTTTTAATTGTTGGTAATGAGGATGTATTGATACTAAATATAGATAATGCGTTGTTTATGCAAGAATTTTTATTAGAACGACTTTCTGTTAAGTATAGCTTTGTCTTGGCATTGTTCTTGATGGGTTTTCTATAAATATTTCGACTCGTTTTTAATAAATTACATTTAAACATTTTGGTTATTCTTTTAGCGATTTTAAAGACAAAAAGAGAGGATGAGAACGATTTCTCGCAGACTAGCAGTGGCGGATCCAGAATTTGATCAAGGGGGGGGGGGGGGGGGGTTGCGATCTGTAAGCTATTTTTCCTGTACAGCTTGACAGTGTGCTAATTGAAAATAAAATTTTTCAATTTCGTTGTAAATCATTTCTGGCGTTATTAATTCAAATTCGTTCGAAATTCGACGCTGCAAATCGGCCAAATCTTGAGATTTTGTGGTATATATAAACTCTGTTCTTTAAGTGTCCCTATAAAAACTAGTCGTTAAGCGACAAATCGGGGAACCTAGGTGGCCACTCGATTGTACCCACTCTACCGATCCACCTATTCGGAAACGTGTTGTTCAAAAATTCGCGGTTTCGATCAAAATGGGGAGGAGCTCCGTTCTGTTGGAAGAATGTACTTGCATAATTTGGACCTATTACATTTCGTATAGTAGGCACTATTTGCGTTTCCAAGAGCTCAAGGTAATGTTAGATTTCCATCAATAAAAAATGGACCGATCTTGTGGTTACCCAGAAGCCCAGCTCACACATTCAATTTTTCAGGCCGTTGTGTATGACCTTCTCTCATCCAGTGGGGATTTTCATTTGCCGAAAACCTACAGTTGTGTCTATTGACTTTACCATTTAACATAAATGTTGCTTCGTCCGAAAATATTATAAATTTGAAAAACTGGTTATTTTGGTCAAACCTTGACATTAAAATATCACAAAATTCAATTCTTCGCTCATAATCATCTTCTGATAACTCTTGAACTACATGTATTTTTAAAGGGTGATATTTATGTTCTATTAAAACATTATGGACGGATTTGAAGCAGACGTCACTTACTTGAGAAATTTTTCTTAATGAAGAAAACATGTTGTAAAATTTCTAAACATTTCTCTTCATCTACTACTGCTGGTCGTCCTGATCGTCGCCTATCTTTACAATTTCCAGTTTCTTCGAACCGTCGGACAGTTTTTAGAACAGTTGCTTTTAAAATTGGATTTCGGTTTGGAAATGCGTCATTAAATAGATTTTTAACCTCTTCGTAAGACGTGACCCTATCGCCATATCCTCTCATCATAAGAATTGTAATTTTTTTACTTTCAGTTAAAGACATTTTTGCACGTAAAAATGACAGCTTTTATGACTTTACATCAAAACTGAACTGGTGTTATATTTATTAATAAATAAAACACAACTTGTTGATATTTTTAAAACACGTCGTTATTTCGAAAACTACTGATATTAGGAACAAAGTATGTTATATCAATAGTGTAACAAATTTAAAGTAAAAACTATAAATGAAAAAATATACAGGGTGTTACATTTAAAAATATAAAATTCGTTCGAATTCCAGACAAACTGAAAAGCTGGCAACAACGCCAATATCGTCATTCATTGCGTCAGATCCTCTTACACAACTGTACCAAATTTGGTATAAATCGGCCAATAAATTGTGATGGTATTAAGCCGTTTCCAGACTTTATACACACACTGTATATTAAGAGTTTTTCAAAAAACCTCGAAAATTCACTGAGAATTGAAAATTTTTGTAACTTGCTTTTTAATTTTGAGTAAATCGTGTCATTAATAAATGGATGAAGTTTTGAGATTTTCTATTAAAAAGTTATACCCAATTGCGATTTCGCCAAGGGGGGGGGGGAGAGTCCCCCCCGGGATCCGCCACTGCAGACTAGTTAGTAATATTAACGAAAAACATCGCAAATTTGGGACATGTCTAAAAAGTAGAGCAAGGTTTATATTAATGGAATTTCAGAAACTTACCGTTTTCTTGGTTATATCCCCATTCTAATGGCATCCTATAAATTAAAAAATATAATATATTAAACTAAAATAATTATTATTGCCTTATTTCTATATTTTTAAGAAATTTTCTAATTTTGAGAAAGATAAAAAGTTAAATTAACGTTTAATCGTGCACATTACTCGCTACGTTTTTTTTTCAAACAACAAACCAAGGACTTATTTTGTTGAGGAAATCATTTTTTGCGAAGGAAATTTTGTTTTTGAAAGATTTTAAATGGTCAATACGGTTTTTTGCATTGGTTGTGATCTTCATAAAATTGTTTTTTTTGTTGCTATGGTTTTTTTTTACATGTACCGATTTATATAAGGATATTTATTCCAGTCTCAGTTGAAAATAGAGTGTTTTTAAATTATCGATCTGTTTTCTTCCTTTTATTCTTGATTAGTTAATTAGTAATGGATTTCCGTTTGCTGAATTTACCGATATGCATTTAATATATGGGCTTACATCATGTAATGTCTTAGAAGCCAGGAGGCTATATGAAGAACGATTTCCAAATAGAAGAATTCCTGATAGGAAAACCTTTGAAATAATGGATCGTCGTTTGAGAGACACAGGTACAACTACGATGTTTTGGCTTTTACTTGTACTTGTCGAATGTAAAGCATCGTAAATAATTTTAGGAAAGTTTAACAAAGTCAGCGACAATTGTGCAAATAAAATCCATCGCGGTAAGGGTGTTGAAGAAAACATCCTAAATGCTGTAGAAGCAGATCCTTCTACAAGTGTCCGAAAATTGGCTGTCAAGTTTGATTGCCCAAGATTGACGGTCTCTAGAATCCTTCAAAAAGTCCATGCGCTTTTTCCTGAAGACTTTCCGCGAAGGATGGAGTTTCGTTACTGGGTTTTATATCGGCACAGAAACGATGTAAATTTCATTGGTTCAGTTCTCTTTACGGACGAAGCTGGATTTTCTAAAAACGGCATCATAAACTCCCATAATTTGCATTTATGGGCAGAGAAAAATCTCCATGCTTCTGTTGTAACGCATCATCAGCATCAATTTTAACCCATCAACGTGTGGGCCGGAATCATCGGACCATTTATATTGCCAAGAAGGTTAACTGCAGAACTTTATTTGGAATTTCTTTAAAACAATTCGCCAGACCTTTTAGATGATTTACCTCTGCCAATACGACGTGATATGTGGTTCATGCATGATGGCGCCCCGCCACATTTTGGTCTAGTAGTTCGAGAACACCTAAACAGGAACTTCGAAAATCAATGGGTAGGAAGAGGAGGACCAGTGACTTGACCTCCTCGATCACCTGACCTAAATCCAATAAATTTTTTTGTGGGGCTATTTAAAAACTTTAGTCTATGCCAAGCCAATAGATAATCGAGAAAACTTATTGGAAATGTTTAATTTTCATTGTTGCGAAATAAGGACTTATGCTGAAGCATTATGGACGGTCCAACAATCTTTAATTCGTAGAGCTTTAACATAGCTAGACATTCAAAATTATTTAATAAAAACCATATTGAACAAAAGGTTTTATCAATAATAATAATTGAAAGACGATTTTAATAAATTTTAAAATAAACATATAAAATAAACAACATAATATTAATATCTTTTATACCTGCTTTGTATATTGGGTGCCATTTTCTATTTAAGGTAATATCCAGTAGGTATATTACTAATATTACCAATTCATAAATACATTTGCTATGGTAATAACTTTGTTTACTTCCAGTGCACTATAGTTTAAATGCGAATTTTAAATAAATATTTACACTCGACGCAGAATAATTTTCGAAAGATGCAAGCGTTAAATAAGAATTTTTTTTAATAAACTTTGTTGATAAAACACAACTGTTTATAAAGGTAACTTGTTTAAATAAACTTAAAAGCATAATATACGTCATAGTGATCCAGGATCCGTCTTTCTTTTAAGGCTGGTATACTATATGCAGAACAAATACCTGTAGTAGGTATTTTCCTAAATTTTTGTATTCCTAACTGCCGATATAAACAAAGCGTAGATACTACTATTTATTATACGCGATATAAGGTACTACACTTCATGGGCGGAAATAATTTTGTTTGAATTTTCCACTCGGTTTCCCCCCGTAACGAGATTGTTAATCTTTAACAAAATTATGAGAAAAAACAACGAACCTTAAAAGAAATAAAAGCTGTTTTTTCCGGGCCTCTATTGTCTTTCGTGTATTTTTAAATGAGTCTCTCTTGGATATAAATGTTGTGGTATTGTTTACTGTTGTAACACAACTTGTATATAATCATTTTCCTATCATATCGTTATGCTAGACGATATTTTATTGACATTTGCTACTGTTGTGTTTGAGTGAAATCTTAATTTTTACCTAAACAATTTGAATTTAAATGGAGACCTGTAGTTTTTATTGTACAATTAAACTCCTCTCAAAATTACCTTTCCAACGACATACAACAAGTTAACATTTATTTTGAGAATGGCGGGGGAAGAGACATTTTACAAAAAACAAAATGGTGTGGATAAAACAACGTTTGGCAGTAACATTGAAAAAGTATTAATAAAATTTGTTAAATTGGGTCCTTTTACAGTTCTTTAAGCAGTGGCATTTATATTATTTTTTTCAGTTTTTGAAGAAATCTATATTTTTTTCTAGAGGAAGAAATTCCTAGTTTACAGGGAATTTTTTAAATTGCATTTTATATCTCTTTCATTATTTAGTATAAGGTGCATCTTGGAAATCATAATGCGTCTTGCTTCAGTTTGGAACATGTTTTAATAATAATTTAATTTAATTTGATTAACTGGTTCCTTTTTCTTTTTTAAATTTGAAGGAAAACATAATATGACATCCAGAATGGCTCTAGATGATCAATGGTACCTTAGGCTTCGATATTAAATATTGAATATAAAATCATTTTTAACAAAATTTTATAATTTACATATTTCGGGAGCTTGGCAGAAAAAGGGCCAATGTCGAAAAATTGCATGCCTTCCTAATGATTCTGCTTAACTACTCAGATTACATATGTGAATTACAAAAAATGCCAATGCCACAATGGACATTGGCTCTTTTCTACCAAGCTCTAGATTTATGTTGTCAGACCAATAGCTTTCTTCACCTTAATTCCATCAATAATGGCTTCAAGATCTTTATTATTAATTTTTTCCATATTATCCAAAAACATCAAGAGTTCATTTTGTTTGTCAGGACTAATATTTGGTATATTTGGAATTTTGCTTGATAATATCTCACCAACATTTACGAAACGGGTATTTATCTCTTCACAGATTTGTCATTTTTCTTCTATTTTTAAATCTTACCGGTAGGTAGTCAATGGTATTTGTTAATATTTGATTAAGGCTATTCCATATAACTTTTTGACTGGTATTAATAAACTGTTCATTATAATAATTTTTCTTAACTTTTCTAATCGCTTTTTGACTAATTTATTGTAATGTGCAAGTGCATGTATTCCTTTATATTCGAAGTGATCTGGATCCTTTTTAAGTTTATAATAATGTTTGTCTCGTAATTTTAGCATTTTTCTTAATTCCTGGGTAAACCATGGTTTGAATTTTTGCACCATTTTAATTGACTAATCTGAAGAACAAGAATCAAAGATGTTTAAAATTCCCTAATGCAACATATTTGGGTTCAAAAAAGTCTTTAATGTTCAATTGAACAAGTTTACTTTTCAATTTTTCTACGTTAAATTTTTAAAGTAGAATATACCGAAATTTTGTATTTCTTTTCTTGTTATTTGTTTGGATTTTATTGGATGATCATTAAGATGCGAGGTAATCATTTTTATATCATCATTTTGACTAAAATTAAAAAGTACATGGTTGAAGATTACAAAAAAAAAATAAAAAATCCATTTTTTTCAGAAATTGAAAGAAAAAGTTTTAATGCTAGTGCTTAAAGAATTCTAGAATTAACAGATTTTATAATTACTTTTTAAATGACACTTACATACCTTGTCTTACATATGCCATCTTGTTTTTTTTTTTTGTAAGATGGCTCCGTTTACGCCTGGTATATTAAATACTAAGTGTGTGTGCTAAATTTGACGTAATATAATTTTATTTTAAATCGCCTGGGCAAGTCAGCCTTAATGCATATAAGTTGTTATATTTTATTATCAAACATCCTTGATGGCAGACGTACAGGCGGATTTTCACCAGGAACAGACATAGATATGTTAAAACCGCAATAAACTTCACTCCAGTGCAAATAAAAATACTTAACAATATATTGTAAATTTGTTAACGTTGTGTTATTTATTTATTTTATTATTGCGGGCGAGTTATTTATTTGAATCGTTTTGCGGTTCTGAGATGTTATACGCCCATGCACGAATTCAGGTATAGTTGGTGACAAACTCAACATTTAGGCACATAGTATAATAGTTATTTAGGTATCAACATAATTAAGGCTTAATAATTCCCATTGACAATCATAGAATATTTGGTTGTTGCTATGTTATTTGTTTATAAACTGACATTTGTTGTCAATCGCTTGTTTTTATATTAAAGAAGTGTCTTTTACAACAATTCAGCGATCGTTTTTCCGCATTTCGCAGTATTTTGATGGAGGATATATTGAAAAAGGCTGAAAAAGCAAGACAATCATTACTTCCTTCTAAAAGTGAGGCTTTGTATCAAAAAGAATATAAAATATATCTGAACTGGCTGGCACGGACTGTCTTCCTTGTTGTATATATTCAAGAAGCGGTAAGGTATATTTTTAGTTCAAATTCTTTATGGACTAAATCGTCGTGGTGGACTAAAATCTCTGGTGACTACACAGGAGAAACGAGATACCATCAAGTTCAACGTACGCCTTCTTGGCGTGAAAGAGCAAGGGTTATAAACCGAGAAAATCAGTTGTAATATGCACCAAAGATGTCGTTAGGTTTTTAAATAAAGCTTCCAATGAAATTTATTGCATATAGTAACTTTTTCTTGTTGTTTTTCTCTGTGTATGTATTTATTTTCCTTCGTTTTAATTACAATTTGTTTTAATTATGGGTTATTTTGGAGGATGCAGAATTCAAGAACTTCTAAATATGCAGATAATTTAAGAAACAATAATTCTATTATTATTATAATTTATGCCTGAAGCGCGGCGCTGGAGAATTTCAGCAATTTCTATAATTTTTATTTTCCTTCTCTATATTCCTACATTGTTAATTTAGTAAACAAAATTAAATTCCTATTTGGTTACTTATTTTAATTTTCGTCAATTTGGCACATCATGTCATAACATGAATTTGACACAATTTTAACCCAGATTTGGTTAGATATATACCGAGCCGTTATAATTGTGATATAAACCAAGCCCAACGTATTTCAGTCCAAGCCCTCGGAGATGAAAATGATTCTTGTTCGCACGGTACCATTTTTCGAATTTTAAACTACCTTAAAATGACAGAGTGAAACATCAGTCAAGTATTGACCACTATGTAAATGCTCGTCAAATAAAAAGTTCGTAAACAAACCTTATAAACCATATTGTTTACTTTTATAGTACAGATTTATTTCATTACTATGGCTTCTAAAGACAATCAGTAATATTACTAAATGTTACATTGATATTATATACAAATTAATTTTTATTATAAATAGAAATAAAGGTCTGTCTTTACCACCAAATAACTTTATTTGCCCCTCTAGGGTAGAAAACAAGGGTTATAAAAATACATAAAATGACGATGAATTAAATTAAATTTCTTAATGCATGTGTTGTACTAGTTTCGACTTTAGAGAAAGTCATCCTCAGCAACTAACCATTTAAGAGATTTTTATATGAAAAGAAGTTAAAACAGTTGGGGGAGCAGAGAGGTGATTCAATAATACAATACAATATAATGCAGATTATGCAACCTTTGGAATCGACAGGAGTTTAGTATAAGAACGATGTATCTCCATGTGAAGGTAGGGGTTGATTTATACGCAAGTAGAATTAAGGACCGTAATCATAGTCGAGTGATTTAAGCAATGTTGAAGTCAAAACGTGTTGATAAAGAAGAATTGTAACATATCAATTCATTCTCTTTTCAGTGAAACTAAGTTAGCGAGGGGACATGCTTAATGTTATGGTGGATTGAATATTTGTTAATGAAATTAAATGAACTTATTATTCTAAAAAAAGGGGGGTTGTCAAAATGAGACTATGTCATTTCAAATAAAATGGGAATGCATCAAGTGGTCACTATTCACTTGTTAAAAATAAAATAAAAATAAAATTAAATTAAAATTATTAGGACTATTAGGACATTAGATAAGATTTAATTTCATTAACAAATATTCAATCCACCATAACATTAAGCATGTCCCCTCGCTAACTTAGTTTCACTGAAAAGAGAATGAATTGATATGTTACAATTCTTCTTTTTCAACACGTTTTGACTTCAACATTGCTTAAATCACTCGACTATGATTACGGTCCTTAATTCTACTTGCGTATAAATCAACCCCTACCTTCACATGGAGATACATCGTTCATCGTTCTTATACTAAACTCCTGTCGATTCCAAAGGTTGCATAATCTGCATTATATTGTATTGTATTATTGAATCACCTCTCTGCTCCCCCAACTGTTTTAACTTCTTTTCATATAAAAATCTCTTAAATGGTTAGTTGCTGAGGATGACTTTGTCTAAAGTCGAAACTAGTACAACACATGCATTAAGAAATTTAATTTAATTCATCGTCATTTTATGTATTTTTATAACCCTTGTTTTCTACCCTAGAGGGGCAAATAAAGTTATTTGGTGGTAAAGACAGACCTTTATTTCTATTTACAATCTCGCCACAGAATATGGACTACTTCTTAAATCTTAATTTTTATTGTTTTAACACACATCCTTTTCATCTTGGCATAGCAATTTAATGCCCCTTTGCAACAATCCATCAGCCGATAGCTACAATGCCATTTGACATTTAAAAATTGACGTGTTTTTTGTCAAATCTTATTTTCCTCAAAATCTATTGGAAGAAATAAGTTTTTTTATCGGGCCCTTGTCTCGCGGAATACTGCTAGTTGCGTCACTGTCACTGTGATATTTTTCTTTTTCTAAATATACTTACACCAGATCTTTATTCTTGAATTTATATTTATCGTTATCTTTGGTAACTCTTAATAATTATTATAACACCTAGAAATGTGGCCACAAAATCACAATACAATATTTTTCGAAATGATCGACAAGAGAAAGCTCTCGCCCATATTTATATAGATAAAAACGAATTATAGACTAATCAGAGTTAAAATCACTGATAAGTTGTAACATTAGGTATACGGGGTGTCCGAAAACAACGTCAGGAAACTTAACGGAGTTTTTTAAGCGATAAAATAATGGCAGTAAGTCATTTAGAAAAATGACGAAATCTCTATGGTTTCCCAGTGACAGCTGATTAAATTCAAAATCTAGTCGCTCAATGAACGGCATCATCTGGATTTGAAAATGTTTTCCAAACTTGCCACTAAATGGCACTTTACTAAAATTTTAATTCTATTTTCCTCTTAACTTTTTTATTCTGACAGATGTTGGCACAGTGGAGGTGTCATTTTAAAGGCAATGAAATGTGCTTTAAACAATGTACTCTTGTGTCATATCGATAAATCGTACCGTTTGGCCGCAAATCAGCATTAAAATGTCTAAAATAACACGACAACACATGAACAATTACATACAATAAATTAGTATTCATAACCTATAATAGATTATGAAATTCTGAATAAACGAGATATCAAATCAAAAAGAAATAAATTTTAAAACTTTAATTTGCTGTCACTGGGAAACCATGGAGATATCGACACTTTTTCTGAATGACTTTACTGCCATTATTTTATCGCCTAAAATCACCTCCTCAAGTTTCCTGACGTTGTTTCCGGATACCCGGTATACAGTGTGTTAACCAAGTTGAATAGAAACAAAATAGTTTAGCCCCTCAAGTTAATTTTTGATATAAAAGGGTTTCAACCATTAGGTTACTTTGTTGTGTATCTTTGCCTTTACAATTACTACACATTTTGAGGTAAGATTTCCCGCGGTATAACTATACAAAAGAAAAGCTCGTTTGATCCAGAGAGATTAATTTATTTATTTATTTATTGTCAGGACAGATCTTTCAACTGAAACCGCGATTTCTGGTTTTAAAGGTATTTTATTAGATTTACGGATAACAAATATAATCTTTTTACAACTATTGATGCAAAAAAGTATGCAATTACGTAATTTTTTACATCATGTGACTTTACTACAGTATTTTCTTTAAAACTAGGCACACAATAGTTTTTTTTAATATATTATAAGCTATAAACTTCTTGCCTCCCTTTGTTTATAATAAAATTTAATTATTATGTTCTAATTAAGATAAGGATGCAATTAATTATATTTGTTGTTGGTTGTTCCTGAGATAAAGCAGATGCGTATAATAGTCAACATCAATCTGGACTCAACAACTCATTATTTATAATAATAATTGAAGCTTTATACGAGCAAGCCAAGGCAGCGGGCGCCCTTAGTCCACAGCAAGCCGCAGTTTATTAGCGAATTTTATTATAGCAATCCCGCCCTTCAATTAATAGATAATATTATGACGTTGTCGTTTGCCTGCAGATAAATTCAGTGATGTTATACTGTATTTTACTACATCTGAAAATGTTGGTTGCCGAATGTCATCAAAAATTCACTTTCTCCATTTTCATTTATCATTTTTTCCTCAGAATTTGGGCGCTGTCAGCGACGAGCAGCGAGAAAGGTTCCATTAAGTTATCAGGACAATGGAAATTCGCTACCAAGGACGATGGGATCCAATCATGATGGGTGCTTACTGTTGGTTTTTGGAGAAAGAAAGGAAATAATAGAATGCACGCTAATGCCGTGGCTGGCAAATATGCAGTCTTAAAATGTCAAATAGATAAAATGGCGATATGTTAACTTTTTGTTTTCATTAAATTGAATTTGATTAATTGCTCAATTAAAACTAATGTGTAATTAAGTCTAAATGACGGAATTTGTTTAATTTTTAAATAAAAAACAACCAGTTAACCATAAACAAGATAATTATCAGTAATTAATTTTTGCATAATTTTGAATATCAAAAACATAAATCCCTATCAAATTTATTACACTATAGTTTGTATTCCGCGGCTTCACTTCCACAAATCCCACATGTTGAAAATCTTTTATGTAGGTTACTACCTCCTCAGTTTGGGGCGATTTACTTGTTTCTAGAAATATCCTAAGCCACAACCAACCGAAAGCTATATCTGTCCCTTAGCCCCCTAAACAGAAATAGGATTTGCCCAATTCGTTAAAATGTTCTGATGTTTCCAGATCCTTGCACATCACTTTTTTGTAGAATATTTAACTAACCTACTTTTAAACTGCTACCCCTTACTAAACCTAATACCTTATGCGTTGTGTTATTCGATTTTTGCAAAATGTAAGGTGAAGTTTAATGTCCACTAACTGGAATTTAGTAAAAAACAAATAGAGAACCCCCTTTCTTGGCAGCTCTAAATCCGCACTTGTCAGCGATTTCTGTGCAGTGATTGAACAACTTTGTGAAAAACTCACGCATTTAATGTTCCTTATTTCACTACGTAGTTTTATTGATGTTGATGAAATGAATTATTCTTCTTGGATATGGTTAGTGGACTGTATTTTAATTTTATTACTGATTAATAAATAACAATTTTACAATATTAACAACATGACAACACATTTTTTATGACAGTGACACTTTTTCTTTTTTACAACAACATATAACTGGTATTCGACTGTTCATATAACGGGTGACAAAGATATACCACGACAGAGTCGTAACATTCCGCCCGACCTTGAAATGTCTCATTTCAATACAATACTCAAACAACACGGAACATTAATATTATTTAAGTATTTTTAGTCCTGTATAGGTAAAACGCATAGTTTAGTTATTGCCCGTTTTATTAGTCCGGAATTTGTACGCACATTTGCAACGCGCACTCGGTTGTCGGTTCCAGTGAAAGTCTCTACCACTCGTCCTAATACCCATTGATTGGAAGGTAAACCTTCCTCTCGAATCAAAACTAAAGTTCCAGGCTTCAATGCGGGTGAATCTGAAGAACTAGTTTTCCATTTATTACGAGCTTGTAGCGAACTCAAATAATCTTGCGACCATTTCTTCCAAAATTGTTGAGCTAACTGAGTTAACAACTCATATCGTCTAAGACGGTTTGGATTTTCCATAATTGTGTTTTGAGGTAGTGCAGCAAGTGAAGACCCAATTAGAAAGTGAGCAGGGGTTAATGCTTGGATATCACTGGGATCTTCGGTTAACGGGAGTAAAGGACGGGAGTTTAAACAGGACTCTACCTGGGTGAAAACGGTATATAATTCTTCGTATGTCAAAACGGTATTTCCTACTACTCGCTCAACATGATATTTAGCACTCTTAACAGCACTTTCCCACAGACCACCAAAGTGTGGGGACCTAGGGGGAATAAATTTCCAGGAAATATTTAAGTTAGTTAAATATTCCATAAGGCGAGTTTTTGTATTCTGATTGTTAAACATTTCATATATATTTTGTAAATCATTATTAGCTCCCACATAGTTAGTACCATTATCTGAATAAATTTTGGAACATAGTCCGCGCCGTGAAATAAATCTCTTAAAACAGTTTAAAAACGAGTCGGTACTAAGGTCACTCACCAGTTCTATATGAACGGCCTTTGTCACAAAACATACAAAAATACACATGTATGCTTTAAGAATCTTAGAATTCCGAAGGCTAGAAGCCTTAATTTTAAAAGGCCCAGCAAAATCGGTGCCGCAAATGCTAAACGGTCTGCATGGGGTAATTCGATCTGCTGGTAATTCACCCATTATTTCATTTAAAGATTTAGGTTTATTTCTGAAACAGACAATACATTTTATAAGAACCTTTCGAATAGTATTTCTCCCAGAAATAGGCCAGTAACGTAAACGTATGATAGCTAAAAGAGCCTGTGACCCTGAGTGTAAGTATTGATAGTGATAGTGAAGAATGATAAGTTTAGTTAAAACATGATCTTTCGGAAGTATAATTGGATGTTTTTGATCATAACTTAGATTAGAGTTTTCCAAACGACCGCCTACGCGCAATACACCTTTAGAATCGAGACCGGGATTTAAAGCCAACAGTTTACTCGAATGAGGTAGACATTTTGAATTTTTAATACATTTTATTTCATTTGCAAATTCAGAAAGCTGACACATTTTAATCAATAAACTCAAAGAATCATTCAATTCAATTATTGTCAAACAATCTTTATTTTTATTAAGTAAATTTCCCTTACAGTTACTTACAAATCTTAGTATATATGCTAACACTCTTTGAAGTTTTTGTAGCGATGAATATCTTGTAAATAAATCTGTAAATAAATTATTTTGAATAACAATAGGATATGCCTTGAGGTTATCCGAAACGTTTCTTTTTTCTGGTACATTCAAATTATTATGTTCTAGCGATTTACCAGATGGCCATTGACAATCTGGATTTGTCATCCATTCTGGCCCATTCCACCAAAGTCTACAGGCACTCAATTGCTCCGGATTTAAGCCTCTACTGATTACGTCCGCGGGGTTGTTTTCACCAAGAATATGGCTCCATCTATATTCTGATGTAAGTCGTTGAACTTCTGACACTCGGTTTCCAACAAAAGTTTTCCATTGATATGGTTCCGCTGCTATCCAGGAAAGGACAATAGTGGAGTCCGTCCAAAATCTAACTGCATCAAAATTTAATTGAAGTGATTTAATAACTCTTGCTGCCAATTGACTAACAAGTACCGCACCACAAAGTTCCAGTCTGGGTAAAGACCTTTGTTCAATCGGAGCCACTCGGGATTTGGCACAAAGCAATTGAACTGTTATTTTATTTGCTGTATTACTTGCTCTTATATATATGCAACCACCATATGCTTGCTCTGAAGCGTCACAAAAACAATGTAGTTCCAATTTGACCATATTAGTTGGATCAAATACTAGCCTTGGAATTTGAATTTCATTTAGTGTAGGTAGTTGCTGATTAATTTGTATCCATGAAGTGTGAATATCCATCGGTAATGACTCATCCCAACTTATTTTAAGTTTAAATAACTGTTGTAACAGAATCTTAGCCTTGATTATTGTCGGTCCAACTAATCCAAGTGGATCAAATATCTGGGATATTGCTGAGAGTATTACTCTTTTGGTAGGTTTATTTGTTTGTAATGGCTTAACTGAATAGTTGAATGTATCCTGTTTAGAATCCCAAGTTAAGCCTAGTGTTTTTGTAGTTGTATCCTCTTGAATAAAGTATGTAGAATCTTGAGACTGTATATTAGCTAAGATGTCCGGGCAATTAGATATCCATTTGCGTAAATTCAAACCGTAATCCTTTAAAATAGTTATAAGGTCGACTTGTAATTTCTTAGCCCTTTCAACAGAATTTTCTCCTGTTAGTACGTCATCCATATAGAAATCAGTCATTAGAACCTTACTACATTCTGGATAAATTGATTTAGCTTCCATTCCAATTTGTTTTAAACATCGTACTGCCAAAAATGGAGCCGAAGCTGTTCCATAAGTGATAGTGTTTAACTGAAATATTTCAACAGGTTCGTCTACATTGCTTCTCCAAAGTATTCGTTGTAAAGCTCTTTGTTCGGGGTTTACATTGATTTGCCGATACATTTTTTCAACGTCGGCAACCATGGCATATTTATTTTTTCTAAACCCTAACAATATCTCAAATAAATCTTTTTGAATTTTGGGTCCAACCATTAGCTTATCATTCAGTGATACGCCGTTTGCTGTAGATGCGCTGGCGTCAAAGACGACTCTTAAGCGTGTTGTGGTCGACTCCTTAAAGATGCCATGATGTGGAATGTAATAGTTTTCTTGCTCAATATCTTCTGTCTCCAAATCTATCTTTGTCATATGTCCGAGTGTTTCATATTCTTCCATGAAATCTACATATAATTTCTTAAAGTCTGAGTTTTTTGCAAATTTCCTTTCTAAACCTTCAAATCTTAGTTTAGCTGTATTGAATGAATCTCCCAGTCTTGGTAGGTCCTTTTTTATGGGTAGGTTGACACAAAATCTTCCTTTGTTATTTCTAGTTGTAGTGTCCTGAAATATGTCTTCGCAGCCTTTTTCTTCGTTAGACAACAGCTCGTCGTCGTTTATGGTTTCTTCGATCTTCCAGAACCGTTCCATTTGCTGATGTACATCGTTAACTGATAAATGACATCGACTTGGTTGGTTTAAACACTGAGGAGACACTGGACCAACTATAACCCAACCTAACATTGTTTTTTGTAGACATGGTTCGCCCTTGTTAAGTTTTATTTGACCGACCGAGAGCAATTCCCAAAAAAGAATAGCTCCAATTAATACATCGATTTTATTCGGAATGTGATATGTAGGATCAGCTAACATCAGTTCTTGTGGAATACTTAAGCGTCCCGTGTTTATTTTGCAAGATGGTAAATCTCCGGTTATGTTTTTAACAACCAAGAACTTAGTTTTCGCAACATATGCGGATATTCGTGATGAAATAGTTGTTTCCGACATACTCGATATACTTGTAATTGATTGACCTATACCTACTACTGGTATACTGATTTTTGTTTGATTTAGTTTTAACCGAGCGCATAATTCTTGAGTCATAAAATTTGACTGGGACCCTGAGTCCAAAAGTGCTCTACATTCCACTGGTTTTCCAAATTTATCCATAATATAAATAATAGCCGTAGAAAGTAATACTTCTGAACTATTCTCTGTATTTAAACTTTGCGAGGACATTGTTTGTTGACTAGGAAATATTGGTGATTGATTCATAGTTGGATCTGGTATTTGATCTGATATATTAATATCACCATGTAAATGTTGAAACCTTGAATATCTTGCATTCTCAGATATTTCTGGATTTTGCATAACATTTGGCAACATTGGCGCACTGCCTTGTATATTATTTCTATTGAATTGTTGAATTGTATTCATGTTTGGGGAAATACTCGTATTTTGACTAGCATGTTGTGTAGTATATTGCCTAGCATTTGTGTTTGATTCATTTGCAATAAAGTTTGTGTTTAAGATTTCTGTGTTTTGATTTTGCATAGTATTTATATTTTGCGCAAATAAATTGTGTTGTCTGTTTGGATTAACGTGTAGATTTCTGTTTGTATTTATTTGCGATGAATTCTGTCTTAATTGTGATTGACCATGTGCTTGATTGATTTGTGCTTGCCTTTGATTGTATGTTTGCCTCGCATGTATGTTTGACTGATCTGTGTTTGAGTTTCTTGTTACATTTTCAAACTCTAAATGTAACAGTGAATTGTGTTTCTTATCGCATTTTTTACAATTAGTGCCATAACATTCTTGAGTTGTATGATTGGATCTTAGACAATTTAAACAAAGATTACATTTTTTTGCTTCGTTGATTCTTGCCTGTATGGATAAATTTAGAAATTTGTTACAATAAAATGGCAAATGTGTTTCTCCGCAAAAAGGACATGCAAAACCTGGTTTTGTGACTACAGGAAATGAATGTTTTTGATATGATTTTACGCCTGATTTTTGAACCGAACTCGGTCCTGTATTTACCTTATTTTGGTCTAACGTTTCTAATAACGAACATCTTTTTTGTAGAATGTCAAAGAAATTATCTAACGTTGCTTGGTTATTGTTATTCTGTAAAAACAACTCCCATTCACGCCTAGTACCAGCTTCTAATTTATTGGATAATAAAAATAGCAAAATTGTGTCCCACGATTTGATTGGGTGTTGTAAAATCTCCAAAATTCTTAAAATCTTTTTTGATTTATCTAACAATTGCCTAAGCTGTGAATGAGATTCGCTGGTTACCGCAGGTAGATCAAAAAGTTCTTTTAAATATGTATCTGTTATTAGCTTTTTATTTTCAAACCGATCTTTTAACAACTGCCATGCAACTATATAATTTTGATCACTAATAGGCAACGAATGAATTACCAAGGCGGCCTCGTTAGTTAAAGAAGCTTTTAAATAATGGAATTTCTGTATGTTTGATAGCGATTGATTGCTGTGAATAAGTGAATTGAACGTGTCATAAAATGTTACCCACTGCTCGTACGATCCATTGAATTTTGGAACCTCAATTAAAGGAAGCCTTGCTTGTACTGACTGTACTGCAGAACCGACACTCTGTGACATGTTACTGATATTATTTGTTACTAATGTAGACTGGGTTATGTGGTTCGCTACTAATGATTTACCAAGCGTTATAACTTCAAAAAACTCATCCTCAAATGTCGCTCTTTCCCCTTTTTCGACCTCTAATTCCGATTCATCGTCAAGTAACGCCTCTATTTTATTTTGAATTTCCTCAAAATTATCCCATAACTCGCTACACTTTTTAACCCGGTCTGGTAACTGCTGTTTTTTATTTATATCAAAATTTTCAAAAAATATCTTAAAACGCCCCAACTGACTTATCAAAGCGTTTCTCTTACGGATATTATCCGTCAAATCTATACCTCTACGTTTTGGATTAACCATTTTTCTATAAATTCTTTAATATGTCACAGTTTTAACTACTTAACAAAAGCAACAAATATTCGACCGTTTCACACAGGCAAGCCTGCAAATCGTATAGGAAAAGGAAAGGGATAGGATTACTCACTGATTTGACTTTTTGGATTTTCTGCTTGGGTTTTCGGCAATTTTTTGTTGATCAATATCCTTCTCGATGGACCAATAGTTTTATTGATGTTGATGAAATGAATTATTCTTCTTGGATATGGTTAGTGGACTGTATTTTAATTTTATTACTGATTAATAAATAACAATTTTACAATATTAACAACATGACAACACATTTTTTATGACAGTGACACTTTTTCTTTTTTACAACAACATATAACTGGTATTCGACTGTTCATATAACGGGTGACAAAGATATACCACGACAGAGTCGTAACACTACGTAAAGTCTACTACTCCAATATTTCTATCTAAGTTTATAATTTCCAGGTTTTCAAAACACATGCTATCTTTCTGTACTAAACTAAGCATGATTAATGAAGAATTGATAAAGTTAAAAAAATTCCCTGTTGTAGACTATTTATCAATTTCTGGTATTTGTAAATGATTGAAATACTGGGATCGACAATTCTGGGGTGGCGACTGCCACCCCTTGCCACCCCCGAATTACGCCTATGGTCCTAACCAATCTTACTAGAGGGGAATTTTGCGAGCAACTTGTATTTCTGAATGGTTGATGCAACAGCTCAAAATGTCTAGCATTAGTAGTAGGAACATTCAATGAGAACAGTGAGAGGATTGAGGGATCGTTGATGGTGTTTTTAAATATTTTCTGAAGGGTTAGTAAGTCTGACATAATTCTTCTATTCTGTAGAGAAATTGTCCGAATGCGAGACCTGATCTCCACAATATTATATTTAGTATACTGACAGTTAACTTTTAGACACCGGTATTTTAAAAATTTATTTTCAACGCCTTCAAGTCAAAAGATACAAGAGCTCTTGGTGAAGCGTAATGTGGTATGGATAAAACTTGTACAAGTGCAATAGGGTTATAACTCATTTTTGACTCATTCCAGCATCTCTAGCAAACTGCCTAGAACCTACATGAGGGTCAATAGCTACCGCTCCTAAAACACCAAATGACATGTTTTCGTTCGTTTCAGTTCCACTCCGAACTGATGGTATTGCCTTTAAACTGCCAGTACGACATCTAGGTTCCAGCACTTCGAGCATTTAAAATGCCATGTGAGATTTTGGGTTTTTAAAAAATCTCTCTACCGACAATTTTGCAGCTTCTCTGTAGTGTTTCTGCGCTCCCCCAAAATTAAGAACATATGCTACGAATAAAAGATTGGAGTAGGAAACCGTTCGCACACTAGTCTCTCTAGGGACTTTTGTCAACAATATTTTATTTATGTCATTCAAGCACAAATTTAGATCTAAATATTTATTTAATTATTGAAATTATTATAAAATTGTAATTATATTGTAATAATGGTTTTGGATGTAAATAAAAATTATTACCATTATTATTATTACTATATCAACTTAAGCATTAAAATTCGTTTTCATGTTTTCAGCAATACCATGTACAATAATTCCAAACTTGTCCCTCACCCCTTAAAATCGAAAGAAGAGTAAAATGTAAAAAACATGGGTAAACATATTCCTCATATCCCTATTATCTTACCACAATTTCATGAAAATATTTAAAACCGTTCTCGAGCTATTGCCTTTTAATACTTTAAAACACTCACCCTGTATGTTATACATGTTACTGTTAATATTTCTTTATCAATAAACATATGTTTACAGTTCTCGTTGTTCGACTGAAGATATACTACGTTTACATTTTTTCTGTAAAATTGGTGCATGCAAAATATTGAGGAACTCGTGAAAACATAGTTTACCCATAGGGATTGAGCTTAGAATAGGGAAAAATCCTGAAAATAGTGTTTAAGTACTTGCTTACGTAACTTTTCCTAACCTAACCTAATGGATAACTCGTAGAATATATTTAAGAATGCATGAGAACACATTTTACCCCCTTGAAGGGTTGAATATTATAAAATCGTTATACCTCATTTTAGGCACTTGCTTAATTATACTGTGTAGATCAAAATCTAATTGATATCTCATAGGGTTTGAGAAATATTGAAAAATACATGGAAACACTTTTAACCCCCTTAGGGGTAGAATATGGGGAATCCTGAAATTAGTATTTAGAGGCTTGCGTAAGTGTTAATTGAACCCCAATTGATATTTCAGCGAACCTAATGAGAAAAACTAAAGAATGCGTGAGAATTAATATCAGCCCCTTGCATACCCTCCAGGGTTAAATATCAAAAAATTCCAAAGTCAATAACCGTTATCAAAAAAGGACCTAATACTCTAAATATCACGGTGCATGTGAAATATTGAAAAACCCGAGAAAACACAGTTCCGCCCTTCTTACTCTCTTAGGGGAAGGATATGAATACATCCTGAAATTTGTGTTTAAGAACTCGCTTAAAGTATAGGTACTTTGTAAATCAAAACCTAATTGATTTAATTAAGCGGATTTAAAAAATATTGAAGAATTCGGGAATTTAAAACATATTTTACCCCATTTTACGGCCGTATGGGTTGAATTCTAAAAAATAAATCCCTCTTTAGTGCATCATGAGAAGAATAAACACGCAAAATTTCATGTTTTTAGGTCCATGGCTTTAAATTCGGCGATAATCTATCAGTCATCTGGCCTCTAAAATTTATTTTACTTGTTTTTGGGCTTATTTGATTCTCCAAACATTTATTAGTATCAAAACTAAAAAACAATTCAATAAAAAGAACGAAAACAAGTTTTTTGCGACCCCATCAAAACCTCGAAAACATTGCGCATTTAGCAATATTTTTCATAGGTGGCTTTGGCGCGAAAGAAATGGGCGTCAACGGAAACAAATGCACTACATCAAATCCCTACAAGTCATTCGAGCTTTTATTTTTAACGTTTGGGTAAAATTTGTGATGTCGCGTGCTTAAAAAATCGAAATTCTTTTAATTTAGAACTAGAATATTGCAAAAATTGCTTTATTCCATCGGCTTTATATGGAGAGTAATATTTGCCGCGAGTTTTCGGTTGAAATTGTGCGATTTTTTTGATTAGTGAATATTATGTACTTAATTTGTGATGACTCAAGACATAAACTTTTTTCCAGGCTGGTGTCAATGGAAATGCTTCTTGCGCACGGAGAAATGGGCGATTGCTTTTGGTAAGTTATTGATATTTCTTATCTTTAGTGTATATACAGGGTGTTTCAGAAGTACTAAGTAGAAATTTTATAATTTTTTTAAATATTATTTCCCCGAAATTTGGTACCGTTATTCATAATGGTAAGGGGCGTAATTAGCCCTAACTAGATTAAATTTATTAAGTCCAGTGGCGTCCCGTGGAGCACCTTAACGAATATTATTGACGAAAAATGTATGCCACTGACTTTTTTCCGATTTTGAATTTTTTTTTGGATTTACTAACTAACAGTACAACTTTTTTGTTGCTTAAATTGTTTTCGTAACTTGCTTCGTTTTCGAGAGAAAAAATAAAAATCACTATATTGCATGTACAAAAAAAATTCGTATGTATTTCAAAGTTAATTAAAACATTTAAATTAAAAATAAAATATTTTTTTTAAAATATTAATACAAAAAAAATGCAACAGTTCATCAAAGCGAATGTTGAAAATGGCCACTTTCTAATAAAATGCACGATTGCAAACCAAGGAATCACCCTCTTAAGTTACGTACCGTACTTCTGAAACACCCTAAATTTGCTAAATATCTAGGTGTGTTGTTTACGGGTTTACCTCAGGTTGCCATCGTTTTTTGGTACAAATTAAAAGACATATAAACATGGTTCCGCATAATGCACCCACGACCAGGAAGCTAAAGTGTTTAGGTTTAAGCTATTCCGAGCTTCTTCGGCTTTATATACGTACAATATTTTGAGTTACAATTTTTATCCTTTTTTTGCAATTTTACCTGACTGAGGAATAAGGATTGTAAGTGTAAGAGAATACAGGCTATGATTTAAAATAAAAAAATATGAAAAAAGTTAATATTAACATACCTAGGTCCTCAAGTGCTTCTAGTTATATTTAATTCAAAACTTCTGTGAAGACTCTGTCAATTTGTGGTCGAATTTAAAAAGGGAAGATATTCGTCATTTGAAAGTCATAAGGTAAGATATATAAAAATAATCTTTTGGACATTCTAGGTCATGTTATAAAAGTTTTTTATTTTATTTTGTAGAAGAAAAGAGAAAGATTTTTGTTAGCGTTTTATGAGAAATTATAATGTTGAAATTTCATTTGTAAAATTAATTAGAACCTTAGGGGACCTTAGGTCTCCAATAATTATTTTTACAAATGAAATTTCAACATTATAATTTGTCATAAAACGCTAAAAACAAAAATCTTTCTCTTTTCTGCTAGAAAATAAAATAAAAAAACTTTTATAACATGACCTAGAATGTCCAAAAGATTCTTTTTATATATCTTAACTTATGACTTTCAAATGACGAATATCTTCCCTTTTTAAATTCGACCACAAATTGACAGAGTCTTCACAGAAATTTTGAATTAAATATAACATTTCATTTTTCATTTACAATTTTAGTATGCTGATTGCATTCAATTTTTTAATATCGTTTCAAAATATTTTTTAAAAAAAGCTCCATCAGCGTCACTTTCCACCAACAGTTTTATTCTCTCTACTGCTAATAATAACTGCAGCACTACTTTTGTCTCCTGAAAATGAAGGTTACTGCCTTCGAAACATGTAGAGACGTTTTAATTTTAAAATTGAGCCTTTGATAGCTCACTATTAAATTAGTGGAGAAAGACTTTTTGACTTTCTTTCCCCTTTTCCCTTTAATAATATATCTATTCTGATGACATTAAACGCCTTTCTTATAGGTCTACAAATTCTGTTACAATTATATGCCCATTATCAAGTGCCTCGAATACGTAATATGCCAAATCCATTGTTGCGCTAAGCGTACTACTATTTTTAACGAGACTATTTTTAACGAGACATACTGATACTGATCAATCGAGACTTATTTATTGATGAAGGATGTCATTCTTAATTTAAATTATTTTTTCAGCTATATTGATATTATTCATACAGTCCCTGTTTCCCGCTTTAAATATTGGAGTTATTTTACTTATTTTCAATTCTTTTGGAAATACCCCCTCTTTTAAAATTTTATTGACCTAACAAACTTAGTTAGGATTTCTTCAAGGTTGATTATGTCTCTAACTATCACCTTGTCATGCCCTGGAGCTGAGCTCCGCTTTAGATCAGATTTATTAAAATATCAATAAATGAGAAAATGAATGGAGGGCATTTTGACCATTGGTGGTAATTACAGTAACAATGGTTGATACAGTTATATTGATTGTTAATTATAAAAGGTTTTAAACTTTTAATTTGGGTTTCTCTCAGTATTGAGGTAAGAGTATACCTTCTTCCATAATATCCTGGTGCACTGAGAACAAAATTACATAAAGCTGCTTTTTTGGGGATGTTCAGTTTTTGCCGTCTTACTTATCATATTAAAGGTCCCCCCCCCCACCATTCTACTTTTTTTTTGCTACTAATTATCTCCATTATGGTTATTTTTGCAAGAAAAAGTGAGGAGGAAATAAAGAAACCCCATAAAATTTTACACAAGCCGACTATATTTATTTCTTATTTATTGTTGTTTTGGACATAATTAATCTTTTTTTAATTCTTAATATTCAACTAACATTTCAAATATTTCTGAAATATAGGTATTTAATACATTGGCGTACTATTATTCTTCAAAAAGACCTTTAAAGTGTATTAATTAAAATTAAAAAAGGCATAGAATAAATAAAAATATATATTGAACTTTCATAAAAAATTACTTACCCCAGAGGTAGAGGAAATACTAGACATTATACTCCTGAAAACAATTACTGCATACATTGCCTTGGCACTGGCCACATAAATTAGAGCAGTTTAGGTTTGCCTTTCTGAGTTGGTCTTGCAGTTACAAAAAATTTGTTTATGGATAAATTCCGGAGCTATTGGCTTACCGGTCTGTATAAGCGGTATAGCTTCTCCCTGTTTTTTCCAACCCCAAGTAGTAGAAAATATTAAATTACCCATCCATTACTGATCTTGATGGTAAACTCGTAAACTGTGGTAAGATGTTGCATCTGATGTTGAAGGCAGACATGCTAACTCAATATTTTAATTTATACTTCGTAGTAAATTTTAAAAAACGAAGTTCATTTAAATCTTTTGTTGACTTATTAGCGCCGTAAAGGGACATTAACAAATCTTCACCGGTCTTTATAACAGCATCCTTTTCTGCATTTGACTGTAAGAATATAACAACTTTTTTTTGTATTTTCTTGTAGAGCTTTCTTTTTTTTTTCCTTTTTTGTGAAGGGCTGAGGTAGTGTCATATCCAGATATTGCGCGGCAAAATAATATTGCAGATCTCATTGGACCAAGTTTTTCTTGAAGATGCTTTATGTCGGTTACTTTGTGTGGTTTTGATGAGTTACCTGAACGAAGCATATATACCTTGTCCATTTTTGATTTTAATATTAATAGGACCATTAAATCGGTGTCTTCGCCCACCAGAGTAACAGAATATATTCTAATGCTCTTAATTCAAGCGTCTTATCTATCATGATTCTGTCTGCGCCGCCTTCTGCTGAACACCAGCCGATTTTAAATATTGGCTTAGTTGTAAAATAAAACATCTTTTGCTGTTTTTATTAGAAAAAGCAGGATCTTTTTCAATATCTTCTTAATTGTCCATATTCTTTTGTGGAAAGATATGAGTCGTATCTACCAAAGACGACAGTGGTATTTTTTCCATAATTATACTTTATATAATTAACATACTGACTATAAATGTTACCATAATTGAAGGAAATTGGCAGATAATTTTATGAATTAAAAACCCCCCGTCTAGAACAACAATTCTGCTTTCAGGAATCTAAGCCCAAGTAATGCTGATTTTTTAGTTTGTTGTAGCAATCCATTTTCAAGCAGGGCTAGTGGGTAGGATGCCAATTCATGCTGAAAACATTTCTTTAGATCTTCTAGGGACTTGTATGCACATATAATTCGGTTAAAATATAAGAAATATTTTTTGTTGTAATTGGACGTACCAATTTAATTATTTAATAATTTAAATTAATATTTATAATATAACCCTAAATTAGTTCTAACATCTAGAAACTGTGAAAGTTTAAATATTTCTAGAAAAAGAAACCTTAAAAATTTTAATACCTATCTTTGTTTCCTTTTCACTTTTTCTCGCAAAGTAACCAAACCCGAGAAACTTTAAAAAATCAAAAAAATGTGCATTCGGCTTGAAGCTTATGTGATTTTGTTTCCAGAATACGATATAAAATTTTATAATTGCACTGGCCTATAAGTCCAAAGAGTCTGGGTCTACTACTACCTTAAAATAATGACGTTTCGTTTCTTATTGAACACCCTTAAATCACCTAATGTTAACATAATAGAAATTTAATTTCTTTTAATAAGACAATAACGAATGGAGCTGGAGGGGATATACAGTACTAGTTATTAAATAAGATTAATTACCTACTGCGTAAATTCTTCATTAGCTAAATTCAAATTGGTTATGTATTCGACTACTTACTTGTATTAGTTTTATTTTTCTGTGGCCTTCAAACGAACATAAAAAACATCATATTGTGACTATGTTCTTGAATCTTGAAGCTAATTATTAATGGTACAATGCGTGGAACCTTTTAATAAATAGATTTTAGCCAATCATGGTCTGATGGCGAGTAGTGAAGAGAATTCCTATACCTCTCTGGTTCTAATGTACGTATGAAAGTGTAATGAAATCGGTACATCTTTGCAGCAAACAGCATATAAGTAAATTGAATAATAATATCTTGAAAACTATTGAACTTTGTTAGAATACGATCATTTCCAGGAATAATGCACAAACCTGGTAACTTAACTGCTAGCTGCACTACTTAAAGAACGTATAAGTTTATTTTTTAACTGCAACACCATACTGAACTAACCTATAATGACAAACACAATATAAGGAATACTTTGTTCGGGCATTTTTATGCAAATAAGAAGATTTTTTACGTGGGTAAATCTTATTTATTCACCGGGGTATAGGTCGGGTAGTCAAGGTGACCAAAATCGTATTCAATAGTTAGGTTTGTTAATTGAATTTTTACAAATTAATGGAATGCAATTGAAACATTATTTGCTATTGTGGTTTTAATTGCAAATTGAAACTAGAAAGAAAAAATTAGTTTTGTTGTTAGTAATAAGGTCGGAGTAGTTTCCAAGGAAACAATAAATTTTAATAAATTGGCTTCTTATGCAAATTTTCTATTCGGTTTCATTATCAAAATGTAGCCGTAGGGCAATTAAAAACAAAAAGTCGAAAACAAATTTACGACCTATATTTTTATTGGGTATTTAGTATTGATAATATTATTGTTTTAAAAAATGTCAATATTCAAGGTTTGACTAAATCTACTAGGATATTAAAATGTAATATCCTTACTTACAAGAAGGTTTTAATTACTAATTTCTTAATAATATTAATTTATTTTATAGATTATAGAAGAAATTGCAAATATATAGTCCACAAAAAAAATTTACTTCAAAGTCAAACTTAAATAACTTTTGATGTTTTGCATCGATTTTGATCATTTTTTTCTCAGGTTGTAGGCGCTTTCATCTTAATAATTATCTGTTATTGATTTTAAAAACACTTTTAATGGATTTGGTGTTATAGAGTGTAGAACCAAAAATTGCATTTTGTTCTAAATTTTTGTCTCTGTAGAAGTATTTAACGTCTCAATAATGTCTCTATATGTATGAGATTTTTGAGCCGCATCATTTGTTAATATTTTAATATGATTTTTCACTTGTAATATCCGTAGTACTTGCGAGAAATAAGTTAATTAATTAATTCAAGAAGGAGAAAGATTCGGTTAGAAAATTTCACACCAACATAAATGTCAGAAAAGTTTCAGAAACTTTAATATCAAGCCAAACACCCTCTAAACTAATTAAATATCAAAGTCGGTCATGGATGACAGTTTACTAGGACATATGTCTTAATTCACTAGTGTCCAGTTAACTGCAAGTTAATTCGCGTTAAAATTCAAAATGTTAGATGTAAAAAAATAAACTTCCTCAAACTTTAGTATTGTTAGATATACTGCATCAGATTGAGAATGTCTTTAACTGTCAATTTTAAATTAACTCGTGTTACTAAAGTTGAGGGAAGTCTTTTTTTATATCTCATGACAAAAATGAGACGGTATTTGATGTATATTAGGGTTAAAATAAACGGTTCTTCTTAATTTTTACTGACATGAAATATACTTAATCAGTTTAGAAACAATTTAAGCACCTAATTTTATCTAAACCCTTATTACTAAAGTTGCAGGAAGTCAACTTTTTTTAACACTTTCTGTTGTCATATCATAAAATAAAATCTACTTTCTAACTTAAGTTAAGAGTTAAAATAAACTATTTTAGTTTAAACTTTAGTAACATGAAGTTAGATTAAGAATAGTTTAAATTGATCATTTCCGTTTAACGCATATTACTAAAATAGAAGGAATTCTACTCTTTGTGTCTTTTCGTATTTGCGATGATAGAAATTTTGATGATTTTTTCTTTTTAATATATTACATTATATGTTATGTATTCGTGAAAACAAATATAAAAAAACTAAAATTAATAGAGTAGTTATTTGCATCACGTCTAGAATACCCAAGAGGGAAAAAACTTCTGGAAATATTTTTAGTTGCTATGGTAACGATACAAAAAACAGGCTTTCGAAATTTGTTGGTGTAAATTTTCCCCCTTAAAAATTTCTGTTTCTTTTTAGAATAAAGGTATTGATATAAATCAAAAATAAAAATGACTATAGGCTTAAAAATCTCCTACAAAGAGACATTATTTTGTTGTTAAATTCTTCCACAGAGTGTTCAGAAATTTTCGGCAAAATGTAACTTTTGATTCAATACTGTAGAACACCAAATCCATTTAATATTTTTGCAAAATTAATATCAGATAATGATCAAGGAATTAAGTGTCAACAACTTGAAAAAAAAGTGATCAGCATCCATGCAAAACTGAACATTTTTTTTAAGATTACCTTTCAACAAACTTTTTTAGCGTTATTTTTTGCTGTAGGAGTGTAATAGAAAACAATAATAATGCAAATATATGAAACTACACTGTTAGAAAAGAGGCTTTCCAACAGTGTAAAATTTATATATTTTTGGCTAGGTATGTGACAAATACTTTATGATTTTAATAGGAATACAAATTTATTGCATTACAAATGTTACCAGGATATTAACGAAAATTATAGTATGTGATAAACACGTCAATATTAATATAAAGTAATTTTCTTTCTCTTTCTTTTTTGGGCCTCGATAAATTATTATTAATTAAAAAAGGTATAATTTGAATGCACAGGGGATTTTATATGTGAAAATACGACACCAATAATGCGCCTTTAATAATTATCGGGGGTTTACATTACTTTTTTTTTATAAAAAAATATTTAATAATTATTAGTTCAATTATTAACAAAAATACTTTTTTATCGTGCGAGCAAAAAATTATTTTCATCGAAGAGGGCTTGGACTGAATGCCAAACATGATATGCCAATCTGATGAATATTAAGTAAGTAAACAAATGCAAATTTGTGGTTACAAAATTAACAAAGTAAGAATATAGAGAAGGGAAAATAAAAATTATAGGGAATGATAAAAATCCCCAGAAGTAAAAGCGACGTTGGGAAAATTTTCGCGAAAAACGTCCATGCACTGATTGTCTTGCCACTCACCATTTACTCTAACCTTGTTTCAAAAAAACGCTTCAACCATGAATTTTCTGTGGTTCCGTAAAATCCATTGCGTGAATTAGGATAAAGTAGCGATGAATCAAATTATACTTGTAAGGACTGTTAAAGATTACGAAATTTTTTCCCATTCCTCAAGTATGGCTTGAGTTAACTCCTCAAACGTTTGTGAGGTATTGTCCCGAGATCTCATCATTACCAAAGTGCTCTATTATACTCATTAATAAAAGATCTTGACACAATATGTCGCAAATTAATGGGACTATTATTGGAAAAATAAAAAAAAATGAAAAAATAAAAACATAATTATTATTAGAGTATTGAAAGTAGGTATACTTTTTCTCACCTTGTACAAAATCTTTTTAGAACACCAATAACTTGAAACTGACATAAGTTGAAAACACTTTTCCGAATATTTGCGAGACATGGTGATGAAATACGAAAGTGTCGTTTTTCGATTAAACTCTAATTAGGTACTGTGTAGCTACGATGTTTACTCAAAAACCGGGAAAGGGTTTTTTTTTCTGAGGTATCTAATCAAAGGTATAATTAAAGGTATACAAAATTTTTTCACATAATAAAGATAAAGAGTAACATTTTCATTCAAAGCGCAAAAAATATATGTCAAAAGTAAGCGCCCTCAACATCAAATCTTTAAGAAATTTAAATTTCGCCCCAAAAATCTCAAATTATGTGCAAAACCGTCCAAAATTTTTGAAAAAAATAAAAAATAACTTGGTTATTGTGACCTTTTGAACCAAGGTAAATTTAGTTAAATACTGATATTTTTACAAGATGAAACAATGGTTCCGCCCCAGAAAACAATTTTTTCTGGGTACAAGAATAATTTTCTCAGTGTAACAAGAGGAAAACTCAACGTGTGAAAAACATTTAAATATTTTGTCTTACCTGATGTAATCAACTGGCCTCGACCACCGTTAACTCAAGCCGAAGACGAAGAACAAGCACAAAAACAGCTGATCGAGATCGGGCGATGCACCGCAGGGTTGTCTCCTGCTAAAAAAGCTCTGGTCTGCTGCCGCAGAGAAAGAATTTCAGAAAGTTGTGTTTGTAAATAAACGATCAAGTGTGCCGGTGTGCTCCGGATAATGTTTCCCCCTCCAGTAGCAAAAGCGTACTATTTGCAGATGGATGGATAGATGTGCTTTTATTTATATTCGTATGGACGGAGGATGATGAGTGGAAGAGAGATGGATGCGGATGGATTGAATGAATGGTCGAAATGTGATTTGTGTTTTCAAGTGATTAAAGTCATTAAATTTAAAAGTCCTAATTGGGATTATTTACGGAGTTAATCCCATTGTAAATATTTCACTTTATTGCTAGCTGTACAAGGTGTTACCAAGTTGATTTTTGGTGCATTCGATTAATAAATCAAAAATTTAAAATGGGACCTGAAGGTCATTTTGCACCTAAAAGAGTTTCGTCCTTATAGGGGCAAAATGACGTTGTTATTGTTTTGGTAACTTCTTAATTAATAAACTTGACAGCAATTTAAATTGTTTCCATTCCACCACCCTGGAAAGGTTGCATTCAAGAACTCTGGCCAGCTGATCGGAAAGATGCTTCGATATTTTAAAAAATGGGCTTGCCCAGGGCCGTCTTTAGTCGTGCCAAGACCCCTGGCACTTTTGTTCTTAAGGGCCCTCCTCACCAGATTCCTGAAAGTCGAAAAATAGCGCAGCAAACAATTTTTTATTAGGACTAAAAAAAGTAAACCTAAAAAGTTTGTTTTAGCTTTAATTTCAAAATAGGTTAGAACAAGCAACCATAAAAAAACACAAAACTAAAACATTGGGTAATACTAGAACATACTGCATTGGATTTCGTTTAGATTTTTGATTGGTAAGATCATTAATTATTTCCTCAAAGTCAATATCTTTAAGAACGTAATTTTCTGTATTCATCAACGAAAATGAAAAAAAAACTGTTTAATCTTTCTTGAAACATAGTATTCCGAAGTACACTTTTAATTCTGGCAATCAATGACAAGAAAATCCTTAATGATATTCCAACATTTGGAAAAGTGTCTTCAATTTCAGGAGATGCGATAATTCTAAAATATTTATTCGTTCGTTTTCAGTACTCTGATCTTTTAGATATGGCACCAAATGAAGATATTCCGAATCCAGTTCACTTGCATTTACATTATCATGCTACATTGCAGCAAAGGCTTCGCATTTATTTTTCAATTCACATTAGGTGAGAAAGAAAATCAAAACGATTATAAATCTCTCTGTATGACTCCGATCTCTCCTTTAAGTTAGCTGTTAAGGTATCGGTAGTAAAGTACACAATTTCAATAAAAGTAAATAATTTAAAGGAAGGTCTATAGTATATTAATAATACAGTTACATCGTACAAAATGGAAAAACTCAACTTACATTTGACTATAATAGTGTGATGTTAGTTTAATAAATTGCAAAATGCTAATATTTCCTGCTTGGTAATTACAAATGTGTTTTTTCAAATAAATTTAATTCGATTTTTTTTGGACCTACTATTTTGAAACTTGCACTGTATAGTTCTCCCATAGTAAGCGTGGAAACTCTTAATTCCTATTTATTATACTTCGCACGATAATATTTATTATTATTATATTATTGTTAATTTTTATTTTATTTTGTTCATTGAATATAAAATGTGTATTTAACATAATTTAATGTAAGCCATTTTGGAGCAGCTTAACACCTAATTACATTCCAAATCTATCAATTAGATACTAATTTTTATGGCGGATATTAAAGACAATGGTATATACAATGAGAATACTTACGTTAAATCCTATTTTGGTTAATTGCTTATTTTTACGTCATCAGTCCATTCTATTTTTCTATGTCCTTTTTCTAAAAACAAATTGGAACTGGCAATGCAACTGAGAATTTACCTTTATTTTTTTAAACTTGAAGATTTTGTCCATCCTTGCAGGGGAGACGATATAATCAAATAAAACACAGTAGGTCTTAATGACTAAGAAGCTTAAGCTTATGTAAGTGTTCGTTGATGTCCCAATTCTTGTCGATCTGTGTCCCTCTTCTTCTTGAACCGTTTTTGACAAGTTTGTAAAACAACATAGTACCTATAATTACTTCATTATCTTCTGACGAGCTGAACGATTTTTACTGTTCGATTGCTTTAAATCTTTCTGAAAATATTCATCCGTGCACTTTCGGATATGAAGAATTTTAATATTAAGGATACATTTTTCTTTAGTCCGACCGATGTTCAAGGAATAAAATTAATCATTTCGGAGATAAAAAATAAAAATTCTACTGGATTGGATAATTTATCAATAAACATTTTTTCACAACTATCTATTCCTGCTTTAGAAGCTTTAGCGAAGGCAATAAATGTTTCTTTTGAAAACGGAATATTTCCACAATGCTTTAAATCAGCTATTGTTATTCCAATTCATAAAGGAGGTGATTGTGAATCTGCTTCTAATTTTCGACCAATTTATTTACTTCCAACACTTTCTAAAATTATTGAAAAACTTGTTAAAAATAAAATGATTTATTTTTTAAATAAAAACAATATTTTAAATACAAACCAATTTGCATTTCAAAATAATAAAAATACTAGGGATGCTATTTTTTCATTTCCTGAACATCTTTGTTTTAAATTAAAGGAAGGAGATCTTGCTGCAGCAATATTTTGTGATATTTCTAAAGCTTTTGATTGTGTTAACCATGATATATTATTAAAGAAGCTTGAACTTTATGGCTTTAGAGGTATATCATTTAAATGGTTTAGATCATATTTATCTGAAAGAACTCAAGTAGTATTGTTAAATGGTAAGAAATCAAAAAGTAATAAAATTGATTGTGGAGTACCTCAAGGTTCAGTTATCGGTCCATTACTATTTTTAATATATATAAATGACCTTGCGTCAATTTTTTTAAATGGTAAATTTACCATATTTGCTGATGATACAACAATACTTTGGCATAGTAAATATTGTAATGAATTAATTAAAATAATTAATGAAGATTTAATAAATGTTAAAAAGTGGTGTGACTCTAATCTACTTTCATTTAATATTACTAAAACAAATATATTAACTTTTAAATGTTTACTTAATAATATAATTTTTTACAGTCTTATAATTAATTAATAACCCAAAATTTGTAAAATTTTTAGTAATCTATATTACTCAAAATCTCTCTTTTAATGAACATATCAAAAAGTTATGTAGAAAATTAGCTTCAGGACGTTATGCCCTGAGAGTACTTTCTCATGAAATGAATATGGCGGTTCTTCGAAATGGTTATTTTGCTTTAATATAATCTCTTTTGAGATATGGAATGAAATCTGGGGAAATTCAAGCCAATATCTTCTAGATTCAATTTTTATTTTACAAAAATTAGCTATCAGATATTTGTGCAAAGCTAGATCTAGAGAGGCTTGTAAAACTCTATTTATCTCACAAAAAATTTTAACAATAACCTCAATTTTTGTTTAATTCATAAAAAGCATAGAAATAGTATTAATTCACATACTTATAATACAAGACAGACCTTTATATTAAAATTAAACTATATGTTTACCTATTCCTTTTTCAAGTCTTGTAAAAAAATCCATAATTTAAGATTCTAAAAAAATTTTTAATTATCTTCCAGATTTTATTAAGAAAATGTCAAACTTTAAAATGTTTAAAAAAAATGTTAACAATTTGTTATTGGATAAAGCTTATTATACTCTAGATGAATATTTTGGTGATACTCTGTCATAATTATTTGCATTTTTTTTATTCCGATGTTTTAAGTTTTACTGTATTATTATATTTTATTGTTAATTTAATTAAAAAAAAAAGGCTTTGTCGATAAAAATAATACTTTATGACAAAAAAGCATATTTTGATTTGATTTGTAAGTGCCCAATTCTGCCGTCATTTCTCTACAGTAACTAAACTTCAATTTTTCACCACTCAACTTCAATTGAATAATGTTAAAACTTCTTACTTCTTGATCAACAGATAATTTACACATAACTTATGTGTTAATTCCTCATTACTTCAAGTCAGTCGTCTCATGTAAATATGATTTTATTATTATCGACTCCTTTAAATCACTTGTCCTATATGTTGTCCCTTTTATGACTAGGGCTACTCTGATCGATCATTGTATCCCCTGATGATGGGTATTTCAATGTCCGAAACATGTTGGGAACAGTACACAAAATAAAATAATTTTTCAAATGCATAATGTGGATGTAGACCGGCTGTGGTGGTTCTCGAGGAAATTCACATCTCTCTCGCAGCTACGATGTATGGAAGGTGTGCAATGTATCCGTGAGACCCAGACATATATTTCGAACATGTATGTGAAGTACTGCTGGTGGCGCCCTCTTGCAACCTACATCAAAACTGTCATACAATTGTTGCCTCTTAAAGTTTCTCCACGTTCTTAAATAACACCCTGTATAATACCATTCAGGGTTATTTTTATCAATATTTTTTACAAAAAAGTATCAAAGTTTTTAAAAAATTCCTATAATAAATAATGAACAGATTTGTTTTACCAGCTCAAGTCGAACTCGCTAATCTAGGATATTTACGGATCTTTTTAATAAAAATATCAATGCAATATAACTGATTTTGAAATTAGTAGATTTTATAGCAGGCTATAGATGGGAAATAATTCTTTTTTAATTACTCAATATATCGCATAACTTTTAATCCCTAAGCCAACAACAATAATGTCAATACTGTGTTTCTTTTTTATTGGTATCTCACTTTCTCTAGTAACTTGTGACTCTCCTTCAGGTTGAAGACCGGCGAATTCGACTTCTTTTGATGATTGTATTGATGCAACTTCTCTGCGATATTTTATTACTTGGTTATTCTGTAGCTTCAGAACTTTGTTCTGTTCTTTTTTTTACGGGACTCCTCCAGGTATCCCATTACCTTCCTTACTTGATTCCTTCATAATGTTGTTGACTATTCAGTTTGTTTTTGATGATTTCTCTACGGGCTCCTCCTTCTCGGTTAGCAGGGAGTTTTCACTTGTGATGGTGGTTTCTTTATTTCCAATACAAAAGGTATTTCCAAAGTTATTATTATGTCATACAATTATTGCCCCTTAAATTTTGTCTACATACTTAAATAACACACTGTATAAAATAATTCAGGGTTGTTTTTTTATCAGCATGAACAAAAGTATTAAAATTTCCAGTATTAGTCCAGGCTAGTTAATAAAAAGATTTGTTCTAGCCGATCTCGCTAATCTTAGATATTTGCGGATCTTTTTAATAAAAATATCATTACCAATATAACTGATTTTGAGATTATGATATGCCATGAAAATTACTAGGTTTTATAGAAGGTTATTAACGTAAAAAATTCTTTATTGAGTAATTACTCAATATATCGCAAGACTTTAAATCCATAAATATAAATTCTGAACAATAATATCAATACTTTTTAATAAACAAAGTTTTTCTACTAAAGTTAGGAGGATTGGCATTGGTTCAAGTTGTCTACTGTTGGTTTTGCACAGACATAAATAAGAATACTCCTTATAATTTGCCACCAATTTACAAACTATATTTCTTGAGATGGAAATAACAGATAAATACAAAAATTGCGGGATTTTTCCAAAATTTATTTAAATATGTTAACCATGAAAACAAAGATTATAGCAAAATTTAAAAAGTGGGTGTTTTTAAAACCTCCAACATTAAAGCAATCTTGAAATATTTCATTTACTTTATGAACTGCTTTGGTAATATAAAGAACAACATTTGTTATTTAGAATATAAATTTCTTGTTCATTTTTCAGGAAATTTAAATAGCACTGACTTTTTAAAATTGCTTGAAAAAAATAATAAATCAGACAATATTGAAGTACTAAGAACTAAAATTAGGTACGACGTAACTCCGATTATGCTTCAAAATGTAATAGATAAATTATTGAACACAGTGTGGATATGCATCCAGTAATTGATTCATTTATTGCTATTATATTTAGAAAAACTGAAAAATTATGATAATTATATTCATTTGACGAGTAATAATTGCTGTTACGGAAGTTGTTTATATCGACTAATTAAATTTATACGAGATATTAATATTTATACCGCGCGAGCTTATCGTTGAAGTGTTAAATTGATATTTCACACCTAAAATCACAAGTTTTCATCATATATTTCTAATTATCAAGTGATAATTACAACTATAAACATATCTTGATAAAATGTAAATTAAAACCCTTATTGCTAACAAATACCTTATTTTATTAGTGCATTTTACAGCAAGATGTGGTAAATAAGGATCACGGAAATCAGGTCTATCATGTAACGTTAATTCGTCAATAGTTAGGGCCAGGGGTGGGGGGCCGGGGTATTTATTTTGGCTTTTCATTAGAAGCTGTTACTAAACTGTTCATGATGAAATTAAAAGCAAAAGGTTGGGAAGGAATAGGTTGCTCAAGCAGTGGCGTAACAAGGTAGCTACTGACTTTATATACGTTTATTTTCAAGGTATCCCCAAAATCGACAAGTCGGGTGACCTTGGTGGCCATCTTCCAGGTCCATTAGTTCCAATCGAGTGGCCTGGGAAATTATTGTTTAAGTAGGCCCTGATAATTAGCGCATTGTGAGCGGGTGCTCCATCCTGTTGCAGATGTAAGTTATTGAGACCCGCTAAGGGCACGTCTTCTATTATTTCCGGTACAACGTTTTCCAGAATTTCCAAATATTTATTTGGATTAAGGCTGCCTTCATATATATTATGAAGTATTGTGCTTCCTAGTATAAAACATGAAATGTTAAAGCCAAATCTACCTTGCCGTTCGAGTGGAAATATTACATGCTGCTTTTCGTGAGACCAAAACCTCGTATTGTGCCGATTAAATATACCAGCACTGGTAAAATGAGCCTCATCGGATCATATAACGGTTCTTTCAAAATTGTTTTCTCTGTTGATATTTTGTAAATACCAATTACAGAACTCTATACGGCGCTGTGCATCACCAGGATGTAAGTTTTGTACTAGGTGGAATTTATATGGCTTAAAATTGTGTTTTTTAGGATTGTTTGAGCTCTTCATTTAACTACTCCGACCGAACCTTCAACCATTCTGCAAGAACTAGTTGGATTTGTTTCAATTGAAGTTAAAACATTTATTTCATCAGTCTCGCGGTTTTCCTTGTTGTTGTTGATTTTAGGCCGAGGTTTAGAAAATGAACCGTGTTCAACTAAATTTGATTTCATCCTTAGAAAAATTCTTTTATCCGGCTGTCGTCTTTCGGTTTATCTACAAGTAATTTAGGAAGTTTAATAAATCTTTATAGAGATACTAGAAAAAGGCGTACATTTATCTATTGAAATACACTTCTAACGCTTTATCTGCATCTTTATTACAATGGACTTAACAAACGAGCATATCGTATTTTTCATTATTTCCAAAGTTTATATTTTCTGCCATAACTAGGACAAACTGATTTTTTACTATTGATTAGATATTTTTAAACAACTTAGAAAACCTGAATACTCTGACAGAAACTAAAGAAGTTTTTAATATGACATAAATTACTGTGTTCTTTTCTTTTTTTAAATACCCGTCATGACCTACCAACAAGAAATGTATATTTTTTAATAAAACGTAAATTTCGTGCTTTATATTAAAAATAAAAATAAGGTATTATATATTTCTGAGAGATTTGTTATAAACTAAATTATATTATTAAAAAATATATAGGGTGACCCATTTATATACCCATAAACTATTGAACGTAGAAAAAACTCTCCTGTTCTTACAGATGGTCTTCCAGCTCCTTTCTTATGTTGTATAGAACCTGTTTCCCTAAACAGAGCCACGGTTTTTCTCAGGCAATGAGAAGATTCTCCAGATTCGGTGGGAAAGTTTTCGCGAAAATGGTAGTTACGCCACTGTGTTCAAGGAGTGAGACCAATAGCAATATTTATCAGACTATTATTGGTTAAATTGAGGCAAAATGTATTAGGCGCTGTTGCCAGGAATAATTTGTTTTCATTTTATTTTAGGGAACAAATTATTGAAAAGAGGAATCCATTTATCATATTGTGCATAGAAAATAATATGACCGTAAGGTGTCTCACCAAATGTTAACAAATTACGTTTATCCGTAATAAGGAGTTGATTATAACTAGTTTAAACTAATAAATAATATTCAAAGTCATTGAAGTACGTAGACCAATATAATATAATTCCAAACAATTCTACTAGACCACCGTCACTATTTTTGTTCATGATTGTAGTATTTTTACTATTTGTTAATTAATATTTTGTCTATCGTACAGTTTGTTGGCATTAAAAAAAAATTATAAATACTATTTTTTGTTTTGATTTTTTGACTTAGCCAGGTGGATCATGTTGTCGAGTTAATATGCATCCGCCCAATGTCCGCCTAGCACAGCAAAGTGACAAGGCATGTCCTTCTAAATCATAATTAATTCAATCAATTCGATATTTTATAATAATATGCAGACGCTTTTGTTTGGATTATATTTGTGCGTGTAACAGCGTATTAAATGCGCAATCGAATTTTAATGTTAGGTGTATTTATATAAATGCCAGTCAAAAGATGTTTCCTCCTTTATTTCAGTCGCTGGGTTCTGTTTATCGTAGAGACCAGGATGATTGATGCTGAAATCTGTTGTTTGACTGTTACAAAATCCACAAGAGGTGATGACAGATTCTTTTTATTCATAGCATTCTGTTTCCTATCTACATTTGAAAAGTCCTAAATTAGAAATTCCTTTCTCGTCAGCTGATTCGGTGTCCTTGCTTTTATCGCCTTTAACCCTAAAAGAAAGTCTTCAAAAGTAATCCTCATACTTTATTCATATAAATCAAGATCTGCTTAAATAATTTTCTTATAGTTTCCCGACAAGTCTTAAACCTTTTTAGACCCCTTCTTAAATTAAGCTCCTGATTTACAGGTTATCTTTAGGTTAAGAATAAATATACTTGATATACAGTAAGAACATCTAACATGGAATCAGTTCTGTATTGTCACTTGGTAGAATTTTCTAAAAAGCGCCCTGTCACGTAAACTATTATTTTTTTTGTACTTCGGGGACGACAGTAGGTACTTTAGTTCCACCAAACGAGGACTAAAGTGGGGCATTTGATCCCAAGGGACTAAAGTCCGCTCTTCTCGGCTAAAGTTTCCATATCGACAGTGATCGCAAAATTGATTAGAGTGACAATTTGTTTATTTATCATATACAAGGTGTTCCTTATGATATGTGAATATTTAAGGGTATGAATTTACATGAAAATTAATGATAGCTAGTTACGAAAATACGGGGTGTTAAAGTTTTAGGAAAAAAATGGAAATTAATTAATATTTTCGAAACAACTTGGGATATTTCCGTGATATTTACTACGTAGCAACAGCTAATATAGGTGCATACTTTTCAATACAAAAATAATTTTCCGCTTTAACAGTGGCGTGCCTACCAGCACTGACCTACGTACGCCGATGGTTTTTCCCAAAGCTCTCCTACTGCGACGATTTTGAGTACACAAACTTGCAAAATTAATATTAATCTAATAGGACAAATTAATCACATTACGGGTTGGCGTCTGTGTGTAATAAACAACTGACAACATACAACATTAACATAACATTATAGCTAACATGAAGCGATTATTAGATGAATTGTTGAAAGTGGCCCTCTTTACTTAATATGCATCCTCCAGCCCTCCTTATGGAATTGCGCCCTCGTTGAAATATCCCTGTAGTATTTTTTATTCTATCGTATCCTGCAACTATTATTTCTATTAATTCCTCTACAGTGTTAATGGGACTTATGCACACTAGCGTCTTAAGATGGCCCCAGAAATATAAATCTAAGCTGTTGAGGTCGTGGGACCTTGATGGCCATTCTTAAGGCCCACCTTGGTCAATCCAACGGTTTGATAAAATAGTTTATAAATAATAACGAACCATTACACTGAAATGTGCTGGTGCACTGTCGTGCACCATCGTGCATGTACTAGATATTATGGTTTCTTCCTCTTCTTATTATGAAAAGATCACTGACAGAAAGTCACACGTCTTATAAAATCTCTGGGAAGTAATGCCTGTTTTATGGTACGGATATAATAAAAAATCCACTAAAATTCTCCAAACGATTTGATGGCAAACATTCAAGTTTCTAGCAATTTTCCTCGTACTCGTTTCAGGATGTTCTTCGACTTCCTCAATTTCAGGTGTTCTTACACTTAGAGGTCTACCTTTAGATGTAGCTTTTCGGACACTACCAGTTTTAACAAGACCACGATGAATGTTAGAAAAGGTTCGACTATCTGGCACAGCTCGATTGGGATATCTCAGGTGATAAACAATTCTGACTTGCTCTCCATCAGTGGCGTATTTAGGATTATGACACGGGGGGAGGGGGGGGGGGTCCTTTCTCCTTCTCTTAAAAATGCGCAGCAGGTGAAATTTTTTTAAGTGCCACGCCCTTTCTGAACCTACAATAATTGGAAATTCTACGTTTCGATAGTACCTACGACCTGAAGAAATGTAGAAGTAAGAAAAATTTTAAATATAAACGCCAATATTTGTATTTTAAATAGTATATTTTTTTTAAGGGTATGTATAACGTGAAATAATGTTTCATGTTATTTATTACAAATTAGTGAATGTGATTTTGAGTTTTCTCTATTATTGAGCCCACGGGGGGGGGGGGGGGTTCGACCCCCCCCAGACTTGAACGACCGAGACTTACTAGAAAATGTCAGATGTAAAAAGCAAGTGGCATATTCCGTAGCAACTAGATTTATTGCAAAATTGTATTCTTCAATAATCGGATTAATTTTCTCGGACAAAACAACGGTTTTTATTGTTCATATTATTACTCAAAACCGGCTCATCGCGGAGAACAACTTAAGAGAGTTCTTATGTTTCATATTGAACAGTGAATTCAAAAAATTTTTTGTTTGGGAAAAAACCATCGACGTACCATTTTTTCTCTCCCATAGGCACGCCACTGTTAAAGCGAGAAATTATTTTTGTAATCAAGACTATAAATATCACTGAAATATATTAATTAGTTTCGAAAATAATAATTAATTAAAATTTTTTGCCTTAAACTTTAACACCCCATAGTTTCGCAACGGAACATTTTTGGACCTTAGTTTTAAAAGAAAACTTTCGTTAATCCTTCATGTAGATTCACGCCCATAAGTATTCGCAGATCATTGAGGAACACCCTGTGTATGATATACCAGTGCTCTATGTGGCCAATGTTTCCATCAAATTTCCCCAATAGGTTCTGAATGTATGAACTACTATTGGATGATGATGAAACCAAAACGGTTTAACCAAAATATGACCCAGTACCTATGTAAATAGTGATTTAAAAAATATTGAGAAATAAAGGTTTGCCAATTATTTTCTTAACAGGACCTGAGGCTGATAACTTAAAATTCTCTGAAAGCGTAAAAGTGGTACCCGTACTCTGTACACCCAGAACCAGTTTGGTTAAGACAAATTGAATCGAATGGAAGAGATGGCAAAACGCAATTTTGGGACAAGGCCAATCGAATTCTTGACCTTCCGACTTACTGTTACCTACCACAATAGCCTTGGGTATTGGTAATTTTTTATTACATATCTTCTATTATTGTTTGTATATTGTAATGTGGGTACCTATATTATTTTTACTTGCCTGATTAAATCGATTATTTAGTAGATATCCTGGGGCAAGATATATTCCGCTTAAAAATGCAAAATAATTTTACAATGCATTATACAGTTCATACAAAATATACTATACTGTCTTTGCTATTGCCAGTATCCCTCACTATAAATGCAAAATACAAATTTTGGGTTACAGGGTGAACAAATTGATGTTGACCTTTTAAAATTATTCAATCCTGCTTGAACTACGGAGTTTTGGCTTTGGGTTGCTGTTCCAAAGTATTCTTTTTTATGATAAGGCACAGCACTGCAGGAATAATCCTTTATGGCGCTTTGCGAGCGGTGCGTGTGCGCAGGAAACGATTCACGTTGGTCTTGAATCTTTGGAGAATATACTCATTGGGGAACATTGCTTTAGGGAGAGAGTGATGACGTTCTCCAGATAAAAGAAATTTTAAACAGTGTCGTTTGAGGGACACTAAGCAGCTGGAACACGTACGGGTGGGCTGCAGTGGCTCGTCGTGTATTTCTACCATGCACCGCTCTGGGTGGAATCAAGCGGGCAACCTCAGTTGAAAATATTTGTAAAATAGACTCCAGTCGCCAACCTGCCTTCGATGTTCAAGGCTTTCCAGGTTCCTGGTCAGATCATGGTCTTCGATCAATCGAATGGCTCTTCTTTGAATGGAATCCAGCAATCTCAGGGTATGTTTAGGAGCAGAGCCCCAAATACGCGAACAGTACTCCAGCAATGTTTGAATTTGATGATTATATCCGGTTCTTGAATACTAATTTTTTTAGAGAAAACTTTAAAATTTTTATTTAACAAAAAACAATTTTTAGAACGATAATGTTTAAAATCCTGAAATTTCATTATTTGCTTCTTCATAACTCCCTAACTTATGCTAAGTCTAACATTGATACATTTGTTTAGACTCGTGAGTTGAATGAGCAGTATTGCTTTGGGAAAAACTAAAATATTAATATTCCTCATTATAGACTGTCGACGGTGGCAAGCATCCCATTGGTTCTACCGATCAAATTATATAACAAATTACCCTTGCAAATTAAACAGATAAATTCTTTAAAAATATTCATAAAACAGTAAAAACGATTTTGACCAATAAAGCATTTTATTCTGTACCGGAGTACTATGTATATACTATGTATTTGAAAGTTAATTAAAACATTTAAGTTAAAAATAAAATTATTTTTTTTTTAATTATTATGATACAAAAAAAATGCAACAGTTAATCAAAGCAAATGTTGAGAATAGCGACCTTCTGATAAAACGCACAATTGCAACCGATTTTTTTTTAAACTTTAACACCCTATATAGGGCAAAGCTTCCAAGTATTCAGTAACTACTTCAACATGTTATAACGCAATGGGGAACATGGCTTGAAGTGGCAATTTTTTACGCCGACCATTACAATAAACTAAAAGCAATCGTTTGCGACTAAAATGATTATTCTCAAGCTGTTCTTACATCACAAAATCTTTTTTCAAATAAGGATTTGCAACAACTTCTTTTTATTAAAATTAATTAAAGTTTTGTATCGAAAGCTATTTCACGATTGGAAGAGAGTTTGGCATCTTTGATCGATTTAGTGCAAACCTTTCACACAATTTTGTAAAAGGTAAAACAGGTACAACAATTTTACAAAAATATTATAGAGTTGTTGAAAATAATGTGGGGTTCAAGAAATTGCAACATATATCAAAGATTTTTCTACCTCGACTGAAAAAAGAAAATTTAGTGTTAAAATTAAAATTTGCCCAATTACCTCGATTGACGTGATATATAGGTACCAGAACTCCTATTTTTAATTTTAAGGAACTTTTAATTTGTATATTCTTTATACATATTTTATATTTTGAACTATTGATGACAATATCCTATATTTACTGTTGTAAATCTCAAAGGAAATAAATAAAAATAAAATAAACAATAAAATTTTTAGACTATAATAATTGTACTAAGATCTTCTTAGTGCAATAAAAGTAGTTTTAACATTGTACAGATCGACACACCCGTAATTTTATCTTTCACAAAACATGCGATAAACAATTTTAAAGGTGAAGAGTGTAGGTAATTATTTTATTCAAAATACGATCCATATTCTCGACATTTCATTCAGAATCTGAATTATTTTCTGAGGTTGTAGCGATTGGGCGTATTTGGTAAAATTCATGTTATTCTTTCCTTATAAGGTTTTTGAGGCATAGGGACACAAATCCATCTTTTTTCTCAAAGGTCCAGTTTAAGCATTTTTAAGTATTATGTTTTTAATACTAGTTTCAGTATTTTTCGTTTGATTGCCCGGTTAACTAAAACTTCTTCAAAGGAATCTGTTTCGTAGCTTGTTTTAAAAAATATAGATTGTGGGGCATCTTTTCGAAATTTCAGCACTTTAATATCGTTCCAAGAGACTTTTTTATTGTTAATATTAAGTGAAAACTGTTTTCCTAATTTACTACAGTAAAATCTCTCAATAGCGACTACCCTCGGGGAATGAAATGTTGGTTGGCTAACAGGAGTGGTCGGTTAATAGAGGAAAATTAAAACAACTCATCTACATTTTACAGTGTTTGTTTATTAATAAGTATCTTCACATATGTAAATAATTTTTTCTACAAACGTGTTAAAAATGGAACTTTCAACACTGTCTACTAGCCTTAAAAATGTTACTTTAAGTCACTAGTGCCTTAAAATACCTACTTTAAGGCACTAGTGGTTAAAGTAAAATGCCAATTTTTTCAAAAAAACGTCAAAAAACATTTATATTTTATTTATTTACACTTATATTAATATGTAGTACAATTTGAAAAATTTAAAAAATGAATTTCTTCCTTAGTTCTGCTGTTCTTCGTAGTTGAGGAGGATTGATCAGAAACAGCAGCATGTCCAGTTGATGTTGAAGCATCATCGGCTGATGTCGTTTGTACTGTAAGCAATTTTCGAGCAATAAAATTTTTATTTTTCAAGGAATCCGCGATGTACCCTTCCGCAACGGTTGAGGATTTCCATCCCCCATGCCGCTTAATTGTAGTCAAATTTTCTCCAGCATCGGCAAGTAAGCTCGCAGAGGAACGGCGAAAGCAATGCCCCGTATAGAGTGTTGAATTTGGAAGTTGCAGAAATCTTGCTATAACAGCAGGAAATTTTCCGACCGTAATAATTCCGACCGGATTTCTGGTACATTTACCTTTTACATATTTTAAGAAGAGCCGCCGATGTACGACATCTGCTGGACGAAGATCAGTATATTTTCGATAAAAATCCAAATAAAATTTTTCAACGATAGTGAAATTTCGTGGTACCTTGGTTTTGGTATCTGATATTTTAATAACTAATGAAGTCTCCATATCTTCCACGCTATCAAAAGTCAACTGACAAAGCAGGCAGGCACCAAATCCTCCTACAATCGTCATCAGAAGGTACTCATCATCAAGTGCGCACTCCAGAAACTGCTCAATTTGGTCTCTAGTAAAAATTTTCGATTTTTTGGCCTGGTAACCCTCTCCTTGACGCTTCAAGTAGGCAATCAATTTAAAATGTTTGCTGATATCTACGTCGTTATTTACACGTAGCATAGCTTTGAAGATGACTTCCATACCTTTGCCTTTTCCTCAAAATAGGTCAGGAATATGTTTTCGGAATACTTTCCAGAAACGCCTTTGTTTTCACACCATTTTATAAATTTATTATGATCAATCTCATATTGAATTCTTGATTTTCGTGGCAGTAAATCCAAGGTAGCTCTGTTAGCAGCTTTTTCTATGTCTTTAAGTTGATCGATTTCTTGTATTTCTTGCATTTTTGGCAAATCACAACAGCCAGCGCTAGCGTTTTAATAAAACTGACAGGACCTTTCAAATTTTCAATTTTTCTGTAAACAAATCAGCCAACATAGATTGTTGCTAGGTTTTATTGACAAATGTGAACTAATTTAATATAAATATACGATGCTATTTTTTGTCAAGATAAATTAGTACATTATTTAACGAGCGTATAATGAAGGCTATATTACACGAGATTTTAAAACACGAGCCGAAGGCGAGTGTTTTAAGGATTCGAGTGTAATATAGCCATTATACGCGAGTCAAATACTATACTTTATCTACGACTATTCAGTATTCAAGAAGTTAGAAAATGGATTCAGAGCAACACATTTTATTACAATAGGATTATTATTAATGGTATTTCTTAACTAAAAAATACAATTCAACGATGTTAACCATAATTAAACAAAATACAATTACTTATTTCTAATTTTTCATGAAATTTATTGTAAAATTAGAGCAATTATGAAAATGAATGGGAGCAGGAATATTACTTATATTCATATCGTTCTTATTAGTAATGGAAAAAGTTTCGGAGCTAACATTATTTACAGTGGTAGATGTAGATGGACATAATTTTGAGTTTATTTGTTTTAAAATTTTATTAGCAGCGTCTATTTTAGTTTTTTTTGATTCAGCAATATAACCTTCAGCTACGCAGGCCGATTTCCAACCTCCATGACGTTTTAGGGCTGTCATAGTTGCTCTTCCGTCAGCATATAATGTAGCTGAAGATCGGCGAAGACAATGGCCGGTATATTTTTCTGGGTTTATTAGTTGCAATATCTGTCCAAATTTATTTATGCCAATTATTTGCTTTGTGCATTTGCCGTTTTGATAGTTTAAAAAGAAAGAATTTGGCACGTTTGATGGTCTAAGATCCGCATATTTTCTGACAATATTATAATAGTCTCCGGTAATCGTAAAATTCCTGGGAATTTTTGTTTTCGTCGTTGGAACAAGAACTTGCACACCGCCGTCATAATATTGTATGTGTTCTACCTTCATGTTATACAGCTCGTTGGAACGGCAAGCTCCCATTACCCCCATTATCAATGCAACCTATAAAAAAATATTATATTTAGTTATTTTAGATAAAGGTGTTAAATCAAATGCATTATTACCTTTGTAGCTAGATATTTAACATCCGGTGCCTCTTCCATAAACTTGTTAATTTCTTCCCCAGTAAAAGCCTCTGCTTTTTTCGGCTGGTAACCTTCAGATTGCCTTTTCAGTAAAGCGCGTACTTTTCCATAAGGTTCAATATTTACATTATGTTTTAACATAAGGGTACTTTTTATCATGGAATAATTTGTCCACAAAGTGCTTGACTTGTATTTTTTTGACAATTCTTTAAAATATACTAGCACGGTATCTTCAGAAAAAGAATTTGTGTTGTTTTTTCGTCGCCAGTCTATAAAATTATTGTACGCTAGCGTATAGTTCTTGCGTGATTTTTCTGGTAGTAATTCCAGGGAAGCTGTATGCGCTGCAGCCCGAATTTCTGGAGGGGTACTTTGGATTTCGTTTTCGTCATCCGAAATCATGATATTTTACTTTGAAATCAACAACAAAATGTCACAGCGAAACTTAAATGACTGAGGAAAAAAATGATTCGTTTACTTGTCAATCGGTTGCTATGGTATTAATACCATTCACGCCTGCTTAAACTAGATCTGGTGCGTTTTTATCGTAATTCAGGTAACTTTGTTTTGTTGGGACCGTGGAATATGAAATCTCATATTCCACGGCTGTGGAATATGAGTAACTATGGTAATATGAACCACATTATATATGTACTAACAAACACATTATGCTTCTATTATTAAATAGTCGTAGATAAATAATATCTTATAATATAATATATATAATGACATAAGTACATTTTATATTTTGAGATATTGCGGTTTTGCACTCAAAATAGTTAATAAAAATTAAAGCATTTGCCATTATTATCTCCATATGTCAAATAATTTGATTTACGATAGTATTGCACTTGCAAATGTATTTTGTAGAAGTACGGAATTATATGAGACAACTCAAATAACTAGGTTTCTTGTGTAATACACTGTTTGCTAATTAGTTATACTATGTAAACTATACTTGTTGCCAGCGTTCTAAGAGGATTATTGGATTGTTATGTAAAATTTTGTGAAATGATGAACATGTTAATAAATAAATTATTTTTAATAAAGAAGTCATTTTAGGCGAAATTAAAGGCGTATCGGGATATCTTCAAAGTTATTCTATGACCCATTATTAAAGACGCGAGCCTGTTGGAACTAAATGTTACCTAAACTCCTCGAGCAAAGATTAATTTCTGTTTGACAGGTAAATATTATCTTTGAAAAGTTAATTCACTTTTTCGAAATCACGTGCCTTAAAGTGCGGTGTGTGACCTTCAATTACTGATATAACACAAATTTGCATAAACAATTTTCATAGTAAGTGTGCTTACACATGGGCGTCCGAAGGGGTTAGGCAAGTGGGGCTCTGTTCTGCACCCTCGCAGGAGATAAATCCTATAGAACAGCACTTTAATGGAAGGTATCCAGAAGATATCTTGTAATCTGAAAACTCCCCTGGATCCACCCCTGTAGAAATAAGGGTATTTTTGCTCAATATTTAAATTATTTGCGTAACTTTATTTCACGAGACGGTGGGTCGTCTGGTAAGTTGTTTATCGAATTGGTAACGGTTTAAATTGAAAACACAAATACAGCAAAGGTCAGACACTATACTTGGAAAGTTTAAATTTAATTTGTGAATGTATATAGGTATCCAGTTTTTCCATTGGCGAAGTTCTTGCGACGTATTTAATTAAACACTGTAATAACTGGCTCATATATTATTATTGCATGGGTAGGGGTAAGGTACTTGGATTAATTTTATAGTAATTATTGCATTAAAACTATTTTTGAGGGTTGACAACTTTATTAAATATTAATAAAGAGATATAAGTCAAAAATGTACTTAAAACTATAATTTAAGTAATATTTAAACTTATCATACCCTGAAGCAGGCCCGTATCCAGAAATTCGTTTCGGGGGGGGGGGGGGGGGGGCTCAAGGACGAAAATCATTCAAAAATGTGGACTTATTTAAATTAATTCAGAGCAAAGCGAATCACACATTAAAACTTAAATCATTATGTGATGTTTAATCTATTATTATTTATAGTGCAATAAAAAGATGCAGTACAAGGTGTACAATAAACAATAAATTTTCAAATTTCGGGATTTCGGGTTAGTTCAGGTTAGTTCAGGTTAGTCCCCCCCTGGATACGTGCTTGCCCTGAAGGCTATAAAATTGGATTACAAGAAAAAGGGATTAAAATTTAAAAAAAGTATTGTATATGTTTAAACAAAGAGAAGTTTCTTTTCACGTCAACCGAGGTAATTAGGGCAAATTTTAATTTTGGCACTACATTTTCTGTAATTTCAGTCGAGGTAGAAGAATCACCCCAAAAAATCTTTGATATGTTTAGCAATTTCTTGAACCGCACATTATTTTCAACAACTTTATAAAATTTTTGTAAAATTGTTTTACCTTTTACATATTTACAATTTGTGTAAAAGGTCTCCACTAAATCGATCAAAGATGCGGAACTCTCTCAATGAAATAGCTTTCGATACAAAACTGTAATTAATTTTATTAAAAAGAAGTTGTTGTTGAAAGTCCTTATTTAAAAAAAAATTTTGTGATGTTAGAACAGCTTGAGAAGAATCAGTTAAGTCGCAAATGATTGCTTTTAGTGTATTGTAATGGTCGGCGTAAAAAATTGACACTTTAAGCCATGTTCCCCATTACGTTATAACATGTTGAGGTGGTTACTGAATACTTGGAAGCTTTTCCCTATACAGGGTGTTAAAGTTTAAAAAAAAAAAAAATCGGTTGCCAATCGTGCGTTTTATCAGAAGGTGGCCTTTTTTTTAACATTTATTTGCTTTGATTAACTGTTGTATCTTTTTTTGTATCATTATTAAAAAAAAAATAATTTTATTTTTAATTTAAATGTTTTAATTAATTTTGAAATACATAAGTATAGGTAGGTATTTTTTTGTATATGCAATAAAGTGGTTTTTATTTTTTCTCTCGAAAACGAAGGAAGATACGAAAACAATTCAGGAAACAAAAAAGTTGTATTATTAGTTGGCAAATCCAAAATAAAATATCAAAGTTAAAAAAAAGTCAGTGGTGTACATTTTGTTGTCAATAATATTCGTTAAGGTGCTCCCTGGGACGCCCCTGGACTTAATAAATTTAATCTAGTTAGGGCTAATTAAGCCCCTTATCATTATGAATAACGGTATCAGATTTCAATAATATCGGGAGAAGGATATTTAAAAAAATTATAAAAAACAGATTAAAAAAAAAACGATTTTTTTAAAGAAAACTTTAACACCCTATCAAAAACGGGGCAACTCCGGAAACATGTTCATATCAGTAGCAACTTATCCTTACTTTATCATTTTCCTACTTTTTATTTCGCGCTCTCTTGTTGACAGTTCCTTGTGAGAAAGCCGACCAATTCGTTGTACGTTATCTGGTCGTTTATTAAAAGCAATAAATAATTTAATTTACTTCCTTTATAATTATATTTGATTTTAATTAGAGTCTGTTTTAATTTTCTTTTTAATTTCATACATGCCAAATTTTCTTATAAAAGTAAGTGTCGACAGGTTTCGTTAACATTGTGTAACTCAAAAATTTCTTCTATGGAGAAATTATTTTTTGGGCGGCCGTTTTGTCCTGTTTTTGAGTTTTGGATAGTTGGTGAGTTTACCTATCCTCTGACTACACAGATTTTTAAATTATTATTGATGGTAAAAAAATATCTATGTTATGCAACTTTTAATACACTGGTAATTAGGACAGGAAATTGATATTGGAATATTCTAGAAAGTAATAGGGAACATTAAAGGTATAGCATCGGTGGTTCAGTGGTAGAATGCTCGCCTGCCACGCGGGCGGCCCGGGTTCGATTCCCGGCCGATGCATATTTTTTTTGCTACGTGAAAATACTATTAATTATGATGATTATTTACCTCATCCATTATAAAAGTGTGTTGATTTTCACCTGATTATTCAGCGATAATCTCCCGCTCTCCGGTGAAAATCACCCTTGTCAAAAGTGAAAATCTCACCCGTCAGAAATCCAGCGACTATTTCCCTCATATACTGTAACTACAATGCGCTTTTCACTTGATTTTCGGTGAAAATCAGCCCTCGGTCGCGATTGAGCTGAAAATTGCACTCTTCTGGTTTTTCATTGTTGGTTACCTACGAGAATAACTGTCACTGTCACAACAAGTTGAAATTTCTGCTTTGACAATTTCGCGTCAATTTATCAAAATGATTCAGGAAATAGTCTAAAAAATATATTTCGTGCATGTAAAATGGCTTGATAATCATGCACTCAGATTTGTTGCCCTAAAGAAACAGCTTTCATGCATTTTTATTGTTATTTACCTTAAAAAGTGCCCTCCCTTCGGTCGGGCACTTTTTGGTAAATAAAAATAAAAATGCATTCAAGCTGTTTCTAGGGCAACAAACCTTGATGCATGATTTTCAGCAATTTTACATGCACTTAACATATTACTATTGATAAGTACAAGCAATTATATTTAATCGTTTAAAATTACAGCAACAGCAAACATTTGTCTTTTCCAAATAAATTGAACTCTCCATAAAAGCTCTGTAAGATCGTTATAGGTAACTTAATAGCTCCGTAACTATTACACCACACCAACACCTCTGACTACCACGAGCACAACACAACACATCTTTGGCATTTACCCCTTAAATAAAATTCTTATATATTGAAGTCACATTTATAAAGGTTTCAAAAAATACTTTTTAAACTTTTTGGGGGTACTGGAGACCTAAGGCCCAGTAACCCGTAATTAAGTTAAACCCATTTTGTGGAGAAATTAATCAAGAAATAAAATTTGTTAAAAACATAAAATATTTGATTTATATACCCTTAAAGATGTAGAAATAGGGATACAAACACAATTGAAAATGAAGACCAGTGTTCTGTGTCAAGTGACAGTTAACCGGTTAAATGCGACTTAAACAAAATGGAAATCGTACTTAGTCTAACAAAATCTTTCTTCCATTCTATTAAACAAATGTCATGATATGAACTAGAATGTCCCACAAATCCTCTTTATATATTCCTTTAAAGGAAGAACATCACTTTCCTTCATAAGCTACTAAATATGACAAACCTTGTACCAATAAATTTGAACTAAATTTTATCTAACATTTCGGTATGCTGCCTGCGTTCATCAAGTTTCGTTCACTTCTTAATACATTTTACAAATTTTAAAGCTTCATCAACGTCACCTTTTACCACCACCTTCGAAACATGTAGACTTATTAATATGAAAAAAAAATTGCTCTTTTATTAAGTTAGTGGAGAAAGACTTTTTAACTTTTTTTCCTTTCCCTATGATTTCAACTTCACTTTGAGAATATACTATTTCTTTTTATTCCTTGGCGTTATGGCGAATGTGGAAAATAAAATTTCTCTAGGTTTCAAATTTAAAGACATAATACATACCTATACCTAAGTAAAGCGACATGTAAAGTACGATCTATGAATTTTAATTTCCAAAACATCCAGAACTAGTGTTGCTGCAAAGCAATTAATTAATTGAAAACTATCTTTTTAATCGTAAACAATTCGTTCAAATTGAAAATAACAAATAAAAAAAATGAAAACAATAAAAAAGCTATAATTTGTGGAGTACCATAAGGTTCTGTTTTAGGGGCGATCCTCTTTTTATTTTACATAAATTCAATAAGAAATTTAAATATAAAAAGGGATATTAAAATCTTTGCAGAAGATATTACTATAAATATTTTTCAGGTAATATTTTCCATCTGGATGAAATATGATTTAAATATTATTTTTAAGTGGTTCCAATCACATAAATTAAATAATTAATTTGTAAATTTGAACAAATCCTCTTACATGCTGATGCGTAACGTAAGAATAATTCAAATAAGGAAGTTATTTCAAAATTAATTTTTAACAACCAAATTATCAAGTATACAAAAACAATTAAATCTTTAGGATTATTTAGATGAAAATCCAAACCACATACCACATTCAAAACCTGAGAACTAATATATTTCCATTAATAGGAGCTTTTTAAAAAATAGGAAATTTTGTTCTCTCAAAATATTAAAAAAATATATATTTTTGTCTAATTTTTTCAAAAATCCAATATTTAATATCAATCGGGGCTCTGCATGTAGAACTAATTTATATTAATTACAAAAATTACAAAATAAAGTAACTAAATATATACACAACTTACCTTTTTTTTGAAAGGATACAAATAGGAAATACCAAATTTTTTTCAATAGTTCACGTAAATATCAGAAGCATTAACAAAAATTTTAATGAATTCTTGCTCCTGTTAGAAGAATTTAATCATTTTTTTGACATTCTGGTTTTAACCGAAACGTGGAATATACCAGATGTAAATTTCTTTAATATAGATGGTTATTTTTCATTATATAACAAGGGTGATATTAACAAGAACGATGGTGTTATGGTGTATATAGACAAAACCTACGAGAGCTCTTTTTCACACGAAAAAATAAACCTAGGAAATATAAAAATGTTAAATATTTTAATTAAATCGTGTGGACAGAGGGTTCTTGTGAGCGCCATCTATAGGCCCCATGCAACATGTCCCATTGACTTTGTAACAAATTTAAGAAGTTATCTGGAAAACTGTAGGGATAATTTAATTAACTTTCATTTTTTGGTAGGAGATATAAACATCGATATAAAATCTAACAAAGACTATGTTCACGACTATCTAAACTTGATGAGTGAGTCAGGATATACATCGTCAATTAATTCTTATACTAGAATACAACGAGGATCACAGTCATGTATAGACCATATATTTTGCAAAAGCATAAAAAATGCTGACCTTAAATCATTTGTCATAAAATCGGACATAACTGATCACTATCCAGTGACTGCACTTTTTAAAATCGAAAACGCAATTAGTTACAATCAGCCAAAAAACATAATAAAAATATATAAACTGAATGAACAGAAATTGGTTGATTATTTCAACAATATAAACTGGAGTACATTTTATCAAACCGAAAATATTGACAATATGTCAAACATTTTAATCACTAAATTAAAAAATGGTGTTTCCTTTGCAAAAACAGAGATTTCCATTAAGACAAGGTATAAAAAAAGACATCCATGGATCACATTAGGTCTAATGAAGTCAGTAGACACAAAACAAAAGCTGTTTAGGGACTACCAGGCTGATATTCACAATGAGCAAAAAATGAAAACCTATAAAAACTACAAATCACATCTAAGTAAATTAATTTTTAAAACGAAGACAGATTATTTCAGTACCGAACTAACCGAAAACCAAAATAACAGCAAGGCACTATGGAAAACAATAAATAAATTTACAGGTAATTTAAAAGAAAACAGTGAAATAAAAGAAATTAAAATTCAAAATCAGACAATAAGAAACAAAATAGATATGGCAGATACATTTAACGATTATTTTGCAAATGTAGGTAAATCACTAGCAAATAAACTTAGTAAACCAAATGTATCATGCGTTAAAAAGGAAAATATAGGCCACTCTGCTTTTTTTATTCCAACTAACGAGAATGAAATAGAGACAACAATAAAGGAGCTAAACTCAAATAAAGCACCCGATCCTGATCAAATTAGTGGAAAACATTTAAAAATTATATCAAGCTTTATAAAAAAACCTATTGCTTTTCTCATAAATAAAATGTTTAACGAGGGACATTTTCCGTCCATTCTAAAAGTTAGTATTATCAAACCCATCTACAAAAAAGGCGACCAAACACTAGTATCAAATTATCGCCCCATATCACTATTATCAAACTTATCAAAAGTAATAGAAAAAATAATCAAAAAAAGAATCATAGGTTACCTAGACAAGTTTAAACTATTATCGGATCGACAATTTGGTTTTAAGAAGGGCATATCGACAGAAGACGCAATAATCTATCTAACAAATAATTTATACCACAACTTAGATAATAATAAAGCTTCTTTATGCGTATTCCTCGATTTAGCCAAGGCCTTCGATACTGTTGAGCATCAAAGATTAATTGATGTGTTAGAGGACCTTGGCTTTAGAGGACCCAGTTTAAGTCTATTAAGTTCATATCTGAGTAATCGGTCACAATTCGTTAAAATTAACGATCAAATAAGTAACCCAAAAAAAATGTATTACGGCGTTCCTCAAGGAACAGTGTTGGGCCCCATTCTATTTTCCATATATATAAATGGATTGCTTAAATTATCCAGCCCGGGAATTATATCTTCTTTTGCAGACGATACTGTAATTCTGTATACTGGAGACTCGTGGAAAAACGTAAAGGAAACAGCAGAAAAAGATCTAATCAAAATAAAATCCTGGTTTGATGAAATGTCTCTCACTATTAATCTCGAAAAAACTACATATATTGCATTCAGTTGTAAAAAAATAAATCGCCCAAATTTTAACGAACTTAAGATAATTCAGAACAATCAAGAAATTGTCATACAAGAAGTCAGCCATACAAGATACTTAGGGGTCGAGATTGATAAATTTCTAAAGTGGGATGTCCAAATTAGATTATTAATTAATAAATTAAGGCCAATCCTCTATAAATTTAAACAATTAAAAACAATTCTAAATACAGCCACTTTGAAAACAATTTATTACTCTTTGGTATACTCCTTAATACAATACGGTATATTGGGATGGGGAGGGGCATATAAAAGCCACCTAAAAAAACTAGAAGTAATCCAAAAAAGGTTTATCAAAATTATTTTCAATAAAAATTATATTTATCCTAGTGATAAATTGTTTAAAGAAGCAGCATTTTTGGATATATATCAAATATATTGCCTTAAAATGTTAAGCTTACAACATAAAAAAAGATATCTACTTGAGCCATTAAGCCATACACATAATACCAGGTATAAACAATCACAAAAAATTAAAACTATTAAAACAAAAAAATCTATCGGTCAAAAGTCCTTTAATTTTTTGGCGCCATATATGTATAATTTAACTCCTCAAGAAATTCGAAATGAAGTAAATCAGAACAAGTTTAAAAATATATTAAAAAAATGGATTCTATCTAAACCAAGAAATTTGTGTCTTAAGTTTATGAATTTGGGATAATACAAGGGATCTTAAAGCATTGTTGTTATTTTGTCTGATTGCAGCTATAAATTTGGGCATATATCCACTTTCTTATCGCATGGTTCTTTCTACGTCTGTTTAATTTTTTGCCCCAAGGATTAAATATTGAATTATTAAAATAATTAACATCATACACATCACATTACACTAATCTTATCTATCCTAGTCTATAATTATGGTACATTATTTTGGTTCAATTGAATCCGCAAATTATTATATTATTATTCTTTGATAGGCATTTTTTCTTGGTTGTCGCTCTGGATAATGTCGAAATTAGTATATGCATATTTATATATTCTAGGTAGTTTTTTTTTTCCTCTCACAAAACAGATATTCACATGTACATAATATGTTAAGTTTAAACTATATGGGAGAGATGTAAATGGTTTAGAGATATACCCACACACTAGCCTTAAGTGGCTTTAGTGGTTTTCTTTATTTATTTCCATCTACTTATATAGGAAAACGATTTATTTTCTTTGTAATCATTTTTTTTTTGTGGAAATAAATATATTATTATTATTATTATTATTTTAGAACCAACATTAAATTTATACCGACCAAGAAGATATCTAGACCTCAAGCATATATGTATAAATTAAAAATTAGCATATTAATTCAGACAATAAATTTAAAAATAAAAAAATTTTAAAATAATTTTAAAAATCTACCCAATAGAGAATTAATATTTATAATCAATTACCAACTTTTCTTAAAAATATCCAACTAATAAAGAAATTTTGAAATAAACTAACGAAAACAATTCTGGAAGAATGATTTTGATAAAAGGTTTTGAAATAGATACTGTATTGTGAAATTATTAATTTATATTTCCTTTAATAGTATTTCTAAGTTTATATTATATTCCCAGTATTCCCTGTAATGAATTATCATAGTTACTCGGGAATAAACAATTTAACTAATTAAAAAAAAAACAGAATTTCAAGTCCTTTAAACTTCATAAATAGACGGAATAGACCTTTGCCTAATATGTTTATTTATTATTATTATTATTATTATAATGCAGGAAATAGAACGAATTAAACGAGATAGTAACGTCTGGAGACCTGGGTGGCCATTTATTGGGCCCCCTTTTACCAATGCATCTGCCTAAAAATTCTGCATCCAGATATTCACGGACAGCTCTTGCAAAATGGGGAGACACGCCATCCTGTTTAAACCAGATGTTTCTATTGGGGACATCAAAGTCGACAGGATCAGGAACCAGTTCTTCCTCTGCAGTTGTAAATATCTTGCCCCCATTGAAATTTTCTTCGAAGAAAATTGGTCCTATAATTCGATCACCAACAATTCCTGCACCAACATTGATTTTTTCTGGGTGTTGAGTGTGTACTTCCCTCATCCAGTGTGGATTGTCGTCGGCCCAATAACTACAATTTTGTCGGTTTATGTTACCATTCAACATGAAAGTTGATTAATCAGAAAACAGAATGTTTTTGTAAGGATGAAATTTATGCGCATAGAGTATTTTTACTACTGCAAAGTGACTTATCTCGTGTTGGATATATTAGGGTTTTCTTAAATACCTAATAGTACATTTACTTTGACCTCTTCATTGAGTGTATAATCTGTCGATGAATATCTGTCTTTTTGCATTAATATGATTATTTGTTGAGATTGCAGGGGATGGAACGAATTAAGCGATAAAAGGATAAAAGTACTTTCTGAACAAATATTACAGTCTGATTAAATACATAAGAAAAATCGAAACACGCTTTCGGATTAAAAAGAAATAATAAAAAACTTTTGCAGTGTATCCTTTTAATGTCGATATAAAATAAAGCATACAGTTTTTCTTATGTTTATCGTTGGAGACCACCTAATTTGCAAAATAGTAAAATTAACTACGCATATGTACAGGGTATCCAGTTATTAGTAAAGATAGAAGGATATGGTTTTCGCAGCACTGTGCTACTTTTTTGTGAAACAAAAGATGCAGCAATCAGAATTTTTCTAGTCCTCCTTGTTTTTAATATACGGGATGTTTTTGAAGATTTAACATTTTGGGACGCACCTCATATTTAGGTTACCCTGTAGCTTATCAAAGAGAAAACAAATGTTGTCTTTTACGTAGAATCCAGTGACGTACTCAGATTTTTTTCTAAATTTAATGGTTTCCAAGAAAAAAACAAACTTGTTTTTTTTTTTTTAAATAGGTCACCCTATATATTTTTTAATAATATAAGTTAGTTTATAGCAAGCTTCTCAGAAATATATTATACCTTATTTTTATTTTTAATATTAAGCATGAGATTAACGTTCCATTAAAAAATATACATTTTTTGTTAGTAGGCCATGACGGGTATTTAAAAAAACTATTACTGGCATGATCATTACTGCAGAAGAAATATATTTTGGGCTCCTTAATCTAATTAGCAGTTATATTTTAGTAAAGATAATAACAATCCATAAATCGAGTTGTGTTTTACGTAGTATTTACTACGTAAAACGTTAGAAACAAAAGCTGGAAATGTATAGATTTTTCTCATAAATATTGCTCAAATTGTTCTCCATTATGCCTAAGACATGTTTCACACATAGTTCTTCATTATGCTTTAGACATGTTTCACACATAGTTCTTATTCGCCTTAATAAATTTAAAATAATAAAAGGCCTCGTTTGTAACTCCCTAAATGCTCTTTCAGTGGCATTTCTTAAATCTGCAATTGTTTGGTATTGAATAGAATAAATTTTATTTTCAAGGTACCTATCCCCACAAGAAGAAATCCAAAACCGACAAGTCGGGTGAGTTTGGTGGCCATCTTACAGGTTCATTAGTTCCAATCCAGTGGCCTGGAAAATTATTGTATAAATAGGCCCTGATAATTAGCGCATTGTGAGCGGGTGCTCCATCCTGTTGCATTATATCTATAAATAATTTGATTAAAGTAATTTAAGAAATTTAATAAATGTTCATAAAGACACTACCAGGAAGCTTATGTTTACCTATTGAAATACACTTTTAATGCTTCATCTGCATTTTCATTACAATGAAAATGAACATAACAAACGAGCATGTCGTTATTTTCATTATTTTTCATTAAAGTTTACATTTTCTGCCATAATTAGGACAAACTAATTTTGTACTATTAATTAGATATTTTAAAACAACTTAGAAACCTGAATACTCTGACAGAGACTAAATAAGTTTTTTAAATGACATAAATGACTGTGTTCTTTTCTTTTTTTAAATATCCGTCATGGATTACTAACAAAAAATGTATATTTTTTAATAAGACGTAAATTTCGTGCTTATTATTTAAAATAAAAATAGGGTATTATATATTTCTGAGAAGCTTGTTATGAACCAAGTTATATTATCAAAGAATATATAGGGTGACCCATTTAAAAAAACGCATTTTTTTCCCGGAAACTATTGAATATAGAAAGAATCTGAGTACGTCACTGGATTTTACGTAAAAAACTACAAAAAGAACATTTATTTTCTCTTTAATAGGCTACAGGGTAACCTAAATATGGGGGGGTTTCCCAAAATGTAAAATTTTCAAAAACATCCCGTATATCAAAAACAAGGAGGACTAGAAAAATTCTGATTGTGGAATCTTTTCTTTCACAGAAAAGTAGCACAATGCTGCGAAAACCGTATCCTTCCATCTGTACTACTAACGGAGATACCCAGTAAATCTATCGGAAACTGGACACCCTATACATAGAAGAATTCTTAATTTTTTTTCATACATACTAATCTTGCAGTAGGCATGCCTACGTTGCCCTATGCCCTATCGATGCAGTTGAGAGAGCTCAAGTCAATAGAGCGAGCATTAATGTTTAAGTACCAAATGTCTACAGTAATTAATGGCATTCTTTAGAACCCACACCAATAATAAAATCACTCGATATAAAAAAAGTTATTTAATGTCGTCACCAAACTAACAGTCTATCGCTAAATTTTATTGGTCGTAATTCAGAGATGTTTAATGATCGCGGTACGTGGTACCATATGGATGGGGTACCATAGTAATATCGATTATATGTATGCCGATTTTATTTTATTATTAAATAATTGTTTGAATTAATAGTCTTAATCAAAATGTATAATGTATTAATTTGTATATCCCTTAATGCATATTTGGGTCTCTGCTAAGCATACCTTGAGATTGCTAAATTCCACTCAAAGAAGAGCCACTCGCTTGATCGGTGACCATTATCTGACAAACAACCTGGAAAGTCTTGAATATTGAAGGCAGGTTGTCGACTTGAGTCTATTTTACAAATATTTTCATGATAAGTGCTCAAATGAGGTTGCCCGCTTGATTCTACCCAGAGCGGTGTATGGTAGAAATACACGACGTACCACTGCAGCCCACCCGTACGTGGTTCAGGTTAGTGTCCCTCGAATCTGGAGAACGTCATCACTCTGGAACGACCTCTCTGAGGCCTGAGGTCGTGTTCCCCAACGAGTATAATCTCCAAAAATTCAAGACCAACCTGAATCGTTTCCTGCGCACACACACCGTTCGCAGAGCGCCCTAAAGGAGTAAAAAAATTCGTGGCTGCAAATTTAGTGCTCCTTTCTTTTGCAAGACTGAAAATTAATACCTATCCTGTGCAATTTTTCATGGAACCCAGTAACTTTTAATTTAAAAATTAGAAATTATATTCAAAAATATAATACTGGTCTAAGCCTAAACAGTTTTTAATGTTTTAAGTGTGCTTGATTCACTGGGGAACAAATTTCAACATTTTTTTTGTTTCCTGAACAAAACCTATGTTTTGTTATTGTACTACACCCAAGTAACTAAAAAATATTTATTAAAGATTTTAGTTAGCTCGCAAAAAAAATCTGTTACAAAATTTTAATTTATAGGCATATACAATGAACATTTTAATTTATTGGCATTTACAACAAACATACAAACAATATATTGTTGGTTTAACAACAGCAATCAAATAGCACATTTTTATTAGTAAGTCTAAAGTTATTCCCTGATACCTTCTTTTCATGTTGGAAATATCCTGGTGGAACCTCTCACCGTGCTCGTCACTTACAGCACCACAAATTTCCGGAGAGTAATCCAGATGAGAATCCAGGAAATGAATTTTCAAAGACATATTACACCCTAGATTTTGGTAACATAAAAGAAGTTGGGCAACCAGGTCTTTATAGTTTTCTGCTTTTATGTTTCCCAGAAAATGTGTTGCAAACATTTTAAAAGCATTCCAAGCGTCGTTTTGCTTGCTTTCAAGCGTGGAATCGAATTCGCATCTCTGAAAAGTTTCCTAACCTGGAGACCCACAAATATTCCCTCTTTAATTTTAGTGTCGCTGATTCTAGGGAACTTTTCTTTTAAATAAGCGGCCTTCTTTGTCCATGGCCCTCACAAAATTTTTCGTAATTCCCAATTTTATATGAAGTGGCGGTAGTAAAATCTTTTCTGGGGGAACTTATGAAGTAAGTTCCATTGTCGCAATCGAGGCCAATAGTTCAGATTTTTTCTTAGGCAATTCCAAATCCCTTATCCAATCCCAATACTGGAAAGTTCACAGACAAAATTGGAGTCTTGCGAAGTTGATGGGCCGGCGACATTTTCCAGTACACTACCGTTTAAATCCATTGGATCATCATCAGAATCAAGGCTATATTCCTGAGGTGGATTAGGTACAGGCAACTCGTCACTATGATGCACCGGGAGTATGGCAGATTGTAAATTTGGATACTGTATCGCAAACCTTTTTTTTCTCCGAAAAGCCTTTTTTGATGGGAGGTGTCAAACAAAAGTAACAGTCAGTAACGTGGTCTTTCGGCTCTCGCCAGATCATAGGAAGAGCAAAGGGCATCTTCCGCTTTTATCCACTGAGCCAGACGCGAATATTGGACGCACATTATTTGTAGCAGCAGATATGGGAAGCCCAATTTTTATCCTGGTCTCCAATTTTACAGCCAAAATACAAGTGGTAAGCCTTTTGTATTAAAGAGCTAAGTGTACGTTTTTGTCTCACAAAAGTCACTTCACCACTTATATAACAAAAATGATCAGGCTTATTTAAAGAAACTCGCGACATGTTGCTTAAGACTCTCTAATTTCTCAAATACGAACAGCTCTCAATCAACTGGTGGTTGAAATACAACAAAACTAACAATTTAGGATTTATGTTATATGTATTTAAACCCTTATAAAGTACACCTGGTATAAGAAATCCAGGTACTTCTCATTTAATAGTCGAATTTTTCCACACATTACGGGCAGGTAGGTAATTATCATAATTAGCATGGATCTATAGAACCGGAGCCAACTCAGACTTTTGCAAGACAGGTTGTTAGTTAGTATATCAAAATAAGTAAGATTTTGCTTTTTTGGTCTCGGAAACATTTTTGCTGTTCCCCAGTGTTATTAATAACTTAGATATAGTTTAGAAATTCTTACGCAATAAGAGAAACTAATTGAATGTCTCACAATACATCATTTTCCCAGTATACCACCCCATGTTGTTTAGTGGGGTATAGGCAGTGGCGGATCCACGGGGGGAAGGGAGGGGGGGATTTCCCCCCCTAGAAACTCAGAATTCATAGATTTTGCCAGTTTTTTTCTGGCACAGGCATTTGCATACTGAGACAGTGTTCTTTTTGTATATTTTAAGCAAAAACAGGAAATGTTTAACTATTTAACAACTTAATAAAACTTAGCTACTCTTTTGGTTCAAGCAGTTGTAAAAGACAAAAATTAGTATTATATGCATAAAAACATTTACTTGCAAAATATTTTTATTCTGCCTAGTCCCAGATTTGGTGATTGGTATTAAATGAACACAGAATTTGTGGACTTTAAATATAACTATAGAACTGTATTCAAAATTTTAATTATCTGTGTCAAACGGTCTTCAGAGAAGGAGGCTGTGATCTGTGACAGACAGACATTCAGTGGCTACTACATTCCTTTGACTTTTTTGGGCCATCGGACGCTTTATTCTGAGTCCTAAAATGATTGAAACAAATATGCAAATTTTTCAATTTTTATTTACAAGAATAAAAAAATTTCAGGATGGTAAACAACATTAAAGAATATTCGTATTTAAATATCCTAAAATAATTAATTCACTGGATTCTTTCGTATATTTTGGTGCAACCCTAGAGTCCTAGAAAAGTCTTGAGTTTAAAATTCTCTTTTCAAAAATATACCATGCGTAAACGATATTAGGTCCTACAATTTTTTTTAGGTGACAATCTGTTGAATTTTACCCTTTTATAATGATTTAAACACTAACAATTAAATTATTTTCTTGATATTTTGAAGAAATCTATTTTTGTATCTTTAGAAAAAATTGGAATTTCAACTCTACAGGGTGTTTCAGAAATACGGTACGTAACTTAAGGGTGTGACTATGATATTCTAAATATCAAAATTAGGGAAAAGTAAGTGGCGTAGATTTTCTTGTCAGTAATATTCGTTAAAGTGCTCCCCGGGACGGTTGTCAATATTATTCGTTAATATATAATAAGTTTAATCTAGTAAGGGCTATTTAAGCTCCTTAACATTACGAATAACGGCACTAAATTTCAATAAAATCGGGAAAAGGAAATTTAAGAAAATTGTAAAAACCCTTGTAAAACTTTAACACCCTGTATGTCAAAAGCGAGGCAACTCCGGACACATGTTTATATGAACTGTTTCTGTTAGAATATTATCTGAAACACCCTGTATAACGTATAGAATTTGTTTTAAATGAAATAATACAGGATTTCATCAAAATCTTAGGTAAGTATCTTTAATCATTTAAAGGTGTTTTGGAAATCAGAATGCATTTTGCTTCAATTTCATGAAATAAAAGTCTAATTTGTCTTATTTAAACATTCTCTCGAAATACATCGCAGTAACAATGAAGAACACCCGATAAAAGTAAAGAAAATATGGGATTATTGTCAGTTAATAGCAATTCGGGTGCAAATTTGTCATCCAAATGGCAACGTATCTTTTGTTTAAAAGAAGGTTTTTCTAGCACTTAATATAAAGGCTGAAGGGGTACTCCAATATTACGAAAATCACGTTCCTGTACTTGTACAGACATCATCACATGCCTAATCCTAATAATATACAATTTTTGGTTTAGACTAGAAAATATATACTTCCTACAAAACATGCAAAGTCAAATTATACTTTCACGCAAATTACCTAAAACAAGCTGACCCCTTTCTAAGCTAAAAACTGTTATACAACTACTTCAATTAATAATAATCAGTTTAAATTTAATTTTCGTGTCGCATTTACAAATTCAAAGTCAATTTAATGGATGTTAAATCAGGGGATCGTGCAGGCCAATTCACAGGAGACAAAGGGCAACACCGTAAAGACCCATCCAAAGTTAAAAGTGTGGGACCCCGATGAGGACTACCCTACCTCCAAGCCCATTTACTATTTTTTTATTAAGTTTATAATGTCAAGGCTTTTGACTGGAAGGAGGTCATCTCTTCTCTTTTTATACAGTTGGGGGCATACCCCCGTCCCTGGCTTATACTTCCGACATCCCTGCTTAATTCCAGAAGATCTCTGAGTGCTGAAATGTAGGATTGTGCCATTTGTAGAGTTTCAAACTTGCTCAACTTGTGTTCGGCGTCCAGACTGGGTATAACTTTTCGCAATCGTTCAAATGCATCGTTCAGTCTAAAAAGAGAAAAGTTCTTGACGTTTTGGCGAGGTTATGAAAATTTTTTATTTTTTACTTGCTCCTTTTGACAATATTCATTATCGAAATAATAATTGCTTAGTAAGCAAGAAATGTAAAAAATATATGGTAGTAAAGAAAGTCTTGAGCTTTTTTGGACTAAGTTTTTATTGCTAATATAATTTAATTTTTGACAACGTTTCGTTAGTTTGGTTTCTACCTTCCTCAGAGCTACAAAAATATAATAATTGTGCCGTTTTATGGGATTTGTTTATATTGGTTATGTAATAATGATATCTATGTTGTTACAGTCTGTTTTGTAAATATTGTAAGGTTTGGCCTATGTCTACTTTTGAACAATAATTGCATGTATATTATGTCTGTTTCTTTAAAGCTCTGGGTCTTGCCTTTTGTCTTTGAAAATACTTGATTTCCAATGGTTTTTGCTCGGGTTTTTGTGTTATAAAAGGCAACTTTTGAGTTCTCATTAGATTGCTGTTTCTTGAATTTTTTAGACAGTTTGGCAATGTAGGGTCATTTGAAATATTCTCTGTTGTCATCTTGTCGCAAGTTGCTGTCCATTGAAGCATTCAATTGTCGTTTTGAAGGTTATTGAAACTTATTTACGAATTTGGCAGGATAATTGTTCTTTAAGAGTTTTTGTTTGGAAGTTGTTATTTTTTCTTTAAATTCTTTTATAGTGTTTAATTTCTGGTGGAGTGGATGTTAAGAATTATAGTTGAGAAGTCGGTCTATGTTAGCTGGTTTACTGTACAGGTCTGTTAGTATTTCGCTGTCTTGTCTGCAGGGATTAGAAAATTATTTTTCTACACTAATCAATAAAACAGAACTTAGACGTACCGTTAGAAAGCTAGAGGCTGTCAAAGTTCAAAAATATAATTTTTCAATAGTCGATATCTCGGAAACTATTAGCTTTAGACTTATAATGTATGACTCATCTTCTATACTTATTCTTTTAAAATTTTAATAGTTTTTAAAAAACCCTAAAACTTTTGTCTTAATTATTTTTTGCTAGCTGTTTTACTATAAGAAATAATCGACCGTTTCCACACATACCAACGACCCTGTATGTATCAGGCTCTTCAACAAAATGCGAAATAATTTAAGAACTGTTACTAGTATATCAGTTTAATCCGTTTTGTGACGTCATTTAATTTTGTACAGCATAATTTGAAAAAGAAGTATTATTATTATTATTATTGATTCATACCCATTCATTCTCCGTCTCTCTCTAGCATTGGCAGCAATTCGTCTCTTTTTTAAAACATTTGGAGACGCAGGTCTGTCTCTCACTGACTTTTTCCTTTTCTTGCCCCTAATTCCCTTTCGATTTGTATCTTTAGTTTTGTCTTGTTCTTCCTTGTTATTGTTAAGATTGCTTCGTTTGAGTGCAAAGAAGTTGAAATTTCCTGAAAAAATGAGACATAATAAGTACATCCCTTCGGTTTTTACAAATAAAATTTAACTTAATTTTTTATCTTTGCAACGTTTTCATCGGGATTAATTCCCGGATCCCGGGATTAAAAAAACCCCTCGGATTTGACGTCTCTAGTAGAAGTACAAATTTTTAGGATTTGCCATACTCACCGTAACTTAATCTATCATCAGATACCAATGATGAACTAGACAGAAAAGAATCATAAGTGTTATTGTCGTACAGATCAGGAGTTCTTCTTGACAATTCCGGCGCCATATTCATCGCATCTTCCATTTTTATGAATCCTGGTTGTTGGTTGAGGTTGGCTAGTGATCGATTGTAGAAATTGGTCGAGAAGTGGTCGGAGAAATAGAAATCTCTGGTGTCTGTCATGTCGGCTTGGTCAGTGCAAGGGTTGTAGAACGATTTCATGATGTCCATTTTTGAGGTTGAGATTTATTATGTGCTGAAAAAATACAGGGTGTTTATATCAACGGGATGATTCAAAATTTGGTTGTTGCGCTTTTCTTGTTTTCACAATCCCTAGTAGTTTCTTAACAACTTTCCTTGTCGCTTCCCTATATCTATCGATTAGCTTTTTCGAGGTTATAGTTAATTTCCTTTTTTTTTTTTCGAAAAACATATCCTGCAATAAATGCAGACATTTCTAAACTTTGAGATACTAAGACACTGAATTTTGGTTGAAGTTTCGGCAATACCCGGAGGCTTTTCACGCTATGGCTGTGGCTTATTTACAATATACAGGGTGGTCTAAAAAATACAATTATTTTGGTTACTTGAAAAATGTCTAAAATTTGAATTTGAATTTTTTTCTTGGGGTTTCGGTTAATTTTAAAATGAATAAAACATTATTTTCGACATTATTGGTTTTTTGTGACGTTTCTGTTTATTATATTTTAAACCATCATCAAACTACAAACATAGTATTATTATAATTGTTATTTAAGAATCTTTTTACAAAAGAGAATAATTTTATAAAACAAATACTATTTTTTAGAGATACCTTGAGTTTCTATACAGGGTGTTTCAGATACGGTACGTAACATGATATTTCAAGAGAAAAAGTTCATATGAACTTGTGTCCTGAGTTTTTGATATACAGGGTGTTAAAGTTTTTCAATGGTGAGACGATTGCAATCGTGCGTTTTATCAGAAGGTGTATAAGTAAGTATATTAATTAACTTGGAAATACATAGGTATTCTTTTTGTATACATGCAATGAACTGGTTTTTATTTTTTCTCTCGAAAACGAGGCAAGGTACGAAAACAATTCAGGGATCAAAAAAGCTGTATTCTTAGTTGGTAAATCCGATGTAAAATATGAAAATTAGAGAAAACTCAGTGGCGTACATTATTTTGTTAATAATATTCAATAATATTTAATAAATTTAATGTAGTTAGGGCTAATATAGCCCCTTATCATTATGAATGACGGTACCAAGTTTCAATAAAATCGGAAAAAGGACATTTAAAAAAAATTATAAAAAAACGATTTTTTTTTTAAAAACTCTTACACCCTGTATATCAAAAGCGGGGCAACTACGGACACATGTTCATATGAAGTTTTTCTCTTAGAATATCATAAGGGATCACCCCCTAAAGTTACGTACAGTACTTCTGAAACACCCTATATAATGTGCGATAAGATATATAATTTCGTACATTATTGTGGAGCTGTTATTTCACCCACACTTAAGTTGAAACTAATTTTACTTTTTACGAAACAATTTGCGTTGTCTTACGTTTAGGGTTTATATAAAGCTGGAATTTCTTAATTTAAGAGGGGAATTTAATTTCATTTGATGACAAAATTTACTTTTATTCCCAATCTGCCATCCTTATTGGCAATCACGTATTTTCTATTTCCTGGGTAAAGTGCAGAGAACAGAAAGAGAGTAAAAAGCGGCATTTCAAAAATGTTTGGAAACATTTATTTGGCCTCTGTGCGTATATCATCAAAAGTAAAAAGTATAGTTTGTTTATGAAAATGCCTTGTAATTACGGACTTTACTTACGTAAGATAATAGAAAGGCAGGCAAGCCATTATTTTCCAACTACTTCATTCCACTAAAGTTGGTAGAAATATATTTTCTTACAAAAAACTCGAGGCAGTATTTATATTATCAATGACATTCAAATTCATATATTAGGTTAAATACAATTTTTACAGATTAGTTAATAATATCCTAATCTTCCTTTTTTTTATTACATGTAATCTATTAAAGTCGGTAAAATATAAGTTTTTCTTTACGAAACATGCAGAAATTTTCGTAAGTAATTACATAAGTGCATCAAAATTACCGATAATTTTTTATGAACCGAACCGAAGGTGGAGGGCTCTTTAAACAAAATATGAAAATAACCGAATCCAGTTTTTTACTGACAACATGCTTGAATGAAAAATTATCAGGTCTATTTTGATGCACGAATGTAATTCGGTAGAATATTTCTCGAGTACGTGAAATTCGGTAACTTTCTCTAAAATTAAACTTAATGAATCACTTCCAAATCGCGACATTTTTACGACTTTTTAAATTTGATTTATGTATGTCAAAATGACAAATACATAATTTCAACACAATAACACACCTACAAGGTGCTATTGTAAATATTAATTATTGTTACTTAGATACGGACCTATAGGGAAATTTTCGACGGGACATTTTCGCACCTACTGGGCAATTTTCAACAGTAATATACCGATAGAGGAGGCGTCTTATCGGTAATACCGATGTTTTTAACAAGAAATCGATTTTCTGACAAATTTTTACGAAATGTAATTTTTACTTATAATCTGATATGATCCCGAGAGCTTTAGCTCGAGGGTCTTATCTTTGATTATAAGTAAAAATTACATTGAGTGAAAATTTTCTTGGAAAATCGAGTTTCGAGTGAAAAACGAAGGTATGAAGATAAGAAACCGCCTCTAGAGGTGTATTTTATTGGATAATTTACTGAACATAAAAATGAAGGCCGTCTGATAAAGGTAAATATACAAGTTAGAGGTGTTACTAATTTTTTATTTAAGTAAAAAAGCTACAAGCGTCTTTTCGAAAGCGTCTTTTCGAGCTAGCGGTAGTCTTATCGGGTAAGACGACCGTTACCAAGGTGGTTGCTATGAAAATGAGCGTTTTGATTGGTTCAATAAAAGTGAGGTGCATTATCGTCGAATATTTCTCTCATGTGTAAAAACTACCTTCGGTGTCGGGCTCTGTTGCCAAAATATGAAAATAAACTCATCCAGTTTTTAGACAACATGCTTTCATAAAAAATTATCGGTAATTTTGATGCACTTATGTAATTACTTACGAAAATTTCCCGCTTCATATGGTAGTTTTTACACATGAGAGAAATATTCAGTATAATTTTTTGCGGGTAACCCAAGGAAGAAAAAAAAATCAGCCAATTTTCTTAGTTGCTATGGTAACGATACAAATAACAGGCTTTTCATTGGCTGAAAGTTGTTGTGTAATTTTTACTAAAATGAGTATATTATATCAATCGCGCACGCAATCACAATTTAAGACAAAATAGGACCCAGAGCTGAGAGCAAGATGCTGTTAGATTCTGATGCTAAACGAAGAGACTTTTCTTTAACAAATGAAACTGAATTAGAGTTTCAAAGTTTTTGGATGGCAAAGGCAGCACATCACTACGTTAAGCTAAGCTACTTTTAAATAATGATAGCTTAGTTACAAGGTTACCCAACAACTTAAAATTTAAGTAGCTTGTAGCTTGTAACTAGCTACTTTTCTCCAGTAGCTTGCCCAGCTCTGATAGGACCTAATGTTTTCTTAACAATAAACTTTTTAAGCGACTAAATTTAAAGTCTTATTAACCATCGTACAGTATTACAAGACACACAACTTAAAGACACGAAAATCTTAACTCACCTGAGAGAATCTTATCTGAAAATAGCACTACAAACAACAGCACCTTCAAGTATTAGAAAGAATCCACATATTGGTTAAAAACACACTTGCATCCATGTTATCATTTTTTTCGAACACAATTCTTATTTTTCATTGTTCACTTTCACTAAGCTGCACCAAAACTGTGTCAATATCGCGGTAGATAGATATCCCACAAAATTAAAACACAAATCCATACAGTCTCTTCTTAATGATATAAAAAGCAATAAAAAAAAATAAAGAAAAATCATAAAATAAATGAGGAAATAATAAAAAGTGATAGATGTAGATCAGACAATGACCTATGCGGAAATACTAGCGCTTCCGAAGAGGTAAAGGTGGATGGTTGGGACTGACCTGCCTTTTTGGTCGCGTGCCGTTGCTTGCCATCGGTTATCTTGATTAAACACCCCATAGACAGGGTTGGAATGAGCATATTTTCGATTTTGTTTAGTATAATAAATATTTACTAAAATATAATAATTGTTCATCCTAATACAGGGCCTCATTTCTGACTTTTATTTGCAAGGGGGACACTTTGGGAGAATATTTTTAGCCTTTGCAGCCTGTGAGGGGGTTAGAAAGAAGTTCTAAAATAGACCTTATTACTGCTTACAGCTTAATGAGCAACATTTTGAACAGCTTATATGGTAGTGGGTAAGTAAATTCTATCCGTTTTATTTTTCAAAATTCTTCGTCGCAAAGTAATAGTTTATATTGTAATAGTGGATAGAGACTTAAATGGCCTTTACAATGATTGGCAGCGTGGCCCTTCTTTCCATTTAAAAATACAAATTGATAATTATTTAAAAAAAATACATTTTATTTCTAAAAAACAATTTGGGTTTCAAAAAAATAAATCGACACGAAACAGAACAATTATATAATGCATTAGATAATAAAACATCTTGTATTTGTAGTTTTCTGGATTTAACAAAAGCTGCTGATACGGTTAGCCACTATTTACTATTAAAAGAAATTGAAAATATTGGATTTAGAGGAAAGCAATTAGGATTAATTAAAAACTAGCTTGAAGATAGACCAACTTATGTTAAAATAGATAAACAAGAAAGCTATTTAAATATGGTATTCCTCAAGGGACAATTTTAGGACCATTATTTTTTAATATTTATATTAATGATTTATTTAGTATAAATTGTGATGGGACAACTTATAGTTTTGCATACTGCTATTTCTTATAGCGATACAAATTGGGACAATTTAAAAAAGAAAAGAAAGAGTAGAGACAAAAACAATTTTTATAAACATGATATTGATAAATGCTAAAGCTATACCTATATGTTGCAACTAATAAAAAAATATGTAATAAAGATCAAATACATAAAAATATAAGCGATATTTAAATTGAGAATAAGTCAATTACTAAGAAGAAAAGTATATATAATAGGTTTATCGACTATTTTTCTGAAGTCAGTGAAAATGTAGTAAATAAAATCAATAACTGTAATAACACATTTTTAAAAGAAGAATCAAGTGATATACTCGTTTTATTTAGAAGAAACGAATTATCTAGAAGTTGAAAACATAAGTGATAGGTTAAGATTTAAAAAATCTCCCGATGTCGATGGTATAACCACAGAAATGTTAAAATCTATGAAAACTACTATTTCTAGGCCACTCACTTTTCTTATAATTAAAATTTTTAAAACAAGAATATATCAAGAAGCTTTCAAAATTAGTGTAAATAAAACTATTTTTAAAATTGGAGATACAAGTAAATTTAGTAATTATAGGCCTATAATAACATTAATATCTTTATAAGCTAAATTTATTGAAAAAATTTTAAAAATACGAATTGATAATTATTTGAAAAAAAATACATTTTATTTATAAAAACCAATTTGGGGGTCGAAAAAATAAATCGACGCAAGATGCTATTGGCTATCTAACAGAACAAATATATAATGTATTTGGTGATAAAACCCCTCGTAATTGTACTTTTCTTGATTTAACAAAAGCCTTTGATATGGTTAGCCATAATTTACTATTAAGAAAAATTTGAAAATATTGGATTTACAGGAAAGCCATTAGAATTAATTAAAAAACTATCTTAAAGTTAGACCAACTTATGTTATAATAAATGAAAAAGAAAGCTATTCACAAGTATTTATATATTATGGGGACAATTTTAGGACCATTATTTTTTAATATTTATATTATAATATTTAGTATAAATTGCGATGGGAAAATTCACAGTTTTGCAGATGACACTGCTATTTTTTTATAGCGATACAAACTGGGACAATTTATATAAAAAAATTGGAAAAGATTTTAAAATTATAAAGAATTGGTTTCATGATAATTTATTAACAAATAATTTTAATAAAACAAATTTTCTTCCTTCTACTTTGAACCTAAATAATGTACCACAAAATATGAATAGTATCAATATAAGACATTCAAATTTTGAAAGTTAATCATATAAAATATTTAGGAATAATTTTCGACAGTAAATTAAATTGGAATTTTCAAGTAGAATATTTAATTAAATATTAAGAACTGTACAGTACTACCAATTTTTAAAAAAATTAAAAAATATCTGGATATATAACATGTAGAAATATTATATGATGCATTAGTTAAAACTCATTGAAGTTACGGAAATTTAGGTTGTTTCAAAAGAATTATATTCAGAAACAGAAAATTTTAAGGTTAGACAAAATTACATTTATAATATTTTAATACATATGGGGCATTCCACACAAAATTTGCAACTCAAATTTTTTTTCCACGAGCAATTTTTTTTACGGTTCAGCAGTCAAAAATATTTGACACGTATTTTTTTATTTTAATGTGATGCACAGATTTTTCGAAAAAAAAATTCTTGAAATTTCAAGTTTGTAAAAAAGCACCTTTTTCCGATCGCTTATACAGCAATATCGAATAAAGATATAAAAATGTATCACATACATGAAATGTTCGCCTTTTTCTCACCTTTCGAATGGAGTATAATAAAACTTAATTTTGTAATTTGTTAAATGACAAAAATTGAAAACTTATAAACAAATGCAATTTTTTCAAATTTGGACATGACTTTTTTTCCTTTTTTTTTATTGAAAAAAATCAACTCAAACCTTTTTTAAATTACTGTTAAAGTTTTAGAGTGGAGAGTTGAATACTTACGAGGCAAAAAATTTATCAAGCACGGCTTGCACACGCGAAGCGCGCCGCAGCGCGACTCGCTCAGACTCAGACTGGATTATAAAAGTTCTCCAACCCTACGCGCTAAGTAAAACATAATCTTGTACTTGAAACATAGTTATGTTACAATTGTATACTTTAAAAATAAAGAAGAGATTTTCTATTATTGTGAATTTAAGGTGGTCAAAATAAAATGACTTTGAAACTTCAAGTTAAAGTACAAGTACAAGAATATGTTTTACTTAGCGCGTAGGAGTGGAGAACTTTTATAATCCAGTCTGAGTCCGAGCGAGTCGCACTGCGGCGCGCTTCGCGCGTGCAAGCCGTGCTTGACAAATTTATTGTTTCGTAAGTATTCAACTCTCCACTCTAAAACTTTAACAGTAATTTAAAAAAGGTTTGAGTTGATTTTTTTCAATAAAAAAAAAAGGAAAAAAGTCATTTCTAAATTTGAAAAAATTGCATTTGTTTATAAGTTTTCAATTTTTGTCATTTAACAAATTACAAAATTAAGTTTTATTATACTCCATTCGAAAGGTGAGAAAAAGGCGAACATTTCATGTATGTAATAAATTTTTATATCTTTATTCGATATTGCTGTATAAGCGATCGGAAAAAGGTGCTTTTTTACAAACTTGAAATTTCAAGAATTTTTTTTTTGAAAAATCTGTGCATCACATTAAAATAAAAAAATACGTGTCAAATATTTTTGACTGCTGAACCGTAAAAAAAATTGTTCGTGGGAAAAAAAATTTGAGTTGCAAATTTTGTGTGGAATGTCCCATATATATTTAAAAATAAAAACCTTATACAGTTTAAAGATCATACCATAATACACGTTAAAAGAATGAAATATCCATAAAACCCAAAACAAATAAGTTCGTAGAACAAAAAAACTTTTAAATATTTATAGTTTTATTGAATGATTATTTACCAACAAATATTAAAAAAAAATATTTCATTAAAACAAATATAAAATCGAAATAAAAACATTTATATTGTAAACAAACGCTTATAATATTTTTGGAAATGCTTTAACTAATTAATGCTATTTAATATGATTGTGAATAAATTATATAATTAATCTTTTCCAGAAGTTGAATATATCTAACATGAAGAAAGTAGCGTTTATTGAATACTTTCAACTTTTTATAAAAATATTTTTAAATATTTATTCTTTTAAATACTTTTAAATAAATAAGATTTGTCCCTAACAAGCACGTATTCGGGAAATTTATGAATAAGTTTATTAAAGAATAACATATTAACATGTTCATTATATTATAACTACAACAATCGACAACATCTATCCCTCCCAGAAGTTGTCAAATTAACACCCTGTATTTTAAATGTTTAAGGAAATCTCATACACTGGCAATATAACAGTTTAGATAAAGACATTTTCATATAGAGAAGTGATCCAGAATAATCCTATTTTATAGTATGTTTTTGTGTCTTAACACTATAAAGGAGAAGGAGATCTTAGGTTGAGCACTTTCCTACTCATACTTTAAATTAGTTAAAAATACATTTCTATTATTTCAAAGAAACTGGCAAAATTATGGCATTCACATGGCAGATACAATCGAACCTGGTGCATGCTTATTTATCTATACACACGTAAATGCACTTCCTAGATTAGACTTTACCGAACGTATATATCTAATTACATAATCATGATTTATAATTTTTCCATAAAATTATGAGCAATTTACATTTAATGCACCTTGTCTTTTAAAAATAAAGTTTTAGCTGCATCGGATAAACTAATACGTACGCCACTGAATTCATCCTCAAAACAAACTAAACAAAATTGTGAAATCAATAACTTCAAGTTCCATACTCTAATCTCCGAAAGCCATAATTTACAAGAAAAAAACGTGGTAATTTTAACCAGGTTAACAAAATATACGTCCCAACGAATTAATTTTTCTCAGCAGGAGTCACCTATCATTTTATCTGTCGAATTTACTGTTAGGCAGCAGTATTTGCAAACGAAGACCATATATCAGGCTCAAATTTAATTTATACCTTGCGATATGTCTGCATTTCCTGTTTTTGGACACCAAGGTAGCCACCAATTTGCTTTAATAAAGTAATTAATTTGTCTAATCATCAAAACTAACAAGATTTTACGTAAAGATATTATGGAATATACGAGGGACTATAGTATTTAAATAATCATATTCATTTGTGTGGTAATAAAGTCATTATTTCAAGGATTTGCCGATTCAATAAATATACAACATTTCAGTACCAGAGCAAAAATTATTTTTATCCAACTTGAACTGAAAACTTGAGGGCTTGGTTTTGAAAGCAGACCACTACTTCTATCACATGAAATTTTGGCTTTGTCCTATTTGTTTTTGTTGTTTAATTTATAAGAAATTTAAGAGAGAAATTAATTCTACCCCAGTACGCAGCACTCGCCAAATATTTAAAATTAACTTACCAATACCCCCAAACCAGTAAAATCAGAAATTCTAAATTCTACAACGATAAGATGCTTCACCTAAAAATTCGGAATCTAAAAAATTTCGAATAGAAGTAAAGACTCTCTTAGTTTCTAAAGCATATCATACCATTGAGAAATTTTCTACAATAGTTCCTAGTGTACTGAAATCTGCTTCTCTTACCTCAATGTTCCTTGTGTTAATGTGATTCTTATTCTATTTTCCTGGTAATTGTGCAACTTTACTTTTAATTTAACAATTTTTATGTCACTTTTTTAATTGTCCTCTTTGTTACTTTTGGATGACAATGTAATAATGTTCTGTGTGGTAACCCTTGGGTGTTTTTATACTGTTTTTTGAGGGTGGTTATAATTTGCCCAAAATTCTAAATATTGACTGAACTATTTTATTTATGGAATAAAACTCAAAGTCTGCTCCACTAATTTAATAAAATAAATTCATATCATATGCCCATGATTGTCTAACTCATAGTGTAATATCTTCCTTCCTTATTTAGTTGTTACTCCATTCGTCTAAATAGAGTTAACTTTGACATTGTCGCATTGCGACGAATTTTACCGTTTTTTGAATAAAATATAAAAAATAAAATAGAATAATCCATTCTCACTTTGGCTATATAAAAATTTTTACCTACCATTTGGTACGACTTCGCCATGATGATCGTACCCTATTTTGCTCTTGATTCTATTTTCCCAGCCATATTTGGATTTTATAATAAGTTCAAAATTAAATAAAAATAAAACTAATCTAAAAACATAATTTTTTAAATAAAGCTTTTATTAATATTAGTTATAATGCATTAGTTAATTAATTTACGTCAATATGTTTCCTTATAAAAATTGAAAAATTTTTTCTGCAACACAAGGTAAGTCACTAGCTTTTATCTCACTGTAATCACGGTTTAATATTAATCTCTAAATTTTACAAAATATCTTTTTCCATATATTAAACTTTTACTGATGATACCTGTGTTGCTTTCACATTATCTAATTGTATTTTTTTCCTTCCCCTTTCAGTTTACAATGTAACAATGTCATTGGTCTCTTCATATTTGATTACATCTTAATAATGACCCACTGAGGATGAAGGTTTATGCCTTCGAAACATGTATGGGCATATGATATGAATTTATTATATTAAATTAGTGGAGCAGACTTTGAGTTTTATTCCATAAATAATATATTACTCCACTGTGAGATGGACTACTTCCATAAAATTGAACTATTTTACTTATTTACAGTACTTTGGATTTTTAGCAATCTTAGATAGCCATTTAATTTATTATGTAGTGTATTATTCGTGTCTATTCGTTTGTTATAATTTGTTATTTTAACTCTTTTTGTTCTTGCAGCTTTGAGAACAATTGTAAATGTTTTTTAAAAATAGTTCCGCATGTTCCATAAGATGTTCCTACTTCTTGAGACAGAGGAGTCTTACACATTTTGCATTATTTCACGAGCGTTTTCAACAAGTTCTTCTGTTTTTACAGATGGTCTTCCAGCTCTTTTTTTAAGTTGTACAGAATCTGTTTCCGTAAACAAAGCCACGTTTCTTCTCAGGCAACGATAAAGTTCCCATCGGTAGAAGTGAAATTTTCGTGAAATTCATCCATGCAAACGCTGATTGTATTGCTATTCACCATTTACTCTAACCCCCTTTTAACACATTCTAATAATAATAAGATGCGATTATAGGAGCTAATGAAGTTGCTGTAAAAATGACCATCCTATAAAGTTTCTGGGCTCTTTATTATCAAGGCGGTAAACAAATATGAATCTGTCAATTTTAAACCCAAAATGAATTCAATTATTGTAAAAATTGTGTAGTTCCTATTTAACTCGGATCAGTTATTTAACTCGCCTTCAACCATGCAGTAGCACAAAAACATGTTCCTCAAAATTCTTCAAAAAATTGGTTTTAATATAAGCGATACTTCCAAAATACAAAATTTTAAATCTTGTCTTGCGATATCAACAGTCAGTAAAGACTGTAACCCCATATAAAATGCATTCAGAACGCTATATATACAGGGTGTTACTTAATGATAGGCCGGGGGGCAGTATCACGAATAATATTGACAAATAAATGTGCGCCACTGACTTATTTAAAAATTTTATATTGCTTTCGGGTTAAGCAGCTAAAAATACGGGCACAGGTAATTTCGCCACCAACAGGTAGAAGGACTCTTACGGTCCTTTAAAGCAAAATAAAAAATAAGTAATTTCGCCCCTAACTCAATTTCTGACCTGCAACTCGGCTAATGCGGTTTTATAGACTTATATTGGTTAAACAACGCTAACACGGCATCTAATCCACCTTTTTGGTTCCAATTCGCCTTTTTCAAGTTCACCGGGGAATATTATTATTAATTGTTTGCCCCTTTTATAGACTTATATTGATTAAACAGCGCTAACACGGCATCTAATCCACCTTTTTGGTTCAATTCGCCTTTTTTAAGTTCACCGGCCAATTATTTACTATTTACTAAACACCGTAAAATGGCGATACTCCGAAGTTTAGAAACAAACTAATTGTCATGTGGTTCGGCCTAATATAGATAGCCACAGGTACTTAATAGAAATAATTAATATTCATACATAATTATACCTTTACGGTGGCGAAATTACCTCTCCCTTTTTGGGTCATTTTCGGGTCGGGGGCGAATTTACCAATTGCTTTGGGTTTTTATTGACCATAGTGGCGAAATTACCAACACCCCTTCAACCCAAAAATACATCTCATGTTTCTTGATATTTTTTCGTATCTTAATTCGTTTTAAGTACTAGCTTTAATTAAGTTAGTACAATCAGTATTAATTATTTCTTGAATACTGTAAAACATGCTTTTTAAAGCCAATTGTATGTTTTAAGTAACAAAACGCTTTTTTTCGAACCTCACAGTTTTTGTTCAAGCATTTATTAGAAAATGTTCTTAACAAGGTTTAACAAAGCGTTTATTTAGTTTTTCCGGCTTAGGTGTACTAAGATGACCTTTTCCAAGGGATCATTTAGTAATTAATAAATTTTTATAATTATTAATCAAAATCGGTGAAATTGACAACGAAATGTTTTTTGAAGGTAAAGTTGTTCCTTAAAACTAGGAACATCAGACGATAAAATCAATTTTATTTATAAATTCCAACATAAATTTTTAAAAGTTTTTAATATACACAGTGTGTAAAAAGTCTCGGACCGGTCAATTATTTAGAAAATGGCGCACAATATAAAAAAACGTCCGTTATAAAAGTTGTAGGCCTTAAAAAAATCTATAAAACTAGGACACCGGTTATTATACAGGGTGCCTCAAAGAGTCATGGTAAACAAAACTTTGGTTTATTTAAATGGAATGACCCCTTCTTAAACACGTTTTCTGATTCCTCTAAACATTCTAAACAACAATTATGAAACATGTCATATGGCTAAACCCCTAAGTTTAAAAAATAATTTGAGTTAAAGGACATAAATTCAACAGGTAAGATATTACCTACATTTTGCATTTTTACAAGCTGGTACCAGAATGTTTTGTGTTAAAACTGTAAAAAAACATAAGAATTGTACTAAATGTACCCACGCAAGTTTTGTCAAAAATTTAACAACAATTAAATTAAATAAAAGCAGTAAAATTAATAACAAATTCACAAGAACAAATATATATTTAAGTAAGTCGTTATTTAATTAAATGTTGAAAATGTCCCCCTCCCACAGTTTGAAAATGGGCTAGGTTATAATAAAATTTTTCGATGACGTTTTGTAACATTTCTTGGTTAATAGATTTACATTCTTCAATAATTCTTCTTCTCAATTCGTTCAGATTTGCAGGTTTTGTCACGTACACTTTATTTTTTGGTTATTCCAGAGAAAATAATCAAGTGGCGTTAAGTCTGGCGACCTAGCGGACCATTCTATGGGGCCCCTTCTATGGGGCCCCTTCGCCCTATCCAGCGGTTAGGAAAAGTATTATTTAAGTAAACTCTTACAGCTCGCCCAAAATGAGGAGGAGCTCTGTCCTGCTGAAACCACGTATGTCATAATAGTGGTCCTACTGCATTGGTTATTGCTGGCACAATTTGATTTCGCAGCATGTGGAAATAATATTCTGCATTCAAATTCCCCTCTATAAAGAAAGGTCCCACTAATCTGTTGCCAATAATGCTGGCCCACATATCTACTTTCTGGGGGTGTTGAGTGTGTGTTTCTTTCATCCAATGTGGGTTCTGATCAGCCCAGTAACGACAATTATGTCGATTGACATTTCCGTTTAACATGAATGTTGCCTCATCCGAAAAAACTTTTTGATTAAAAAGTTGTTATTTTCTTCCTGTTTTTGCATCATTACTTCGCAAAATTCCATTCTACGTTCGATATCGTCTTCTGATAATTCCTGGACTAAAGTTATTTTATAGGGGTAAAAATTGCTGTTTTTTAAAATAACTTCAACTGATTTAAAACATACATCAACTTGGGTAGCAGCTTTTCTTAATGACAAATGTGGATCCCGAACAAAATGAAGTAATGTCTCTAATTTTTTTTCATCACTAGTTGCCGATTTTGGTCTTCCGGAACGAACTTTATCTCTGCAACACCCGGTTTCCTCGAATCTTTGAACTGTTCTCACAACTGTAGATTTCGATATAGGCTGTCGGTTTGGAAAAGTTATATAGAAAAATTGCTATGTTTCAGTAAATGATCTTTGTCGGTCTCCAAAACCTCTGATCATTAGTAAAGTTATACGTTCCCTTTCGTTGAGAGACCAGCTTGTAAAAAATGCAAAATGTAGGTAATATCTTACCTGTTGTATTTGTGTCCTTTAACTCAAATTATTTCTTAAATTAATGGGTTTAGCCATATGACATTTTTCATAATTGTTGTTTAGAATGTATAGAGGAATCAGAAAACGTGAATAAAAAGGGATCATTCCATTTAAATAAACCAAAGTTTCGTTTACCATGACTGTTTCAGGCACCCTGTATAATTACAGGTTATAGATTTTTTTAAGGCTTACAACTTTTATACCGAAAGTTTTTTTATATTGTGCGTCATTTTCTAAATAACTGACCGGTTCGGGACTTTTTACACACTGTGTATACCAGACAAACACAGTTTCATGTCCATTGAAATCTAAGTACAGGTTATTATCTACAACCTATAGGTAAGCTTAGTATTTGTTATTCAAATCTAATTCCGTTTTGCTGTAGCTGCTAGAAGAATGTCGGATATTTCAGAAATCCCCAATGCTTACGACATTTAATTTATGGTCTAAAATAAAATGATTGGTTGATTATAAGCTTTAACTAACTGTTGCGTTATTCAGAAGCCCATATGAAATTAATCATTTGTCCTAAACGGCTTTAGGCGGATACCTACACTTTTTATTGTATGGTAGTAGTAGGTTTAAGAATATATAGACGCGGATATAAATTTATATAGATAAATTATTATTGAAGAAATATAATTAAAAAAATCTAAAACCCGCGTTACTATTTGAAAATAGTAAATAAAAGAACATGAAAGTCGATAAAAAAAAACCACAACTTATGAAAACTCGTAGACTCATAATAATTTAATGTCCAGTCCGGCACTTGTTTCGGGGATTTTCCAATCTGAAGAAAATTATATAATAATTAATATTTACATTTTGGTATTTATTAGGAGTTTTCGGGGTTTGCAGGTATATTGTTAGGGGTTATTTATTGTCATCTAATAATGCTTTAATATTACCTGCTTAACAAACTGTATATATCGGGTTGTAATACGTACTTCTGTTTTAGTTTGTCGAAAGGTTTCAGTATTTTCAGTGTGAAACTAGTGATTTGAAATTTGTGTTCAAAATGTCTAATGTGGCGAAAACGAATGAAAAATTTCCCAGAGTTAGAGTTTAGTAGAGAAAAGGTATTCTGTAAAGCTTGTGCAAAAATTATTGTGTGTAAAAAGAAGTTTCAAGTCTAAAGAAAGCATTTCAAAATGTTGGAGAAAAATCGAAATCTAAAGATAATTTTTCAAGAAGACTTATGCAAGGCTTTGGTCGCAGCAAACATATCCTTAAAAAAATTGCAAAAAATTTAGAGGACTTTTGCAAAATAATTGTCAACAAACAATTCCTGACGAATCCACCCTTAGAAAGGAAAATGTCCATTCAGTATACGACACCGTTTTAGAAGAAATTAGAGCTTCACTGAGTGATAAAAATTTGTACATTATTGTTAATGAAAGCACAGATGCTTGTGGCAGATATATCGCACATCTTATGATTGGAGCACTTCAAGAAGATAGACAAAACTAATAATGTGACCGTAACCCGATTTATTCAACAGTCCCTATCGAGCTTTTTCTTACCAAATCCAGCCCCAGAGGAGAAGTTCTTAGTGCTTTTGTCTGATGCAGCACCAAATATGGTAAAAGTAGGCAAAAAAATTAAAAATCTGTTACCCCAATATGGTACATGTGACTTGTCTTTTACATGGAATAAACCGAGTCGCAGAAACCGTCAGAAATTCAAATGTAAAAAAAGTGTTTCTAAAAGTACCTCTAAGAGTGCAGATGTATAAGGAGAGATTACCAGGAGTTAGTTTACCTCCAGAACCTGTAATTACCCGGTGGGTAACATGGATTAAGTCCGCAATATTCTACGCGGAACATTTCGAAGCCATTAAAGAACTAATTTTGGATTTAGATGACGATTCGCAGTGTGTTGTGCAAAGTAAAGAGTTGTTTAAAAGTTCAAGTGTAGTTAAAGATCTTGTTTTTATTAAAGTTAAATGGATGTAACTGTGAAAGAGAATGAAGGATTTAAATAATTAACTGCAGTAAAAAGCATTTATGATGGTAAACCATCCAACGAAGTTATATCTTGGCCTTATACTTTACTACCTAAGTTTCAGTATTGTCCGATTACATCAGTAGATATTGAGAGAAGCTTCTCTTTGTATAAACATATTTTTACTGATAGAAGATCTTTTTTAGCTGAAAAATATTTAGTAATAAATGCCTTTTATAAAATTTCAGGTTAAAAAATTGTTTACTTTTATTTTTCTTTGTTTTTTTTTTTTTAATTTTTTTTTTAAATAAACATCTTTTTTAAAACCCAGTGTTTTTCTTTACCCGATTTTACTATAATAAATTAAGAAATATTGCATACCAGTATGCATATTTGGTCAAAAAAATGCATATAACTGAATATTTTAAAGGCAAACAAGGCATATAATATGCGCATATTTTTGCTGAATTTGTGCATATATTCCGCCCTTTATATATAACAAATGGAATAACTATTATGTTTGCTATACCTTAGTAGTGATCTAATAAAATTGATTGTTTTCTTTTTTCTTGTTTTGGTATAATTTTGATTCTAATAATTGTCTTATAGATTTTTAATTATTTTTAGAGTGATGTGATATACATACTCTTTGTAATTATTTATGTATTTGGCAAAAGTACAAATCTCATAACAATGAATGTTTTTAGATCCCCTGGTATAAGATACAGGCTTTTCTAGTCTGCTGTCTTCACAGGTCTCTCGAGCAAATTACAAAGCAACCGCCAATCAGATGAATTAGATCACAAACTTAGTACAAAACATCTTCTGTACAAGTAGGTCAACGAAATAATACTTAATTATATTCCATATTCAGAATAATTATAAACATTTCGTTCCGGGTTAGCGCGAACGTTTAGCTCAGTAGGTAGTCGTTCAGAAATCATCTTACTATTCTCTAATAGAGAGTTTTGGATGTCAATTAGCGATATTTTTAAAAAGGACATAGACCGTGGAACCCCCACATAAGAACAATCGTATTTAACTAATTACTTAATAACATTAATTGTAATTAAGTATAGGCCTAAGAAATTAGATATTCGAGCATAGTGGAAACTATGGACACTGGGACTGGGAGGTCAATTCAGGTTAATTATCCACCTACACAGTCGGTTTTTTAATAATTTCTCAAAGATCCTTCCGCCAATATTGGTGAAATTTGACAGTGTTGTTCGTTGTGATAAGACACTAAGTTAGCACTAACTAGATGATAATTAAGAGTTCCAGTGGCGTCGCGGGGGGCAGTCTTAAGAATAATATTGACATAAAAATGTACGCCACTGACTTGTTTCAAATTTTTGTATTATTATCGGATTAAGCAACTAAAAATACAACTTTTTTGTCTCTTGATATTCTTTCGTATCTGCTTAACCCGAAAATATACGATATAAGATTTTTGGACAAGTCAGTGGCGTACATTTTTCTTGTCAATATTATTAGTGATACTGCCCCCCGGAACGCCACTGGAAGTCATAATTATCATCTAGTTAGTGATAACTTAGTGTCTTATCACAACTAGCAACACTGCCAAATTTCACTAAAATCGGCCAAAGAATGTTTGAGATGTTGATGTTGATAAAAAAACGATTTTCTTTTAAGCTTTGACACGCTGTATCTTGAAAACCAGACTTTTTAGTACACGTATTTATATGAACTTTTCTGCCTGAATTTGATTCAAGAATGCATGAACAGAGGTATAGCTGAGTGCTTTCCTACACTCCGTTACTTTATAACCGAGTCAAAGACTCCACTTTCAACAGAAATTACGTTAGATATAACCAACCACCTTAAAAATTTGCAAACTTCATTCAAAGAATATTTTCCAACGCGAGAAGACCATCTTCGCAATCCAATCTCAGTCACAATCGAAAATCTACATCAATCCCTAACCTTAACAGTAAAACAAATTGAATAGGTTATTGATATATCAGCTATATTAGATTTTATAACCGAGTCAAAGGCTCCACTTTCAGCAGAAATTACGTTAGATATAGTAAAGTAGGATTTTCTAAGATTGCTCTTACAAAGACTGACCAAAAAAATAAACTAAATCCTAAACCAGACTATCGTTTTCCTAGTTTGCATTAAATTCAATGAGTTTACGTGACAATGCAAGATTATTATAATTTTATACAACTATTCACATTAAGTTGAGGTTAAGAAATGCTTAACATAGCAATAAAGTTTGTGATTTGGGTAATGCAATAAGGACGTTGATTTATCATTGGTGTACCTACTCACTCATCAGATTATGAAATATTTGTAATCAACCAAAATCATATATTCTCGTTGAGAGAGTGATGAGATTTTCAAGTTTTAAAATTATCGACAACCGACTGCGAAAACTAATATTAAAGAAATTAATATAAATCACAATAACGCTTTCTTACAAATACTACAGTAAAACCAATAAAATTCCTAAAAAATGTGCGTAACAAATCAATATTTTATGCAAATGATGTTCGATGTTTAGTTATAATACAAGAAATGTAGAAATTACCGAAACTAGTGGTAAATATGCATTATTTAATTGGATGCTAATTTGTTCGGTATTTTACCATTTGGATTTTAAATCTTAGTGTGTCCTAATTTTCGGAAATTCTTAATTGGCAAAATTTTTGGCTCCATATTATTCATGCTTTTGTTTCCCAGCGAGTGATAGTTCTTGTTGTATTAGTGTTAGAATGCAGTTTTCAGTTTTTTTACTTATCATTTCATCATTACGTTAAAAGTCCAAAAATGACTGTTTGCTCTTGTTTGATTTTATGTTTTTGCATTTTTGAGACGCCCTGTATAATAAGAATCAATTTTCTCATCGTAATTCCTATTTCTTTGACAGGAAAATTATTTTATCAAGAATGACTTTTTCTCGTATCTTTCAATTTTTGGTCCATTTGTCCTCTTGCTAACCGCATCCGCGAACATACTGTAGAGCAGAAAATCGACCAATTATTTACCTTGACGAAACATGGTTGGATACACGTGACACTGCAAGAAAAGGATGGAATCATTTTTCAAAAAAATGTCAAACCAAGGCTCCTTGAAATAAAGGCAAAATAATAACAATAATACACGCAGCTTCACAAAATCGATTTGTTTCGAACTGTCTGTTCCTTTCAGCTAAAAGCATAGCAGATTCTTCTCTATATTATCACCAAGACACTAGTGCACGACTTTTTGAAAAAATATTTTTTTTTAATCAAGAAAATGCCTATTAACGCTTTTTTTTTAATTCAAAACTTCACAATCAAAACGGATCCTGAAAACATCGTTTCTGTAAGTTGATTTCAATGCTTTGATTCCCATAAACGGCTTGTGTTAAAATCCCAAATCGCTGGCAATGATTCTAAAATCAACAATCAAAAATAGACGTGAGCAATCGACTACGCGCCACCAATCGACAATCGACCAACAACCTATAAAACAAGCCACAAATAAGCCATTAAAACGCAAAACAAAAAGCGGCAATTCGAAAAGCTAAACTTATTTACCGAAGGAATAATCACATCCTCGGCATCTGTGAAGAACTGTTGATTTTAACTATTATCGTCTAGTAATTATATATGTTTTTGTATTGTAACGATGTCGTTTAAAATATCTCTTTACCCGAACGGTTATTATGGCAGGAGAAAATGTTTGTCTGTAAATATTTTGCTAACTTGCTCCTGCTATTTGTGCTCGAGCGACTCCAGGGTGCAATACGTGTGTATTCAAATTCTATCACATCAGCATTGATGTTTCGATGTAATTTTTGCGATTTTTTGCAACTTTTAAAGCCTGCTTTCACGTTACAAAAAAATTTAAAACGCCCTAATATGCAACACTATAAAACCATTTTATGTCGTACTAGAATATTATTGTTTCATAATACCATAGTTACCAGACACTTTAAATGGTATATAATACCCTGGGGCATTAAGGAAGTTTCTAATGCCCTCGGGCATTAAGAGAAATAAATAGGAAAAATGAAAATAACAATTCTTTATTAACGAAAAAACCTGTTTATTATTTATATTAAATGAACAGTTATGAAAAGACCCTGTAAAAACGAATTTACCAGTTTTTGATAAGTCAATGTTTTCTATTATTTCGTGATTTTCACTAACAAAAATTGACGATGATTGTTGATGGTCTCGTTGATGGTACTTCAGCTATCAATTTCGATATTTTGTTTTTAGAAGACATACTGTCTTCCAAATATCCCTCAATCACAGCTGAACTTTTCCAACTGCCATGTCTTTTCAATGTGGTCATGTTTGCCCCCGCGTCCGCCACCAAAGTTGCAGAGGTTCTGCGCAAACAATGACCAGTATATTTGTCCGCATCGCTTAGACCCAGGTATTTTGCAATAATGGAAGGAATCTTGCCTATGGTGCTCTTCCCAACTGGCTGTGAAAACAACGACCGTTACGGTAACACAAAAAGAATCTATTGATGTTGCAGTTCGTCGGGCGTAAAGACCAATAAGTTCTCAGTAGCTTTAAACTACCCATCTCCTTCTCATCAATAATTGTTAAGATACGCTTTTTATCGGTCGTTGTATCGGGAATATTAACTATTACTACGGATCCTCTATCCTCTATATGTTCAGCCAACATATTAACTAGCTCTTGGCGGCGGCACCCACCAAATACACCGAATAACAGAGCTACTTTGTACATCAAGAAAGTTTCATTGGGAGCTTCACGGATGAATTTCAGCACATCTTCTCGAGTCAACATTTTTGATTTCTTCGCTTCATATCCTTTGGATGCTTGTTTTAGATACTGGCCTAATGTCTATATTTTTATTAACTATTAATGTCTTCTTTAACATTGAATATTCTAACTAATCGATATACATAATTAGTATTTTATTATAATTTACAACAGCAATTTTAACATACCAATTCCTGGAAATATCCGAGTAGCACCGTCTCGTTGATAATTTTTACATCATTATTTTTCATCCAATCCCGAAACCTTTAATATTCCTTATCATAGGCGTCTTTAGACTTCTTTGGGACAAGATTATCCAAAGCTTTAGCAGCATTCACAGCAATTCTATCCGGAATCAACGGAAAATCCATTATTTTATATGAATTTCAGTTTTGACTTTGACACAGCACAATAATGAACACTTATTACCTTTGTTTATTTAGCAACTATATAGGTAAAAAACCTTTTGTGATTTTGAATTTTGTTTTAATTTAACTTGGAATTATTTCAAGTAGGGCATAAAATATTGTATGTACCACGAGCATTACTTGATGTCTATACCCTCGGGCCAAAGGCCCTCGGCTTTGTAAGATTGTTGCCCTCGGAGGCATAAACATCTTCATAATGCCCTTAATACATAAATAACTATTATCGTATACAGTTCTAATTTGCACTAGAATATTATTGAACGTTTTTATTTGGCATAAAATGGTTTATTATGATACGCCATGTTTAAATAATGATTTGTTGGATCCGCGACTGCCGCCATCATGTAAAATTAAGTCGAAGACGTAAGAATGTAATTTTAACGTTATTTCATTAGCCTTGGAAGACTATTCTCTAACGTTACTCTTATATCAAATAACAACTTAATAGTAGGTATAAATAAAAAAAATCGAAATAATAAAAAAAAATTATATAATTTTTTTTTTAATTTTAAAGCTAACGTCGAAAAAGCTCATCTTTTTTGTGCCACAAGCATACACATAGTCTATCAATAAAATTTCCGGCGCAATGAAGTTTGAGTTATTACCGCTAATCCGAGATTGTTAAAATGATAAAGGTAATATTATATCAATAATTTTTCACGAACGAGCACCATTAAGTTTAGGCTGATCAATTTTTAAATGAGCAGGTACATCTTTATAATCTTCGTTGTTATATGCCCCTTTTAAAATAATTTGGTTTTAAAATTCTTCAAAATTATATATCTCTTTAAATTGCTATACTTATTATCAGACTGCATTATACAATCACTATACAATATTTTTGTAAGATTTTTAAAGTGTCAATAATATATTGTTGTGTAAAGTACACACTGCAAAACAATTTTATAGTTGTTGCATTAAATTATTTTAAAAGTGTTGTACACAACTTCTATAATAGAACTCTTATACTATCAAAATGTTTTATATTTTTGATCCTATAAATATCGTATAAATGTATTTAACCATGGTATAGGAATATTGAGCTTCTATAAAATTTATCGTATAGCAGTTTGTACTACTCTGAAAGTAATTATAAATAAACCCAATTTTCCGAGCTACCTGTATTCCGTGTCTTCACATGAAAATAAACTTATGTTTGTTTCTTGTTGGGTGTCATCCCCCAAATTTTTTTAAATGAGAATGGGGGTCACACCTTATTAAGGAGGGCTCTTAATTTCCTATACATCACTGCTTACTTTTTGAAAATCGATCGACTCATTTAGAAAATATGGACCTTTGAAATACCAACATGACGCAAAATGCAAAAATCGATTTAATTTTACTTAAAAGCTTACCGTATGTCAAGTAAATGCTCAAACTGTTGTCCGCCAACGTGCATATACAGTGATACAGGTTATCTTCAAACCGTTGCCGTACATTCTGGATCCCGTCAAAGATGTGGATACTCTAGAGATAGAATTGATACTTGTTGTCCTCTTATCAATAACATACAATACATGCTTCCTTAAACTCAGACCGCCACCAAGAATAAACCCAATTGAATTTCTCTCTTAGGCAAGGGCCTAGCGACACTTAAAGCACCTGGTTCCCGTCAGATCACCGAAGTTAAACAGTGTCGAGCGCGGTTAGTACTTGGATGGGTGACCGCTTGGGAAACACCGCGTGCTCTTGTCTTAGGAAAGAGTGTAAAATGAATCGACATCAAAACCATCCTATTCACGCCGGACAGGCCGGATGAGATCGGATATCTCGTAGGATGAAGATGCCGTTTCACACTCCCCAGTCGGTAGACCGCACGATTAAAAACCGTACGGTCGATGACCGGTTCAAGATGGCCTCTGATACGCCGACGACCGTAAAAAATATTAAATAAAAAAAAAGAATTTCTCTCACACTTTCTATAATACTACTGCCTATTTTGACACTAAGATTGCTTTCATAAAATTTATTTTAAAATTGAGTACAACCTGTTAACGTAGATTTTGTTTCTTTAATGTTTACTTTACCGGAGTTTTATTAAACCATAAATATATAACTGACTCAATTCCAAATTAATTTTGTTTATTACGTGACTTAAATCTTTTGGGGAAAAAGTATATCAGCGAACCAAACTATATATTTAAGTCCATTAAATTTATTTTCTTAAAATAAAGTACAGATCACATTTACAAGAATTTAGTTAGAAGTTAAAGGTCTAAAAAGGTGTCTTCACCATCATTAAATTCGTCTGTGGAGTCAAATGAAATAGTAAGTGGTTTTACCGTTTCTTCCATCATATTGCCTAAGTTTCACTTTTTTCCTCTTTAATTACATGTTTTATAGCTTCTGGTCAATTTTCTCTCGTAATTATTGTTAATAAATATTTCAATGACTCACGTATATCTTTTGTTTTTTAATGTAGTGTTATTTCTTGTCATTTGTTTCCATATCGACTCAATTGGATTTAATTCACAATGGTAGGGCGGCAGTCGAACGTTGTCCTCGAAGGTTATGTTGTTCTCAGACAGCCAATTTAGAATACCCTTTTTTTCCAAAAGTCATAGGTAGTTTCTCTATAAGCCTTGAATGATAGCTTTTTAGATATAGATAGAATTTTCGGAAATTAATTCTCATAATAATCAGTTCAGTACTCTTCAAAGACATCAACAGCCATTTCCTCATGATAATCCTTAGTTGATTCCGACTCAAATTCGAATAAACCACCGTTTACAAAGCCATTTTCAATACATATATGCGTTATTATCAACCTGCAACCTTTACCTGCAGGTATTTTCAAACCAATAGATAAACCTTCTATAGATGCTTAACGAGAGCTTTGAATATTTTATCTTGCCATATCTTTTGCACTAAATGTACTTCGTTGTGCCAATAGACCCACAAGCTTTTAATAACACGTTGAAGAATAAAATAAATAAGTTGGAAATATTCTACTATCAAATAAGGTACCTGTGTAGTTTAAGACTAGGTACTTGCTATAGCCATTACGAAATAGACTATAAATGGTTGGAATAGGTGTCAAACTATGCATTAAATGAAACATCATGAAAAATATTTTCAGCACCTCAGTCTCTCGACAAACGCTGTGCACATATTTTCCTGGCACCTTGTATAACTGTATCAATGACAACAGGTTCCTTAACCCCTATTTTTTAGATCATTTCTTAAACACAGATAAAAAGGCACCTGCTTCAGAGTTTCCTCTATATAATAAATGTGTTAGTGGCACTCTTAATATTCATGTACATTTTCTTTTGAAGAAGGAATAACCTAATTTAAGACCCTTAAGAGTACTATAAAGTATTCACGCTAGCGTATAGGATGCAGCTGCGGAATTTTTATATTATTTTAACATTAAAAAGTGTTTTTAATGTAATTATAATTTAATTATTGTTATCATAGATTATCTCGTAATTATGTATAGGTGAGGCAGGTGAGTATAATTATATTTAAACGTTATTAAAAAAATATTTGGATTAAGTATACAGACCATTGAAGCATTCGAAATAAACACAGCAAATAGAAGTTAAAATGCCTGTTTAAAATTACACAAGGAGTCGGAAAATCAGATATCTTTTCTCGTTGTCTGGGTATGCGTTTACTTTTTTTTTAATGATCTATAGTCTATCTTTAAATGGCGCGAAATAATAAATGCTCATCAAGCGTGTATTGGGGAAGTTTTTAAATTAAAAGTCTTAAACATGTTTATTCTGCTAAAATTTTAATATATTATATTCGTAAGTATTTACAACATATGAGAACATTTAAAAAATCGTATTAGCTAATAAATAATAATGGGTGTTACTATTTTACATAATATAATTACAAAAACAAGATATAATATAGAACCTTACAAACAAAGCATTTTCAAAAATCGAATAATACTTTGTCGTCATGGCTTAATCATAGTCCGATTCGGAAGATGAACTTTTATTAACATCGTTTATAATAAGCGGTTCAACCATTTCTTCGATTATTATATCTACCTGACACATTTTGGCTTCTTCTTCTATCACATGATCGACACACTTTTTCTACTTTTCCGCACTGATTTTACCCATAGCTTCATTAAAGAGTCTTTTTAAATCCACCATTTTAAAAGTTGTGTCTTTTCTGGTGACATCTGTCTTGAGCCCATATAAGTTCGATCGGGTTTAATTCGCAGTGGTACGGAGAGACTCTGAGCACAGATATTCCTCGTAACGTTGCCATTTCATCGGCTACATATTTTTGAATGTACTTTTATGTAATTTGGCTAGTACCAATAGTTCCATTTTTAAAGAATCTAATGAAAATTCTATTTGTCTTAAACTTAGCCATTCTGTTATTTCACTTTTACGCCACGCACTTGTCGGTAATTTTTCAGCCTAGAGTGGTAACTTGCATTATCCAATACAGTTACAGCATATTTTGGTATAAAATCCAACATTTGCTCGAACCATTCTTCAAAGACATCGGCATTCATATCTTCGTGATAGTCTCCTGTATTTTTAGATTGAAACATCAGTAGACCACCTTTAACGAAGTCTTCAGAACTTCCAATATGGGTTATGATAAGTCGATGTCCTTTTCCAGATGGCCAACTTAACGTTGAACCGCAGATCACCTGAACTGTCGTTAATCAGTGAACCGAGATCAGACATCCTCCCGTTGTTGAAACTTAAAAACAGGCAGGTTCAGCTGAACGCTCATTTTTTGGGTTTGGTTGCACTTTTTTTAGGGAGGCGTGGGATGATATTATTAAGTTCGTCATTATTAACGTTGTTGACCAAGTTAATAGCAGCTTCGATTTCTGCTTCAACTAAGGGCCGGGGATCTCTCATTGTAACTGCAATGTTATGCAACGCTGATGCTGTTGCAACTACTATTATACTTTCCACTTTAGGTTTTGCCAGTCTTATGCCCAGGGCTAGTATTGGGAAACGGCGTTTCCAAACACCAAAACATCTTTCGATTGGGTTTCTTGTTCTTATTTGAGATTCATTAAACAATTGCTCAACAGGATTTCCAGGATTCAGGAGAGGAGTTATTAAATATGGCTTAACTCCATAACCACTGTCTCCTCTAAGACACTGCACACAATTGCTCTTTTCTCTTCCATCAGATTCCTAAAATGAATAGCAATGCAACTTATAACTTTTGTTACAACTCTGCTTGCAGTACTTTTATCAACACCTTGTAGGTCGCCAAAGATTTGCAAGAATGATCCACTGCCAGAAAACGGAGTGTAACAAATACCATATCTTCAGGTGTGAGAGCATGGTTTCTAAAACAAAAAAATACTTACATAGAAAATGTTAATTTGCAGTAGGTATGGGTTCAGAAGAAATACCACTTACTGTTGTGTTTAATTTTTTATGTCCTCTCGAATCTCTCTAATTATCATGTGAACACTCTGTTTTGATAAACGAAAACGTTGTACAAATTGCACGTCATTCCAGAAATGAAAGTTGTTTGGTCTCTCTTTATAAGTTCTCGGAAGACAGGGGTTTACCACAAGGTTAAAAACTTCCAGGAAACCCTCGTCGTCGATCAAATCTTTAGGGATATTCATGTTTTCGATTTAAAACAGGAGAAGACAAATAAACACAAAGCACAAATTATTATAATAATCTGAAAAGTGCCAATGTATTGTCATTTTGCGACATTGCAACTGAACGCAGTTTAACCGCCAAACATCGGTGGGTTAACTTGACCAGCCTGTGAACTTGGTTCAATTGTTAACTTCAAGTTCAACAACGTTCAGATACGCCTTAACCTTAGATCAACGCTGAACTTTGTTTAAGCTTTAGTTGTACAACCGGCCCTTAATCCTGTGGACAATCTTTCCAAAAAAGCTTGCCGTGAACTTTTAATATTTTCATCCCCCCCAAAATTTAGTCACTGTGGCCATCATTTAGCCATGTTTCGTCTAGGTAAACTATTTTTTTGTTTTCTTCTCTGGCTTTTCGGATGCTTCTTAAGTAATTTCTTCTCCAACAACTGTCTGTTAAAATCGATTGCCTATTATATTTTTTCCACGGAAAACCTATTTTTTTTAATAATTTCCAAAGCGTATTTCTACACATAAATGGGTAGTCCTGGTCTTCTCGGATTGGGGACAAAATTTTGTCCAGCGTGGAAATTTCTTTTGTTAAAAAGAAATTATGTACTTTTCGCCAACAGTCTTTTCTTCTTTTAGAAGTTTATATATTGTTGTCTTCTCAACGTTAAGCATATCTGCTGTAAATTGCACTGTATTGTTTAGGCAATTGTTGAAAATTCTCCAAATTTAATTCAAAAAAACACTGACACTTCACACCTTGACTAGTTTCACTGAGAAACAAACACTCAAGGTAGGTATGTATAGATATGAATAGGTGTATTATTCCAATAGAGGCACCCATAGAGGCATAATAACCACATAATTAGCAAACAGGTAACCAGGATTAGGTGAAATAAAAAGGAATAAAATTATTAAAGCAGGAACCGGATATGTACCTAGATTCTAGGTAATTAGTTTTGATAAAATTGCGTTCTTAAATTTCAAGTAGAATATATATTTGAAAACAAAACTTGAATTTAATGTCGGTACTTGTACTAATTCTGCACAAATTTAAAAATTCAGACCTATTTAAATCTATACATGCCAAAAAAATCTTGCACGCCCATTGAGAAGACGGGTTTGATTGATTTATTACTTCGCAAATTGCGTGTGCTTCTACTTGACTACCGTCACCCCGAGACAAATTATAAATGTTATATTTTTAGTGAATTAAGTCATGAAAATGTAATTTCTCATGTTTTCTTTTCAATATATGCTTTTCTGATGAAGCATGTCCCGTTCCGTTCGAAAACGGCCCAATCGATCCCGTTAATAACGTTTCATTACCGAAAACCTTTTTGTTACTAATTTACTGCGAATTTCTTGCATTGTTTGGAAAAGTTTCACGTCACTAATTGACTGGAAAACGAGTTTTTCGCCCGCTTGTCGGCGCATCAAGCAAATATGTCGGCCATCATGGCGGACAAACTGAAATAATTACGAATCGTAAAATTGGTTTTAGTGTATCAATTATACGGATTCGGCAAATTATTTTTGCGAATGTGTCAAAAGGTTTGTTTCAGGGTGCCCGGAAATTATGACAAATTTTGAGGTATGATTCTAATTCTGGAAACTTGAAAATATTTTCCAGCAATTTTTTCTGAACGATTTAGTCAATAAAAATTTTTCCCCGAAGCCGTAAGGTTTATGGTATTCATAATATCGTGCCTTGTGGACCTTAGTGGGACACCCTGTATAGTCATAGATACAGTCTCTCTAAGGAGACCCGAAGACTGCTCTGTAATGCTCTGTATTTGTCCCAATTCAATCATTGTAGTACAGTGAATGTTCCATGCTTAGATGTTGTTGATCGTTACCTTATCTAAAAGGTAGAGAATTCCTGCCAACGATTATATATTCGGAGTAAAACGTAGAAATCATATTTCCCCATTTCTCGCCTTCTCCGGATGGCTAAATATGCTTAATAGGTGTAAACTACATTCCTTCACCACATTTCATTTTAATAAAATTGAATTTAATCTACCCCCTAACCTCTACAGAAATATTTAAAAGATCGTTTTCTTACAACATAGCCCATAAACTTAATTCCTAAGAAAATCTTAACCTCAATCAAAGTATGTTCACATTTAAAAGTAAATTTAAAAAACATATTGTTTCAATTACAATAGCTTCATATTATCTAGTGTTGGCAGGGCAATGCATTTATTTCTCCTCATTCTTTTCTTTTCTTTCTCTTCTCTGCTTTATTTTCCTTAATTCTTCTTGCTTATTCTTGTTTCTACTTTTTCTTGTTTTTTTCTTTTTTCTGGTTTCATAACAAGCAGATTTGGCTAGCTTTGTCATTTTCTGTATAGCAGTTTTAGATAATTCAGCTATTTTAGCAGCCCCACTGAATTCGAACTAAGAAAAACGTGTCGAAATTTCACTATCTCAAAAATGCAAATTAACTTTTAAATATCATAGCAATAGTTATTTTTGGATCAGTCCCATAAAAGAATAATTTCTAGGATTCTAGGTGCTGATGCTTCCTTCTAAGTACTGTGTTTGTTTTTTAAAAAATAACGCAGAATTCAGTTAAAGTAAGATACTGTAAATTTTGTGACGCGAGTGCAAAAGCAGGTTTCATTCGTAAGTATCTTGCAGCATCAATTCAAGTGCCTGTATTTTAAAATAAGTTGATGTTTTCGTGGGCTCTGCCACCGAAGCGATTACTACTATCTTTGATGATATCTTTCTTCTTTTAAAAGTAAAATTTTGTATTTTACCTTTAGAATTGGTCTTGTTGTAATTTTTTTTTAGAAATATATCGTTTTTTTTTGCACTGTTGCTAAACCTGAAGGTCATGTCATTGGGTTCTTGATTTATTAGAATTATATCCAATAGCTGACGTTTTATTATTGACGTTATTTTACTGATAGAAGCTGCTGGTTAGAAAACGTATATGCGAATTGGAGACGAAAAGGTGGATTGAAAGCTTGGGTGGAAGTATAAAAATTATTACTTTATCCATAGCTAATAAAAATTGATGCATATCAGAGCGTCAGTGTAACTGTTTCAATGGCAAAACACAATTTCGTATAATAAATACAAGTGGTAATAATACATATATTATTATTCTAACGATTGCCCTAGTTCTGGCCAATTTTTCATATTAATCTAATAAAAGCTGTGACCTTTTTTGACCCGTCATGGAAAGTCTGAAGTAAGAAAAAATGAGGTTGATATATAACTGCACCGTTTAAATAAAAACGTAAAATAAAATTTAGAACGCCATGCACGAATGCCTTTCGAGGAAACAGGTTTAATCGAAGATTTCGTTGCACATGAATTTTAGGTGACTTTATTTTTATACAAACGGATGCTCCTACGTCATACGACCTACAGAACCCAGCAAAATATTTGCAACACGTCAGAGTTCTACAAGAAACTTCAGAAAAGTAGTTACTCTATAGATACGTTTGCATAAATGTATCTAGATACTTAATAGGAACAGTTACTTTAACTATAGTTAAATAGCACGAAGTAATAAATGATCGTTTATAATATGGGTTATGATAAGTCGACGTCTTTTTCCAGATGGCGGTCTTAATCCTATAAACAATCATTTCAAAAAAGCTTGCCTTGATCTTTCAATATTTTCATCTTGCCAAAATTTAGTCACAGTGTGGCCTTCGTTTAGCCATGTTTCGTCTAGGTAAAATATTTCTTTGTTTTCTTCTCTGGCTTTTCGGATGCTTCTTAAGTAATTTCTTCTTTATAACATACGATATCGATTCTGTCTATTAAAATCGATTGCTTATTATGTTTTTCCCACCAAAAGCACTTTTTTTTTATTAGTTTTCAAGGCGTATCTCTACACAGAAATGGACAGTTCTGGTCTTCTTGGATTGAAGACAAAATTTTGTCCAGCGTGGGAATCTCTTTTTTTAAAAAGATACTAAGAACTTTTTGCCTTATTCCCTGCATTAAGACGTTATCTGGCTCAAGTTTTGGCCGTCCTGGAGAAGTTTTTGGAGTGTTGGCGTCAAAAACACTTTTTTCTTCTTTTAAAAGTTTATATATTGTTGTGTTCCCAACGTTAAGCATATCTGCTGTAAATTGCGCTGCATTGTCAACACTCAAATCCGCATTTTTACTTTTAATAGAATCGTAACAGTTAAGATTAATTTCTATTCATTTACTGTACATGGATTGATTCTAGGGCGTTTAGGCAATTGTTGAAAATTCTTAATATTTAATTAAAAAAACACTGACACTTCACACTTTGACTAGTTTTACTGAGAAACAAACTCCCAAGGTAGGTATGTATAGATATAAATAGGTGTATTATTCACCGAGAAAGGCATAATAACCACATAATTAGCAAACAGGTAACCAGGATTAGGTACAAAAAAAGGAACAAAATGATTAGAGCAGAAACGGAATAAGTACCTAGACTCTAATTAGTTTTGATAAAACTGCTTTCTAAAATTCCAGGTAAATAGTACGGCTGTACCTACATAATTTTAATCTTAAAAAATTTAATATTAAAATATATATTTGAAGACAAAACTTGAATTTAATGTCGATACTTGTACTAATTCTGCACAAATTTAAAAATTCAGGCCTATTTAAATCTATACATGCCGAAAAATCTTGCACGTCCATGGAGAGGATGGTTTTGATTGACTTATTACTTCGGATCATTTAAAGATAGAGTATAGCATTGTCCATTACAATAGCGCTTTTTTTGGGTATATTTTTAAGAAGTCGATGTTCAAGCCAATCTTCAAAATGTTGTGCGGCAGTGTCTTGGTGGTAATCTAGAGAAGAATCTGCATGGGTTCCTCATGTTTGACCCAATTTTAAAGCTAGGCGCTGAGGGGTGTTTCAATGAATTACATGAATAAATTGTTTTGAGCAACAACAATTGTTATATGAAAATGAAAGCGAGACATATTTTGTCAAAATTAAAGAACAGTTTGGCATAATTTGGCGTTTTTAGAATTAACATTTTATATAGGCTGAGAGGCTGTATAATAAGTGAAAATTGGTAATATTTTGCTGGTCAAAACAGTTGAAGTTTGATACTCTATAAGCTAGAATATTTAGTGATCCTATCATATGGTTTTAAATAACAAAAGTAAAATTACATATAAACTATTTATTTTTATATATTTATACATTATATTATAACCATTATGTATTTATATTTATTAAAATTAATTGTTGTAATTTATGTACTTTAAAAATAAATAAACACTAATATCTGTTTGAACCGGATTCATTTTCACAGCTCTGTTAAGTTGCTTAAGAAGTATTTGTTTTTCCCCGCAATGTCCACCGACATCATCACCATCGATGGTCCATACCATGGCACCAAAGAACCCTTGACTTTTAATCCATGCACCCTGAAATATGTGTCATTTATATTTCAAATTTGGTCGAAAATAAATATATTATGTCCCACCTTAGCCCATATAGAATCTTTATCGTCGTATCCAAGCCACTGATTCCCTTGGTATTTATATGGGTTTTTCTGTTGGTCGTCCCATACTCTGGTCCAACCGTTGTATTTTGTGCATATCTAAGGAAAAAATACCAAAAGTTGTTAGGCATTTTATTGTTATTATAGGTATAAAATGAATAATATTGGTTCTGCATAAAATTCATATTTTTTCTATAAAATATTTTTAAGAAAAACGCTGAAGTATAGAAATTGATTTATATTGTTGTTAATCTTTCTATAATATTTTCAGCCCCCTCCCTTAACCTGTTGCTAACCCAACTTTTTATTTAATGGTTCTCCTTCAAATACCCCCATAAAGCGAAATCCAAAGGCGCAAGGTCCGGAGACCTTGGTGGCCATTCAATTGGAAAGGATTATCCAAGAATGTGGTAACATTTCTCCACAGATGCGGATAAACGTTTTCGAAAATATGAAGAGACGTGTGAATTTATGCTTGGAAGCATGGCGGCGGCCAATTTCAGCAATTTCTATAATTTTTTTTCTCTTCTTTTTGCTGTTCTTTTGAAATGTTAGTTTTGTGATATTTGATAAGATTCTCCTTCTGGAGCGCAACATGTAACCATTATAGGTCGGGACTTTCTATCTTTTATTGTTTAATGTTGACTTACAGTTAAATATGTGGCAGTGCCTCCATCTTGACCAGCTCCATTGATAGGAGCATGAAGCCCATGAACCCAAGCGTTTCTCAAAGTAAACGACCTCCCGTAAAAGGCCGTACCGACGGCTATTTTATGCTTGGGTGCTCCGGCTCTTAGCCAGTTATGTGCTGATGCAGCCAAGTTTAAATTCGACTTTTCCCACTGGGTTTCGACTGAGGAGGCGAAGAGCGGGGAATTTTGGCCGGTGTAACTGCTCCAGGCACCGTAGAAGTCATAGGACATCACGTTGATGATGTCCAGGTACCTAATTCAGAAGAACAAGTGCTCATCTCAGTTTTATTTAAGCCATAATTAACATTTATAACTAAAACTAATTTTGTATGAAAATACAAAAACCACCAATGCTATGATCACCTTACTTTCCAAGGGCGCATTTCTGAACCAAATTGTAGTAGAAGTAGAAAAGTTCACATAAACATGTGTCCTTAAAGATCAAAGTTCAAAGAAGAAAAAGAAAATGTTTTTTTAATCTCAAAGATCCTTCTGCCAATTTTGTTGAAATTTGGCAGTGTTGTTCGTTGTGATAAGACGTTAAGTTAGCACTAACTAGATGATAATTATGAATTCCAGTAGCGTCCCGAATATTATTGACAAAAAAATATACGCCACTGATTTGCACAATATTTATTAATAAGCCATTTTTTAAAATCTAACAAATGAAAAGTAATAACAATTTAACAAAATATTTTCAAGAAATGTTGGAAATGACCACCTCCCGCTTTCATGCCGGCTTCTGCTCTTCTTCTCATCGAGTGACGAACTCTTTCGAAAATTCCATGAGTGTTACGTATGGTTTCACATCCGTCAATAATTCTATTCCTTAGTTGTTCGATTGATGTACCGTAAACTGATGATTTTAGGTGCCCCCACAAATAAAACTCTAGGCTGTTCAAGTCAGGCGATCTAGGTGACCAGAATTGTGGTCCTCCAACGATTTTGGTAAGCTTTATTCAAATACTCACGAGCCAATATGCTAAAGTGAGCTGGAGCAACATCATGCATGAACCAATGTTGTTGCCGTAACTGAAGAGGCGTCTTGGTAAAAAAAAATAGCCAATTAAATAGTCTGTTTTAGCATAATTTGGTTAATCCTTATTGTATAAGGTCTCAGCAAGTGTCTAGAGAACAAAGTTCTCACATGTATAAATATTTATATGTCATATTATGATTACCACTTACTTGCCAAGTAGTATTCTCTTACTATTTATTGAATTAAATAGTCACCTATGATACCGATTCAAACGTTGATAGAAAGCTGTTCCTGAAAATGTGTCTCTGTAACAGCAGGATTTTCATAGGCCTAGTTATGATTATAATGGAAATTAAATATTGCATTTCTGGAAAAATGTGCTTTGTCTCTAAACATAATGATGGAATCAAAGTGAGGATTTTCTGCAAGTCTTTGAAGATACCATCTACAAGATTGCGTACGCGGTTCAAAATCTCTTGGAAGAAGTGCCTGAACTCTTTGTACATTGAAAGGATACAACAAAGATTCTTTTAAAATTTCCCATACCAGTTTATGGCAAATATTTAGTTCCCTACCAAGTACCAATCTCTCGTACTAGTTGATGGATTCTCTTTGACCGCATGTGGGACAGCCTCCTCAAGTGCCGGAGTTCAAATTGTACGAGGTCTATCTTCGGAGGTATTACGTTTACGTCAGATCCGGTCAGAATATATTTTATTAATTTTTCGACATTCAATGGTGGCTTTTATTTTTTTTTTCTCGAAAACGAAGTAAGATACGAAAGAATATCAAGAGACAAAAAAGTTGAATTTTTAGCCGCTTAACCCGAACACAGTATAAAATTTTTAAACAAGTCAGTGGCGTACATTTTTTATGTCGATGGTTTTTGTGAGACTTCCCTCCGGTACGCCACTAGAACTCATAAACAAAAAGGTCAGCCTAATTTCGACAAAATGGGCAAAAGGATCTTTGAGAACTTGAATTTGGTTCTGGAATACGCCCTTGCAATTACGGTCTATCATTAAGTAACACCCTGTATACTATAAGTAGAACTTGCCTCTTGTTCTTAACGAACATGCGATGCTATAAGGTTTCTCGAAGCCTGCACCCACTATTTTTTTACTTATTTGAAGGGCACGATTGCTTTAATATTCTATAACATTTGACAAACAAATGAAGCTTTTCAGAAAAACTGGAGATGTCTAAAACATCTACCTGTTTCTACAATGTATGTTATACAATGTCTTCTTAATTTTTTAATTAAATATTCTACTTGAAAATTCCAATTTAATTTACTGTCAAAAATTATTCCTTAAAATTTTACATAATTAGCTTTTAAAATTTGAATGTCATCGCTTAGAGGTATATTGATACTATTAATATTTTGTGGTACATTATTTAGGTTTCAAGTAAAAGGAAGATAATTTGTTTTATTAAAATTAATTGTTAATAAATTATTATCAAACCAATCATATTGTCAAATGAGGTACATAACTATGACACTAGGTCACAAAATAGTATATATACAGTAAACACAAGAACAAACGTGGGATTGCATAACCCCTTTACCAAAGCTTGTAAGGTATATAATAGTGTACCAGATAATATTAAAAATATAGGTCGTTTTCAATTCTTTATAAAAAAAGTTAAATTGCATTTGGGTATAAATTAGTAATTAGTGATTAGAATCTTCCAGCGCTGTAATAAGTTAAATTTAGATATTATGTATTCTCGGGGCCAGTGCTAAAGGCACTGTTTAGAGAATTTTGTTGGCATATGTATAAATCAAAAGCTTTTGTCAATAAAGTATTTATTTCAAAAAAATTTTCTTTATTTTAAAACTTCTTTTTAATTTTCTAATTTAAATTGTCCCAATTTGTATCCCTATAAAGAATAGCAGTATCATCTGCAAAATTATGAATTTTCCCACCGAAATGTATATTAAATAAATCATTAATATAAATATTTAAAAAAAATGGTCCTAAAATTGTCCCTTGAGGAAAACCATATTTAAATACTTTTGAATAGCTTTCTTCTTTGTCTATTTTAACATAAGTTGGTCTATCTTCAAAATAGTTTCTAATTAATTCTAATTGCTTTCCTCTAAATCCAGTACATTCAATTTTTTTAACAGTAAATTATGGCTTACCGTATCAAAGGCTTTTGCTAAATCGTAAACTGTAACTTCTAAACGACTTATCCAATTTTAGTAAGTAAACTTAAGCTTGTTTGGAAGAGAAATGTAAGTACTTATAATTATCGTATTGAGTGGTACACGACAGTTTCCATTAAAATTGCTAGATGGTGCAATATGCAATAATAACAGTTTTTTTGATTTTATCCCGAAAAGGTAAACCATACGGTATAATTATGATATCATAATCGGAAAGCAAAAACGTGAAGGCTGCAGTTTGTTTTCGAATTATTGCCAAAATAATAATGTTTAACACTTTTAATCAAGAAGTGAATGTTTTCATACTTCCGTGGTGAGCATGACATAATCCTTATCAATATATATAAACTTCACTAGCCATCATTCAGATTGGTCACCCGTGTCATTACAATTTCTTCGATCGTTTGTTGTAATTAGTAATATCACCCAAACTCCCTTTTCTTAAACATTAAAGATATTTGCGGTATAAACAGACTTTAATTTCTACCATTTAATAATTTAACCACTGTTCAGGGTGTTTCAACGAGGAGTAACCAAGGGCTTATTTTTGACTTTCCCTGTATTTTTGGAAAGTCAAAAATAAACCCCTATTTAGTCCTAGTTAAAACCTTATTACTTCTGCTTGTTCATTAATTCTTGAAACCTCAACTTACATGCTCATTCTTGGAACGTCATACCCCTGACGTGGAATTGCAGAAACAGCTGCAGCTAGTAACCATCCCCTTGAGTGAAGGGCTGTTTGTAGTTCTCTCAGCAAAGTTATAAAGTGTCCCTAAAAGGCTCGTATATCTACAGTTATCATATTATGGAGTGCTATCTTTTGCTCGATTATTTTAAAATATACCTTATCGGAAACTTCTGGATACTCCCAGTCCACATCCAAGCCATCAAAATTATACGTTGAAATAAAATATTTGGCACTACCAATAAAAGCCGCCCTCTTTGCAGGATCCCTGGCTATTGAATTGAACTTCCTGTTGCTATCCGCGCTAGCTCCTCCTACGCTTAAGAGAACTTTAAGCTTTGGGTTTTGTTTTTTTAATGATGTCACTCTTTTATATAGTCCTATAAAGACGTAAGATAGTGTTAGATTGTATATTCAAGATTCATGGGAATTTGAAAAAATATATATCCGAAAGATTTTAAAGAAGCGTATGTCCATGGTAAAAATGCTTACCTTTTTGTATGTCCAGATATTCATCGAAGGCCTTGAGGTTACCAGTGTCTGTCATTCCTATAAAGGCGTAATTTATGTGCGTGCATAGATGGGGATCGAACTGTTCGGGAACCATTCCATGATACGCCGTCCAACTGGCATAGTAGCATATCACAGAAACTAAAATTAAAGTAAAGTAAGTGTTGCCCCGTAATATTTATTGAAGACATCTCGACAATTGGTTCCTATGTCGTGGACTGCAGGCTTACAAACTACATGGTTAATAATATTAATAACAACTTGGGAATAGAGAAATTCTTGTGCTTCTTTGGACTAACTATTTATTACTAATGTAATTTAATGTTTGCCAATGTTTCGGTGGTTTGGTTTCTATCTTCTTTAGGGCTACAAGTAATAAAGGGACAGATTTGTTTTTTTTTTTTTTTTTACTTGGGCACTAACAAGAACAGAAAACTTAATGTATTCACAAACAATAATCATGTGTCATGTAGCCGACCAAGTCATTTCAAATTTGGACTAAGACCTCCCTAACTAGATTTAATTTATTAAGTCTAGTGGCGTCTCGGGGAGCACCTTAACGAATATTATTGACAAGAAAGTGTACGCATTGACTGCTTTCTAATTTTTACATTTTTTTTCGGATTTACCAACTAATAATACAACTTATCTGTTCCTTGAGCTGTTTTCGTGTCTTGCTTCGTTTTCGAGAGAAAAAAAAACAAAAACCACTTTATTGCATGTAGGTACAAAAAAATACCTATGTATTAGAAAGTTAATTAAAACATTTAAATTAAAAATTAAATAATTTTTTTATATATTATTATGAATAACGGTATTAAATATCAATAAAATCGGAAAAAGGATATTTAAAAAAATCATAAAAACCGATTTTTCTAAAAAGAACTTTAACACCCTGTATATCAAAAACGGGCAACTCCGGAATATTTTCTCTTAGAATATCATAAGGAATGACCCCCTTACCCCTTAAGTTACGTGCCGTACTTCTAAAACACTCTGTATATAAAGCAATTCGAAGAATAAATCTTCAAACTTCAGACTCGTAAATAGGTTTCAACAACCTTCAAAACGACAGTTTAATACTGCAGTGAACAAAGGCAGTAAACAACAACCATCGACAAGATAATACCAAAAATTATATCAAATTACCCTACATTGCCAGTTTGAAAAACTCAAGAAAGAAGTATCTAATGAGAACTCAAAAATTGCTTTTTATAACACAAAAAGCATTGGAAATCAACTGTTTCCAAAGACCAAAGGCAAGATCAAAACAGCCCTAAGCATGCACCAAGTCATGATTTTCAACTTGAAAACTCTTAGTCGAAATGGCACATATTTTAAAAAACAAGTCCACCGTCAATTTGAATAATCATAATTCATAATATTCGAATCTAATTCTAATATTTTAATCAATCTTTATACCTGACTTTATAAATGATATATTTCGATTTACTAAAAAAGCAAAATATCTACCTACATAATTTTTTTTAACGCAAAGAACAAAAACTAATTTGTCGTTCAGGTAGGTTTAGCTGCTAGCGCGACACAGCACAAAACGGTGAACTTTGCCAGTGTTGGTTTGTTTTGTTTTTTTGACAAAATTATTTTGTGATTGGTGTGATGGTGATGTGCATTTAATTGTTTATTGACTACCCCGATGGAGTTTTTTCGGGATCATACACCATGCACGACTCTACTAATGTTTAATTATGGTAAGTCCCTGATACATGTAAATATTTTTGGTTGATCCTGCTTTTCTACTTCATAAAATAGGACATAGTCTAGATATATAATAAAAATTAAAATTAATAGAGAAAATAGTAAAAAACAGTTTTCAATGTAGCCTACATGCATAATTTCAACAAAATAATATAGTTATTGTATATCCAATTGATTGTTTGTGAATACATTAAGTTTTTTGTTTTTGTTAGTGCCAAAGTTAAAAAAACAATTAAGGTTATAAACCTGTCCCTATATTTTTTGTAGCCCTGAAGAAGGTAGAAACCAAAGTGCCAAAACGTTGGCAAAAATTAAATTACATTAGTAATCTCTTCTGCATCAACATCTCGCTTTCAAGTTATAAAAAAAATTAAAATGTCTTATTATGCAAGACTATATATAGTGTGTTCGATTAACTGTGCAACAAATGGGTTCTTTATTAATGGTTTCTCAGAAAATTTTATTGTTACTAATAATTGGTGCATGTCCGATAACCGTTTCAGGAGCACTTAAAATGACTTTAAGTCAGATAGGATACAGGGTAGAGCAAAAAATATGAAAATCGTTCAAGAGTAAAGTACCCTGCGGTCGAAAAATGGAGAAAAACGTTGTTAAGAAAAGTTGTTTAAAATAAAAAAATGTGTCTAAATGCAAAATATTTTTTTCTGAAAACTAAATTAATATTGTTTTATTATTTCACACGGGATAGACTTCCATGGTCTTAGTTTAGTTTAAGACTTACTTGAATAACTTTTATATAAAAATTCATTTCAAGTTTGTATCTTTATTATTTTAGAGAACATTAAGAAAAAAGCATCTTCAGGGTCTTCCCATTGGGGCCCGGTAGCTCGGATATGGGGGGATATAGAATAATATGTTACATGACTTTTGGACCTTATTTTGACCCGATCCCCAATTATTTACCATACATTTTAGGACACCCTGTATATACAGGGTGTTACTTAATGATAGGCCGTAGTTTCAGGGGCGCATTCCCGAATCAAATTCAAGTAGAAAAGTTCATATAAACATGTGTCCTAAAAAGTCTGGTTTCCAAGATACAGGGTGTTAAAGTTTAGAAAGAAGATCGGTCTCTATTAATATCTCAAAGATCCTTTTGCCGATTTTGGTGAAATTTGGCAACGTTGTGTGTTGTGATAAGGTACTAAGTTTGCACTAACTATTAATTATGAGTTCCAGTGGCGTCCCGGGGGCCAGTCTCGCGAATAATATTTACAAAAAAATGTACACCACTGACTTATTTAAAAATTTTATATCATTTTCGGATTTAGCAGCTACAAATACAACTTTTTCTCTCTTGATATTTTTTCGTATTTTACTTCGTATTCGAGAAAAAAAAAATAAAAGCCACTTCATTGCACGTCGCGAAATTGATAAAATAAAATGAAATTAACTGCGTTAAAAGGGTTTCCATAGAATTGTTACGGTACCAAAAAGGGCCCTTTTCGATCCTAAAATTTTAATTTACTTACCTGAATGCACTGCTCTATAGGCTAAAAGTACGAAAAATTGACAGAATAACACTTTAAAATACATATTGCAGGTTATCAAAAAGACTGTGAATCCTGTATTTATATGGAAAATATTGAATCAATATTATCAACATTATCATTAAAAATAAAATATTCCATGGACGTAGCAAGAGATTTAAATTATTTATTTACCTTGAAGAGTCCAATCCCAAACAGTCCACCAAAAAACTCACCACTTTAATTGAAGGTCGAACTCGCAGGGGTTGGGAATAGTTCAGGTTAGGTTAGTTCAAGTTATACACTATAACCTTATCAAGTTTACGTGCGTCTAAATATGCGCTATTATTGTGAAAAAATCTACGTCCCTGATGAATGTGGGAATAGTATTTGAACATGTAATTCTTTTCGCCACAACCACTTTTGATTACATATTCATATATATTTTATAAAACTAATTAGTCCAACTGGATATCCCATTTGTCATATTATATCTACCAAAAAATTAATTAATTTGATGTAATTATAGTCGACATATTTACATTTCCTTTTTATGAATCAATGATTTAAAAATATGTTACCGCAAACCATTATATGAACTGCCTTTATCTGATGTCTTTACGGTTTCCGATTGTATGTTGTATTAAAATTAACTCAAGAGAGTGAATAATTATTACATCAATATCCAACTTATTTTCTAAAGTGTTGCTTAATTGCAGTATAAAAATACCCCCCTTTCTAACCAGATGCATATTGGAAAATATATTTTTCCTACTACAAACTTAAGAAATCGCCATTATTTACTTTGTTTCTCTGATGAGAAGTAAAATCTCTCTAACCAGGGATATAACCCAATTAGCAAAATAGAACTTTAAAAAATGCAATAGCGTTCCCTTAGGAATAGTTTTGTTTTCTAGCGCATATCATTGCGATCATTTTGTTAGTAAAGAAAAATACTTTGAACAATTTGTCTTATAACGGCTTTAACAACTTTTACTATAGGACAAATGACTGTTTAAGAACTTTATAAAAGTATTTACTATACCATACACAACTTTTAAAAATATGTTACTATTATAAGTATTGCAACCATGTTGTGAAAGAGTTGTATACTTGCACAAATAGCTTTTAATTAGCGCCTTACAAAAAACATGTTTTATTAAGGTTATATAAGCGAAATGAAAAAGTTATTGGTTAGCGTTGTTATGCGCTTATTTATAAAATCTTTTTATAGTTATTTTTAATCTAGAAAAATGCTTAATCTTTTACAAATATGTTTTCTGAAGCTAGATTTAAATTTATCCTGTTATAAATACAATGGTACAAGTGAATTTTATAAATATTACTTCATATATATTCCTAAGATTCGTACAAAGACAACTGATAAACTTTTGAATTAAGGTCAATCCGAAGTTTGAAAAATGTGAAAAAGTACCTTGTATGAAACTAAATTTTAGGTAGGTACAAAAAGAAATTTCTCACTTCATCTCAAGCTCTAATGTTATCATGTAATATTTATCGAAGTGGAATTTTTAAAGTATAGTCTTATTACAATAAATAATAAATAAAATAACTCTCTCAAAATGGACGCAAATGGTTTGGCTCCCTCTGTCATGGACAGGCTTACAAACTACATAGTTAATAATGACACTGTGATAATATACGAAATATTGTAAGTGCCTGGAGGCTATTTTGTATGTAGAGAAACATATTAATAAGAATATTAAAACGATTATTATATTTCAAGTCTTTACTTTATGAAATCTGGCAACTTCTAAAGCGTTTAAACACCAACATCTTGCTTTCACGTTATAAAAACGGCGTAATATGCAACATTATAAAGCCATTTTATCGTACACAGTTGTAATTTACACCAAAATATTATTAAACGTTTTTATTTTACATAAAATGGTTGTAGTATAATGGGCCATTAAGTAATGATTTGTTGGATCTGCGACTGTCGCCATCATGTAAATTTGAGTAAGAATTTTAATTTTAAAGTAAAAGTAGCCAAAACTAAATCGCATCACAAACATATAAATAGTATAAGTTATTTCGGCAAATTTTCGTCAATTTTTTTTAAGCATTAGTAGGTCGAAAAATGTATTAAAACCTATCTGTCCTCAAAACTCGATTTAGACTATTTGGGATATGATAATAATTAAAATAAGATGATTTTAAAAACAGTAGGCGATGGATGAAGTATAAGACGTTCGTGTCCTGACTCCTTCAGCCGAGGGAGTGGTGTGGTCAAACTTGCGCACATTAAGACTAAAGCGAAGGCAAGCATTCTGAATTTTTTGTATCTATCTCTATCTCTTTGTAGAAAACAGGCCAGTATACAACATCGCAGTAGCCCAAATAGTTTTGTTGCAATATCAAATATGCTCTTCATTCGATCGATCATCATATGAGCTAGGCTTGAGCCTTTTACTCGTTTAGTTTATTTCGTGCTTTATGCTTTCATGGATTAAACATGCTTTGACTTAAGGAACATTTTTGAACGTTTCGATTTTTCGTGCGCCTTATCCTCAGGGTGGGAGCCAATCACGTGGTAACTTGTAAGTTCTTGGTCTGGGGGATCTGGTATGGGTCTCTGTTATAAGTGGGTTGTTTGATGCGTCTATTAGTTTGCAGTAATTTGTTATTTGTTTGATTATTTGTTCATTTATTGTGTCTATTTCTGACTCGCGGTGAAGGATCCTGAGGGGGGTGAACCTGGGGGCGTTTGCAATAACCCTGAAGGCTTTGTTTTGTGGTATCTGTACTTTCCGGTGTGTGTTGTTTGGCACTGTGCACCAGGTGGGGATGCCATACAGCAGGACCGAGCTTACAAGAATTTTGAAAAGGTTTGTTTTTGTTAGTATGTTTATTTTGCTGTTTTTGCATAGCATTGGGTAAATTGCGACCATTTGTGCGTTGACTTTATGGGGACGACCAAAGTATTTAAGTTTATTTGGACATCTCACAAGCGTGTTGTTTATTTTTACATGAAACCTTGGGAATTTGACTATCGACCTTAAGAAAAAGATGGACTGGGTTTTGGTGTCGTTTAGCCGAATTTCCCAGTCGTTCATTCAGGTTTGTATGCAATTAACGTGGCGTTGCAGTCTCTCTATGACCCATTCTGGCCTTCTGGAGGAGGCGGTGTTCGCTGTGTCGTCGGCAAAATAGGCCCTTATAAGTGATTCATGGCTTAATTGAACATAGAATATCCCATGTAAATTTTGAGGTGGCTAAATATTGGCTCCCCTGTACCGGGCGACTTCGTATAAACTAGCACCCCCCGTAACTTTTTTAATTTTTTATCGTACAGAAAAAATAAAAAAAGTGACATGCAGGGGAAATTGTTTTCTTTCCAAATCTGCATTGTAGTTTTCGGTAACTTTGCATATATACGATGGGACGACAAAAACTATTTTTTTTTAATGGAATGCCCTGTATATTTTCGGCTAAAATGAAAGATTTTTTTTTCTGATTTCAAATATACCATACAAGTTGACATTTGGTTCAGCCATTTTTGCGTTATTTAAGTTAACATTTGCATTGAATTTACATTATCTTGATATACGAACCGAGTAAGTTGCACTGACACAGGGGCGGTCATATCAACATTTTGAGCGGGGGGGGGGGCCTGCAGTGGCGGCTCATGCCAATTCAAAGAGGTGGTGGCGCGAAAAGTCTTAGTCTTAGAAAAATTTTTGGGTGCCACGCCCTTTTTTGTTGATGATTCTTGGTTTTCAAGTAGGATAAATACGCAAAAAACGGCTAAGTAAATTTTAAGAAAATTATAGATACCTACCTATATTATATTATACCTACTTACTTAATTATTTTTATTAATATTTTTTGCGTTTAAATATTTTTAAAAAATTTAGGGTTCGACACGATTGGTCAATTTATGGAGGCAGGGCTTTTATAATGTAAATCGACGCCAAGGGGGGGGCCACGGCCCCCATGGCCCCCCCGTATGACCGCCCCTGCATTGACAGTTATTATTTCAATGACAATGTCAATTCAGAAACATTTGTTACTATTGTTTTCATGGCCCACTGTTCAAAAAGTTGTTGTACTCGGTAATCATGGCAGCGTATATCAAGATAATGTAAATTTAATGCAAATGTAAACTGAAATAACGCAAAAATGGCTGAACCAAATGTCAACTTGTATGGTATATTTGAAATCAGAAAAAAAAGATCTTTCATTTTAGCCGAAAATATACAGGGCATTCCATTAAAAAAAATACTTTTTGTCGTCCCTCGTATATTTGAAAAGTTACTGAAAAATACAATGCAAATTTGGAAAGGAAAAAATTTCCCCTGTATGTTAGTCACCCGGTACATTTTAGAGAACAATTGTATTATAATTTTTTGAAGAGGCCGATATAACAAACCCGTGTGTTAAGTTTCAATAAATTTTAATAAGCCAATCCCAACTTATTCAATTAAATGTGATGGTAAAATTACGAAATTTTCATAGTTTAGGTAATACCTACAGCAAACACCGTTTTTTTTTTAAAGCTTTTAGTGTGTACATTTATCTACTTTTCCAATGTATGGAAAGAGCGTTTTACAAAGCACTATCGCCAATGATGTCGGAACATTTAAGAATTCGGTTTCAATTGACTGAACATTGTAACAACCACACATTGTTAAGTAAACTTGGTAAATACTGTACGCAAGTATGAAGAATTCGCCTAGAGAACCACCTAGAACCTTTCGAAAAAAATCTTAAAATTACGCGTCGCTAATCATACAATTTCAAAGGATCGTTTTCCATTTGAATGCGCACGTACTTTAATGCTACGAGCGAAAAAACAAATGACATTTCATGAATGGAACCGCAAACGCCCGATATGGCAGTTTTCCATATTATAACAGTAACAGTTTCATCTGGTGTGAAAATCGTTCAATGAATGTTTAGTGTATTTATTAGGAATGTTCTAGGAATTATTTTATTGCAGTGTGTATTATATCCTTCGGTCGTATAGCATGACGATGCTCATATTTCCCAGGAGTTTTTTTGTTCGGTGTCAGTTGAAAGTAATAACCTTTAGAAAACAGATTTAGCATGCCAGAAAATATTTCATTATCTCCAAAAAACTTTGAGAATTTATATTTCGTTAGTCTAAATTAGTTGTTTATGATTAATAACCTAAACAAAACATTTCTCTTTGCTTTCAAAGTCTAGTAATTTGAAAACTGACGAGAAGATTTTAAAACCAGGACTGATTTTGTAGCTGTAATTTATAGATTATAAGTTTGTAGTTCATAGAAAAAACTTCAGTACGTATAAGATATATATTAGTGAGGGTTAAATTATAAATGTCTACGGACGGACAAATAAAGTGGAGCTTGTTAAAAAGATATTTCGGAAATCACTTACAGAATGTTAAAAATGTGAAAAATTTGCTTCTCCTTGTTTACTTCAGCAAATTTTCGAAATGGGCGCCCTGTAAAGTGTAGTCACAAAATATAGGGAACTGACCAAACGACTCTTATTTATTTCTACCTAAATAGGGGCATTGACACAGATTAATTAGGTTAATCTGTGGTATTGACACAATGCCGACTGAGCTAGGACCGTCTTAGAAAATACATATAGTATTGAAATATTTAATTTAGCAGCAAATAAATATGAAACTGATGTTTTTTTTTAAGTTTATTAAATTCAAAATATAAAAATAGAATTATGGTCTTACACTTACACTTATAATGCTAAATTATTATATTAATTAATAAATTACCCAACTAAATCTACTTTAGTATCGCTATCATCACCTAAAGTAATAATAAACCTTTCTGTTGTATTCCTAATACAAATGTAACTTTTTTCTACTTTCTTTACATGTTGTACGCAGTTCTTCCAGTTCACCTCAGAAATTTTTTTAGTTTCATCATGAATTAGAGTTAATACGCTAGAATTAAGTGTGGGTGAAATATTATTGCGACGAATTCCAGCTTTAAGTTGGTGCCATATTTATTCAATAGGGTTAAATATACAGTGGTAAGGCGGTAGCCGCAATACTATGGGCTCCATGCTTTTCGCAAGTTTATCGCAGTAATATTCTTTTTGAATAGACATACTTCTAAGCACTTCTAATAAGTCTTTCTTTCTATAGTTTTCATGAAAATATATATCATTATCAAACATATATTTTTGAATTTTGGTTTTAGTCTCTCAAATAACTCCGCTGTTGTATCTTCATGATAGTCAACACATGATTCACTGATATTTTTTGCCGAGAGAGATAGACCATTCGGCACCCACCCATCGTCTGAACCAGCATGTAAGATTGTTATTTCATTTTCACGATTTGACGGGGCACGTGTCACACATTTGCCGCTAGAATCGACCTAATCACTTGACGGGGTGTCGTGGGTGTCAAGCCATGTTTCATCTAAATAAATGATAGGCCTACCTTCAGTTCTGTATTCATTTACTTTTGTCAGATATTCCCACGGATATTCTTGAAGACGCTTGGACTCCTTTTGAATTTAAAGTCCATGTGTTGAAGGCGCTTCCACAATGTCGTTCTTGAGCATTTAATTTCTGTTTCCTCTGTTGTCAGCCTTTTCATTAAATTGTCCAACGTTGGTACACTTTGCTCTTCATACATTTTATAAATTTTTCTTCGTATAAGTTCCTCGTCCCCTTGGTCCAACATTCTTGATATAATATCACTTCTTTTTCTGCGTTCCAAAATTGGCCCTTGTGTAATTTTCCAAACTGTGGAAAAGGATTTTTTTGTAAGTAAAGCCGTTTCCTTTACAACTTCTTTAGGGAACAAATTTCCGCGCGACATTAATGTCAAAAACACATTCTTTATAATCTGTTTAGCATTTCATAATCTGTTTAGCATTTCATAATCTGTTTAGCATTCTGTTGATAAATGCACTATGGCGTGCTAAGGATGTAGCAGTTGTTCTTAAAGGGTCTCAAGAACAACCCACTTTGTCGCGTGAACTTGACACTATTAGAGGACACAATTAACAATTTCGTCCAGAATTTCCTCCTCTAACTGAGGGGTCCTTATTTTTTGGGAGAATGTATCAGAATAAATTCTTCTCGCCTCCACACAATTGTTTGTAGAAAACGATTGATCTAAATCCGATAAGAATACCAAGCACGTTCCACATAACTACATAGCATCGTTCCAGTACTGTTCTCAAGTTTAATACCTTTCGCAAGCAATTACTAAAATATTATGATATACAACAGATATAAAACCGAACGGTCTCTGGTTTTTCCAATGCCAGTTTTTTGTCTTTTTGACTCTTCTACATCTAAAGCAGTTAATTTATAGGGTATATAAAATGTTTTTCACCCATCCACCACGGCTTTCATAAAAAGGCATATTGAACCATAAAAACCGCGAGATATCTGTTAACAAAGACGTAAAGAATCGGTAAAATATTCCCTTATTAACTTCCAATAGCCAGTTGCTTTTTCCCACATTCGTTTCTGACCACATTGATTATTTTTATGACAAAGTACCATATTTTTTGCCCATTACGAAACCTGATCTCGTAGTATATGATCATCAGCTGATCATAAAAAGGTTACATTTGTATTAGTACCTGTCATATAAAATCTAAAGATTTTAAATTGGTTTGTATATTAATATTATACGTATACCGGGTGTTGCATCGTCGAGCGGGACATAGGAAATCCCATGTAATTTTAAATGGGGTCAATTATTGGCTTCCCTAATTATTTTAGAGAAAAATTCTATTTAGGTTTATTAAAGAGCATTAAAACCCACATTCAAAAGAATAACTTTAGATATTTTTGATGAGCCCGTTTACGGGTTATCGCCGATTTCTTTTTAACTATTTCTCCTTTTTATGGCCCCGTATTTGCGGGCACCAGTCAAGGTAAAAGATGACTGTCAAATAAAGTTGTCATTTTGAAATGTGTGCTTTATTGTTATAAAAACTCGTACATCGAAAATATTAGCCATGAATTACACTTCTGAAGAAAAAATATTGATGATTAAATGGTATTATCAAGGAAATAGTTATCAAAATGTGTCAGACATGTTTGCTGCTCTGTATCCGAATAGACCGATACCTTCAAAATCTACAGTCGAAAGGACTATCAAGAAATTTGAGACAAAAGGCACTGTAATAAATAACTGCAGATGTGAAGAAAGGCAGGAACAAAGAAGAGATGCAAGAAATGATAGGGACTTGCAAGTTTTATTGTGCGTGGAAGAAAATGATGGGAAGATCAGCACAAGGAAACTTGAGGATGACATAGGATTAGATCACACCACAGAGTTACGAGCTTTGAAACGACATAAATATTATTCATACAAATATGAAAAGCACCAAGAGCTAAGAGATAGGGACGAAATACGACGACAGGAGTTTTGTTTTGGTATGATGGAAAGAGCAAACTTGGATAGGAAATTTTTAAAAAACATTTGTTTCACTGACGAATGCACATTTACCTTAAACAATGAACCCAATGTTCAAAATTATCGATATTGGAGCAAAGAAAACCAACACAGGTTTGTGGAAACAAGGGCGCAATATCCACAAAAAGTTAATGTATGGGCTGGGATTTTCGGAGAAAATATTATCGGGCCATTATTTCTTACACGAAATTTAAATGCAGAATATTTTTTGGAACTACTTGAAGATCATATTTTGCCTACTTTACATGATGCCGCCAGGGAAAATCAGGAAGTTTGGTACCAAATGGATAGCTGCCCGGCACATAGTACCCTGGCTGTCCGGGAATATTTAAACCGTGCTTTTAATGGAAATGTTATTGGCTTAAATCATACAGTAAATTGGCCAGCCAGGTCTCCTGATTTATCGCCAAATGATTTCTTTCTCTGGGGGCCATTTAAAAAACAGGATATACAAAGATAAAAAATACCCAAATCTAGACGAGTTAAAAAATGCTATTTCTGCCGAATGCAATAGAATTTCAGTTTACCAACTAGCGAGTTTTTATAATAATAAAGCACACATTTTAAAATGACAACTTTATTTGACAGTCATCTTTTACCTTGACTGGTGCCCGCAAATACGGGGCCATAAAAAGGAGAAATAGTTAAAAAGAAATCGGCGATAACCCGTAAACGGGCTCATCAAAAATATCTAAAGTTATTCTTTTGAATGTGGGTTTTAGTGCTCTTTAATAAACCTAAATAGAATTTTTCTCTAAAATAATTAGGGAAGCCAATAATTGACCTCATTTAAAATTACATGGGATTTTCTATGTCCCGCTCGACAATGCAACACCCGTTATAGTAAGATTGCGGTTGGGAATATCTAAGCAGGTTAGTGCTTTAACGAGAAGATTTTGCTGCTTTCTTTTAAAATAAGTAAACTCTTGCCTCATATTTGATGCTACTTTTTCCTGAACCTATGATTTTCGTTTTATACCGGGTGTTATAAAAACTACATGTTTTTTTCCGAATATCTGGAAATAAGTCAGTTACTACTGTTGTTAGCTTTTTGAATGAAATGGAAAATTCGCCTCACGTCTCCCCTTATGCCGTTCTTCATCACTGCAACAACTCGCAACGCATCCATAATAAAACAGCGGAATATCTAAAAAGAAAATCTAATCAGCTTTGTCATCTTACGGTTAATTACGGCATCTGTCACTGCGGCGTCCGTTGACCATGGCCTTAGGGCTTGACCCTTGCCAACACCCTTTAGAGGGTCTTTAGTGTAGCAGGTTTATAGGGTAGTTTGTTCATAATAATATTATGCTCAAATTTACGAGGCTGAAGGTTGTCTTTTAATGTGCAATGTCTTGTTAACATACATTAGCTTAAGTCTTAAACTAACTAAGTTTAACTTTAACTTACCTAAACTAACCCGTGGATAGAGTACCAGTTACTGTAGCATGACGTATGAGTTTTAAGGCCGATTTATAAGCTATTTACGCCTACGGCCACGCACAGTTTGAATATGTAATTATTGAAAATATAGACGCCTATTATTTATTATTTTAAGCATGATACTTAATTAACTATATATTTTTTAAAAATAATTAGATTAAGGTTTTAATTCTTGTGCGCAACATATATGTTTTTTTATCCATTTTAGATTAAAATATTTCTTTAAATTCATCTAAAGCACACTATTTTTTATATTGGACAATTTTTAAAATCCTCATCAAGGCAGAAAGTGGTAAGAACTTCCAAGGATTCCACTTGAAGTTATTGACAATACTCTGTAATTTTAAATTTTTTGTTTTAAAAACTAACAAAAAAACAGCTCTTCATATTTGTCCATTTTTATTAGTAATTTTGCTCAACTCGACCCTAATTAGTTGTAGGTACCAGGTACACTAAAAACTGGCAAAAACGTTTAAAAATATTAACTAACATCTCTCTATACTGTAAGATAACAGACAATAGTGTTATATTTTTACATGACTTTTTTTTCACCCTGTACGACGAACACAGTAATGAGTCAAAAAGATTAGAAAACCCTACACAACAAAGAATCTTCATCACATCATTTCTTATATAGGAAATATTATTTTAATCAATCCTGAATTTTAATATCTATTTAATAATTACCGGAAATACATGAATGTTAGGTATCTATACATAAATAGGTACATTAAATAGAAACACTTTGCCTAAACAAACTAAAATTCCAAACCCCTACAAAATATTATAGTAACATCGCTATAGTGTTTCATTATTATGAAAAATTGGCTTAATTTTAATTTTTACATGACTTTTTTCAACCGTATATTAAATCAACACACAGAAATGAGACGAAAAGCTTTACTAAACTCCAGTATATTTTGGAACACCTGGTACACTAAAGTCACTCAAAGATGTTACGAATAATTTTAAATGAAAAGCTTCCATTATGTTTTATCTGTGATTCCTGTTTAAAAAAAAATTTACACAATTTAGAAGTATCTTTTGGGCAACATAAATTAAAAACCAACTTTTTGGGACATTCTGTATATGCGAATTTTCGTATTTTAACAACCCTTTTGGCCCTTCTCTACCAATACATTTGCTTAAATAATCCATGTCATAAATAAGCAAACAAATAGTTTAACTTAGTATTTTCTTATTTTTATTATGACTTTAGCTCAACTCAAAACATACTTTAAGACACTCTGTACAGTAAAGTCGCTCAAAAACGGTCGCTCGACATAGATTATCATACGTAATTGGCTTAATTAAACGTAATTTATTTTTGCATGATTATGTTTAGCCCTGTATAAAATCAACACACATAAATGAGCCAAAAAGAGAAAAACGAAATTTTCAAACCTGGTTGCATCGTCGAGCGGGACATAGGAAATCCCATGTAATTTTAAATGGGGTCAATTATTGGCTTCCCTAATTATTTTAGAGAAAAATTCTATTTAGGTTTATTAAAGAGCACTAAAACCCACATTCAAAAGAATAACTTTAGATATTTTTGATGAGCCCGTTTACGGGTTATCGCCGATTTCTTTTTAACTATTTCTCCTTTTTATGGCCCCGTATTTGCGGGCACCAGTCAAGGTAAAATATGACTGTCAAATAAAGTTGTCATTTTGAGGAATATTTGAACATCTTCTTAAATCCTAAAGTTCTAACAATTTAATAGTACCTACCTATTAATTAGTAAAATATTGAAACATGTAAAATGTCATAATTAACCTTATAATTGGATACTTTATTTTAGTTTTATTCGGGGGTAAGTGCACAAGTGCATCAAAATTACCGATAATTTTTGAATGAAATGTGTTTTTTTATAATTGCAAGAGTTTGTTTTCATATTTTCGCGAAAAAGCCCGACACCGCAGGATGTAATTTATTTGAATATTTCCCAAATTAATTAAGAACTCGAATCAAGTAAATTTAAATATTTTATTTAACAGAAAATACTAACAATAAAATTAAAATGCTTAAAAATTACAAAAATTGCAATGAAAAGTACAATTATTGTAATTAAAAATATTTTGCTTTGAATTCGTAGACTGGTGGTTGATGCAGTCAACGAGCGAGAGCTTTTTTTTCAATAGCGTTGTTTACAAAAAAACAAAAAAATTTACGTTGCCACGGGTTATCCCAATGCAAAGAGATAGTTATTAACAATTCTTGACAAAATGAAAGGAAAACATTCGTTGACATTGACTTTTTTGTCTGCTGTCACTCAATAAGATGACGTTAATTGTCAGAATATTACATTTTTTGACGTTTGTTAACAATAAAATCCCGCTTTGACGTTTCGTCAACAATATAAACTTGCGATGCAATTTTCGATTTCTGGCAGTGCTGTTTTCGCTGCAATTTTGCGAAAATTGCATTTCTCTTATGGGAACTTTAACATATGAGGGAAATATTCAGATTAATTTGTACTCATAAATACACCTTTAATATTTTCGATGTACGAGATTTTATAACAATAAAGCACACATTTCAAAATGACAACTTTATTTGACAGTCATCTTTTACCTTGACTGGTGCCCGCAAATACGGGGCCATAAAAAGGAGAAATAGTTAAAAAGAAATCGGCGATAACCCGTAAACGGGCTCATCAAAAATATCTAAAGTTATTCTTTTGAATGTGGGTTTTAGTGCTCTTTAATAAACCTAAATAGAATTTTTCTCTAAAATAATTAGGGAAGCCAATAATTGACCCCATTTAAAATTACATGGGATTTCCTATGTCCCGCTCGACGATGCAACACCTGGTATTATCCTTTTCATTATTAATATGCAAAGAAAGAACAGTTGTTGTGTATATTTTTCTATTTTTAATATGAGTATTGTTCAGGTCAAATATAATTTATTGGGACACCCGGTATACTAAAGCCGGTTAAAAATCTTACGAAATATTAAATAACATCGCCAGAGTTGGTTGGTTAAGAGTGTAAAAATTTTCCCCCGATTTAATCTCCATTCTGTATAAAATAAACGCATAGAAATCAGCCAAAGTCTAAAGCCTAGACACTAACCCCACTTGACTTTTATAAATAATTATTTCTAATGTACAGAGAGACACCCTATACAGTAAAAATTATTATAAAAAATGCACAGCTGAAAAACAACATTGACGGGTACGGGCCGGGCCGTTTTTCAAAAAATTGGGTGTTTAAAAATATTGAATTTATTCCTTAATTTGCATCATAGCTGTACTGTAGAATTACTATTGTTAGTAAACTAACAACAAAACTGGCTACTAATTGCCCATGCCCAATTTTCTTTATTTCTATGAGCAAAAAATAGAAACAAAGGAAGGTGATTCTGCATTCATCGCTTTGGCGTCTCGTATACCATGGGAAACAGTGCGAGAATAAAGAACAGACAGAGAAATAATCCAAAAAACCCAACCAGAAAAAAAACTGAACAAAACAACGATATTGAATGAGTAACTATCAACAAATCGGCAATTAAGAGGAACATAAATCAACTAAACAATGTGAAATTTCGATAATGAAATGGGTTATAATTAGACAAATAATATAAACTAAAGCCAAAAGTCAAGATAGTTGATACCTGGTGAAGCCAATAAGTTTTTAAACTAATTTGTTTGAAGATGATGAATTTCGTTTTATGAAGCTCATTATTTGTTTCATCAGAACGATTCCTTTTTTTGTCTATTTCTAAAGTATTCATGTTATGCGTTTGCGCCTTGTTGGTAGGTAACTACACAAGGAAATTTACACATACAAGAAGCCTCTGGGGCTCGCGAAATTAATAATGAATTTTTGAACCTCCGGCTCTAAACATTGAATACCCGTTTTCCATTTGAAGGTGAGTTTGTGACGAATCATTTATTCGGTATGACACATAGTGGGACCAAATCGAAAAGATCTGGTCAAAATATAGAGTCATTTTGATTTTCAACAATTTGAGATCCTTGATTACGAATCTGAAATCATAAGTAGTGATACTACTATATACAAAAGGCCGAGCTGTAGCCAGGCTTCCTTCATTTACCTAAGAAGTTTTTATAAAACGATTTCTGGTTAGTTATAAGTTATAAGTTATAAATTTAATTAGTTTTCCCATCTCACTGTTATCGACAGTGTCAAAGATAATTGAAAAGATGGTCAAAAAACGCTTAATATCATTTATTGAGAATAAAGCTGGATTGAACTCAAAAAGTTCGCAAGGATGTGATTCAGTTGTCGTTGGAAATAAGAGTTCAATTTAAACTAAAGGAAACACTCAGTTCGTACAAAATAGTTTCGAAAAGTTCCCGGGTAGTTCGAGATTCCCAATTTTTATGTTCGCAGTTCGGAAAGTTCGTTCCGACCAATGAAGACGCTATTTTTAAGTCAGGTGGTTCGTTGTTTACGGCGCCATTTCGCCATTTGTATTTGCATTTTTTTTTATTGATCTTCCTTTTCTTGTTGTAAGGTTGGTTTTGTGTTTTGGGCCGGAAAAGAAAAAATGGATAGCGATGACACTGATTTGTTGTTATTCGACTTTAAATTATTCAAAATTATGAAATATTTTAATTAATTCCGACCAATCGCTACTGACTTGATAAATACCATATTCTCAACTGTCTGAACTGTTGAATATCCAGCCTCACCAACTTCTCGCCAACTTTATAAATCCAGCTGGACGATATTCTTAATATTAATCAGTTTGGATTCCAACAGAATAAAAACAGGAATGATGCAATGTTCCGTCTTTTGGAGGGTGTGTACTGCCATATGAATAGAGGGGGGGGGGGTTACCGCGGCAGTGTTTCGTGACTTATCAAAGGCCTTTGACTGCGTGAGTCATGGGATACTGCTGCGGAAGCTTATTTGCTCTGGTTTCAGGGGAAAAACATTTAACTGGCTTGAATCTTATCTTGGGGCAAAAGTCAGAGAGTTTTCTAGGGTTTTGCTTGTTCTAAAAGCCATGTGATTGACTGGTGAGTCCCTTGGGGTTTAGGGCTGGGACCAGTAAAGTTCTCTTTCTTTTATAATATGTTAACGATAGGGGGAGAGTTCACACTTTTCGCTGACGATACCATCCTCAACCCTGACATAAAAATCGATTATATGTACAGATATCTAAGCAAATAATGATTATTTTAGTTTAATATATTATTTTTTTTATAGGGTGCCATCAGAATGGGGATATAACCGAGAAGACGGTAAGTTTTTGAAATACCAATAATATATACCTTACCACGTAATATTTTCGGTTGCTGTATAAATGATCATTTTAAATGAAACGATACATTTCCGGACATGGGTTTATAGGAACTTTTTTTTATTTTTTTAAGCAGAGAAAACTCATTGCAAATTTTTTTTTTGCAATGTCATGGAAACACCCTGCATATAGCGTATTACAGAAAGTGAATTATGATAAGACTTAATGCTTCTATTTAATAAGTGTCTCTGATTAAAAATTAGTTTAAAATTACCCAAACTTTATTAATATAGTTATTTATATGTTGCGAGAACATACGTCTATTGTCGAGCAATAGTCCAAGGATTCTAGTAATAGCCGAGAAGTTCAATGCCTACCTTCCTTATTTAGGGTTAGTTTCTGTTTATTTTAATAAGTAAGTAATATTATAAGTTCCATATATTCCATAAGGCCCAATTGTATAGGTTGGAATTAACTATATAATTAATAGAAGATTTACCCTCAAATTAAACTTTAAGTTAATCTTAGGTAGGCTTTTGTTGCAATTATATAGGATGGGGTTAATCGATAAAACTACTAACTTCAGAGGGATGGGACTATCAAAATTGCTTTCTGTTTTCATATTTCATTTGTCAATTGTCATGTTCCTGTCATTTAAAGTAACCTAACTGCAACTTTATTTTTATTTAATATTCTTTGATTTGTAAATTGCAAAGACATTAATGTCTTTGGTGATTTGGTACCATATTTCTCTTTGCAGGCGTTAGTCAATCACTTGAGTTATCATTCCTACAGAAAACTTTCATATTCTAAACCTTGCAGTAAATTCTAGATCTATCCAATAGTCCATATTCTCAATACGAGGCCTAAAAACCCGAGGTCTAAGCGCATTTTCAACTACGTTATTAATTCCCAAATCTTCTCCGTCATCTGAAAGAAGATTATTTACAACATCGAGAACATCTATATAGGGTAACTATATAATTAAGCAGCAGTCGAGATTCAATAGGTAGAAATGGTAAAATAGGTTCAAAAGCAAACATATGTAAGCTTGTTATACAATGCATTGCACTACTAACTCCTGAATTAACCTACACTTTTGAGTTAATCCCAACCTATACAATTGGGCCTTAGTGGAATATTTTAGTGGAATGATTCTCGTTTCAACTAAGCAGTCGACTGACAAACATCGCTATGATCAAACACACCAGTTAACTCTAGATGCTAACTTCAAAATTAACTGTTTTTCAACGATAGTGAAAAATTAGCCTTAGCACTGTATGCCCCTTACTTTTAGCGTAGCTATCGCAGTAGTACTCCTTTTCTAGGTTCAGAAATTTAAGCACATGAAGTAACTCTCTTTCAGTGTAACTTTAATGAAAATATATATCATTCTGATACATAAATTCCGGTATTGCCATTTTCGTATCTTTTGAACAAGGGTGCTTGTTTAACTGTCTACTGTGGTAACTTGCGTTGTCCATAACAGGAATTAACTTACTTACGAACCAATCCTCAAATAACTCCGCTGTGGTATCGTTATGATAATCCAAACAGGAGTCATTTATAGTCTTGGCTGCCAATGAAAGTGCATTTGGTACCCAACTATCTTCGGACCCTGCATGTACTATGGTTATTCTTTTTCCTCTGTTTGATGGTGCCTTTGTTCTATACCTGTCACTAGAATCAACCCAACCTCTAGATGGGGTATCATTAATAACGATATTAAAAATATCCATTGCTGTCGTTTGACAATTTTTTTATTTATGTCTAAAAATGTTCTAGACTTCCAGGGACTTTTGTTACCTCCGCTCGTATTAACAAAGAGTAAACAAGATCAACAAGATACGTTGGTAAAGGTTCCTTTTTTCCTCAAAGGTAACCTTTTTGCAATAACTTGCACACTAAACAAACGCAACTAGGTGATCGGTTGAAAACGACGAATTTTGTTGCCCCGTCACAAAATCATACACACAACAACACAACTGATTTTCCTTTATTTTGTTCAGTGTATCGGTATTTTCTCATAATTTCAATATGCTTTAAGGCTTTTAAACTAAATGTATAGTATCAATGCGTATCTGTAGTGTTGTCGTAATGATGAACCTCCGTAATTACGCCCTCATGATGGTCTGACGGGCCGAAACGCGTAGGCTTGTATTAAACATTTTTTTTTGAAAGACGGACATTAGGGCTTTACTTTAACCAATTCATACTTTAACGAAAACGTTTATGTTTCGATTTTTGGCCAGCTTTTTGGGGTTTGGTTCCATGACAAAAAAACAATTATGCACCTTTACCGTTTTAAATAATAGACACAGAGGACGGAGGACAAACTATAATTGAATATTACTGTTATGATAATTTAACAGAAGTGATATAGAAACGGTGGTTGTGTGTGGTCGGCCATTAAAATTATACGAAAAAGCAAAAAACTGACTTGTGGCAAGCGACAGTAAGTACTCAAGAATGGCAATACAGATACTAAGAAGTGGTGGGATTGTTCTTTGATACGTACCGTGGCTTTTCAAATTCCTCCACTTATTTTAAAAGAACAAAATCGTATTGGGGTCTTAAGTGTCGAAAAGATAGCCCGATGAAAGGGAATCAAATCAAAGAATCCTGAAAATGAATTGAACAAACCTAAACGAAAACCGTACACGAAATACAATGCGGTTTTTGGCCTTTATTTTTCCAAATAAGATATTATGTTTATATTTGTGTGCTTAAATTATTCTAAATCATTAAGAAAATAATCATATTTCAAAAACTTTATAGTAACGAAGAAGGGAAATATATTTCTTAAAACAAAAATACGTCTTTTTAAGAAAATATATTTTTACATTTATACTAAGCTTTCCTTCTTAACACTTGTTTTTAATTAAAACAAGTATTTTGTTTTTTGTTACAAGGTTAGGAAGACAACAATATATTCGGCATAAGTATACACACTTCTTGAAATAAGAAATGCTTTTGCAATAAAAATGCACGCTTATCCATTTGAGTTCATGGCAGCTCCTAAATAAATTCTTAAAATGTCTCTAATTAAGCCTGCTACAGGTTAATGGGTTTCCCAAAATTGCCGTCCTAGTAAAACTAAGTGCTGTACCAAAAAAGAAATACTTGGATTGGTCGACTTGGTAAATTTAACTAAATAAACCAACCGTGCGGACTCTCGTTATTTACCAAGTCCTGTGGGCATCCAGTATTATTCAGGCTTTAAGTAGAAACCTATATACACACAAAATTTGTAGATAATTAAATATGTTTTTTTTTCTTAAAAGGAAAGTAAGGAAATAATTACTTCGGCCAATTATCCTGTTTACCATGTTCTCTTGAGATCTATAACTACACATCTTTTAATAAGTCAGTGAAGGTTTAAAACAAACAAATCGATTTCTTTCAAAATTTATTTTCTGAATTTTCACCATACAAAAATTAACAAATCTATCCGACTAATAAAAAATGATGTTAGCTACAGGATGCCCTAAATTAAATGCATACTGTTGCTAACTTGCATTTGTACACCGACACCGACATCAAGAATTGACCTTTCAGTACTTTAGAGTTCTGTTGTTTTAGATCTACTTATAAGCAGGTTAGATATTTAGAAGGAAAAACATAGTTCCTTGAATAAATGATACTTGTAACTTAGTTAAAAAAAAAATATTTTTTAAATCCATTAAATATATTTTGTTTCGAGAATACTATGACTTTACTTTAAAAAAAAATAGGCAACTAATATACTTAAATGGAGTGAATATACATCATCAAGAGAGTTTTTATTTTGTTTCTTTTCAAATTTTAATACTTAAAGTTTACAGTATCCTTGTTTGAATTTATCAAGTTTATATGTTACTTAAAACTAAAATATTTACTCATATCAAGGAAGCCAATTAAATAATCCATAAACTTATTTAAATAAAGGTTTATATTCAACCTAAATATCATTTCTAATACCAGGACATAAAGTCTGGAAAAGTATCTTTACGTCGATTTTATTTTATTTTCTTCCATCTTTCAAAATTTTTGAGGGTGGTTCCAGAAAACTGGGCTTAATTGTTTTAAATGGAACATCCTGTATGTTATTGCATTTTTGGATTCTACAGAAAATTCTAAGCAGATTTCATGTAGGATGATTTCGAACTATAGGAACAATAATATTGAACATCGGACTTATACGATTTTTCAACGCATCAAAATTAGGAGGTCTGTTGAAATAAACTTAGGTTTTTAAGTATCCCTACAGAAAATAATCTAGGGGAGTCAAATCCGGAGACCTGGCCGGTCATTCCACGGGGCCACGACGTCTTATCCACCTGCCGAACAGTTAGCGCGTAGTGGTAACTGGTTGAAGCCACATAGTTGGAGTAATATGCTTAGAATTTTCCGTAAAATCCAAAAAAGTAACAACATACAGGATGTACCATTTGAAAAAATAAATTTAGCAACCGCCCAGTTTTCCTGAAGCACCCTGTATAATTTTCAGAAGGCTTAAAAGATGCTAGGAAATAAAATAAAATCGACGTGTCCCAGCATTTTTTACTTAAGTGCTTCGCTTACCTGCAAATAGTACTTTTTACATTGTACTCACTGTATATCCACGTAAACGGAGTATTCTGTTTTTTGTGTGACTAGTACAGTAAAAGGGGTCCCAACACGAAGTTAGTACCCGCAATATCCCACGATATTACCACTTTTTACTGACCCTTTTCCTGACCATTATATTTTTAAATTGACACTCTTTTTAAGAAAATTTATTAACGCTATTGGCATATTGACATTCCTTTTGGTAATCAACCACTATTATCGTGAAACTCACAAAAAAGTACTTAGTAAGAATTCCTTTGATGCACAAAGTATATCCCGAGAGGCAAGCCACGCGTACCTACTACTCCATACGACGCCGACGTTATATTTTCCATTCGAATCACATACAACAATTAAAAGGAAAAAAGATGAGCCAAGCCAAAGTTTCCATAGAAGGACTCTAATCGCACTAAAGTTACCGGCCGTGGCATTTTCTAGTTTTTTACCGATTTTTATACAGAAAAAAATTGTCGAGTCTTGGGTCGTTCTCTCAAAAATTATTGGTTTACATTAAGCAGCAGTGATTAATTTTAAATTTAAAAGCATTAAGACTAAAACATGAGTTCTTCCTCACATAGTCAAAGTCCATTACGGTGAGAGCATTTCTATCAATGCATTTTTTATTATTTTTGCTGGTTTTTCTGGTCTGCTGTCTTATAAGGCATTTTGTGACTCTGGTCAGGTAAATGGTTTTGATTTTAACAAGTTCCAACTCGATCAGATGAATTCCCGATGGTTTTCAAATAGGCGATACACCCATTTTCAATGCACCTCCACCTCGTTTCTGCCGAAGAAAATTTCCGATTATGTTCTCTAAATTTAAATTGGTTTAATATATTACAGTAAAATCTCTCAATAGCGGTTACCCTTGAGGAATCAAATGTTTGTCGTTTAATAGAGAAAAATTAAAACAACTGATCTGCATTTTACAGTGTTAGTTTATTAATAACTATCTACATATATGTAAATAATTTTAAATATGTTTGTTTAAACTTATCAAGCCAATTTACCAATATGTATATACTGCACGTGCATACTAACATACACTGTGTTCAAAAAGTCCCGGACCGGTCGATTATTTAGAAAATGACGCACAATATAAAAAAAAACTTTCGGTATAAAAGTTGTAGGCCTTAAAAAAATCTATAAAACTAGGACACCTGTAATTATACAGGGTGCCTCAAACAGTCATGGTAAACAAAACTTTCATTTTTGTAAATGGAACGCCCTATAACTTATAATACTTCTGGATTCTACATAAAATATCAATTATTTTTTAATAAGCACACTATAAGTCTAAACTTAATAGTTTCTGAGATATCGACTTTCGAAAAATTACATTTTTGAACTTTGACAGCTTCTAGCTCTCTAACGGTATATCTTAGAGCAAAACGGCTTACATGTCCCTATCTTACTTTTTTATTATCTTCACAGAAGTGTAAACTTCCGGTTAAACCGGATGTAACTCGAGAACCGGAAATATAGTACTTCCGGTTTAACCCAAAATTGATATTTTTAGGAAGATAATAAAAAATTTTAATAATAATTTTCGGGTCGGGTTTTACTGCCCCCTGATGGAGGATGTTTTTAGCATTATGTTTACTAAGAATTCCGATGATGAGTGCCCGTGGTCGTTTAACAGGTGGGTCGGTAAAGAGGAGTATAAAATAATAGAATTTCCATTTTTAAATATGGGGAATTCATAACCTGTCGTTTAACGCAGGTGGTCCCTTTATAGAGGCGGTCGCAAACAGAGGTTTTACTAATAGTAGGGTACTTTTAGCAATTTTTGACGCATTGGACGCTAAGCCTCATGTTGAGTATTGTGTTCACTTTAAAAATAATCAATAGGAATTAATCTTTTACAGCAGCCGGAGATTATTTTCATTTTGATTTTGACTGTTATACTCTGTTTCTTAATGGTTGACAACACAGCGAAAGGTCATTACTTGTGAAATCGCAATAGAGGTACCTTATTTCATAGTAGAATATTTCCGACTTACTTAGTTTAGTTCTCAACGTGTTATTAAAAGCTTTTGGATCTATTATAAAAATGGCGAATAATTATTACTCATTGTTTTGTAAGGGTGCGCTTGACGCAAAAGCAAAAACAATAGTTTTAAATGTACATGACGCACTACAGGCCTCTTAGGGAAAGAAAATCTGGAATGGTAGCCCCTCCTGACAGTCGCCAGGAAGGACACTTGTACAGTTTAGTGAGTATCTAAGAGATATTGGCAGATATAGACATTTTTTTATTTAGACGAAACCTGACTCAACGAAAGAAACCCAAACGTCCACCACTGTCGTAAGATTTATCCTAAATTATCTGCTTACTCTATTGTTAGAATTTTCCGACTCTTGTATTGTAACTGAAAAGATATACTTTCAGTCTGAAAATAATATGTAAATAAAACAATCAAGTCTTCCTATACAAATTTAATAAAAAAAACGGGGTTGTTGTTCCCTGTCTGTTTCGGGCATCTAGACGCCTATCTTCAGGAGATACCAAGATCGCGTTTAATAAAATTTTTGTAGTTGCCTCATCAGTACAACTAAATAAGAGTAGGAACTTCAAAATTAAAAACAGAGATAATTGTTACATGTTTTTGGGATATCATGGATGACAATGAACGTTTGTGCAATATCACGTTAGATAGTGCCATGGTCACTTATCCAGACATATCCAGCAAAATATTTTCTTCATTGTTGTACGAATTAAACTAGGACAGCCAGCATTCTTGATAATTCTTCGTTTCATTGTGTGTTTGACTAAATTAAGGAGAGATACAATTTTCCGCATAATTTCAATAACACCTGACTGTCCTTGAATAAGCTGCTACAAATTGACATTTATCCGAGAATCTCTCCTGATTGGCTATAGGCAATTAGCAATCTATGGCAGTACGGGCATATTGCCTGGGTAACAGTACATTCTTTGTTTATTTACATATTAGGCACCTCTAACTCATTCCTATTTACATCTTAATTATTCTTTTACAGATGATTAGACCTGCTTAACGTGTTTTTAGATTAAAAATTTGAAGATGCTTAATGTTTTCTGTTATTTAGAGAAAATATAGCTAACAATTATCCTGCCGTAGTATTAAACTTTTGAATTTTCTCACTATAAAATTATAAAATTTTACTGTAACGGAAGGAAGAACTCTGCGGGCGATGCGCCTGCGAAGAAAGCGATTTTAGCATAACATCCGCTACACTAAAGGTCTTTAGATGACTTATCTTTTACACCACGTGCCGGATAAGGTGTTTGAAGTTGAGGAATGCCCGAAACAAATGAGAGTCAACCGGTGGCAGATGTTTTGCGGCAAACTAACCCGAATAGGAAAAAAAGATACAGGCAAGTATTAGGGAAAGTGAATTATTGGCTATCTCAAAAATAATTTAGTTCTCTTCAGTGTGGGGACCCCAATGAGTCAAATTAGCTAATGCTACTCTGTACACCGGCATTGTCGCCTTGTTAGCAAAATTGTAATCCAGTGGCGCTGGGGGGGGGGGGGGGTTAACCCCACCTCCCGAAGGCCAAGTAAGTGTCACAAAAAAAATAACGTTTACAATATCGTTTTTACTCCCTTTCTATTGTCCTCGTTGTCACCTCTCCCCCCCTTGAACCTATACCTGGCTGCGCCACTGCCATAACCATACTTTTACCTACTGTAGAATATTTTTTGTTAATCGCTGCCATGGTTCCATTATCTTAATTACTACGAGTTTAATTACTTTTAATATCGCAAAGTCACTTTATGCAATAACATTGCAATAACGGTACTGATAAGAATTCTCAATTGACCAATATTTTATCCAAACTACCAACGCCAAGCTATAAAATGAAATACGCAACACTCCTTACAAGATGGTGTGCTATTTGATAAGTAAACTTTTGTTCATATAACTATAAATGTATCAGAATTTGTGGACGCAACTCAAACAACAAATATTTTTTTAAATGTGTAGTGTAGGTGTTCTCCTTTTTGCGAATTAATTTAATTCGTAACTTATGGTAATTAAATTTATATAGAGGATGTTTCTTTAGTACGTGTATAAAATTAAGGGATATGTCAAAACAAGGAGAAAAGTTCCTACAAACATATGTCCGTAAGTTAATCGTTTTCTGAACGATAAGTTGTCTAATATTTCAAAAATGCACGGAGGCATTCATTTGAAAATTGAGTGAATACGAGTAATACGACACAGAAAGCCGACTTCTTTTTGTAGGTCAGTTAGACATATTTCGACGATGAATCAATGGCGCACGTATGGTCGCCCTAAATTTATTAAATATCAGACAGAAGAGATACGCCACTGCATTTTTTCTTTAATTGAATTCTGATTCTGCACTCTAACCTGTGTAAAAAACGATTCTTCTTCTGTTATGGGCCATTTTCGATTTAAAATAAAAAAGGAAACTGGTTGTGCACAATTTAATACTAATAATAATACACATAATAAATATTAAAGTTGTAGAAGATGCTTCAGGAAAGTAACTAGTTACTTTGATTGTAACTACGATCTTCTAAAAGGAACTAATATATTTTTGAAGTAAAGTCCATTCGAACATATCTCGTTTGACTTAATAACTGCAATAATAGTTTTATTAGGTATATTGTAAACACCCAAAGAAACCGTGTTACCTGTTCGATTGCTAAACCTACGATCTTAAAGAATTTCTTGGTAAAATTATCTATACAAAACTGTCGATGAGCGTGCCAACCAGCGAAATCTACCTGGCCCCAGCTGGCATCACTGGTTATGACCCAATCTTGTGTTTTCCTAAATAGGACACCCTATATATTATGTCTTTCTTTTGTCCCTCTTTTTAAGAGTTTTTCAAAAATATATAATAGTTCATATTTATTTCTTTTAAAAAGGGCTCATTGCTCGAATTGGGCTCCGTCGTGTTCTAAACACTTTCGACATACCGTTTCGATTCTTCGCAATGCATTTGATAAAATAGTTGGCCTTCCCTGCAAAAGCCTGAAGGTTTGATGTGTAGCTGCTCGAAGTTCATCAATATTGTGGCATTGTCTCTTATATACCTGATTTTCTATAAACCCCCATAAAAAAGAATCCAACACAGAAAGATCATGTGATCTTGGAGGCCACCTGATAGGTCCATTGGTACCAATCCATTTATCGGGAAATGTGGTTTTTAAATATTCTCTCGCCATATGAGAATTTAATTCGGCCAAAGGAAGGTGTCTATTTCCGGTTAAAGTTCCTACATAGATAAAATACTTAATTTAGTGCTTAATCCAAACTGACCTTGATGTTCTCGTGGAAATATTGCTTGTTGGTTCTCTTGAGACCAGTATCTTAAATTGTTTCCGTTTAAAATACCACAACTCGTAAAGTAAGCCACGTCGGACCATACCACTCTTTATTCGAAATTGGCGTTTTCCTGCAACATTTGTAGGCACCAGTTGCAAGAAACTATTCCTCGTTTTGCGCCACCGGGATGCAAATGTTAGACGAGATGGTATTTGTATGGTTTAAATTTATATTTTTTTAGCATTAGCGCGTTTCTAATTTTTCAATCCCTTCTTCATCATACACTTTTCTGCATGATATGAATGGTTGTACCGTGACAGAGACTAAAACATGTATTTCTTCTTCTTCCCTGTTTTCCTTGTTGTAAAAATTAGGCCTTGGTTTTTAAAAAGATCCGTGCTCAATGAGATAGGCTTGGATTTTTTGATAATATACCCTTTTATCAATTTGTTGTCTTTCTGGATATCTACGAAAAATTTAAATATGTAACAAAAAGCTAATAAAATAGGTAACAATAATAATTAAAACTTTTTAATTTTTATTATGAATATTAATGGTACCTAACTAATGATGACAACAATCCGTAATGGCGCACTTACAGAATTTGATTCTCTGTCATACCTATCCGTGATTGACCATGGTATAGCCTTCTGTTCTGGATCTTCTTTGACTTCTGAGTCAGACAGTATAGCCTTCTATATGAAAAATGAATAATTTTACAAAAAATGTTAAAATTATCCCTTTATAAAAGAAACAAATATGGACTATTATATATTTTTAAAAAACCCTTAAAAGGAGGGATAAAACAAAGAGATAATATATAGGGTGTCCCATTTAAAAAAACACATGTTTGGGTCATAACTCAAAAACAAAAGCTCTTAAAAAAAAAACTACGCCACTAAATTATACGTAAAAAACTCTATAATGACCCATTTTTATCTTATTGATAAGTTATCAAATAATCGAGATACAGGGGAGCGTCAAAAGCGACAAATTTTTAAAATCGACCTGTTATCAGTGATTCAGAGGGTTCTGAAAATTTCGTTTGCGGCAATAAAAGTTTCATAAAATAATAGAACAGTAACCAACAAATCCAATCTTTCTATCTTTTATAATAAGGGAGCTGGTATATGAAAACACATGAAAACTGGACACCCTGAACATATAAAAAAAACGTAAATCTTGTTTTTCTAAGCAGCAAAACCGTTTGACAAATTTAATTTTTTTGAAATGTGAAATTTCTGGTCCATTAAATTTATTGTAAAGTCCATTCGTGGAGATACTGTAGATATTGCCCCTATATTTTATTATTAAACTCCTTGACGCAATAAATAGAACTAAAAAAACTAGTAGATATAGACAATCTCGGACTTTAAAAATAATTTAAACAAATTCTGCCTAACCCGATTCGCCAAAATACCTCTTCACGTTTACGTTATAACACCAACGACCACTTATCTCACACCAACCTAACGAATCTAAATATCTCTATCATGTTCTCGTTAATTAGGCCACTTATTTAGCACGGGTTGTCTTTAACTTAATGGACTTAATTAAAGATAATTTGAAAAATAACAGTCATCAAACTAATTTGTTAGGCTTGATGAGCACGACTGACGTCTCGCTAGTTTTAGCTCTTTTAAACACAACAATCGAATTCTTATTTTGATGGTTTTCGAATTATTATGGGATATTAACAAGGATAAATTCAGATAATACGCAGTGTTTCTTAAGTAGAAAATTAATGTTTATTCGTGTTTCTAACGTCTAAACAAGAAGAAACGTTTTTTACTTAACCTAACTAGATACTTACTAATTATTACATTTTTTAATTACCTATGCCAAAAGAAACTTAATAAAATAATAAATTACTTCAACAAAAATAACGACGACAGAGGCTAAAACCATAATATGAATCTAATCAAAATTACGAGATTCAAAAAGTCGAAAAAATGATAAAAATGATTCTGAGAAGAACAGTTTGTAGGATTAAATTGAATTTATGGTAAAAGATGTTTATTTTTAGAATCCTATGAAAATACAAAGATTTTATATTATAATATAATCATATTTATAATCCCTATTTGTTTTCATTTTTATTCATTATTATTATTATTTTTTTTTCAATATATATGCTTTTAAATATTTGTTAAATGTTACTTTACTTTTTATTGCCTTTAAACTTTGAGGAACTTTGTTGTATTCAATTAATCCATTATGAGTTATAGCACTTTTACTCCATGTTGTGCTCGTAGAATTAAAAAAGAAAAATTGATTTTTAGAACGAATATAATAATTGTGTATATCTGTTGTTTTAATAAAGCTGATGTTTGTCAAAATAAATTTGTTTACTATTTTGTGTATTATATATATTTTTTTGGTGTAAAATTATGTCATTTATATTGAAGTATTTTGTTTCATTATAAATGACTTCGGTATTTGTATCATATGGATAATTATTTAATACTTTAATAATTTTATTTTGACATCTTTACAATTTCCCTAAATTATATTTTTTAGTTTCTCCCCATATAGATGCTAAATAAGTTAAATTGCTATGTATATAACTATAATACAGTAATTTTTTGTAGGGGTATTTAAATAATAGGAAATTCTTTTAAACATGCTACAATACCTATTAATTTACGTATGATTTGATTAATTTGTTCATTAAAATTTAAATCACTATCAAGAATAATACTTAAAATTTTTAACTATTTTAATTCTTAAGTTATTTATTTCAATATCTGGTAAAGTATTATTTTCCAGTCTTCCTATTTTTAAATAGGAACATTTATCCCCATTTAAAAATAAATCAATATAATTACACCATCTTTCAATTATTTTAATATCATTTTCCATAGATTCAATATTGTTAACTTCATTTCCATTATAGGAAAATACTGATATCATCAGCATATAATAAAATTTTACCAACTAAATTTAAATAAATAATGTCATTTATATAAATTAAAAATAGCAGTGATCCCAAGACTGACCCTTGAGGAACCCCATATTTTATTAAATTTCTACTACTTTGAATACCGTTAATTTGCGTAATTTCATATCTCTGTTGTAAATAATTTTGAAATAATTTGAAACAATTTTCTTTTACACCTATATTATTCAGTTTTTCAAGAAGAATATTATGGCCCACTACATCAAAGGCTTTACGAAAATCTAAAAGTAAACAATTAATAATTTTTTTCTTATGCAGTTCGTTATAAATAAATTTTAATAATTCTATAACTGCTATTTCCGTATTTTTTTTTCTTTTGAAACCCATGTTGGTTCTCGCTAATAAAATGTATGCTATTTAAAAAACACAATAGCCGTTCATGTAAGATTTTTTCAAAAACTTTTGATAATATTAGTAAAACAGAAATAGGTCTGTAATAATTATTTAAGTCACTTTTATCATCAGATTTATACACTGGAGTAATTCTAGCAATTTTTAACTCTATAGGGAGTATTCCAGAGTCGATGCATTTATTAAATAATAAAACTATATAAGGGCTAACAGTATTTTTAATTATTTTTAAATGTTTTGGTTTTACACCGTCTAAACCAGGTGCTGAATTTGATTTTAATTAATCTATAATTTCCACAACGTCTGTCTTATTAGTTTTCCTTATGTACATATTTGCTAAATTAGTTTCCTTACTATAATTTTTTTAAATCTATTTATTGGTCTGTTATATTTTTTTTTTAAAGAAACCTTAGCAATGTGCATAAATATTATTTTATGGTCCGATAATATATGATTTTCAATATGGTCCATAATTGAATTTGATTTATTTAAAATTACTCTAGTTGGTAAATTTAAGTCATTTAGTATTTTGAAACCATTACTATTTGGCATGTTCATATAACAAATATTTGTATTATTTTTTTCTAATATATTTATGTTCAGGTCACCCAACATAAATAAATTTTTATATTTATGCAATATTGAATCAAAATCATTTTATAAAGTTTTTAGTGTTAGATGGTGGTGGCTTATAGGTAACACCCATCTTAAAATTCAAATCTGGTAAAGTTATAATTATAAATTGATTATTTTCAGATATTTTAATAGTTTTTATGTTAAAATTTATATTATTTTTTAAATAGGTTGTTATACCTCCACCTCTTGTTTCACGACAACAGTGTACAGCGCTATAACTCCCAATGAAAAAATCATCACTCTCATTTGGATAAAGAAAAAGAACATCAATGTTATTAAGATTTAAGAAGTAGTCCATATTCTGTGGCGAGATTGTAAATAGAAATAAAGGTCTGTCTTTAGCGACGCCATTTCCTTCGAATAGCATGCTGAGGTTAAAATCAAAATTAATTTCTTCACCTGGCAACAAAATGAAAAATAAAAAATCAACAATCTAATGTTCTAACAATTTTTAATTTAATTTTATTTTATTTTATTTTTAACAAGTGAATAGTGACCACTTGATGCATTCCCATTTTATTTGAAATGACATAGTCTCATTTTGACAACCCCCCTTTTTTAGAATAACAAGTTCATTTAATTTCATTAACAAATATTCAATCCACCATAACATTAAGCATGTCCCCTCGCTAATTTAGTTTCACTGAAAAGAGAATGAATTGATATCTTACAATTCTTCTTTTTCAACACGTTTTTACTTCAACATTGCTTAAATCACTCGGCTACATGGAGATACATCGTTCTTATACTAAACTCCTGTCGATTCCAAAGGTTGCATAATCTGCATTATATTGTATTATTGAATCACCTCTCTGCTTCCCCAACTGTTTTAACTTCTTTTCATATAAAAAATTTCTTAAATGGTTAGTTGCTGAGGATGACTTTCTCTAAAGTCGAAACTAGTACAACACATGCATTAAGAAATTTAATTTAATTCATCGTCATTTTATGTATTTTTATAACCCTTGTTTTCTACCCTAGAGGGGCAAATAAAGTTATTTGGTGGTAAAGACAGACCTTTATTTCTATCAATGTTATTTTTTAAAAGCAATAATTCCACTTCATTAATTTTTTTTCATAGACTTCTAATATTAATGTTTAAACAATTCATGTTTTCTTTTTCAACTAACATAAAATATAAATACTCTGATTAAAGAAATGCAACAATAAAGTTATGAAAAAAAAAAATAAAAATGAAAATATCACATATAGAATTCCTTTGTCAAATTACTACTAATTAAATTAAAACTAAATTACTGAATTTCGGGGCACAAAAACGTTAAAATACAAATTAAAAATGACAGATCAAAACGATGACTTTAACATCAATGGGCAACTCTCCAAATATCGTTTTTCTCTGTCTCTAAATTTAGTCTACAAATTTTTTTGGTAAAAAAAACTGATAAACAGATTTTTAGTTATTAAGAAATTTTATAAAAAAAGATCCTATCAAATTCTTACTAAACTAAATTTACAATACTATTTTTCCGTGTTACTATTCCGATTAATACTGCATATATAAACATGATTACTCAATACATCTACAAGTTTATTTTGCTCTCATGTTTACCTATTTTGGCGATCAAGTTACAGATACAAAAAATAAATCGTGAAAAGTGCTTCTTTCCACCAACAAACGAAGAAAAACATTATAACTTTATCCGTATAGAAAGTAGGAAAAACTAGTTTAGGCAACTATTCACCAATCCACAAAAATGAAAACAGCACTTTAAATATACGCAATAAATTATAATTCATTTCGTCGTTGAAGTGGCTTCACTTGTAGGTAAAGAGTTCCTAATATACTGAACGTTGTAAATGTAGTTAAAGCACCACAACTTAGTATTTAAGTGAGTGCACGCATTCATAATCCTGAACACTGGTGACACTAAGTAGATCTAATTTAGCGACTCATGGGAAGCTATGCCTGTACTGTTGGTATTTCTGCAAGTATTTTCAGAGGCGTAGGGAAGATTTCTAGACAGAACTTCCTGCCCTTCGTATTTATGTATAGAATTGATTTCTTAACATTGTTCAACAATTCTTCACTTACAAAATTAGATTTGTACATTTGAAGGAATGGTTTTATTATCCTACTTTTTACAGAAGAGTACATAGATGCAGGGTTTCCTGATGATGAAGACTGTACATTCCCGAATTATCCTTCTTTTTGTTGCATGCCAGAACTAAAAAAAAAATTAATTTGTTGAAACTAGCCCCTGGGAAAAAGTAATTGAATTTATTTGACACAACAAAAAATATCTTTTGTTGATCTTTCACCCGACGGAGGACTTCTTTATTAGAAACTTCTATTAATTGGACTGAAATCGATATATTTCGTAATTCGTTTCTTTGTTAGTACTCTGCATGTGATAGTCTTTCTTATCTGCCTGAGAAAGTTCATTTTCATTTTACACTGTCTAAAAAAAAACACAGGCCAGTAGTTACATTGTTACGCCACTGACAACGATACGAGCCAGAAAGTAATTTGTTAGCATATCAAAATATTTTCATTTAATCCAAGTCAATCTTCCACTTAAAATTATCCTTTTTCCAAACGCTGCCATAATTATATTAAATAAGTAATAAGACTTGAACACAATTAACTTAAGACGTTTTAGGCAAAGACATGTAGAACGTTTTAAAAATGAGAAAGACAATCTCGAGTAAACGGAGCGTTTAATCGGAAATTGCATCGGACAATTCTTAAATAAGGTGCAATCTTTTATTTAGTGGAGAATTTTAATTTGTATTTAACTGGAGAGGCACGTTATTCCAGATATCTTTTGTAATTTTAGGAATTAGTTGGAAAGTCGTAACTTATAATAATGTAGTACCACTTGTTAAACTAAATGGAAAATTTTTTGACAATTCTAACAGCCCATTAAGTTTTGTAATTTCTTGTCATGTCACACAAATCCCCCAATCATTTCAACACTTAAGCTGGATTTATAAACTCGAAAAGTTGGTGAGGTTGAAGTTATGATCAAGTTTGTGAGGTTAGATATTCCGAAATCCGAGCATAAAAATTGGTTATCTCGAACTACCCGGGAAGTTTTCGAACCTTATATGAGCTTTACATGAACAACATGAACGAGTGTATAAATGGAACTGAGTGTTCCCTTTACTTTAAATTGAACTCCTATTTCCAACACCAACTGAACCTCAACCTCGCCAACTTTTCGAGTTTATAAATCCACCTTTAACTGAATATTTCCCTCATATGTTAAAGTTCCCATAAGAGAATAGTATATTACGTTACAAGACCGGAAAGTACTATTTTACAGGACGAAGCAGGCAATTTCCAGGGCGAGCCGCCAGGCGAGTCCTGGAAGCCTGCGAGTCCTGTAAACGTACTTTCCGGTTGTGTAACGTACAATATTTTTTTTTTAATCGACGCAAGACCAGTGGCGTACAAGAAAATTTAGATAATGGCTTACTACATTAATATAGTTTTAAACAGATTGAAAACTCTATAGTCAGGAATTTTTTTTATTTATAATAGTTATAATAAATATTATTTGATAATAGGTACTTAATAAATAATTAAAATTAGAATTATTCTAATAATTAATAATATCTATTTTTGAACTGTTATGTTAAAAGTACAATTTTTTTCTTTACACCAACATTTGAAAACGGCAAACGTTTTTTCATACTTGTCCCTGGACTTATGCGGCAACAAATCGTGAGTAGCTCTAGCAGCCGCTTCAGTTATTTCAAGAGGAATTTCACCTTCATCCACATTCATTTCCATAATATAATCTAACTTTTAACTTTTAAACACAATTTTTAATAAGCAGTATCAAATTTGACAGTTCGTTGCCATGAAACGCCATGAAAGAAACAATCAAGTCAAAGCCTACTTATTATGGGTTTGGTTCGTTTTCTCAAATATTGATCGGAATGTAAAAAAAGGGCCCGGTAAAGTAAAAAGAGGGACCGGTAAAGTACTTTACCGGTCCCTCTTTTATGACTTTCTGGTCTAGACCGATAAAATGACATTTTCCGGTTAAAAAATTGAGTAGAAAGTGGTTGCTTTCCGGTCGATTTAAAAAAAATGCAATTTTCGCAAAATTATAGCGACTATTTCCCTCATATACTGTAACTACAATGCGCTTTTCACTTGATTTTCGGTGAAAATCAGCCCTCGGTCGCGATTGAGCTGAAAATTGCACTCTTCTGGTTTTTCATTGTTGGTTACCTACGAGAATAACCGTCACTGTCACAACAAGTTGAAATTTCTGCTTTGACAATTTCGCGTCAATTTATCAAAATGATTCGTTTCGGAGCATTTTCCTTGAACGACATATCTGAAAATATCGGAAAAAGCGTGTCAGACAACACAAAAATATCAAAAGCTTACATCTGGGGACAATTTACTGCCTTCTGCAGTGAAAGAAACTACCAATACCATCTATTATAATAATTGTGTTTTCAATTGTAATACTTTGTGTTGCTCGAAATAAAAATGTTGTCTTATATTTCTGCACCTACTAGTTTTTCATTCAGGAAATAGTCTAAAAAATATATTTCGTGCATGTAAAATGGCTTGATAATCATGCACTCAGATTTGTTGCCCTAAAGAAACAGCTTTCATGCATTTTTATTGTTATTTACCTTAAAAAGTGCCCTCCCTTCGGTCGGGCACTACAAGCTGTTTCTAGGGCAACAAACCTTCATGCATGATTTTCAGCAATTTTACATGCACTTAACATATTACTATTGAAAACAGCACTGCCAGAAATCGAAAATTGCATCGCAAGTTTATTTTGTTGACGAAACGTCAAAGCGGGATTTTATTGTTAACAAACGTCAAAAAATGTAATATTCTGACAATTAACGTCATCTTATTGAGTGACAGCAGACAAAAAAGTCAATGTCAACAAAAGCACGACGAATTCATCAAAATAGTAGAGACTTGCGACGAGGAAACCCCCGACGGTTTGCAAAAAAAGATGTTTTTTGTTTTATCCTACGAGCTGGTCTGGCGTGGAGGAGAAGGCCCAAGGTGTTTAACAAACTATCTTAAAGAAGAACTGGATCACGCGGGTCAGAAGATGGAACGAATAGAGTACAATCCGCTTTTTACCAAGACTACTCAAGGAGGAGATAAGCCCTGCGCATCCTCGAAATGGTTGATCAGGAATAAAGTAAACCCGAACATCTGCCCTATCCGACTATATAAGAAATTCATGCAGAAAAGGCAAGCAATAATTACAATAATTGTACTTTTCATTGCAATTCTTGTAATTTTTAAGCATTTTCATTTTATTGTTAGTATTTTCTGTTAAATAAAATATTTAAATTTACTTGATTCGAGTTCTTAATTAATTTGGGAAATATTCAAATAAATTACACTCGTGCATAAAAATAACCAGATAATTTTTTTATTCAATGTGTTTTTTTTACAAATTGCAATCGTTTGTTTTCATATTTTACGAAAATGCCCTCCTCCTGCGGAGTCGGGCTTTTTCGCGAAAATATGAAAACAAACTCTTGCAATTATAAAAAAATACATTTCATTCAAAAATTATCGGTAATTTTGATGCACTTGTGCACTTACCCCCGATAACAACACTCTGGGTAGTTTGACAGCTTCATATGTCAAATAAATTTCAAAATGTCACGTTTTGGCAATGCGAATTTTTAGTCTATTAAAAAACAGCCATTGCGGAATAAAATGAGTCACTTTAGTCCCTGTGTTTATAATATACTGTATCTCGTAGATATCAATGCTCTTGGATGATAACATAATAAAATTAAAACTAACGCGGTTACAATCGGGTTACAGTCTTTATTGACTGTTGGGCTCCCGAGCTCTTAACCGTAACAAATGCGATGAAACTGTCAATAATTGTGAACATGGAATGTTGCAGAAGTTCATTTTCTTTGTTATTGAAAAGAGCCAAAGTTGGAGAGCCTTTATTTTCAAAATGAATGAAAACGGTTATTGAGTTTATTCAGAAATAATTATGATTTTAAACATGGTTTTTGGAAATAATTATTCTATTGGGTTATTATTATTTTCATCAATTTTTTAGCATGATTAAACTTACTTAGGTAAGGTCTGCATTTATTCCGTGGGTTGTTGATTAATCAACGACCAGTGTAAAAAGTTTAAAGCTTGCTTTGAGTATTTTTTTTTTGTTTTACTTTATTTGACTCATGAGTCTTAAACTTTTATGATACACATATTATGATTTCTTACTGGTAAGAAACGGCGGAACTATTAAAAAACATCAATTCTTCTATAAATTTAACTAGAAAGAAATTTATTATCTCCATCATGAAATTTTTTTATTTGCATTATAACTATTTATAGCATCCCAACGCCGTGCTATATCACAAAGGCCTGCAAATTGCAGTAATCGCTCTTAAAGCCCGTCATTAAATCGCTGAACAAGCAAAAACTGCCGTAAATGGCACCTCTTCATTCTTCTCTATGCAAATAAGTCCGTAAAACGTGTGCAACGTTGTCATCTCGAATGACAAGAACGTCAACACTGTTGCGGTAAACGGGGGTATAAAGAAAAAAATAAATTATGTCTTGTGGCGAGAGGTCAATAAGAAATTGCTTTATTGTACATGGATGTCGAGTCTTCTTAATGCGCGTACAGACTTGTAATAAAATATCGAACCAAACCCCGTCGCATCTTATAGTTTGGACAAACTTAATACGAAGAAAGCTATACAAAAATGAGGCTATAGCATATTTGAGATAAACCTAGTAACAACAACTGTAACCGTACAAAAGAATTTGCGGAAAATATTGCAGCCTCTTTAAAATCAATATCGATATCGACTTATTCACCACATATTTTCTTGAAGGTAATATCGTGCCGTCGACTGAATTTCTCTAACCATCCATTTAATGCCTTTAAGTTATCTAATCCTAGATATTGAGCAGATTCGAAGGCCTGTACTTGAGTTATGGGCCCGGATGTTGGGAAGTGCTTGTCTCGCGCCTTACAAAACCAGTTAAAATGGGAAATCTTCTTTTTGGTTCACCGTTGCCACCTTCTTAGAACAAATTTCTAACTTCTGCTTTATTTTGAAGCATTATAGTTACTTGGGTCTTACCCGCTTTAAATTTTTCAGCTCTTTTCCTGGTACTTAAACCAGTTTTTTCACTTTCCTCGATTATTTCAATTTTTTCGCTTAAAGAAGTTGTCCTTCGTTGAACCAGGTTTCGTCTAAATACAAAAATGTTTTTTTCCCTTCAGTATCTACCAATACCAACTTGCCACAATTTTTATTAAACGCTGGTATAATTCATAGATTTTCCGTTAAGATATTTGCGCTGTGTACATGATTTATTCCAAAATCCATAAAAAAATTAAGCCATTAAGATGGTAAATCATATGGCGACTGAGAACGCCAACAGGCTGTAATAGAAATTTGGCCCTTAAAGTACAGAAATTGGTTGAAAACAACTGTTTTATTTTTATTTATATGTTTGATGCCAAATGATACCCTTGCCATATGTTGTCTTTTATTGTATTGTGGTTTAAATTATATGAGGTCCACAGTAATACCAGGAATTATTTTAGAGTAAATAGTTTTGTATCTACAACGAATATTTGTTAATATTTAATAATTCACTACGTATTTCAAGCTCTCAAATCTAGTACCATCTGCAGACAAAGATGTATATTTCGCCAAATTTATCTTTTTCCTAACATTTCTAATGGCCTCAGGAAAAGTGATAACGTTCTGCAGAAACAAATTTAATAATAATAGTGATTAAGAATTAATAAACAAACCAATCAACTATAATAGAACGCACCCCACGAATCATCCCTTCTAATTTATTAGCTATTTTACCTTTTGTTACTTTCAATGGTCTGTTACCACCCTGTCAGTCTTTTTACCAATTTTCTAAAAATATAGGTCGTCTAAGTTTACCGGCCGAGCCATATGTTGCTCTTTTGTAACGATATAGGCACACGCCATGGGGAATTAACCGTGGCAACCCCTTGAGATGGAATAATGACCCCTTCTGAATTACAAATGAGGTTTTATTGTTTTTTTATAGTCTGACGAGAATGAGTTGTTTAATGGTTCACAGGTTTGATTAATTCTGGTGGAGGACGAGGTTGTTTGTTGTATATTAATTTTCTAATCAAAATAAAAAATATTATAAATGCTCAAATTTCAGAGAAAGCGGCAAGCAACTATGGTAACTTTTGTTGAGAAGCATTAAGCTGGATTTATAAACTCGAAAAGTTGGCGAGGTTGAGGTTCAGTTGGCGTTGGAAATAAGAGTTTCAATTTCAACTAAAGGGAACACTCAGTTCAATTTATAAACTCAGTTCGTGCAAAATTGGTAAGTTTCGAAAAGTTCGATATAACCAATTTTTATGAGTTCGAGAGGTTCTTCTTGACCAATAAAGACGCTATTTTAAAGTCATGTGGTTACAGCGAGATGTCAAATGTCTTTTACTTGTCGCGTTTGGGCTCTTCGGTGTTTACGTCGCCCTTTGTCGTCATTTGTATTTGTACGTGAGGCAGTGGCGGCTCCTTCTTAAGGGCAGCAGGGCCACAGCCTCCAGCACAACGGGAAAAATCAAATGTACATCTCTATTTACAAATATATTAATTATTGTCCGTATCTTGCGTTCTCGGTTGTTTTACATTTGTAACAATTATAATTTGGAAGTCCGTCAGACCAACCCTGGCAACTACTCTAAGTCGGCGATTTCCGCAACGGAATGAAGCCTTATGAGGGCTCAACCCCTTCCAGCCATGAATTTATACGTAACAAGGGCCAGATTGTGCGGCGTCGGTCACGTTCGCAATATGCAACTTTAATGCTACTGAGGGCTGCGGAAATTTCAGCCAATACTCGGCTGACACGCTTGAAAAGATAAGGGCTCTCTGTGTCGGCCGTAAGTTTCGCGTTATTGACGTATAATAATGGTAGTATAGGTTAATAATTAAGAATGTCTTTGAACAATACCTTAGGTACATTAATTATAAAAAGAAACAAGCGAAATTAATACAATGCGCAAATATGACATTATTCAAGATAAAGTTAAAATATACCTAGTTATTACAAAAATACTTGGATAAGTTTTAAAAATTTTAACGTGCCTATTTTATCGGCATCCCAAAAATAGCCTCCGGTAGCCCTCCTGTAGAATAGGCCACGAGCCGCCACTGACGTGAAGCAGCATTATAAAAAGGTATTTAGACACGAAATTGTTGATTGATGATTCGGAAGAAAAATAAGAACTCTTTGTTTATAGAAATTCAATTTAAAATGTTTTGTATTTGGAAAGACACGATTCCGACTCTGTAGCTTAATGCTCTATTGGCTTGATTACTTTCAGGTAGGTGAGCACCTAATTGTTAAAGTGTGGGCAGTTCACCAAGCAAAAAGTGGAATGAAGATATTCGCACCTTGAGGATGTTCCATTTACCCATTTAACTGTCCGCGAGTTCCGTTGTTACAATCCGTACCAACTACACTGCTTTCATCTCTTTCCCTTTTGCGCAGATGAGAAGATGGAGAATACTTTCGTCTTGTACAACTTGAACGAATCGATTGCGCCGTAATGGGCGATTTGCGTTCGTTTGGTCACTTTCTTGATTGCGTTCAGATAACGCCTGGTCAAAGTAGGCTTTGTGTTTTCACTTGTAATTTGCATTGTTTTATGTTTTATTTATGCAATAAATTGGCACTTGACGGATTCCTTTCGGTGTATTGTAATAATTTAAGTGTCGAGAAATTGCCTGTTTTTACAATAAGATTTGAAGTGCGTTTTTATAACCATTATTATTTAAATTATCACTGTCCAACTTTTTAAAACATTCTTCCCGCTCTGGGGTATTTTTGGCTGGTTTTTATGTATTTTGGTCTGCTGAATGTATAATGGAGATATAAGAAAAATTCAATAAGAACCCCATTATATTCGATTTATTGGCTTTAAACAATAACAAAACTTTAACAAGGCTCTTTCTTTTCTAAGAGCCAATATACAGCGTGGGCAAAAAGAATGGAACACCCTCAATATTTTCGAAAAACGCTCGGACCCGTCGATTTTATTTATCATTTTTACAAATTTTTAGAATTACTAGTATTATACAGGATTGCTCAAGAAGTCGGGGCACACGCCAACTTTAATTTTTTAAATGAAATATCCCAAATTTTATTCGATTTTTGAATTTACTTAATATTCTGAATATTTTTCATGAAACATGCCCTATTTCGATATTCAGCTGTTTTCGATATATCACAATCTAAACAGATTTCTTAATAGGGAAAGGGGAAAAAAAGTCAAAAAGTCTTTCTCCACTAATTTGATAGTGAGCTATTAAAGGCTCAATTTTAAAATTAAATTGTCTCTACATGTTTCGAAGGTAGTAACCTTCATCTTCAGGAGACCAAAGTAGTGCTGCAGTTATTATTAGCAGTAGAAAGAAAACTGTTAGTGGAAAATGACGTTGATGGAGCTTTTTTTATTTAAAAATCACAAACAAAAATCTTTCTCTAACAAGATCTAGAATGTCCAAAAGATCCTTTTTATATATCCTGACGTATGATTTTCAAATAACGAATATCTTCCCTTTTTAAATTCGACCACAGATTGACAGTGTCTTTTCAGAAACTTTGATTTAAGTATAACATTCCACTTTCAATTCCAATTTTAACATGCTGATTACATTCAATTATTAATATCTTGTCAAAATATGTTTAAATAAAAAAAGCTTCATCAACGTCATTTTCCACCAACAGTTTTCTCTCTACTGCTAATAATAACTGCAGCACTACTTTGGTCTCCTGAAGATGAAGGTTACTACCTTCGAAACATGTAGAGACAATTTAATTTTAAAATTGAGCCTTTAATAGCTCACTATTAAATTAGTGGAGAAAGACTTTTTGACTTTTTTTCCCCTTTCCCTATATTTCAACTCCACTTCGAGAATGGACTATTTCTTTAAATTAGATTTCTTAATGTTTAATTGAACAACTTTACTTTTCAATTTTTCTACGTCAAATTTTTTAAGTAGAATATACTTCTATATTGTATCTTCATTCTTGCTTTTGTTTGGATTTCCATTACTTTAAGCTTGTGATCAGTAAGTTGCGAAGTAACCACTTTTATATCAACATTTTGGTTAAAATATTAATGCCCCATTGTTTGCATCCCTCGTTGAAATATTTATGTTGCATATTTTAAAATTGTTTGCCATGTAAATATAAAGAAGCTCATTTTTATGATTGTCATTCCGAATAATGTTTATATTCATGTTACCAAGAACAATGTCCATTTTTAATTTTGTGAAATTTTCCAATATAGCATCAAACGGGTTTAAGAAACACTTATTATTTACTGGAGGTGGTCCATAAATTCCATATATTATTAGGTGAGGCAACTTTATTTTGAATCAAACGTAAGATATCATCTTATGTTCAATTTTTTTTTATAATATAGAAATTTAATTAATTTTTGATAAGAATTCCTACTCGTCTACCTCCTCTTTTCTCTCTAATTGCAAGGACGGAGAATAGCAATTCTTTAGATTATTATATATTTCTTCTGATTTGTGTACCCTTGGTTCTGTAGCTACTGCAATATCAGCTCTCTTTTTTAACGTTAGCATTTCAATTTCATCTATTTTATTTTTGATTGATCTTGAGTTTAGTTTATAAAATTTTCATGTTTTGTACACAGGCAGCTATGCTTTCTAAGAGTAATTAATTCTTTCTTAATTATCACTTGAAGCTTTATGTTTGACACATACATTTCTACTATATTTAACATTATTATTGAAACGGTTGTCTAATTTGCGATCCAACAAAAAGTTCCTCTTTAATCTTTGACTCACTTATATGTGGAAATTTCTCCCTTAGATGTAAGAAAGTATCTCCTTCTTTATTCAGTGCCTTAACAAAATTTTTGATGAGGCCCAATGATTATTAATAATTTATTAAAAGTAATGAATAATTTGATTAAGGTTTATTTTTTCGTATCCAAAGAAAAAGTTTCGACATGCAATGCATGGCTTCTATTTCTTTTTCTCGAAAACTAAGTAAGATACGAAAAAATATCAAGAGATAAAAAATTTGTATTTCTAGCTGCTTAACCCGAGCATTATATGAAATTTTTAAACAAGTCATTGGCGTAGGACTTTTGAGATATTAATAAGAAAACGATTTTTTTTTTAACTTTTTATATTTATTATGAACTTTTCTACTTAGGTTTGGTTCAAAATGTGCCCTTGGAATTATGATCTATTTTTAAGTAACACCCTGTATATCTGGATAATGTGGACCAGAATCGAGCCCATCAGTTTTATTCATTTATGGCCACAAGTTTATCGCTAAAACTCTTTAGCGTCGGTGGCATACCATGAAACTGGCATATAATCGGCCGCATCTTCTAAACGACTTTTCTACCTGTTTCTGTTTTGTATTACAACTTTTATCTACTTAAATAAAAACATTTGAAAATGCAAAGAATCACTTGTGGCCTGAAGTGTTTGTTAATAGGTGCGGGTTCAGGACATTCTAAGTCTATGTCTTCGCCGTTTATTAGTATTCTAGCGTTGATAACAGACGTTTCGCTTGACAATTGCATTTGAAAAGCGTTTATCTTTTAAGTTATGAAAGCCATTAAATATCTATATGTATGCATATGTTGCAGTTGAAACCCGAATTCACTTAAAAACCGTTTTCTCTCGTGAAGAATAGATTTGATTAGATACTTTTGTTGCAACTGCATATTTTTACTTAACGAAAATTAGAATTTCCTAATTATTTTAAATACTAGTTTAAACTGCGAAATACTAAAATAATCAGTCGACATGTGTTCATTATTCTATTTGATAAGTAATGAACTTATATGGCAGTTATTAGTTAATACTACCGTGCGAGTAAAAATTATTTTCATCCAAGAGGACAAATATATATCTAAAAATCTATAAAAGTAGGACACCTGTAATTATACAGGGTGCCTCAAACAGTCATGGTAAATAAAACTTTGGTTTATTTAAATGGAATGACTCCCCTTCAGGTCTTCTGATTCCTCTAAACATTCTAAACAACAATTATGAAACATGTCATATGGCTAAACCCATTAGTTTAAAAAATAATTTGAGTTAAAGGACATAAATACAACAGGTAAGATATTACCTACATTTTGTATTTTTACAAGCTGGTACCAGAATGTTTTGCGTTAAAACTGTAAAAAAAACATAAAAATTGTACTAAATGTACCCACGCAAGTTAATAACAATTAAATTAAATACAAGCAGTAAAATTAATAACAAATTTACAAGAACAAAAACAGATTTAAGTAAGTCGTTATTTAATTAAATGTTGAAAATATCCCCCTCCCACAGTGTGACAATGGGCTAGGTTACGCTAGGTTATAATAAAATTTGTCGATGACGTTTTGTAAAATTTCTTGGTTAATAGATTCACATTCTTCAATAATTCTTTTTCTCAATTCGTTCAGATCTGCAGGTTTTGCCACATACACTTTATTTTTTAGTTGTCCACAGAGAAAATAATCAAGGGGCGTTAAGTCCAGCAACCTAGCGGGCCATTCTGTGGAGCCCCTTCGCCCTATCCAGCGGTTAGAAAAAGTGTTATTTAAGTAAACTCTTATAGCTCGCCCAAACTATGGAGGAGCTCCGTCCTGCTGAAACCACGTAGGTCATAATAGTGGTTCTACTCTATTGGTTATTGCTGGCACAATTGGATTTTGCAGCATGTCGAGATAATATTCTGCATTCAAATTCCACTCTATAAAGAAAGGTCCCACTAATCTATTGCCAATAATACCGGCCCACACATTTACTTTCTGGGGGTGTTGAGTACTGTTGAGTGTGTGTTTTTCTCATCCAATGTGGGGTATGATCAGCCAGTAACGACAATTATGTCGATTGACATTCCCGTTTAACATGAATGTTGCCTTATCCGAAAAAACTATTTGATAAAAAAATTATTATTTTCTTCCTGTTTTTGCATCATTACTTCGCAAAACTCCATTCTACGTTCGAAATCGTCTTCTGATATTTCCTATTTTGTAGGGGTAAAAATTACTGGTTTTTAAAATAATTTCAACTGATTTATAACATACATCAACTTGAGTAGCAGCTTTTCTCAACGACAAATGTGGATCCTGAACAAAATAAAGTAATGTCTAAACTATTTTTCATCACTAGTTGCCGATTTTGGTCTTCCAGAACGAACTTTATCTCAACAACACCCGGTTTTCTCGAATCTTTGAACTGTTCTTACAACTGTACATTTTGATATAGGCTGTCGGTTTGGAAAAGTTATATTAAAAAATTGCATTACAATAATGTCAATTTGAAGTTTGTTAGTTACCTGCAGTGGCGTAGCCACAGGAAAGCGAAGGGGGGCGATCGCTCCTTTTTTATGTTGTATAAAATCTGTTTCCCTAAACAAGCCACGATTGTTCTCAGGCAATGATAAAAGTCCGCAGTAGTAAGAGCGACTTTAGAAAAATTTCGAGAACGGTATATTTTTTGTTACCACGTTATCAAACTAGTGTATTTCTATTCGTCCTATTCACCACAACCTTTCTTCTCTTTTACAATAAATAATATTCATTCTTTTAAAGATAAACATTATTATAGGTTTGTTAACGCGATAAAGTGTAATATTTCCCAAAGCTCATTTTAAAAATCTAATCAATCACCTCGCTAGGCGCTTTAAAATGCACTGTAAACCTTTTAACACGTTATTATTTTTGTCTGCGGGGTATAATATGCCTTAATTATTATTTTTACTATTTACCATTACATTTAACAAGTTTACAGCCTAGAGAAATATGATATTTATACAGTACGCCTAAGAAGTCTTGATTTTGTTAAGTTATAATTAATTATTATACTAATCTACTCCGGCACGGTGCAGTCCAAAGTAATAAAAGTGTGCTCTCAGCAAAATAGTGTGATACATCAATTAAATTTTATTAACACCTTAAAATTTGGATATTTACAACGCTTTTATAGTCGGTATTTCTTATCTACAAAAGAAAATATTAATACTATTTAACTGTAAACGGTAAATTCCGATTTTACTCTGAGGTGATAAAATCCTAACATCTTTGTTTTAATTAATGATAATGTTAAAATATGTGCATGTTATTAAAAAAAAAGACATACAAGGTCGCTGTTATGTATAAACTATTTCCTAAACTAGCGAAAAAGGTTTAACCTAAAAGTTTCAGGGCTTTATTTAATCTATTAGGTACAAGACTGAAAAATTATATTTTAAGAGGGAAGTCAAGTCCAGGTGTATTTTATGGGAATAGAGAAATTCTTAAGCTTTTTCGGACTAACTTTTTATTACTAATGCAATTTAATTCTTTGCCAGCGTTTCGGTAATTTGTTTTCTACCTGTGCGAAACCCATAAAGGAATAGTTTTGATATTGAAAGCCGATTATATTAAAGGTTTAGGTGAAATCCGTAAATATTTCTTTTGAACTTTAAGACAAAAATGGAAGCTCAATCTTCTTCTACACGAACAACAAGAAAAAATAAAAAAACAAAATGAAGATTGAAAAAATCAAAAAACGCCCAAAATAGTAGTCCAAAAGACAAAAAACGATAAAGAAAGGAAGTAAAAGTTTGAGAAAAATGCCTTAAGGAAACACAAATAAAATCGTGTGTTTAAGAAACATGATTTAATATAAATTAAATCCATAAATAAAATCATATACAAGTTGAAATAATATGTTAATTTAAATTAAACTTCAACTAGTTTCATTATGCAGTTTAAAACCGGCAAAACTAACAAAGAAAAGTACCTATGCTCCATTCCACAATAATTCGTTGATTTCCCGACCGCAATAAAATTTAAACCCAGCCATAAATAAGTGCCTTTTGAAAGGGTACAGGTCCTGATTACCTATTAATTTCAATAGTTTAGGTTAGCTATTTTCAACAAAACAACAAATGTAAAATAATAGGTAAGTATCTTTATTTTAATCATGTAATTAAATAGGTATTAATATTTATACAAAAATACTAATCTACAATATTATAATACAGGGTTCCCACATTTCTGGAAAACCTGGAAAGTCAGGGAAAGTCAGGGAATTTGAAAAGTAGCCAGGGAAGTCATGGAAAGTCAGGGAATTTAATACATAAACCTGGAAAGTCAGGGAATTTAATACATAAACCTGGAAAAAATAATTTTTGTCACAATATTTAATTCCCTTTTTGTTCTATGTTGTTTTGAAACAGATGCGACGCGATTGACTCGATGTTTGTGACTATATTGGCTACCGCCCATTTTCATGAGAGAAGAAGAATGTAATCATAACCTCACTTTCACAGTTTATAAAGTTTATTTGCCGATTCTATTTAGTTTTGATTATCTTTCTTCGGTTAAATTAAAATAAGTTAGGATGAGTCCCAAAAAGACATTTTTTCAAGAAGGCTGGTTGGAGTGCGACGAATTTAAGGACATCATTTCATCATTCTAATCTGATGTAAGTCAGGGAAAATTTTTGAAGTAGACCTGGAAAGTCAGGGAAAGTCAGGGAATTTTATTTTGACTTTTTGGTGGGAACCCTGTAATATCATCTATGCCTAAACTAATATAGTGATATAGTGATGTGTAAATATAGAGTAGGTTAAGTTAAATATTGTATTATTATAATATTGTAGATTAGTATTTTTGTATAAATATTAATAGCTATTTAATTACATGATTAAAATAAAGATACTTACCTATTATTTTATATTTGTTGTTTTGCTGAAAATAGCTAACCTAAACTATTGAAATTAGTAGGTAATCAGGACAGGAGGGTTGTCATTTAAATTTTATTGCGGTCGAGAAATCAACGAATAATTGTGGAATGAACTTACGTTTTTGGTAATTCGAGAAAAGTCTTGTGTTGCACATTATTTGACCTTAATTCAATATATTTTTGAATTAAATCCACAAAATTTACTGAAAATCCTTTATTTCATACGGTGAAGTTTCTTGATTTGCCTGTGCTCGTTTTTGGAATCCTTACAAACAGGTACTGCACTTTATCCTGAACATTGTCTATGCTTAAGTTAGTTAACGCTTCACAATGACAAGCACTGGAAGTCCCAGTAATTATGAAACCTTTAATAAAAAAAAAACAAAGATAAGTAATAATAAACAAAAAACCGTATATTTTATAAAATATTATTTTCTGAACTAAGATGTTTACAGATGAAACAAAAAGACTAATAACCTAAAGTAAAATTAAAGAGTTGTTACCGTTGATAAAAAAAATTGTTCATTAGCTTCCAGCAGAAATTGTTCGATGTGTTCTATTTCCAAAATTTGTGTGCCCAAAATTCCGCCATCCAGCCTAAATCACCCTGTATATTATGTTATTCTAGGTATTTCTTACTAAAGAGCAGAAGCATATAATTACAGGTTTACATACTCTAAAATCGGTCGACGCATTCTCGAGATACCAACAATAAATTCATATGTAAATCTCACTGATTGGTTAAGTAAATTGTTTTTCATTTTTTCATTAATTTGCATTTAAGAATTCTTTGCTTTGAAGTATCATCAGAACGAAAGGCTTTTTGGCTATATATCTACAGGTGACACAAAAATTATCAAAAAGGTACCAAATTTTAATGTACGCAGGATGTCCCACAAAATTCACGCCCTTCTGTCGCCGTCAATTTTTAACAACAGTATAACAAGATCTCCTTTTTTATCGGTTAAATTTTTCAGCTGCCACGAAAACTTTTTTTTTGAAAATTTTACGAGTTTAATTTTGGCATGTTTTTCTGATTTAATCTTTGAATAAACATGCCCAAAATTCAACGAGTAAAATTACCAAATAAATTTGAGTGAACAATTAAAGTTATATTTGGTACGATTATATCATGAACCCTAAATGTCCCATTCATATGTAATGAGTAATAATATAATAATGGACAAGGAAGCCATTTTTTGAACCCTAGGCAACCTTTAGACGCTTTCAATAAGTGTTACCAACATAAGTAGGGTAAAGCAAAGTTAATTATATCCGAAAGTTTTATGCATTAAAACGGGAGAGGAATTTTTATATTTACTCTTTAAATTTTATTTACGAGTTATATTAATTATGTTGTTAAAAACCTCGTTGGTTCCGTTCTTTGAGTTTCTGTCCTTCAACCTTTCTTGTTCTGTATTATACAGTATATACCTATGCCCGGCGATGTGGTAGACAAGAGGGCAAACAAATCAGAAGTCAGAAGTTTCATTTTTCAAGAAAAAGTCATTCTTATAAATATTTTTTTCTGAAAAAATACGATTGTCGGTGAAAAAAAAAAGTTAAAAATTAAAATTTTTTACAAGAGTAAAGTACCCTTATTCTAAGGTTTTTAGCAAAATTCTATTTAAAAGAATTATTTCAAATCATCACATCTTGTAAGGTATTGGTTTTCATTAAGTTTGGATAGCAATAATATTTTTGCCTTAAATTTGCATTCTACTGAAAAGTTTGGTAGGTACCTTTGATTTTGTATACCTTTAAGTATCACCATTGATTAGGTACCTCAGAAATAAAGTATTTCAGTGTCACTATAAATTGGAAAAATTTACTACTATTATTTAATCTTAAAATGCATGTTACTTCACAGCAAGACATTCTCAATATTCATCTTCTATAATTGACTATGTTTGTTCTAATAAAAAAATAATGTTAACTGTGAAGTAATAAATATTCTTTTATCGGACCATGAAGCCATATTATGTGAATTTAACGGTGAGATAGGGAAAATAGAGAAAAATAAACATATGGGACGCATTTACAGTAAAAATAATTTCCACAAATTTAATAATGCTATAAAAAATTATTCATGATATAGTACTTTTCTTCATAAAGAGCCTTTAAGTAATTTTCATGCCACAATTTTAGACACATTTACTAATAAAGCTTTTCCAATTACAATTATTAAAAAAATAATAGAAAATGTTGGATTTCAAAGGGTATAAAAATAAGTTCTAAGAATTTACGTTCACTTCATTATATTAAAAAAATTTTTTCATCAAACAATTCATTTATTTCATATTTTAATATTTATAAAAACATTTATAGAAAACTAATTAAAAAAGCCAAGGAAATTTTGAAAATCGTATTAGTAAATCATTAAATCCACGAAAAGAATGTTGGAAAATTATTAATGATTTGAGAGGGAAAAACAACATAATACCTATAAATACTTCATTATCTTCTGACGAGCTGAACGATTTTTACTGTTCGATTGCTTTAAATCTTTCTGAAAATATTCATCCATGCATTGATCCACTTTCGTACATGAAGAATTAAATACAAACCAATTTGCATTTCAAAAAAATAAAAATGTGACTACAACTAGTGATGCTATTTTTTCATTTCTTGGACATCTTTATTTTAAATTAAATGAAGGATATTTTGCTGCAGCAATATTTTGTGATATTTCTAAAGCTTTTGATTGTGTTGACCACAATATATTATTAAAGAAGCTTGAGCTTCATGGCTTTAGAGGTATATCATTTAAATGGTTTAAATCATATTTATTTGAAAGATCTCAATTAGTATTGTTAAATAGTAAGAAATCAAAAAGTTATAATATTGATTGTGGAGTACCTTAAGGTTCAGTTCTCGGTCCATTACTATTTTTAATATATATAAATGACTTTGCGTCAATTTTTATAAATGGTAAATTTACCATATTTGCTGATGATACAACAATAATTGGCATAGTAAATATTGTATTGAATTAATAATTAAAATAATTAATGAAGATTTGATAAATGTTAAAACGTGTTGTGACTCTAATCTACTCTCATTTAATATCACTAAAACAAATATATTAATTTTTAAATGTTCCCTTAATAATATAATTTCTGACAATATCATAATTAATAACCCCAAATTTATAAAATTTGTAGGAATCTATATTACTTAAAATCTTTCTTTTAATGAACATATCAAAAAATTATGTAGAAAATAAGCTTCAGGATGTTATGCTCTGAGAGTACTTTCTTATGAAATGATGGCGTTCCTTTGAAATGTTTATTTTGCTTTAATAGAATCTCTTTTAAGATATGGAATTTGTTTCTGGGGAGATTCAAGCCAATATCTACTAAATTCATTTTTTATGTTACAAAAAAGAGCTATCGGATATTTGTGCAAAGCTAGATCTAGAGATTCTTGTAAAACTCTATTTATCTCACAAAAAATTTTAACACTAACTTCAATTTTTATATGGAAACAGTTTGATTGATTTATAAAAAGCATAGAAATAGTATTAATTCACATACTTATAATACAAGACAAGCCTTTAATATATGTTTACCTATTCCTTCTTCAAGTCTTGTAAAAAAAATCCATAATTTATGATTCTAAAAAAATTTTTAATTTTCTTCCAGATTTTATTAAGAAAATGTCAAATTTTAAAAACGTTTAAAAAAAATGTTAAAAGTTTATTATTGGAAAAAGCTTGTTATACTCTGGATGAATATTTTCGTGATACTCTGTCATAATTATTTGCAATTTTTTTTATTCCGATATTTTAAGTTTTACTATATTATTATATTTTAATGTTAATTTAATTTTAAAAAAGGCTTTGTCGATAAAAATAATACTTTATGACAATAAAGCATATTTTGATTTCATTTGATTTGATTTGATCAAGCAATACGTCATTGTCAGTAACTTTTAAAGATTTTATTTTTTTTTAAGAATAAATACTACTGTATCTGAAAATACCGGGATTAAATTAAAAACATTTAACTAACACATTCATAATTAAATGAGGAAAGCGGCGAAGTTAAATAAATAACATATCGCACCATTAAACAAACTGCCAATATCCATCGACTCATACCCATGCATTCAATAAAAACCCCATAATTTCAGTAAACCACTATCGACGGTCTCAGGTTCTTCCTCTCAGTAGGCTTTTAATTAAGATCCTTTACAGTTCATAAAGTCATAAGCCTAAGAGATGTTTCTGTTTATCTCGGAACGATTTAGTTTGTCTATGGGATAATTCGTACCTATTAGCCGGACAGTACTAAATCGTACTTGATTTTGTTCTGCAATAAACGTAGAATTGGAACTACACTTTGGTCTTAATTTCCTATACAGGGTTCACTATTTAAAACGAAACAGCCTAATTATCTGATTCCACGTTAATTTAAAAAAAAATCGCTCGTACTTAGATACGAGTATCTCAAGGGGGAAGTTTTTTGTTACCATTTTTAACACTGCAACTTGAACCCTCTAGGGAGGCTGGGACCAACCCTCACTATTTCAAATGGAACAAGGGATCGAGTGATATCTCTTTTTAAAGGGCATTTAATACTCTTTCAAATGACATCTCATTCGTGAAATTCGGTCAGATAGTTTCAGAGATATATATCTAATTGCGTAATGGTTTTTTTCTAATCTATTATTTAAATAACAATAATACTAATGATTAAATGTAATACAAGACTAACGTAATTATTTACACAGATGTTACAAATGACCACCACCGACTTCCATGCAATGATAAAGGTGTGATTTAAATTTTTTACGAACTGCCTGTAACATTTCTGGTGTAATCAGTCCGCATTCTTGTACAATTCGTTTCCTTAGATCTTCTAAATCGTTGGGCTTTGTTACATAAACTTTTGTCTTAAGATGGCCCCATAAAAGAAAGTCGAGTGGCGTCAGATCTGGAGACCTAGCTGGCCACTCAATGGGCCCCCTTCGGCCGATTCATCTTCCTGGAAATGTCTGACCCAAGTACACTCTTACCCGTACATAATAATGCGGAGGAGCCCCATCCTGTTGGAAAATAACTTCCTGTCCTAAAAGATTTTCATCTTCCTGTGCTACTCTTATAATAATAGGATTTATTCTATTTTGTAATAAATCATGGTAAACTTCTTCATACATTTAATTTCTCAGGTCTTTGAGTATGATGTTCCCTGTAAAGATAAGGGTTTTCATCGGACCAATGTCTGCAATTATGTTTATTAACTGCCCCGGCAAGAGTAAATGTAGATTCATCTGAGAAACAGATACTGTAGACAATAATGCGATTTTCTAATATGCGATTTGACATAAGTTCGCAAAATTCTGTCCGGCGATCATAGCATCTTGGTTGAGCTCATGAACAAGACTGATTTTATAAGGATAATACTTTGCAAGTTTTAATATTCTGTGAACTGAAGTTTCAGAGACCCCAGATCCTTCTGACAATGATGTTATGCTATTAAATTGAGTACGGTCGGCTTCTAAAAGTCCAAGAACCCCTATTTGCATACCTTCATTGGTTATCGTCCGGACACGATTGTGTTTTTTATTCTGCACCGTCAGTTTCATCAAATTTTCTGACAAGTATGTGGCCTAAACATTCTTGTCAGGAAACTGCGCGTTGAAAATTCTAGCAGCAGCTCTAGCGCAGTCATTGTTGCGATAATACAGTTTTAGCAAGTTCTTGTCTTTCTTCTAAAGAGTAAACCATTTTTAATCACAGTATCTCTCACTCTCAAACACAACTTACACTAAGTCAAGACTGAAAATGTTTAAAAATAACAAATACTTTTGATTCTCTTATCAAAACACACAAAAAAAATGTACATGCACAAAAAATTTGGATTTAAAAAGCACATTTTAACTATTTTTAATTATTATCTCTGAAACTATCTGACCGAATTTTACGAATGAGATGTCACTTGAAAGAGAATTAAATGCCCTTATAAAAGAGGTATCACTCGATACCTTATTCCATTCGAAATAGTTGGTTCCACCCTCCCTAGAGGGTTCAAGTTGCAGTGTTAAAGGTGGTAGCAAAAAACTTCGCCCTTGACAAATCTAATACGACCGATTTTTTTAAAAATTAACGTGGAATCAGATATTTAGCCTGCTTCGTTTAAATGGTGAACCCTGTATTTAACCGCAACGCATTTTCTAACAAATCTGAAAATCAAAAAATAGAAAAAAATTAAAATTTTAAATATGTATTTGGTTTTCTTACAATAATCGCATTTTTTTTACTTTGAACACCAACCTGGTTCCCTTCAAAATGACCTATTCAATCCAAATGGAAGAGTTGACTGTTACACGCAAAAATACGCACTAAACCAGTCTAGTGGCAAAACATAAATACGCCTGGTCCGTAAAGATAAAGGAAGAAGTGCCAGTCGATGCAAGATAAAACTATGACCTCTACGTCATTTTTACGGCCCCTGATGGCATTCGCAGTGGGGCATTTACAAGAAAAACCACCTTAACTGTTAGATGCTCTTAGTGCTTTCTTGTTTTGCATGAAGTGATTAATATAGTATACCCGTGCGGTCCATACTGTTTGTTCTATAGCGTGGGGTACATCAAATTGGACATGTTGATTGAAGATAGATCATTACCGAAACGTTGTAGTTTAATAGCAAATTAGAGGTAATAAATGTTGAAAAGATCCGATACAGTATTAAAGTCACCTACAGGTTTTTCCCAGATTTGTCTTTTGAAAAACATACCGCAAAAATTAATTCTATATTCCCTGAACTATTTCTAAGAATATTTTATTCCTTGATGATTTGTGAAAGGAAATTTTTCCATTTTTTAAATATTCCACCTTCTACACTAGAGTAATATAAACTAATAACTGTAGATGGCCCCATAGAAAATAATCCAGAGTGTTTAATTCCGGGGATCTAGCAGGCCATAGATGAGGTCCACCTCGACCAATCCAGCGATCTTCCTATGTTACCGTTAAAAACTCACGAGTAACCACACTAAAATGCGCTGGTGGACCATCGTGTATAAGCCACATTGCATTTCTTGTTGCCAATAGTACATACTCCAAAAACTGAGGAAGCGTTTTTTCCAAAAAGTTGTGATACACCTCGCCGGTAACTCTTCCTGGTAAAAATACGCCAGTTACCCACAATTCCAACCAAAACGTTCCATGGGAACTGATGTTGAAAACGATTTACAAGTACCTCATATGCATGTTCTTCCGCCTACACATGGCTTTTGTGAACATTCCTTATTGCATTTCCTGAGAAATTCGATTCATCGGTAAAAAAATCAGGTTGAGGCATTTGAACCAATGCCAATGTGTGCAAAAGTCATTAACAGAATGAAATCCGTGGAGGAAGATCAGCGAGAAGAAGTGTCTAAACGTATTGTATGTAGAACAGCAAATAGGCACTAAGGGTTTTCCAAATAGTCCTATTACTTACATTCAAAGTATTTGCGAATTGAGATATCCAGTTTTTTTTTGCCTATTTAGGTTTGTATTAGTTGCCTAAATTCTATTTGATTTGCTTTGGTACTTTAAGAGCAATAAATTGAAACTAAAAAAAAGGTTTTGCAAGTTTTACCTCATTTAGTATCAAATTTCCACTTATGATATACCTATAGTGGTTAGATTACACAACCCAACAAAAAACAAAAATCTGTCTGTTTCCTGGTTCTAAATAGCTACATCTCATTAATTTTGGGTCGAGAAAAACGAATATGGCGATGAAATTTTTTTATTATCTCTTACTTTCAATATACAGGGTTGGGCAAAAAACATGGAAAAAAAATATCGGTTTTAAAAACATCGATGTTGGAAATGAAACATGTATGTTTTTTACCCAACCCTGTATATTGAACCAGAGCTAATCTGAATTTTTCATGATGATTTTCGTGTTTAGCAAGACAAAATACTTCGGAAATAGCTATTTTTGAGCCCGAAACATTTTTGGTGTTGAGCGGTGTTATTGCCGGAAATTTTAAACCTGTTAAAAATTGCATTAAAACAGTCACCACATTTACATTAAGTCTTTGTTCAAATCCACATAATGACACTGGCTGGCATGCAACTCGTGCCATAAAAACATGGCTATATTATTACTTTTCATTAAAAATTGTTCACAGGCGGAACTGGATCAATTCAGCATGTTTCATTACTATTACTAATAAAAAATCCTACAAAAATGCGTTTTGCTGAAAATATTGCGGGAAATTCCAAGAGCTGCAATTTTAAGTATATCTAATTTTTCGTTGTGCCGACGACGGAAATTGTTGATATATTACAAGCTTGGAAAAAAATTCTCTACGCCTTTGCCGGCCTGAATATGCACATTTGCAATTTTATGAAATTCTTAAAATGTAACACTCCGAGAAGTGTCGTGTAACTGCTTCGCTTTTATTATCTTTATGCTCACTTTCAAAACCATTTAAATAAAAAATAACGATCTTGTACTTTTGACAAGACTGCCCAGCGATTCCAACGTGTTTTTTGCATCTGATTTGGTTCACCAGACACTTCAATTGCCCAGCTACGAGAAAACATTACGTTTTTTTAGAAAATGAGGTTTGTGAAGTTCGTTAACGATCGTTCTTGACCCTTGATGCACTCTCTTTTAAAATGCATCACTTTTGTAGTATTAAATTGAAGGAAAAGTAAAGCACACTGTCTACTAATTCCACTATATTAAAAACTTACAAGATTGACAAAATTCAACTAGTTTCGAGAAAGAATTAGAGCCACTTCATTGCATGTCGAAAAATTCTTTTCTCGAAAACGAAGTAAGATACGAAAAAATATCAAGAGATAAAAAAAGTTGTATTTTTACCTGCTTAACCCGAAAATAATATAAAGTAAAGTGGCGTACATTTTTTTGTCAATACTGTTCGTGAGACTGCCACCCAGGACGCCACTGGAACTTATAATTATCATCTAGTTAGTGCTAACTTGGCTTCTTATCACAACGAACATTACTTTCCCAAATCGGCAAAAGGATCTTTGAGATGTTAATAAAATACCGATTTCTTTTTTAAACTTTGACACCCTGTATCATGAAAACCAGGTTTTTTAGGACACATGTTTATATGAACTTTTCTGCTTCAATTTAGTTCTGTGTGTTCTTGTGGGGTCTGTGTGTATATATTTATGGAAAATAGAGAAAAATATATTTATTATTTTCTCTTGTTATTGTTAAATCTAGAGAGTTGATCGAATTATCTTTTTCATTCTCTACAGGGTGCCACAAATTCTAGCGCATGCATGGGAATCTCAGTTATTATAAGAGACACAGGGTCGGTTAAATTATGGCAAAGTTGTACATTTTGGTGCTCAACAAAATGCAACTTCGAGAATTGAAAAAATCCGAGTACTTCCGAATATATTCGAAGAAAACCAAATTTTTGCAAAAACCTTTCAAATTTGAAAATAAATGACACCTTGTCATTGCCACTTTTTCTCCTCTACAAGATTGCGTTGTCAAATTGAAAATCTGACGTTTCGCTTTTGGGCGGCCATCATCAGCTTTATTTTTTTAAATACGACCCTGGATTTTTTATTTTATTTTTAGTTATCTTTGACGTTTTATGGAATAACACCTTAAAATTTATGAGTCAGTTTTATTCATAAATCCATCTTTATTCAACACATTATTTTTATGGAAATAGGATAGTCAAGTAATTAAATTATTAAAAAAAAATATTAGTCTATTAAATTAATAAGTTCACTTTTAGCAATACAAAAAATAATTATAAATAAAAAATTTTACATCAATTTCGGCGCAAGTGTTTGAAAATATTACAATTTGCTCTAATACAGTCGTTTACTATTTTTTTAACTGCTCTGTAAACGCCCCTTCTATTTAAGGTTACATAAGCAATTATGATTATGTTTCTTAGTTCTTCTCTACTATTGACAGGCCGCTTGTAAATTAAATCTTTAAGAGTACCCCACAAATAAAAATCCAATGGTGTGAGATCTTGAGATCTCGCTGGCCATTCTACAAAACCTCCATTTCCTATCCAGCGCTCTGGAAATTTCTTTTGGAGGAATTGGCGGAACAATCCTGCTGTTATGCGTAGGAGCACCATCCTGTTGGAACCACATGTTTCGTAAAGTGCCTAGAGGGAAATCCATGAGGTACTCTTAAAAATCAGTATTTAAGAAGTTTAAATATCCAGCAGAACGTAAATTTTCTTCAAATAAATATAGGGCCCTAAAATGCGATCGCCCAATATTCCAGCTCAAACATTTATGTGAATCGAACGTGTGGGCGGATTTCTCGATTTTCTTTAGGATTTTAGATGGCCCAAATATGTTCGTTGTGACGATTAAATACACCACAATTGGTGTTTGACTCACAAGAATCTTACATGGTTTAAAATTATTATTTTTTAAAATTCTCCAGGATTTTGTTTTTTTCATGGTCCGATTATTATTTGCCTTTGCGGCAATCTGACGGGTGGAAACAGAGGGATTATTGTTTACCTAAAATATTTGTATTAAAATTTAAAAAAAAATCATATTTTACAATTAAGTTAGTTGGTTCGATACCTATTACTCCCGCTATACCTGTGATACGATACGTACATAATCAACAAATGGATAAAATTACAAACTTTGTTTAAAACACTAGCAACCTCTTTCTCTGTTGTTCTGCTTCCATATTTTCCTCGTTTTTCGGAATTTTCGAATAAATGAAATGCTTGGTAAGCTTCAAGACAAACTTCTAAAGCACGAGCTGAATTTCTGCTGCATTGATAATACATTTTTATCATATATCTTTTTTCTTCAAATGAAAATCTCATGATGAAAATTAAATACAAGTTTTAATAAATTAAAATTGATAATTATTATCAAAAGTTCCAAAAGTATTATAAAACCAAAAAAAAAGAACAAGGAAACAAAAAGAAAAAGAAAAGAAAAGAAAAGAAAAATGAAAAGAAAAAACAAAAAAAAAAAAAGAGGAACAAATATACATATTTAAAAACACATAAATACCGGAAAGCTATAGATAGATGATAAAATGATAGTCAGAAATTTGAAATACACAGAGTTTGGCATAGGAAACAGAAATGTAAGGTACCTTAATTCAATGGAAAAACAATCCATAATAAGCTGTAACAAAATATATTCGCGAGCTGGCCATTTGGTTTCAACCAGAGCCATTGACTTAATACACACACACACACACATAATTATTATCGTTTTGACAGACTTTATCAACAAAGATATATTGGGGTTGCCAAGGCAACTGCATGGTTTTGTTTTTTTAGTTTCCAACGGTGACCTGATAAATTTTTATTTATTTTTTTATGTTTTTTTTTAACAATTTAATTACTTGACTATCCTATTTCCATACGAATAATGTGTTAATTAAAGATGAATTTATGAATAAAACTATGTGTTAGACAGAGATGGGTGATTCATAAATTTTAAGGTGTTATTTCATAAAACTAATATTTTTTTTGGATGGTTGCGACAATTTATTGCCTTAAGGAAGTCAAAAAATTAAATAAAAAATCCAGGAGCGTATTAAAAAAAAATAAAGTTGATGATGGCCGCCCAAAAACGAAACGTCAGATTTTCAATTTGACAACGCAATCTTCTAGAGGAGAAAAAGTGGCAATGACAAGGTGTCATTAATTTTGAAATTTCTTTTTAAATAGGCTCAGGAAACAAGAAAAAGGCATTTGCAAAAATTCGTTTTTTTTCAAATATCTTCGGAAGTAAGTACTCGGAATTTTTCAATTCTCGAAGATGCATTTTGTTGAGCACCAAAATGTACAAATTTAAAATCACGAAATACTGTTAGTTGTCAGTCTGTACCGGTAAAACAATCTAAAACGTGGTGTAGGTATTTGTGCCAATAACCAAATGTGTTAAAAAGGGGATGTTTACTTATCTTTTTTCCAAAGAATCTATAAATATCTCTGCTAATAGTGCCCCGTCATATCATTTATCGAGAAAACTGATTCTTTAATTCTTTGGGCCACTGGGTACATACCTCCCTCATCCAATTCATATCTGCCCAATAACGGCAATTTTGCCGATTAACATGGCCATATAACGTAAACGTACCCTCATCAGAAAATAGTATTTTCGGATGTTGTAGATTGTCTCTTAGTAGATGTAGATCTTACTTGTCGATTTTCTCGAAACATTTTCTTAATTTTACTTATCGTATTTTGACTTATGGGGGGGGGGGCAAGTCTACATGTTTTTTCCTAAATTATTATAAATTAATATTTCAATACGATGAGTTTCTGCTAAATGATGCCTGATTTTGAACACAATTTTGAAATACGTAAATATTTAAAGACTGTTAGGTACTGATTTCTACAATCAAACATACCTGATGCATTCTGTATCTAGCCAAAAAAGGTAAAGGTTTTTTTTTTGCCCTACGGGTTATTATTCAGTATGGGAAAAATGGATTTTATTTACGACTGGGTTGCTGCCAGCAAGTTTGACAAGTTTATAGTAAACTTGAGAAACATGTAGATATGTTTAGCCTTGGCACTTTGTAGAAAAGAAACAGTTATGTTATTAATATCTTTATTTATATTATAAAACTACTGTTACGGTGTACTGGACAGAAAAAATTTTGGTGTTCAGCACACTGAAGAAAAAAACAAAAGTCAAAATTTCTAAATTCAAAACATGGTTGCTAGACAACACATTACGCTCTGACACTGTAATGTTTCATTTACCGGCCGCAAATGAGAGTAAGTAGATTCACTGGACAGGATAAAATAAAATTATTTTAAGTAGCTAGGTACTTACCTGAAGAAGTGAATTTTGGTCGTTGGCCAACGGCAAAGAAACATCATCCACTTGTTTCTCATAACGAATTTACACTATAACATAAATAAACCTAAACTATGAAAGTCTAAACTAGTATAATCAGTATTTAACGAAATTATGGCAAATTTTCGGCTACTTCTACTGTGTTACAAGGAAAAATGTTCATTTGGCCACCATGCACTTCAAAGTAAATTTGGACGATAATATCTTATGTCATTTCAGCGGTATTAGCGGCCCCAAAGTATAATAAAAATATACTGGAATTAAGTTTCATAATAATATGCTCTCTTTTAAGAAACAAGTTTTAACTTTCCAATGCTCATTATAAAAATCCTCTAAACCTTATGAATATTTAAAGAAGCTCATCATAATAAAGTTATATGCCTAGGTATATAAAAAGTCCTCCCCGGCTAATTGGAAATCTTCATTAAACCATATCGCTTAATCTTCATAAGCTATAAACAAGTTATAGAAGTTTCTGCTGTAAACAGAAAAATCGCGAACAGTACCCTATTTAAGATAAGGGATATAAGCACATAAGGTTGTAAAATATTTATGGTGTTATTTTATGGTGACCACTTTAAGAAGCTACACGTATTGGTGTGATTTGTCTTTAGTTTTATTCGCAAATGACCATATATTTTTATTTGCTAAGCAGTGCTGCAGCCTAGGTTTGACAGTCCTGAATTAGAGTTATTTCGTAATGTTTTTCTGTTAAAATAAACAAGTAAAAATTCGTTTTTAAGTAAGCAGGTTTAAAACAAAATTCGGTAAAAAAAAAACAATTAATGAGAAATAATGAGAATCCCTTATTAAAATAATATTACGAATATTAAGACATTCATATCTATGATTTCTCTCTCTGCTTGAGACTATAGCATCGGGGTAGGCAAGGTAGGTGCCGCCTACCCTTAAATTATCCGCAGGCATCCCACTTTATTATTAGTAAAAGGGTCATATTAAATACTATATTACAAAAATAATGTAATTTGATAAAAATAATAGGTACTTTGTACATTTATTTTCTTCTTATACAATAATGACATTAAATAGTATAAATAGTTAAATAGAACTAGAGGAACGTGATGGTCGCGCGTGCCGTGTTTATATATTTAGACATTTTTGATCTTGTGACTTATTTCCAGAATTACAGGATTTTTTCAATTACAAACAGATAAGTACAAAGTACATTTTCTAGTGTTTTGTTGTACCATTTCTATTTGATATTATGGATAATCCTGTTAATGATTTAATCTGTTCTTTACATTAACCTGTAATTATATTGCAGTCTTATAAATTTGTACTTGTCCAGATCTTGTGTGGTAGTTTTAACTTGTCTTTATCTAATAGGACCTTTCCAGACATTTGGAAGAAATCTTATGTTACACCAATTTTTAAAGATGGTAATAAATCAGATATTAAGAACTATCGTCCCATAGCGAGGGTATCATTGATCTTGAAAGTGTTTAAAGCCTTAGTGGCCGATAAAGTGATCCCATTCTTTTAATGTTATACCAACCTTTCGTCTTATGAGCAGGCTTTGTTGACGGCTTTGGAGAAAAGGTTGTGGATTGATTCAATTTACTGACTGTAACAGTCTGTGACCGTCTAATTTCAAGAACCATAACTTTCTCATTACAGGCTTCATTTGAATTTATAGTATTTTAATATTGGCAATATGAGTGCCTCAAATTGAATATTTTAACATGTTCAAAATGAACATATGATATGTGTACTTTGAAGGGTAGATATTTACAGTTTAAAACTATAAATGACTATTTTTAAAATAATATCTAATCGTCCTTATTAAACCGACAATATATATGCTCAATTTCAGTATAATATGCTTTCAAAACAACAAAATGTCCCTTTACTTTAAAAAAATAGTCTGTTATTTTAGATAGGTCGCAGGTTTAAAACTAAAATTTAATTTCTTCTGAAATCTTCAAAATAATGAAACCAAATACTTCTTTTAAGAAACTCATCATATTCCAGCTAAGTTACCTATGATCTTATTTTAAAATTACATATCCACAAATTAATTAAAATGCATGTCTCAATATAAATTCGTAAATGTTATGATTGAAGATATATATATTTAATTTAAATCAGGTTAATTTCCTATTCTCATTTTAAAACGATATCTTCTTGAGTATATACAAAGCTAACTTAGTCTTAAACTGAAACTAATAGTATTAAAACGAGTATTTTCTTTTTTCCGTGATATATTAATTTTATTCCGGACTTCTGGGCAGCCCTGTATATATTTTATATTTTGAATTATTGATGACAATATCCTATATTTCTGGCCAACCTTTCCAAAAACCATTAACAAAAAATAACGCGTTGAGGAAAATCATGTGGTTAAAGCGCCTGAACTCGTTGTATGTGGTAAGGCTGCATTTGATGATCGTGAAGAATCCTCAAAACAGTTTGCTGACTAGGGTTTACCTCATGCGCAATTTTTATAAGTACTGGTTTCTGAATCTTCTTCAATTCTATTTAATACTGCTTTTTCTAATTGTGGTGTTTTTACCGTCCTTGGCCTGCCGGGAATATTAGAAACTCTTGCAAAACTTCCTGTTTCTGATAAACGGCGATGAAGTCTTACAAGGGTCTGAGCACAGGGTGCTACACGATTCAGATATCTTGCCTGATAAATGCGCCTTGCTTCGTATGCATTTTCATCTGCAAGACCATAAACAAAATGCATATCTGCCAAATGAGCACTGTTTTGTAAATCAGCCGTGACTTTAAAGCTTTTGGATCAATAAACAATTTGCAAAAACGACGCACTAAAGCTTTAAATGATTTTTCTGTCATTTAATTTTGTGACGTTTCTACAATTATTTACACAATCTGTAACATAAGCCTATTTTGAAAAAAAGTCGAATCAGCGATGTCTTAACATAATTTTTTTTTTACAATTTTCAATTTTTTCCATTTTTCGTTAAAACTACCGTTTTTTTCAAAATCATAGTAGAGACAACTTTTATTCAGCTTGTATCAATAATGCATTAAAATGCATTAGAGTTTAAAAAAATCTGTGGAGTAGAAAATATTTTCACAAAAAAATATTGATGGTATCTTGACGCACGCCACTGGTGGAAGTAAGCAACGCCTTTTTTAACGAAAAAGTCTAGTTTAATACAAAAGCAGTTGACACCAAATTTCAATACCGTATCTTTAGGGACTTTCGAAATAAAAAAAAAACAATTATTTTTTTAAATTATTTTAACACACTGTATCTTAGAGGGTGAGCATTTTAGGGCATATGTCCATATGAACTTTTCAGCTTAAAATGATGCCAGAAATTATATCCTAGATTTTCTTCATGTGCGTAAGGATCACCCTGTATAGATGTAATAAAAACAGCTATCCCAATATTAAAAATTTTAACCAAAACAGAAGTAAAATAATGTGACTTTTTCAAAAATCATATAAAAAATTTTGACAGGTTCCATTTTTTTTTTTTAGAAAAAAACAAGTCGAATTTTTTTTCTCCAGTCCATTCTGGTCCTGTTGCCAAAGGGGCTCCGCCGTCCGAAAAATTTTTTTTATCACTTTCTGGCATCGTTTAAAAAGCGCTACATCCATGACGTAAGTCGTTTGTTTTTAATTTAATTTTTTTGGTGAGATTTTTAAATTCTACTGAAATAAATACATCGGATTGGCTATTTTGAGTTTTTCCAAAAATAAAAGAAATGTCAAGAATAAGTCCATGTTCAGTCCTCGTTGGAACACCCTGTACCTGTAACATCTAGCGGTTTCAAATCAGGCAAAATCGGAGGGCATCGTTTAATTTTGACAATTTAAATAATGATTTATACAAAAAAACCGACAAAAATCTTGACTGGCGTAGGTGTAAACTACGATAATATTAATAGTTGTTATATTTTATTTGTCAAACAGCTTTAAATATTGTGTCACAACGAGTTTTTTTTGCCATCAACAATTTGGCTGTGACTTGTATTTAAAATAAATCATACTTAATATACAGGGTGAGAGTTTTAAAGTGTTACAGTGGTTACTACAAAAACGGCTGGAAATATTTTATTCAAATTTTAGTACGGACATAGGGAGGATAGGGGACATACTTTAAAACATTTTCGACGTTTACCACCCTCCATATTTTATCTTGCTGGTGACAAACTTGACATAAAAGGTGTTTGTTTTCTTCGATAATTCAATTTATTCCAACTTGGCATATGGGTTTATTATATCAGCCTCTTCAAAAAATTATAAAACAATTTTTCTCTAAAATGTACAGGGGAACCAATTTCCTATGGTCAACTAAGTCATGCATCACCTGGTATATTTTCTACCTACTCATCCCTGCCACTAAAGCAATCGAACATTCACATCGTGTGAATAAAGAGGCAATGGAATGTCTCCCGGCATTATCCCTGACCACTCCACTAATTGACTTAGTATACGGAATGTCTTCGTTAATTAAAATTATTGACGATATTTTTTCGGACACCCTATGTATCACATTTTACTCTAAGCCTTATTTTTCTTGAAACTAATCTGATTAGTTTATAACCGGTAAAATTAGTAGAACCCTATTAAACTTGACAAAATAAAAAATGTATTTTAATAAAATCCTCCTTAAAACTAGTGATCTCTTATCGGAGAGCATTTATAAATATCCAGAAATTATTTAAAACAGCCTGAGAGGTATGTATTTTTTAATTTATATAATTAGTCACACTTAATGATATAATTATTCAGAACAACTTCTTTGTGCCTTGTGCAAAATTTGCGGTGAAATCTTAATTTCTCTAAAATAATAAATATTTATTGAACGCGTGCTTATAAAACTAATTCATCAAGAGTCCGGTAAAATTGGGAGACAAATTTGGTTTTTATTACTTTCAAAATAAACACGACGTAAACAATGACATGTGATGAAATAGGACGGCATTGTCGCCCTTAATAGTCTCCAGTTTTTTTTTTGCGGGACTGGTTTACTAACATGAACTAACCCCTCAAATTTTGAGGTTTTTTTGGTTTCATTTGGAAGTATGCATCAAATAGGGGAGATAAATACAAAAAATTGACACTATTTCACAAAAGAAACGCCAACTAAGGATTTAAATATTACGTACACTATTATAGGATAACATATCTACATGCATAGTCTCCAAATTCCCATGACATTTCCTGTCAGATCGTATTTTCAAAGTTTAACATTATAATAGGTATACTAGAAAATGTATTTTTTTTATTCTTTCTTTACAGAATGCCGGTTAATATAATTATTAAATTTGGTCCTTTTTGAAACCAGAATTGTTGTTCTTGTGTTTCAGATCAGTAAATTATAATTTTACAAGAATCCAAATCATTGTTTACCCAGGAATTTAAAAAAATACTAATAATAATAGACAAACTCACTTAGAATATAAAGAAATACATCCACAATAAAATTATTGTAATGAACAATTTATTAATACTAATCAAGAAGCCATATGGAATAGCTTAATCAAATATTAACAAATAATCCCCATAATGAGAAGCAAACCATTGACTACCTATGGGCAAATGATTAAAAAACTGTGTAGAGATAAAAACCCATTTCATACATGTTGGCAAAATTCTATACTTACCAATCGGACAAACAAAATGAACTATCCATGTTTATGATAGTCGAAAAAATTAATAATTAATATATTAAAGACATCAATGATAGAATTTTGACAACATAAATATTAAAATTAAAAAACTTGTCAAAAATGAAATTATTCCCATTTTATTTTATTTAACAAAACTTTCTGTTAACACGAGAATTTTTCCAGATAGATTAAAAATTGCAAGATTAACACCTATCATTAAAATCAAATCAGTAAATCGATGAAAAGTTCTGCCAGACAAATTTACTGCTTGCAAACATTGTGCAAATTACAAATTGGACAACTTTTAAATTTAAATCGATAAAATCGAATCTAATAGTAAAAATTCTTAAAGAACACGTATGTTGTATAGTTTTGTCAAACATTAAACGATAATTGGTAATAAAAATTCTTTTGCTTTAGACACTTGGCCATAAAAACAATTCATTTAAGAAGTAGGTAATTAAGTATATTTTATTTCTTAATAAAACAGTCCCCTTGTTAGAAGTTAATCTGATGTGTATAATTACAAATTCATTTCAAACAGTACGTTAAGAAATATTAACAGCCCCAGCAGAATTATGAACATTTCTTTAGTTATATGGAAATTGGCTTTTATTACCTGAAAAGTTATTAGCTAAGCTAGAGGCATTATGGCGCAATGATGTTTGTTATCCTCCACTAATTTTTCGGATGGTGATTACATTATTTAAAGACGCATCAACGTCACCCTCGGCTGCAGTTAAGGATTCCATGACCGGTATATTCTTTAGGGTCTTCTAGCGGAAGATTATTTAATGCGTATGGTACGTGATTGCGCCAATCCTGACATCATTATACTCAACAAGTTGTCTAAAGCGACGTATCGTTATAAAAGATAACCTTCATTTTTGTGTGATTGCCATCGTCTTTCTGAGTGAATTTCTTCTTTTGATGTGTTGTTGGTAAAATCTAGTGATTACTGTGAATTTTGAATTGATATCGCCAAAAAGGGGAGCGTAAACTTGCTACGAATAAACAACAATAGTGACAGGATTCTTCTCCACAAATCTCGTTTTTTGTTCTAGAACAGTTTTTATTTCAATTTGTATTTATAAATTCATATTGGTAGTTGTAGAAAAACATACCGTACGCAATTCATGTGATCTTAACCGCATGCGTTTGAGATTTGCAAAACGAGCCTGAAGCGAAATATACAATCACACTTTTTGCATATAGTATATTCTGCGCAATGTTAAAATAATTCATAGAATCTGCTTTTTGCTGCAAGCATTATGGTTAATGTTTTTATTTACACTTCAAAACTGAACGGCGGAGATACTAAAACCCTTATTGTTAAACTTGGTTTAACGGTAGCCTAAAATTTTAGCATATAAGTCTACGCTAGCTTTACATGTTATAAACAAATATTTTTCAGTTTCAAATAAATATACCAATATCTCTTAAATACTGAAATATTCTAATTTTACGAGAAATTCGACAACTATTTAGGATATCTGATGAAATAAATGTCGGACTACACGTGTGTTTTGTTTAAAAGGTATTAAACGTCAAAGTAAATTAATATTGTATTGTTAACCAAGGTTTAGACAGCCGTCATTATTGCCCGAGCGGAAAGTTTAAATCATGAGGAGCGGAGCGGCCAGGGACTTAAGACGCAAGGGCTATAAGCTGGTTAATATAATATTTTTTCCACTACTACAAACTTTTATAAGACATTTATCTTTATAGTATTAATAATTATAAAAAATTATAGGTAGGTATAAGTATATTTTTTAATCAAGTTACCTGCGCTTTGGAATTGGCAAAATATGTTGTTGTTTTGTCAGGTGGCTTTGTTAATGTCAATTTTTGTCCATTTATGTCATCAGATTTCACGAGTTTTCCGTTTTTTTAAAAAATGAGCAAAGGAAATGTTAGTAATATTATTATGTGTACACCTCCAGAATTAAGGATGGAAGCAGAGAAAATGTCGATTGTATCGATATTTTACAATATCAAGCATCTCAATAATCTAATCTGTATTGATAATTATCTGGTTGCATAACCACAAGAAATCACCTTTCAGGTTATTCATGTTTATGAATTCATGTTGTAGAATCAAAAAATCAAGTTACCTGCGTTCAAATAGATTCTTGAAGATCGGTCAATAATGGATTTCAAACTTATAAGGTAGAGAAAAACGATTTCTAACGTTAATAATCGATCAATAATGGCGATGTTATAGGTTAGTAGTGAAAAAAAATAATTAGACCTCGCACAGTTACTCCAAACAATTATTAACAATGCCCTCGATTCCAATAAATAATTTTGGTCACAGTTAAATAATAAACCCCGTCTGTCAAAATAGTTATGAAGTACCTTTCCGCAGTCTTAAATTTTATACATGTCTGCGTTTAGAGCATATTCCCTGCACTCAAGCAACTTTTAATTATGATTAGCATCGAAATAATGCCGTTAAAAAAATAAAACCAAAATAAGACTTATTTTTACAACACCAGTATTTCTTTTCAATTTGCACAACCCTCATAAAACCGTAATTTGATATCGCATTCGAGATTGAGCTGTAAAAAGTTATTTAATACACACTAAAATTTAATTCTTATACATATTTATTAATAAGAAATTAATGTCTTTATAAAAGTGCGAATTTTCCATGCCTACATCGAATTACAAAGTGTATGAAAATCATAAAATCGTAACCAAAATAAATTCATATATAGGGTATTTCAGAAGTACGGCACGTAACTTAATTCTTTATGATATTCTAAGAGAGAGAGTTCATATGAACGTGTGTCCAGAGTTGCCCCGTTTTTAATGTACAGGGTGTTAAGTTTTTGAAAAAAAAAATCGTTTTCATATAATTTTTAATTAAACCTTATTTACATTTTAAATTTACCACCAAATATGCAAGTACAAAATATGTAGTTACGACAGGTTGGAGCTCCAGCCAATTTTTCGCGATAAGTCAGAGCTTTGTTAGATAACACTTACGAAAATCGTTGGATTGGAAGGGGTGAACCAGTTAGATGGCTTGCAAATTCGCCCGATTCAAACCATACTTTTTTCTATGTGAGTAATGCCTTAAACAAAATGGAAGACATTTTGAACATCCTTTAAGATAAATGTGTTACTGTAAAAATCTATTTCTTAAATAAACATGGTTGTGTTTTCATGGCTGCCTAGATCTTTTTTGTAATACTTTCTAATGAAATGGGCATATTTATGATTTTTGATAAATATCTTGGAAACGGTCCAGAATATTGATACTCTTATAAGACAAACAAATTTTTGTATTTAAGTTCTGCATTAGATAGTAAAATAATATACAGAGTGCTTCGTTTGAAAATCTTAAGAAAAACTAGTTTTGAAAGTTGTTATTTTTGGGATCAAACTTTGTACACCCTGTATAAAATAATAATATAAAACTATTTGATGTCAGAGTATTGTTAGACCCCTTGTATTCAAGTTCATACTATGCAGCTCGGACAAAGACAAAACAGATCTAAGGCCGTTTTTTCAATAATTTTTCAAGGCGTTTAACACGATTTTTTATATAAGGTTTTTAATTTATTGCTCGTAAACGACTAAAGCATTAAATAAAATTTTGGGAAATAAGAAAGAACACTAGAAGAAACCAAAATATGCAAAAAAAATACAGGGTGTACCATTTAAATTTTTTTTTGTCGTCATAATTTTTTGGACGAAGTTCCTAACTTAATTGGTATAGAAGCTGCGGATACCTGACACACTATTGCAGGACCCTGTATCCTGTATAGTAGCTATTACGTTGTTTTCTGTACATTATATTTGTTACTATTGACAAAATACATACACTTTAATAAGGGCAATTGATCCGTGGCAGAAGATACCTACGCCCAAAAAAATGCCACTCTGTAAGCGCTGTTACATCTCAATTTTATTTAGAAACAATAAAAATTTATCTCCCATCATTAAAAACTTCGCATAAACGGTATTTTATGTATTTATATAGAGTGTAAATAAGAACGCAATAGCGGTATTTTAATTTTTTTTTTTTTGATCTTATTGGCTTTATGCATTACGACATAATTCTTAACATGGCGATTTTAGCAGTAAATCTGCAGTTTTACGATGTTTTGGCGAGAAGTGCGATCCCGATATTCTGATAAATGCAATGCTTGTGATTGGCTCGCTCACTGACTATATCGGATTAAATTGGTGCAGGCTAGTTCTTGTAGTCGTCAAAATAATAAATCTAGTTCGGGAAAATTCTTAAAATTCTAAATTGGCAGATATTTAATGGTTATTTAAGATGTTACTGTTAAAACACTATTAGCAGACGCGTTATACAACATTCTATTTACAAACACTAATAAACCAGGCACTAAAATGAACCAAAAAATTAATCCTTTTCTACCAATGTCAAAATTAAAGCCATAAAATCCAAAATTCAGTGACTAGTTATGGAAAGACTCGCAGTCAATAACTCGTAAAATGCGTTCTTTTTTGAATTTGTGGGATTTTCGATGGATAATTTAATTGAATTTGTGCAGACAATACAAAGCAACTGGTCTGCATTTTACAGTGTCTGTTTATTAATAAGTATCTACATGTATGTAAATTACTTTAAATATTTTTGCTCAAATTTATCAGAACTAAAATTAAACGAGATGAAGCCAATTTACCAATATTATTGCACGTGCATACTAACATGTATTTATTATACAATGTACTGTATGTTTGCTTTGAAATTCTTATTTTTTTAAATAATCAGAATGCCTCATATTTTTTATTTTACTTTCATAAAATTCAGATTCACATTCTAATAGCAATTGAGAAATATTTGTAGACTTGTCAAAATTGTTAACAATATTAAAAAGTCTATTAAGCTTGCGCATTTTCGACACTGGAGCAAGTTCAGGTTCTTCTTCCTCTGTCTCAGAGTTGGGAGTAGTTTCATTCGTTTCTTGGTATTCTTTAATACACTTGATGATAGTCAATTCTGTACTTTCTGTTGGCAAATCGTTATCAATACAGGCAAATTGCTTCAAGTTCACAAATGTGTCCTCAATGTTAGGAAACAGTTGTGCGAGCGAAACATTATCTTCTTCTTCGAAGTCTTCGATATTGATATCGGCTGATACGCCACATATTTTCTTGCAGGTAATATCGTGCCGATGACGGAATTTTTCTAATCGTCCATTTGATGCCTTAATGTTCCCTAGTCCTAGACATTGAGCAGATTCGAGGGCTCTTGCTTGAATTATGGGTCCGGATATTGGTAAGCGCTTGTTTCGTTCCTTACAAAACCACACGAAAAAAAAAAATTATAAAAATAATCAAAAATATAATAGAAGTAACTATATTTTATAGTTCTTTGTAGGACAGCCATATGGTATATTAAGAAAGCCTATAAAATTATAGTAAAAACGAGTTAATATTTTTGACAGTTACTACAAAAATATATAGGAATAAAAAAATTCGTTAGAGTAAAAACTATTAAACAGGAGTGCAAATAATATAAAAATATGTTGTTGCTTTTTCTAGCTTCTATTGTTACGATTGTAATAATTATTTGTAAAGACTACCAAGCAGTTTTATAAATTATCAATACGTTGTATTTTTTGTTTTTTAAAAGCAAAGTTAGAACATTATAAAATTAAAAGATGTACCTAATTAATTTTTTGAAAGAACTGATGAGAAAGTATACCTTAGTAGTGGCATAATTATACTGTGTTATATAAAAAAGCTAACCATATTTTTGTATAAATTGAGTTTACAATTTTATTTTGGTAAAGACTGATACATAGATTTATAGTTATTAAGAGGCTTTATAAAGAAATATACTATAAAATTCTTACTGAACTAAATTTACAATACTGTTTTTTCCGTGCAGTTAAAAACAACTTGGTTAACTGTCAGTTTTTGTTCACCATTGCCACCTTCTTTAAATTTCTACCTTCTGCTTTATTTTGAAGCAACATAGTCACTTGGGTATTACCCACTTTAAATTTTTCATCCAATTTCCTGGTACTAAAACTAGTTTTTTTATTTTTCTCGATTATTTCAATTTTTTCGCTTAAAGACAGACATTTCCTTTCCCATCTTTAAATATTCACGTTAGTCCCAAAAGACACAAAAACTGTTCAAAACAAAACTAGTGTTAACAACCGATTTATCAGCCTTTAAAGCAAATTGAATAGATCCGCCTGCAATAAAGTAATTAATGTATGTACCTATATTTCTTAAGAATTGTCGGGTCGGGCTTTACGCTTTACTGACCCTATAATGAAGGGTGTTTTTACACATCCAAAGCTTTACAGGGTCTTCGGCCACTTTACTGCCAGGCTCTGGTGTGAGCCTCAACAATGGCAGAAGGATATATTGAAAACTCACCGGAAAATAAGAAGAGAAGTGCTAAAAGCCTTCTTACGACTTCGTCGTGTAGTACTATTGTTTCCATTCTAAGGAATTCATATTTCTGGTTGTTCAAATTGTACTTTTAGAAAGAAAAGTTCATTTACATGTACATAATACTTGTGTTTTTCTAAAAAGCGTTATTTTTAGTAGATATTATTTTCAATTTTGGCACTAGTTAAAAGGATATACAACTATATATTTTAGGTAGAACGTAGCGCTCCTCGAGAGGGAGAATTTACAGGTACATATAAATGGAATAACTTTTTACCCCTTGGCCTTTATACCTTTAAAATGTCACTTTTTTTGCACTCCTTTGAAGAAGCTGCAGTGTTGCGAAAACTTTAAGTTGTAAAATTATTTCTAACATTTATTACAACTCGAGTGATAATGGCTTTTTCCACCAAGTAAACACTTTTCTCTTTAATTATATCCCACTGTTAAAGCCTGGACCTATCCAATCCTATTCGCATTGGAAGTAATATTTTCTTATTTTTATAGGACAAAGTTTTTTGTTTCTTTTGTTTAGCAAATTTAAGTTACAATCGATTCCTAATAAAAATATTCGCACAGCTAATTTCTTCTTTTTTTTCAGGATATCAAATCTAAGATCTTCTCAGCATGTGGTTGGTAAGTTGCTAGATACCATTATATTAATGTGTATAGAATAGTAGAATGTATGCAGTAAGTAAGTAAATATGTCTATCTGTAAATAATGCGAAGTAATAAATGCTCATACCGGGGGATCAACAACAATTTGAACACTATTCCTTAAAATCTGATGTGTTATAGTAAATAAAGTGTGCATTACATCGTTGACCTTATCTGCAGTAAATCAACTGAGTGATTAAACCCCATTATGTAGGTCACCATTGTGTAGGTAGGATTTTAAACCAAATGACAGTAAAGATCAATTATTATAATATTAATAATTTGAGACATATAATAAGTATAATAAAAAAAATGGAATACGATATACAGATTTATTCGTTTCAATAAAAATAAAGTTTTTGCAGTCGTCAACAAAGTACACTAGGTCTTTACATACATATTCATATAGATTTTTACTACTTAAGTTTAAGATTTAAGTACAGTACAATGTATGTACACAGAAAAGTTTTACAATAATACATTTTGGCATTTCTACTTTACAACAAATTTAGTTCTGTGCCACTATCACTATCTTCATCTAAGCTTATTATTAAGCGTTGAACATTAATACTCATATAAGAATTTTCCACCTTAATTACATGTTGCATATAGTTTTTTCAACTCTGCAGATATGTTACTATATTTTTTGTTAATGCTACTACAGTGTATTTATTTTTGGGGAAATATTATTCCTTTTAATATTTGATTTCACTTGTTGCCATATCAGCTCGATTAGACTTATTAATCTTAAAAGCTTGTAAAACTTATAAAATATTTTTGTAAGTTTCTTCTTCTATGGATCATAAAATTTTGGATTTCTGCTTTTTACCGTTAGAACTAGGAAACATTTTTACTTGACGACCGTGGAAACTAGTATTGTCCATTACAATAACGCTATTTTTGGGTATATTTTTAAGAATCAATGTTCATACTAATCTTCAAAACGTTGTGCGTCAGTGTCTTGGTGGTGATCTAGAGAAGAATCTGCTGTTTTCAGCTGAAAGCAACAGACAGTTCGGAACAAATCCGATTTGTAAACCTGCGTGTATTATTGTTATTCTTTTGCCTTTATTTGAAAGAACCGTGGTTTGACAAATCGTCCTTTTCTTGCAATGTCGTGTGTATCGAACCATGTTTCGTGGATTTTATGCTCTATATTATTAAATAGCCGTTAAATATTTATGACGCCATTCCAATAAAGGTTGAGATTCCATTAAGGTTTGTTTTTTTATCAATTCTGTGATTTTTTTTAGGCTTGAAATGATACTTCGTCGCTTGTAAGCTTCTTTTTTGGGGAAACCAGATTGTTCTTCATACATTTGATACATTTTTCTTCTTAACAAATCCATGATTTCAATGAATTAAACTCTCTTTTTAGCAAAAATTGGTACACAGTTTTAATTATTTCTTTAGCATCGGAGGATAAATGCTTTCTTCTGAGAGTGACACTACAAGATGCCCAATTCTCAGCACAAATGGACGCCACCTTCTAACACTAATACAACAAAAAATATCACGCGCCGGTAAACCAAACACTAATATAACAAAATTCACTCGTCGAAAAACCAATTGATTTATTCCCGTTTCGTCGATTGACCGTTTCGTCGACTGGACAATTTTACCTGTTTTGTTACCGTTTCGTCGATTGAGGCTTAAATCATTTTGAACCCTGCAACTCGGCTAATGCGGTTTTATAGACTTATATTGGTTAAACAGCGCTAACATCTAATCCACCTTTTTGGTTCCAATTCGCCTTTTTCAAGTTCACCGGGGAATATTATTATTAATTGTTTGCCCCTTTTATAGACTTATATTGGTTAAACAGCGCTAACACGGCATCTAATCCAACTTTTTGGTTCAATTCGCCTTTTTTAAGTTCACGGGAATTATTAATGACACCCATTTATACCTGTAAAAGCCAGTCGACGAAACGGGAAAATTTCTTAAAGTCGACGAAACGGGAATCGACGAGACGGGAATATACCAACCAATTGGAACTAAAATTAATAAAAGTCAATTTGCTATTATGGTATTGCAATTAGGGATGCAGGTAATTTGCACTCCGCGGCTCTGCCAGAGGGATGATTAGGGTTTTATGGCAGTCAAAGGATCAACGATATAACGTAACCTTTACTATACACTCTAATAGGTTTTGAGAAAATTGCTTTTATAAATCCCAGGTATAAGATAAGGTCTAACATAATTTTATTTTTAGAATAAAATAATTTAAAATATACAGTGTGTTTCAGAAGTATGGTACGTGACTTAAGGATGTGATTCCTTATGATATTCTAAAAACCTTACATGAACAACATGTGTGCGGAGTTGCCCCGTTTTTGATATACAGGGTGTTAAAGTTTTTTAAATAGATCGGTTTTTATATTTTTTTTTAAATATCCTTCTCTCAATTTTATTGAAAATTTGGTACCGTTATTTACAATGTATGCGTGGCGTCCCGCTGAGCACCTTAACGAACATTGACAGAAAAATGTACGCCACTGACTTTTTTCTAATTTTAATATTTTTTTCGAATTTATCAACTAATAATACAGTTTTTTTTATTTTTTGGATTGTTTTCGTTTCTTGCTTCGTTTTCGAGAGAAAAAATAAAAACTTGCATGTCTTGTATGTACAAAAAAAATTCCTATGTATTTCAATTAAAACATTTAAATTAAAAATAAAATTATTTTTTTAAATAAAGATACAAAAAAAATGCAACAGTTAATCAAGGCAAATGTTAAAAATGGCCACCTTCTGATAAAACGCACAATTGCAACAGATTTTTAAAAAAAATTTAATACCCTGTATATCTAAAACGGGGCAACTCCGGACACATGTTCATATGAACTTTTTCTCTTAGAGTGTCATAAGGAATCACCCCCTTAAGTTACGTACCGTACTTCTGAAACACTCTGCATATACAGTGTGTCCACTTAAGTTCTGTTTATAAAAAGTTCTGCTTACTGAAAAAATATTAGACTGTTCAAACTTGAGATAGTATGTACAGAATGATCAAAAAGTAAAAAAATCAAAATTGACCTACGAGAAAAGTACCCTTAATTTTAATTTTAGAGCAAAATGGAATAAGAAACTGTTGATTGGCATTAAAAATTATACTATCTGTTTCTACTCTTATTAACAATAAGTTTGACATTTCAAAAAATTTCATTTTTTGAAATGATTTATAATTAATAATTGTATTTATTATGCAATTCAAGCTAATAAACATTCATTAATTATTTTTATTCAAAACGTAAGCTTTGATTCTTTATCCCTGTTTTGTAGTGATCTTATGACGCATTTAAATAATTGATAGAAACATGACAATTTATTTTGGAAAAATACAATTATAATAATAAACATTAAAATATGAATTTAAATAAAAATATTCATTAACTTACCCTCACTGTAAATTTGCCTCGACATATCCTCCCTCCATTTCAATACATTTAGCCGTTATTGCAGAAAATTCTCTTAAAACATTTCTAATCATGGCAGGAGTTATATTTGTAATTGTCCCTCTAATTACCCTCTTTAAATGATCAACATTTTGAAATGGAGTAGAGAGAAACGGAGAGTTCGAGATCAGGTGGTGCTGGTGGTGCTGGTGGTGCAACTAACCCAGGTGGTGCAGGTGGTGCGTTTTACGATCTAACCCGGGTGGTTCGGTGGTGCGTTTTATGATCTAACCCGGGTGGTTCGGTGGTGCGTTTTATGACCTAACCCGGGTGGTTCGGTGGTGCTGTTTACAAAATAACCCGAAATTAAACCCGACTTTTTACGACCTAACCCGGATGCTTTCATGAGGCGGCTTCTTATCTAACCCTAACTTGAACCTTAATATTTATGAACTGACCCGAAATTAAACCCGACTTTTTACGACCTAACCCGGATGCTTTCATGAGGCGGCTTCTTATCTAACCCTAACTTGAACCTGAATATTTATGATCTGACCCGAGATAAAACCCGACTTTTTACGACCTAACTCGGATGCTTTCGCGAGGCGGCTTCTCATCTAACCCTAACTTGAACCTGAATATTTATGATCTGACCCGAGATAAAACCAGACTTTTTATTATTTAACCTTAGTGAAACGCCGCTGCTAAAGCGGGATAATTAAATCCCAATTTTTATAAGCCATCCTTAAACCCAACTTTTTACGATGCGACCTGAGCCATCCTTAAACCAGACTTTTTATTATTTCCCCTTAGTTGAAACGCCGCTGCTAAAGCGGGATAATTAAATCCCAATTTTTATAAGCCATCCTTAAACCCAACTTTTTACGATGCGACCTGAGCCATCCTTAAACCAGACTTTTTATTATTTCCCCTTAGTTGAAACGCCGCTGCTAAAGCGGGATAATTAAATCCCAATTTTTATAAGCCATCCTTAAACCCAACTTTTTACGATCCGACCTGAGCCATCCTTAAACCAGACTTTTTTTTATTTTCCCTTAGTTGAAACGCCGCTGGCGGGTAGTAAAGCGAAATAAATCCCTAATTTATATGGTCTAACAAGATAAGTATAATAAAGCGGTACATTTGTCACCCCGCAATAATTATTTATACCTAAATAACCCTCTCAAACCCTCTGCCGACTCGATTTAAAAAGAAAGGGACATAAACCTTTATTTATTATTCCGAAGGACCCTCATTAAAATTCAGTAGCATATCCAATAATTGATTCCAATTTTTGCACCACTTATATAAAATACAATAAAATAATTACCATCTAGAACCATTAACTAGCGATTTCTTTGTACTCGAAGTGGATAAATTATAGGACTATCTTGTAATGAGAACAGAGTAATAAAAAGTAAATAAAACTTAAATACGTATAAAATACCAAGCAGGTATAGGTACTATACAACTTGTGTTCGCCATCAGGTAAAAGCCCTCATAATGCTTTTATAAAAATTTCGGATAATATCATAATATAAGTAAATAGGCTACAATTTCAGGAAAAAAGTAAAAAAAATTAATTCACAGTGTAAAATTGTAGTTAAATGGATTGTAAATACGAAATAATATAAAAAGCTACCTTTTGTTTGCGATGATGTATGCACAATAACTCTATATTATTCGGTCCTTAAACTGAAAATACCCACTAGATAGGTATCATAAGCTGTATTTGTCATCAGGTAGAACCCCCAATAAAATTATGAATATCAGGCGTAGGCAACAATAAGCAAATCACGTTGGTTTTTTAATTTATTATTAATCTGGCTAACTTAAGAAACTCACAATATAACGACCATCCAAAAAAATCATAATACATTACTGGGTGTGAAAGCAATTGCGCTGCAAAATATAGTGTATACCGACTCTGAGGTAGTTAATTAAAATCCCAATTAGCGCTAAAAAAAATCAATTAGATATTTACTTTAGATATTTTAATAAAAAAAATCAATATTATTAGCGCCACCTATCCGTTTATGGAACCTACATATAGGCTTAACAAGAATGACAAACTTTGGGAATATTATTTTACATGATTCTCTCGATTATCGCATCGCTATCACATTTCAATATTCTTGGCAACATTTAAGTTTTAAAATTAGCACAATATCAAATCCGTTACAATGAATTAAACAAACACATACATAATTTTAAAATCTCATAATAAGAATATAAACTAAAATTATAATGCGTAGCAGGTCCAAAATCTAACAAGTTTCGACTAGTCAAATGACGTCAGTTTACATCTGCGAAGAATACCCAACTCTCGAACCATAAAAAATGGTCAAACTTTGTCGGCAAATACCCTTCTATGATGCAGGGGAAGGACAGGTAACTCGAGATGTTTATAAAGAAACGTTAAAGAACATTATTTGCTTATTTCTAGGCTCTTAAAAATTACATGCAATCGAACAATAAATGTTTTCATCATGTATATTTATGAGTAACACATTACCTTCGACATACATAAATTCAAATTGATAATTACTCGCCTTAGTACTTTTTTAGAAGCTTGAATCTTTGCATATAACCGTCTGAGGATACCCAAACTTCCCCTAACATATTTCTCCGCAACCGGGGAAAAAGAGGTAGAAAAAGTAAAATATCAACTCCAAGTGTCTTTGCGAACAATCGGCAATAAAATAGAGTATTTCAGTTTTTAATTTTTCGTAAATAAAAGCTGGTTAGATTAATAGTCTCTGTGAATATAATAACATAAACAAAGTGATATGCCGTAAATTTAGGAGTACAGTATAAATTATGCCTCTATTAAAATATACCGCAATAACTAACTACCAAAGGATTTTTGATATTTTGAATATATTTGATGCTCATAGCATTATCACATTTCCAAAGGCTCTAAATTTTAGAAAAATGTTCTAATAGAATATGTCTATCAATATAAAGTAAAGGTATTGTTAGGTTTTTTTAAAAAATACGACCTACAACAGTCTCTGCTACAGCATGGCTGACTCTGTAGAAACTTCTGTGAAACCATAATAATTATATCAATAATCGAGTTGTCGTTATGATAATATTTTCTTCCAATATCCGACTCCACTATCCATAAAAGTTATGTTAGGAAATTCATAATTGAGCGCATTGTAATTTTTTAAAAAGAAATTCACTTCACACACAAAGATGTAGCCATTCAATCCATGAAAATAATGCAAGTCAGTATGCGTATGTTATGGCTAACTGTTTAAATGTCTATTCCTTCCACGTTTATCGGAAGAAATACTTTTTTTATACTAGTATTTTAGTTGAAAATAAGATCATAAATCATCTATACAAAACAAGCGTCCCTTATGGATTTGAACGAAAATCATAGATTCGACTATTTTCATGAAAAATAAATCTAAGTACGGAATAATGCAGGAAGATTATCTATTTTCTTGGTTTAGAAAGTGATGTAGTTAAGATTTATAACTTAGGAATAAATAAATTATTATTAATCTTTTCGACCTATTTCTCTTGCATATTTAATTTCTTTGATAGTAAGAACTAATCTTTTTATTTTACAAAGTAAAAAAAAAAGCTAAAGATCGGCGTTGTCAGTCAGGTATAAGAACTGATTTAACACGATGGTTTTTGTACAAACGTTCACATACAATTGTATGCTTTTTAACCGATTATGTCGGAAAAAATGACGATTTATAGATTAGATATTTAGACGAAGAGCTAACCTTCTCAATAAAGTATTGATTATTGCCCTGCTAGCTAGACAACACTTTTTATGTTAGTCAAAAAAAAAATTTTTTTTTTCGGACGCTATTACAGATTTCATCGTTAACTAACAAACATTAAGACCAAAAAATTAGCGTGCAAGATGAAATGTATAGGTTCACTTCATTTCTACATTATTTTACAACTCTCAATCGCATTAAAAACAAGATCGAATAAAAAATAACTTATGACATATGGACGAAAAATGTTTTTCGGGCTATTTAGGTTAGCGACCGCATTACGTCTGAAATACTACATTTTTCGAGCTTATAACATAATTTACTATTTTAACGTTAAAATAGGGGAAATGATGTATCAAAATGGATACTTTTTTTTGTCGGTCACGAGATTATAGTTTCTTTTAAAATGAACTCTAATATTTACAACACAAATTATCCTTTAAACCACATTAGTTTAAAACTCGTCTGTCGCTTTCCCTCTATTGTGAGTTTGATTAAAGTATAGCGTAGTATATATTTAGATGAATTTCGCAAATGTTGAATACTTTCAAAACTGAAAAAGCCGCCCTTTGCAATAAATATCTCCGTAGAGTTAGGTACCCTGCAGATTAAGGGTATTTCAGTGGATAATCATATACAAATTCAAAGATTTTGTCTATTTTAATGGATTAACAAACAATATCTATAGGATGACTTTACTGATAAAAAAAAAATAACAAAAATCCATAAAGTCTAGGCTCACATGAAATTTCATAAAGAGCAGCTGCATAGCCTTATCACATCAAACTATATTTTTATTTCGTTCTATTGTCAAAAGTCTGTGTTTAGGAGATTATCGTTCATTTTAAAATGAACTCTAATATGTACATCACCATAAACTACCTCTTAAGCCGTCGTAAAAATACACTTTTCGATCTACCTCTATATTGATTTTCTAATATTAAATATCTACAATAGTCGAAATTCGCTCGCTAATACCTATGTATGCAAGGTTTCTTCAAAAAATGACAATTTTGTTGTTTAATGGCTTGAAAAAATGGAAAAAGGAGGTTTTTGCATCCATTTATTTCCAGATGAGTGTTAAAAATACTTATAAAACTCGGTATACCGAAGATCAAGCATTAATGAGAGGGTTGAGTCCTGTTTGCCAAATCCTGATTTTTAATTTGACGTTGGCAACGGTACAATTTTTTAACATTTATCATAAGAGGCGTATATTTTTGGAGCTTAGATCTACCAGTTTATCCACGCCCCATTTATTGTTAGTGCTTTAGTAATTTTACTTTCCAATTATTTTTTACCAAAACGCGTAGTTGAAACAGTGTCTATATCAGACGATATAATAAATTTTAAGGATTAATTTGCTTACAAATACACTTTAATTTATTTAGGCTAAAGCAGCCAAACATATACTGGAACTACGAAAACCCTATTACAATTTGGTTGCCTAGAGAAAATTTTGTAAAAAACATAGCTTTCTACACAAATGCTTGCACATTATGTACCTATCATTTTAAGATACCTGCCGACATCAATGTAAGCATTGACATAATGACGCAAGATATAGGTAGGTACTAGAATATTCAAGATTTCTATTAACGATACACTTCAGCATACATGCGAGATGTCATTAATGTCTACGGAAGGCAACAGACATACCAGCTATTTTTACATGGGATTCCATAGACTTGGACGCTTCTTGTTTAGAAATATTTGATGTCATCTTGAGGAGTTCCGTATTGAAGCATCAAACCTACCTGCCAAATAATTGACGAAATATGGGATATCATAAAATATGCCCCCCATCGAACTAAATGATCCTATAAACCAGCTTCACAGACCGTAATTTGTGATGCTAACACGATTAATACGCAATAGAACAAGATTAAGAAACAAAATTTAAAGTAGCTCTTTATCACACGAAAATAATTAAATAATTTACGGTTACAGAACAATAATTATTTTAAAAAGCTGTATAACTAAATATATTATGTTATTAGGAATATTCTGTCTAAAGTAACAGCTAATCTTAGTCGAAAATGAGATCGTATTATTGATTGTTGAATTCGTTAGGTATGAAATAAAATTAGAGATTTCGTCTATTTTTTCACGATTAAAAAAGAATACCTCTATTTAGCTAAAAATGAAACGATTACAGTGGTAGATTAATTCACTTTACCAAGCATGTAAACTACTAATTTTGCAATAAATATCTTCTATATTTCTAGGTAGGTTTACTCGAAAATGTGGGGCTATTTTCATCAAAAATCCCGATACGAAATTGAAAAATTTGCCTATTTTTGTCGGTTTACAAAGTGATAGTGGAATATTGGTTTGATCAAAGAACAATAATTATTTTAAAAATGTTGTATAATTAACTAAATGTCGGTGTTATCAGGCAGGCAAGAAGTTATTTATCTGAATCTTATTTGTACCATTAGCGTTTATATACAAATGTTAGTGGTTTTCAAAAATTGATATCTCGGAAATTATTAGGTTTAGACTTATAATACGCTTATTAAAAAATAATGACTACTTTATGCAAAATTCAAAAATATTATAAGATGTAGGGTATCCCAGTAACTTAACCAAAGATTTTCGGTCTTCGTAAAGCTTTACACGTTTCTTCAGCGTACCAAACATTCACTTTTTTTAAATATTGACATCGGGTTAGGATTCTGAACATAGGATTAACATCACTCCAATAGTGAACATGTTGCGTTGTCACAGTTCCATTCGTTGAAAAGTAAACAAAACCGTTTGAGCTACGTGGGGAATAAATAAAGTTGGCTTGTTGAAAAATTTTAATATTTATTAAGGTAAAAGACTATAAATATATCGATACAACACTTTGGCATTTCTAATACTACAAACATGAATATCTAAAATGTGATATTTACAACCGTCAACTCTCTCTCCCTTCTCTAATTTTAGTACACCAATGCTGTCTTCTAAGTTTATAATATATGGCGTCCTGCAGTTTAATTCCGAAAATGTTTTAACTAAAAATTCCTCTTTAACACATCCTTTAACGTAAATAATGTCTGCGTCTATCAGATTGTTGGATATAATATTATGTAGTTCCTTGTAATCGGTATCACCATAATTATAAAGGATACCATGATGATTTCCAAATAGATATTTGACTTGTTTCTTGCAAGCCTTACTTAAGGTGTCGAATGGTTTAACTGGTTTAAAAAAGTAACTTTTCATACTATTCCCATCATAAATAGCCAATTCTTTCGCGCAAAATTCAGGTATGTTAAATCCTTGAATATCGACTACAACGAACTTCATTGTCTGAAGACTCAAATCAAACAAGTATATTTTCATATTTTTATCGCTCTTAAGTTCGATTTCAAAAGCACACCCCCACTTTTCGATAATTTCACAGTCTTAGCACATAGATCTTATAATTTTATTTACGATCAATTCATCTTTATTCGCCAATCGTCTCAAACGAGTCTGCTTTTGAAAGTAATATAGCCTTAGTATTCAGAAAATATTAATGATATCGGAGCCTAAAACATCCTTGACACTAAAAAATCATTGTGTTTCCTAACAAAACCCATCATCTTGTCTATTTAGCTTGCTTTCCTATTGTTTAGCAGGTTAAATAAAATTATTATTTCGCTCTTTTTGTCTGTACTGAATCGTTAGGGGAATACGTTTCTAGTTCTATAAGAGAGACAGTTAAAATTTATGTAAGCAATCAAAAATCCTACACTATGAGCTACTTAGTTAAAATTTCATATTTCCTTCCTGGGTCAGGCAAAATTTGTGATGTGTCGGACAAAATTTATAAAAATACAAAAAAAAATGCTGGATGCATTTTTAGCGTGACTTTCTATTTAATACCATCTTATTTCAAGGTATAATTCGGTTGTCAAAATGAGAATAAAATAATTTTCCCATGGTTTATGTCATCTTAAAAAAGTCAAAAGGTTATATTCTGTAGAGGGTCAGATACATTTAAATTTAAATATTTTCTCCAAGAAGAATTTTAAGATAGTATTATAGTAAATAAAAATTCTATACCTCCAATATTTCATGGAAACATATCGTGTTCTAGCGACATAACCCAAAAGTACCTCTATTCAGAAACGCATCGTACTTTTCTTGTCAATAATTGTCTCATTGTCCCATCCATTACATTATTATAATCTTAAAGCACCTGTTACCAGCATTATCTGTTTTTATGGTTTTCATAAAACATAGCGATTACCAATGAAAATTAAACGAAAACTTAATAAATAACTTTTTTTTTCAACTGAAATAGACTGATTTTCGATGGAAAAAATGTTACTTATAACTAAAAATGAATATAAGTCATATACGCAATGATATTTAGAATAAATCAATCTTTTCTAAAATTACTATGAAATATTCACAAAATCGTTTCGTTATAACCAAAGTAGCAAGGCTTGCAGATTTCGTATAGAGTTCAAACGCGATACTGAGATGATCTTTTTTTTTATATTTTTGTAGGATAATGCACCACTACGTTGTAAGTACTTGAGAGAGGACTTTCTTGAAAAATCCTCAAATTTCTCTGCAATTTTGTTCCTTCTAGAGTTAAATTCACACAGAAAACCCCGTATTCTTATCTTTCAGGTTGCTATATTAAAAAGGGCTTATTAGTATGGTTTAGAAAACAAGCAATATTAATTAACGGATGTTTTTTCATCGTATGAAGAGTTGAAAATTTTTTTTTTCCACTCCAATGGTTACGATGCAGAGAGTCGGGTTTCATCATAATCTTTCAGGGTAGCTCAGGTTTGATTGCATGTAGAGAGTCGGGTTTCATCATAATCTTTCAGGGTAGCTCAGGTTTGATTACATGTACTAAGGTTAGTGCTCCTTACAATCGGTTTCAGGTTTGACGCGCCCCCCTCAGGTTTGTTCAGGTTTCTCAAACGTTTGATTGATAATTATTGACAAGAAAAGATCATCTCAGTATCGCGTTTGAACTCTATACGAAATCTGCAAGCCTTGCTACTTTGGTTATAACGAAACGATTTTGTGAATATTTCATAGTAATTTTAGAAAAGATTGATTTATTCTAAATATCATTGCGTATATGACTTATATTCATTTTTAGTTATAAGTAACATTTTTTCCATCGAAAATCAGTCTATTTCAGTTGAAAAAAAAAGTTATTTATTAAGTTTTCGTTTAATTTTCATTGGTAATCGCTATGTTTTATGAAAACCATAAAAACAGATAATGCTGGTAACAGGTGCTTTAAGATTATAATAATGTAATGGATGGGACAATGAGACAATTATTGACAAGAAAAGTACGATGCGTTTCTGAATAGAGGTACTTTTGGGTTATGTCGCTAGAACACGATATGTTTCCATGAAATATTGGAGGTATAGAATTTTTATTTACTATAATACTATCTTAAAATTCTTCTTGGAGAAAATATTTAAATTTAAATGTATCTGACCCTCTACAGAATATAACCTTTTGACTTTTTTAAGATGACATAAACCATGGGAAAATTATTTTATTCTCATTTTGACAACCGAATTATACCTTGAAATAAGATGGTATTAAATAGAAAGTCACGCTAAAAATGCATCCAGCATTTTTTTTTGTATTTTTATAAATTTTGTCCGACACATCACAAATTTTGCCTGACCCAGGAAGGAAATATGAAATTTTAACTAAGTAGCTCATAGTGTAGGATTTTTGATTGCTTACATAAATTTTAACTGTCTCTCTTATAGAACTAGAAACGTATTCCCCTAACGATTCAGTACAGACAAAAAGAGCGAAATAATAATTTTATTTAACCTGCTAAACAATAGGAAAGCAAGCTAAATAGACAAGATGATGGGTTCTGTTAGGAAACACAATGATTTTTTAGTGTCAAGGATGTTTTAGGCTCCGATATCATTAATATTTTCTGAATACTAAGGCTATATTACTTTCAAAAGCAGACTCGTTTGAGACGATTGGCGAATAAAGATGAATTGATCGTAAATAAAAATATAAGATCTATGTGCTAAGACTGTGAAATTATCGAAAAGTGGGGGTGTGCTTTTGAAATCGAACTTAAGAGCGATAAAAATATGAAAATATACTTGTTTGATTTGAGTCTTCAGACAATGAAGTTCGTTGTAGTCGATATTCAAGGATTTAACATACCTGAATTTTGCGCGAAAGAATTGGCTATTTATGATGGGAATAGTATGAAAAGTTACTTTTTTAAACCAGTTAAACCATTCGACACCTTAAGTAAGGCTTGCAAGAAACAAGTCAAATATCTATTTGGAAATCATCATGGTATCCTTTATAATTATGGTGATACCGATTACAAGGAACTACATAATATTATATCCAACAATCTGATAGACGCAGACATTATTTACGTTAAAGGATGTGTTAAAGAGGAATTTTTAGTTAAAACATTTTCGGAATTAAACTGCAGGACGCCATATATTATAAACTTAGAAGACAGCATTGGTGTACTAAAATTAGAGAAGGGAGAGAGAGTTGACGGTTGTAAATATCACATTTTAGATATTCATGTTTGTAGTATTAGAAATGCCAAAGTGTTGTATCGATATATTTATAGTCTTTTACCTTAATAAATATTAAAATTTTTCAACAAGCCAACTTTATTTATTCCCCACGTAGCTCAAACGGTTTTGTTTACTTTTCAACGAATGGAACTGTGACAACGCAACATGTTCACTATTGGAGTGATGTTAATCCTATGTTCAGAATCCTAACCCGATGTCAATATTTAAAAAAAGTGAATGTTTGGTACGCTGAAGAAACGTGTAAAGCTTTACGAAGACCGAAAATCTTTGGTTAAGTTACTGGGATACCCTACATCTTATAATATTTTTGAATTTTGCATAAAGTAGTCATTATTTTTTAATAAGCGTATTATAAGTCTAAACCTAATAATTTCCGAGATATCAATTTTTGAAAACCACTAACATTTGTATATAAACGCTAATGGTACAAATAAGATTCAGATAAATAACTTCTTGCCTGCCTGATAACACCGACATTTAGTTAATTATACAACATTTTTAAAATAATTATTGTTCTTTGATCAAACCAATATTCCACTATCACTTTGTAAACCGACAAAAATAGGCAAATTTTTCAATTTCGTATCGGGATTTTTGATGAAAATAGCCCCACATTTTCGAGTAAACCTACCTAGAAATATAGAAGATATTTATTGCAAAATTAGTAGTTTACATGCTTGGTAAAGTGAATTAATCTACCACTGTAATCGTTTCATTTTTAGCTAAATAGAGGTATTCTTTTTTAATCGTGAAAAAATAGACGAAATCTCTAATTTTATTTCATACCTAACGAATTCAACAATCAATAATACGATCTCATTTTCGACTAAGATTAGCTGTTACTTTAGACAGAATATTCCTAATAACATAATATATTTAGTTATACAGCTTTTTAAAATAATTATTGTTCTGTAACCGTAAATTATTTAATTATTTTCGTGTGATAAAGAGCTACTTTAAATTTTGTTTCTTAATCTTGTTCTATTGCGTATTAATCGTGTTAGCATCACAAATTACGGTCTGTGAAGCTGGTTTATAGGATCATTTAGTTCGATGGGGGGCATATTTTATGATATCCCATATTTCGTCAATTATTTGGCAGGTAGGTTTGATGCTTCAATACGGAACTCCTCAAGATGACATCAAATATTTCTAAACAAGAAGCGTCCAAGTCTATGGAATCCCATGTAAAAATAGCTGGTATGTCTGTTGCCTTCCGTAGACATTAATGACATCTCGCATGTATGCTGAAGTGTATCGTTAATAGAAATCTTGAATATTCTAGTACCTACCTATATCTTGCGTCATTATGTCAATGCTTACATTGATGTCGGCAGGTATCTTAAAATGATAGGTATATAATGTGCAAGCATTTGTGTAGAAAGCTATGTTTTTTACAAAATTTTCTCTAGGCAACCAAATTGTAATAGGGTTTTCGTAGTTCCAGTATATGTTTGGCTGCTTTAGCCTAAATAAATTAAAGTGTATTTGTAAGCAAATTAATCCTTAAAATTTATTATATCGTCTGATATAGACACTGTTTCAACTACGCGTTTTGGTAAAAAATAATTGGAAAGTAAAATTACTAAAGCACTAACAATAAATGGGGCGTGGATAAACTGGTAGATCTAAGCTCCAAAAATATACGCCTCTTATGATAAATGTTAAAAAATTGTACCGTTGCCAACGTCAAATTAAAAATCAGGATTTGGCAAACAGGACTCAACCCTCTCATTAATGCTTGATCTTCGGTATACCGAGTTTTATAAGTATTTTTAACACTCATCTGGAAATAAATGGATGCAAAAACCTCCTTTTTCCATTTTTTCAAGCCATTAAACAACAAAATTGTCATTTTTTGAAGAAACCTTGCATACATAGGTATTAGCGAGCGAATTTCGACTATTGTAGATATTTAATATTAGAAAATCAATATAGAGGTAGATCGAAAAGTGTATTTTTACGACGGCTTAAGAGGTAGTTTATGGTGATGTACATATTAGAGTTCATTTTAAAATGAACGATAATCTCCTAAACACAGACTTTTGACAATAGAACGAAATAAAAATATAGTTTGATGTGATAAGGCTATGCAGCTGCTCTTTATGAAATTTCATGTGAGCCTAGACTTTATGGATTTTTGTTATTTTTTTTTTATCAGTAAAGTCATCCTATAGATATTGTTTGTTAATCCATTAAAATAGACAAAATCTTTGAATTTGTATATGATTATCCACTGAAATACCCTTAATCTGCAGGGTACCTAACTCTACGGAGATATTTATTGCAAAGGGCGGCTTTTTCAGTTTTGAAAGTATTCAACATTTGCGAAATTCATCTAAATATATACTACGCTATACTTTAATCAAACTCACAATAGAGGGAAAGCGACAGACGAGTTTTAAACTAATGTGGTTTAAAGGATAATTTGTGTTGTAAATATTAGAGTTCATTTTAAAAGAAACTATAATCTCGTGACCGACAAAAAAAAGTATCCATTTTGATACATCATTTCCCCTATTTTAACGTTAAAATAGTAAATTATGTTATAAGCTCGAAAAATGTAGTATTTCAGACGTAATGCGGTCGCTAACCTAAATAGCCCGAAAAACATTTTTCGTCCATATGTCATAAGTTATTTTTTATTCGATCTTGTTTTTAATGCGATTGAGAGTTGTAAAATAATGTAGAAATGAAGTGAACCTATACATTTCATCTTGCACGCTAATTTTTTGGTCTTAATGTTTGTTAGTTAACGATGAAATCTGTAATAGCGTCCGAAAAAAAAAATTTTTTTTTTGACTAACATAAAAAGTGTTGTCTAGCTAGCAGGGCAATAATCAATACTTTATTGAGAAGGTTAGCTCTTCGTCTAAATATCTAATCTATAAATCGTCATTTTTTCCGACATAATCGGTTAAAAAGCATACAATTGTATGTGAACGTTTGTACAAAAACCATCGTGTTAAATCAGTTCTTATACCTGACTGACAACGCCGATCTTTAGCTTTTTTTTTTACTTTGTAAAATAAAAAGATTAGTTCTTACTATCAAAGAAATTAAATATGCAAGAGAAATAGGTCGAAAAGATTAATAATAATTTATTTATTCCTAAGTTATAAATCTTAACTACATCACTTTCTAAACCAAGAAAATAGATAATCTTCCTGCATTATTCCGTACTTAGATTTATTTTTCATGAAAATAGTCGAATCTATGATTTTCGTTCAAATCCATAAGGGACGCTTGTTTTGTATAGATGATTTATGATCTTATTTTCAACTAAAATACTAGTATAAAAAAAGTATTTCTTCCGATAAACGTGGAAGGAATAGACATTTAAACAGTTAGCCATAACATACGCATACTGACTTGCATTATTTTCATGGATTGAATGGCTACATCTTTGTGTGTGAAGTGAATTTCTTTTTAAAAAATTACAATGCGCTCAATTATGAATTTCCTAACATAACTTTTATGGATAGTGGAGTCGGATATTGGAAGAAAATATTATCATAACGACAACTCGATTATTGATATAATTATTATGGTTTCACAGAAGTTTCTACAGAGTCAGCCATGCTGTAGCAGAGACTGTTGTAGGTCGTATTTTTTAAAAAAACCTAACAATACCTTTACTTTATATTGATAGACATATTCTATTAGAACATTTTTCTAAAATTTAGAGCCTTTGGAAATGTGATAATGCTATGAGCATCAAATATATTCAAAATATCAAAAATCCTTTGGTAGTTAGTTATTGCGGTATATTTTAATAGAGGCATAATTTATACTGTACTCCTAAATTTACGGCATATCACTTTGTTTATGTTATTATATTCACAGAGACTATTAATCTAACCAGCTTTTATTTACGAAAAATTAAAAACTGAAATACTCTATTTTATTGCCGATTGTTCGCAAAGACACTTGGAGTTGATATTTTACTTTTTCTACCTCTTTTTCCCCGGTTGCGGAGAAATATGTTAGGGGAAGTTTGGGTATCCTCAGACGGTTATATGCAAAGATTCAAGCTTCTAAAAAAGTACTAAGGCGAGTAATTATCAATTTGAATTTATGTATGTCGAAGGTAATGTGTTACTCATAAATATACATGATGAAAACATTTATTGTTCGATTGCATGTAATTTTTAAGAGCCTAGAAATAAGCAAATAATGTTCTTTAACGTTTCTTTATAAACATCTCGAGTTACCTGTCCTTCCCCTGCATCATAGAAGGGTATTTGCCGACAAAGTTTGACCATTTTTTATGGTTCGAGAGTTGGGTATTCTTCGCAGATGTAAACTGACGTCATTTGACTAGTCGAAACTTGTTAGATTTTGGACCTGCTACGCATTATAATTTTAGTTTATATTCTTATTATGAGATTTTAAAATTATGTATGTGTTTGTTTAATTCATTGTAACGGATTTGATATTGTGCTAATTTTAAAACTTAAATGTTGCCAAGAATATTGAAATGTGATAGCGATGCGATAATCGAGAGAATCATGTAAAATAATATTCCCAAAGTTTGTCATTCTTGTTAAGCCTATATGTAGGTTCCATAAACGGATAGGTGGCGCTAATAATATTGATTTTTTTTATTAAAATATCTAAAGTAAATATCTAATTGATTTTTTTTAGCGCTAATTGGGATTTTAATTAACTACCTCAGAGTCGGTATACACTATATTTTGCAGCGCAATTGCTTTCACACCCAGTAATGTATTATGATTTTTTTGGATGGTCGTTATATTGTGAGTTTCTTAAGTTAGCCAGATTAATAATAAATTAAAAAACCAACGTGATTTGCTTATTGTTGCCTACGCCTGATATTCATAATTTTATTGGGGGTTCTACCTGATGACAAATACAGCTTATGATACCTATCTAGTGGGTATTTTCAGTTTAAGGACCGAATAATATAGAGTTATTGTGCATACATCATCGCAAACAAAAGGTAGCTTTTTATATTATTTCGTATTTACAATCCATTTAACTACAATTTTACACTGTGAATTAATTTTTTTTACTTTTTTCCTGAAATTGTAGCCTATTTACTTATATTATGATATTATCCGAAATTTTTATAAAAGCATTATGAGGGCTTTTACCTGATGGCGAACACAAGTTGTATAGTACCTATACCTGCTTGGTATTTTATACGTATTTAAGTTTTATTTACTTTTTATTACTCTGTTCTCATTACAAGATAGTCCTATAATTTATCCACTTCGAGTACAAAGAAATCGCTAGTTAATGGTTCTAGATGGTAATTATTTTATTGTATTTTATATAAGTGGTGCAAAAATTGGAATCAATTATTGGATATGCTACTGAATTTTAATGAGGGTCCTTCGGAATAATAAATAAAGGTTTATGTCCCTTTCTTTTTAAATCGAGTCGGCAGAGGGTTTGAGAGGGTTATTTAGGTATAAATAATTATTGCGGGGTGACAAATGTACCGCTTTATTATACTTATCTTGTTAGACCATATAAATTAGGGATTTATTTCGCTTTACTACCCGCCAGCGGCGTTTCAACTAAGGGAAAATAAAAAAAAGTCTGGTTTAAGGATGGCTCAGGTCGGATCGTAAAAAGTTGGGTTTAAGGATGGCTTATAAAAATTGGGATTTAATTATCCCGCTTTAGCAGCGGCGTTTCAACTAAGGGGAAATAATAAAAAGTCTGGTTTAAGGATGGCTCAGGTCGCATCGTAAAAAGTTGGGTTTAAGGATGGCTTATAAAAATTGGGATTTAATTATCCCGCTTTAGCAGCGGCGTTTCAACTAAGGGGAAATAATAAAAAGTCTGGTTTAAGGATGGCTCAGGTCGCATCGTAAAAAGTTGGGTTTAAGGATGGCTTATAAAAATTGGGATTTAATTATCCCGCTTTAGCAGCGGCGTTTCACTAAGGTTAAATAATAAAAAGTCTGGTTTTATCTCGGGTCAGATCATAAATATTCAGGTTCAAGTTAGGGTTAGATGAGAAGCCGCCTCGCGAAAGCATCCGAGTTAGGTCGTAAAAAGTCGGGTTTTATCTCGGGTCAGATCATAAATATTCAGGTTCAAGTTAGGGTTAGATAAGAAGCCGCCTCATGAAAGCATCCGGGTTAGGTCGTAAAAAGTCGGGTTTAATTTCGGGTCAGTTCATAAATATTAAGGTTCAAGTTAGGGTTAGATAAGAAGCCGCCTCATGAAAGCATCCGGGTTAGGTCGTAAAAAGTCGGGTTTAATTTCGGGTTATTTTGTAAACAGCACCACCGAACCACCCGGGTTAGGTCATAAAACGCACCACCGAACCACCCGGGTTAGATCATAAAACGCACCACCGAACCACCCGGGTTAGATCGTAAAACGCACCACCTGCACCACCTGGGTTAGTTGCACCACCAGCACCACCAGCACCACCTGATCTCGAACTCTCCGTTTCTCTCTACTAAATGGCCTCTGTAGGTATACATTCTGTTTTAAGTAGCCCCACAAGAGATAATCGAGGCGGCTCAAGTCTGAAGACCTAGCGGTTCAAAAAAGGTCAGAATATCTATCGATAAATTTTCTATTAAAAAGGGTATTTAAGTATTGTCTTACATTCCTCGTACTGTGGCATGGTGCACCATCTTGTTGGTACCATATCGGTAGTCTATCGGATAATATGTGAAGTCCATGAATAAAATTAAACAAATAATTATTTAAAAAATGCAAGTAACGTTCACCATTTAAATTTTGTCGAAAAAAAAAGGTCTTATTATTCTATTTTTGTATATTCCTCACCACACATTTGTTTTAAATGAGTACTGATCACGTGTCTGTATAGTGAAATTTAAATTAACGTCACCCCACCAACGACAATTTTGTGAACTTACAGTCCCGTTCGAGGTAAAGGTTGCTTCGTCGGTAAAAATTATATCTCTTGTCATGAAAGGGTTATCTTCTAACTCTCCTTGTATTAAAAAACAAAATTCTAAGCGTCGCGTCGCTCAAAATCACCTGGCTTCAAGGTATGTATATATAAATTTTGGTTTGTGAGGCCGAAACTTATTTTCATTTAATATTTTTTAAATCGTAGTTTTCCCTACATCATTAAATTTGGTAATGTTTTTGACCTTTTTCGCAATGATTTTTTAGGATGTTCTACTACAGACAACATTACTTGGTTCACAGTTTCATTATTTGCAACCCTTGGTCTACGTTTCTTATTGTAGTTATTTTCCGCACTTCCAAAGGTCTTGAATTTAGTCACTATGTTCCCTACTGTTGTAAAAGAAATAATTTTATCAGGATATCTGTAGTTAAAAATTTCGGCAGTTTCCCGATACGTTTTGTAGTTTTTACCAACAATTAAAATGATTTCAATTTTATCTTGCATACTCAATTGCGACGGCGTATTTATCTAATTAAATATTCAAACTGATGTTTCAGACAAATAACATAGCTGACAGTTAAAATTCAAATTCAGGTGGGAAATGGTAGCAAGATAATGGGCATGCCATTAAGAATTAAGATTAAAAGTTTTAAGTTTATTTTAAATAGTAGTCTACTAAGAGTAGAAACAGATATAATTTTTAATGTCAATCAACATTTTCTCATTCCATTATGCTCTAAAATTAAAATTAAGGGTACTTTTCTCGTAGGTCAATTTAGATTTTTTTTACTTTTTGATCATTCTGTACATACTATCTCAAGTTTGAATAGTCTAATATTATTTTTTCAGTAAGCAGAACTTTTTATAAAGAGTACCTTGTTTTCGTAAAATTAATATTAAAAAAGTTTCCCATATGTACAGAACTTAAGCGGACACACTGTATATTTCAAGACAAAACTTGAATTTAATGTACTTGTACCGTTTCTCCGTAGATTTAAATATTTAGACCTATTTAAATCTACACCGTTCGAGAAATCTGGCACGCCCATATAGCAGACGGTTTTGATTGATTTATTACTTTTCATCCTTTACATAGATAAGCTGTACTTGCGTACAACTGCAATAGCTCTTTGTCATCAATAATATATTTCGCTCTTCTACTCTGCCCTTTACTATGTGTGCCCTTTCGAGCTATTAATTCATATGCGGCGTTTTACTAAAAGATTCCGTAACTTTTCGAACGAAATGACGATGCGAAATCATCAAACCCAGTCGATGGCCGCTTCGCATATTATCAAACACTAGAAAATCATCTTCCAACTCGCGTTTCTATCATTTGCGAGAAAATTAAAATCTTTGTTCTATTATCGTACGCGGTGCGGTAAATTTGTCCAGATGTTTTGCACTTCATTACACGTAAGTGTTTGAAAAAGTAATGGAATTAGTAGCCCTCAGTGGTACTGTTTACCCGATTGCTCTTGAAAAGGCCGTACAGAATTCGTCTTGAAATGACTTAATTTGCCATTTGGTTCTAAATATAGATCTTAGGAAGGAGTTTTGCGTTTTTTTATGATAGTATACCGGGTGTTGCATCGTCGAGCGGGACATAGGAAATCCCATGTAATTTTAAATGGGGTCAATTATTGGCTTCCCTAATTATTTTAGAGAAAATTTCTATTTAGGTTTATTAAAGAGCACTAAAACCCACATTCAAAAGAATAACTTTAGATATTTTTGATGAGCCCGTTTACGGGTTATCGCCGATTCCTTTTTAACTATTTCTCCCTTTTATGGCCCCGTATTTGGGGGCACCAGTCAAGGTAAAAGATGACTGTCAAATAAAGTTGTCATTTTGAAATGTGTTCTTTATTGTTATAAAAACTCGTACATCGAAAATATTAAAGGTGTATTCATGAGTACAAATTAATCTGAATAAAACTAAAATAAAGTATCCAATTACAAGGTTAATTATGACATTTTACATGTTTCAATATTTTACTAATTAATAGGTAATTAATAATTCTTGCATCTCTTCTTTGTTCCTGCCTTTCTTCACATCTGCAGTTATTTATTACAGTGCCTTTTATCTCATATTTCTTGATAGTCCTTTCGACTGTAGATTTTGCAGGTATCGGTCTATTTGGATACAGAGCAGCAAACATGTTTTTATAACAATAAAGCACACATTTCAAAATGACAACTTTATTTGACAGTCATCTTTTACCTTGACTGGTGCCCGCAAATACGGGGCCATAAAAAGGAGAAATAGTTAAAAAGAAATCGGCGATAACCCGTAAACGGGCTCATCAAAAATATCTAAAGTTATTCTTTTGAATGTGGGTTTTAGTGCTCTTTAATAAACCTAAATAGAATTTTTCTCTAAAATAATTAGGGAAGCCAATAATTGACCCTATTTAAAATTACATGGGATTTCCTATGTCCCGCTCGACGATGCAACACCCGGTATGCTCTTGTCTTTTACCGGGAGAAGTAAGAGTTGTATACTTGCAGAAATAGCTTTTAATTAGAGCCTTTTTGAATACTTGTATATACATGTTTCATTACGGTTATATAATATATTTTTTATACATTAATTAAAATTCGGCGAGGTTTGTTAGTCAACAAAATCAACTTTGAATAATGTCAAATAAGTCCAGAGGTAAAAAAATATGTTTTTTTATTAATTTTTATGCATAATGCAGCATAGTTTTAGTTTACAATAATTACACTATGTAAGTATGTTAGTTTCATAGCTAAATTAAATATATACAATTGACTTGGAATTTTAATCAAATCACGTATTGTAAAAATCCATGTTTATATTTCACTTTCTTAAGTACTTTGTTACTATTGATGCAATTTTTTAAATATGTATTACTACATAGTCCTTTAAATAGATAAACATAACTATCACCTATCAGGGTGCTTGATTTAGATGAGTCCCCCATCCCTCGCCTCGTCATCTTTCAATTATACTAATTATTAATTTTTATTTATCTGTGCCTGAATCTGAATGCTTAAATTCAAATTATGTAGGTATTGAAAAGGTTACAAAATTTTAATTAACAAAATAGAATTAAACGTTTTAAATTACTAGAAGACTTCATAACCCTAGATGGAGGGGGGATAATAAACCTCTATTCCGGTGCTAAGTCCTCTTCATCTGATAAACCATCCTCGCCATGTGAGACATGTAGAAATAGAGGCTCGATTGGGGCTATTATACACTTTTAAATTACCATGTTTACTTTATCTCTTCTTCCAGAGGTACCGGGTGATGTGTTATATTTTGACCACCCACCTATCTCATTAATTTGAAGAAATATCAAAAAACTTTGGGAACTAAAGTTGTAGGGCCTCTCATGAATTTTTAGGAAATAATATAAGAAGAAACAAATAAACATCAAAAATGGCAAATATTTTACAATTTCGTGTTTTTTTAAATGGAACACCCTTTATATTATACGCTCTTTTGTTTATTCTGATTTCAAATATATGTGGTTTATATGGTCTATCTTAAAGGAAAGGGTTGTGTTAATAATTACAATTTTAATAAATAACACCAGTAGGCGTGAATAAAATAATAATAATGGCGTATTGAATGTGCGGCAATTGTTATTACGTCTTTGTTTGTCTACTAGATATAAGTTGTCTACGGGCAAACTATTCTTGTTAAAAATAGTATGTAGATACTACAAAAATATAGAAAAAAAATTAATGATATTTAATATGAATATCAACAAAAGACAAAACCGACAAACTTTACTTAGAAAAACAAATTTTTGCAGTGGATGATAAACCCATAATTAAAATTTTTTTGTGTAAAACAATATATTACCTAATAAAAGCAACAAAATAACAATCCATTTATAATAAATGCTCAAAATGACACCCGTTTGCATCAATACATTTTTGATACCCCGTTTTTAATTTATTAATTGCCGCAGTTATCCAATCGGGATGGTTAGTATTAATATTATTTATTTCGTTGATCACTCGTGCTTGAATTTCTAATATATTATCGCTTTTTTTAAAACATATTTTATTTTTCAAAGTTCCCCAAAGAAACGTGGCAAGTGGTGTTAAATCGGGACTGTTAGGCAGCCAGGATATAACACCATATCTCAAAATCTAAACTTCGAAATTGGCATTTAACCGTTCAGTAACCTGGGCAACGTTATGCGGAGTTAGCCACGTTTAAAGGTAACTCATCTACACGATTTTCTACAGCATTTAAAAGCTCCATATATCTTGCTCCTCTCAGATTATTCTCAATAAATATTGGACCAATAATCTTGTCACTTAATATACCTCACCATACATGTAAGGAGCGCCTTCCAGATCTTTTTATTTCCAGGATTTTGTGTGGATCAACATCAGCCCAAAAATGCAAATTTTTTCTATTGGGTGATCCCGAGGTGCAAAACGTAAAGGAAATGTTTGAAAATAACTCCCCAGACTTTCTAAGATGATTTGTCTAAATCCACCATGGCTTCGCGTATAGAAATCAGTGGATTTTCTAGAAACATTGAAATCTGAGTTACACAATCAACTAGCAACAACTAAGGATTTTATGTTACCTTGAAAATATAAAAGAATTTCCAATTCTTCCTCCTCATTTATAATCACCGTTTTATTTTTTATTTTTAATGATTTTGTGGTGTGCACCAAATTGTATATATTTCTAAAATTATTTAGACTTGGTATTCTATTTACATTCTCACCATATAAATTAATATACTCTTGGCACGCCTTGTATTTATTTTTATTATTTTTTAAGTAAATCTCAAAGATTTTAAACTTTTCTTCTTTCGAATACCCCATTTTTGTGAAGAAACCTAAATGATTTGACAGATGCGTAAAATATATACAATAATTGCAGCATATTCAATATGTTATATGCTTATGGTATTTATTAAAATTGTAATTATTAACACAACCTTTTAAAATAGACCTTAGAAACCATATATATTTGAAATCAGAATAAAATTTTCCACCAGGAAAACGTATACAGTGTGTTCTATTTAAGAAAACATTAAATTGTAAAATATTGCAATTTTTGATATTCACACAGATCCTACAACTTTAATGCTTAAAGTTTTTTTGATATCTCTTCAAATGAGTGAGGTGGTTAAAATATAACAGATTACCCGGTACATGTTACGTGATTCATAATTTTCTAATTTTCACACTAACTATAATTTAATAACATACAAAGAAGCTGTCGCAAAAGAACACCAAAAACAATTAAAAAATGCCTGCAAAATGCTACCACCTAGAAACAGTCAATGTGTGAATTTGGTGACAATCAACAACGAAATATATAAAATCGGCCAAATTATGATTCTGTTTTTAACAACAGACTTGTTTGATTTTTGGGTTGCCTTTTTTATTAATTAAGAAGTGACCATGTCATAAAACCTCAACTAACTTCTTGCTAAGCTAAAAAATACTCTAGTGGTATTTCCCTGGCAATCAACAAGACGAAGTAATAGGTAGATATTATTACCAATAATTATTGATGGCTAGTTTGTTTCACTAATTCTTAACAGGTGTGTAACCTCTTAAAATTAAAAATAGTCGTTTATTTTTGCTGTTAAATTATCATATTTTCTAGCTGGACAAACTTACACGCTTGAAACAAACGATTGAAGACACGCTCTCGAACCTATTTAGGATTCTCTGTCACGCACAAAATCTTCGAAATATTACACTTACTCAACCTTCTGTTTCCAATCGCACAAATATAATAAATTCTCTGCCCAATCGGTAAAACCGACAGAAATACTCAACCTGAATAGCAAAATAATTATTTACCGAGTTATCTGATCTTTTTTTCTTCATCTTCAAATAAATTAATAACTTTAAACCAAGAGAAAAAATCAGGAGACTCTTTAGTTTATCGAGTTCCGACGTTAAATATTCATATTCTTTTTATACAAAATAGTTTCGTGTTACTAACCAGTGGCGCCACGTCACGGATTATAGGAATGTTTGGAATTATTTTTTTTTTTCGTTTGCGAAAAATATATTTTCTGTGAAATTCAATTTTTTTCAATTCTTTCGTTTTTTTTAGTAGACTAGATGATAATTATGAGTTCCAGTGGCGTCCCCCGGGGGGGGGGGGGGCAGTCTTACGATGAATAATATTGGCAAAGAAATGTACGACACTGAAAATTTTATATTGTTTTCGTAAGTAATTACAATTACATAAGTGCATCAAAATTACCGAGAATTTTTTATGAAAGCATGTTGTCTAAGAACTGGATGAGTTTATTTTCATATTTTGGCAAAAGAGCCCGACACCGAAGGTGGAGGGCTCTTTAAACAAAATATGAAAATAACCGAATCCAGTTTTTTACTGACAACATGTTTGAATGAAAAATTATCAGGTCTATTTTGATGCACGAATGTAATTCGGTAGAATATTTCTCGAGTACGTGAAATGAAAGCACAAAATTTAATATTTTTATTTAAACGTTATATTTAATTATATGAAAATAAACAAATTAAAAATTGCATGAATCGCAGTGGAAAACACAATTATAAAAATTACCATTTTTGGAGTTTGCTGCATTACTTGTTAATGTATGTGAGTTTGCCATTGAATTAGAACTTGTAGAACCTGGCATACAGATATTAGTTTCTGGGTTATTATTAGCCTACAAGGTGCTATTGTAAAATGTAAATATTAATTATTGTTACTTAGATACGGACCTATAGGGAAATTTTCGACGGGACATTTTCGCACCTACTGGGCAATTTTCGTCGAAAATTTCCCGTTTTCTATGGTAGTTTTTACACATGAGAGAAATATTCGGGTTAAGCAGCTAAAAATACAACTTTTTAGTCCCTTGATCGACATACATGAAGGCTTCTATTTTTTTTTCTCTAAAACCAAGTAAGATACAAAAAAATATCAGGAGACAAGAACGTTGTATTTTTAGCTGCTTAACTCAAAAACAATAAAAATTAACGTTGCAACCAGAAGGCGTCTTCTTTACGGTCTTCCCAGTATCGCCGCCCTTGGACTGGTTGTTTTTATTACCGAACAAGCAATCTTCTTCACGCACATCTTATTTTCGGCCGTGATATATGATATTGGATACAAAATTTTAAACATATTTATTTGTAATGCCGTTTTACCACTAAATTAAAACTCGTGACCTGTTTTGAGAGTATTCTAATGGACCGCGAAGAGATAAAGCGGTTATAGAAAAACCAAAGATAAAATGTAAAGATACAAAGTGACAATCGTAAATAAAAGAGAAACATATTATGGCCATTAGGTATTCATTGAGAAATAGTAATGGCTTCATTAAAAATCTTAGGTGAGATTTGGATAAAGGCTTAGTAACCAGTTTCAGCCTGGGTTTCAGCTGTGTTTTTCAGTAGGTAATTATTAATTAAAGGTGCAGGAAGCTATTAACCAAAAATTGTTAAAGTATCTGGAAGGCAGCAACATAAACAACGATTACCAGTATGGAATCCGTAAGTATATATCAACAGGATCAGGATAGCTCCCTGTTATGTAAAGATCTCTTGATTTTAAGACAAATACGATTTGACAAAAAACATGCCAAGTTTAATATCGAGGGTGATGTTTAATTACACAAGTGAGATTTGTTGGAGATGTGGAGGCCAATTAATAGTAAAAGTCTATTAAATGTATAATTAAACTTCTCCTCAATTTTAAAATTGACTTAACAAACTATGTGCCAATTAACGTACTACGCATGGACATGAAACTAGACATTCTAAAAGACTTTTATGATAAAATAATTTAAAAATATTACAAGAGGACGGACGTTTCGCAATACATTCATTGCCGCAAACGAAATTTGCATAGCCCTCTCAATTTCTTGCATATTAATTTTGAAAATTTCTCATTTTTGACGCTGCCCTGTATCTCGATTATTTGGTAACTTATCAATAAAGTAAAAATGGGTTAATATAGGGTTTTTATGTAGAATTCACTAGCGTTAGTTTTTTTCTAAAAAGTTTTGTTTTTGAGTTATGACCCAGACTTGTGTTTTTTTTAAATGGGACACCCTATATTATTTCTCTGTCTTATCTCTCTTTTTAAGCGCTTCTCAAAAATATATAATTAGTTCATATTTATTCCTTTTAAAAAGGGATACTTTTAACATTTTTTGTAAAATTATTCATTTTTTGTATAGAAATAGCAAATAAAAAACAAAATTAATTTTATTATACAACTTTATATTATTATATGCCTTTAAACCAACAATAAAACAAATATATTATTTTATTAAATTACAAAAATTGCTCGAATTGGGCTCCGTTGTGTTCTAAACACTTTTGACTCTTAATATTCGATATTATGATTGGCCGAAGACTGACAAGACTGTTGGGTTATGAGCTCATATCACAACTGCTATAACTCACTCTGTAGATTATGACTAACATAACTTTATCAAAATTGCATATGTTATACCTGTATTGTTCAATGGTCATAGAAAAACCATAGTATTTTACTCGCATGTAATAACTATAACATGCTCATCAAATAATATACTATTAATCAGGTAGTTATCTTTCTGGATATCTACGAAAAATTTAAATGTGTAACAAGAAGCTAATAATAATTAAACCTTTTTTATTTTTATTATAAATATTAATGGTAGGTACCTAACAAATGATTTTAAAACTTAACTTGGTTTAAAGTTATGTAATAATATAAAGTTGTATATTAAAAATAATGCTGTTAATTTTGTTTTTTATTTGCGGGCATAGCCTTCTATACGAAAAATAATTAATTTTACAAAAATGTTACCATTATCCCTTTTTAAAAATAAAATAAATAAGCTCTTAGAAGGAGGGATAAAGCAAAGAAATAATATATAGGGTGTCCCATTTAAAAAAACACAAGTTTTGGTAATAACTTAAAAGCAAAACTTGTTAGAAAAAGTCAGAAACTGAGAGGGCTATGAAAATTTCGTTTGCGGCAATGAAAGTTTCATAAAATAGTAGAACAATAAGCAGCAAACCAAATATTGCTATCTTTTATAATAAGGGAACTGGAATATGAAAGCACACGAAAGCTGGACAGCCCGTACAGCTTGACAGTGAGCTAATTGAAAATAAAATTTTTGAATTGTGATGAAAATCATTTGCGGTGTTATTAATTGAAACTCGTCCGTCGACACTTCAAATTAGCCAAATTTTCAAGCTTTGTGGTATAAACTTTGTTCTTTAAGTGTCCTCATAAAAAGTAGTCAATAGGGGACAAATCAGGGGACCTAGGTGGCCACTCGGTTGTATGCCCTCTACCGATCCACCTATTCGGAAAAGTGTTGTTCAAAAATTCGCGCACATTTCGAACAAAATGGGAAAAAGCTCCGTCCTGTTGGAAGAATATCCTGAAATAATTTAAACCCATCACATTTCGTATAGTAGGCACTATTTGCATTTCCAAGAGCTCAAGGTAAAGTTGTGATGTCAAATTTCCATAAATAAAAATGGACCGATGTTGTGGTTACCCACAAGCCCAGCCCACACATTCAATTTTTCATTTGAGCTTCTCTCATCCACTGGGGATTTTCATTGGCCCAAAACCTACAGTTGTGTCTATTGACTTTGCCATTTAACATAAATGTTGCTTCATCCAAAAATACTACAAAGTTGAAAACCCGCTTATTTTGGTCCCACCTTGACACAAAATTCCATTCTTCGCTTATAATCATCTTCTGATAACTCTTGAACTACATGTATTTTGAAAGGATGATGTTTATTTTTTTATTGGGACATTATGGACTTACTTGAAGCAGACGTCCACTTACTTGTGAAATTTTTCTTAATGGAGAACAACATGTTGTAAAATTTCTAAACTTTTCTCTTCATCTACTACTGCTGGTCGTCCTGATCGTCGCCTATCTCTACAATTTCCAGTTTCTTCGAACCGTCCGACAGTTTTTAGAACAGTGGATTTTGAAATTCGATTTCGGTTTGGAAATGCGTCATTAAATACATTTTTAACTTTTCATAAGACCTGACCTTATCGCGCCATATCCTCTCATCATAAGAATCATAATTCTTTCACTTTCAGTTAAAGACATGTTTGCACGTGACAATGACAGCTTTTATGACTTTACATCAAAAGTGAGCTGGTGCTTTATTTATTAATAAATAAAACACAATTTGTTGAAATTTTCAAAACACGTCGTTATTTCGAAAACTACTGATATTAGGAAAAATGTATGTTACACAAAAAATTCACACTGTATAACATGATCACCCTATACATACGATACATTATATTATTACATTATAATTATTTATATCGGTACATAATGTTTAATGTTTAACAATCGGACAACAAAACATAGAAATGCTAACATTTCTTTTAAAGCTATTTAGACCACATTTTAAATGTCGTTTTAGATTAAAATCAATTTAACATAATCTAACAGATATAGTAAATTATCAACAAACAGATTACCATACTTATCTGTCTCTCTTTGTCCGTAAATGGGATAATTCAAAACTAATAAATGTTTATAACAATTACAGTCGATTTTTTAAAAGGGGGAAATGGAATAAGGGGAACCATCACAAATGGTATTTATATTCCGTTTTAATTTGTTGGTAAAAAACGTGTAAAAAATATTCCTAATCTTGATGATATCTGCGATTGGGACAATTAACTGTTGTTATATGTGAATTTGACACAATTTTAACCTACATTTGGTGAGATATATCGTCCTCTTATAATTGTGATATAAACCAAGCCCTATACGTCTTTCAGTTCAAGTCCGTTTGGATGAAAATAATTTTTGGTCGCATGGTGTTTGTCTAGAATCCTATGTTTCTTACCTTGGTATATCGCACTATTTGGCCAATTCGTCCGATTTTCCCCTACATTTTTCTTTCTGTTTTCCGTACAAACAAATCTATGTTTTTATGTCAACTTATTTTACTTTCTCGATGAATTATGACCATTATCTTTTTCTTTATGCAGGTTATTATCTTAAATCCTATATTTTTATTCGAGATTAACTATAACCAGGGGCTTTCATAACCACATAACAGTCAATGGATATACTTTATTATATACAGGGTGTTACTTAATGTTCGCTCTTGAAGATATGAAAAAAACGGGGGTTCCTTAATATATTTGAGACCCCTTTATTTTGAATTTAAGTAGGCTCTAACTAGGAATAAAAACACATTTTTTTGCATTACCTTACATATATTTGAATATTTTCAACAAAAGTTTTTTTTGGTGTGACAAACAGGAAGGACACATGTGTCCTTCCAAATTGATAAGGATGTGAAAAGTGTTATAAGAAGAAGTTCATAATTTTCATTTCAATTTTTAATGTTATAAGTAGAGAAGATGCGAATTTAACCTAGGTAAAAGAGAACTGTGGCACATTTTACATAAATAAAATTTTTCTTGGGAAAAACACAACGCGAAAGTCAATCTTAGTTTCTAACAGACATTGGCAGATATAGAAGTGAAAAAAAAATTTTTTTTTAGACGAAACCTGGCTCAACGAAGGACATGCAGTGCAAAAAACATAGCAGAATAAAAATATTCAAAGCTCTATACTAAAATATCTCGAGTAGTTTCGAAAATATCAATTAATTTCCTTTTTAATTTTAAAATTTTAACACCCCTTATTTTCGTAAAGGAACATTTTTTTTTATAAAGCAAACTATCATTAATTTTTCATGTAGATTCACACCCTTAAATATTTCCATATCATTAAGGAACACCCTGTATAACAGATAGAGAGCGAATTGAATCGATTTGTAGCGATGGACCGGTATTAACCGCGGTTATACCTTTGATTAACCTTAAATTTGCCCTTTTTGACTTATTACGTCACGCCGCTCAAGAACCGCTTGAACGAAGAAAAGTTATTACCGGTTATAAATGTCAATTCTCAAATTTGTTTGTAAATTTAACTTCTAGTTGTAATCCTATTTAATTATTAAGCCATTAAAACCTCTATAGTGTAATCATTTCCTTCATAATTAATATAACTGATATTTTTTCATCTTAAAAACAACAACAAAACATAACGGCAAAAAAGACACAACCACAAATAAAAAGAGACGGAGAATAAAAAACACCTCAGCAGCAAGGTTATTACCGGTCCAAGAAATGACAGCTAATGACGTACTGAAGGGCTTGGTGGTGACGTCAGACATCACCCAAAAATTTATAACCACAGTCGCTACAACGCGATTGGTAAATACCAATTAGGAATATTTATAACCGGTCCATCGCTACAAATCGACTTTGGTTAAATTAAGGTAAAGTTGCGCATTTGAATGCTAACTAATTTGTTAGAAAGAAATTTAAACTCGATTTACTTCCGGAGATATCCCAAAGAACCAACTCTCGTTTTGATTTTTTTACGGTCTTCTTACTGATTATTTTGAAAAACCAAGAGCACTTCCTTAAGGCCCCTTTTTAATACTCTTTAAGAAAACAATTTTATTGTATTATTTTTTAAATAACCACATCAACTTTATTTTTTTAAACGCGTACCTGGATTTTTTATTTAATTTTTTTCATCTGTTGAACTAACAATAAATTCAACTATGTTAAATGCCCCTACCGCACATTATTAGTTAGTAAAATATTTAATGATCACTTTTGAATATTTAATAATTATTATCATATAAAAACTTTCAATAAATAATACTCTTGATTTTAAGAGGAAAAAAAAGTCTCCACCGTGACAATGCTTGCACATTGCCGTGACCAGGATTCGAACCTGGGTTACTACGGCCACAACGTAGGGTCCTAACCACTAGACGATCACGGCTACCGGAGACGTATGAGGTATTTGTTAAAAGTTCTACTTATTTATCGATAGTGTTCTAAATCAATCTAAGTGAAAAGATAAGAATATTTAAAACAAGCAGTGGCGTATTTAGGATTGTGACACGGGGGGGGTCCACTTATGCTCCTTAAAAAAATGCGCCGCAGGCAAAATTTTTTTAGGTGCCACGCCCTTTTTTGGACTGTCTAAACTTACAAATTTTACGTTTTGATAGCCCGGCTCAAAAAAAACGTAGAAATAAAGCAATTTTTAAATATAAACGCCAATATTTGCATTTGAAATATTAGTTTTTTGAAGGTATGTATAACGGTATACTATTTTACGCACCTGAATTAGAAAACACGGAACGAAAAATAAAATTCAACAATTTTATTATTAAACTAAAAGACTGTGGAAATCCCCAAACATCTGGAAAATTTGAAATAATGTTTTATGTTATTTATTGCAAATAAATGAATGTGAATTTCAGTTTTCTTTACTACTGAGTCCACGGGGGGGGGGGGGGTCCAGACCCCCCCTAAATACGTCACTAAAATGGCAAAAGGACAGTTAGTAGACATATTAATATACTATATTTTATTTTCATTAATTATCAATGTCCTTTAGATAGGCGCCATTTTGTTTTTTTATAAAATTGATCTTAAGTACGCAGTCATTTTGATAGTAAATGTCAACTTGTTGTATATAGGTATGTCATTGAAGAGGTAATGTTGGGAAGAATTCGGTTATGCAATAAAAAATGCAGGTTGCCGTTGAAAAATCAAAATTTTGTAATCTCTAGTGGCGTATTTAGGGGGGTCCAGACCCCCCCCCCCCCCGTGGACTCAGTAGTAAAGAAAACTGAAATTCACATTCATTTATTTGCAATAAATAACATAAAACATTATTTCAAATTTTCCAGATGTTTGGGGATTTCCAAAGTCTTTTAGTTTAATAATAAAATTGTTGAATTTTATTTTTCGTTCCGTGTTTTCTAATTCAGGTGAGTAAAATAGTATACCGTTATACATACCTTCAAAAAACTAATATTTCAAATGCAAATATTGGCGTTTATATTTAAAAATTGCTTTATTTCTACGTTTTTTTTGAGCCGGGCTATCAAAACGTAAAATTTGTAAGTTTAGACAGTCCAAAAAAGGGCGTGGCACCTAAAAAAATTTTGCCTGCGGCGCATTTTTTTAAGAAGAATAAATGGACCCCCCCCCCCGTGTCACAATCCTAAATACGCCACTGGTAATCTCCCTGAACAGTTTTTCAAAAAATTATAGTTCCAATATACAGGGTGTTTTAGAAGTACGGTACGTAATTTACGGGGGTGATTCCTGATGACATTTTTAGAAAAAAAGTTTATATGAACATGTGTCCGGAGTTGCCCTGTTTCTGACATACAGAGCGTTAAAGTTATTTTAAAAAAATAAATTTTTTATAGTTTTTATAAATATTCTTTTTCCGATTTTATTGAAATTTGGTACCGTTATTCACAATGATAAGGGGCTGAATTAGTCCTAACTAGATTAAATTTATTGGGTCCAGTGGCGTTCTGGGAAGCACTCCAACGAATATTATTGACAAAAAAATGTACGCCACTGACCTTTCCCTAATTTTGATGTTTTGTTTCGGATTTGCCAACTAATAATACAACTTTTTCGCTTATTGAATTGTTCTTGCTTCGTTTTCGAGAGCAAAAATAAAGACCACTTTATTGCATGTACAAAAAAAATACCTAGCTATCTATTTCAAAGTTAATTAAAACATTTAAATTACAATTAAAACTATTTTTTTAAATATCACTATGAATAACGGTACCAAATTTCAATAAAATCGGTAAAAGAATAATAATAATAATAATAATAAAGTTTATTTAAAATATTTACATAAATACAATACATTTTAATATATTTTACATTAAAAATAAACTTAGGAATAAAACCCCTGAAGGTTAACTTGTATAGGGGTTAATTTTATTAAAATATTTATCTAAAATATTTGGTTAATATATTATTATGTAAATAATTGAGGATACAATTTTTATAAATTTATTTAATATTATTTAGATTAAGTATTAATATATTAATATATTAATACCTATTTAATAATTATAGCATTTCTAAAATATTAGCTAAACTATTTTTATTTAATAACCACCATTTAATTTCTTTTTTATATAATTTAAATGATTTTATTTTTTTAATATTATTTGTTAGACAATCGAATATGTATAAACTTAAAATTTTGAAACTTTTTTGTCCAATAGATTTATTTATTTTTGGTTTAATAGAAATTTCATTTTTAAATCTTGTATTATAATTATGCTCTTTAAATTCAATGTTATTTTTATTTTTAAAAATATATATTAAAATATTATAAAAGTAAATTTGTCTCACATCCATTTTTTTTTGTTTCTGCATATAATTTTTTTGAAGAGTATAAATAATCTTTATCATAAATAATTTTTAAAAACCTTTTTTGTAATATTTCTAAACTTTTTACTAAATTTCTATTTATTCCCCCCCAACCTAAAATACCATAATTTATATGAGTTTTGAAAAATTAAAAAAAAACTATTTATTTTTTTAAAAATTTACATTTTAAAAAGTAAATACGGCTCTGATACATATCTTGACGACATCATCAGTAATAATTATTATGATAATGTTAAATGTTACTAGACGTTTTATTTTTTAATAGTTTCAACATGTTTTACAATATTCAAGAAACATTAATGATTGTACCTACTAATCTAATAATCGAAAGTACATACCTACTTAAAGCTGGATTTATAAACTCGAAAAGTTGGTGAGGCTGAAGTTATGATCAAGTTTGTGAGGTTAGATATTCCGAACTCCGAGAATAAAAATTGGTTATCTCAACTACCCGGGAAGTTTTCGAACCTTACATGAGCTTTACATCAACAACATGAACGAGTGTATAAATGGAACTGAGTGTCTCCTTTAGTTTAAATTGAACTCCTATTTCCAACACCAACTGAACCTCAACCTCGCCAACTTTTCGAGGACATACAAGGACCTTCAAAAAAGTCTCATACAAGTTTGATGTAAGTAAAGTAAATAAGAGAGCCAATATTAATAAATTAGGCTTAACTTTTAAATTTGTTTTTTTCGGCAAAGTTTTTAAAATAGACTTAGGTACTTTTGAAAAATTCTAAAAATATTATGAAGCGTGTGTATGAGTGAGACACAAAATCAAAATTTTGTTTCACGTTCTGACATTTTGTGACATTGTGACTTAACAATAGTTATGGTTTATTTGTTATTTATTTTGTCAAAAATAAAATAAAAATGTAACGAAGCAAAACAAAACACAACAAAAAGTGGAAATGTCCTCCACCCTCTACTTGGCATGCTCCCGGACGATGGTAAAATCCGTCGACGGAATTTCGAATGGCCTCAGCCGGTATGTTATGTGTCTCCAATCTAATTTTGTTTTTCAAATCTTCAATATTATTTGGCCTATTTTGGTAAACTTTTTCTTTTAAATATCCCCAAAGAAAATAGTCTAGAGGCGTTAAGTCTGGGGACCTCGGTGGCCATTCAATTGTACCACGTCGTCCAATCCAGCGACCTGGAAATATCTGATTTAAATATCTTCTCACATTGACACCAAAATGCGGGGTAGAACCATCTTGCTGAAACCGCTGAGTATGCGCTTCAAATATCCATCGTGGATTTTTTTGACTCCAGAAACGATAATTATGCCTGTTAACCACCCCGTTTAAATAGAAAGTAGCTTCATCCGAAAATAATATGTTCTGTGGAAACCCATTATTCTCGTCACACCGTCTCATCATTTCTTCGCAAAATTGCAAACGCCTATCATAGTCATCTTCTAAAAGCTCTTGGACAAGACATACTTTATAAGGGTGGTATTTTTCTGCTCTCAAAAACCTTCCAATAGTACCTCTAGATGTATCATAATTTTGAGTCAATGAAACTGCTGAAACATGCGGATTATCCTGCAGAGATAATGCAATATCCAATTTTTCATCGTCGCCTAAAACACGTAGCCGTCCATTCCTAGGCAAGTCCTTTACTGTGCCATGTTCATCAAATTTGTGGAATATTTTACTAACAGTGCCCTGTGAAATTTGATTTTTCGGATATTTGGCATTAAATAAAGTGCACACTTCACTTTGACTTCTTTTTTTATCTCCACATCCTAACAATGTCAAGACTTCGATACGCTGCCTTTCCGACAAAACCATTTTTGTTTAGAAAATTGTAAAATAATACTTCGGAAATACCTAAATTAATTTTACAAGTTCACAATGTCACAAAATGTCAGAACCAGAACGTGAAACAATGAAGATTTCTTACCTTGAAAGGTAAAATAAAACATCAATGATTTATCATTTCCGCTTATTTAAATAGGGATTTTTTTTTAAACTTTTAACAGTCGCCATTTTGAAATAGCTTGACAGAGTCGCGTCAAAATTTATGAGCATACTGTACGAGATATTAGCTTTCAAATGATGTATCACAAGCTGTATATTTCCATTAAAAAAAAAGATCGATATCGTCATATCTTTGACAAATGCCTATAAAAAAACAAACGAATAACCTCAAAATGTGAGCATATATAAAACTAAATTGACGTGTCCGAGCATTTTCCCCAAAAGTTACAGATTAAGGCTATATTAATTTTATTTCGGACTTCTGGGCAGCCCTGTATATCTATACTGCGCTCTCTGAAAAGGTCATGCCAGGGTAGGTTGACCCGGTCAGTTTCAAAAGTAATATAATTTTAATCAGTATTTTTGCGGGAGGTGGTTTGTCTGATTGGAGATTTAAGTAAAAGTAGCTATAGATGTTTGTTTTAAAATTAACGCCATTTAACGTTGATAATTTGTGCAAAATTTGCAAGATCATGCTTAAAAAGTTCTATACATATCTAACCCTGCTCTGCGCTTAAAGTCAGTTGGCGCCACGGCCACGCAACATCAGGCAACCGATATACGACTCTTGTTTAACCCAATATCACGAATATGATATAATTCAATTAACTTCACTAAAATATCGTTATCGATAGGGTCATTAGGGCCGCATTGGAGCGGATCGGAGTCATCTGTGATCGTACCGCATCGTTGTAAAATAGCCTAAGCGACATGCATGGTCACCCATGCAAGGCCAACGGCGTGTGCTGAAAAACTAGGAGTTTGCCGTCTGATTAGATTCGGATAACATGTTGAGAGTGTTTTTGGCACGAGGTATGCACAGGATAAGTACACAATTTTTACTTCTGATAAATTCATAAACTGGCGTAACGAGACCATTTTGACCTTTGAGACAATACAGGGTGTATATATATAGTAATATCTTGCCACCGTACAGGGGAGGTCAAAATATTACTAGTAGTTTATGTACATAATTATTTATGTCCCTCCTAACAAAGATATCGGACCCTGAAGATTTACATTTTCGATTATAACTTTTTTCCAATCCTGTATATTTTTGATGAATTTGAATTTGATTGAAAAAAACTTTATACAGCCCATATGGATTAAGGAAGTCATACTAGAATCATTCTTGTACATAGCCAGGGAAGCCAAGAACGGACTTAGCACGGTAGCACCCACCGCACTCATAGGGTTGTCAATTGTTTTAGTTAATTAGTAATTGATCAACTTTTCAAGTTATCAATAAAAATAACTTCTTAACCTTGTATGTAAGATGTAGGTCAAATGTTATGCTGTTGTGAATCAGCTGTTTAAGAAAATCGATATTTTAAGACAGGTCAGGTGTCAGTCGATAAGACTGACACTTTTGTGGATTTTCACGACCACGTCTAGTTAATTGAGGCATATTTTTTTGCGATTGCGTTGGTTGACGTAGGTTAGCTTACTTCTTTTTATGGTGTTAAAGGGGTTATAGTTTTCATGAATTGGTATAACTAATTTGTCAACAGTTTTTGGTATCTATGTTGGAGACCGAACAATATCCGGCCTTTTCTACAATGGACGCTTAAAGTGAAAGCACGTTTGTGGAAGGAGCTTCCGAATTTTAGTTTTCTTGGGCAGGGTAGGCCATGTGGTGAATGAATGAAAGAATATGGCATAGTAGTTTGCCTATTCATTGGGCGGAGTGCTGATTTAAAACGCTTTTCCATCAACTTCAACAAGGGGTCCTAGAAGCCATTTTGTGGAATGGAACCCTCGTAAGTTATTTGAGGTCTTTTTTGGTAGGGGCTTAAAGTACAAGTTTAAACTGGAGTACTAGTTTTCTTTTATTGGAGCTGCCTGATCACGGGTTGTGCCAGTTGCGATATAATATTTGAATTTTTGGAGACTAGCAGAGTAGCAGTATCCACGTTGGCTGTTTGAGAGACCATGTGTGTGTGTTTTACTGAAGATCGAGTCTTCATGAACTATGGGTAACACATAAAGTTTCAGCTAAGTAACATTTTCCTTGAGTAGTACGGAACCTTGGGAGTACCCAGTAGGTGACAGGAAAGCGTGAAATCAACCTTTGCTATATTATTTCGCGTGGCGTGTATGCTAATGTTAATTAATAATGAAATTACGTCTTCTGAATTTGGAGTTTACTTTATGACATTTTTAAGTACGGACCATAATTTACCTGCATTTATTCATTCATTCATTCATTGTTTGTTTATGGCCATCCTTGGATAATCCCATTCAAAGGCAAAGTGTAACTTTCTTATATCTCTGGACAGGCTTTACCCTGCTTATTTTATTTTTACCTGTTTGTGTTTAGCATTAGTAACTTTTGAGTATTCCACAGTTATCTGGAAAACCGCCAGATTTATCGAAATAAATTAAGAGTACCTTCTTTGAAGAGGAATGACTAGAGAATTTAAAAAATCAGATTTCAGCTCTGTCAAATAACACCGGTTAAAATTTTGGACCAACGACCCTGACTATGTAAATCATCTATTGTAGTATGGTTTAAAGGCTCTTTATGGCCTCTGTAGATTATTAAAATTGCATTAATTTTTTCTATAACAAATTAGGGTTATTTTGACCTCCTCTGTATGCTCCCCAGAAATTAGGAGGTACTTACGGGACACCCTGTATATATATCTGAAATTATTTGCCGAAAATGACAATAATTACGTTTGAGTTATGAGCCCACTCTTACCCTCACTCAGGTCATAAAGAATCCTGTGGCATTACTGCTACTTTATGTTAACTCTGTCCTATCTAGTTCTTCTAGTACATTAGCAAAAACATATCATTTTAAGCGTTCCTGAGTTTACGATTCTTAAATTATATATTTGTATGTGTGTGTGTACGTGTATAGTCAAATTAATGGTGTAATACACCATACGGGAGAAAATGATAAATGGTCAGCATCTACTTAAGTACCTGCTGCTGATAGCAAAAGAAATACTCGCCCAAAAGATTAATCGTTTTCCTTCGGATAAATTATTCAATATTCAATGAGAAAACGATTCATTTGTGGAAAATAAAAAGTTTATTAAAAGCTAAGAAATTTCATGTTTAAAATCAACTAATGGATATTTTATTACAATTCGGTGAGCAAATGCCACTACTAATAAAAAAATAACTCTTACTTTTAAAAAATATACTTAACAGTTAACGATATAATTAACTTAATGTTAATTTGAGTTATTAATTGTTAAGATATTTCACTTTACCATTAAAAGATTAAAGCTTAATAATGAGTATCACTGTGTTATTAAAATGTTAAATGTTAAAACTTTAGAATACCAATATCTGTACTCCGGTACCAAAATAATTGGCAGTGACTCATTTTTGCCGGGGTGTGCAAGACGTAAGGGGAACGCCAATTCCAGAGGCGTGTCATTTTAAATAATAATAATTCAAAAAATATATGAATTTTTGTTTATTATTATAATATATTTACATTTACTATAATAAATATAATATTATAAATTAAACTGAAAAATAAATTAAGCTTTTACATTTAGCGATATAATGAAGTATTTAGATTACTAATATATACTAATACTTATGTAATGTTATTAAAGGTAAATGTTTATCCATTATCGGGTAGGTAGATTTCAGATGGCCCTTTCGTTCATGCTCATTTCAGCATCTCTGGCAAACCGCCTGGAATCTACATGAGGGTTCATAGCTACCGCTCCTAAAACACCAACTGTCATGTTTTCGCTCGTTTGAGTTCTATACTCCGAATTCGTAGTATCGCCTTCAAACTGTCAGTAGTGCGACATCTGGTTTCCAGTAAAACTAAGCAAAATGTCATGAAAATATTTAAAACCGTTTATTACCAATAACTTTACGAGTTAGCTTACTAAAGATTTAAAATTATAATTATCTATAAATGAATTACGGCACTAAGAATTTATAATTGGTAACTAGACATTATATAAACTTTAACAGTCGCTATTTTGAAATAGTTTGATAGAATCGCGCCAAAATTTATGAGCATACTGTACGAGATATTAGCTTTCAAATGATGTATCACAAGCTGTAGGTTTCCATTTCAAAAAAAGATCGATGTCGTCATATCTTTGACAAATGTCTATAAAAAAAAACAAACGAATAACGTCAAAATGTGAGCATATATAAAACTAAATTGACGTGTCCGAGCATTTTCCCCAAAAGTTACAGGTTAAGGCTATATTAATTTTATTCCGGACTTCTGTGCAGCCCTGTATATTTATAAATATTTAATACAATATATTATCAATTCATATTACATGTTCAGTTAATATATGTGCATTCTTTCAGAAGGCGCTAACCTGAATTAAAGAAATACAAACTCCGACATACCTTTAATAATAACTAAATTAACTTTAAAGAGAAAAATAAACTTTGGTATGTGTATACCTATGTTTCAGATATATTAACACTTATTCCATCAGTTTTAAGATGTAGCATTCGTTTTTCTGCAGGTAAATTATTCAATATATTAACTTGAACCCTCTTTACAGATCAGACTTGAGGTCAGTCGATTTTTCATCACGCGGGTCGAGAACGACGATTGGGTTATGTAAATATTAAATAGATAATTTTCTATCGTTAATAGATTTACCATATGGACTGTTTGGATTTAGTTTTCTTGCAATGAATCTATTATAGAGAATATATGTGTTAGGTAATCTAATATTTTTAACAGGGTGTCTGGACAATGACAAATTTTAGGATATGATTCTACATAAAAAAAATATGAAAACAGTTCATATTAATATAGGTTCGCAAATGCTTCCATACAAAGCTTCAGTCCCTTGAAGATGGTAACATCAAAGTGCTTTTTTTAAATTAACTAATACCTAAAACTTTAGAAATTGTAGATTTTGGAGAAAAACTACAATTTCCGTTCTTACGGATTATCTTTTGTAGTAAACTGAAAAACAAACTCGTATGAGAAAATATTCTAAATATAAAGTATCCTGTATATTATACGCCAAAATGAAAGACCCTTTTTGAAAAAATAAAATATTTTTTTCTTCAAACGTCAGTAAACTTGACATTTTTTACTAATTTTTTGACGTTAAAGTTTTGCTTTTTTACAGTAGACGGTTGCTATAGGCAGCGGAAGTAAAAGTACTTTTTCTTCTGCTGAGAGCGGAAGAAAAAGTGTGTGTGTCATAAATAAATAATGTTGAAAAGATACAAGAAACATTGGATATTTGTATACTTTATTTATTTATTTAAAAAAAATTAACACAAGGTGTTGAGATGTTGCGATCCCGACTTGTTTTTGTATTTTCTAGCGATTAACCCTCCGTGGAACCACTCGCTGTTAAATTTATGTCATTGTTAATAGGGATTGGTTCAGTAAATGAGGTTGTAAAATTTTTTTGCAATATCTTTCTTGTTGGTCATCGATTCCTCAATGTACCCTTCAGCTACACTGCTGGATTTCCATCCCCTGTGGCGCTTTAAACACGTAATGTCTGCACCTGCATCTACAAGCAGTGTAACTAAAATTCTCCTTAAACAGTAACCGGTATATTCTGTGGCATCAGGTAATTTTAAGAAAACTGCAGCTTCCTTAGGAACAGTACTTATCCTATGAATTCTCATTACCATGCGACAACAGCGACCATTTACAAATTTCAAAAAGGATCTTTTTTCATTCATGCCTTCTGGGCGTAATGATGCATATTTTTTATATATGCTTAAATATTGTTCCCCAACAATAGTAAACGATCGCGGTTTTCTAGTTTTACTATCAGGAATTCTTATGTGACTGGCAGATCTTAAGTCTTGTATGTCATCAACGGTCATTTTTACAATTTCTTCACATCGGCATGCACCAGAAATACCAAAAGAAGTACAATCTAAAAATGCCATAATATATTTCATAAAAAAACTTCTATTCTTTGACGTAATATCTAAATTTACATTAATTCCCAAATACTTCTGATTAGGAGCTTTAGATAGAAAATGTTCAGTGGTAAACACTTTAGCTTTTTTGGGAGTGTAGCCTTCATTTTGCTTCTTTAAATAAGCACGAAGCTTCAAAAACTTGCTTATGTCTATCCCTTGCCTGATATTTAGCATTGACCTTATCATAGAACAATGTGACCACATTGTTGAACTTTTCATTTTTTGTTTGTTCGCCAGTTCAGAGAAATACGCCAAGAGTACATTTTCAGAATTACTATAATATTTGATGTCTTTCTCATTACACCATCTCTGGAATCTTTTGAACGCAGCTTCGTAAATACTACTGGATTTGGTTGGCAACAAATTGTCCACGACATCCGCTGCAATCTTGCCAACCTCCGGGGGCGTACAGGTAAATTCTGATTCTGACATTTTTATTTAAAGTAAAGTGTTCGATTAAAAAAAGTGGTATTTGTAAAACAGGAAATTAGAGCTTGAAAATTGCTTGTAATAAGATTCATTGACCCTCGTTAAATCGAATTATGCATCGGTATCATACAATACAATAATAAAATAAATCCATAGCAACGCTAGCAGGTAAAATTCGAAACTTCACATTTTTAAATGAAAAAAATTTAAAATTTGTATTTTTATCCTAATAAAACAATATTACTATTGGTTGAATGTAACTTTTTACTCCTCGGTCTTTGCTTGGTCACCTTGTACGTCAGAATTAGACTAAAACAAAAGTCGATTGCATAATTACAGTTGACAAACAAATCTCTTTAAGGTGGATTAAACAAAATTAGGAAAAATTACGGCCTTCATAATTGATCAGCATAAATCCACATTTAGCCTTTAAATGTGATTCCCAAATTCCCAGTCTAATAAATTCAAAGGTAAAATAGCTTTCATTTATTTTTTTTAAATCACATTTACGTTTGCCATAATCTAAAGACAATACCCATTCCACACGTACGATTTGGTGAAGATTACCGCGTCCCATATAAAACTGGCTGGGACATTCTAAAGTAACTGTTGTTCCTAACTTTTACTTCTTTCTTTGCCCGGAGGGTATATATATATACACGACGACATAATCGCCAATCATCACAAAAATGTCGTCTGTTGTCGGAAAATCGCTAATGTCTAATTTTTGTTATAGAATAGGTAAAATGCGATAAAGATTACTGATTGTTGAAGATGGGCACATAATAACAGTGTTGCAGGATCACACCTTCCCACAGCATTTACTGTGACATCAATAGCTGATAATTTCATATATAGTGAGTAAACACAAACTTAAATAAAAGTCTTGTTGCATCAAAACCAAGGAAATTGTCTTGGGTAAAATTTTGTACCGTTCTTATAGGTGTGTAGCGATGTTTACTAAGAAATTAAGTTGTTTACAAATGGATTGCGTATTTTAATATTGCAATAACTAAAATTTCATAGTAATCCTTTTAGGGGCATAATGTCAACTTCAAATTGAGGGAAAGATCTAATTTATTGACTAGAAATTTATTGACCAACATTCTTCGAGGGTTTAAAAACGATCGAACTGTACCAAACTTGAAACATTTATTGTAGATAGTAAATTAAATCGTATGCAATTTTATTGAATTAGCCGATACTTGCTGGAGATCCATAACAATAGGATGTTTTTAGGAAATAATGTAAAATACTATTTACATTACTTTACTTACATTACATACTTTCCTCCAGTATTTATTAATATGATTTGATATTAATGTGACATGTTCCGCTACATTGTAGCTTTATCAAACAAATGTAAATCAATAGAGGCTTGTGAACCTTCTTATATGCAAAATCTTAACAATATCTTAAATTAATGGGTTTTCCTAAATATATACAGTATACAGATTACGGTCTTAATTTGATAATGTGTTATTATAACAAATAATGATGATGTTTATTGTGGGTATAAATATTTAAAACATATTTAATAAGGGTGAGTTATTAAGGTCTATCTGATCATTAAGTAAATGTAATTTTTAAGATTCAAGAAGTAGTCCATTTTCTGTGGCGAGATTATGAAGATTCTTTAACCCTTATTTCACCCTAAAAGGACAAATATATATATATTTTATTTTATTTTATTTTGGTGGTATAGACAGACCTTGTTTTCTTTCTTTTGTAATTTTTAAGTTTGTTTATTTCCAAAGACTCAAACAAATTTAATTTTAAACCTTTCTTTTCTGTATGTAATACTTTAAAATTTTCATTAAATTGGTGATTATATTCTATTAAATGGTTGGCATAATTTGAATCGGTTTTTTCCTTAAGAAAGCTGCACTGGTGTTCTTTTATTCTTTTACCAAAATTTCTGCCTGTTTGTCCAATATATGAATTTGTCCAATATATGAATTAGGGCGATATATGAGTTAGGGCAATCTTTGCAAATGAGTTTGTAGACTCCTGATTTTTTATGTTTTTCCGATTTTGTTTTATTATTTTTTATTAATTTACCCAAAGAATTATTTGTTTTGTACGCTATATTGAAATCTAAGTTATTTAAAAAAGTACCTATTTTATCACTAGCCTCACCAATATAGGAGATTAATTTATAATTTTTTTATTTATCTTTAATAATTGGATTAACCATTCCAATTGCTTTTTTATATGTTTTCTTACGTAGAATTTGGTCTATTATATTAGACGTGTAGCCATTGTTTATTCAGTTTCAAAATTTTTTTGATTTAATGGCAGTGTTATTAATCTATGTAACATACTATGGAATGCTGCTAGTTTATGTTGTAAGGGATGACATGAACTTTTATGTATCGTTGTATCAGTGTGTGATGGTTTATGAAAGACTGAAAAAATGTGTTTATTGTTTTCTTTTTTTACAGTCAAATCAAGAAAATTGATACTATTATTGATTTCCTTCTCAATAATGAGTTTAATGTTATTATGTAAACTGTTTATGAAGTCTAAAAATTGTTTTAGCTGTCTGTCGGTTTCTGTAAAATAAGCTAGGATATCATCCACATATCTATATCAATAAATAAATTGACTAAAACTGGATTATTTCAAATTTTATGTTCTAACGAATTCATAAAGATTTCAGCTAGTAACGTGCTAAGGGGGTTGCCCATGATTAAACCTTCACTACTAAAATAATTTTGTGTCAAGCATATAGTAAGTAAGTTGATAATTTAATTTTTTATCGCAATATTTACATGCTTTACAGAAAGAAGTTTTTCAACTAATATTATGGTGACCTTAATAGGTATGCTAGGAAATAAATTAGCAACTACTAACGAAATTAACTTGGCATTTTGAGGTAATTTAATATTTTCTATTTTTTTGACCAAATCATAAATTTTTGATCATGTATTTAGCAGAGAGTCCAGTGTGTTCTTTGATTAAATCTATGAGTCTTTTTGATATTTTATATGATGGAGCCGAAGCAAAGGAAACAACCGGTCTAATAGATATTAGATAATCCCAATTTATGCAACTTTACTAAAGAAGATAATTTCGGTGGTTTAAATTATTTAAAATCTGATCTTACTGATAACTACCAAAAAAATGTTAGGACTATTATAAAAGATTGTAAAGGTTTGTTTACTGATAAAGACTTGTGCAAACTTACTATCATGAATCCTCAACCACCGAAATTATATTCTTTAGTAAAGTTGCAATAATTGGGATTACCTATTAGACCGGTTGTTTCCTTTGTTTCGGCTTCTTCATAGAAAATATCAAAAAGACTCATAGATTTAATCAAGGAACACACTGGATTCTCTGCAAAATACATGATCAAAAATTCATATTATAATTTAGTCAAAAAAGTAGATATTTTACTGTTGTCAAGAATTTGTTATTAAATTAGTGTCACGGTTAAGTCATGGAGGATTACATGCTGAATACGTCGACATGCTATTAATTTATGGGAAAGTTGGATGTGTTGGCAGAGCCACTTTTCGACTATATGAAAAACGGTTTCCTGAAAGGAGAATCTCAGGTCATACACTATTTGAAAGGGTCAATCAACGGTCAAGGGAAACTGGCTCTTTAAAAATAAAACGGTTGGATAATGGCGCGCAAGGGACCATGCGAACCCCCTGGATATAATAATCCTTCTGTAAGTACCCGAGCAGTCGCACTCCCGAGGAATAGCTATTTGAAATATTTTAGATTCATTAGAAAACATCCAGTATAAAAAATATAGTTTGCAATGTTGTGGCGTACTAAATGTATACCCTGTATATTTTCCAGTACATTTCTTGCCGCTGCTCCTGCCTGAGATACCTATAAACAAAGTAAGAAGACTTGAAACAAATGCTTGTACATCGCAACTTAATGAAAAATACCGTTATTCCTTATTTTTTCACGCTTTTTTTGCTAATCCTATAATTCCATACGACAGAAACTAATAACTTAAATAGAAGCTTAGAATTGTTCCATAATTACGTTAATCATAAATTATTTAGCGAATTTCTCCGAGGATGTTATGATCGGCATGTAACGATAAATCAAATACTTATTGACAACTTTGGCGTCGGGAAAACAAAAAACTTGCTAAAAAGGCGTTTTACAGACTTAAAAAAATTTACACGTTTTATTTCTTTAATGAAAAATGATCGGATCTTGTTACGATAATTAATTTAATAGATAGTATACAAGATGACAGACAACCCGTGGATTCCACTAGTAACTAAATAAAATATGCTGAAATCAATACCTAAGAGAATATTTTTTTTTAATAAATAGTTTATTTCATTAGTGGGAAATTTCGGCTACGCCTTACACGAGAAGTCATGCAACCACAGAAATTTTTTTTTTAACATGTGTTAAGTTGGTGAACATTTTCTTTTTCTTACTACAAGAATGATTTACAAAGAGAAACATAAAATATTGTCTTTTTGAAATATTTAAAAAATGCGATGTTAGCTGAAGAGAAAATTACCTTTATTTTTAATATTTAATCAATATGCAAGATAGAATAGTCACTTGGAATTGAATTAGCATCCATAATTAAAAATTTAAGTTAAATTTGATCGAATGTTAGAATTGAAAAAGCGCGAACACCCTGACACTTTGCTATAACTAAGTATTTTATACACGTGCCAAACGTAACTGTCTCAGTTTTTCAAATATTATTTAATCAAATAAATTATAATTGACAAAGTAAAAAATAAACTTATTATAATTCTAAGATTCCATATTCAACATACTTTTCCAATTGTTTCCTGAGATGGTTGAAGCTGTTTCGAATTTCCTCGCCTGATATTGACCGAACAGCTTAAGTTATTCTTTCCTTTAGGATGTCAATATTGTTGGATATTGGAGTAGTATATGTTAGTTATTTTAAACGCCCCCAAAGAAACATATCAGCCAGAGTCAAGTCGAGGCTGTTCAAGACTTTCGCAAAAAAATGTATCCAACATCTCTAAATAACTGTTCCTATAACAAGTGCCATTGAAGAAATATGGATCTTTTATGCTATGAAAAGATACAGCGCACCATACATTAACTTTTTTAAAATATTGTCTTGATGAAGGAATCCTTAGTTCGGGGTGTTTAACTACAGTTCCATTTGTAGAAGAAGTAGATTCATCCGAAATCATAACAGCAATCTGATTTCTTGTATCACTATGGCAATCTGCGTATTGAGCATAACATCTACCAGGTCTTAAATTAATATATTTACTTATAATATATATAATATATTTACTATGCGTAAAGGGGCATCATTCCTTTGTAATTGTGAAACTTCTTGATTAATAATTCACGCGACCTCTAAGAAATACTAGAAAACAACGGCAAATAGGAATTCAAATGTAGTGATTTCAGAGACTTACAATAAAAATGTGTCTTCATTATTTTTAAATCATTGCAATTTTAATCTTCATAAAAGAAATAAAAAACCATAAAGCAAAAAAAGTATTTCTTATATTTTCACAAAAATATTTAACAATTTTCCTACATAAGAGCACAAACTTTAATTAATTTAAAGTATTAAGAATCTTAAGAAGATTTGTACTAAAGTGATTTCCTGAATATCTATCTTGACAGCTAAATGTGTAGTATAATTATAATACAGTATATCTACTCATTCATTAAATCTATTGTTTTTTTTTTTAAACTAAAAAGTGTGATATTTTTGAATGTAATACTTCTTTTTATTGGGATGCGTACCTAAAAGGAATAGTTTATTACAAGACGTGCAACAACACTATTTGCTGATCTCTGTAAATCCTAATTTTTTGAAGATATTCGGATCGCTATTCCCGAATTCTACTGGATTCCATTAAAACTTGTCTTTTGTTAATTTCTTTAAATCTAAAACTCATGTGTTGGATATAACCATAACGTTGTTCTGCCACATTTAACGCTGGTTTCATCTTTTCAAGCCTCTTAATTAAATTATCTAATGTAGGCACGCTTTGTTCCTCGTATAACTTGTAAATTTTACGCCGTATTATATCTTGATCACTTCCATCTACCTTCGAGAAAATGTCAGTATCGGTTCTTTTTCCTCGCTAAAATGGGATTATTCACAATTTTCCATACAGTTGATGTTGGAATTTTTGTTAATATGACCGCTTCTTCTAACGCTGCTTGCTTGCTGACCGAGCGTTCATTGAGAGTTGAATAAACATTGTTTATAACTTCAGTCTTTAGAACATAATTTGTTTTATGGGATTAACCCTCTAATTTTGAATCAGGTAAAAATCGGTTTAAAATCACCAAACTATTACTTTAATAATGAAATTACGTTTTCCGGATTTGCAGTTTACTTTAAGACATTTTTAGGTTCGGACCATAATTTACCTGCATTTATTCATTCATTCATTGTTTGTTTATGTCCACCCTTGGATAATCCCATTCAAAGGCAAAGTGTAACTTTCTTATTTCTCTGGAAAGGCTTTAAATTTGTAATAATGAAATTGTTTTGGATTGAATAATAGTCACATGCAATGGTGTGACAAAGAGAAGTACAGTAAGTTTATAACATGAAATAAAGAGATAGAACATCACCCTATGCTTTGCTGGATCACACAGGCTTGAGGATGTCGAAGACAAAACAAACGTATAAGAAGTTCCGCTATCAAGAGCAACAATCGTCTTAGTCTAACTAATTAATAAAATAATAATTTGAACAGCCGAATTTGGCCACTTCAGATACATTTCTTATTCTCAATGTTTTCTAAAGAATGATATAAAAAAAGCAATCTTGCAAAAAAACTTTTTGTTTAGTATTCTACATTACTAATCAACTATACGATTCAAACAAAAAGAACCTGTTAAACAATGAGGACCTATGAATTTGCAACCATTAAAAATTATCATTATTTAAAACGACTGTAGATGAGTAGGTATAAATAATTCTATTGTCAATTAACTTTTTCTTGTCCCTAGCAGAGGCGCCGACAGAAGCGTAAGGGGCTGTTCTGCATAAATTAGAAAAAAAATTGTTGAAAAATTACATTGAAAACAAGGGTTTTTATCTAGACAAATCCCGATCAGTTTACTTTCTTAACAACTTTAATGGAAATATTACTCTTTCCCATAAATTGTTATATATTCTCCAATTTTTCTTTTGTATGATATCAATGTGTTCTCACCTACTCTCAATTCGGCAGCAATATCTCTTACATGTAGCTGAAGTGAATTATAGCTTTTATTCAAAATTCAATTTCTCTCGTTATTCTTTCTCGCGCTAGTTTTAAGGCATTGTAAAACGTCCCTGTTGTAAAACATAATATTATTATAACATGTTGCTTGAACTACAATAAATGGAAATCCCAGTTATAAATAATTTTATAACTTTAAATAATTTTAAAACTTAATAGCCTATGGCATAGGATATTGATTTTTATGGTAGGTAGGTACAGTGGCGCAACTTGGCGGGCGTGACTGCAGCCCCCCCCCCTCCCCAGCGAGCATAGCTCGAGTCGTCTAACTACTACTACTACTACTACGTCTTTACAACAAATGTTAACATCACTACGTAAGATAGTTAAAATTACATACATTTTTGTGATATTCTATTGTGCTTTATATTTTTCTTACTTAAAAACCAAGCACCATCATAGAAAAAAGGGCGTGACACTTATTTTCCGGTTGCGCCACTATTATGACCAGAGGGTCAACTTTCTAAAGAGTTACAATACAGAGATCCACCCAGAGACTCGGGAAAAATAGTTCGACTCGTACACTCGCCAACTACGGCACAGCTTTTATCAATTTTTTTTTACTTTCTCGCCCTGTACTACGGGATAGAGACAGTTAACAGTTTTTTTCTTCACGTTGTACTCACTATACAATACAGCACTATTTATAATGTTTCTTTATTTATTACAACTACAAATTCATTTTTCTTTTTATAAAGAACTACATTTTTTAAAACATTTACTAGTGTCGCGACCGAGAAAACCTTTCGGCAGGTACTCTGTAACAAAATAGTTAAGCTACCTTTATTGTTTTTAACATTAACCCTTATACCATCGTGGGTAAATTGAAGATGTTATAAATAAATAATTTATTTACTAATTAAAGTGATTGCGCTAATATTTCATCGCCCCTAAACCTATGGAGATACAATTTGCAACCAACTAAACAAAATTGCTGGTCCTTCGAAGTCGAGGATTGCCCCTGAGTTTTTTCTTCATTCTTAAAAATTTTAAAACGCGCAATTTAATTACTGATATTTAATATTACGAGCCCTTGGCTTGCGAAGTGCGACTGACAACTGTCCGTTTTCATTTTTTCTATCTACAGTAATTATTATCGTTCCGTTCGATGCGATGCGTACATATATAATTGTTTACTAACATATTAATTGGCCCTTTTTCAACGATGAAGTCCCTGTCAGCAACATTTAATGAAGACGATTGTTAGAACGAAGTTAAACGTTCGTACTAAATAATAATAGCTTTTCAAATATGTCTATTAAAACAGTGAACGAAGACATTTGTATAGACTTCAATAAGAATTGCTAGAATAGACTCGGATGGTGTTGAAAGAAAATGGAAATACCTGCGCTTTATGAATTCAATAAATGTAAAAAAAGAGAAAAATAAATTGGATTCTTTAAATAAACAAACAAACTTGTCAGAGTTTTGTTGGTTATAAATGAATATGATTTAAATTTACTGAATTTTATTTAATCAAAAGATATAAGATGGATTCTTAATAAAAATCGCAATTTTCTCACAAAATTTTTGGTTTTTGGATCAGTGTTCACATGAAAACGTTATCCCGAAGTATATGAAACTTAAAACCAACAATAATACCAGAGCAGCTCAAGCAGGTTCTACATCAGAATTAATCAAATCAAATCAAATCAAAATATGCTTTATTGTCATAAAGTATTATTTTTATCGACAAAAGCCTTTCTTTTTAATTAAATTAACAATCAAATTTAATAATATAGTAAAACTTAAAATATCGGAGTAAAAAAAATCTAGAGTATAATAAGCTTTTTCCAATAATAAATTTTTAACATTTTTTTTAAACATTTTAAAATTTGACATTTTCTTAATAAAATCTGGACGATAATTAAAAATTTTTTTAGAATCTTAAGTTATGGATTTTTTTACAAGACTTGAAGAAGGAATAGGTAAACATATATTAAAGGTTTGTCTTGTATTATAAGTATGTGAATTAATACTATTTCTATGCTTTTTATGAATCAAACAAACTGTTTCCAATATAAAAATTGAAGTTAGTGTTAAAATTTTTTGTGAGGTAAATAGAGTTTTACAAGAACCTCTAGATCTGGCTTTGCACAAATATCTGATAGCTCTTTTTTGTGAAATAAAAATTGAATTTAGAAGATATTGGATTGAATTTCCCCAGAAACGAATTTTATATGTCAAAAGAGATTCTATTAAAGCAAAATAAACATTTCGAAGAACCGCCATATTCATTTCATGAGAAAGTACTCTCAGAGCATAACATCCTGAAGCTAATTTTCTACATAACTTTTTGATATGTTTATAAAAGAAAGATTTTAAGTAATATAGATTCCTAAAATTTTTAGAAATTTGGGGATATTAATTATGAGATTGTTAAAAATTATATTATTAAGTGAACATTTAAAAGTTAATATATTTGTTTCAGTGATATTAAATGAGAGTAGATTAGAGTCACACCACTTTTTAACATTTATTAAATCTTCATTAATTATTTTAATTAATTCAATACAATATTTACTATGCCAAAGTATTGTTGTATCATCAGCAAATATGGTAAATTTACCATTTATAAAAATGGGCGCAAGGTCATTTATATATATTAAAAATAGTAATGGACCGAGAACTGAACCTTGAGGTACTCCACAATCAATTTTATTACTTTTTGATTTCTTACCATTTAACAATAGTACTTGAGATCTTTCAGATAAATATAATTTAAACCATTTAAGTGCTATACCTCTAAAGCCATAAAGCTTAAGCTTCTTTAATAATATATCATGGTTAGCACAATCAAAAGCTTTAGAAATATCACAAAATATTGCTGCAGCAAAATCTCCTTCATTTAATTTAAAATAAAAATGTTCAAGAAATGAAAAAATAGCATCACTAGTATTTTTATTTTCTCAAAATGCAAATTGGTTTGTATTTAAAATATTGTTTTTATTTAAAAAAGAAATCATTTTATTTTTAACAAGTTTTTCAATAATTTTAGAAAGTGTTGGAAGTAAAGAAATTGGTCGAAAATTAGAAGCAGATTCACAATCACCTCCTTTATGAATTGGAATAACAATAGCTGATTTAAAGCATTGTGGAAATATTCCATTTCCAAAAGAAACATTTATTGCCTTCGCTAAAGCTTCTAAAGCAAGAATAGATAATTGTGAAAAATGTTTTATTGATAAATTATCCCATCCAGTAGAATTTTTATTTTTTTATCTCCAAAATGATTAATTTTATTTCTTGAACATCGGTTGGACTAAAGAAAAATGTATCCTTAATTTTAAAATTCTTCATGTACGAAAGTGGATCAATGCATGGATGAATATTTTCAGAGAGATTTAAAACAATCGAACAGTAAAAATCGTTCAGCTCGTCAGAAGATAATGAAGTATTTATAGGTATTATGTTGTTTTTCCCTCTCAAATCATTAATAAGTTTTCAACATTCTTTTCGTAGATTTAATGATTTACTTATACGATTTTCAAAATAATTTTCCTTGGCTCCTTTAATTAGTTTTCTATAAATGTTTTTATAAATATTAAAATATGAAATGAATGAATTGTTTGATGGAATTTTTTTTTTAATATAATGAACTGAACGTAAATTCTTAGAACTTATTTGTATACCCTTTGAAATCCAACATTTTCTATTATTTTTTTTTAATAATTGTAATTGGAAAAGCTTTAGTAAATGTGTCTAAACTTGTAGCATGAAAATTATTTAAAGGCTCTTTATGAAGAAAATACTATCCCATGAATAATCTTTTATAGCATTATTAAATTTGTTGAAATTATTTTTACTGTAAATACGTCTCATATGTTTATTTTTCCCTATTTTCCCTATCTCACCGTTAAATTCACATAATATGGCTTCATGGTCCGATAAAGAATTATTTATTACTTCACATTTAACATTATTTTTATTAGAACAAACATAATCAATTATAGAAGATGAATATTGAGAAAATCTTGTAGGTGAATTAACATGCATTTTAAGATTAAATGATACTAGTAAATTTTTCAAATTTATAATGTAACAACTATTTAAATCTTCAAAATTAATATTAAAATCTCCACACACAATACAATATGATAAGGGGATAAAAAAATGGTTATCAATGAAATAGAAGAACCAATCCAAAAAACAAGGAACATATATTGTTTACTTTAAAGTAGTGCTCACAGAACTATTACATAAACTTCACTACATTATAGAGTTTCTTGTTTTGAATATTGAGACGAGAGAACAACTTATTAACAAAAAATATCCGATAAAAAAGAAAAAACTTAAAATTCTTATTTCTAAATCCAATACAGTTAAATTAAAACCACTTCAGATTTGTATATCCAAATTCAATCAATTTTTCAAGCAACGAAATTAATTTGTTAGAAAAAGGTTCCAAACATAATATTCAAGATTTAAATACAATTAAATTTTTGGATATTGTTGCAGCTGATTTAGACTTAGCACTTGCAAATCTTCCTAACAATATAAATCTAACATATGAAGCTTCAGCTGTAATAAAATAACAATTTATGAAAGAAATTACTCCGAAACAAGTAACTGAAATAGTAAAACGAATTAAACAGAAATCTGGCGATATTATGTTTACAAAAGCTGATAAAGATAACACGGTTTTAGCTATTAATATAACAGATTATATTCAAAAAACTTCAGATTCAACTACATAATATGTAAAACTATAACGATGTTCAAAGCTTTCCAGATTGTTTGTCAGATCATGGTCACCGATCAAACGAATGGATCTTCCTTGAATGGAATCTAGCAATCTCGGGTATGTATAGGAGCAGAGCTCCATATGTGCGAACAGTACTTCAGCAATGGTCGAACTTGGGCTTTATAGAGCATCAAAAGTTTTTGGGGTGTATAGAGGTTCTTAGTTCGGAAAAGTATTCCAAGCTTCTGCGAGGCTGCCCTAGCAATGGCCGCAACGTGACCATGCCAAGACATATGACTATCCAATTTGACGCCCAATAAATGAATTGATGAAGTTAAGGGAATCGAGTGTCCCGCCATGACTATATTCGGTTCTTCGACTTTTTGACTCTTTTAGAAAACACTGCCGCCTGGGTTTTTGTAGCGTTAAATTCTACTTGGTTACTGTCACCCCAAGACAGAATTTCTTACAAGTCTTTGTTGAGATGTGAGACCTCTTGCTGCCTATAGAGAGTGCATTGGCAGACGAGGTTCGAGCATCCAAAGTAAAAGATGAAACAAGTGTGCTATCATCAGCGAAGCTATATATAGGATTTTTACTTTTTTTCCAAAAGATCGTTAATGTATAGTAAAAAGGGGGTGGGCGACAATATAGAACCTTGAGGAACTTTGGCGTTGTGTTAAATGTGTCCATCGTCACTCGCAAAGACGGCCTTTAAGAAAGCTTGACAGCCATGAACAAAATTGAACCGGCATTCCGTATGCATTCCGTAAGTCATACATAATTATATGTATATTGTAAGTAATTATTTTAGTTTAATTCGTTTAAATATACGTGTAATTTAGATAAAAAGACTATATAAAAAACGGATTAGCTTCATAAAATTTGTCAATAATTTCATCCGTCGATTTTCACTGCTATTTAAAGCCGTTTAAATGCAAACAACCAATTAAAATTAATGTAATGAACCTTTTCCAACATTCTGTATTGCCTCCAAATTTGTTATAAATTTTTAGTGTTTGAATAATTGATAGGTAGTTGACTTTCGGGCATTTAAGGTCATTTAATGACAAGAACGTCAATAAAGAAGGCTTTGGGGGGGGGGGGGGTGATCTGGCTAGTTACACTAGTTGTTGTGCTAACAGTATGTACCACACTACAAGAAACTAACTAACTTTTTTTGTTTGTTGCATTTTAGTTTATAAAACGCTCTTTAACTCATATGGTTTAAGCAAAGTGTCAAATTATTTGGTTTTATCCCGAAAAATTGGAAACTTGGGCGTTATGCAAAATAATGACACTATCCTGCTGTTACTTGACTTCATCCAAAATAACGAAGTATTCCATATCATTCTTCACAAGTTTTTGAACTTCCCTCCTGAATTTATAAATACCATTAAACTCGACTGTTGACGTCGGAACCCCCAATAACTTTTTAAAATCATAAAATCCAGTTTTAATGGATTTTTGATAGTTTTATTTCAGATATTGGACGGCAGCGCATTTTTTTATTACAGATAAAGATATTTTCGTAGCCCTTGCTTTTCCATCATCTGCTAACTTCGTAAGCGACTGAAAACTTGTTGCTTTTATCAGAACTATTTTGACGATCATTGTATGGGTTCGCTTTTGGATTCGTGGCTTTGTTCAAGTTAATATTTTACCTATTCTATACGGATGCAAGAACATCGTTTCTCCATAAATTCACCCTTGTGTGCTTGAATCTAGCTTCCAAAGTTTTTTCTTTGGCTTTTGAGATTCACAAGTTCGTTTATTACTAACTTGCCTATATCCTTTTTCGATTTCTTTTTACGTTTGTAGGACACAAACTGTAGTTTTAGATAAGACAGAACTAATTTTAGACTTTTTTGTTATCACAGAACAACTAGTAGGTACAAGAAGAAAATATAAACAAGCTCGCGAACATTTCCAATGTTTTCAATATTTCGGAAACAATTCCATTTACATCTTTAAACAGGGCCAATTCATACGTTTTGACTTTGATGAATTCCATGACTATACTTGTACGTATTCATAATCAATCTAATTCTTAACCAAGTGTCGATTAAAATCTTAAATCGATCATGTAAAGCCTGTCCAGAGATATATGAAAGTTACACTTTGCCTTTGAATAGGATTAACCAAGGGTGGCCATAAACAAACAATGAATGAATGAATAAATGCAGGTAAATTATGGTCCGTACTTAAAAATGTCTTAAAGTAAACTGCAAATCCGGAAAATGTAATTTCATTATTAAAGTAATAGTTTGGTGATTTTAAACCGATTTTTACCTGAATCAAAATGAGACGGCTAATCCTATAAAACAAATTATGTTCTAAAGACTGTATACCTCCATATATAGCCCATCTCGTTAGTTTTAAGCTTAGTAATTATTCTTACGTCGTGTGTAATACAGCGTTTGTTTAATCGTGTGTGAGTCATGGAAAATATATGCGAGCCCAATGTATTTCAGGAAAGTCGAAAAAGCAAAAAACACTTTTCTGTGAAAACTAAGGAAGTTATAAACAATGTTTACCATAGTAGGCAGTTGACCAAGACTCCCTCCTCCAATGACACAAAGGCAACAATCCAAAACTACATGTATAATAATGATATTTATTTTCAGGAAGATTACACCAAAAGGCAATTAATTGAGGTTTTACAAAGTTTAAAACTACAAAAGCAATACTTCTGTGATAATCATGCAAAAAATCTAGGGCATACAGTTTTAAGGCTTCCACCATACCATTGTATATTTAATCCCATCGAACATGTTTGGCACCAACTGAAATCTGCCATTCATCGTAACAATATTTGCCCTACTATTAACTCCAGTGTACTTGAGGTTATAGAAACTGAAGTTTTTAACACCCCTTCACAAAGTTGGGCAAATTCTGTTACACATGTTGAAAAAGTGGAAAAATCCTATATCCATATAGACAATATAGCACAAATAATAAATAGAACAGACGATGATAGCGATACTGATATTGATATATTAAGTGAATAATTATTATAAGTACCTAATAATTTGTATATTTTTGTAATCATAAATATAATTTTTAATAATAAAATAACTTGTAATTTCGCATTTAAACATAAATAAAATATTATTTAATGTCTTACTTATTTTTATTACAAGCCATGATTAAATTCTAAGCAAAATACGGACCTGTTCGGCCAGGGCTAGGGATCAGTTAGTCACTTTCTTATATCTCTGAACAAACTTTACTTGCAGTGATTTGCATTTCGCAAAGTGTAGGATGAAGGTAAATACTAGTAACTTATAAATTAATGGTAGAAAATGGGTCCGCTATAGTTTTATAATTATTAGGTTAAACAGAATAGATGTTGTTAAGTGATTATGATGGGAAAACGACTTGGAGCAGATACTCACACAGAACTTGTTATTTGTATTGAGTTGTTTAACAGATATGAGTGTAGATAAATTATTTTAACGTCATATTATTTTACATTATATCGCACATTGTCTTATTACAAATTCCTGAATTTGATAGTAGAGGCATTTAAACATTTAGGTGGTTCGGTTCTTGACACTGTAAGCACAATCTAAATAATAGCCATACTACTTGGTGGAACTTGTTTACGATTGAACGCCTTATTTAAAAATTTTATTCAAATTTATATTTTATCCCCTAAAATTATCCTTGTTGGTATGTTGTGACACTTATCCTGATCAATCAGCCAAATTCAATCACTTTTTCGTTACTTTACTGGAGTTGCCGCAGATTTGCTACATCTCAAGATGTTTCGACACACTGTCAAAATATATAATGCAGAGTATGCTCGCGCTTGCCTCTTATCTTTTCATTTAATTTTGGTGTCGTCTCCATCAGTTTTGGTTATGACACTTTTCCCAATTCCTTTTGGCATCTACTTGATCTGATTGAAATAATTAGTGAAATAGTTTGATCTGATCATATAGGATTGCAGGAGTTTTCAATTAATTATTTTTTTATATAGATATTTTCTTGTTTAATAACATCATTATATTGTCATGTTAGAACAGAAGCAGATCTAGTTTCTTACGTATAGAGCTTACAATAAAAAAAATACTTGACAGTATGACATTCCTCCTGTGGAAGACGAACTCAAAGACGACATAATGCGAAAATATGTCACGTGGAACCTATGCTAGTTAGGAGAATGTCACTTTTACAGATCGGTAGATCTTAATGAGTACACGGAAAAAACAGTATTGTAAATTTAGTTTAGTAAGAATTTTTTAGTATATTTCTCTATAAAACCTCTTAATAACTATAAATTTCTATATCAGTCTTTTCCAAAATAAAATTGTAAACTAAATTTATAAAAAAATATGGTTAGATTTTTTATATAACATAGTATAATTGTGCCACTACTAAGGTATATATCACATTTTACAAATTCGTTTTGGTTAAATAACTAAAACAAATAACCATTTATTTTAGTTAAAAGTAAGAAACTGTATTGTGAATTTTACTAAATCCTTTTGTGGCTTTTATAAGTTTCTATTACATTAAGAGGCAAGCATAAAAAATGGTTATAAAGGAAACTTAGTAAAAATTAATATATTTCTTTACTAAAATTTTTAATAGAACTTAGAAGGGTGTAATTATAGTAAGACTGTTTAATAATAAACTATTTGAATTTTTATAACACTATATTTGCAAAATATTAAAAAATATAGAAGCGCTTATAAAACTTTCGTAGGAAAATTCGTATTTCACTAAATGAATCTAGTAGAAACTCCTAAATAATTTACAGGAATAGTCAAAGCCGCGCCGTCCGTCGCCGCCGTCGCATTTACAGTTATGCCATCAAAGGGGTCGTACCTCTAACTCTTACTCTTATGTGTTTTAAGTTCAAACTGGTTAATTTTGTCTCTGATTTTGTGTTTATGGTATTATGGTGCTGTTTTGTGGAGTTTGGAGGATTTATTAGCAGAATGGAATCTGGAAGACTTAGTTTCGACCACCAAGAAAGAAAGACCAAATATATTTCATTATACCATGTGTAAAAGCAAATAAAAAATGTTACAAAAATATTTAAATGAATCTACAAAAGGAGTTTTAAATATTTACTAAAATATTTAATTAGTATAATAAAAGTTGGTGGTAGAAATTCAACTAAAATTAATAGAATTTACGAAAAATATTACAAATTTTAAAATATTCATTAGTAAAATGTGCAAAACTGCTTGGTAGTTTTTACAAATAATTATTACAACCGTAACAACAGAAGCTAGAAAAAACAACAACATATTTTTATATTATTTGCACTCCTGTTTAATAGTTTTTACTGTAACGAATTTTTTTATTCCCATATACTTTTGTAGTAACTATTAAAAATATTAACTCGTTTTTACTATAATTTTATAGTCTACCTTAATATACCTTATGGCTGTCCTTATAGAACTATAAAATATAGTTACTTCTATTATATTTTTGGATATTATTATAAATTTTCTTTTTCCGTGTATAGTACTTTACAAAAAAGACGCTGAAATCCACTTTTCAAAAATTTGATGTTCTGTAACGAGTGCGATATATCGCTACAGATTCCAATATTTACCTATTCATACAATATGTTCTGGCCAAACGCATATGTTAGGATTTTGGTAATCTAACCTTAAGACCGGGGCATTGAATGATATCATATCACTGCAATTAAAAATCCTGTTACATTTATGCTAGAAAGCCTGCATTTGTAGCAAATATTAATTATTAGAAACAGTTATCATTCTCTTTGCACGGATTGTGGAGATTTTTGAAATAAAAGCACGCGCGGAACGTGTAGGGGAATGCGGGGCAATTTAACTGTTGCTCGGTCGAATCAATATTTCTAGTAAAATATAATGAAATAATTCAGATATAGCCAATGGAAAGACAAAGGCATATTAATCAATCGCCCACTTAAGGTTGAAAAATCATTCCATCCTTTTTTTGCAGTGTCATGTATATCGAACCGTGTTTGTTCAAGATATTTTCTGCTCTATACTGTTTAATAGCCGTGGAATATATATGCCGATTTTTCTAAGGCTTGATATACTACCAAAAATGTCTGTTTCGTCGTTGGTAAGCCTCTTTTCTTAGGAAAACCAGGGAAGCTTAGATTGTTCCTCATACATTTGACAAATTTTCCTTCTTAATAAATCCAAATTATTGCCACAGTCACTACGCTTCTTTCTGGGACTGATAGAGTTCAGTATTATATCCTTTACCGACGATAAAGAAGTAATTGTTAAAGCAGACGTCTCGGCTAAAGCATCACTTGAATTAAAATCTCTTTGCAGCAAAGCTTGGTATCCATTTTCAATTATTTCTTTAGCATATAAGCTAAATACTTATTTCTGAAAATGCCACGACAAAATGCCCCACTCTCGGCACAAGCCCATAGACGCCACATTCTAACACTAACACAAAATTATTAAATAAAATAAAAATATTTACAAAACAATCACTGATTTCTACAGGATTTAGGAAAGTAAGGACAAAAGTAATTTTTAGTCATTTAGGCATCGGAACTTTCATCTTTGTAGGCAGATATTAAACCAATTTGCTGAATTTTTCTATACCATGACTGAAAAAGAAATCGACAAACGATTATTTGAGCTAATGGCCAAACTTGTTGGACAGCCTTATGGATACCTTTTTCAAATTCGATTACAGTTTTAGAAATGTCTAATCTAACACTATTTTTGATGAAGATTCCTATTACAATAATTTTTGGTAACGTTTGTTGGGTAATAGCGAAAAAATCAGAGGAATATAGTGGCCGTTATAATACCCGTGTATCGTAAAAAACTGACAAAATAATTGTGAGCAGTAGTTAAATGTGCCATCTAAATATATTCGTCTTACTTTTCCGATAAATTCAATATTTGATTTACTAGATTATTTACCTCATCCATTATAAAAGCGGGTTGATTTTCACCTGATTATTCAGCGATAATCTCCCGCTCTCCGGTGAAAATCACCCTTGTCAAAAGTGAAAATCTCACCCGTCAGAAATCGTTAGTTGTTTATTTGGTAAATAATCTTCAAAATACTTTTCGGGATTGGGAAATAATCAGAAAATCATTCTCAGATTTTTTGCCATTAGGAAATCGCTCTCGGGCAAGCCCTCGAGCGATTTCCACGGCAAAAAATCTTCGGAATGATTTTCGATAATTTCCCTATCCCTTAATATATTACTACAGAAAATACAACGATTTGATCAGCTGCATCATTAAAAAGTAAAAAATTTTCACCTTTGGATATTTCAATGTTGATCTTCTCCAGAATGTCAAAAGATTGTTGAACACTAGCAGTTTTTGGCGAGCATTGTACAAATTCTTTCTTATTAACGCAACGTCTGACGTATTGATCGTTGAAGGCAGATTGTCTTGAAGCTCCCAGCGGATGATTTTTGTAGGCTTCTCCGATAAATCATCAATAGCCAGCCTTTCTTTTGCAAGAAGTGCTTACAATTTGGCGGTTCAACTGTTCTACATTTGCATTATGGCAATGCTCCTTTACATGCTTTGCAACAGTTACATTGTCCTCTTCACTCATACTAAGCAAATAAGATCTACACTTTGTCACTTTTTATTTATACACGTCCACCGCTTTTCACTACTTTTTAAAATTTTTTGAAAACTATACTTACAGTTATTTATAACTACTATGTGCTTTCCTTTTTCACTCAATATAATATTAAGATCCATGTTGCAGACTACAGTGAATACTTGAATCGACTAATATTTAAACTGGGAAAAAATACACAACTAAATGATAAATATTTCAATCCATTTCAGGTATTTATATTATTCATTTACTAATTACTACTATTTTCTACAAAAAGAGTTTAAGCACCTCAGTATCGTAAAACTCTGGTTGGGAGGGAATATACCTACCGATAAATGGGTATACAATTTTTAATTTAATCTGCTACATGTTGGGACCGAATCTACCATCACCCATACGACCCACTAAAATTAATAAAAATTTGCTAATTAGGGTTTTATGGCAATGAAAGGATGAGCATGGGCCGTATTTGGAAAACACATATCCTAAAGAACCAAAATATCCCTTTAATTGATGCTGAAAGTATCCGGCGAAAGAGAGAGAGAGAGAGAGGAATTAATGAATGGATCTGAAGTAGTGTGACAGATACATATTTTTGACCACTTTTCGTACCAAATTTAAATTCCCTCATCAATCACATCAGCCATTAAGGACCTTTTTGCTCCATGTCCTCCAGTAAAGTCAAACATAATTTGACACGGATTTTAATTCCCTATTATATTTAGTATACCGCAGTGGTGCTGGTGATGATTGCTAACGTTGATTCAATGTAAATTTCTTCTATGGTGTGTTTTTAATTATTTAATTAAAATTAATTAAAAGGAACGTGAAATAAAGGAGCTTCTTCATCAAAAATATTAGCGCGAATAGTTATAAGAGAATATTCATCAATACCTACAGCGTACTGCTCCATGCACATTTTAAAGTGGTCAAATATCCTTAAGGCTAGTTGCACAAAGGTTTTAGACCCGGTACCTTTACGTCCGAATATCTTTATTCTCAGAATAATTGCTATAGTTTCAATGGTGTCGACAATTGTTCCATAAGCAGTAAATGAAAGGATCAAACCTTAGCAGTTAACTCCTAACTGGTTCACCAAAAAAAGGGCTAAAGGTTGTTCCAATGGGTGCAGAAATGTTAATACTATTTTTGTCTTAATTTGTTAGGGGAGCCAATATTTGGCCATCATAAAATTTGCATAGGATTTCCCATATTGGGTAATGGATATGCACCAACTTTTGTAAAGGTTGTTTCACTAAGGTCACCAAGGTACGATATTATGGAAGTCATTAACTTTACGACTTATACGAGGATATATCTAAAAAGTCAAATTTCATCGGATAATCGCTATGTTAAGCAGGCCCGGATTATCCATAAGGCACATTAGGCACTTGCCTAGGGCCTACGAAACGCGAAGGGCCTACGATCATAAAATATAATAAAAATAGACACAAAAAAAAGGATCAATACTCTATTATACAATAAGAAAAAGAGTTCACAGACACAGAGACAAACTACAATGTGATACAAAAAACCTTATAACATATTACATAAAATATACATTATATTATAATATATATTATTAATCCTACGCAATTATTTTCGATGACAGAAAGTTAGTTTTGTTCAATAAAAAGCTAAAATTTCTAAATTATTTTGTAAGTTTTTTTTTAATTGACAACTTTTGGCCATATATTAAATATGATGTTTTTAACTTTATCTGTAAAAACAGCGACTTCATCAGGGCATGGGCATCCATTGGGCTCTTCAAACGCATAGAAATGTTTAGGAAACCACTTAATTTGTAAATTTTGTTATTTCTTGGTAAAATTAGGGCGTGGCACCCAAAAAATTTTCGCCTGCGGCGCATTTTTTCCCCCGAACCCTTGCTAAACTTCCCCGAATTAAAATCTAAAATTCATCACTGGTGCCTAGGGCCTACGAAACATTTAATCCGGCACTGATGTTAAGGGTTAATTTTTGCGAAAACTTGTGTTTAACACTTTTTTTTGTATCTTCGAAGATATGAGTTTAGTTTTTTCAAATGTTCTTAATAAATCGAAATGGCACTACACATTTTTTTTTACTCATCTTATAAAGCATAAAAATAGCTACATTTTGGCCAAAACCGTGATTCGATATCTTTATTTATTATCGAGATATTTACAAATTACTATTTTAATTTAAAAAGTTAATGTTTACCGATAAACGAAAGGAACATTAAGATTCTGTTGTCATAAATATTCATCAATTTAATATCGACAATAATTATTAAATTAAATTATTAAAATGTTTAACCTTTTGGTGCATTTATTTTGTGTCTATTCTCGCCTTAAATCTAAAAAAAAAAACAAGTTGATCCAAAGGCAAAAGCAAAAATGTATAGATTATTTAACAACTAAACTGTAATAGCGTAAAGTTACTTTTATTCTTAGTGGGACACCCTGTCACCCTGTATAATGATTATGAGTATACAAAAGGTATTTTTATAATTTCTCGATTGATATTTTGTAAAATTAGTTGCTTTTTCGCGGTTTCTAAATATACCAAAAACGTAATAAACTAAAAAATAATTGACTTACTTAACACCAATGTATTAAGTACTACCATCATTACCTCAGACGATTGTTCGTCTGAGATCATTACCAAGGCTCTGCCTTCAGTGGCGTAACTAGCCCTCTGATCTGGGGGTGCCCTAGGGTGGGCCTGTTATTGTGACTTGTAGTGACGGCTCGTGTTGATGCGGGCCGGCGGAGGGCCCGCCGCAGGCGAAATTTTTCTTGGACCACGCCCAAATTTTAACAAATTTGGTCAATAATCAACAGTAATATCACAAGAGTTCGTTTTTGTATCGGTTAGATTTTTCAGCTGTCACGAAAGCTTTTTTTGGAAATTTTTCGAGTTGAATTTGGACATGTTTATTCTGATTAGATCCCGAGAGCGAAGCTCAAGGGATTTAATTTTTGAATAAACAAGCCCAAAGTTCAACGAGTATTGCCAAAAAAGTTTGAGTGAAAAATGGAAAATTTAACCAATAAAAAAATGATGGTCGAGTGATAGATGATTTATTATAATTTATATAGATTATAATTATAAATTGATGCTATATTTGCGAGACGAGTAGCGAGCTTACAAAGTCAGCCTTTTTCTGGGGGGGGGGGGGGGCTAGCGACGTCTGGGGGGGGCCCGGCCCCCCTAGGCCCCCCTGTAGTTACGCGCCTGTCTGCCTTAGAGTAATTAACGTATTTTATACTTATTTCTATTTAAAAATGAAGTGAGATACGCATCACATAAATAAGAAAATTAATTTTTTTCTATAAATTAAATTTATTGGAGGTAATAAAGAAAAAAATGATGGGATTTCAAAGTTAAAGGCACTCGTATACACGAAATAAATTAAAATGAATATTCAAATAACTCAAGTTCTTCAAAAATGCGTTAAAGTTTTATTAATTGCTTATAATATATTGTGTGAAACAGTTATAATGAGCACCGTGTGCCAGGCATCCATTTTATTTATTATAAATTATAAATTTAGAAAACTGATCAAATTTTTTTTTATTATAATCCTTTATTGGGCTCTGCGAACAGTACGTATTACAATCCAAACCTAGGTATAGGTATTGGGTTAAATTAATACACAAGAATTAAAAAAGATATATCCAGTGCGCGTCTAAAGTCCCCCCCCCCCCCTGTTAACTTTTAATTAACAAATGTGAAAATTACGTTTAATAATAACTGAGGTACTACTTTTTTAGTATAAATTCTGGACTCAGTTTTCAAAGATGGCGGCAGGGCGCCATTTTGAATAAAATTTTTAAATGGCAGGTAGGGTCGAGTGATACCTCGTTGGAAAGGTATTTTCAATCTATGAACGATTCCCAAGTTTGAAAAGATTTTATCAATTCATTTCAAAATGGCTACCACTTTTGCCAATGTGGATTTAATTTGCCATTTCATTACAACAGATCACATTTTTTTTTTAATTTCGAATGAAAAGTAGGCTTTGCTTCTTCACAAAAAACTGTTTTGTTTCGACCTGTCAAATAAGTATTTGTCAGTAAATCGTGTAGCTTATATTACTGTGGTCGTTAAAGTCAATTATTTAATTGATTTAAAATGTTTCGTCCACTGAAAGATAAAATAGAGGCAGTTTTGATTTTTGGAGAGGCGCAACGTCTATTATGCTGCTGAGCGCATTTTTATTGAACGTTTTCCTGATCGCCCAATTTCAAGGAAATATTTGCGAGAATTAATTCAAAAGTTCCACACAACTAGAAGTGTTGGAAATGCTAAAAGAAGTGGACGGCCAGTAGCAGCTGAATGCGAAGTAAGTACTAAAAGTGTTCAGAGAGTATTGAAACGTTCTAAATTTCATCCCTACAAATTGAAAATGTTACACGAGTTAACAGAAGATCCGGATCGTAAAAAGTCTGGTTATTTATTAATTTTCCCTATTGTGGTGAAATTGCCAAAAAGATAGAGGTTCTTAGTTCGGAAAAGTTTTCCAAGCTTCCGTATGTTTTTTAGACGGGTGTGAGACGTTTCAATCTGCTCTCGAAATTGTGGTACAACCCGATTGACAAAAACAGTTTGTTTAGTTTATTGCAACGGTTTAAAATCAATTATTAGGACCGCTTATTTCTAGACATTTTCAAGTGAGCAAAGCTCAACTGTGGCTAGGCATTGTTAAAGATTAGTGACATCTCTGTTAATATGCATAATCCGAAATTAGATGTTCTATAAAAAACGGATTAGTACCAATAAAGTTGTTTATATACCCATTTGGCATATTTATATTTATTATTTAAATATGTAAACACCCGCCCATATAAAATTATATCGAACAAATTCCAATACTATCAGGCGATTCAATAACAAATAAATTACTATTATTGATGGAATATATTTGTGTTGGATGCCTTTTTATAACTGTTTCAAACAAATAAATACATTTTTAATTTAATATGTCAAATGCCACAATCCAAGTATAGGATTTTTAGAGGATTCAGGTTTGGATACAACAAGGAAACAGTCGAAATTATACCATGAAGAACAGGTGCGAATACAGACTTACATTTTATGGGGGGGGGGGGGGGGGTGATGTCGTATTTAGGTGCATCATCTTTATCTTATACGGACAAATTTTCAAGAAATTGTATATCTTTCGCCGGTAAGGTGACCATCAAAAATAATTGGTCCCACAATTATATCTCCAATGATACCTAACCAGCAATTAAATCCAAATCGCTCTTAAAAATTGCCTTCTTCCATTAAATGCAGGTTATCTTGTGACCAATAATGCTTGTTGTTTCTATTAAACATGCCCAAAGTTGTGAATCGACTCTCATCCGAATAAAGAATTTTCGACGGAAATGTTGGATCTTGTTGATGTCTTTGTAAAAACCAGTTACAGTATTGAAGCCTTCTGGCATGGTCATTTTAATAGAGATGTTCATGAATCTGGTATTTGTATGCATGATATTTGTATTTATGTAAGATCCTCCATACTGACGAGCTACTAATCTCACATTCAACAGCAATTTCTCTGACTGAGGCAGTAATATTTAAGTTAACTAATGATAGTACGTCAATTTCTTTCTCTTCACTTACAACATAGTTATTGACCGCAGCATCCTCATTGGGTTCTGTACGCATTTTTTGTTCCAGTTTTGAAAAATAATGCCGGATTGGAAGTCGATGACCTGGAAATCTCTCTGCATACAATCTTGCGGCCTCAGAAGAATTATTTCTGGTCTCTCCAAAAATTAAGAGCATATCAATTTGTTCATTTCTAGTAAAACTAACCATTTTATCTGATTTACAATCTAAGTTTTATAAACGAATGACATTTGAACAACTTTTAATTAGAGCCATATTGGTTTTGATATTCAATTCAATTGTTCTTCAAAGCCGCCTTTATATTTCTTTTCTTTAGAAAGGACAGGGCGGCAATAATAATATATAACGCTTTTAAATGTGTGATTGGGATTTAAGGCAAATTTTTTCGTGTTAATTTTAAAATAGCATAGGAGTGTATGATATCAAATTGTTGGGAAAAAAATGCTCGTTTCAAATATCCTAGTGAACCACTATCGTTCCATTTGAAAAAATGGAGTAAACGTCATTTCATTTTTTAAACGCTTGTGAAACTTAGAATGTCAATTAATATGACATAATATTATTTTTCGTAATCTACTTGACTATAAATTAACCTATTTAATTGATTCATGGCCCTCTAGATTCAATACAAAAAATTAGAATAAAAATGTTATAACACGTCAAATAATGACTAGTGTGATATCATTTTACTCAGAATATCATGCTGAATCCAAATAAGCAAAAATATACAGGGTGTCCCATTTAAAATACCAAAGTCAAGGTCACTTCCGGTTAAACCGGAAGTGCTAACAAATCGAAAATTATGCCAATAAATGCAGACTCATCTCTTATGCACAATTCCAAAATTTCATTTTAATATCTATAAAGTTATAGGGGTGAGCGTCTTTTGAGAAACACCCGGTATAAATAGATACTTATACTGTTTCAACTTTGTCAATCAGAACGTCTTCTCTGATAATAAAGCATATTTTCAGTTTTAGTTGAGTTTAGCGCCGCAAGCGAAATTTTTTAAAGACCACCCCCAAATTTCGTTTTGGTCTACTATTCTAATATTTGTATTGACATACTGTGTGATAAAATATGATAAATCATTTATTCTCATGTCAATTTTTTTCACATTTTTAAATTGCAAAATATGACATGTAAATTGTCGGCAAACTAATACAAGAATTTCGGATTCTACTACTCCCAAGGGGATGTTTCGGATTCAAGGACCCCCTATTGGATCCGCCATAGATGAAGCAGCTATTAAATTGTTAATACCGCAGATTGTAATTAAAAAAAAAAATGCGTCGTCCGAACTCTGCAGGGTCCAAATCTTTTGTTAGTTAAACGATTTAGACATGCCAAATCTAACTCAGACAACTGTACACTTAAAATATGCAATATCTCTTTCGTAAATAGTTATTGTTAACTAATAGCACATATTAAAAAGCTTTTTACATATATAAATATATGCAAATATACATCGAAGAAGAAAGAAAATACTTTTGAAGGACGTCAGATTGTAAAAAACCGAACACTCAGCCAGTATTTATTCCGGAATTCCTAATTAAATTAGTCGGTATAGATGTCGTGATTTACCATCTCCTTTTTAATTGCCTCGGTATAACTGTTTCCGAAATATTAGATAATCCACGAAGGCTATTTCATACATATTAAAAAAGTCGCTTTTTGTGGAATCTGTATAAATTTGAATGTTAATACTATTTATATCCACTAATTGCGTTTCGCATGTAATTTCAATATATTTGATTTGTGTTAGGCCCGACATTACAATTAACTTTTTTCGTAACGATGACGATTATTTATTTATACAGAGTGATGCCTCTCGCGTGCCACTTCTAAATGGTAAAGGTTGCAACAGTGTTGCCGAATATTACGTTTTTTCTTCTTAGACATTGTGATTATAATACAGTCTGACAAAACAAATGTAGTTCATTACATAGAAGAACTAGACACTACGCCAAATTCCTCGGCACAAATTGGTCAGTCATTGTTTTAGCCGGTCGTTGAGAGAAGCATCTAAATTTTATTGTCTATTGCAGCGGTTCTCAAACTTTTTTGGTGACGGAACCCTTTTGGGAAGCAAAATACTTGATGGAACCCTACAATAAAACAATAGTTTTTAAAAGTGTATTCTTTATTAATAAGCATAATAAAAGTACAATGTAACAGTTACTAATTATTACTTACTTTACCACATGGCAAGTACAATAATAGAAGATATTAAAAAAGAAAAAATCTAACTAATGGGAGGTATGAAACTGTTTTTTATTTTTCATCAATTGGTTGATATCAGGTTTGATAGAAGACAGTTGAAGTCTCATATCAGGTTCGGCGTCCAGTCTATTGCGATATTTTGTTTTCGTGGCTGCATAGGTTGAGAATCCTGTTTCGCACAAATATGTTGTTGGGAACGGGAGAAGAATATTCAGAGCCATTTTGCCAAGCATTGGATATTCATCACGGATTCTGCACCAAAAATCGTTGAGAGGCGTCGTTTTGAACAGTGACTACATACTTGTGTCTGATGACATTTCTAAAAGAGATTCATATATCTCGTTTGACATACTTTCGGGCTTTTCCAAGTTGGGTAAAAAAGGATTATGAATCCATGAATTCAGTTTCATTTTTGTATTCTGTTCTTCGGGAAAATACTTTTCAAAAGATGCGCGCATCGAACTGAGATATTGGACCAATTCTTCAAACACATCATCTTGAAACATTTCTGAGTCGTTATCGCTAACAAACTCACTGAGTGACGTAAAGCTTTCTATTTCTTTCTTACCAACGCAAATAATCCAAAAATCTAATTTTCTTTTGAAGGCAGTTATTTTATTATTGGCCTGAAACACTGTTGTCTGTTTACCTTGCAATGATAAATTCAATTCGTTCAGTTTTTGAAAGATATCCGCCATAAAAGACAATCGGAACAACCAAGTTTTATCATACAAACGGTCCTTCAAATTAAAAGAAGTATCTGCTGAAAGAAACATTTGTAACTCGGCTCTAAGTTCAAATAGCCTTGTTAAAGTTTTACCCCGAGACAGCCATCGCACTTCTGTATGGAGCAGCAGTGTTTTATGTTTGCTGCCATAATCTTCATACAATAATGAGAACAATCGGGATTGTAGTGGTCGTGATTTGATAAAATTAATTATTTTTACCGCTTCATCCATAACTAACTTTAGATTTGACGGCATTTGCTTCATCGCAAGTGCTTGTCTATGCAGAATACAATGGCTGGAACTACAATTAGGCGCTTTATTTTTTATTCGTGACACTGCTCCTGCTGTTTTACCTGTCATCGCCTTGGCCCCATCTGTACAAATGTCAATGCAATTGTTCCAACTGAGATTATTTTCTTCAAAAAATATATTTATTTTATTAAAAATTTCTTCCCCGGTAGTGTTTGTGAGCAGCGGTGAACACATAAGCATGTCTTCTTCAAAAGAACTTTCATATGGATATCTCACGATAACCAGCAAGATAGCCAAACCAGCGACATCAGTTGACTCGTCCATTTGCAAGGCGAATCGTGTTTTTTGTAGACGTGTAACTAGTTCTTGTTTGACGTAGCTTGCCAGATCATGGATTCGCCGTGAAACAGTATCGTTTGATAGCGGCAGAGTAGAAAGATGCTTTGCAGATTTTTCATCGAGCATACATTTTGTTATGTCTAATACACATGGCTTTATTAAATTCTCAGCGATAGTGTGCGCTTCACCTGCTTGTGCAATGCGATAGCTAACTAAATATGATGCCTCCGTGGCCTTTTCGTTGATAGTTTTTGTTACATGCATCATATTTTTTTGACTTTCCAATAACTGATCTTTTTTACGAACAAAAAATTCTTTATTCTTGTCTTTAGACTCGGGGTGTACAGTTTGTAAATGTCGGCGCAATTTGGCAGGTGCCATGGAACTATTAGGAAGCAGTTTGGAATCAACAAATCCGAAACTGATATATGATTCATCATACTTCCTTTTTTTCGTCTTTGAAACCGTCGAGCTTGACGTCGCGGCATCATCGTCTGGATCGGTGATTGCTATATTCTCCGCGCGTACTGCTTTTGAACATTCAGCGTCATTAGAAGATGTTGTTGCAACACGTTTAACACCTTTAAGCCAACGTTCCATTCTTCTTTATTTATGTTACACGTCAGGATGGTGGGGTCTAAATAATGCACAATCGTTACTGCGTATAAGAGACTAAGTTTAGTACAATGAAGAAATGTATAAAACTGAGACAACAGAATACAGCAGGCAGTAGAACAATGAACACTAGTTTCTCGCTAGCGAGCTTGTAAGTAGGTAGGTAGGAACTTATCGCTCCGAACGCTAATCGTCAACTGACTGACGAGGCGCGACGCGATCGCCGCTTGTATACTTAGTCCTAGACTCGATCTCGAATATTCTCGAAAATACTCGAGTCGGCGCCTTTGATAAACAAAAAGCAAAAATAAAAAGAGAAATATAAAAATTGCGTTGTAAACAATTCAGATGCGGCTTTTATCAAAGGGACTGCGCGCTCACAAGTATACAAGTATACATGTTGATACCAAACTTATGAGATATTGTACCAGCTATTGTAACACATGTTTATACAAATACAAATAAATAAATAAATATACCTACGCGCGGCCGCGGAGTCAAAACGTTCGACCAGAGAGAGGTGCTTTGATTTTTTTTCTAAATTCTTGAGGAACCCCTACAGAGGTATCGCGGAACCCTAGGGTTCCGCGGAACACACTTAGAGTATAGCTGGTCTATTGTAATACCGTCGGGAATCCTCTTAAGCACAGCACTGGATCAGGTGGACATAAACCAGTTGCCCTGACACCTGATTTTAAGTTCTGTCCCATAGTCTCAGATGCCCCTTTCCATAGTTTGGCAAGTCACACTGGGACTGTTGTTTTGGGAAGATTTCCAGGATACCGATTTCCTTCCTCCAGGTATAGTAAAGTTTATTTGTAATTAATATGTTTCTTGGGGCCAACCCTTAAAAATGGGCATATCCACTTTTGCATTTACCCTTCTGAAATAATCTTGTAAGCATATTATTTAAATAAACCGCTTTGGTTCTACATAGAGCATTTTAGTAAAACTAATTGTCTAAACCTAAATTAGTTTTTTTCAGTAACATTTCAATTTTCGGCGATCCATGACTTCCTGCCATACTGAAATAAATAATATTAATAAAAAGAGATAAATAAGTTAATAAATTAGTTTTGAATCCGTGCTCTCATTAATATTTATAAATTTCTAACGAATGTTTGCCTATAGTAGATATAAATTTTAATGGTGTTATATCGAATCTTTTTTTTTCATAACATCGATAAATCATTTTTTAACGGGTTTATTGAGACCAATTGAGGCTAATTCCGTTTGCCGAGTGATCTAAACTAAATTTTCCGTAATTTAAACGTCACAAGATTTTGTTAATACACATGAAATGTAGCCAAAAATACAAGACTGTAATACTGTAATATATTCCTATTAATTTAAATGAAGCAATTCAAAGTTTTGTGGAGGAAGACAATTGTTTCATTTACATTGCATGAACTCCACTGCACTCCACTTCAATTTTTATTCCTATTATAAGATTTATAGATAAATAATCATAAAAAGATTATAAACAATGATAAGCAAACTAATTAGTTTTTAACATTTTTAAAAATCACTGAATCTAATGATTTGCATTAATATAATCACTTAATTTAAATGAGATTTTTTTAAAGAATTTAGGTAAATTTAAATAATTATACTTACGTATAAGTGCTATTGATTAAAAACTCTGCGCTATTTTAATAATTCCTATTAATGTTGTTAGTTCAATGGCCAGATCAACCTGTGGGACTGTTAAAATAGTAAAGCTGTAACAAATAACCGATTAATATTAATTAAATAACGTAGATATGTATAAGAAAATAGGAAAAATAAATATATGGCTATAAATTGAAACGTACCCTGTATGAAAATGATTCCTATTTTGTCGGGTTATTTTCAATCCACAATATTTTTTTACGTTGTTATTAAAATTAGGACATTGAACTTATTGTTACATCGCTGGGTCCCCGATGTAATTGACTACACCAGAAAAAATAATTGTGTAAATTTAAGCAACTTTACGTTGGTCACTGGGCGACCAACGTAAAATACCGTAAAATTACACCGAATTTGTCTTGACGTATTTCAGTAATTTATTTTTTAAAAATCCGAAAATGTTTAAGTAAAATTTTAAGTAATATATTATGTGTTAATTTATAATATCCACTATAAATATAGGAATTTTTCGTATGAAAATTGTTTATTTTATTACGTAAAACGTTTCTATTTCAGTTATATAATATTGAATTAAATATTACTTTACTTGTGAAAATTACTAAATTTATTGCTGAAAACTTTATTTTTTGTAAATTACATTGTAAAAAATTGTTGAATTTAACTTAGGTTTTCGTTCTTTTTTTTTAGGTATTTTTGTAAATTAAAATGAATTAAATGTAAGAAATCCACGTTTGAAATTTTAGGAGAAACACTATAATACCTATATAGGCATACACAACATATTATTAGAAAATTCCCCGTAAACTTTGCTACCCTCAAATATTGGCTCCCCTATCCCCTATTAATTTCACATCAAAACTGCATTAGACATGTTTCTCCTAAAATTTAAAACGTAGATTTCTTACATTTAATTCATTTTAATTTTACAAAAATACCTAAAAAGAAGAAGGAACGAAATTTAGTCACTTTCAAATAATAATCGTTTTATAATTTTAGTAACCTTAATATGGAATTTAAGAAATACAGGCTTAAAATATTAATTGAAATACTTGACTTGGCTAAAAATATACTACCTGAACTATATAAACCTTATTATTTTGTTTTTGGCTTAAAGTTATAAATTTTTTATTGCAAATCTGTAAATAGTTATTATAAATATCAGGTGACTTTAAAAACTCATGTAAGTTATCTGAGCCAAAAATACTTTCATAATATATTAAGGGAACCATGTTGAACTTATTTAACCATCAGTCAAACAACACTACTATCGGAAACAGTTTTATTCTTTAATAGAAAAACTAACAATAACCATAAAATCAAGTAGGTGCCAATTTAGTTACAGTTAAAATATAACTAATAAATTGGCATATTATTATACCTACATTTTTAATAAATAACTTAACATTTAAAACATGTACCTTCTATAATATAACGAGGCTAAGACTAATGAGTTACTTGTACTTATGATTTGCTCCTCAACTGGTTTACTTATCGGAAGCCATTCTGTGCTATTTTCTAACAGAATTAAGGTCTGATCACTAACATGCTGCAGAATTTCTTCGTCTAGGGGTGTTCTATCCACTTCTAGGACAATTATTGAACCATTAATGTCAAGCTTTGCAGAAGCTGAAAAGTTAATACTCTTTTATTTTAAATATTTTTGAAAATCGAAAGTTAATGACAACTTTATTATATAAAATACGTGTGTGTGTGTTATTATAGTGTATATCTGAGCAAACCCAATTAACTTTTAAACTTCAAATACCTACATGCTAAAAAATAAATCAAAATATTTTTTAATACTAAAAGTCTTCTTGATGGGTAGTATTATAAAAATATATTTTTAAAAATATACATCCTTGTCAGGAAGTTGTAAATAGGCTAGAAAACCTTTTGTTATCAAATTAAAAAGTTTTTCCACCCTGCATATTAAATATTGTAAAATGCTAAAAAAAGATAATATTTTATTACCTTCGCATATTTACTTTATTAGTAAAAAGATGTTTGCACTTGCAAATTACTCTTAAAGAACACTTTTGCTCTAATCCTTTTTTGATGTGTTCATAAGTATGCATAAAAAATAGCTTTTTTTATTGCCCTGGAATTTGCAGTTTGGTACCGAGCAAATAAAATGTGATACGTTTTTATTAAAGTGAGATCTTAATAAATGCTGCCTAAAACCACCGTACATTTTAAATTGCAGTGTGCATTTTTCGTGTAAATAATAAAACACTGCGCTGTGTGACAGTTTTATAGCTGGTCTTGATTTTCAAACTTTACATCTTTATAAATAAAGTTTTTTAAATGACCCCACAAAAAGAAGTCTGACTGAAATTTGACTTTGTAGTAAGTCCAAATAGGTTACTACTGTAAGGTTGCCTTCCATAAAAAATGGTCCACTAATGTGATGACATCGGTAAAAGAAATATTTCTCAAAAAATCCCTATTATTATTTGCTCTTTCCATTACCTCAAAACAGAATACCATTTTCCGTTCTTTATCACCTTGCCGTAGCTCTTGATGTTATTCATACTTGTAAGGAAAATACTAATGTTTTTTTTTTAAAGTGCGCAACACTGTGGTTTGATGTTTTCCTACGGCTTGCCTTTGAAGTCAAATTTACTAATGATAAGTTTGATTAATGAAATGTACGGGATAGGCTTATCAGGGAATTGAACTGTAAACATTTCAGACCCTGCTCTTAAACTATTTCCTGTATAATACCACTTAATCATAGTTACTTTTTCCTTAATGGAATAGCTCATATTTAGCTATAGTTAAAGCGAGTTCAATGAAAATCTTGTCACTGACGCTACTTCTCGTTTTGTCAATGCCAAATAATAATTTGTGGTGTTTCCTGTATTACCTAAACTATGAAAATTTCGTAATCTTGCCATCACATTTAATTGAATAAGATGGGTTGGCTTATTAAAATTTAATCAAACTTGACGCATGGGTTTACTATATCGGTCTCTTCAAAAAATAATAATGCAATTTTTTTCCAAAATGTACAGGGGAGCCAATATTTAGCCACCTCAAAATTTGCTACACAGGGTGTTGGGAAAATGTATTTGAATACTTGGACAGGTAATTCTACGTGACAGAATAAATGTAGTAAGTCATCTAATTAATTGAGATGGTAACTTATTTTTTGCACTCATTGAAAAAACTAATTTAATGGTCATATTTTATTATCTTTAACACGATATTTGATTTTCTACTATAATATATCAAAAATAAAATATAGTTTTCAGGTAAAGTGCCCTCTGGTGGTTTAGTAGGGCAACATTTTTGTATCATAATGATATAAATTACTCTGTGCGGAACATCAATGTCATTGGTAAGGAAATTAATCCCCGTATATTAACAATAAGAAGAAAAAAATTGAAAAAAGTTTGATGGGCTGTAACTTATCACATAGAATCGCCTATTTAAATATCCATAAACATTTTCTCAACACCCTGTATGCACAATATGAAAAGGATTGATCAGTTTAATTCCTAAATTGGTGAGACGTATGGAACCGCTGGCTTATTTGAATGTATAGTAGTTCTATTACAATTTAAACGACTTAAAAAATTAATATTCTAGTTTAACGTGTCGTATCCCATTTTGAAACAGTTATACAGAGGACAGAGGTAATTAACACAACATTGTAAATCACGGAGCTTTAACAAATTTAAAAAGAAATTTGATATGAATTCGTTTGGGAGAATAATATATTTTATTTCCTAATGGACTCGTTGACGTAATTAGTTACTAATTAAATAATTAGTTTCGACTGGCTGTGTTAATGATATTAAGATGTTTATACGTCAGTGTTAACCGACAAGGAATGTAAGAATAGTGTACAGAGTGTTCCAACAATGCCTTGACAAACTTGAGGAGGTTGGCATAATCATAATCAACAAATATTTATACAGGTTTATTCAAAGGTAAATATAAAATCCATATTTTTTCTATTAGCTATTTTTAAGAAAAACGCTAAAGCTCGAAATTTGATTTAAATTGTTGTTCATCACTTTGTAATATTTCAGTTCCCTCCCTTCAACTCTTTAACCTCTCACTACCCCAATGAAATGGCAACCTAGGTCACATAAAATAAAAAGAAATAAAATCAAATATAATCCAAACGACAAATTGCAATTTGAATGGAAACGTCACGAAACATATATTGTATAAAGGAATAAATAACAAATTTAAATTAGACAAACTTTTTCCCTACTTAGAGGGAGTAAAGACATTTGTTGACCTAGTAAAATTGAAGAGATTTTAAAAAATTTAAATTGATGAGGTAGGCTGTGTACACTTTTTGGAAATAAGAGGGAACAACAGTCATTTTTTGTATGAAATCTTAAAAATTAATTTAAATTAGCAGAGCGCTTTCGGCCTTGGGCCATCTTCAGTGGTTCCTAAAAGCGAGGAAAATCCAATTTGTAAAATTTATTTGAAAAAGTCGTTGTTAGAAATTTGATATAAATTTGTGTTTTACCTATTTTATTTGTTGAAAATTTGTTTTGAGAAATAATATAAAATATATTTTTTGGTTTTTACTCACTTTGTCAGGAAACAGGAAACTTCATTGACAAAATTAACTTTCTTCAATAAGGGCATAAACAGCACAATGTAAAAAACTTATTATGCAAAACAATTAACACGTAAATTTGTAAAAGATCTTTCAATTTAAATAACCATCAAATTTCGATTCAAGAACACGTTTCACGTGCAGTAAGAAATTTAAAATGAAAAAGAAAAAGAAAAACGATGGTTAATTAACAGAAATTTAAAAAAGTGGTTCGTCCCAGTTGTTCGTCTTTTACGAATTTACGTGTTAATTGTTTTTTGCATAAGTTTTTTACATTGTGCTGTTGATGGCCTTTTTAAAGAAAGTTAAAAACAAAAAATTCATTTTATATTATTCCTCAAAACAAATTTTCAACAAATTAAATAGGTAAAAACTAAACTGATTTCACACAAATTTATATCAAATTTCTAACAACGACTTTTTCAAATAAATTTTACAAATTGGATTTTCCTCGCTTTTAGGAAGCACTGAAGATGGCCTAAGGCCGAAAGCGCTCTGCTAATATAAATTAATTTTCAAGATTATACACTTAATACAAAAAAAGACTATTGCTCCCTCTTAAAAATTTAAAGGCTATCAATCTGCTTTACATAATTAGGTAGTTTATTAAAAATCTTTAAACCGATTCTCGATTGTACAACGGTAGAGTTTTTCCCTGGAGATTAACTGGTGAATGTGAAAATAATAGTTCCGCCAGTAAATTTACTTTTTCTTGGCTTTTCGTTGCAATTTAATTTGTTGCCAGATGCGCTGAAAGTCTGGCACTCCCATTGTCCCTGTTATTTAACCAATCATTACGTACAGGATCGGTCCCCAGTTCATGGAAAAAATCTTTAATTGTGCCAATTTTGAAGTCAGGTGATATAAGCGACATTAACAACTACCGGCCTATAACCAAGCACTTACTCTTTTTAATCAAAAATAAAATCGGTATCCATCAACATGGATTCTACCCCAAAAGGTCAATAGAGTCAAATGTTATATGCTACTCTGAGTTTATTATTAACCGAATCCAGGTTGACTCTATCTATACGGACTTTAGTAAAGCGTTTGACAAAATTGACCATCTTCTACTTTTGGAAAAGCTCTCTCAGGTGGGGTGGGTGGCGTTGTTTTCGATTGGTTCAAGTCCTCGTATCAGTTGCCGGCTGTTACTCAGACATCTTTATCTCTACGTCAGGTGTACCCCCAGGGTAGCCACCTGAGACCACTGCTATTTCTCATATAATATCAATGACATCCAGCTCTATTTTCGACATTGTAAATTTATATTTTATGTAGATGATCTCAAAATTTATAAACAAGTAACAGAAATTAGCGATTAGTGATAAAATACAGGATAATCTTGATAGGTTTCATGATTACCGTACTAAAAATTACCTATTTGTTAATCTAAAAAAGTGTTTCTCCATTACCTTTACACGAAATCGCAATAAAATAATAAATAATTATAAACTTGGTGTCATCTTCCTGAAAAGGGAGATCTGTTATATTTAATGATTAGCTAAAGTTTGACCTTCACATAGAGAACGTGGTGGCTAATGCATGCAGAATGCTTGGATTTGTAAATAGACAAAGAAAACATTTTAGAAAATAAAAAGCATTAATTACACTTTACAACACACACAATAAATAAATGTATAGTCCTATCAGGACGTATTATAGGTGGAATGGTTGACTCAAGACTGACTTAGGCCTACCGACCAAAATGAGCTTGATCTGTTAGGATATTAAGGAAGTTTGTCTTTCATCCTCTGTATGTGTGGTTCCTTGCTTTGGTTTATCGTTTGCTTACATTGGTTCCAAGTGTTGACAAAAATGGTACGATTTTCAGCGGTAGAGATTTCATTGTCGTTAGGAAGAAGTTTTTGATTTAACAGCTCGCTTCGATACTGCCCTAGCATAGATCTTCAGAGTTAAAGAAAGAACAGGTTCGCAAATAGTTTAGGTCATCTCACTTAGGTGATGTATAATGCGTGATTTAGGAGGCTTTTCGGCACTAATTGGTAGTTTGTTCAGGTTAGTTCAGGTTTGTTAGTTATTAAATATAAGTCGGGGTTTGAAGTTAGTAAAAGACAAACTAGCAAAATCACCATCATGGTCTGGAATTAGAGTTGGTTGTCCTACGCCAGAGTTGATAGGTTGACGGCCTTCCTCGTCTCTTGTATTTCATTATTTGAGCCATTATGAACGGTAAAGTCGCCACAAGGATGTGAACCTCCGACCTGAGATGATGGGTTTCATTAAATAGTTCGATGTGCCCAATCTTATCAAACCATCATGCATCATAACTCCTCTAAACTCACTTTATGTATATGAGTGAACCAGGACTTGCCCATAAAATATAACGACGCCCCTGCTTCTCATTGGTTAAAATCAATCGACTTCAAATAACTTTCCCACTTCACTCAAATTCGCATAAATCGCTTTGATCGATAAAAAAAATGAAGCGGGAATCATTAGTAACAGTTGTTCCACATCGCTACCGAGCAAAGACAGAAGCAGTCAAATAAAAGAAGAGAAAAATACCATAGTGTCATGTCGGTGATCAAGGAAAAGCGCATTAGCTGAATTGGCGCCTAATGAACGCATGAACCTGTGTGAGAACGGACTGAAAACGGTTAAATCATTATTAAAAATTGAAGTAAACTACTGGGCAATTGGACGACAAAGAAGTCGAAATTGTTTTGTATAAATAAAATTAACTATTAATAGTACAGTAAGAATGGAACTACACCGTTACACACAATCCTGACAGACAAGCAGCTTTAAAAGCCCTCTCATGCTATATGTGAACAATTGAATAGAAACCAAACAAACTTGTGTTTTTCCATCTGACTTCGTTTTACGAGAAAAAAAATAAAAATCACTTTAACTCATTTTAAAAGCTATCCATGGACAACATAAAATAACAACCAAAAATAAAAAAATAAACAATTTCGACCTTACAGTAAATGAGCAAAATGTCCACCTTCTGGTCATTGATTGTCTGACACGTTCAAAAATGCCTGGAGTATTCCTTATGACATTACAATTGTCAATAATCCGATTCCTCAAGTCATTCACATCTAGTACAGGAGCTTTATAAACAAGAGCCTTCAGATGACCCCATAAATAGAAATCTAGAGGATTAATATCAGGACTGCAAGCTGGCCAATTTTGAGGTCCTGCACGTCCAATCCAGCGATTAGTGTAGGTGATGTCGAGATGCTGACGAGCAAGAACACTAAAATGAGCTGGAGCCTCGTCGTGCATAAACCACATGTTGACTCTTACATGTAGGGGTACTTCTTCTAACAGAATGGGTAAATTATGTCGCAAAAAGTCCGTGTAGGATTCACCTGTTAATTTTGGCGGTAAAAAAAATGGGGCCAATTAGGTAGTCACCAATAATTCCTACCTAAACGTTGAGCGAAAATTGTTGCTGAAAATGATTTTCTCTAATAACGTGGGGATTTTGGTCGGCCCAAAACTGGTCATTGTGAAATTTCATAACAGCATCTCGTGAAAGATTTGCCTCGTCCGTAACTAAAATATTTGGTAAAAAATTATTATTGTATGCCATCCTATGAATCCACCACCTGCAAAACATTAGTTTCGGGTGAAAATCCCGAGGCAGTAGAGCTTGGACCCGCTGTATGTGATATGGGTACGGGAGGTTTCTTTTTAGAACTTTCCCAACGGTTTTTGGGCTGACTTCAAGCTACAGTGCGATCCTCCTGGCACTATTTGTAGGATCTTCTTCTATTGCATCAAGTATAGCGTCTTCTAGTTCAGGCGTTGTTACAGTTTCTGGTCTTCTACCACCTGTATTTTTATTAAAACTCCCAGTTTCACATAATCTTGCATGTAGCGGTCTAAATGTTTTAGCACATCTCTGTTAGGATATCTGTCCTGGTAAATTCTCCTTGCTTCTTCCGCTTTTCCATTTGCTAATCCATAAATAAAGTGCATGCCAGCCATTTCAAAGTTAGTAAAACTCTGAATTTTACTAATAATATGACAATACTATCACTGTCAGCTGCTTTTCAAAGCATGTAGATAGGTACTTCATTTGGCCTTGGCAATAATTTGTTATAAATAGTGGATGTGGTAAGCCAAAAATGTGATAATAAAAGTAAACCTATTGAAACCAGTCGTGCATTTTGCTCATTTACTGTAAGATCGAAATTATTTATTTTTTATTTTTGGTTGTTATTTTACGTTGTCCATGGATAGCTTTTAGAATGAGTTAAAGTGATTTTTATTTTTTTTCCCGCAAGCGAGGCCAGATATGAGAAAAACACAAGAGACCAAAAAGTTTTATTTGTAGTTGCTTAATCTGAACAAATAAAAAAATTAAAAAAAAAGGCCCTGGCGTACTTTTTCTTCTCAATAATAATTGGCTGTGGTGCCCACTGAGACGCTACAGGCCCTAATAATTTCCATCTAGTTAGGGCTAAATAAGCGTCTTATTACTTCAAATAACTGAACCAAATTTCAGCCAAATCGGTTTAAGGATATTTATGACCGTTTCTTTTTTAAACTTCAACGCCCTATATCTTAGAAACGAAGCAACTCCGGACATATGTTCATAGGAACTTTTTTTCTTAAAACAACCTTACGTATCACCCTTTGAAGTTTCGTACCGTAGTTAAGAAGCACCCTGTATATTGATAAAATTAAAAGTAACTAGGCATTCAAATAGTTTGAGCTTGGGGATATTATAGCTATTTAGAGTTTTCAACAATCTTGTAGCTTGGCAGCTACTTATTAAAATCAACTGATAATTGATTGTTTGCGCGTATTGGAACCATTACTATATTATCTCAATCGCAGACTAGTTTAGATCGACGAAAATTATTAATACATTTTTATGGGCAAGTAATATGTGAGAATTATTCTGTGGACGCAAATTCTCAAAGCACCCGGTGAGAAATATCCGGCATGCTTACAAATATTATAACTATGGGCTGGTAAAAGAATTATTGCCCGCCGTTTAAACTCGCGTTAAATAGACATTTAAGTACCTCGTTTCAAATAGACCTGCTAATTTCATTTAATTGTTCAGATTTTTTTATCGTAGTTAGTTGCCGGTACTGAGAATCAATAGGTCGGTAATTTTTCACTGAAAATTCTGTCACGTAGCAGAATGGAGGACGCTGCTTTGATCTTGTGTTATCGGCCGTGATGATTGGGATTTAAGAAAAAGTGAATCGGGGAATGTTGCGGTGAGATTAGGTGATTCCTTTTAACTGGCTGAAGACTTGATTCATTGGAAATGTGGATTATTTGTTTCGTCTTTTGACTCTTGTTGATTTGGAATTTTACCGATTTTTTTAATTTTCACTTATAAAATAAGACACATAGAAATCAACTCATTTGAGGGGGTACAGGGTGAATAGGATAGCTACTCTACTGAACCATCAGTCAAAGACATAAATAAAATTTGATTGTCTCCCATTAAATGAATATTCTAAACCAGTTACGAAATTCACCAAAGGCAATAAAATAAGCAAGTATCATGATAATTAATAAAAAATACAAATAACTTTAACAAATTAAAAAAAAAATTATTGTTATACAGTGTGTACATAAAGTAGGGAACAAATTCATTATTTAATAATCCAGAAACATTTCGTAAAAATCTTCGGACACGTATATAATAATTTTTAATTGTGCATATTTTGACTTATAAATTCATTATACAGGGTAACTCATGTAGTAGATATGACATTATCGACGATTTCTTTAAATGGAAACCTCTATATTTTAGTTCAGATCTGTAATCTCCAAGAACAATTGATTTCAAAAACATAACACACTTAGGGCCTAAAATTGATAGTTTCGTAGCTACAGGGTAAAAAAAATATTTTTTTAAAAGTATTTTTAATTTTAAAAAATTTAAAAAAATTAAATAAGCTATTTAATTAAGTGTTAAAATTGTCTTCCTTCTTGTGCCTGGCAGTACCCCAAGCGATCAATAAACTCTTGTTGAACTTTTATTATGGTTTCTTCTGAAATATTCCTGCATTCTGTTGTTATTCGATTTTTTAAATCGTCAATATTGGCAGGGCTTATTTTATAAACAATTAACATTCCTCAGGGGACCCCACAAGAATAAGTTCAGTGGTGTAAGGTCTGGAGACCTAGGCGGCCATTCAATAGGCGCACGTCTTCCAATCCACGGTGGATTATCCACCTGTTCGGAAAAACTTGATTGACATAATGGCGCACTACTGCTGCATAATGTGCGGGTGCGCCGTCTTGTGGGTACCACAAATTTTCATCTAGAATTGCATTATTATTTCTACTCGGATTGTTGTCAAAAAAATATGGCCCAATAATTTTGTTTTTCACTATACCCGCCCAAACATTAATTTTTTGAGGAAATTGAGTATGATACTCGCGCATCCACCTGGGATTTTCTTATGCCCAATATCTACAGTTTTACCGGTTTACTTCACTATTTAATTTAAAAGTAGATTCATCCGAAAATAGGATATTTTCAACAAACAAAGGATCTCCGTTACATTTTTCCATTAATATTTGACAAAACTCCATCCTACGATCTGGATCATCTTCATTCGACTCGTGCACCAGTCGGATTTTAAACGGGTGCCATTTCTCTATCGTTAATAGGTTATGAACGGCCATAGCAGCCGCCTCATGATCTATGCCAATCTGGCGGACGCTGTTATGGGGATCTTCTTCTATAGCCAATAAAATATTTAATTCTTTATCATCCGGAATAGCTGGACAGCCTTTCCTGGGAAGATCTTCCACAGAACCCGTTTCTCGAAATTTTGTTCGGTTCGAATCCTATCACCATATCCAATCATCATAAGAATTTCTATTCTTTGTGGGGGAGATAAACGCATAGTAACTAAATATTAAAATTAATTTTATTACTTCTACTAAACTTACTAGAAAAATTCAATATAATGACAGCATAATGTCATTATCTAAATACCATACTTACATAACAGCAAATAAGCCTACTTAAAAAAAAAACATAACAGCAAATAAGCCTACTTTTAAAAAAATGTATCGTAAATAAAATTATTTGTTCTACCCTGTAGCTACGAAAATATCAATTTAAGGCCCTAAGTGTGTTATGTTTTTGAAATCAGCTATTCCTGGAGATTACAGATTTGAACTAAAATATAGGGGTTTCCATTTAAAGAAATCGTCTATAATGTCATATCTACTACATGAGTTACCCTGTATAATAAATTTATAAGTCAAAATATGCGCAATTAAAAATTACTATATACTGTACTGAGAAATATGATCACACTTTCTAACACAATACACAAAACGTAGACAAGCATTCTGCACTTGCTGTATCTGAGATCTACTTTCAACATCTAAACAAAAACTGTAGACAAAATCACAATAATTAAAATTGGACAAAACAAGAGATTTACACAAGTAATTTTATAATTTAAAATTTTGTTTTAAAGATCTAAGTAATCAAATCAAATCAAAATATGCTTTATTGTCATAAAGTATTATTTTTATCGACAAAGCCTTTTTTTTAAATTAAATTAACAATAAAATATAATAATATAGTAAAACTTAAATTATCGGAACAAAAAAAAATGCAAATAATTATGACAGAGTATCACCAAAATATTCATCTAGAGTATAATAAGCTTTTTCCAATAATAAATTTTTAACATTTTTTTAAACATTTTAAAATTTGACATTTTCTTAATAAAATCTGGAAGATAATTAAAAATTTTTTTAGAATCTTAAATTATGGATTTTTTACAAGACTTGAAGAAGAAATAGGTAAACATATATTAAAGGTTTGTCTTGTATTATAAGTATGTGAATTAATACTATTTCTATGTTTTTTATGAATTAAACAAACTGTTTCCATTATAAAAATTGAAGTTAGTGTTCAAGAATATATAATATCGGAGCCTAAAATTAAGTCTTGTGGTACTCCAGAACGTATATCGACTTGTTCAGAATAATTATTATCAAAAAAAACTTTCTGGAATCTATTAAATAGGTATCATTTCATAAGAAGAATATATTTATTAATAAGGTCATAATATTTTAATTTAGATATCGTAAAAATTTTAGAAATTGCCAGTAAAATGCTTATTACTCAGAGGTCGTTTATATATTTTTATTTTATTTATAAATTCATATACTTTCAGTCTAAAAATAATATGTTCACACGGTAACCCAAAATTTGTATTTTACATTTATAATGAGGGATACTTGCTGTCAATCAATGAGAACCCCAGAATAGCGCCATTTTTTAAGCGGTTCTCGATTAATTCGACTGTTTTCGAAATATTTCGATAATTCTCGATAACTATACCCTAAATAAAAGTAGAGCAGACGGCATTAAGCTGGACAGTCGAGCTTGATAAAACAATTTTTAAACATCCACATTGATCTAACAAAAAAGTCGTCGTATTTACTCAAGCTGCAGATCTATCGAACCATGTTTGTAAGATGGTCTCAGTGATGGTACCCATCGTATAGTACTTAAAGTATTAAAGAAAGCCAACATGTGAAGTGGACAAGTAGCAATATTTATGCTCCTTGTTTCTAAGTGGCAGTGTTTTTCAAAAAGTTATTAATTACATATGGTGAAATTGATAATATATACAGTTAGGATGTATTAAGACAATAATTGTGGCTCGACAGATGTTTACTTCATGGATTTATAATTAAATACCACTGTTTATATGCGGATTTCAACACGGTAGGATTGAAGCTTCAATTTCAATATCAGAAATATTTAACGTCTGCAAACCTTTTATCAGTATAGCTGCGAATAATTTACTCACAATGATGCCACTCGCCAACAATTAATCACAAATTAACAGTTTTAGCAGCACAAGATTAGCTGACAGTGCAGGAGATGGCTTTGGGAACCTATACGGTCGTAGAAGTGAAGAAGATGCTTAAATCAGTTCAGACTACTGTCGTATGCAGGGCTTTAGTTGCAAAACGAACCACGCTAAATATTGTCACAACTTGGAGTTGATTTCCTATCTTTGTCTTGAAATGCGCCCGCATTTCAGTGTTATTCTATTTTGGCGGTCTTCAATACTCTATGGTAAAATACACCTTTACAAATATCAATGTTTTCAAAGGAAATAAAAAATACCATTTTGCCTATAAGTTTTAACGCGGAATTAAAAAAAAAAAAACAATATTATTACCAAAGGTAGTTTAGCACACTACTTCATTGATTCCTTCGGTAAAGAAGGTGTAACTTAAAGTTTTTGGAAGACCACCAGCACGGTGTACTTTTCACTATTTTATTCTTATTGCGCGGTTTTTTGTAACATTAATTATATGCTCAAAGCCATATAGACTGTATCCTGAACTTTAATGTGATAGCAGCGAAATTGAAATATTTTCATATAGATACATAAATTACTACCTAAATTTGCCTGCTTTTTAGACATAGGTACGTTCTTTACATAAATTGTTTACCTCTTCAACTTCAACAAGGGAATATCGGCACTATAGTTTACAAACAATCAATTGGATATACTAACAAAAACTATACTATTTTGTTGAAATTATGCATGACCAATGTAGGCAAGAATGGAAATTACTTTTTACTATTTTCTCTATTAGTTTTTATTTTTATTATATATTTGGACGTGTCCCATTTTCATGACGTAGGAAACTAGTGTCAAACAAAAATCTTTACATGGACAATTATTGTACAAGGAACTTGTAGTCGTGTATGGTGTACTATCCCGAAAAAAATATTTATTAGGGATTTATTGATCATTAAACAAGACTCCTTAACTATAATTCTTCGCATCCACTCCACCAAAAATTAAAATATATTAAAACAAGAGCTCTTAAAGTTACTGTTTGAACAACCTTTAGAACGACAGTTCAATACTGCAGTGGACAACAATAAAGAAACCCTAAAAAACAGCACTAAGCATCTACTCCTTCGATGAGAGTCGTAAATTTGCCTCTGACCTTCAACCTTTTGGATGTAGAAAAAATTACGAAAAAAAACTCTTACGAAAACAAGTCTACCGTCAATTTAAAAACAGATTGCGATAATTTAAGCCGCATTTACCATAATATTTTAATCAATTTTCATCTCTTAATTTATAAATTTTATTTTCCAATTTATTAAAAGATCAAAAATACAGAGAAACCTATTATCATCAAAAAACAAAACCTAATTTGTTCTTTGAACACAATGTTTAGTTGATAACGAGATATAGCACAAAACGGTGGAATTTGACAGTGTTGGTTTGTTTTGTTTTTTCACAAAATTATTTTGTGATCGATGATGTGCATTTGATTGTTTATCGACTACCCCGATGGAGTTTTTTCGGGATTATACACCATACACGACTACTAATGTTTGATTTAGGAAATTCCCTTTTACTTGTAAAGATTATTGGTTGATCCTGGTTTTCTTCTTCATAAAAAAGGGACATCTAGATATACAGGGTGTTATGGAAATGACTTATTATATTTTAAGGGGCCACTCCTGAGGTGGTCTAGAGTTACACTTGATAGTTTTTTTTTCTAAAATCGGAAGTATTTTGAATTTTGTAAAATACCTTAAAACCGGACTATGTGCGCCTTCCATGATAGTTCAATGCCCCTGAACACATGTGTTTTTGACAAGACAAACTGCTGGAATGGTAATTGTTTAGTTTAGTGCAATTAATGTTGAATTTTGTGCTAAAATTTCGTATATAGACTAATTGAGGGTAGCTGATCACAATTTTCCTTTTGCGTTTTTACGGCAAATGCACTGGTTTTGAGAAAAAAAAATGTTAAAGTTTTTCACTTACAGGTTAGGGTATTTTTGTTTATTTCGATATCTTTGGGTGTCGCGTTTCACTTTCCTTTCAATTTCCTAGATTTTATGGTTTTCCCTTCAAAATATGTGATAAAACTTTCACCAAACTATCTGTTCATAAAATAAGAACAACATTTTAGCAAAAAAACAATGGAAAAGGCACAAATTTAATTAAATTCGTTGTTAATACGCCGACAAAGTAGAAGCGTCTCTTTTCAGATTCATTGCACTCACGTTGCCAGATTGTTCTTCTTTTTCTTGTAATTATTAATGGCTTCCATCCAGGAGAATGATATGCTAGCTCGAGCCAATAGGATTCATTCAATTAATAAAAATGAATTGAAAAGTATAGGCAATTTATAATACACTAACAATCTGACAACATGGGTGCAGTTTGCTTCTGCTTTTTTGGCCAGCTGTCAGTGAGCTGTCTCCCGTCTTTTTCCAGATAACGTAGAGTTTTCTGTTCGCTTACAAGTTATCCCGTTTTTCAGAGTTTCCTTGTGGCATATTTCGTTTATTTCAACTCGGAAGTGTATACTATGACTCCGACAAGTAATATTTTATTGGAAATAGCAACATTTTAGGATTACATGTAAAATAACATACCGGTGAGTTAGAAAAATTTAACATTTTTTTTCTCAAAACCAGTGCATTTGCCGCCTAAACGCAAAAGGAAAATTGTGATCAGCTACCCTTAATTAGCCTATATACGAAATTTTAGCGAAAAATTCAACATTTGCACTAAAGTAAACAATTACCCAAATCAGATGTTTGGGTCATTGGCGCGTAGGTGTTTTGGACCTAAATTTTTGAAGGCATTTTTCTCGAATTTCTAGCTTCGAGCGCCATTTATAGCAATTTTTCCCCAATTCGTCTCGACCTATATATTTACGGGTTAAAAAATAATAAGTCATTTCCATAACACCCTGTATATTAAAAAAAAATTAAAAGTGAAAATGGTAAAAAACAATTTTCAATCTAGTCTACATTGGTCATGCATAATTTGTACAAAATAATATAGTTCTTGTATATTCAATTGATTGTTTATAAACTAATTATTTGTGAATACATTAAGTTATCTTTTTTTGTTAGTGCCAACATTAAGAAAGTAATCGAGGTTACAAACCTGTCCTTTTATTTTTTGCATCCCTGAAAAAGGTCGAAACACACTACCGAAACGTTGTCAAAAAATTTATCTGTCTGCAAAAATGTTGCTTACTATGTTTTTTTATTAATTCTACTACATATGTATTTAATGTAGTGGAAGTATTATTCCTTCTTATATTGTATTAAATACATAATAGTAGGTAAGGGGAAAGACGCAACACTGTGTGTCCATGTTTTGTTGCAAGTTTACCACGCACGTATTCTTGAATAATTTTAGAAGCCTGTAATACTTCTCCAAGATCCCTCAAAATATATATTACTATTTATCATACAATTTTGAATTTCTGCTTTTGTACTTTTAGAACTAGGAAGCATTTTTATTTGACGACTATCCCAAGTAACATTTTAAGTTTTATCACAATCTACAAGAGGTTATTAAGTCTATATAATAAAACTGATCGTCAAACTGTTTATACTATAGATAACCTCTTCAAAGCTTCAATAAACCCGGCATAAAACCTAAAAGGACCTTTTGTAAAGGTTATAAATATCTTCCGTAAAACTGTCAATAAAACCAACAGTACTTTTAAACCCAAATTTGCAAGATGTTTTTAAGTCTACCACAAAACATTTTATAAAGCCTTCTTAAAACCGTTAGTACTTGCAATCAAATTTTATGCGTGATTTGAAACCATCATAAATAATTTTATTATTATTGTGTCTTTAATAATTCTTTGTCAAAGAATTGTTGCACTTAAATTGTCAATATCAAAAAATGTCACCAAGTATAGTTAAATATGTCTGCCTCGATTGAAATATCTGCAACCTAGTAATAAAAAATTGTCAGCCCCAGCCACTTTATTGATAAAGTATATAAAATTTTTTTAAAAAATCACGCGCCTTTCATTTGTTAACTTATTAATTATTATTTACAATTAATAAAAAAAATTGTAGCCCTAGTTTTAGCTTAATCAGTATGATTTTGGGCTATTTAGGGGTTTCTATAACATATTAACATATTTTTAAGAATTCCAGGCTAAATGTAAACAGTTAGAATAAATGAAAATATAACCAAACACTGTTGCCCTAACTTTGCTTAAACATGTCTGCCGTAGTTAACGCAAAAAACATGGCTGGAAAATGAATAAAACCGTTTATTTTAATAGAATGCCCTATTAAGAGTTTGTGGGTTTGTGAAATATTTTTATAAACCAAAAGGTTTTAACTTAGCATACTAAAGCTACCAACAAACTATTAGGTTTCAAGGAGCCTTTACCAATTATCGTCCAAAGTAAATAGTATTTATGATAACATATATTAAGGGTAAAACTGCTTAAGAGTTATTTGTTTTATTGCTTGATTGTAAGGAGTACTTAAAAACCATATTTTAAAACTCCCATAAAACCCGAAGATTTATAGATGTCTACCACAAAACTTAAAAGATTTAAAATCCTCTATAAACCTTAATGAGTTTATTGTGGTTTTGATTAATGCGGCAATTAAGTGGTTATATAACCAATAGGTCTTAAAGAGCAAAAAGATTTAACAACTTGCTTTAAAGATAACTTGAAGGCCTCTTTTTAAGTACATATTATCTGCAGATAAATTGGTATGCACAAAAGAAAGAATAAAACCCACTTCGGTTTATTTACCTTCTTAAACCTGTGATAAAACCCTATGGATACTTGTTGGCATTTAAATTATTACTTGGGAGCCCACCCTCAGCACAATCTTATGGACGACACATTCTAACACTAATACAACAAAGATTATCACACGCCGGTAAGCCAAACACTAACATAACAAAATCCACTTGTAGGAAAACCAATTAGGACTAAAATTATATACCTACTTAAGATGATATAGCAATTAGGGATGCCGTTATGGTCAGAGGGATAATGGCAGTCAAAAGATTAATGGTATAATGTAAACTTTACTGCTATAAAAAGTTAGTGCATAAAAGCTCAATAATTTCTCTACCCTCAAGTAAATCTTAAGTTAATCGTGAATTTTCAAAAGGGATTTCTAGTGTTAAAAAAGGTAGATAAAATGTAAAGATGAATTGCCTGCCGTTATTCACTGAGGAATTTACTTTAAGACTAATCAAGTGGGACAAAACTGTTTAGAGCTAAAAATTCGGTACTCCATCTGTCTCCATTTGTCAGTTATTTGAAAGCGTGTTTTAAAAACAGTAATACTTTATTATGTGTTGATAGTTTAAACAAATAAAGTTTTAAGATTTATTTCTTCTGTTTAAAAATTCAAAATGGTAATGATGTCGTTACCAAATGGCGCAAGATGAATGATTTAACTTTAAATGCTTGTAAATACCATATAATAGGTTTCGTTTCTTTAAAAAAAAATAACTGGCTTTTTATGTTGAAACAACACGCACCATCAAATATTCGTTGAGGCGCTCGGCAGATGGTGCGTGGGTGAAATCGGTGATTTGGCACTAAATAATTGCCACAGAAATTAAAATTGTCTTTGCTTCAATCAAAAGTTTTTTAACTTTTAGACTGAATCTTGAGGGTGCCACGTCAATGTCATCAACGGCAGCGGCCTGAGCGCGCATCATTTATCATATTATGTGTATAAATCACTTTTGATACCAGCAAATAAATGAAATGAACCGCAATTAGGTATTTCTATGAATAGAAATGAATTGGCAATTTATTAAAAATTTTTGTGCGACTCGCTGTGAGTCTGAACGGGAGTTTTGTTGAAAGACATCGTGATATGAATAGTTGTATTGATATAAAAGAATTTGATATTCATAGGTTTAATGCTAAGCTATTGCTGACAATTGCGAATTTAAAAGTTACTAATTGGATACAGGTACAGGATCATCCAACCAGAACTTTTCAGTGGTGGGTGACAAGTTTGGAATTTTATATGAGATGATTTATGTTGCTAAAATTCCAATCTAAATAAATTAAAAAAATAAGTGAAGTGTGCAGTGAGAATCACGATTAGGACGAATTAGAGAAAATCGAAAGCAAAGAAAAAATACAAAAGAACCCCTTATTTAAAGAAGACTCCAGTCATGATAACATTCTTGAAGATAATGCAAAGCCCTTTCATCTTTAGTATAGATGAAGTCGAAGCGGTGAATGAAGAAATCAGTTTCCTGAACTTATCAAAAAATTATTCCACATTTAATTACCCCGCTGTGGAAGACAGAAATATCCTCAATTAATGCATTCACCAACGAATACAGGGTGTTATTCAATAAGTGTCCTATATTTTACAGGACGATTCCTCAGTTATTTATAAGGTGAAAATTTCATATAAGCATGCCCTTCATTTTTGAGATACAGGGTGTTAAAAATTTATTTTTATTTTTTTTTTCCGTAAATAGTTTTTGAAATAATGTCTATATTAGGACGAAAATTGATATCCAGGGGTTTCTTGAAATGCGAAATTCGAATTTGATGTTAGTATGGCTTCCAATTGTAGAGGGCGTCACCTACGTGCCCTTTTACTCTTTTGAAGAGTCATAACTTTTTTATACGTACTTGTATTACATGTTTAAGCAAAAAAATGGATTTCCTTATTATTTTTACATGAAAAAGGTATACTTGGTAGAAGTCGGTACGAGCAATCGTTCTCGAAAAAAATAATAATAAAGAAATAAACGGCATTTATTTGCATATTGCTATGCCCATATCAGAATTTGATAAAATAGCATTTATCTCCTAAAGAAAGCCGAAATCAAAAAATTATGAAAATGTACTTTGCATTAACCAATAAAGTGCCTACATAACAGTGTTATAAAAAAAGGGCAGTGGCGTACATATTCTTTGTTCCTGTTAATAATTGTAACACCCTGTATCTCAAAAATGAAGGGCTTGCGGACCCATATATGAACTTTTCACCTTATAAATAACTGAGGAATTGTCCTGTAAAATATCGGACACATATTAAATAACACCCTGTATATAGAATAAAAGGTTAAAAATATTTTTTAACATTTTTAAATGGTAGAAATGAAAGGCTGTCCAAACCACAAATTTCTTTAATCGTAATACAAGTGGGATAAAAAAATTTTTACATTAAAGTAGTCGATCGTAGGAATTTTTTATAACAAGAATAATGACATAAACATGTTTCGACCTTAGTGAAGGTCACCTTCAGCATGAAGAAAACTTATCGATCAGGGAAAAGCTATGAGATAAAAGAACAATCTAGATGCAGTTTATAAACTTAACTATAACTTAAGAGTAGGTAAGCCTCAAGCTGGGTTGACATATAAGGGAGGGGTCAGGACAATATCAGCATTATTTCACATAAACAAGGACAAAGGAGGTTTAGATTTCTGCATTTTGTATAAAAATTAGTTCAGTTTAAATGCTTAATAGTACACTTGAGTAATTATCTCTTGTAAGTAGATGGAAATGACTATAAGAACCCCTAAGGACCTGACAGTGCTAAAAATCTATGTTGGAGACGGAAGGAGAAACTGTTTTGTCTACAGTAAAGAGTAGCAGAGTTACTTAAGCATTTGTGGTTTTGATTTAATGAAAATTATATTTTTTTAAGTGTTAAAATATATTTTTAGAGAATTCACAGCGGTCATATTTCTCATGGGTAATTTTAAACCAAAAAATCACTCATTTCAGGACTATAACATCAGCAGCTTTGTGCACTTCTAATAATTACATGAAATAAGACTTACCCTGAAACACAAGCCATATATGGTTTAAATCACATTCTTTTAGTAACTGTTTCATACTAGTTTCACTCTATAAATAATAATAAATAAGTGTATTTTACTTGATCTTCGGTAAAGTCTGACGGTGGAGGAGTCTAAATATTTACGTATTTTATATTACTTGTTCCTTATTTACATTGGATATTTATTTGCTTCATTTCAACGCTGATTTATTTAAATAAAATAAGCTACACTTTATTGATTTTATTTAACACGTTTAATCCCATTAAAATAAATAATTATTTATTGTTAATCAATTTTTAAAAATGGCAGACAAATAAATAGTCAGAAAAATTCAAACAAGCGCCAAATCTTTCTCTTCATTGCTTTAAAAAAATATTGTTTATTTGAATTAAATATTTATTCGGATATTTTCCCTTCGTTTTTTAAATGTACATTTTAGACGCGTCTCAATTTAAGTTTCGCCGTGCTTTCTTGTTTGTCCAATTTAATTATCAATATATTGTTAGCGTTTGTTTTACAATCTAAAAATGTTAATGATATAAAGTGGGACATCTGGGCAGTAACGTCCACATAAAACACAATAAACGCGTTAAATATATATTAAATGTTTCAAACCAATCAAAAGAAAGCCGTTCGTCCATTGGCCCATCCTACTAAGTACTACTAACAATCTTCCATCGATGACAATAGTAAGTGGTACAACAAAATATTTTATGACGCGTGACGCAAACACATTTCTAATTTTGGGCAGTGGCAAGTGGTAATTTAGTAGCCAATAAAAAATAACAGCCGATTATTTAAACGCGCAATATACAGATACAAATACCAGAAATTGGAAATAGTTGTGTTTTAGAATGTCACCTATCTATTTTGAAAATATTGCCAAAACGGTATAGGTAATACAGAAATAAAATTTTAACTCGTACAGTTTGAGATAGCACAGGTCTGGGAGGTAAAAATTGTCTCAGATATATATCAGTGTTTTTACAGTACTTTTAGCGCTGATTACGGTAAAAACAGTGAAAGAACTCCATCGCGTATACAGTTTTCTTACAAACAGCATGTTCAGTTTTGGCTAATTTGCGTATTTTTTTAAACTATGTTAGCCTTATAAGTTCATGAAAGATTCTAAATATCCTCAAATAAATTTTATATTTGGTAACAAATACTTTCAAAATTTAATGTGAGAAAGTAATACAGCTTTTGCAATGAAGTAACTATTTTTACACTGAAGAGCTGTACTAACTAAACCTAGACTAATACGGTTAAAACTCCAACACTTTTTGACTATTGCTCACTATCTTCTTCCACTGTTCATCTTTCGTGTTAGTTGTTGCCACTGGAAGTGTTAGAACAGTGTACTTCGCATATTTTATCATTAAGTTAGGTGATCAAGATAAGCCTTGGGCCCCGCATAAAGTTTTTTCCGTCTGTGTCGAAGAACTAAGACTGTGGTTATAGGGTAAAAAACAGTCCTTTCGTTTTGAAATACCAATGGTTTGGAAAGAGCCTAAGAATCATGGCGACGACTGCTATTTTTGTTCTTGTAACGTGCAAGGTTCCAATTTAAAAAAATAAAAGGGAGATTTCTTACCCTGACATTCCATCTGCCATTCGCCCTATTCCTCATGGACCCGAAGTACCAGAACCTTCTCCTCCAGATACTCTGGATGATATTTTAGATGACCCTGAACCAAGTCCTCCACCGTGTGATAGTGATGATGACTGTGATTGCTACAACCCTGACACAAGCGAACCGACTTTTTTCATTCAATCTGAACTGGATGATTTAGTTAGAGACTTAGGGCTTCCAAAGGACTTTAGATTCTAGATTAAAAGAAAAAAAATTGTTTACTCCGGGTAGGTACTTCCTTTTATTGGTATCGAAGTAGAGAAAAAGAATTTGTGGCTTTTTTCTCTCAAGAAGGTGACCTTGTTTATTGTAGTGATGTTCCTGGAGCTATGGCAAGTTTTAGAATAGAGTATAAGCCAGAACAATGGCGAATCATGATTGATTCGTCTAAAAGAAGCCTAAAAGCAGTTCTTTTACACAACGGCAATAAGTATGCTTGGACATTTAGTCCATTTGAAAGAATGCTATGGAAATCTTGAGCTGATCTTGAGTCCAATTTGTTGCTTAGATCACAAATGGACGATATGTGGCCATTTAAAAGTGATTTCCATACTGCTTGGCCAACAAAGTGGCCACACAAAGTTTCCTTGCTTTCTCTGCAAATGTGATAGTCGTGACAGAAAGCAACACTATGTCAAATAAGAATAGCCACTGAGAATAACCTTACAGGCCGGAGTTAAAAATGTTGCGAAGGAGAGTCATGTAGATACTAAGAAGGTATTACTTTCACCACTTCACATTGAATTGGGATTAATAAAACAATTTATGAAGGCATTACCAAAAGAAGGAGAATATTTTACATATCTTTGTCAGCAGTTTCCTGGTTGATCCGAGGCAAAACTAAAAGAAGGCGTATTCACTGGACCTGACATCAGAAAACTCATGAGGGATACTTATTTTAAGCGACAAATGAATGCAAGAGAAAAAGCAGCAAGAGAATCTTTCAAACTAGTTGTAATCAATTTTCTGGGAAACAAAAGGGACCCAAACTACCAAACAATCGTCGCTGACATGCTGAAAAACTTCAAGAAGCTGTGCTGTAATATAAGCATAAATGTCCATTTTCTCTACTCACACCTTGTCTACTTTTCTTCAAATCTTGATGATCTCAGTGAAGAGTAGAGCGAAAGATTCCATCAAGACATCAGGGAAATGGAGAGAAGGTACCAAGGAAGATGGAATGTCAACATGATAGCGGATTGCTGCTGGATGTTAAAAAGGGACGATCCTGAACGTGCTCACAGCAAGAAGAGCACTAAAAGAAGCATTGACTAATGAGAACTTAACATTTTTCAATATTTTGTTGTGTAAATGTAAACTTTGACATCTCTTACCTGTTTATAAAAGCTAGAACCTTAAGAACAACTGGAAAAATTGCGTTAAATTTAGTTTTTTTATCCAAATTAGGTCCCTTTTTTGTGATAGAAAAAAATGGATTTCATTTTTGAAATCAGCACTGGAAATTACATGCAAATTAGCTATCAAAATACAAACAATTTTCTACTTTGCAGACCTGTGATAATCAATTTGAGGAGTCGAAAACTAATCATATTAAAAACGTAAACATATTTTTACGGCTGATGCGACCTTTTAAAATTAAAGCAAATATTTTCCACTTCTTGGAAGTCAATATATTTTTAAGTGGCAATGAAAAATATTCGATAATAATATGGGAAATCGGATTATTTCAACGATAATTCAGCCAAATCCGTATTCAACGTGACACTATATGATACCAAATTATCCGTATTTTAATTACATTTATCAAATTAAAGCTAGGTATATGTAAATACCCATTAATAAGAGTTTTTATTTGTTCAGGAATCTTCTTAATTTCGATGAAATATCGGTTTTTCGACCTGGATATTTATTTAATGCTCGATAGTTCAAAATTTAATAAACCAATACTGAGCTTGGTAGTAAATGTCCAATAATTTAAGATATTTTACCAATTAATTAATGTAATAGCCAATGATCGGAGATTTTAATGACGAATTTAGCAAAGTTTATTTGTAATTTCTGAAAATTCGCCATAGATGCCAACTGCCGTTAGACAATTTGGATAAGTAATTAAAAAATTACTGCTATTTACAAAACGTAGATTAATACCGTTTGGTTTATTGTTAGGTGAGCCGAGACAAGATTTTTCTATATCTCAATTAATAAATGTCACAAACAAAATCTCTAGCTCAAATCAATATCGAGGGATTTTTTTTTTCAGTGACCTTTACTCTTAATGTATAATTTACTTTGGATGCTCAAACATCGTCTACCGATGCTTTTGCTTCTGGAGGTCTTAGGTTCTTCACTTAAAACTCTTTTTCGGATTATTGTGAAGTTTCCGGTACTGGTACTTGGTTCACCTTCCAGAATTTAAGTCGCTGTTTTAGATTTTAAGAGTGATTCCTCAATGTAGCCCTCAGCTACTGTTAAAAATTTCCATCCTCCATGATACTTTAATGTCTGCCCCCTATTCCACAATCAATGTTGCAGAAGATCTGCGAAAACAGTGTCCAGTGTATTGCATTATATTTAGGTATTTTGCAATATCACTTAAAATTTTACTAAAAGTATTTACACCAACAGGTTGAACTGATCATTTTTCGTTACAATGTCTAAATAATATATAATGAAGCACATTTACCAATATGTATACAGTGTGGCCCAAATTGGGCCTACATGTATGGGGATCTTGGAAACTATAGAAGATAGAGAAACGGTTAAATGGGGAAAGTTTTTGACAATTATATTTCTAACTGAAAACCGTTTAGTACGCGGCCCTATCTTTTTTGGTTTTTGAAATATGTTGAAAAAACCAAAAAGATGTATTTTCGAAAATATGCTGTAGATTTCTTATTATTCACTATTTTGGCAATCTGTAAAAACATTTTTAAAGCAACTTTTTAAGTAGATTTCAGTTCTGCAATTTTATTTTGAACACGACGTTTCAGTTATTTTATACCATCATCAGGTTCATTTTTTCTTATGGGCGCCATATTGTATTTTATACTTAAAAGGTAGCTTATGACGTCCGCTTTTCAACGATGTATGATTTGTTGGAAAATAAATGAAATTGACTTGAAAAATAAAGAAAATTAATTTTCGCAACACGTCAAATTTGAGAAGAACACATTAGGCAGGGTTAAATTTGTTTAAAATATCATAATATTATAATACATTATTTTATTTTTTCCTTATGGTTAAAAATCTCATATTAACATTTCAAATAAAGAAAACTAAAAACGCAATGAATAATAATTATTGTTTTGAAAAGAAAATAAGAAAAAATATCTAACTTACTATACTTATTCGAAATGTTGGCCGTTTTTATTAATACATTTTTGGCACTTTTTTAACACAGTATTGATGACCCTGCGAAGCGTGTTGCCATTTATGCTCGTAAACACATTCCTCACTCTCTCTTCTAATTCTTGTACAGATTCCGGGGGTTCAAACTCATATACTTCATTATTTACATAACCCCATAAATAAAAATCGAGAGGAGTTATATCAGGGGATCTAGCAGGCCAATTAACTGGTCCGCCGTTTGAAATTAATTTGTCATCAAATATCTGTCTTAAGAGAGTTTGAACTTCCCGAACATTATGTGCGGGACAACCGTCTTGTTGAAACCAAATATTATTCAATTGATCTTGAGGAACTCTTGCTCTAATTGCCGGTAATATTTGATCTTCTAACAGCTCCAAGTATCTTTGGCCATTCAACGTATGATTATAAAAGAATCGTCCTATAAGTCTGTTGTCTAAAATGTAAGGAGAAAAGTAAAGCTGGGTTACTTAATACCTGCTATGTATTTAGCAATCTAGGTGACATTACTTACCATACATACCACACCATACATTAAAACCAAATCGGGTTTGCAGTCTTCGTTGAGCCAATTGGTGAGGGTTTTCTGTTGCCCAAAAATGATGGTTATGTCTATTAAATACCCCGCAGTTGGTAAAATGTGATTCATCGGTCCAAATTACAAGACGACTGAAATCATGATTTTGTTCGCATTGATTCACATACCAATTTGATGATGGTATAAAATAACTGAAACGTCGTGTTTAAAATTAAATTGCAGAACTGAAATCTACTTAAAAAGTTGCTTTAAAAATGTTTTTACAGATTGCCAAAATAGTGAATAATAAGAAATCTACAGCATATTTTCGAAAATACATCTTTTTGGTTTTTTCAACATATTTCAAAAACCAAAAAAGATAGGGCCGCGTACTAAACGGTTTTCAGTTAGAAATATAATTGTCAAAAACTTTTCCCATTTAACCGTTTCTCTATCTTCTATAGTTTCCAAGATCCCCATACATGTAGGCCCAATTTGGGCCACACTGTATACTGCTCGTGCATACTAACATATGTATTATACAATGTACTGTATGTTTGCTTTAAAGTTTTTATTTTTTAAAATAATCTGAAATTAATGATTGCTTAATATTTTTTATTTTATTTTTATAAAATTCAGATTCACATTTTAATAGCAATTGAAAAATATTTGTATTGACTTGTCAAAATTGTTAACATTATTAAAAAGTTTTCTAAGTATCTCAAACTTGTGCAGGCTTCAGATAGGTTTGATATTTTCGACACTGGAGCAAGTTCAGGTTCCTCTTTCTCTGTCTCAGAGTTAGAAGTAGTTTCATCATTTTCTTGGATCTCTTCAATACACTCGATGATAGTTAATTCTACACTCTCTGCTGGCAAATCGTTATCAATAGAGGCAAATTGTTTCAAGTTCACAAATGTGTCCTTAATGTTCGGAAACAGTTGTGCGAGAAGTCGTCAATATTATCTGTATTACACATAAATCCGGCTTTCATAAAGCACTTTTTTATTGTCCCAGGCCACCAAAACCAAATCAAGGCGTTGGTTATGGTAATCTTGTTTTCGATTTCTTGAAGAGGACAATCACTTTTTATACATGTTAAAAGCCTCCTAATAAGGTAGCTGCTGTAGAGCATTTTAAAATTCTGAATAATGCCTTGGTCCAAAGGTCGGCAATGTGAGGTAGTATTAGGTAGAAGAAAAGTAAGTTTGATATTATCCAGTGTAATTTTGGGATGAGAACTTGCATTATCCAGAAAAAATACCACTCTTCTATTCTGCTTCTTCATCTTGGTATCAAATGTGTGTGTCAAACGCTTTTTGTTCGAGACCCATTAAAGAAAGACATTTTTTTTTTCCTGCCATCTTCAAATATTCACACACAAAAACTGGTGAATGGAATAAAATGAATGGATTCACCTGCAATAAAGTAATTAATCTATGTACTTATATTTCTTAAGAATTGTCGGGTCGGATTTTACTGCCCCTAATGAAGGGTGTTTTTAGTATTAATGTTTACTAAAAATTCCGATGATGAGTGACCGCGGTCGTTTAACGCAAGTGGGCACTTTATAGAGGCGGTCGCAAACAGACGTTTCACTGTATTTCGAACAAAACATAAGTAATTATAAAGTTAAAAATTATTATCATTTGCATGTGTTTACCTTCATCATTAGATATTTTTATCTGGGGTTTCAATTAAAAATTTGTCGAATTCCTGTCTGGCAAAAATTTCGATGGCTTTAGTATCTCTGATTTTTCTTTTAAATACGCTAGGAGGACGTTTTCACTAATGTTCTTAATGTCACACCAGGCTATAAACCGTCTATAACAAATTTCATACACTTTTTCAGATTTAGCGGGTAATAAATCTACTGTGCGTCATTTGCCGTTTTAATTATATCTGGAGGAGTACAAATGGTTTCTTCCTCACAATCCGAACTCGACGTTTTTAACAGTTTTACAACAAAATATTAAAATTTTAAACTGACAACTATAAATTAATTGCGGGAATTGTCACTGTCAGACGCCATCCATAGGTAACTATGGTTATGCTTTCGTTAGTAGCAAGATTTAGATTAATTAGAAATAGGTCCGGTATTTTCACGTACGAATACCTTTATTCTCAGAATAATTTCTATAGTTTCAATTGTGTTGTTTCCATAGACATTATTCGACGAATAGCGCTATTTGTAGATGAAAGTACCATCACTTAGAGTAAAAAAGTTTTCTTTTTATTATTAAACAATAAACGTTTTGAGGAATATTTAGTGTTACCTTAGTACCTATGGTTAAAGTATGTTCAGAGATTTAAGAAAGTGACTAACTGGTCCCTATTAGGAAAGCCCCAGGCCAGCTGTAAAATTGAAATATGGCCGAACAGGTCCGTATTTTCCTTAGAATTTAATCATGGTGTGTAATAAAAATAAGTAGGGCATTAAATAATATTTTATTTATGTTTAAATGTGAAATTACAAGTTATTTTATTATTAAAAATTATATTTATGATTAAAAAAATGTACAAATTATTCGGTACTTATAATAATTATTCCCTTGATGTATCAATATCACTATCGCTATCATCATCTGTTCTAATTATTATTTGTGCTATATTGTTTATATGGATATAGGATTTTTACACTTTTTCAACATGTGTAACAGCAGGGCCATCTTTAGGCATGGGCCCACTGGGCCCGGGCCCGGGCCCGGGGCCCCCGGCCACGGGGGGCCCCGCCGATCCCTCTACGGGTGACAGAATTTCTTAAAAAGGCTTATGTATTAACACTATTAACTGGGAATTAACATTAATTTGACTAAAATGTTTATTTAAAAAATCATAAAAAAAAGTAATCATTTAAAATCTGGCAACAATAATTTGTCTGTAATTAGAATAATGGTAATCTGCGACATCTGTTGGTGAGTGGCAGTATATAGTATGGAGAATCTCTGGCGTATGGCGTGGCGCTTCCTCGGCTCAATAGTAAAGAGAAAACTTAAAATTAAATTATTCATCATTCATTCATTTACAATAATTAACAACATGAATCAATATTTCAAATTTAATACATCGACAGAAATACTACCCCACTTAAAAAAAAAATATTTAAAATAAAAATATTGCCGTTTATATTTAGAAATTTCTTTATTTCTACGTTTTCTCGGGTTAGTTCAGGTTAGTTCAGGTTAGTTATAGTCCAAAAAAAGGGCGTGGCACCTAAAAAAAAATTTCCCTGCGGCGCTTTTTTTGAGAAACAAGGATAGTAAAAAGGCCACAACGCCAAAAGTGCCAGGGGCCCCCACATACCTAAAGACGGCCCTGTGTAACAGAATTTGCCCAACTTTGTGAAGGGATGTTAAAAACTTCAGTTTCTATATGCTCAAGTACACTGGAGTTAATAGTAGGGCAAATATATATTGTTACCATGCACGAATGGCAGATTTCAGTTGGTGCCAAACATGTTCGATGGGATTAAATATACAATGGTATGGTGGAAGCCTTAAAACTGTATGTTCTAGATTTTTTGCATAATTATCACAGAAGTATTCCTTTTGTATAGTTTTAAACTTTGTAGAACCTCAATTAATTGCCTTTTAGTGTAATCTTCCTGAAAATAAATGTCATTATCATACATGTAGTTTTCAATTGTTGCTTTTTTGTCATTTGAGGAGGGAGTCTTGATCAACTGCCTACCATAGCAGCTTGCATTGTCCATTACAATTACGCGAATTGTGTCGAACCAGGTTTCATCCAGGTAAATACTCGGCCGTTGCTGATATCTGTAAATCCTAATTTTTTGTAGATATTCGGATCGCCATTCCCGAATTCTACTGGACAACATGTCTTTTGTTAATTTTTTAAAATCTAAAACCCATGTGTTGGATACACTTCCATAACGTTGTTCTGCCACATTTAACGCCGGTTTAATCTTTTTCAAGCCTCTTAATTAAATTATCTAATGTAGGCACGCTTTGTTCCTCGTATAACTTGTAAATTTTACGCCGTATTATATCTTGATCACTTCCATCTACCTTCGAGAAAATGCCAGTATCGGTTCTTTTTTTCCTCGCTAAAATGGGATTATTCACAATTTTCCATACAGTTGACGTTGGAATTTTTGTTAATGTGGCCGTTTCTTCTAACGCTGCTTGCTTGCTGACCGCACGTTCAATGAGAGTTGAGTAATCACTATTTATAACTTCCTTAGTTTCCACAGAAAAGTGTTTTCTGCTTTTCGACGGGGTTATCTCCTGAGATACATTGGGCTCGCACATATTTTCCATGACTCACACATGATTAAACCAACGCTGTATTACACACGAAGTAAGAATAATTACTAAGCTCAAAGCTAACTAGAGTGGCTGTATATACAGTCTTTAGAACATAATTTGTTATATGGGATTAACCCTCTCATTTTGAATCAGGTAAAAATCGGTTTAAAATCACCAAACTATTACTATAATAATGAAATTACGTCTTCCGGATTTGCAGTTTACTTTAAGACATTTTTAAGTACGGACCATAATTTATCTGCATTTATTCATTCATTCATTGTTTGTTTATGGCCACCCTTGGATAATCCCATTCAAAGGCAAAGTGTAACTTTCTTATATCTCTGGACAGGCTTTACCTGTTTATGCTTATACTCAAATTACAAGAAAAAAAATGTTATGTTTAGATAAAACTCGTAATCAATAGAGTATCAAAGTATCTTTTGCATTAGCAAAATAGGGCAAGAAATAGTAACGCCTAAAGTATCTACCTAATTAATCCGTTTAAAGGTTTAATCGGCATTTTTGAAAATCTTTACTTTACAAATAAAAGCAAACTGGTGATAATAATCTCATCAACGACTCGACTAATTACATTTTCATAAAAACGTATTATTTTATTAACTTTCAAGAGGCGATAAAATACAGTAATCAAACAGAGAAAAACTAATACGGGCCATAAAGTACAGGAATGCGTGTTTGATTAATTTTTATAATTGTTTCATTCCTTATAGGAGATACGCTTTTTATTTTTATGGTCCTTATGTGTTCCACGATGCCGATCGAGGGAGAAATACAGACTTAGCGTTGAAAAATTGCAGCATTAAATTGATTTAGAATCGGTCGTTTTATTGACTGTTAGTTGTGAAATGGTATTGATTTATCGAGAAATTGAGTGTCGAAGTGGTTTTTATCGTTCTTTTATTGACGAGATCATTACAGACAGATGGAATAAACTATTTTTCGCACTTATATGCGTGCTGAAACTTTTTTCAACGACAGTCGCTTGCGGAGAACCTTTAGAGGTAATTTCGACAATACCACTATAATCCAACTCTGCATGTTTACCCAGTTCCTCGGAAACACCTGACAGAAGAGAACTATTAAACAAAACGGAACTTCGGGTTTAGTAATCCTCACATGTATCTACCTTATGAACAAGCACTCGGCAATTATTTGGATGCAAGGAGAATTTATTCTGATCCATTTCCAAATCGAAGTGTGCCGCATCAAGGAACCATTAAAAGGGTTGACATTTCGGAAATGACTTAAATGCAAGAATGCTAAAAATGTGAATGTTTACTGCAGCAGATTTTCGAAAAGGGCGCCCTGTACCTCTATACATTTCCTTAGCCGACGGCAGTGGCGTAGCTATTGTGAGGCATTTCGGTGCGGCGCACAGGGGCCCCAACCTTAATAGCTATTAATCTACCACATGAACGTAAAACATATGTACAGGGTGTCCCAAATTCAAGCCTCATCATTAGGATCTCGGAATCTAGAAGAGATACGTGGTCGGTTAAATTAAGGCAAAGTTGCGCGATTTGATGCTGATCAAAATGCCACCTTAAAAGTTTAAAAATTCCGAGTGCTTCCGAAGATTTTTGGAAAAAACCGAATATTCGCTATTTCATTTTTATTTGTTTATGACTCTATTTGAATAGATCTAACAAAATAAATTTCACATTCTTATTGTCACTTTATCTGTTCTATAAGATAATGTTATAAGATTTTCAAACCAGCGTTTCGTCTTTGAGCTGCCATCATCAACTTTGTTTTTTTAAATACGGGCCTGGATTTTTTATTACGGATTTTAAAAGCTTCTAAGGCATTAAAACCAATGATGTATGCACTTATTCAAAAAATTTATATTAATGGCATATTCCATAAGAACTCATTTGTTAAAAGAGAGACAGAAACGAAAACTTAATAAAACTGAATAATGAAAGTTAAAGCAAATATTCAAATTGTAATCCGCCCGCTTGGATGCATTTTCGTGTCAGTCTGTGAATTTTATGGATGGCACGCTAAATAGTCCTTGCGCGGGATAGCCTTGATCTCCCTTATTAGGTCTTGACGTAAAACTTCAAGGATTTGTGGTGTGTTTCGATAAAGATGGTTTTGGAGAAATCCCCAAAGAAAGTAATCTAGAGGGCTTAGGTCTGGGCTCCTAGCTGGCCAACGTACGGGTCCTTGGTTTTCAATCCATTTATTGGGGAACAGTGCATTTAATAAATTTGTAACGAGTCTCTTATTATGAGGTGGTGCACCATCTTGTTGCCACCATAGTTGACGTAATACGTCTAACGGTTCTTCCATTAAGGAGTCCAATATTTTGGTCCTTATTAATTCAGCATATCTTTCAGAAGTTGAATTTCCTTTAAGACAAAACGGGCCGATAATTTTATTGTGCCACATACCGACCATTATATGATTGCCGTTCCTGAGGTCTTACTTCTTGATTCTGCCTTGGGTTTTCTGTTGACCAATAGTATTCGTTATGTATATTAAATAGTCCATGTGTTGAAAACCTGCATTCATTTGTCCAGATAGTTTTATTTAGGAAGTCGTCATTTTCATTAATTCTATTTTGCAACCAGTTACAAAATTCTAATCGTCTCTCAGCATCGCCAGGTCTTAGTGTTTGACTAATATGAATTATGTTATTTAAAGTTCTCCAAACTCTCCTTCGAGGTGATACTACTTTGTCTGAGAAAACTCTAATTGAAGCTCGAGGATTATTATGTGCCATAAAAAATAATTTAAAATTACTCATTTCACTTCCTACTATGTAATAGTTTTTAAACTTGCAGGGTTTAAGATAATTTGTTCCTCTTCTGGATCGATTCGTCTTCCATATTCAACCCTTGGTTGAACAAAACTTCCATATTGAGCTAAATTATTATCAATATTAGCAAAATAACTATAATGCGGCTGCCGTCTTTCCGGATATATCATGTCTCGTTTTTCTTCAGAAGAAAAAGGCATTTATGTTTAACACGCGTTAACGATTAGTGAATAGTGAACTGTCAAAATATTAGATAATTTAAACATAAACAAATGAACTAAGATGGCCGGCGACGATGCACCGCCACCTTGATAAATTGCTAAAATTTCTGTAAATATACCCTAGAGCCTAGGGTTTGAGGGTTGACACTTTAATTATTTATTAAAAATTAATACAAAAAATGAGTTCTTATGGAAAATGCCATTAATATAAATTTTTCGAATAAGTGCGTACATCGTCGGTTTTGAGACCTTAGAAGCTCTTAAAATCCGTAATAAAAAAACAAAGTTGATGATGGCAGCTCAAAGACGAAACGTCGGTTTGAAGATCTTATAACACCATCTTGTAGAACAGAAAAAGTAGCAATGAGAATGTGAAATTTATTTTGTTATATCAATTCAAATAGAGTCATAAACAAATAAAAATGAAATCGCGAATATTCGGTTTTTTCCAAAAATCTTCGGAAGCACTTGGAATTTTTAAACTTTTAAGATCGCATTTTGATCAGCATCAAATCGCGCAACTTTGCCTCCATTTAACCGACCTCGTATCTCTTCTAGTTTTCGAGATCCCAATGATGAGGCTCGAATTTGGGACACCCTGTATATGGACGAGCTATTCCTATATACAGGGCGATCCTTAAGTACAAGAAGAAAATCTAGGATATGATTCCTGATATCATTTTAAGACGAAAAGTTCATGTGGACATATGCCCTAAAATGCTTGCCCTCTAAGATACAGGGTGGTAAAATAATTTAAAAAAAGAATTGTTTTTTTTTTTAACTTTGAAAGTCTTTGAAGATACGGTATTGAAAATTGGTGTCAAATAATTTTGTATTAAACTGCACTTTTTCGTTAAAAAGGTTTTGCCGAGGGTTTTGCCTACTACCACCTGTGGCGTGCGTGAAGATACCATCAATATTTTTTTTGTGAAAATATTTGATACCGCACTGATTTTTTTAAACTCTGATGCACTTTTATCCATTATTGATACAAGCTGAATAAAAGTTGTCTGTACTATGTTTTAAAAAAAGCAGTAGTTTTCAAGATAACTCTGATGCAGTACAGGTTGTTTATTGTTGTTTAAAAATTATCGTTTGAAATGTTTCTATGTTGATTAAAAAAAAAGTTTTTAAAATTGTTTCACTTTTTGACAAACACATGCATCGATTAATTTAAATCAGAATATCTCGAAAACGGCTGCTTGTAGCGACTTTTCACAAGCATACCGTTTTTACGTAAAAATGATAGGGGAATCGATTTCTCTTCTAGAAAATGTGATACATACGTTCACGAAAAAGTTGTGACTTCCCTAAAGAGAAAAATACCTGTGGGTGGCGCCTTCTACAATTAAGGACCAAACTGAGATCAAATTTGAATTTCTTAAATTAAAAAATCCACAAATACCAATTTTTGTCCAAATATAGATTATTTCAAAAATTACCCATGCCAATATAAACTTTTCACCTTCTAAATAACTGAGGAATCGTCCTGTAAAATATCGGACACTTATTAAATAACACCCTGTATAGTGCACATACTTAAAAGTTTTCAGTTTTTTAAATGCCTGCAAGCTAAAGCTAAAATGTAAATGAAAGTTATTAAAAATTGGAATATTTGAATATTCGAAATCGAATATTTGAATACTCATAGATGATATTCGAATATTGAATAATTTGAAAATTCGAATAATAAATAAACTGAGTATTCAAATACTTAAATTTCAAAAATTCCGAGCACCAGTCTAGTCCCCTATCAAAATCTGTAGCTGTTAAGGTCTGATAGAGGAATAACCGGTATAGAAGTTTAGTTTTAATCTTATAATAAAATTAATAGCCTCAATGAAAAACAATACTTATTTGACGTTCTCTCTCTAAAAAAGTTGAATGCAAGAAAAATCGAAGCAAGCAAGTAAAATCATTGAAGCACTCAAAATTCAATCCATCATATTCGAGACAGCCCATCAGGGCTTCAACTATCAACAGGAGTTAAGGACGCAATGTCAAGCTCACAGTTCATATTTGAACAGTTCTCAGATGATTGTATTGACAAGTGTCTGAGTTATTTTATCGTTTCTTTGCAAGTAGGTTCTAATAAAACATGGTAGAAAATCAGCCAAACAATCAAAACAGTTGATTTCGAGAAGCAAAAATGCTAAATAATCAAAGAATACAGTTCCATCATTGCCGCGGTAAGGTACATAATATACATGACCCTCCGTAACTCGAAGGACCAACAGGTTCCATCTAGATCCGCCGCAACCTCGACACTGACATTAGCAACCAGAAACGTCAGCTTTTCTGCCGTTACTTCCAACTTCCACTTCTTTGATTTAACACTAAACCACCTCTCGGTGATCTTCAGTCGCCTTGCTGCAGCATCCACGCGAAGAACACGATTTTTTGATCGTATCAAGTCAAGAACACGCGCGCACACACACACACGAGACAGGTTTTTCTAGTGCGCGTCCATCTATTTCTAGTGCGCTTTCTTCTTCTTCCGTAGTGGCGTGTGCCGACGGCGACAAAAAGTGCAATGCTTGGGTGACCAGACCGGAAGAAGTAGTGCGGAAAGTAGAGCGATTTTCGAAGACGCGGCCGAGGAAAAGCTGATGACATGAGAGTTAAGTTTGGGAAAGAATGTACAAGGGCGCTGATTACAGCACTTCTTCATCAGACGGGTCAGTTTTGCTTTTTTTTTGTCGAGTGTTTTTGACCTATAGCCCTCAGTTAACGGCGGATAATAATTTAGAACTAACATAGAATCATATAAGTTATTCAACAAAACTTTTCGATTTCCAATTTGATAATACATGCTCCACTAATCATGAAATTAAAAGTAAACCATCAAAATTACTTTAAATTAAATGCGGAAAATTATTTCACAGGAAAAATGTTATTGTTTTCCAATAGATCAACCTGTTTTTAATTTCCTCTTCAAATTCTACATACCGTGGTAAACATGACAGTGTAAAATATTTTACCAAATTATATAAAACCTTTCTTATAATATGGAAGAAAAAACTTCATCTTAAAATTTGAAATATAATTTAATTAACCAAATATTCTTAAGGGTATGAAAGAGAAACGCTAATGTAAGACTAGGCTTTCGGAATATTCAACTTTCAATATTTTTTGACTTTTTTATCCTCAATAACTTTCATTAAAAGGTTCATATAGTTATCTTTACTTATTTTGGCGCCATTTCTTCTGTCATATTGTTTCTTACTTAGAGTAGTTTCGCTGTTTCTTAAATAAATTATGGATCCTTGAACATTTTTACGCGGAAAAGATCCTCTGGGTGTAGTAAAGTTTATATTATTGAAAATATAGCTAGGTAAAGTCTGTTCAGAGATATAAGAAAGTGACTAACTGATCCCTATAAGAAAAGACCCAAGCCAGCTGTAAAATTGAAATATGGCTGAACAGGTCAGTATTTTGCTTAGAATTTAATCATGGGTTGTAATAAAAACAAGTAAGACAATAAATAATATTTTATTTATGTTTAAATGTGAAACTACAAGTTAATTTATTATTAAAAATTATATTTATGATTACAAAAATATACAAATAATTCGGTACTTATAATAATTATTCACTTAATATATCACTATCGCTATCATTATCTGCTCTAATTATTATTTGTGCTATATTCGAGGCTATATTGTTTATATGGATATAGGATTTTTCCACATTTTCAACATGTGTAACAGAATTTGTCCAACTTTGTGAAGGGATGTTAAAAACTTCAGTTTCTATAAGCTCAAGTACACTGGAGTTAATAGTAGGGCAAATATTGTTACGACGAATGGCAGATTTCAGTTGGTGCCAAACATGTTCGATGGGATTAAATATACAATGGTATGGTGGAAGCCTAGAAACTGTATGCCCTAAATTTTTTGCATAATTATTGCAGAAATATTCCTTTTGTAGTTTTAAACTTTGTACAGCCTTAATTAATTGCCACTTGGTGTAATCTTCCTGAAAATAAATATCATTATCATACATGTAGTTTTGGATTGTTGCTTTTGTGTCACTTGAGGAGGGAGTCTTGGTCAACTGCCTACTATGGCAGCTTGCATTGTCCATTACAATTACGCTATTCGGAGGTATACTTATTTGAAATTAGCTTGTTTTTAAACCAATCTTCGAATAAATCAGCAGTGGTGTCCTCATGGTAATCCAGAGAAGAATCTTAAATGTTTTTTGCAGACAGAGAAAGTCCATTTGGAATCCATCCGTCTTTAGATACAGCATGCAAAATCGTAACCCGTTTCCGGGGTATCATATGTGTCGAACCAGGTTTCATCCAACTAAATAATCGGCTTTTGCTGATCTCTGTAAATCCTAATTTTTTGTAGATATTCGGATCGCCATTCCCGAGTTCTACTGAATTCCATTAAAACTTGTCTTTTGTTAATTTTTTAAACCTAAAACATATGCGTTGGATACACTTCCATAACGTTATTCTGCCACATTTAACGCCGGTTTCATCTTTTTCAAGCCTCTTAATTAAATTATATAATGAGGGCACGCTTAAATGTAAATTTTACTATATACACTGCGTCCATAAAGTCTTGCACAAATTCATTTGAAATTCAGGGGCTTACTTTTTTTAAAAACGCTCGGACACGTCAATTAGTACTTTTGTTTGCGCATTTTTTAACGTAAAATGTTTTTATACAGGGTGTCGCACGTATGAGGTATGAGGTGATCAAGGATTTTTTTTTAATGGAACACCCTGTAAATTATATCAATTTTGAATTCTATGATGAACACTTAACACCTCTGGAAATCACGGTTTCCGAAATATTGACGTTTGAAAATTTATTTTAAACACATTTATTGATGACCTCATACCTCATACGTGCGACACCCTGTATAAAAACATTTTACGTTAAAAAATGCGCAAACAAAAGTACTAATTGACGTGTCCGAGCGTTTTTAAAAAGTAAATACCTGAATTTTAAATGAATTTGTGCAAGACTTTATGGACGCACTGTATATGATTATTCACAATTTTCCATACAGTTGATGTTTGAATTTTTGTTAATGTGGCCGTTTCTTCTAACGCTGCTTGCTTGCTGACCGCACGTTCAATGAGAGTTGAATAAACATTGTTTATAACTTCCATAGTTTCCACAGAAAAGTGTATTCTGCTTTTCGACGGGGTTATCTCCTGAAATACATTGATCTCGCACATATTTTCCATGACTCACACATGATTAAACCAACGCTGTATTACACACGAAGTAAGAATAATTACTAAGCTCAAAACTAACTAGAGTGGCCGTATATACAGTCTTTAGAACATAATTTGTTTTATAGGATTAACCCTCTTATTTTGAATCAGGTAAAAATCGGTTTAAAATCACCAAACTATTACTTTAATAATGAAATTACGTCTTCCGGATTTGCAGTTTACTTTAAAACATTTTTAAGTACGGACCATAATTTACCTGCATGTATTCATTCATTCATTGTTTGTTTATGGCCACCCTTGGATTATCCCATTCAAAGGCAAAGTGTAACTTTCTTATATTTCTGGAGAGGCTTTATCTACATATTGATTTATTTTTATTTTGAATTATAGAGACATTTTAAGCCCAATGAAAGTAAAGATCAATTATTTTAACAATCATATTTTGAGGCATCATAAGTACAATAAGAATTAATGAAATACTGAAATACAGATTTATTCATTTCAATAAAAATGAAGTTTTTACAGTCGTCAACGAAGTACACTAAGTGAATCGGTCATTTCAGAAACAACAGTTTTGAGATAATCACAAAAAACTGTTTTTACAGTGATGTATAAAAAAATTTCTTAATGTAACCTTTTAATATTATTTCATGGCCTTATACTTAATGTTTCACATATTTTTTTTTTATTATATTTTTTCCTTAAGTCATAGTTTGTTTTTTAGCAAAGTGACTTATGTTGTTTCTGACAAGGAATGAAATGTATTATTTTTTTTTTAATTTTTATTGTCGTTACAAAATGTCAAGTAGCAATGTACAAGTATTAATCATCATAAGTTGCATCAGTGGTAGGCCACTGCAAAATTTCTTCAAAAAATAGTCTTCTTTCTTCTGGTATATAGACCATTAGCTTGCGAATATCCTCAATTTTTTTTTTATTGATTGGTACTCTGCCGTTCGGATAGGTCGACGTTGTTGGTAGAAATGGAGACTGATCTTTTATTTTAAGTTTAAAGTTGTTAGTGACAAAACTGTTAATATTTTTCGACACTATTACAGTTCCTGGTTGTTTTGAAGAATAAAAAAAATGCGAGTAGTTTGAAATCTGAAAAGCAATTTTTTTACTCTTTTGGACTTTTCTGCCCACCGAATCGACAGACAAACAGTTTTTTTTGTAATATGTAGGCCACCACTTTTTGAATTCAAAAATATCTGACGTTTCCTCCATTTTAACGAAAAACTTTTTGTCTCGAGTAGAGTTCACTATCATTTCTGTGTATTCTTTTGGGTTGTATACACGGTCACATTTTTTAATGACTCTTTTTATTGCCGCAAAGTTCCTGTCGTTCGGCAGAAAGGAATGGCCACGTTGTGGAAAGTATTGATGTATGGTTTCAAATCTTCCAACTTCCACCAAAGCAACCAAAAATCTCACAATGGTATGATTCCGGTTTTGACCCGGACAGCTGTCAGAGAAAACGTGCAAATGTTTGACATCAGTAGATACTTCGGAGTTAATATAATCCATAAGGAGGGACGCAACTTCATTTGGGCCTTTTCGGGCTTGACCCTCGTGGTAGGTGTAAAGCATCCCTTGATTTTTTTGCATATTATGAACTCCAAAGACGTTGTAGGTCAGTTGACGTAAATTAAAGCTCTCCTGCACAGGAACAACCGGGAGTTGAAGATTTTGCATGTAGTCAAACGTTATGCCACATACACTGGTATCTGTTTTGCAAATCTCTGTAATTTCTGCTATTTTTCTGTAAAATTTTTTTGCCCGTCTCTTACGTACAGCTAATTCCCCAGCGGCCACTCGTTTTGCTGTTTCGTTTAAAGACGGACTCTTTATTTTTACTTCTAATTGTTCGCATTCACAGCATGTGTCTACCTGTGGACGTCCAAAAGACAGAGAAAAGTGTTCCTGAAAAACTTTCAAATAAAACTTGTACTTCACCGATTTATTGTCAGGAAATTGGGCATAAAATAGGTCATACATGTTTCGAACATTAAGTTTTTTGTCTAAGTAAAACTTCTCTTTTCCTGTATAATGTGCAATCTTGGTGGGAAAACTGCCAATGTGGGTTTTAATCTCTTGTATTATATTTTCAGACTTAGCATTACCTGATACATTTTTTCCACGTTTATCTAGTGGGGCTTTCCCTTGCACAAGCAGGCAAGAAACTCTTCGAATGCGTTCATAACTCACAGCATGAAAACTAATGAACGCTTTTTTACATACAATAATCTTACCGGATGAGCCTGTCACGGAATAACTAATATTATATCCTCTATTTTTTGGATTATCCTTACGTGGTCGTCTTTGCTTTATTTCACTCTTTCCCATAAGCCCTTGTAAGTATGAATCTTGTGCGTCCTTGGTAAGCATGCTTCTGAATTTAGCAAGTATTTCAGCCCTAATGGCCACATTAACATTTTGAAAGCAGTTCAAGCGACACCTACAAAAAAATAATTAACTTAATATTTTACTTTTTAAACCTAACTTAACCTCAAAACTTACCGACAGTTTTCTCCTTGCTCTCGTGCAGGTACAACATTACCTTTATAGTTTACATATTCTTCTCCACACAGTCTCGCTTTTTTAATAATTTCTGACTTATATGTGCTCTTTTTACCCTTTCTTTTCCCAGTTTTTTGGGAATCAACATTACTACTTGTAGCAATCATTTGGGCCATCTTAAATATTTCATTATCATTTTATAGTTCCACGCAGAAACCACACTAGTCAATGACTCATGTGGTTTCAGAAAGGACCCGGTATTTGTATGAGCCGCTGTTTACTAAAGCAAAGCCAGACTCATGTTGTTTCTGCTTGGAATGATGCGTAGACAAATAAAAAAGGGGTTTGTAAGGAAATGTCAATTTCAACAAAAATCGACTCATGTTGTTTCTGAAATGGCCGATTCAAGTATATGAAAAAGATTTTTACAGGTTATTATGATTGAAATTCACAATGTTACCATTTAGACTGCACAATTATACAAGATTTAAATTAAGTGTAAGATTTAAATACAGTACAATGTGTGTAAACAGAAAAGTTTTACAATAATCAATTTTGGCAACTTAATTTTATTAGACTCTAATTATTTTTGATAAAATTGCTTTCTAAAATTCCAGGTAAATGGTACGACTGTACATAATTTTAAACTTAAAATATTTAATATTAAAATATGTATTTGAAGACAAAACTTGAATTTAATATCGATACTTGTGCTAATTCTGCACAAATTTAAATCTATACATGCACGCCCATGGAGAAGACGGTTTTGATTAATTTATTACTTCGCATCATTTAAAGGTAGACTGTAGCTTACTTTTATCTCGAAATCTGCCGAGTATACGACCATCTACCAGAAGACCTTTTTTACTTAAAAACGTTCAAGGAACTGTGATTTATTTAAAAAAAATTAATAGTAAAAGAAATTGGGCCTAAATATGTAATTATCACTATATGGATCTTTTCATAAAAGTTATAGAATATTCCATTTGAAAAAACATAGTAATTTAATTTTTAGGTTTTGACACGTTTGTAGATACCCTCGGAAATTTAGGTTAATTCAATTATATTTTTCAAAATGTATAAGAGTTTTTTAAAAATATTTCGGCATCGCACAATTATTAACGAAGCTCACTTCGATATACAGAATTTGGATAGGAATTTAAAAATGCAAAGGTATACCGGGTGTTGCATCGTCGAGCGGGACATAGGAAATCCCATGTAATTTTAAATGGGGTCAATTATTGGCTTCCCTAATTATTTTAGAGAAAAATTCTATTTAGGTTTATTAAAGAGCACTAAAACCCACATTCAAAAGAATAACTTTAGATATTTTTAGGGAAAGGGGAAAAAAAGTCAAAAAGTCTTTCTTCACTAATTTAAAAATTAAAACTCCACTTCGAGAATGGACTATTTCTTTAAACTAGATATTTTTGATGAGCCCGTTTACGGGTTATCGCCGATTTCTTTTTAACTATTTCTCCTTTTTATGGCCCCGTATTTGCGGGCACCAGTCAAGGTAAAAGATGACTGTCAAATAAAGTTGTCATTTTGAAATGTGTGCTTTATTGTTATAAAAACTCGTACATCGAAAATATTAGCCATGAATTACACTTCTGAAGAAAAAATATTGATGATTAAATGGTATTATCAAGGAAATAGTTATCAAAATGTGTCAGACATGTTTGCTGCTCTGTATCCGAATAGACCGATACCTGCAAAATCTACAGTCGAAAGGACTATTAAGAAATTTGAGACAAAAGGCACTGTAATAAATAACTGCAGATGTGAAGAAAGGCAGGAACAAAGAAGAGATGCAAGAAATGATAGGGACTTGCAAGTTTTATTGTGCGTGGAAGAAAATGATGGGAAGATCAGCACAAGGAAACTTGAGGATGACATAGGATTAGATCACACCACAGCGTTACGAGCTTTGAAACGACATAAATATTATTCATACAAATATGAAAAGCACCAAGAGCTAAGAGATAGGGACGAAATACGACGACAGGAGTTTTGTTTTGGTATGATGGAAAGAGCAAACATGGATAGGGAATTTTTAAAAAACATTTGTTTCACTGACGAATGCACATTTACCTTAAACAATGAACCCAGTGTTCAAAATTATCAATATTGGAGCAAAGAAAACCAACACAGGTTTGTGGAAACAAGGACGCAATATCCACAAAAAGTTAATGTATGGGCTGGGATTTTCGGAGAAAATATTATCGGGCCATTATTTCTTACACGAAATTTAAATGCAGAATATTTTTTGGAACTACTTGAAGATCATATTTTACCTACTTTACATGATGCCGCCAGGGAAAATCAGGAAGTTTGGTACCAAATGGATGGCTGCCCGGCACATAGTACCCTGGCTGTCCGGGAATATTAAAACCGTGCTTTTAATGGAAATGTTATTGACTTAAATCATACAGCAAATTGGCCAGCCAGGTCTTCTGATTTATCGCCAAATGATTTCTTTCTCTGGGGCCATTTAAAAAACAGGATATACAAAGATAAAAAATACCCAAATCTAGACGAGTTAAAAAATGCTATTTCTGCCGAATGCAATAGAATTTCAGTTTACCAACTAGCGAATGTAAGAAGAGAATTTTATGATCGCCTCGGTTATTGTCTAGCAGTCAATGGAGGAATATTTGAACATCTTCTTAAATCCTAAAGTTCTAACAATTTAATAGTACCTACCTATTAATTAGTAAAATATTGAAACATGTAAAATGTCATAATTAACCTTGTAATTGGATACTTTATTTTAGTTTTATTCAGATTAATTTGTACTCATAAATACACCTTTAATATTTTCGATGTACGAGTTTTTATAACAATAAAGCACACATTTCAAAATGACAACTTTATTTGACAGTCATCTTTTACCTTGACGGTGCCCGCAAATACGGGGCCATAAAAAGGAGAAATAGTTAAAAAGAAATCGGCGATAACCCGTAAACGGGCTCATCAAAAATATCTAAAGTTATTCTTTTGAATGTGTGTTTTAGTGCTCTTTAATAAACCTAAATAGAATTTTTCTCTAAAATAATTAGGGAAGCCAATAATTGACCCTATTTAAAATTACATGGGATTTCCTATGTCCCGCTTGACAATGCAACACCCGGTATAGCGTATTATATTTAAAAAAAAATACTATTTTTTCTTGCTTCGTTTTCGATTTCAATGCTGAAAATAGGTTTACTTTTTATAAACCATCCATCAAAGCTAGGCAAACTCAGAGAAGTTAATATTATCATCGACATAATAAGTGAGGAAACTGTTATTTTCTCCAAAGAGAAATTCTAATATATCATTTGTACCAATTATAAATATAAGCGGCCGAAGAACACCTATGATATTCCCAATTTCATTTCTGCTTTATAACATATTTTATATCATTTTTTGTTGATTACTTCAATATACCCGTTACAACGTTATCTTAAATCTTTAATTGTTTAGGATACTCTTTTGACTTGGGCTTCAATCTTTATCAACAACAAAAATTCCCGGGCAAGAAACAATAAAAAATTTACACACACTTTTCACGTCTCCTTTATAGTTTAATTCATGTTATGCCAGAGAAATTTCGTATGTTCAGTTATTGCTTTAATTTTAGGTAAATTATTTGTTTTAGGTGTGTCGTTTTCTACCCACCACTATCGTATGTAAATTACGAGAATTTATTAATACAAGTTTAAATTCAGCTATTCAATTACCTATTCCTTAATATGTTTTTAATTTTCGTTGCTTACCTATATTTGAATACATAAATAAATATTAATTTTGTTATATCCATTATTCAAACAAACAAAAACAAATTGCAAGCTATAGTGATATATATTGAATAAAAACACTATGATATCATGTTAATATTAATTGATTATCAATTTTGCGTAGATAATAAAATAAACACACCCAAATGTACAAATAGTATTTTGTCCAGTAATACTAAATAATAAGAAATTTTACTTTTGAAATATCAGCAGTCAGTAAAAGCTGTAACCCGATATAAAATGAACACAAATTACTGTTTATAATGTTGCCTGACGAATGAACATACAGGATGGTGGAATTTTTTTATAATTTCTTAAATTTTTTGTTTAAACAGGAGTTTTCTTAACATGCATATATTTCGTAATAAATCTTGTTCTTAAACTCATATTCTTATTGAGGAGTACTAAAATATTCTTAATATCCTTGTGTAAACAAAGATCTGAGACCGTGAGGATTATGTTTAAATTAGTTTAACCCCTAGACTATTTAATACGTGTTCTTAAAATCAATTAGCTGGAAATCCTATAAAATACAAATAAAACCTTCCCTAACCTGGACTAGTATGTCACCAAGTAAAACCAAATATTAGAAGCAATAATACTTCCCACACATTAAATACATCTGTAGTAGAAATAATAAAGAACATAGTAAGTAACATTTTTGAAAAACTGTCATGTAATTATGGTGGGAAATTCTTATGTGTGTAGGAGTACTAATGTTCAACCTTAATAATAAGTTTAGATGAAGATAGTGGTAGTGACACAGAACTAGATTTAGAGTAAAGTAGAATTAAGTTGCCAAAATTGATTATTGTTAAACTTATCTGCGTACACACATTGTACTGTATTTAAATCTTAAACTTAATTTTAATCTTATATTAGTGTGTAGTCTAAATCGTAACATTGTTAGTTTTAATCATAAAAGCTTGTAGAAATCTTTTTTATAAGAGTACTTTGTTGGCAACTGGAAAAACTTAATTTTTATTAATACAAATAAATCTGTATTTTGGAATTTCATTAGCAAAAATTATTATTTTTTATTATAATAATTAACTTTTCGCCTTATTCATTTATTCTAGTTAAGAAATTGCCATATAAAAGTGAAATTACCACGGTTTTTGTAGTATATTTGCGATCACAACCACGATATCACAACATGTCAAATACTTTTTTTATATTCACATGAAAATTATTGTTTACAAAATTACTTGCAGCCCCCATTTTCAATTTGTACGAATTTTGCATCAGGTTACGCTTTTTACTGACTGTTGATGTCAAAGAGCTCAGATATTAAGTTATATATAATAATAAATCATTTCCATGAATACAGCTTATTAAACGATCGGCATGTTATCAAATAATTATATTTTCTAGCATAATATGTGTTTCACTAAATCCACTAAAAACATGTATTGAGAGTACTAACTATTCTTTACTGTTGTATATTTAGAATCCCTTTATAAATCCCGCTATCTTCTAACCCATTTTGATTGAAACCTAAAGTCTTTTCAAGCAGGTTCGAGATATTTTACCGTTTTTAATCACTTAAGTATTAACAACAATCATCATTATTGCACTGACAAACATATAATTCACACTCCATATTCTTTCTAATCCTCCTGAAGCCTGAGAATTAAAAATTATGAACCAGAAATGATGGGTTATACATCTAAATTATGAATAATTGGTCCCAAAGTATTTCTTGATCAATTTAAATATAAGTTTGCCTCTAATATAATTGAGTACATTGGTGTAATAACCGAGGCAAGTCCGTTTTTGATTCAGTTTTTTACTCCACTCTATATTTAGTAGTATCTACATATGGTTGCTAAGTATTTAGTAGGTTTAAAGTAGCGTTATTTGTCCTATTTTTAGGAAACTTTATTGTATTTCGCAATAACTATATAACGGCCAAATATCCAAAGCAGAATTAGACTAAGAAATTAAATTAACTTTTTTTAGGTTAGGCTTTGTTAAAATTCTTTCTACTCGTCTTCTTTTCATGTATAAAAATATGCTTTTCTTTTCTTACAATTAATAAGAAAGCGTACATAATTCTGTATTGATCACACACACTTACACATACAGAATTTTGTATGTTTATTTTAAAATCGAAAGAAATATCAATAGGAAAATAAAAATAAACGAAATATATTAAGCAGCTTCTAATGTTTTAACGGCTTTAACAAATTAGGTATTTAAATTAGATTATTACCATTTTTATATTTTAATAAATTTTCAATATCAGGCGAAATGTTGGATCCTCTTGGAAATTAGCAATTAGATTGTCGAACTGATAGATTTCTAAAATACAATAACGTTATTTAGTTTACAATATTTAATAAGGAATAAAAAAATAAACTTTACGAAATCCGATTTTTTCGGAATAAAGGAAACAATTTTCTGTCCCTGACAAGTTATACATGCTTGAGTTATTAAGTAAATACTTTAGGTGCAAGTAGAGATTAAGAGGTTAGGTGTCTATAGTCGGAAAATAAAAGACAGGCTCTTTTGGGGATTTTTTTTAGGCATATCAGTCGAGCCAATGAAGCGGAAAACAGAAACATGAGTTATGGCGGAAATAATGTTTTAACACCAAATTTAAAATTTTTGAAATAATTGGGAAATTTCAGGTTTTTATTTATTAAGTATGGTTTTCGAAGGAAGAACATGGTGCAATATTTTAGAATTTATTTTTTTTTCATATTTTGCCGTTTGCCAAATGAAAACACTGTTTATTTTTATCTGTGTACATTTCTCCCGAATTTTGGATTTTTTATGTTCCACTACATCTAATAAGACATTTTCTTCGTATTCCTGAAATTGTCAGTTTACATGTGGTTTCTTAAAATCATTTAGAACTGAGTCGGATGACTTCAACTTGTCTAAAATACGGCCAAGGTGGAGTGTGAAACAAACTTGTTTAAGTGCCTTTCATTGACAATATTTGCCGTGTCCCTGTTAGTTCTATCTTCTCCATGAATTAAGATAGTTTCTATTTTTTCCTCTGTTGTTAACGTTTTTAAACAATTCAATAAAGACATATCATAAAACTGGCATTTATTCAATTGTGAATTGGTCACTATTAAAAGGAACTAACGGAAAAAATTTACGATATTTACTTATACGTAACGTGATATTTTTCAGCATTGTCGACCGATTAGTTGTATAGAGTTAGTTCTTTTCAATAATCATCAATTCAATTATTTATATAGTAGAAAGCCTATAGCATTGGAAATTTTTAGGAGAACCTTGATGAATAAGGGAATTTTAGGAACATAGCTTGTACTTACTTGAAAATAAGTAAAGTTTTAATTTTCTTATCAATCATGATTGATTAATTCTCTACAAAACATGAGACTTAGTTAATTACGGGTGATGGGGCCTTAGGTCCTAAGTACCTCCAAAAATTTTCATAATATGTTTTAAACCGTTATAATGACGCTTCAACAAAATAAATTCACTCTTAAATTATAACAAAATCTCTCTTCCTTGCCTTTAAATGAATTGAAATGTCCCACAATTCCATTTATATATTCCTTCTTGAAACTTTCATGGAAACAACATCATCTTTCTTTAAAACCTACTTAATATGTCAAACATTTCATAAATACTTTTAATTAAAATTTTGGTTTAAGATTTCAGTATGCTGATTACATTCACTGCTTAATACATTTTCAAATTTCAAATCTTAAAGCTCCATCAACGTCACCTTCCACCAATAATTTTCTCTTATTTGCTAATACAAACAGCAACACTAATTTTGTCTCCTGAAGATGAAGGTCACTACCCTCGAAACATGTAGACGATTTTTTATTATAAAATTGAGCTTTTGATTGCTCCTTATTAAATCAGTGGAGAAAGACTTTTTGACTTTCTTTCCTCTCCCTATATTTCAACTCCACTTTGTGAATGGACTATTTCTTGATTTCTTGACACTGAGAGAAATACAGGGTCGTTGGTATGTATGGAAACGGTCGATTATTTCTTAAAGTAAAATAGTTAGCCAAAAATATTTTAGATAAAAGTTTTAGGGTTCTTTAAGGTGTATTAGAATTTTAAAAAAATAAGTATAGAGGATGAGTCAGAAAACCGTAGAGAAGCAAAGTTACCTTTTTTTAAATAGAACACCCTATATCTTCGAATATTTTTGGATTTAGCATGAAATAACAATTAATTTTTAATGAGTGCATTAAAAGTCTAAACCTAATAGTTTCTGAGATATCGACTTTTGAAAAATTACATTTTTGAACTTTGACAGCTCTAGCTTTCTAACGGTACGTTTTAGAGTAAAACGGCTTACATGTCCCTATCTTACTTTTTTATTATCTTCCCAAAAACATCAACTTCCGGTTAAACCGGAAGTACTGTATTTCCGGCTTTTGAGTTACATCCGGTTTAACCGGAAGTTGATGTTTTTGGGAAGATAATAAAAAAAGTAAGATAGGGACATGTAAGCCGTTTTACTCTAAAACGTATCGTTAGAAAGCTAGAAGCTGTTAAAGTTCAAAAATGTCGTTTTTCAAATGTCGATATCTCGGAAACTATTAAGTTTACACCTATTATGCACGTATTGAAAAATAATTGTTATTTTATGTAAAATTCAAAAATATTCGAAGATATAGGGTGTTCCATTTAAAAAAAAAGTAACTTTGTTTCTCTACGGTTTTCTGACTCAAGCTGTATACTTATTTTTTTTTAAATTCTAATACACCTTAAGAAACCCTAAAACTTTTATCTAAAATATTTTTTGCTGACTGTTTTACTTTAAGAAATAATCGACCGTTTCCATACATACCAACGACCCTGTATATATATATTGGGCAAAATATGAAAAAGAAATTTTAAAATTTTGCACCTGTGGATTTAGAATGTCCATGTAAATACAAATAACTCTTTCTCATGACATTTGTTTATATATCAAATGACATACAAATATAAATATAAAGTTTTGTCCGAAAACCGAGTACATTATCTTAAACATTTCACTAAACTAATTGTTCCAAATTTAATTTGATACGGAGTTTTGTTTCAAAATTAACTGTCGGATAGGGTGTAATTATTATAAACGATTTTAAAATTAATGATGTTTCAAATTATTTTTCTAATATTTATATTAATTTGCCAGATAGTATTTTGGCCCGCCTTAAAGCCAATGAAGCCTACGGAAAATATTTACCTAAATAAAGCAGCAATGTAAAACAGCGCTTGCACTAAAAATAGAATTTGACAGGTTGACCTAGACCAGAAGTTTTTTTAAAGGAATAAAATTCAAGCTATATTAAGGAAAAAAACAACTCTAACTATTCCAATCACTTATTAGAATGCAATCATAATTTAACTATAATTACTAAATTCTCCACACTGAAAATAAAGGCTCTAAATAAGATTTGTTGGAATTCCTGGAAATAAATAAACCTAAGAATACCGACCGCTTATTGAATTGTCAAACAGATCTAAATAAATCTCTTTTGTTAAATCTATTTAAGTACCTACCCTAATTATATTGATAAATTGTTAGGAAAACCAGAATTTATACATTTTATACACCTTCACTTTCATATTATTTATTCTTAAAAGCTACAGTGATAGCGAAACTAGTTGAATTTTATGATTAATTCTTAAGTTTCAAATATAGTGGATAAAAAGTGTTTTTACTTTCTCATATAGTTTAAATAAATTACAAATAAAAATTCTATGATAAATAAAAATAGTTACCTCATGGCAACTGCATACCTATGAGTAAATAACCTTTCTTACGCAGAAAACAATAATATAAATTTTATTATCTCTTCATTATTAGCGCTTTCCTTAATAGGCCTAGCAATTGTTTATAGCGGATCGCCCGGAATGTGGATATTTTTCAATTTTTCTAAGAGCATTCTACAAATTTTATGGCTGTGTTTTTAAATTCACAACAATTGTTAAATATTGATAAAGTTATTAATAATACTATAATTTTATTGCATTCCTAATTAAAGCTTTATCACCTGAAGAAGCATACTTTAATTAAGGAAAATAATGCGGATTAACGACCTTCATTGGCATTTAAAGCAACTTATTCATATTTCTGTCACCACACATCATATACACCACTTGAAAAATAGTACTCTAGGTCTCATTCATTCATTATTCCGCACAAGGAAACAGCTTGGGCCATTTCACAATGCTGGCGCCACAAAAATTACCGGATTTAGGAGCATTGATCGGCATTTCAAACATAAAAAAGAAGAAAAAAGAATTACTTTGTTGCTTTTAACGCGTGTAGCTTAAAAGACTTAATTCATTAATTGTCTTATACTGATTTGGGATTCTTTCACAATCCTGTTAAATTCACATGATTTAAAAACAAATGTTTTTATAGTGATTTCAATTTTAAATCGTCCAGACATTAAAAATTTTTTTTGTTGAATTGCCGTATCTTCCATATACTTTACCCAAATTTACTCAGCTTAGGCTCGTTTAATAAACACTTTTACACTTATTAAAAAGCCGACTTTAACTGTGTTACGCTAAATGGTCACCGTGCATAATAAACTAGAACTAATTCACCTACACCAGCCAATAACCACTAACACTTGCAATATAAACAATACTTCAAAATCAACAAAACACTTTTGCGTTTGCAGATGTCCGTCTTCTCGTATATCCTCCCCAGAAAGCCATTGCGCGTTGACCAGCCCCCGCTCCACCTTCTCGGACCCTGGAATGTCGTCTCAGCCCTACACCCCCAACTACTACCCGAAAACGCCCCAGTCATGGGGCAGCCATGAGTTCTACGGAGAAAACAACAATATTTACAATAAGTACGACTCTTACAAGTACAATCCGCAACGCAGCGACTCGTCCTCGTACAAAACCCATCAGCAGGACTACTATAAGGACAGCTACGACTCGAAATACGCCAGCGAGAGTGGGAAGAAGCAACCCACTGCTTCTGTGGGGGTGGAGGTGATGAAAAAGAGACGACTGGCGGCTAACGCCAGGGAGAGAAGAAGAATGAACAGTCTGAATGATGCCTTCGATAGACTAAGGGATGTGGTGCCCAGTTTGGGCAACGACAGGAAGCTCAGCAAGTTTGAGACACTCCAGATGGCACAGACCTATATTGCGGCATTGCACGAATTGCTGCACAGAGATTAGCAAAGTGTCCTGGGCCAATTATACATTTTGATACATGTAACTACCAGCCAACACAAAATTTCTATGAAATACTCATCGATGTGAGTACAATATTATCCATGTGCTTAAGGGTAGCAGAAATTTTGTGCTGGCTGATTAGTGTCCCAAAATTTGTTAGACTTAATAAATGAATAAGTCAATTATGTATGTTAGAAAATAGTTCTACCAATTTGATTGTTTGGCTAGAGTTTACTTGGTATTTTCTTCTTATTTTCAGTTGGCCTGAATTTGTGGCAAAAACTGTCCCTTGTAAAGTTAGGTTAGATTGTCTTTCGCCTCTGACTCAAAGAGACATCCTTTTCTGTCATCCAAAAACTATCTACCTCTCTTTTGACTGCTCAATACTTTTTATTTTTACTGTATTTCCTATACCCCCTACTCCTTTTGAAATAAATCAAGACTACATGTGATAACTAACTACTAATAACATATTATGGGCATATTTTAATATAGCAGGGGAAGTAATTAAAGGTCCATACATATGCATTAAATTTATTTTGTTTATGGACCGCAGCCCTCTTTTTTCCTTTTGTTCGTGAAACGCACAAATTGTTTACTTTTCTTTGGAGAATCTGGCTCCTCTACCCCTGTCTTGCTACGCCTATATGCGTATACGTACAGGGTCATTCCGTATATATTGACCCATATGCTAACGGCTTTATTGATAGAGGTATCAAAAAACTAAAAGGAATAAGGTTGTAGAATTTTACCTGAACTTTTTAAGAAAATTATCAGAAAAATCAAAAGACTGTTGGAACTTTAAAATTATTGCAAGGTATGTATAAATTTTGGTTTGTAAGGCCGAAATTTCTTTTCATTTAATATTTTCATCATTTGGTAATGTTGTCGACCTTTTTCGCAATGATTTTTTAGGATCTTCTCCTACAGACAACATTACTTGGTTCACAGTTTCAATATTTGCAACCCTTGGTCTACGTTTCTTATTGTAGTTATTTTCCACACTTCCAAAGGTCTTGAATTTAGTCACTATGTTCCCTACTGTTGTAAAAGAAATAATTTTTTCAGGATATCTGTAGCTAAAAATTTCCGCAGTTTCCCGATACGTTTTGTAATTTTCACCAACAATTAAAATTATTTCAATTTTATCTTGCATACTCAATTTCAACGGCATATTTATCTAATTAAATATTCAAACTGATGTTTCAGACAAATAACATAGCTGACAGTTAAAATTCAAATTCAGGTGGGAAATGGTGGCAAGATAATCGACATGCCATTAAGAATTAAGATTTAAATTTTTAAGTTTATTTTCAATATTAGTCTACTAAGAGTAGAAACAGATATAATTTTTAATGCCAATCAACATTTTCTTATTCCATTTTGCTCTAAAATTAAAATTAAGGGTAACTTTTCTCGTGGGTCAATTTTGATTTTTTTACTTTTTGATCATCCTGTACATACTGTCTCAAGTTTGATTAGTCTAATATTATTTTTTCAGTAAGCAGAACTTTTTATAAAGAGTAACTTTTTTTCGTAAACTTAATATTAAAAAAATTCCCATATGTACAGAACTTAAGCGGACACACTGTATACGGAATGATCCTGTACATAAATCAAATGGTAACATTGCTCGGATGTATATACAGGGTGTTCTTTAATGACATGCTAATATTTTACGGTCTGATTCTTGCGACTATTTTAAGACAAAAGCTTGATATCGTCCCATGAATCACACCCTGAAATATTAGAATATTATTAAGGAGCACCCTGTACATTTAAATAAGTACGTTCCACTTCACAAAAAGTACCATTTTTCGATGTTTTATCAATAGAGCTATAATAAGACTCAAGGTCTTAAATTATTCTTATATGTAAGTATCATGATGCTCAATTATCTTTACACTATTAGGTTTTTATGTGTTAGACCATCTTCTTGCTAAAGTATGGGCCTATATGTATATTCCAATGGAAATTGTGTTAACCAATACGCAGGGTCGATCCAAATCTTCGGCCTTTAAGATTTACTGTTAATGCATCAGTTAGAATGCCAGTGGACTTAGTTTATTTAGTCCATGAATCAGTTTTTCTTTCGGAAAATACATAAGTACCTACGATGGCCCAAAAATTACGTAATGTTGGTAATTTTTAATCGGGTTGGGAAACAACCACGTGCAATATTAGCTGTTAAGAATATCAAACTCGATGTGCAATATTTTTACGTTGATATTTTTAATTTAGGTGATTTTATAGGTTGTATTTTTAATATGTTTAGCCTTTTTTCCGGCTAACTACGAGTAGATTATTATATAAAAACGTTTGGGTGCCGCGTGACTATAGGAGAACCAATCACGTGACCTAAATACCTACGCTTTCTTCGCCTCATTGAATGGTGTTATTTGAACTTGGTAGGTATTTGTAAATAAAGTATAATTATCAAAAAATATTTACAGGGTATTCCAATCGATACTCGATGGAACACTGTCTAGAAAGCTATCTTTTAATATTACCAAAATTTCAAAAATATTATCTTTAATCTTTATCTCGACGTCGAGTTTGGAATACCATGTGTTTGAGGCTAAATATCAAGATGACAATGCACAAACAAAATTTTGTTTTCGTGTTCTAAGAGATTAGCATTTTTTTGTTTACAAAAAAATGCACTGAATCTTGTTAAAAAGAATTAATCAGGGTTTTTACGTCTTTAAGGTGAATTAAGATCAGATATTCATCAAAAGACAATAATGTTAGCGTCGTATAAAGACAAGAGATAATCTAATGGTGCTATTCTATAACTCATTTTTTTAATGAAAGACCATGACCTTGGCCTATTACATTCAATATAAAATGTCGCTATTCTGTACCGTAAAAAGCACTGTAAATATTGCCTTTGATTGCTTACATCCACCATATATTTATAGACTCGATTTCAGCGACATAAAGTCATTACAACGGCTATAACGAAAAGCAAAACTTAAAATTTTTGTTAAGAATGTGACACCTGTTATCTAGGGCTGAATTTACAATATCTGTTGTGTTCTTAGAAACAAAGTCGATTTTTGGTGCCCATGCATTTTTTAGTTCAAGAGTAATTTCAAGCAGGAATCATTTTAGACATGTGCAAACCAAGCCATGATCTGCAGACCCATATCAAAATGGTATATGGTGATAAGTCAGCATTTATTGAATACCTGGGTAAAATTCTACCAACAATAGAAATGTAAATAGAGGGAGTTTACGAGAAATTTTTTAATTGTCGTTTATTTAAAAAAAAAGCAAAGAAGTTGGTTAAGGTTCAGTGCCTATCTTCTTATTTTAAAGTTAATTAGTTATAATAAGAACAATTCCAATTCAGAAAAGGAATTTATTTCAAAATTAATTTTTGACGACCAAATTTTGAGTAGGTATACAAGAACAATGAAATTTTCAGGATTATATTTAGACGAAAATCTAAGTTGGAAGTACATTCAAAACCTAAAAACTAATATATCTCCATTAATAGGAATTTTATATAAAATAATTAGATATATTTAAAAAATATATATCGTTTTCTTATTTTTATTTATTTATCATCACTATGCCAAAGGGCTATTGCCCTTCAAGAAGCCAATATTTAATGTCAAACTACATATAAAGCTAATTTAAACCCATCACAAAAATTACAAAATAAGGTAATTAAATGTATACGCAACTTACCTTTCTTAAAACCAACATTAACTTTATATCGACCAAGAAAATATCTAGATCTCAAGCATTGTATAAAATAAAAATTAACACAGACAGAAAACTGAAAAATAAATAATTTAAATATAAAATTATTAAAATCAATTGGTGTTCATCAACATTATTATCATTCAAGAAGGCTTGAACTGAAAAACGTAAGGAGACGAGTACTATTACAGCCATAGATATATTAGATCATTGATTACAGCGCTATAAACATAGACAGGATAACTTATACAAGTTACAGAGTAGCACCATTTTACTTATTTTTAGGTTTGTGTTATGCCATTATTTAGCAAAAATTTAGTCTTAGTGTATATTGGGTATATGTGCAATAATTATTTTATACCGGTTGTCCCAAAAAAAATCGCAAAAGAAAGTGATAGAGTTTTGAAAGCCCTTCTCATTTATACTCTTATTTATTTTTAATGTTTATGTGCAATACTTTACGTGAAAAAGTGCAATATTTTCTATGTGTATTTAGAATGAATTGTTATTTAATTTTAATAGTTTATAATTTATTTGTGGATTATTATTGTTTGTATATTGTTTCTTTTGATAGTGTTTTATATTTATATCTTGTATTGTGGGTGATGTGATTTTTTTTTTTTAGAAAATGACTCTAGGTTCCTTTTGTAAAATATTTTTTTACCAAATATGTCTCCATTATAAGTGCAATACTTTTTTTTTTAAATAAAAATTACCATATAAACACACATTTTTTAATTCATAAATTACAATACAAATATAAACTACAATATACCTTGTTTTTTAAGCGATAAACTCTGTTGTTAACGTTTTTAAAAGAGTCATAAATATTGAGGTTTGTAGGTTAAATGTTGATTTGATTCATAATCATATTCGAATCGACGGATCTGGTCAGGTGGGTCCATCGAATTTGTGGACTTGTTTTTAGGTGATACTGCCGGTAAATTTTTGATGTTACGCAAAATTATTTTCAAATCCTGAATATTATTATTACTATTCTACAAGCTTGCGAAAAGGAACTATTACCAACTCAAATCTTTTCTATATTATATTATATTATATTCCCTATATGTTACGGACGTATAGACGTCCATCTTTAGGGAATACAAGAAGGGATTATACCGGGTGATACAATGGCTTAGTTGAACATAGGAAATCCTATGTAAATTTTGAGGTGGCTAAATATTGGTTCGCCTGTAAAAATTGTGTCATAATTTTTTAAAGAGGCCGATTTAATAAATACTATTTGCCAAGTTTAAATACATTTTAGTAAGCCAATTCAATTCAATTAAATGTGATCAGTGGCGGGTCCAGGGGGGGGGGCTATAGGGGCTGAGGCTCCCCGCTGCGAAACCCATAAGGTTCAGATAAGAGTGCGGGATACCTCATGTGACAATACCCTCGCAAGAATACGCGTATCTTACAATATCGTTCATAGCAGGATATTTTCGTTGTGATGACGATAACCGTTCTCAGTGTTTTAACATGCTGGGTAAGCTAGTGCTAACCCAGCTCCTATGTCAGTACCTCAGCAACTGCTGAACGGACTTTTTCTCTGCTAAAGAGATTGAAAAGCTACCTGCGTGTAAACATGTCTGAGTCTAGACTAAGTGGGCTAGCTTTGGGCAACATTAACAGAGAAATTGACGTTTCAGTTTAAGAAGTCGTTTAAACATTTTGTCAAGTCAAACCTCGTCGACTTGAAACGTTGGACTGGACTGACGTAGATGCTTGAAATGCAGTTTTTACATAAACTCGTATTTTATGTACGGTACTGGAACCCGAAGCAGTGTAAAAGTAAACTTTTAATATATTGCAAAAAAAATGTTATTCACTTTTTCGAATTTCTTTCATTTTGCAAGTATTCCCTAACCATGAGAGAATTATGGCCAGGACAACCATCCATTTAATACCAGATCTCCTGATTTTCGCGTACAACTTCTTCTAGTGCGGGTTCAATTCGATTTTGTAGTAAGTTCAAATAAGTTACTGCTGTAAGGTTCTATAAAAAATGGTCCACTAATGTGATGTCCTACAATTCCTGCCCAAACATTTATTTTTTGTGGATATTGCGTCCAAGTATGAACAAGACAATGTTCATTTTCTTGGCTCCAATACCGGCAATTTTGAACATTTGGCTCGTTGCTAAGGGTGAATGTACATTCATCGGTAAAACAAATATTTATCAAAAAACCCCTATTATTATTTGCTCTTTCCATTACCTCAAAACAGAATACAATTCTCCGTTCTTCATCACCTTGCCGTAGCTCTTGATGTTTTTCATACTTGTAAGGAGAATATTTATTTTTTTTAAAGTGCGCAACACTGTGGTTTGATGTTTTCCTACGGCTTGCCCAAGAATCCTCCTGCTAATAATTTTATTTTCCTCCGCGTGCAGTAAAATTGACATTCTGAGTTTAGCATTTACAGTGTTTTCCTATGTTCAACTAAGCTATGGATCACTCGGTATATTGGTAAAATGACTAATTAAAATAAAGTAAATTATGACTTACCAAAGAATTTTTAGAGTTGCCTCAAATTAATGTTGAATTTTGGTTCGTTTTCAAATTGACACCCTATAAATAATACATCTAATTTTTATATTTTTAGTTTCCTTGACGATATACAGGGTTAATTTTTTAAAACTTACCATAGGCTTACTCTTTTATTTAAACAGATAGACCTATAGTTCCTAAAGCAAAGTTTTAGGAATTAGTCCAACTAGGAAAAAATAAACGAGTTGTTGCCAGATTGGGCGCTATTTCAGAAAAAAATATTTTCTTAAATGGCAACAATGCATTTCTTTGACAAATTATAATACATCTTCAGATTCTAGACAAAACACAAGCATAAAGCTATTATTGTATAAAAGTTAATTTTTTATCCCCATGCAAATAATGTAAAAAATTGTTCATTGGAAAAACAGAAAATCGAATTAATGTTTTTTGCATGTTGGCGGATTAAGTTTACGAGAAGCATGCATTGATTTCCATGTTAGGCATCCCGACAAGCCTCTTCCTAGTAAAGAATTTTTAAGACAAAGTTTGGTCAAGTTGAAGGTTACTGGAAGTGTGTATTAAACAGTAATAAGTCGTAAACCGTCACTCTAATCAAAAATTTACATTCTTTATGTTTTGTCTACAATCTGAAGAGGTATCAAAATTTATCAAAAAAAATGCAGTATTGCCATTTAAGAAAATAACTTATTTTGAGCGCCCAATCTGGCAACAACCGTTTATTTTTTCCACATACAATTATACACTACAGAAACTATAGGTCCATTTCTTCAAATAAAAAAGTTAGCCTATGTCAAGTTTTAAAAAAATATATTTTGTTTTGTTTTTACTTTGCAACTATTTTTTTTTTGTAATTTTGCATTGGAACCTATAAAGGAACACACCATTGTTACGCCACTGTTCTTAACACATGGTATTACTTAATCATAATATCTTACTTCGTTTTTGAGAAAGAAAATAAGAGCCACTTCATTGCATATTGAAACATATTTTTTCTCAAAGACAAAGTAAGATACGAAAAAATATAAAGAGACAAAAAAGTTGTATTTCTAACTACTTAATCCGAAAAAATATGAAACTTTTAAGCAGGTCAGTTGCGTACATTTTTTTGTCAATATTATTCGTGAGACTGCCCCCCGGGATGCCACTGGAATTCATCATAATCATCTAGTTAGTGCTAACCTAACGTCTTATCACAACGAACAACACTGCCAAATCACCAAAATCGGCAGGAGGATCTTTGTGAGATAATAATAAAAAATCAGTCTTTTTAGGACATTTATGTTTATATAAACATTTCTACTTAAATTTCGTTTAGGAATGCGCCCTTGGAATTATGGTCTATCATTAAGTTACACCCTGTATAAAATCTGCACAAGCTTCATTACCTACAGGTATGTAACCAGGCCCGGATTATCCATAAGGCATATTAGGCACTTGCCTCGGGCCTACGAAACGCGAAGGGCCTACGATCATAAAATATAATAAAAATAGACACAAAAAAAGGATCAATACTGTATTCTACAATAAGAAAAAGAGTTCACAGACACAGAGACAAACTACAATGTGATACAAAAAACCTTATAACATATTACATATACATTATATTATATATATTATTTATCCTACGCAATTATTTTCGATGGCAAAAAGTTAGTTTTGTTCAATACAAAGCTAAAATTTCTAAATTATTTTGTAAGTTTTTTTTTAATTAACAACTTTTGGCCATATATTAAATATGATGTTTTTAACTTTATCTGTAAAAACAGCAACGTCAGCGACTTCATCAGGGCATGGGCATCCATTGGGCTCTTCAAACGCATAGAAATGTTTAGGAAACCACTTCATTTGTAAATTTTGTTATTTCTTGGTAAAATTAGGGCGTGGCACCCAAAAAATTTTCCCCTGCGGCGCATTTTTTTTCGCAACCCGTTAGTGTACCTCACCGAATTAAAATCTAGAATTCACCAGTGGTGCCTAGGGCCTACGAAACCTTTAATCCGGCGCTGTATGTAACTAACTTGACAATAGCTAAATTGTTTTCAGTACGGCAGTTAAAGGCTAATGGACGGGTAACCTAAGAGGATAAAACGGCAAACCATATAATTGAATATCCTAATCATAATCCACCGAGTTTTCCGGAAGCCCTCAGCTGCAATAAACAATATATCATCGGCAATCAGTATGATTTAATGGCGCACAGAAATATTGAAAATAATTGATCTGATCTACTAAATTCCTGCTTCGTTGACTAGGTTTACATTGCTTTTAGATTACATGTATAGTATATTCACGATTACTTTGAACATTGACATTTTTTGTGAAGCTGATGTACAGGGTTGTTCAAAGATCCCGCACAAAATTCATATTTTTTCTGTACAGAGTGGCAAGATGTCGCGCATAATGCCTGTTACTTTTGAATTACCTCATATACGAAAAAGTGACCTTTATGAAAGTTGTTCAGTAAATTATTCCCCACATTTCTACCTGCATGAATTTTCTCTGTCATTTCTGGTTTGGTTGCCATAGAGACCATCTTACTTTTTTTAAATGGAACATATGATTGCATATTTGGATTCTACTGGGAAAACTCTAGATTATTTGTATTTCAAATTTTCACCTATCTGCAAGCGTTTCCGAGATAATGACAGCTTAAAAATTAAAAACTTCCTAATTATAATTATTCCTACCTAATAACCACCAGTTGACTCAAGGTGTTTTCATGACAGAGGTGTCAATTTTGAGTTCCTGTTTAATTTTCTGTCGTCTAATTTCTAATATGTTTACACTATGGTTCATCTAAATGAGAAACAACGAGTTGAAATTTTAATAATGAGCGGTTACGGAAATATAAAGAGATCGCAAGATCAGGTTTGTCAACTTTTCAATGAATTATATCCAAATAGGCCTCCAATAAAGCTGGATTTATAAACTCGAAAAGTTGGTGAGGTTGAAGTTATGATCATGTTTGTGAGGTTAGATATTCCGAACTCCGAGCATAAAAATTGGTTATCTCGAACTACCCGGGAAGTTTTCGAACCTTACATGAGCTTTACATGAACGAGTGTATAAATGGAACTGAGTGTTCCCTTTAGTTTTAATTGAACTCCTATTTCCAACACCAACTGAACCTCAACCTCGCCAACTTTTCGAGTTTATAAATCCAGCTTTAATCAGACAAAGCTTTGGATATCATGCTCTCAATACATGAAAATCCAACACAATCATCCAGGCCAATGGCAATGGATTTTAATGTGTCTCATCAGTTAATGAAAAATTTGTTAAGCAGTAGAAGTTGCATCCCTACAAGATAAAGTTGTTGTACGAGTTAAACGAGGACGATCTTGATAGAAGAGCTGAATATTGTGAGCTGATGATGGAAATATGCAATAACGATAATAACTTTGCAACAAATATCATTTTCTCGGATGAAGCTACTTTCCATTTAAATGGCATTGTTAATAGACACAATTATCGTTATTGGTCTGCTGAGAATACTCACTGGTTCCAGGAAGGTCATACTCAGAGGCCCGAAAAAGTTAATGTTTGGGCGGGCATAGTTGGGAGACATATTGTGGGACCTTTTTTCATAGATGGTAATTTGAATGGCGAAAAATATCTGAACCTCCTCAGGAATCACATAATTCCTTCTTGCAGAATGGTTTTACCGGCCATAATGGCATATACGAACACGAACAGGTATGGTTCCAGCAAGATGGAGCACCTGCGCATTATGCGGCGAATGTTAGACAATACATAAGCGAACAATATCCAGGACGTTGGATAGGCAGAAGAGGTGCTATTGACTGGCCAGCGCGATCCCCGGACTTAACCCCGCTCGACTTCTTTTTGTCTACGTTAACCGTCCAAATGACTTAGAATCTTTAAAAGTCAGAATTAGTGCTGAAATTCGGGCCATTCCAGAGGACTTCCTTTTAAACGTTGTATATAGACGGGTTTAGGGATCGACTGGCGCTCTGCTTAGCAGAAAATGGTGGTCATTCTGGACACCTGATCCACTGAGAAGGTTTCACTTGTTTATTATTCCGATGTTAAGTTGTTCAATTTTCTAGGCTATTTATTTTGTTATTATAAAGTTTGTTACAATTTTAAATAAATAAAGACTTCTACAAAAAAAATTAAATGTCACTCAGATATCTTTTGTGAAACATTTTGAAAGTCTTGGCTCAACAAAGTCCATAACCCATATTGGTTTTATTGTAAGATTTTAATTTTTGGAGACAACAGTGCCGTTTTTTTTTTATAATTTAGTGCGGCTTCGTGGTTTTAATAAAAAAAAAACACATATTTTTAACAAGTTAAACTTTGCTTACAAAATTAATTTATAAAATCTGACAAAAACTTTTGGTAGTAAATTTGTAACAAATTAACAATGTTTTATATTCTAGACGTTCCAAAATATTAGCATGTAGGGTATTTTATATACTTTTTTTAGGGATGTCCACAAATTCCCGTATTCACTTCATATACAGGATATCGCCATAAAGTTATATTTTCTTAAATGGAACATTTACCCTTTATATTCAGAGTTTTCCCAATAGAATCTAAATGCGGGGTGTTCCATTTAAAAAAAGTAAGTTGGTCTCTATGCGGGACATTTTTGCCACTCTGTATAGTTATTTCTAAAAAAAATTGTTGTTCATCTTTCTGTAATATCTTTAGCCCCCTTCCTAGGGGGTTCTAGGAGGTCTTCAAAAACTCAATCCCATGGCACCGAAAAAGGTAGGGATCTGCTAAAAATAAGTTATAAAAAAATATGAATTTTATGAAGGACATTTGAAAAACCCTGTATATATTAGTATGTATCCCGATCTTTACGTCTAACTAATCTATTTAGTAGTTTTTTAACTATTTTAAATCGAAGAATATGTTCATGTTTCTCAAAGAGACTTAAGTATATCAACATAGCATCATATTTGTAAACACGTTGCATGTTTCGCCTGTTAAGGCATCATCAGACCTAATTACATCAGTAAACAACACAACAACCAAAATGATTTAATTTCCTGGTGTCAATTATCATTTTTAAATTAGTTAACCTTTTATTTGGCATTTAGATTATCAGATTTTAAATAATAATAAGATTAAAGAGATTTAATGACGTTTACAATCCTGTTCCACGCTTTTATAAAAACTATTAACTTTACTCAACACGTTTTGATACAATATTGTTTAATTTTAAGTGTAAACTGAGACGCCACGCATATTTCCAACAACAGAGTAGACCCCGAAAAAAAACGAGATCGTAAAGCCCCAAGACTAATCTGACTCTGCTACCGCCTAGAAACTGTGTTGTATTCCTCTTTTTATTTCCTAGATACGATAGTCATTTGTTATAATAACGTTACAGGCACCTGTATATTATTGGAATGCGTTACAGAAGTCGTATAGGTGTATAGAAATCAAATTTAAAATTATTTATTGGATGCAAATAGTGAAATATTTTAATGGGCAATTTTATTTATCGTGGCGGAAGGTATACAAATGGGTGTCTGGAAAATATATGGCATACTCTTGGGAGGATGTAGAGGAGGTCAAAATAACCCTAATTTGTCATAGAAAAAAAAATCGTACAGTGCCCCAAATGTATAATTTAATGAAATTTTATATTAACTTTATATTAACAAAATAAATAGCCTAGAGTAGAGAATTAAAGAACTTAACATCGGAATAATAGACAAGTGAAATCTTCTCAGTGGATCAGGTGTTCAAAACGACCACCATTTTCTGCTAAGCAGAGCGCCAGTCGATCCCTGAACCCGTCTACAACGTTTAAAAAGGAAGTCCTCTGGAATGGCCCGAATTCCAGCACTAATTCTGACTTTTAAAGATTCTAAGTCATTTGGACGGTTAACGTAGACTTTGTTCTTTAAGTGTCCCCACAAAAAGAAGTCGAGCGGGGTTAAGTCCGGGGATCGCGCTGGCCAGTTAATAGCACCTCTTCTGCCTATCCAACATCCTGGAAATTGTTCGCTTATGTATTGTCTAGCATTTGCCGCATAATGCGCAGGTGCTCTATCTTGCTGGAAGCATACCTGTTCGTTTATGCAATTATTTACAACCGGTAAAACCATTCTGCAAGAAGTAATTATGTGATTCCTGAGGAGGTCCAAATATTTTTCGCTATTCAAATTACCATCGACCTTTCTGGTACCAGTGAGTATTCTAAGCAGACCAATAACGGTAATTGTGTCTATAAACAATGCCATTTAAATGGAAAGTAACTTCATCCGAAAAAATGATATTTGTTGCGAGGTTATTATCGTTATTGCATCTTTCCACCATCAGCTCACAAAATTCAGCTCTTCTATCAAAATCATCCTAGTTTAACTCGTGCACCAACTTTATCTTGTATGGATGCAACTTCTCCTGCTTAAACAAATTTTTCACTGACTGATGAGACATAATATATTATAATCCATTGCCATTGGCCTGGATGATTGTATTGGATTTTCATGTATTGAGAGCATAATATTCAAAGCTTTCTCTCCCCCGGTTGCTGCTTTAGGTCGACGTGATCTAACGGCTTTCCTAACACTGCCTGTTTCTCAAAATTTCTTTACCACTCAACACACCGTTGACTGATTTATTGGAGGCCTATTTGGATATAATTCATTGAAAAGTTGACAAACTTGATCTTGCGATCTCTTCATATTTCCGAAACCGCTCATTATTAAAATTTCAACTCGTTTTTTCTCATTTAGATGAACCATAGTGTAAACATATTAGAAATCAGACAACAAGAATTCAAAATTGACACCTCTTATGTCGCTGTCATAAAAACACCTTGACTCAACTGGTGGGTATTAGGTAGGAATAGTTATAATTAGGAAGTTTTTTATTTTTAAGCTGTCATTATCTCGGAAACGCTTGCAGATAGGTGAAAATTTGAAATATAAATAATCTAGAGTTTTCCCAATAGAATCCAAATATGCAATCATCAGGGGGGGTGTTCCATTTAAAAAAAGTATGTTAGTCTCTATGGCCTATGGCAAACAAACCAGAAATGACAGAAAATATTGATGCAGGTAGAAATGTGGGGAATAATTTACTGAACAACTTTCATAAAGGTCACTTTTTCGTATACGAGGTCATTCAAAAGGTACAGGCGTTATGCGACACTTTTTTGCCACTCTGTATAGTGATTGTATAATGCCGTCTGATAATATAGCAATTTAAAGAGATATTTAAGTTTTTAGTGCAGAAATTTTGACCCAAGTTATTTTAAAAGAGGCGTATAGCAACGGAGATTATAAATATGTATCTACTTATTTAAAAAATGATCAGCCAAAACATAATGGCGCTCGTTCGTGGAAAATGATTGATATGATGTTACCTTTATTATTTTAACAATCTCGGATTAGCGGTAATAACTTAAACCTCATTGCGCCGGAAATTTTATTAACAAATTATGTATAAAAAGATGCGCTTTAGTTTTGGCCACGTTTGCTTTAAAATAAAAAAAAATTATATATATTTTTTTATATCCAGGGTGTTATTAAATAAGTGTCCGATATTTTACAGGACGATTCCTCCGCTATTTATAAGGTGAAAAGTTCATATAAGCATGGTCCGCTGAGGAATCGTCCTGTAAAATATCGGACACTTATTAAATAACACCTTGTATAATATTGGCGATAGTCGTGGATTCAACAAATTATTATTTAAACATGACGCATTATAATACAACCATTTTATATCAAATAAAGATGTTTAATAATATTCTAGTGTAAATTAGAACTGTATACGATAAAATGCTTTTATTTCATACTGTATTGTAAAACACACCTTAACATATTTGAATTTAGTCCAGAAAATAAGGTTTTACAGCAATAAGTCCGGTAAAATCTTTTTATCTACTTTCATTTAGTAATATGAATTTTACAGTTCTGTAAATCGTTTTGTAATGGCATCTATTACAGCACTAGTGCTGTAATAGATGCCATTACAGCACTAGTGCTGTAATAGATGCCCTTACAAAACGATTTTTAATAGCAGGTGCATATTACTAAATGAAAGTAGATAAAATTTTGTACAATATTCTTGTTGTAAATTCATATAACTACACTCGATGTTTGAGTAAACTCGGCTGACGCCTCGTTTAACAACTTTAACATCTCGTGTTGTAATATGAATCTTTACAACACTTATATCGTAAATAACTATTACCGGACTAGTCCTGTAAAATTTCTTTACCGCATTATATAAGCACTTTTCAAATATACGACGCAGAATAAAACTTCATTATAATTTCAAAACATAATTATAATTTTCAACAGAACAGTATAAAATAAAATATTGTACGTCATTCGTCCGGCAAATCCTTTACAGTATTCGTTTCAAAATTCCAGACTCGGCTCCTTCGTCGCCTCGCCTCGAAACATTTCACTCATACTGTAAAAGTTGATTTACCGGACTTATAACGTAAATATCTATTACAGTGTTACATATTACGGCGTTTTAAATTTTTTTGTGACGTGGAAAGCAAGATGCTGTTGTTGCAACGCTTTAGAATGACACCATCTTCAAAGTCCTGTAGCTCGTATGGAAGCATGTGCGGGCCTTTTTATACTGATACTCTTGTTTCCTATTGCCGGACAGCGAGACCAGATATGGAGGAGCTGCAAGGAATCTTTAGGCAAATAAAGAATTGTTACGCTGGATCTGATTGTATTTCCGTCAGGATATTGGAGTGCTTACCCAGTGGCGGATCCACGGGGGGGGGGGGGGGGAAGTTAGGGAAATCCCCCCCTCCTAGAACCTCAGAATTCATAGATTTTGTCAGTATAGTAGAAAAATGTTATGTGCTTGTAAAATATTTAAGACATAGTCCACACTTTCTTTTCAAAATGCACTCCAAAAATTATCATCACTATACACACACCCAAAAATAAAAGTCAAGTCTAATGCCCCCCCCCCCCCCAAAAAAAAGTCTCTGGATCCGCCACTGGGCTTACCGGAGGTCGCACTTCATGCTCTTGTCGATTCCATAAATGTTTCTTTTCTGCGGGGGAACAACTGAAATAATAAGTAGTTCTACCGTTCCTTCCATTTTATTGTCTAGTCCCATTTTTTTTAGTCCCTCTTTAATCACATGTTTTATAGCGTCTTGCCAATTTTCTCTCGTGATAATTGTAGTAATGAATATTTCAATAACGTACGTACATCTTTTATTTTAAATGTAGTGTTATTTCTTGCTACCAAGCCTTACATTTGTGTCTATATTCACTCCATTGGTTTTAAGTCACAAATATAATTTGGAACATCAACAGCCAGTAGAGGTAGTAACCCTATAAGACACTGGCTTTTTTGAGATTAAAATTTAACTTGATATATTTTATTTTTACTAAGAAAATAACAAGAAATACAAACAATGTGCCATCACTCGTTTCGGTTTTTACTCGTTTAACGTTATAATTATTCAAAATACAGATTTGTCAAAAACCACGAACTAATTGACCAATTAGGAGTAATTGTAGAATTTAAATGTATAAAAGTTTTGTAACTATAATTTTGGTTAAACAGTTTACTATTTTTTAGGGCATCTCCTTTATCTAGAGTGGCTTAAATTAAAGTGATGTCTGGAAAAAAATGGTAAGCAGTTTATATCAACTAAATAGAAATGAATTTTCAATAGTTGGCATCTAATGATTTATAATTTACACATAAAAAATAGTCCCCATAATTAGCTGTCTCATAGTTTTTCATCTTTTTGTCACTTAACTCTAGAATCAAATTAACTTTTTTCTTTAATCCAAACCCATGAACAGTACCTATATAATACGTAGTGTTGGCTCCTATAATTATCATGAATAACCAATTAATCTCCTGTACACTTTTTGCTATTTTCATCTTTCGGTGATTAATTCTGTCACTTCTGTAATTGGCAATACGAGCGTAGGTCTTCAATCAATTATGACAAAGACTGTGGTTGGAAGTTTGTTATCTTAATTTAAAGTAAACAAATTAGATGTTCCCCTGTGGTGTAAAAAAAGTTGAGCCCGCGGTCAAAATGATATGCCAAAAAATTACAATAATTGGTTTCTTCTAGGTATGTACTTGACGGTATTTTTACAATAGAAGATTTGTAGGGTCTATCTAAATGTGGCTCTAAATGAATTGCGAATAAATGTTTTAAAATAATTATTACATTAAAAAATAATCCAATTAATTACAACGGTACAATAGATGGTGCAAGCTTGTGTTCGATGAAACTTTAGGCTTTAGTGGACACATTTACGAATTGATTGCAGCTACCTTCAAAGTGATGGGATATGTCATTCGTTTTACTACTCTTTGGAATTTTCACAAACAAACTTGTATAAAAATTCTCCTGTATAATAAATTTTGTGGAGGCGTAGCTATGGTTAGTATTAGATAGTTTAAAAAATACAAGGTGTCCGTTACAATAATCAGATGTCATTTTTTCGTTAGATTAAAGTGCTTGTATAGCCAAAAAAATCTTCTAGCCGAGTACTAGCGCAATTATCAATTTATAACTTTGCCAGTAGTCGGCCACTAACTTTAATATCCCCTAGGAACTTTATCATTCATTTTAGACCCGACCCGAACGACTACTGATACGTACGTTTTTGATACATCATGGTACATGATGACAAAGGGAGAATCTGTTTATATATGTATTTGTAAATGTATACAGGGTGACAATTTGAAAACGAACAGTATTTAATATTGCCTCTACCAATGATAGTATGAAAATTTGGCGAAACACGTCAATTGATATATCAAGGGGAAAATTTTTTAAGGCATTTGTTGTCGTGTTACTTTCAACCCCCTGACCCCCAGGGAACCTACCCCTAAAATTTTAAATGGCAACCCCTATTTCTTTTGCCATTTTTCTGTTCCTTAAAAAATTCTACATAAACTGTATTATTTTTTTTTAAATTGTGATTATTAACCTCACAAATTAATGAAATGTATTTAAATAAACATTTACATAATGCAACCCCTTGAAAAATTATGATAATGATAATGAAATACTGGAAAGCTCACCTTTCCTACTTTATGAATTGTTCAAAATGGGTTCCATTCTTCTCCAAGCACAAGTACAGCCGGTATTCAAACTGGTTTCGGACGTTTTCAAGAGTTTCAGGTGAAATAGCTCTACACTCCTGTACAATTCTTTGTTGTAATTGTTCAATGGAATCTGGTTGAGTTTCAAATACAACGGATTTCAAGTGACCCCATAAGAAAAAATCCAGCGGTGTCAGATCTGGTGACCTAGGTGGCCATTCTATGGGTCCCCTCCTACCAATCCTTTGCTCTGGGTAATGATTATCCAACCACTCTCTTACTGGGCGTACATAATGCGGAGGCGCTCCGTCCTGTTGGAAGTGGAGCAAATGTTCATCTAGAGCAACATTTCCATTGGCGTCCCTTTGATTTGCCACCTCACGAATTATAAGACGTTCTATAGCTGTGTCTAACATTTCTGCATAAATTTCACCATTTAGATTTCCATTGATAAAGAGGGGACCGATGATACTATTTTGCCTAATATACCCGCCCAAACATTTATTTTTTGAGGGTATTGCGTATGCCCCTCTCTAATAATGTGAGGATTGAGGTCGCTCCAATAACGACAGTTTTGTTTGTTGACCTTGCCATTTAAGTAAAAAGTGCATTCGCCACTGAAACAGATATTTTTTATTAACCTGGGCTGAGTAATAATCTTATCCGTAATAATTTCGCAAAACTCAATACGTCTGTCCGGGTCATCGTCCCCTAATTCTTGAGTAATTAGGAGTTTGTATGGATGAAATTTGTGAAGCTTCAATACTTTCCTGACTGACTCACGCGACAGTCCAGTTTGATCTGCAACTTTACGAAGGGACGTAGTGGGAGCCATAGCAACTTCACCAAGAACCTCAATCTGAGCGGCCTCATTGAGCAGTCTTGGCTCATTCCTTTTCTTATTGCAAACAGATCCTGTTTCTTCAAATTTAGCTGCTAACTCACGGATGTACTTGTGTCCAACATTTTCAATTAAGAACTATTGAAATGTTTCCGAAATTTACTTTCACAGCTTATTTCACTGATTCTACAAGAACATGAAATAAATACTGAACACCAGGAGTCGGAAAATAAAGTACCTACTAAGTACTTATAATTTGTTCGAAATATCAGGAATAAGCAAATCGAGAATCTTGTTTTGTGGAAAACGGCAAAAAAATTAAATTATTTTATGTTTTCTAGTGGCGATATCGAAGACGAAATGTAAATAAATAAAAGAATTTGGAATATAACTATTGGTAGGTACAAACAGTTTTAAACGAAGTGCTATGAGGCGGTGAATGCAATCCGTTTTAAAATTCGATATTAAATACATTTCATTAATTTTTGAGGTTAATAATCACAATTTTGAAAAAAAAAATAATACAGTTTATGTAGAATTTTATAAGGAACACAAAAATGGCAAAAGAAATAGGGGTTGCCATTTAAAATTTTAGGGGTAGGTGCCCTGGGGGTCAGGGGGTTGAAAGTAACACGACAACAAATGCCTTAAAAAATTTCCCCCTTGATATATCAATTGACGTGTTTCGCCAAATTTTCACACTATCATTGGTAGAGGCAATAATAAATGCTGTTCGTTTTCAAATTGTCACCCTGTATGTAGGGTCCATTAAGTTAAGTGCACTTGTGACTTTTATATAGACTAATGTAAAACAGAAAAGTTATAATATTGACATTTCCAATAGAGTTCTACTTAACTTACATGTTTTAAAATATCTGATATTAATCAGGACTGGTTAAAGGTAAAATGCCCGCGACGTTTCACTTAAATTTGATAAATTGGAACGCGTAAATTACATTAGTACTCCTAAAAATGGAAATACTACATCAGTGTAATTAAAATCACAATTTCTGGTTCAGCCCATTTCATTTTGCATTTGGTAACTTTCTTTTAATTGGGTACCGTTATCACACACTCGCAAAAAATGTCCCGCAGCGCGCTGCTTTGCTCACCAATATAATATAGGTAAAGTCTGTTCAGAGATATAAGAAAGTGACTAACTGATCCCTATTAGGAAAGACCCGGGTCAGCTGTAAAATTAAAATGTGGCCGAACAGGTGCGTATTTTGCCTAGAATTTAATCATGGTTTGTAATAAAAATAAGTAGCCAAGACATTAAATAATATTTTATTTATGTTTTTATTTATATTTATTTTGAATCAGGTAAAAATCGGTTTAAAATCACCAAACTATTTTTTAATAATGAAATTACGTTTTCCGGATTTGCAGTTTACTTTAAGACATTTTTAAGTACGGAGCATAATTTACCTGCATTTATTCATTCATTCATTGTTTGTTTATGGCCACCCTTGGATAATCCCATTCAAAGGCAAAGTGTAACTTTCTTATCACTCTGGACAGGCTTTACTTCATCGACTACTACTGGAGTCATCTATACTACATAATTGTATGCATTTATTTTGTACTCGTATATCCACTGATATATCAGGTTATCACATTGATCGGGTTTCCATCTGCGAGAAGCACCATAAACAATTTTGAATGCGACCTCTCGTGAATGTTTCTGGAAATTCTCAACCATATTGTTACCTTTCTTTAAGCCAACGTAAACAGCAGAAGCTACGAAGAAGCGCGTTCACATAAGCGAATAATAGAGGAAGGATGAATGATGAATGGATATTAAGCCAGTGCAGATATAAAATTGTATATGGTATGCTGAGAACAAAATCACATAAAGCTGTTATTTCAGGGATCCTTTTTTTTTAATTATCTCCCTTATGGTTAATTTTGCAAGAAAAAGTGAAGGGGGAAAAAAGAAGCCTCATACAATTTTACACAAGTTGGCTATACTAAGAAACAGTATTTTGAAACATTAGCGTACCACAGAGACTTAGAAAGTTAAATAATACTTCTAAAAAAATTAAACTTTATGTTTTGGGCATTATTATTTTTTTTTTTTCAATTCCTAATAATAACTAACATTTTAAATTTTTCTTAAATATATTTTTCATCTCTTAGTTCTTGAAGTCTATGGTATTTATAGGTAGGGATAATATTTATATGAGGGGTTCGGCAGTAGGTCACTGATGTAAATTTAATAATAATGTAAAATTAACTTTCCGGGAAACATTTTTGGATTGTCAAATAATAAATTTGTTGATAATTTTGTCGACTTTTCCTTGATAAAAATCCACAAAAAAAATTATGCTTTTATTAAAAACAAACGCATTTTCAATATTTGTAGTATACAGCGTGTCCAGAAAAGTTCTGGACATATGGGAATTTTTTAAAATATTTTTGATTTTACGAAAAAAAGTTATTTTTTATAAAAAGTTCTGCTTGATGCGCAAATAATATTGACATATCAAAACTTAAGATATCATGTACAGGGCGGCAAAGAAATATAGAAACACAGAATTACGTTAAGAGGGAAGTGCCCTCAATTTTTATTTTAGAGCAAATTGTTATAAGAAAACTTTACAAAACGTGGTCGGATACAATTTTTCGTTAAAATATTTTAATTTACAAGGTATACCATCAAAAACACGTTGAGCATTCATTACCTCTTGTTGGAAACCAATTAGGTAAAGAAAGAATGCGAGATTATTTCATGTTCTAAAATCAACCTATCTACCTATCAGGAATATTAAAAACATTTAATTTCCTTAGAGCAAAAATAAATTGTGAATGTGAATAATAAACAATATTTTAGCAATTACATGATAAAAGTGATCCAAAAACAGATAGAATTATGTCTCCACGTGCCCCCCTTCCTTTCCCATGCAAACTATAGTACGCCTTGTAATTTCTCTTACTGTCGCCCGTATCATATTGGGAGTGATTTCTTGGACACAGTTTGTTATTACTGCTTCAAGATGGTCAATATCCTGAAAAGGTATATGCCCATACACCATTTCTTTTAACCGGCCCCATAAAAAGAAGTCCAGGGGTGTGATGTCAGGCGACCTGGCTGGCCAAGGAATATTTCAACGTCTGCCTATCCAACGGTGCGGAAATACTTCTTTCAAATACCCAGTTACTGTGTTAGTACTATGGCATGGGGCTCCATGATGTTGATACCAAATTGTACGTCTTATATTTAGTGGCAGTTCGTCAAGAAATTGAGACAACTGGTTCCTTAAGAAGTCCAAGTAAATGGCAGCATTTATATATTGTCGGAAAAAGTATGGTCCAAATATTCATTAAAAATGCCACACCAAACATTGGTTTTAAATGAATATTGACTACGGCATTCGATTATAAAATTTTGGATTGTTGTCACTCTACCACCGACAATTTTGGGAGTAAACATGGCTTCATCTGTAAATAATATTTTTCTTGGAAAAAAAGGATCAACTTCACACTCGCCTAGGAACCACGCGCAAAATGGGAAACGGGATTCAAAATCTCTACGAAGAAGCGGGTGAATGTATTTCGGTTTATATGAAAACCAGTAGCTTTAAATTTATTCATTACGTTTGCTATAGTGGCGCTACATACCATTTTGTCAGGGTGTCTTGTATTAGATATGAGTGCGGCTTCCCTTATAGGTTTATAGTGATCTCCGACAATAAGTACGATTTCTATTTTCTCCTGCAGCGTTAACTTTACAACCATGACGAAACTAACGAAAACGTTTTGTTAATAAGTCGAAAAATAGTAAATGATTTTTGACTAACATGTCAATGTTCGTTATTATAGTATTGCACATGTCTAGAACTTTTCTGGACGCCCTGTATAAGTCTAGTGTAAAAATATGATATGATAATAAAAAATATTCTAATGCGGGCTTATAGTATTCTGCTATAAGGCAGTCACAACCCTGCAATAAACGCAGAGTGGAATGTTGGAATTTTTAGATCTATTAGACAGTTTTTCGATGACCATATCTCGCACTATCCCCACTTATATAGTAAAGACACCTGCCCCTTATGACCGCAAGTTCTACTGTTTTCAGGTTTGACCGCAACTCCCACAGCTTTGTTTGAAGAGGTAATAAAATAATAAGTGTAGATTGATACCATAAAATTATTAGGTAAACAAAGTAAGCAAAGGCGACGCAGTTGTTTTAATTTACGTATTTGACTAGCTATCTGACTTTATGGTACTTTAGGTTACTACTACGATGCAGGATTATTACATAAAAACATCTAGTTCTTTAACGAATGTTTGAAGAATGAAGTTTTTTCGAGACGCATAAAACTCAAGACTAAGAACAATTCTCTAGCAGCGACCTATGGTATAATAACAGGAAAACGGAAATGGCTAATACAAGACAGAAAAACCAATATAGAAAAATATATACAATATTTACGCAGTGAGTTAACATTCAGACTTAGTAATTTGAATTTTGACTTTATACAGTATGTCCACGGATGGGGTTTACAAGAGGACAAATGGACTAAAAATTGAAAGATACGAAAAAAAGTCACTATTAATAAACGTTTTTGCTTGTCTAGAAAATACGATTCATCATAAGAAACTAAACCGACTTAACCTTGGCGGATATGTTTCTATGAGGCCGTTTAAAACAAATTGTTTTTGCCACCGCAGTACCAAATGATATTGAAGTGCTGAAGGGCAGAATTATCCAGGCCCAGGCTGTCCAATCGATATCTCAGGAAGAGATCAGAAATTCTTTCACCTATTTGAGAAAGCAATTAGCAAAATGTGTCGAGTATGGAGGTGGAGCTTTTGAATTATGAAATCGTTATCGTATTCTTTTCATGTTAATAAAAATGTTCGTATTATTATTATTATTATTATAATTACTGCATTAAGTAAAGACATTGACCACAAGTATCACCTATTCATTATTCAAGTAAAAACGTTTATTAAGAGTAACTTTTTTCGTATCTTTCAATTTTTAGTCCATTTGTCCTCTTGTAAACCCAATCCGTGGACATACTGTAGACTCAAATATGAGATCTCAGGTCAATAGCATAATAGATAAAAATATTCAAAACTATTTCTAAAAAGAGAAAACTAATAAATTGAAAATCCAAAAAATATTAATTTTCTATTTATGACAGATTTGTAAATTTAACTAATACCCGATTTTCACAACCAGAAATTGCATTACTCATATATACCGGGTGACGCATGGTTTAGTTGAACATAGTAACATTTTGAGGTGGCTAAATATTGACTTCCCTGTACATTTTAGAGAAAAATAGTATTAAAATTTTTTGTTTGAAGAGGTCGAAATAATAAACCCATGTGCCAAGTTTGAATAAATTTTAATGAGCCAGTCCTAACTTAAATTGGATAATCTAGACCAATAACCTAACTCACTCATTCCCAAACATTACGATTGCATGGCGGCATATTATTAACCATTCCAGCTTCTGTAGCTACAGCCGAGAGGTCGTTCTCTAAATTAAAGTTGATTAAAAATTTTTAACGATCTAGAATGGGCCAAGAGCGGTTAGAAAATCTTGCTATCATTTCTATAGGGTCTGACTTTTGAAGCAACTTGAAATGAAAAATCTTGTTAACCCTTTCAGTAACCCGGGCGGAGAAAAATCATTAGGCATTAAGTAAATATGTCCTTACTTGGGGACGCACGATAAATACGTTTTGCTTAATTGAACAACTTTTTTAATACTATAATTTAAAAAATTTTAAAATCTTTAAATTGTAAGGTTTTAACCTTAGTGATAAAATAATTTTGTTAATTTTGTACCCACCTGTATTATGATTAATCTCTAATTTTTGATATTGGATCGCCCGACGTGGTTTTTCAAATAAAAATATTGTGGGACTTCAGAGTACCTAAAAGTCTTGGCCCTCTGTGGGGACAAATATACTGACAGGGTTAATGAATTTGCAAAAAGTAAAGCTAGAAAAGTCCAATTTTTGTAAGACCTCTCCATCATGTATTATCTGTTTCAAAACAATCGCTATTTTATTTCTTTATTTTTTTTTTAATATTTTTAATTTATGTTTTATAACTTCGATACTGTTTTTTTTTGTTACTGTTATTTCGTATTCTATGAATATTTTTTGTGTATTTTCTGTTTGTCGCAAATAAATATAGACATCAGTACTAAAAAGTATAGAGCTTTCTTCCAAAAATTGCAACGAAACTATGGGAGAAGGGTGGTATTTTTAGCTCAATATTATAATATTGGTTAAAGGCGCCTATCATTATTTCGCACGACGGCGCCGAAAATACTTGGCGCGTCCCTGTGTGTGTAAAATAAAAATTAGTGAAAATCCACGAAAACATTGTTTACGTTCGTTTTTAGTAAAACATAATTTTAATAATAAATTTGTTTCTAACTTTATGCACACAAAGACTTTATTTCACGAGATACAGCAAAAAAGTGAATATAAAAGTTTTAGGGTTTTACACGAACATTTTTATTGTGCTAATTAAAAAAATGTATGTCTGTCACATAACCAACAAATTCGAAAAAAATATATTTTTTTAAATGGGATTATGAGATTTTTAAAATCTTCTTAAATTCCCCTTTTCAAAAATATATATAATGTCTATATTTGGACCAACGGTATTCGAGTTATTTGACTGCAAATAGTTTCATCTAGTAACCCGTGCCTGGCCATTCGGAATAATATTATTATATTATGACGTTTTATCGCTCTTGCCATGAAAATCAAAACAAAGAAATTCTTATATTATAACATTATATTTTAAAAAATTACAGAAGGTTTCTATTTATGGTCCATATTAAATAACAATGAAAACATTATAATTAATGTCTTAATTTATATGAGTACCTCCGTTATTACAACAATCTTGAAATCATCCTCTTAATTTACAAACTGCATTGCTGATAAAATGGCTGTATTCGCTATTCAAAGTATCAATTTCTAGTTCAATTTTTTGACGCAAATCTAATAAATTATCTGTTCTATTATGATAAATTTTATTTTTTAAATACCCTCACAAAAAATTGTCCAATGGTGTGAGATCAGGGCTATTCGCTGGCCATTGAATGGGGCCGTATCTACAAATCCATAAATTGTACCGATTATTTAAATAAGTCATTACAGCTTGGATACTATGGATACTGTGAGGCGGTGCGCCATCTTGATGCCAAATGATTTGATTATACTTGAGGACTGGAAGCTCCTCTAGCAGATGTTCAATTTCATTTCTTAAAAACTCTAAATATTGCTGTCCTGTCAAAGTTGCCTCAAAAATAATTGGACCTACGGCCCTGCTTTCTTATTGGCTCTATTTTATGTGGATTTTTGGTTGCCCAGAAATGTTTATTTTTTCGATTGAAAATGCCAGCTGTCGTAAAAGTTCGTCAGACCACAGAACTTTATCAAGGAATTGGTTATCATTTGGCAATCGCCCTAATATATCTTATATCACAGAATCGGTACCTTTGCATAATATTTCTTTCTGTCAAATTTTTTTTTGAAACAACTTTATTTATTAAATTTACAACAATTATTTACATTTTTTTTTTTAAACTCAAATCAGTGCTTTAAGATAGCTCTGGCCTCGAGTCTTAAGTAACTTAAACCTAACAGTGCTTTGTTGACTAGTTAGAATAGTTAATACCTATATATATTTATATAAATTTGTTCAATGAATATTCAGGTGGTCTTTACATTTTCTCACAAAAACTGGGTAAGGATTGGCAAATCTAATGTCGTGGCTTAGACTATTAAAACATCTGGATGCAAGTTGAACAGGACTATTTAGAAATATGTTAGTTCTGTTCTGTGATTATGAATGTCGCTAACAGTTTGAAAATTGGTATTTGATTTTAATAGTTTATTAAGTATTTTATAAACGAGTTTGCATTGTTCAAGTTCCAATAAACTCTCTAGTTTAGGTACATTCAATTCCTGATATAAAGTATTTGTAGGTGTAAGGTACTCATAATTAAATAAAATTTTTAAAAATTTATTTTGCACGATTTGCATTTCGTTAAAATTAGTCTTTCCACAGGTTCCCCAAATGGGTAACAGATATCTTAAGTGGGTTAGGAAAAAAGCAGTATATATTTGTTTTTTTGTCTTAGAGGAAATGTAGTTTCTACACTTATAAATAATAGGTATCATAGGATTTACCTTATTTATTATTTTATTTATGTGCAATTCCCAATTTAAATACTCGTCAACAATTAGACCCAAATATTTAAGAGATGTTACTTGTTCCAATTTAACATTGTTAATTTTTAAATCAAAATCATTTACTATTTTGTTTTTTTGTTTAAGAATAATAAAGTTGGTTTTGTCGATATTTATTTTTAATTTATTAGAACACAGCCATCCAAGATATCTATCAAGATCTTCATTAATTAGGTTTTCCAATTCTTTTTCAGTTTCACCTGTGTACACTAATAATGTGTCATCCGCAAATGTATAATATTGGGCTTTAAGATCAGCAGTCTGTAAGTTAAAGACAAACACCGAATAAAGTAGCGGGCCAAGGACCGAACCTTGTGGTACCCCATAATTATTTAGCAGTGTGTTACTACAAATATTGCCCATTTTAACGTACTGGCTACGATCCCCTAGGTAAGATTTCAGAATATCATAAAATTTTCCCCTAAAGCCGACATTATATAATTTTCCCAAAAGTATATCTATGCTAACCGTGTCAAATGCTTTACGTAAATCAATTGATACCACAACTACAATTTTTTTTTGGTCCAAAGCCTTCGTCACAAAACTCACAAAATCAAAGGTTGCGGACAAGGTACTACTTCTTTGTATGAAACCATACTGGAACTTATCACATAATGAGTTCTCAACCATAAATTGTGTCATTCTTTTTTTTAATACCTTTTCAAGAATTTTAGAGAATACACTGACCACAGAAATCGGTCTATAATTATTCATTGACTTTTTATCACCGGCTTTAAAAATGGGACATACTTTACTCGTTTTAAGCGTCTGTGGAAATATGCCAGTTGTAAATGCCTGATTTACTAATGTTGCAATTGGCTCGACTATCACATTTTTAAGGTTAATTATATCTATAACAGACACCTCATCATTTCCAGGTGCCGAATTTTTTTTCAGTTCCAGTATAATTTCATTTATTTCCTCTATATTTGTTAACTCTAACCTAGATATTAAGTTATCACAAGTGATCTCCCTAAAGGTGTTAGTTATACCTAGATTACTTATTTCACTCGTTACATCTTTTACAATAAATTCACCCATTTCCACAAAATATTGGTTTAAACAATTCACAATATCCTTATTTTCATAAATAATTTTACCATTTACTTCAACACACTCAATATCCGTTGTCCCTGTTTGTTTACCAAAGAAGTTATTAATAAACCTCCACTGCTTTTTGGTATCAGTACCCGCCGATTCCCATTTTTGTCGGAAGTATAAATTTTTTGCAGATTTTATTAGATTATTTACCCGATTTTTGTAGTGCTTAAACTCTATATCAAACCTTTGAATTTGTGGACATTTAATTTTTTTACTATACGCTTGATCTCGCAATTTAATATTATCTAATATATTTTGATTAATCCATTCGTTCCCTTTTTTAATTTTTAAGGTCCTATAGGTTTTACAGTTATTCTTTGTTACAATTATTAGAGTTATAAGCTGTTCAAAAGTTGTTATTTTTATATCCTTAAGTTTAATACTAAATTGGTTTACAAACTGTTTATAGTTAATTAATTGTAAATTAAAGGATACCTTTGGTATATACTTCCTAACATTATTTTGACTAATCTTGAATGATAAGCGATTGTGATCCGATAGCGGATTGTTTTGAATATCTAAAGAATGCACCAAGTTAGAATTTATATCATTTAAAATGTGATCAATTATGCTAATATTATTAATCGTTTCCCTTGTTGGATAATTCTCTGAGATAGTATTACAAATTTTAAAATGTTGGACTGGTCTGATTTTAAAAGGATGACAGCCGTATTTTTTTAATATTATATATACCTTTTTCCAGGATTTTCCAGTAAGTCGTGAAACCTCTGCTATTAATCTATATCGATTTTCTAAAAAATATGTATTTGTAGAAAAGTGTTTACATTTAAATAAAATATTTTACCTTGGAAATATAATAAAATTGCCAAATCTTCATCTGCATTTTCTTTAGCAACTCTCTTTTCCTTTGAAGAGTTTTTCTATCGGCATGAGTTTTTACAACAAATGCTATTGTTTTTCTGGCTGGAACTCGATCGCCTGGATACGTAATTCTGTATTGACGCCTCGCTTTTGACGCATTATTTTCATTTGAATAATAAATTTGAAGTATACGAAGTTTCTCTTCCTCGGTGAAATGCATTTTCATGTCAGAAAAAGAAAAAAATTTTGTGTCAAATAATTTCTTTGTTCTGATTTCCATGGCAAGAGCAATAAAACGTCATAATATAATAACAGATGGCAGATTTTATCTGTCAAACTGAACCTCGCCTTGTTGTACATTATTAAGGATATAATAACAACTAATTGTTATAATATGTAAAATGTTATAAATGTACAAATAAAGACCTTTATTATTATTATTATTATTATTATTATTATTATTATATTATTCCGAATGGCCAGGCACGGCTAACTAGATGAAACTATTTGCAGTCACATAACTCGAATACCGATGGTCTAAATATAGACATTATATATATTTTTGAAAAGGGGAATTTAAGAAGATTTTAAAAACCTGATAATATACCCCCAAAAATATTTTTTTCAAATTTGTTGGTTATGTGACAGACATACATTTTTTAAATAAGCACAATAAAAATGTTCGTGTAAAACCCTAAAACTTTTATATTCACTTTTTTGCTGTATCTTGTGAAATAAAGTCTTTAAAGGGGTGGCAAATTATAAGGAAAAACCCTGTACACTATGCACTGTATAACAATTCTGTTTTCCCCTTAGAATGAATCGTCTGGAACCACTTGACAACTTGAGACGTCCACTGAGAACCCCGAAAGTAATTAAAAGGAAGAAGAACTAAATCATCCAGATAACCGGTTCCAAGGATGGAGACATGCCCGCTGGAACTATCGTACCCGACGATGAGATGTTGGTGAAGTTGGAGTGTCCCGTTTATGATGAGTAATTATTTCTCCCATCTGCATTTCTGCCACAGGTTAGTGTAATTTCTTTTATTTTTAGAAAAGATTTTATATTTAGACAAAATTAAAACGGTTTATTAAATGCGAAACTAGCAAAGACATGCAGCTTTTATATTTAACATTTCAAGTGCTTAATTAGCTTATTTTTACGTGGGGTTTGTTCTTATACTTTTGTAAAACAAGAATTATAGAGAACTGAGCACCTAGAAACAGTTTTACACACATACCGGGTGATGCATGTCTTGGAAATCCCATGTAAATTTTGGGGTGGCTAAATATTGGCTCCCCTGTACACTTTAGAGAAAAATTGTATTATAATTCTTTGAAGAGACCGATATAATTAATCCATGTGCCAAGTTTGAATACATTTTAACTTTCGTGTAGAAGCTACCTCGTGAAACATGCAGATTGCTGGAATTTATGCAGATCTTTTGCCTCACTGAAAATAACAAGAGCTAACTCGATTCTTTCCTTCATTTTTCAATTTGCAGCGTCTACAGCGACTCCAAATTAGTTCACTTATATCCTTGTAATGATATACCACTTACCTTAATAGGTATGGGTAAATGGTTAATCTGTACTCTAGCGAGATATTACTATTTATCTGGCGAGCTTACAGAGATAACGGCTCTTTACCATTCATTAACTTTTTTCCATTTCCAGATGGATCTATTCCCTTCCTGGACAAATACAGCGGCAACCTACCTCATCGACCACAACATCCATATTCTCAAGGACACAAGATGAACACAGCGCACGCGCAGCCTCTGTACGTGATGGGCGAGCTCTTCTTCTTGAGTTTTAAGAATGGTGGCCGATTCACCGTCAAATTCATCAGCAACTAGGACATTGGACAATTTCCAACTTCGCCATGTCGTCTAACCTCGCTCTGTCAAACTTCTGTAAAGCGTGCATGCAACGATTGTTCGGCGTCCACTGGATGGGTAGTCGTAAGTCGATATAGATCCAATGAATCAACTACGTACCGGGTGATCTGTTATATTTTGACCACCTACCTATCTCATTTATTTGAAGAAATATCAAAAGACTTTAAGAACTAAAGTTGTAGGGCCTTTCATGAATTTTTAGGAAATAATATAAGAAACAAATGAACATCAAAAATGGCAAGAATTTTACAATTTCATGTTTTCTTAAATGGAACACCCTATATATTATACGCTCTTCTGATGGGAAATTTTATTTTGATTTTAAATATACAGGGTGTCCAGAAAATACGTGTACAACGTTTGACGACAGACTCCTGACGTCAAAATAGGTCGATCTAAGCCGACTTAGTTATGTTCAAAATTGTCTCGTTTAGCCGGTAAAGGGCGTCAAAAATTTGTAAAAATATTGGTTTTTCCTAAATTACGTGAAACCTGCTAATCGATTTTAATGATTTTTAGTATTGTAGTGACAGGTGCGAGTTACGTTCCCAGGTAGCTCCAACGCACGTTCACCACAAATTCTAATATGCTGACGTTCAGCTAATTCGACGTAAACGTCTTTTTCTTCCTCTTCACCCAGCATTCCCCACGGCTGCACATCTTTACTCCACGACCAGAGATCCTCTTCTTCAGGCTTCGATGTTAATGCCCTTTTTGAGCCACCCACGGGGTTTGGGTCGCTTGCCACTTCTATGCCACTCGGCCGGCAGCAGGGCGGAAGCTTAGAAAGCCCTAACAGGTCCTGGACAGCAATTGATGAGTTGGCATCTCGGTCTGGGCCCTTTGCCACCTCCGCAGAGTCGACGGATGAGTCATAGCTAACTCCCTGGAGTTCTGATTGTCCATTGGGAGTTCCAGCGCCCATGGCATCGATGATCCAGGCCTCCAGGAAGCCGCTCGGCGAAGACGGTAGCAGCACGTCTTGCATTCGGTCTAAGACTGTTGCGAAATTTAAGGCCATGTGTCTGACTTCCAACAGCTTAGTTAAAAATGTAGCTAAAATATTAGAGTTTTATTCTAACTCTGTATAATATTTTATTTCTTGAATCTCCTTTATGTTTAAGTATTTTTTCTAACTTAAAACACAAAATAAACAACTTTATAATTTTTCCAAAACTTTTATTCATCCGATTTACGATGCTTTATTACTGCCAGAAAAGTCCCAGATTATGCTTTAGGAAACTTTTATTTAAATACGAAAACAACTTTTAATTACTGTGAAAATAACTCATCAACTCGAGTTATGACGTCATATGATGACTGCAGCTAATTTGATCTTATCTGTTTGAACCCCCGTGAATGACTGAATTAACAGAGCGCAAATTCGCTATTTATAGGAAAATCGAATACCAGAACAGTATGTAGACTAATACTATAAAATGACGTTTTCTAGTAGCATAGTCACCGGCTGTAAATAAGTGGAAGTGTTATAAAAGTGATATATTCCATCAACCTTTCTCCTGATTTTTATATCAATGGCGTTATGACAACCCAGATACTTTTGTCGAGTGACTGGATGTATTTGGAAGTTATTTTACCTCTTCAATATTTTTCGTTGGATGAGCTGTTTTGCCAGAGAAAAATATTTACAATTACCTGCATACGTCAATTATTAACAGTAATAATAAAACAACGTACAAAGTTGGAAGTATGTATTAAAAATATTGTAAGAAACTAAGTAAAACGAAAACATTACTTAAGCAAAAAAGTGTTAATAATTGATATGCAGGTAATTGTAAATATTTTTTTTTGGCAAAACAGCTCATCCAACGAAAAATATTGAAGAGATAAAATAGCTTTCAAATACATCCAGTCACTCGACAAAAATATCTGGGTTGTCATAACGCCGTTGCTATAAAAAAATCAGGAGAAATGTTGACGTATTATATCACTTTTTTAACACTTCCACTTATTTACAGCCGGTGACTATACTACTAGAAAACGTCATTTTGTAGTATTAATCTACATACTAAAAATCATTAAAATCGATTAGCAGGTTTTCACGTAATTTAGGAAAAACCAATATTTTTACACATTTTTGACGCCCTTTACCGGCTAAACGAGACAATAGTAGATATAACTAAGTCGGCTTAGATCGACCTATTTTGACGTCAGGAGTCTGTCGTCAAACGTTGTACACGTATTTTCCGGACACCCTGTATATGGTTATATGGTCTATCTTAAATAATAATTACAATTTTAATAAATAACATTAGTAGGCGTGGATAAAATAATAATAATGGCGTATTGAATATGCGGCAGTTGTTATTACGTCTTTGTCTACTAGATATCAGTTGTCTACAGGCAAACTATTCTTGTTAAAAATAGTATGTAGATGCTACAAAAATATAGAAAGAAAATTAATGAAAATTTATATGATTATCAACAAAAGGCAAAAACCGACAAACTTTACCTATATCCCCATTACAAAAACAAATTTTTGCAGATACTACCTACTAGTGGATTATAAACCCATATTTAAAATTTTTTTGTGTAAAACAATATGTTACCTAATAAAAGCAACAAAATAACAATCCATTTATAATAAATGCTCGAAATGACACCCGTTTGCATCAATACATTTTTGATACCCCGTTTTTAATTTATTATTTGCCGCAGTTATCAAATCGAGATGGTTAGTATTAATATTATTTATTTCGTTGATCACTCGTGCTTGAATTTCTAATATATTATCGCTGTTTTTAAAATTTTCAAAGTTTTTTAAAGAAACGTGTCAAGTGGTGTTAAATCGGGACTGTTAGGCGACCAGGATATAACACCATATCTCCCAATCCAAACTTCGAAATTGGCATTTAACCGTTCGGTAACCTGGGCAACGTTATGCGAGTTAGCCACGTTTAAAGGTAACTCATCTACACGATTTTCTACAGCATTTAAAAGCTCCATATATCTTGCTCCTCTCAGATTATTCTCAATAAATATTGGACCAATAATCTTGTCACTTAATATACCTCAGCATACATGTAAGGAACGCCTTCCAGATCTTTCTTTGTTGCTTTCACCAAAGAAAATTATAGCTACGCAATAGAAGTCCGATGTAATGTTAATAATTCGACCTCTCGATGGATCCCGGTTTTCAAAGCGGAGATCCTGTTTCCTTAAACGGCTGGACTTTGCCGAACGCACGTCCATTTGTTGTGGTGTTTTCGGCTGCGAAGCAACGGTTATCATTATATTATTATAGCCTTCAGCATTCTTAATTGAATTGTGGTATTTTTGATATACTACCAATACTTTGTAAAATTAATTAGTTATCAATTTAGTTCAATGACGGAAAGCTAAAATAAAAATTCTAGAAGAACTGTATCAACAACATAAAAATGGATATAAAATGTACGTTTATCGGCATATAAGGTGGCTCAAAAAAATATCTTGTTGCATATCTAAGAAACTTTACAATTTTCTTGTATCTGCCAAATATATTTTATTTTACGGCAGCTAGACGTGAGTAGTTAACGTTGTTAGTCATAGGTCTAAAACGACAAGACCAAAAAAATTGAAATCTTACATATTTCCACAAAATGACCTAACATTCAAAAAGTTTGTTAAAAGTTTTAATTAGAGTCCCATTTATTTTCAATAGGAGAGTGCGAGTTCTTATCATTCTTGATATAGAATAATACTGCCGTCCTAAGGAAGAAGGTCCTATCTGCTGTAACTTTACTAAGGATAAATTGTCCTATCTGCTGTAAATTCAAAGTACGTTTACTAGTTTTAATTTTCTAATAGCCATATGATTTAAACACACATTTCAATTATGTATGGCAAATTTAAACCTTTACAAGTAAATACAGGGAAAGGCTTTCAAAAATAGGTGAAAGTCGAATTATCTCAAAACCAATATTTTGCAGATAGGACCTTCTTCCTTAGGGCGGCAGAATAGGATTACCTATTTTGCAAAGCCTAGGATAAAAAAATTAAAAAACTATAAGATTTAAATAATAATATGTTTCATAAAAAATAAGGTATTTAAAAGATATCCCTCATCAGTTGAAAAATACAGGGTGTTCCATCAGCGGCGTATTTAGGATTGTAACACGAGGGGGGGGGGGATCCAACTGTTTTCCTTACTTAAAAAATGTGCCGCAGGCCTCAGGCAAGAATTTTGTGGTGACACGCCCTTTTTCCAAATATCAAAACTTCTACGTTTCGATAACCCGACCCGAAAAAACGTAGAAAAAAGAAGTTTTTAAATATAAACGCCAATATTTCTATTTTATTATTATTATTATCTATTTATCCCCTTAATTAGAAAACTCGGAACAAACAATAAAATTCAACAATTGCAACAACTGTGGGAATCCCCAAACTTCTTATATACGCCACAGTCCCAGGATCAGTACTTCAATAATGTCATCTTTTTGGGTTTATGATGAATTGAAATGAAATCGATCTGGAAAATTTGAAATAATGTTTCATGTTGTTTATTGCAAATGAATGAATGCCATTTTGAGCTTCCTCTACTATCGAGTCCACGAAGAGGGGGGAGGGTAAATTAGCCTAATTTGTCAAGTCGCCACGTACGTACCATAAACCTCAGAAACAGTAGTATGGGTATGTAGGGCTTATTTAAAGGTACTTATGATAAAAATTTTGTCATAACCAAGTTGAATGCCCATGATGGCCATGATATGATTTTCTTAACGAGTCGCTGAAAATTCCTTAAATAACAGAAAGAAAAAAGAATACTTGGCAACTTCGCAACAAAAAACGGATATAGAGAATAGTTTTCTTTACTGAATCAAATAACTAAAATTATACAGGGTGTTTCAATTAAAAAAAAAATTATGTTCATTTAATAGCTTTTTTGGATTACTCAGATGTAATAATGTATAACAGTCGTCTTTGATAGCACCTAAATGACAAGGGATACAAAAAAAATTATGTAAATGTTATTGGGTTTACCAAAAGGCATGACGTAAAAAAATTTACACCATACTGAGTAATCCAAAAAAGCTATTAGGTACATTAACATAATTTTTTTTTAATGAAACACCCTGTATAATTTTAGTTATTTAATTCAGTAAAGAAAACTAACCTCTATATCCATTTTTTGTTGCAGCGTTGCCAAGTATTTTTTTTTCTTTCTGATATTTAAGGAATTTTCAGCGACTCGTTAAGAAAATCATATCATGGGGAATTGGGGATTCAACTTGGTTATGACAAAGTTTTTATCATAAGTACCTTTAAATAAGCCCCCTACATACCCATACTACTGTTTCTGAGGTTTATGGTACGTACGTGGCGACTTGACAAATTCGGCTAATTTACATATATGTTATTTCACTTTTTTCAAATGGAAGACAGTGACGAATTTAGGAGGGGCTGGAACCTCCCCCCTCTTCGTGGGCTCGATAGTAGAGAAAGCTTAAAATCACATTCATTCATTTGCAATAAACAACATGAAACATTATTTCAAATTTTCCAGATCGATTTCATTTCAATTCATTATAAACCCAAAAAAGATGACATTATTGAAGTACTGATCCTAGACTGTGGCGTATATAAGATGTTTGAGGATTCCCACAGTTGTTGCAATTGTTGAATTTTATTGTTTGTTCCGAGTTTTTTAATTAAGGGGGTAAAATAATATACTTCCACTTCACTCACTTCCAAGGTCAAGTGCAATTTTTAGTCAAGTGACTTCGAACTTGGTTTTGAGGTAACTTTACCAAAATTTGGATTTGACCTTGAACTTTCATACCGACAGGTCCCTAGCGTAAAAAAAAATTTTTTTGCCAAGTTTAAAAAAAGTAATGTTTTTAAAACTCGAAATCGTCCGAAAAATATATGCCATGGTGAGCTTTACTTAGTTAAGCTCTACTTAAACTCCACTTAGTTAAGCTCTACTTAAACTCCACTTAGTTAAGCTCCACTTAGTTAAGCTCCACTTAGTTAAGCTCTACTTAGTTAAGCTCCACTTAGTTAAGCTCTACTTAAACTCCACTTAGTTAAGCTCTACTTAAACTCCACTTAGTTAAGCTCCACTTAGTTAAGCTCTACTTAAACTCCACTTAGTTAAGCTCTACTTAAACTCCACTTAGTTAAGCTCCACTTAGTTAAGCTCCACTTAGTTAAGCTCTACTTAGTTAAGCTCCACTTAGTTAAGCTCTACTTAAACTCCACTTAGTTAAGCTCTACTTAAACTCCACTTAGTTAAGCTCCACTTAGTTAAGCTCTACTTAAACTCCACTTAGTTAAGCTCTACTTAGTTAAGCTCTACTTAGTTAAGCTCTGCTTAGTTAAGCTCTGCTTAGTTAAGCTCTACTTAGTTAAGCTCTACTTAGTTAAGTTCTACTTAGTTAAGTTCTACTTAGTTAAGCTCCACTTAGTTAAGCTCTACTTAGTTAAGCTCTACTTAGTTAAGCTCTACTTAGTTAAGTTCTACTTAGTTAAGCTCCACTTAGTTAAGCTCTACTTAGTTAAGCTCCACTTAGTTAAGCTCCACTTAGTTAAGCTCTACTTAGTTAAGCTCCACTTAGTTAAGCTCTACTTAGTTAAGCTCTACTTAGTTAAGCTCTACTTAAACTCCACTTAGTTAAGCTCTACTTAGTTAAGCTCCACTTAGTTAAGCTATACTTAGTTAAGCTCCACTTAGTTAAGCTCTACTTAGTTAAGCTCTACTTAAACTCCACTTAGTTAAGCTCTACTTAGTTAAGCTCCACTTAGTTAAGCTCTACTTAGTTAAGCTCTACTTAAACTCCACTTAGTTAAGCTCTACTTAGTTAAGTTTTACTTTAGTTAAGACTTAACAAAAATAAATAATAAAACAAGTTACAGTTGGAGTTTTCTTTATTTTACAAATAGAAATCTGAATTATACAAACATTAAATCAACCTAAGATAAAGATAATCAAGTATAAAATTTTCCACGCGGGCATTGTGTCGTCTTCTCGGTCTACTTCAAGGGCTTAGAGAGCCTAATGGAAACAGGTTGACAAGGTTTGATAAGGAATCTTCGAGTTGTATGTGCTGAAGTTCTAGTACCTGAAAGATTAAACAACTGTTACCATACAATTAAAAATTACCTAATAGTTATTTACGATATAAGTGTTGTAAAGATTCATATTACAACACGAGATGTTAAAGTTGTTAAACGAGGCGTCAGCCGAGTTTAATAAAACATCGAGTGTAGTTATATGAATTTACAACAAGAATATTGTACAAAATTTTATCTACTTTCATCTATGAATAAAAATATTTGGCAAAAGGCATTTTTAAAAATAAAAATGCACCTGCTATTAAAAATCGTTTTGTAAGGGCATCTATTACAGCACTAGTGCTGTAATGGCATCTATTACAGCACTAGTGCTGTAATAGATGCCCTTACAAAACGATTTACAGAACTGTAAAATTCATATTACTAAATGAAAGTAGATAATAGTTATTTACGATATAAGTGTTGTAAAGATTCATATTACAACACGAGATGTTAAAGTTGTTAAACGAGGCGTCAGCCGAGTTTAATAAAACATCGAGTGTAGTTATATGAATTTACAACAAGAATATTGTACAAAATTTTATCTACTTTCATCTATGAATAAAAATATTTGGCAAAAGGCATTTTTAAAAATAAAAATGCACCTGCTATTAAAAATCGTTTTGTAAGGGCATCTATTACAGCACTAGTGCTGTAATAGATGCCCTTACAAAACGATTTACAGAACAGAACTGTAAAATTCATATTACTAAATGAAAGTAGATAATAGTTATTTACGATATAAGTGTTGTAAAGATTCATATTACAACACGAGATGTTAAAGTTGTTAAACGAGGCGTCAGCCGAGTTTAATAAAACATCGAGTGTAGTTATATGAATTTACAACAAGAATATTGTACAAAATTTTATCTACTTTCATCTATGAATAAAAATATTTGGCAAAAGGCATTTTTAAAAATAAAAATGCACCTGCTATTAAAAATCGTTTTGTAAGGGCATCTATTACCAGCACTAGTGCTGTAATAGATGCCCTTACAAAACGATTTACAGAACTGTAAAATTCATATTACTAAATGAAAGTAGATAAAATTCATATTACTAAATGAAAGTAGATAAAAAAAATAACTTCTAGGCTTTGAGAAACGCTAACGTTTTGGCGCGAGCAAATTTCAATAGACATGTGATCTTGTCACGTCGCACTTTAGATTAATTAAAAAGGAACGCAAGTCACTGAATAGATTTGTTCTGTCTTTGTCGCGTTTGTGTCTTATGTTATGTGTCAATTTATAAGATTGAGCATAAATTACAGCCTGATTATTTGTAATCCTCGCGCTAAAACGATCACACACAGATAAGTACGTGTCTTGTCGATGTCTTATCTACCATAGATGTCAGAAAAGACACAGACCTATCTGTGTCTGCTCATAAGAATAGTCAGACAAGAAATTGTAGCACCCATATAAGTGCTATCTTTTTTCTCAAATCCATTCAGACGTGCATGAGTAGGGTTGCGACTGGTACCTGATAAGACATACAAAAATCAGTCCTGCAGGTCACAATGCCTTGCGCTTAACACTCTTCTTAGCTGCACTCTTCATTTCCACTCCGTATCGTGCACAGTATGCATTCATGTCGTACTTTTTCTTCAAGCTATAATCCACCATAAAGCGAATTTTCCCAAATATTTTGCGCTCCTTCCACCCTTGATCATGGACCCCACAGATCGACCACATGACACCAACAAACCCACTTGGGTCATTACCGTCCAACGCGAAGGTGTCATTCAACCACACTGCAAACTCAATTGCTTCCTCTGGAGATTTGGTCCATTCCAAAATTTTCTTACACCAGTACATTCGTAAATATCCATGTATTTTCCCTTCTTTAACCAGCTGTAACTGAGCAGCATTCCAACATTCATCATGTGTAGCAGCAGTTTCAAGCTGTTCTCTTGTGTAAACATATATTCTCTTATCAGATTTATGGTCCAGCAAGGTCTTTTGAGCCCATTCCGCAGCACCTCTTAAGTTATCATAGTTTTCATTGTAAAAGCAGTAGTTCTCAGCCAATTCTCTGCGCACAATCAGTTCCTCCAAGTATTTTTCCACTTGTTCTTTGAAGAGAGGCTGAAGGCTTTTTACTTCCAAGGCTACACGCTGTGGGGCTATATGTCCGAAATTCAACCAAAATGATAAGTTTGATGTGTGGTTTCGGGAGGGATCATTACTAGATACTCCATAGTGCTTTAAACCATCTTTCAGAAAGGAGTATAGCTTTTCCAGACCAGCTTGAGGACCTGCCTCTATGTTTGGTACAACATCAACATCCCAAACTGTCTCTATTGAGGACAAAGCATGGTCAAATGTACAGGTTTTCACACCCAGTTTTCCCAAGTAAGGGTGCTCACTAACTCTTGGAAATCCTGTTAGATATTCAGACAGCTTATTAGTAATTTTTGGTCTAATAGTTCTAGCCATATGCTCTTGCTTATTAGAAGCCTCCCATGCAGGGACAATATTGTGTGCATCCACTTGAACAACTGGGACATGTCCAGGAAGAGTTTTTAGTAAGGATTTTACCCATTCTTGAGGCTTCTTTAAGGGACTGAAATCACAAACAACACCGCCCAAATTTTGTTTTGAAACGATCTTTGACAAGTCTTCTGAAGAACCATTTAGCAAGTAGAAGGGGATATTAAGCTCCTTACATTCCTTTTCGACACACTTAAGTCCGCTAATTAAAAACTTCTGATGTCTTCGTGTGGGGTACAAACAGTGAGCTTCAAAGACTGTGAAACACACGAAAAGAGGCAGCTTGTTCTTCAATGCTAGTCGCTGAGCAAAGAGCATAGACCAGTTGTCTTGAACTCTGCAATCCCTGCTCATCCAGTACATAATTCCTTTGGTACCGTCGCATATTTTATCGTTCTTGGATAACACTCGGCAACGCGATTTGTTAAATGGGAAAGTTTCAATGGTATCTCCCTGCGACAACCTGGATTCTACTACTTCCTTCAAGAACTTATCTTGTGTGAACGTATTCAGCGTCTTTTTTCCATTAGCATCACGAGGTTTTAAAGAAGCCATAATAATTTATAAATTTTTCAGAAACAATTCGAATTTGTTTACAAAACATATAAAAAGTATGGTTAGGGTCACTAAAGCCTTCTTCTTCTTTTTGAATATTATTTATTATGGGCTAAGGCCGGATCCACATAAAACCATGATCAGACAATAAAAAATTTGTTGTTACCAAGTGATCATTGTAACGAGTCGACTAATCAAATTTGAACTTACCGAAACTTATTCCTCAATGCCTTTAGTCTTATCGCTTCCAAATTCGATAGCACCAATATCTTGCAATAATTTTTTCTTATCTTCAAAATACTTCTTGTACCATTCAATGTGCTCTCTCTTCGCCGCAACAGTTAAATACGGGTTTTTCGAAAGCCCTACACAGACCAGCTCCATGAAGTGTCTTATGGGGCCTTTCGTGGGACACCACGGCTCCAAGTGATCCTCTAGGAACACGTGATCGGCGAAATAGACTTTAGCTTCTTCGTCAAGTCCTGAAAGATAAAAATCTTGTCAGCAAAAATTATACCTCAAGGTGTGGTGATCTCATACCAATCTCATTATTAATAGGGAATTGCCAGAATTTGCCCTGTTCAGTCCACAAAATAATTTCTTGGAAATAGTTCGCAGGAGGATGTGTTACAGCTAATTTTAATTCCTTCTCGTGAAGTTTTTGCCATGTTTGTAGCGACGGGCTCTCTTTAAGGGCAGATTTATCAATGAAAATCCCTAAGGGCTCGCTTCCAAATAGATCAATCATTTGTGGCTCTCTAAAATGAATAAAATATCCTTTTAAGGTAACGCACTTCCGTGCTTTCGTTAGTACGAGAACAAAACTATAGATAAGATTGACGTTTCCAAATCCTAAAACAATAAAATCCCATTTATCGATAAATCTGATCAACTGATTTCCATCAAAAGATGATGTGTTGACGTTGACAGAAATGCAAATCTAACCTAGAAAAATTCTTTAGTTAATTTGTTATGATAACGAAATTAGTCCAAAACGGCATGTAATTAACATGATTTAACGGTTAATTAGCATCGCTGAAGCAAATAAAAACGCAATATGGATCCAACAGAAAGTATGTGTAAGAGCCTGGTGAAATGGCTACAAAAGATTGTCCCAAACCGGACAAGAAACATATCCGAAATCTGTGATGGAGTAGCAATGCTAGACGTCCTGTTGCAAATAGAGCCTCATCACTTCAGCAAGCTAGAACCGAAGATTAAAAAAGACGTAGGAACCAACTGGAGGTTACGGGTAAGCAATTTGAAGAAAATTGTCGAGGCCGTGGTAGAGTATTACCAGGACATATTGTCAATGCAAATAATGGAAATTGGAAAACCAGACGTTAATAAAATTGGAGAGAACAACGACCCTGTACAGCTGGCCAAAATGTTAAGACTTCTTTTAGGTTAGTTGATTAGCAAATAGAGTTTAAAAGTACTTAAGTAAAACAATAACATTATAATTTTAGGATGCGCTATAAACTGTGAGAGAAAACAAGAATACATAACTTTAATGATGGAAATGGAAGAATCAGTTCAACAAAACATAATGCAGGCGATTCAACAGCTTGAGGAAGTTATAGGTGGCCCCGGACGCTCTACTTTAAGTCTGCTTATTCTGGACAGCGATGCTAGAGTCGTGAAGCTAGTAGCCGACCTGGAAGCCTCTAATGAAGCCAGGGACGCTCTGCAGCAGCAATGCCAAAGCCTAGAGCAGCAAATTCAGATATTACAAGAGGAAAGGAAAAACTTGGAAATAGAATGCCAAGCTTTACAGCAAAATGAAACTAGACCCAAAGGCCCTGATGCAAGAAAGCAAATAGAGCTGTTAAAAGAAGAACTTTTTAAAGCCGAAATCATGAGGGATGACTTTAAAGCTAAATTGTTGGAGCAAGAAAAGCAGATGTTGGCTTATCAGGAAAAGATAGGCGAGCTTCAAATAGCTGCCAGCGACTCCTCACGCTTGAAAGATGAAGTTGATGCTTTATCCGAATCTGCAGGGAAAGTGAATGATTTAGAACAAGCCCTAACATCATACAAGAAACGGTTAGAGAACCATCAAGACCTAAAAAAACAAGTGCAGAAACTTGAAGAAAAAAATATGGAGTATTTGCAGAAAAACATGGAATTGGAAGAAGAGTTGACCAAAAATAGCAGCTGGAGGAATCAGTGTGAAACCTACAGGAATCAACTGGTAGAGCTTCAGCAGAAGTTGGACGAGGAAACACAGAAAGCTGATAAGGCCCATTTTAACTTTGAAAAATCAGAGTCCAAAGTCACTGCTTTACAAGCTGAAAAAGACAGGCTTCTTGTAGAAAGAGACTCACTAAGGGAAGAAAATGAAGAACTAAAGCTAGGGCACATAAAAAGCGAGTCTGGAGCTGCTGTGTCTCAAGAATTGACTCCTGCAGACCTAAAAGAGCGCTTGCGCTTCTTAGAAAGGGAAAACAAAACCCTAAGGAACGCTCAGCAAGAACTAGACACCAAACAATCTGCTTTGGATCAGGCTTTAAGCAGAGCTGAAAAACTACAGCAACAAAACCGCACTCTGAACCAAACACTACTTAAACTTGAAGCTCAATTAGAAGAAACTAGAGCAGGCACTGGAGAAGCATCAGGAACGGCATCGCCAGCAGCGTTTAAAAAGCTGCAAGATGCATTAGCAGCTAAGGAGCACGAGCTACAAGTTTCTCAAGCAAAGTATCAGAGAAATTTAGAGCGTGCGAAAGAAGTAGCGGCTCAATTAGATTCGGCCGAAGGCAGTCAAGTGAGGTCAGCTTCTATGGGACTTATGGAGGAACGCTTATTGGCCGCGGCATTTTACAAATTGGGAGGAGCCCTTCAAAGAGAGGCTGCTGATGAAAGATTGGCAGTTTTAGCTGCACAAGGGCAGTCGTTCTTGGCGAGGCAACGGCAACCCGCCCCTCGAAAACCCCTAGCTAGGTATAAGCCTAAACAGTGATATGGCGGCCGATATCCCAAGTTGGTTTATTTGCAATACTTATGGGGCAATATTTTATCTTAATTTATTATTTTATTCTTTTTACCTCTATCATAATATTGTTATAGATCATTTTGTTTGTCCAAAGATGTTTGTTATGTGTTCTTTACACACCTTTATATTTTTACCTTCATTTTTAGTTTAGGTTAACAGAACTTCTGTTAATTGTGCACCGCATTTGTATAAAACAGTTATAAATGTAAAATATATCATACATAATAGACTTGTTTTTTTAACACATCCCTATAATTAACACACTGTGATGAACCGCAAATTCAAACAAAATATACATATTTAAATAATAATCGTTTAATAAATAAATAAATATATATGTTTTTTAGGCAGGCAAAGTAAAAAGAAACGGAAATAAATTAAAAATGAATAATTATTGAAAGGCAAGGTTTTCTTTAATATTTTTTTTGAATAAAAAGTTTTGTGATGGAGGAAAATATTATTTAAAAGTTTGAGACGTAAATTAGTATATTTTCAACAAAAATAAAATAAAATATTTTTTTAAAAAAACAAACAAAATAAAAGTTTTGAAAAAAAAATATTATTTAAAAGTTTGAACCGTAAATAAATTAAAATTTTGAAAATAAATAAACTTTTAAAATAATTTTTATTGCATTTTGCCTTCGGAAAAAAATTTATTTTAAGGGGCTGAAATGTAAAGAATTTTTGAAAGCAAATAATATTTTTTAAAAATAAAGTGATTTTTGTGAATCTTAAATTATTAAAATAATAAGACAAAGACAAAGTCTATAAGTTTAAATAAAATGAGACTTACTGTTAAAACATTTTTAAACGAGTTAGTATCCGAACTAAAAGAATTCTGAAAATTATTTAAGTTAAATAAAATGTAAATCTCAAAACAGAACAACACATTTTCTTTTTCAAATTCACAAAACAAAATAATTTTTTTTAATTGAAGAAAAATAATTATAAATTATTTTATTCACTTGCCTTGTTCACTTCTTATTCGACCGGTTGCTATCGCTTACCACTGAATAAATGAGAGATTAAACTTCGGTTGCCTATTAGGAAAACAAAAATGCCCGCTCCCCCAAAAATTTGAGTGTACAACACAAGGATTTGCACACGATCCCACATGAAATTTAAAACCAAGTTTTAATACATTTCTACACGGGAAAAAAATATCGATTTTGACAACAAAATAATTTCTTCCATACAGTCATTCTGACATCTTTTAGACAGGTCCCAGAATGAAATAGAAATATCTTTTTTTGAACTTCGGATAAATAATTTAAAATTTATTTTAGTGTAAAAAGAGCTGATTTAATTCAGGTTTCGTGTCGGCTGCAAAAGATTTCTTGGGTACGTGTGAAAAATTTGCGCTCCACACTACAGTACCACAGTATATTTAAACTTTAAACGTAGGGCTTTTACGAAAAGCGAAAATAATGAGTAGGCACAATTCAAGTAAGTGTCGGTGCAAGATTCCTTGTCTTAGTAGTAGTGAAGTTTTAATAATTACGATTTTCATGTAAAAATTGGTGGCTCCCATACAGATTCTTTTAATAAATAGTGTTTTAAGTGACTTGATGTTTAAATTTTGATAGTAGGTTTAATTCAACATTTATTTTACAAAAAAGAGCTATTCGCTATATGTGTAAGGTTGGGCCTCGAGAACATTGCAAACCCCTTTTTGTTAGACTTCAGATTCTTACTTTAACGTGTCTATTTATTGTTCAGACTGCATCTCTTGTACATAAAAAATATTTCGGTACTATCATGGAAGGTGCTTATAACACTAGACAAAATTTTGTTCTTCCACTTCCCATCCCTAAGACTGCATTGGCAAAAAATTCTATTCTTTATGAAAGTAAAAAAATTTATAATCACATTCCTCAATCTATTAGAAACATTGAGTCTTTGAAACTTCTTAGGAGGAGAATTAAGTACCTGCTTGTCAATAAAGCCTACTATAACCTGCAGGAGTACTACAATGACAGTTTTTGAATTGAGTAATAATTAATGAAGGTGATATAGATATAGACACACTATATACTGTGTATATAATGTGTATACTTTAAGTGTGCACTTCTCTTTTAGCTCTGTCTGACTGAAAGATAATGTGATATACGATATAGGTAATTTATTAATTATTGGATGTGCCCATTGTTAGTCCGATTATAGTCCGATACACTTTAAATATTATATTATACGCATAACTTGTAGTTTTATATATTTATACTTTAAGACTGTCACAAATAATTGTTAAATGTTTTGTGTACTTAAGTGTACTGGGTCATATTGGTCATTGTTACATTAGATTTTACTATTTTAATTATTGTATGCTGTTATATTATAGTAAATTTAGAACTGCATAAACTTTGTTAATGAGAATGAACAATTCTTTCAACAATAAAGTATATTTGAGTTTGAGTTTAAGTTTGAATAACCCAAAAACTAATTAACTAAAGCTATATAATGAAACGAATAAGTGCTCTCTTTCAAATTATTGCGTTAAAGATCGACGAGATAGGTGTACCTAATACACTGGTATTGAGGACCCCGAGAAAGAAACGATTGCTGCCTTGAGGAGGAGGTCGTAAAGAAGTAAGTTACCTAAGGCCTTATAGTAGAGTAGGATAATACAACACCAACACAAACATTGAAATAATTTCTTTAAGGTTTTTACCTCATCTTTCTTTTGTGTTGAAAAGAAAATATAGAAAATTTAAATGAGAGATCTGACAAAAAAGCATTTCAGAAGTAAAATTAGGAAACAATTTAAGTTAAATTGAATGAATGAATTATTTTCATGTCTATCAAGTTAGCCGAGTCGCAACTTCTTGTTCCATTTTTTATTATACCAGGACTTTTGGCTATTCTATTGAAGGATCACCGTCAAGGGCCTTTTGGGAAACCAATAAATTACTTTTACATAAGTAAATCTGACCCTATTCTTAATACCTATTAGTTAAAAAAAAAACTGAAGTTCAAGTTTAAAACGGATTCTTTTTTCTTGTTTAAAACTAAAGCGAAACGTATTATGATCTCAAAAATGCCTTTAGATCATAAAGGATACCTCAGACCTTGACATTAAATAATGAAAAGTAGATAATAACATATTAAAAAATTATGTAAACTAGGATATTAAATGGAAAAATTATCACGTCCCACTAGAACATAGGAGTAGCCCAAATTTCAATAAAATATCTTTTAACGCCCGGAATATTCTTTAGAACCTGGAATGTCATTAAAAGGGTGCTTATTCTTAGTTTAATTATTGGTATTTGGGACACCCAGTATAATTTACACAAGAATCTTGGCGTTTATTTTGAGATAGAATTATGCTATAAAAATTCTCAGATTTATTATTAAGTTGTAAACATTTTAGTAATATTAATGTAATTAAAGTATTAAGTCTTTAGTTATTTTAACGCATGTATTATTTGCAAAATAAAGCAGGGGATTTAAAAAACAAAACTACTAAACATGAAAAAGAAAGTTACTAAAGTTGGGGACATAGAAAAGGTCCCCTTGAATGAATCTTAAAAACCCTTCTATGTTCTTGAATAAGTGCTGTTTGTACAAATATTAAATTTCCAGATATTATAGCAGCTTTATCATTATTAAATATAGTAATAGGAAGTAACTACTTACAGTTCTTTTTTAACTGGCATGCTTGATCGCCTTGGTCTTCTAAACGCCATCGATTTATCATTAATAGCTTTTGAGCTAACATCCTGAAGGATTCTCCTCACCTGGTCTGCCTTAGATGGTGCTTTCGATTCCCTTTCGATTTTCATTCCTTTGATTATGTCACTAGGAAAAATAATAGATAAAAAATGTCAATGTTAACTGGGTACAACAAATTCATATTATTTACCTCAGGTTCTTAGTCACACCTTCCTTGGTTTCAACTGGATTGAGCAGTTTCAACAGAAGTTCAGATTCTGTTTGCTTGGTATCACCACCTAGGGTTTGTGCTACATTTTTCACCGCAGCAGCAACTTGATTTTCTAAAAATAGGTTACTTCCACCTACATTCATGTTTTAATGACAAATTTGTGTAAAAGAAAAACATGTAGGTCAAAAAGTTCTGGCAGAAATTATCTCTTAGCAAGAGATTATGCCCCCTTTGGGGGTCAACTCTGGAAAGTCCCTTTTTAATGAGCCTTTATATAACTAAATTCAATAATTATATCAGCCCACATATAGATTTGATACAAATATCTGTATAATCACTTACCAACTGGTTCGTTCTTAACAGACACCTCCTGTTCCTTCCCTTGCACTCTCTTATTGCTCGGTTGTGCTAGATTTAGCTTCCTCCCACTTTGCGAAACATCCTCTGTAACCATTTGCTGCAATAAGGAATTTAACCGTGATAGCGCATCATTGCTGGTTGTTTTCTTTTTAGCAGCTTCTTCTTCGTCTGAACTATTGCTGCTGCTACTGCTGGAAGACTTTTGGGCGGTGCTCTTTGCGGAAATAATAATCTTCAAAACGGAGCCGCTGCAGAGAAGGTTGCTTCTTGCTGTACGTACTTTCCTACGGCAAAAGGTAGATTCAGTAAGGTAAACGGAAGGCTACTTACTTTTAGCGTAAATTACCTTAATATAAACTGTGTTAAGTTCATTTTTAGTTCTTATTTTATTTGAAAAATGGTCATTCTCAAATTAGAGGTTATGGTACACGCAAAACACGGTTTTTCGACTGAAAGGATTTCTTTCCTTAGGATAAGGATGTTACTTTGAGGAGAAAACTGGTTCTGTATAACGCCTCTAGATGGCAACAGTGACTTTATACATTACAGTGACGACAAATGTCGGAAACTTGCTTATTACAGTGCAAACTGTCGGCGAAACGTCTCAAGCTTAGTTCATAAAGATGCGAATCACGAATTGCGAATAATGCTCCGATTGGTCAATTTCTTTAAAATATTTGAAATTGACCAAAGCATTATTCGCAATTCGTGATTCGCACCTTTATGAACTAAGCTTCAGACTGACGAATGAAGCCTATAGCGCACATCATTGCTGGTTGTTTTCTTTTTAGCAGCTTCTTCTTCGTCTGAACCACTGCTGGAAACTGGTTCTGTATAATGCCTCCAGATGGCAACAGTGACTTTATACATTACAGTGACGACAAATGTCGCAAATTCGCTTATTTCAGGGCAAACTGTCGAATGAAGCCTATACGGTGCAATATGAGGTACTAAACTGGTTCTTAACAATGCCCCTAGAGGGCGCCAGAGGACCTGCCTATACTATTTAATTATTATCGTAGTTCGTTTACAAAATGAAATGCAATGTTTTACTTTACATTTTTATTATTTTTAAATATTAATATACCATACAGACAGTAAAATAATATGTGCACGATAAAAGGATCTTTGAAAACTCAGTTTCAAACGCAAAAACTTTTACCAACAAACGAAGTCTTAATAAAAAAAAATTCAAAACATCATTTTGAATATCAGCTTTTGTTCAATAACCCAGTATAAAATACAAAGTCACCTTATATACCTACTTGGTATCGTTTCTGCATCTTTATTTATTTCATAGTTTTATTGACTATATAGTCGCTGGTCAACCCTCTGAGCGCGCTCAAGAAGTCCAACCAAGCACCTCATATGTCAATTAAAATAAAGCATGTAGAAAAATGAATTGGGGTTCTGTATCAGCATCATATGAGTACAAAGATATTGGATCATTGGACTGTCTAGAGCAGCAAAGTTTATTTGGATAATATTGCATACTATTAGAGGCTATTCGTAACTTTTTAGTTAAGGTAAACGCTATAATGTTTAAGTATATTTTAACTAACATCGATCTATAATTATATTTTTCTCATTTAGGTAGTATACATTAAAATAAAGCTTTTACCTGACTTTTGGTTATTATTATAATTAATAAACTTGCGAACAAAACAAGGGTGATTAATATATTAGACAGAATTTCCAGAGTTAAAATATATTCTTTTAAACAAGGCCGTTTTGAAGCAAATGCTTGTTTTATATCATTTTTATAGTTATTCGTTGAAAATTTAAATTTTTAATATACTAGCGAATTTGATTTTGTTTTCTGGCTATTATTATTATAAATTACGCAATTATTTTTTAATGAAATTTTTTTATTTAAAAAAAAAAACCTGGATTTTTAATGCACAATCGAATTCTTCTTCAAATTACCTTTTCTACGACATAAAACAAGTTGGAATTTACTTTCAGAATGGCGGCGTGGGAGCAATTTTACAAAAAAAAGGGCGTCTATAAAACAATAACGTAGGTATGCAATTGATATGGGCAAAGTAGTGAAAAATCTGTTAAATTGGACCTTATCATAATTCTTCAGGCACTGACATTTACATTTTGTCTTCAATTCATGAAGAAATCAATTTTTTAAAATCTTTAGTTCTAACTTTACTTTATAGAATTTTTAATAATATGGAGTTAATCATTACTTAATTACTTACTTAAAAGCGTTAACTGAACTAAATGTTGACATGTTATATATTTTTGAAATCAGGGGAAAGAGATCTTTCGTTCTGGTAAAAAATATATACGGTGTTTCATTTAAAAAAGGAAAATTTCCAATTGTTTTTCAACTTGCGCCTAGTTTCTTTTTGACAAGTCCAAAAGATGACACGGGCAAAATTATGCAACTTTTGTATTTAAAGTTTTTTTTACCACTTACAGTGTGTGTATAAAGTCTGGAAAATAACATCACAATTTATTGGCCGATTTAAACCAAATTTGGTACAGTTGTGTAAGAGGATCTGACGCACTCAATGACGATATTGGCGTTGTTGCCAGCTTTTTAGTTTGTCTGGAATTCGGACGAATTTTATATTTTTAACTGTAACACCCTGTATATTTTTCATTTATAGTTTTTACTTTAAATTTGTTACACTTTTGGTATAACATACTTTGTTCCTTATATCAGTAGTTTTCGAAATAACAATACAATAATTTTAAAAAAATATATTTTTTTATTAAATGTTTAAACTGTTTTCCTGTATACAGCTCGACAGTGTGCTAATTAAAAATAAAATTTTTGAATTGTGTTGTAAATCATTTCTGGCGTTATTAATTCAAATTCGTCCAAAATTCGACGCTGCAAAATGGGCCAATACTTGAGGTATTGTGGTATAAATAACACGTGTTTTGAAAATATCAACAAATTGTGTTTTATTTATTAATAAATAAAACACCAGTTCAGTTTTGATGTAAAGTCATAAAAGCTGTCATTTTTACATGCAAAAATGTCTTTAACCGAAAGTGAAAGAATTACAATTCTTATGATGAGAGGATATGGCGATAGGGTCAGGTCTTACGAAGAGATTAAAAATCTATTTCCAAACCGAAATCCAATTTCTAAAGCAACTGTTCTAAAAACTGTCCGACGGTTCGAAGAAACTGGAAATTGTAGAGATAGGCGACGATCAGGAGGACCAGCAGTAGTTGATGAAGAGAAAAGTTTAGAAATTTTACAACATGTTGTTGAAACCCCTGTTTCTTCATTAAGAAAAAAAATTTCTCAAGTAAGTGACGTCTGCTTCAAATCCGTCCATATTGTTTTAATAAAACATAAATATCACCCTTTCAAAATACATGTATGATTATGAACGAAGAATCGAATTTTGTGATATTATGATGTCAAGGTTTGACCAAAATAACCAGTTTTTCAAATTTATAGTATTTTAGGACGAAGCAACAATAATGTTAAATCATAAAGTCAATAGACACAACTGTAGGTTTTGGGCAAATGAAAATCCCCACTGGATGAGAGAAGGTCGTACACAACGCCCTGGAAAATTGAATGTGTGGGCTGGGCTTTTGGGTAACCACAAGATCGGTCCATTTTTTATTGATGGAAATTTGACATTACAACTTCACCTTGAGCTCTTGGAAACGCAATTAGTGCCTACTATACGAAATGTGATGGGTCCAAATTATGCAAGTACAGTCTTCCAACAGGACGGAGCTCCTCCCCATTTTGGTCGAAACGTGCGCGAATTTTTGAACAACACTTTTCCGAATAGGTGGATCGGTAGAGGGGGTACAATCGAGTGGCCACCTAGGTCCCCTGATTTGTCGCCTAACGACTACTTTTTATGGGGACACTTGAAGAACAGAGTTTATACCACAAAACCTCAAGATCTGGGCGATTTGCAGCGTCGAATTTTTGACGAATTTGAATTAAAACGCCAGAAATGATTTACAACACAATTGAAAAATTTTATTTTCAATTAGCACACTGTCAAGCTGTACAGGGAAAACAGTTTGAACATTTAATATAAAAAATATATTTTTTCTAAATTGTACTCGTTATTTATGCATAGAATAAATAAAAATATATATTGAACTTTCATAAAAAATGACTTTTAAAAAGTACGAATATTTACCAGAGTTTAAGTTTAAGATTTAAAATGTTAGTTGTGTAGTAGTTATAACTGTTTTGTGAAATTATACCAAAATATGTATTAGGAATTGAAAAAAAAAAAATAATAATGTTCAAAACATAAAGTTTAATTTCTTTAAAAGTATTACTTGACTTTTTAAGCCTCTGTGGTACGCTACTGTTTCAAAATAATATTTTTTAATATAGTCTGCTTGTGTAAAATTTTATGAGGTTTCCTTTTTCCCTCTTTACTATTTCTCGCAAAATTAACTATAAAGAAGATAGTTTAAAAAATCAAACAACAAATGTACATTGAGGGTAGATTTTAGTATAATAAGTAGGACGGTAAAAACTAGACATCCCCGAAGGATTTTGTTGCTAGCCACAAGTACTAAGTGCACCGGGGTAGCAATACCCAATAATGAACTAGTATGACATAAAGTAACTAATCAGGCAGAAAAAAATTGGCCTAAGAATAAAAAAGTTGAGTATTTGGGTAAATAAAAAGTTTCCAAGTTAAAGGTACTAAACTCCGGATTCCATCAAAAATATTAACACCTCCCTTCTTGTTCACCGGCAATCTAAAAATCTAAAAATGCCAATCATCGCACGCTCATCACCACCGGCTTAATATAAGTATAATAAGTATATAATAATGAAGTTCTTTAAATATTTTTACAAGGAGATATGAAAAAGAACTTGCCATACAGGGATGTACCATTTCAACTTAAAATAGAACATAAGTCTATACGCGTAACAGTTCCGAAATTTTTTTTGTATAAAATATGACATAAGTGGTCAATTTTTAGAAGGCACTTACTACTTGTATTTTTGAACACATATTTAAGCCTAGTAGATGTAAGGAAAATTAACAGAATACTTTAAGATCAATGTCACAAATATCAGAAACAAATTGTCGGTATAGGTAGGGTAGGTCTAAGAAACGTCTGTATACAAACTTCAATTATTCTGAAATAGATGAGATTTTAATTTAAAAATTTTGTTGTGGTTATACGAGATGGGTTTTTACGTTCTTAAAATATTTTTTATGTTGCGGGGTTGCCAGATCATACCGAGAGTAGAGATTTAAAATTTCCGAAAGAATTAGTGTCGGAAAAAAAAAAGTTTTTTCCACAAAAAAATGGTAAGAAAAACGGTTTTTTTCCAGAAAAATGGGAAAGAAACGGAAATTTTGAGAAAAATTAATCGTTTCCTATAAACTAGAAAAGTGTTTTAATTTCTCCTGCTTTATATTATTAAATATAAGTACAGTGAGACCTCGATAACTCGGACCTTCAGTAAACCGCAAATCGACCAAGAATTTCAATTGCATTGTGTACTTTATAATCCGGATTTGACAGTACTCGGTAATCCGGATCTGCGTTTTTATGAAACCGATCGTGAGGGATTTCCCCTCTCTTGAATTCGGCCAGACCTGATATCCGGGGGTTCCCATAAACAGCGTGTGTGCGCCTTCGTTTCGACTGCGTGGATTAATTGCTTAGCTATTTGTTGTTGCATAGTACGTACATACGTGATAGTTTATGTTCTAAATAAGTAGGTATATAATCATTTTTTATACATAAACATATTAAAATGCCTTCTACAAGAAAACATACTAGCCCGTGGTGAAATGTTGGCAAATTAATACAGGGTAGGAACATCAACAATTTCCGATATAAAAAAGAACAGAAGCAAAATCAAAAGGTATGATATATTTATATTTTAATGACCATTTGGGACTTTTACTAAATACATACGTGTTTCTCCTTATAGATTTATTGGAAAATGTGATTCCGGTCCGGGTGCTAGAAAAACATTACGATAAGCCGAATATCCAGAAATGGAAACTCGTTTGTATGGATGGTTTTGTGCACAACGATCTAGGCACGTTCCAATTTCTTATGAAACTTTACCTGCCAAAGCAAAACAGTATGGAAATAATAATTTTAGAGCTAGCAGGGGATAGATTTCTAATATCAAAAAAAACTGGTCTGCGTGCTTTAAAAGTGTGTGGCGAAAAACTATCCAATGATCAAGGTGTCGTCGATCCCTTCATAACTTAATTTGCAGAGAAGATAAAGGCGTTACAACCTCGCACCTACTCAAATATACAATGCAGACGAATCTGCTCTGTATTGGAAAATGTTGCCTGAAAAAACTTTGGTTCGTTCTCAGGAAAAGACCGCACCAGGTCGAAATATAAGCAAAAAACGCGTTACATTTCTAACATGTTGCAATGCTGATGGCTCACAAAAATTAAAACTCTTAGTGATAGGAAAGGCAAAAAATCCAAGGGCATTTAAAAATGTAAACATACCTGTTAAATATAAATCATCTGCCAATGAATGGGTGACTACACAAATTTTTTTATACTGGTTTCATTGCCCATTTATTCGTTAAAAGTCTCAATTTGCCTAAAAAAGCCCTGTTAATCGCCAATAATGCCTCGAGCCATGGAACTGTAGAAGACCTGACTAGTGAGGATGGACAATTTACAATATTATTTCTTTCATCAAATTGTATAGCACTTTTGCAACCTCTGGATCGATACGCCATCAGACTGACAAAATTATTTTTTCGGAAAAGTCTTTTAGCCCATATTTTATCTAATGACGAAGAGAACGTTGTTAAGGACGCTGTATGCCTACTATGCAATGCTTGGGAAAAAGTCTTCTCCGAAGTCTTGCAGAAGTGATGGCACAAAATTATGGCTTATGTAGCCAACGACACAGATACTGAATATGATGCTGAATATCTGATTCCTCTGAATCAATTGCGGTGTAATCTGCTTTCCTTGGCTGAAGAGATAACAGATGTTTCAGATATGCTTAATGGTCTCACTGAGCAAAATCTCACGAATGTAGAAATACGTAACTGGCTTGAAAATGATGAAGATTTGTTGCCACTTGAAGACATATATGTTATAGACGAACACCATGATAGTGACAATGAAGGTCCAGAGTTAAATATTACAAACCAGACTGTTAAGAATGATGAGGCAGTCAAAAGTTTCAATTTGTGCATAAAGTGGACAAAAGAAAATGATATCCCACTACATGATGTTCTTGTACTTCAAAGATTAAAAGAAACGGCTTGTATAATGAAGCAGAAAAGGGTTAAGCAAAGAAAAATTACAAATTACTTCACAAAATAATATAAAATTTACTAAGCATGCTTGTATTTTATATATTTTTTTGTTTATGCTTTTTTTTTAGTTGTTTCTATTAAATGTTTTAAATAACAATAAAAAAACTGTCCCACTTCAGTAATCCGAATTATTTACTAAACCGGATCACCGCGGTTTTAATTAGTCCGGATTATCGAGGTCTCAATGTATTACAAATAATATTTATAAATTGTTTTGATTAGAAAATGCATGCTATAAGCAGGCCTTTAAAATACTCAAAAAATAAAATAATTTCCCTAAAAGTACTCACAAAAAGAAGATGGGGTGCTCAATCTATGACTGTGGATTCAATTTTAGGAAGTAAGGAAGTTTTACTGGGTACTGTATGATTAAATCATCTGGTTGTCGACCAAACCACTCAAAAATTTATATTAGACGATAATTTTTGGAAAAACCTACACCATTTTAAACATATCTTGCTTCCTATAGCAAAATCAATATGCAACAATTAATATTGCGACATAATATGGATTAGAGAAAATCTTAGAGAAAACTTGGTAAAAATTTGTAGAAGAGCGCCTCGAATTTTATTGCTAACTCATTAATCTTGTGGCAAATCTTCTTGAGTACCGTTTTAAAAGGAAACATTAAGATGAAGACCAAAGTTATGATCGCTATTGATTTTATTTCAGAAATAGCTCGTTTATCAAATTTAGATGTAGGGAAAGTCGTGGCGAATTTAGCCCACATTAGAACAGGATATAATAGGAATTCTTTATGGGAATGCGCAAGCAGGTTAGTTAAGGTTATGCCAGTTGCCTCCCGAATTTTAAATGGACCTCCATCTTAGGCATTGTCAGAAAAAAACTGGTCGTGACATGGCGCCATACATAGAAATAAAAGAAATAGACTTGCAAAAGATAAAGTTCAAAAACTTGTTGCTATTCAATCTGGTTCAAATATAGATGAAAATGACAATTTCTTTTATAATGCCAGACCATTTAGGCTTAGGCTATTAGATCAGGATGATATGGATACTGAATATATCCAGGATGACGAAGAGCAATATGATGCTGTCGAATCAGATTCGGACAATGACGATGAAATGCCTGTAAGTGTTTTGGCTTTGGCTTCGGATTAAAAATCTTTCCTGTAGTTTGTATTTGTTCTTGTTGTTTTTACTTTTTTTGTTAACAAAGAATAAATGTTCTGTTTTTATTACTTTAAAATAACTTCGGAATTTCAAATATATTACCCTGTATATTATTTTATTTTAAGGATCTCTATTGATACCCTGAGGGTATTGCCTTACCTCTTTTGTATTAGGTATTTTGGTCACTGAAAAAATGCCAGAAAGTAGTTTTTTTCAAATAAACACACCTTGAAACTATAGTATTACTGATATGTACAGATACTAATTATACCTATTATATTTAATTAGCTAAGTTTCTGAGTTACTAGACTTTATTCGAAAGTCTGTCATGTGTTGTTATCGGAATTGGCCTCCAAGATCAGCCGATCTTAATACATTAGATTTTTTTTATCCAATTAAAGAATTAATAGATATATGTATACTGTATACAGATATTGATATTAAATATTGGATTTTAGAATAAATAAGACAAAAATATATATTTTTTAAATACACTGCGTCCATTAATTATGGAATAGGTAAAAAAGTACTCAAATTTTAAACATCCATATCTCCATCAAAATTATATCAATCCACTCAATTTTCGATTTATTAGGTAGGCCGTCCCTTGGACTACTTAGCACAAAGTATTTGACCTTACTTTATGTCTTTTTTATACAGGATCATGGATAAGATACCAAGCCATGTAAAATGTGCTGATTTTAAAATTAATGTTTGGAAAATACGAAGCAATGGAAATTGAATTTTATTAGTGTACTGGTTACAGCTTTATGTTAGGTACTTACTGTACAAATTACAGCGCAGTGCCGTTCGTGTCAATTAAAAAAAATATAAAAAAATAAAAAATGAAATAGGTAAAAAAGTACTCGAATTTTAAAATCAATATCTTCATCAATCCATTCAATTTTCAGTTTATTAGGTAGGCTGTCCCTTGAACTACTTAGAACAATGTGTTTGACCTCACTTTATGTCTTTTTTATACAGGATCATGGATAAGATACCAAGCCGTGTAAAATGTGCTGATTTTAAAATTAATGTTTGGAAAATACGAAGCAATGAAAATGGAATTTTATTAGTGTACTGGTTATAACTTTATGTTACGTACTTACTGTACAAATTACAGTGCAGTGCCGTTCGTGTAAATTAAAAAATCTGTATATTGACTGAAAACGTTTTACTTCTATTTGGATTTACGTTGCTAGTCAACCAATTGCCCTTGTCAATTTATCAAGATTATAAATTTGTTGGCAGTTCTTGACAAGGCCTTTTGTTTAGTTTCTTTTTTAAATGAATGCCAATATCCGATTCATATCTCCAGAAGAATGTTCCTATGCAAGAGGACTGTTTAAGCAGGGCCGGTCTCAGTCTGATATTGCCAGAATCATGAATAAAACGCAAGGGGCTATATCAAAAATTTTAAAACGGTATCGAGAATATGGATCGAATCAAAGAAGAGCAGGGCAAGGCCGACCAAGGAAAGCAACTGCTAATCAGGATCGGTTTTTAACAATGCAATGTGTTCGGGAGCGATTTACAACAAGTTCCAAGCTACAAGCACGGTTGTCAAACGTTCACAATGTTCGACTATGTAAGCAAACAATACTTAATCGCTTAAAAGAGGTCCAACTGAAACCGTACGAAGCAGCGATAGGACCAAAGCTGGAACAGCACCATAGACGTGAACGATTGCAGTTTGCTCAAGAGCATTTGCCATGGGGTGACGATGAATGGGCTAATGTTTTATTTAGTGACGAATCCCGTTTTTGTCTATACGGCGAGAATAGTAACGGAATATCTAGCAGAAACGGGAATTACCGTAATGAATTGGAAAGCTCGAAATCCAGATCTTAACCCTATAGAGCATTTATGGGATCGAATGGGTAGAGAGGTTCGTGCAGAAGCTAACCCACCAGAAACTTTGGCTCAGCTGAGATTGACGCTACAAAGAATATGGGAAAATATGGATCAGGTTTTTATAAGAAATCTGATTCTCAGTATGCCAAATCGTTGTCAAGCTGGCATTAATGCCTGTGGAGGAAATACGCGTTATTAATTTTTATTCTTATAATTAAGTTGTTTCCTTAAATTGTTATTACTATTGTTAAGTTAGTGTTATATCACGATTTCTTAATTTTTTTTAATTAACACGAACGGCACTGCACTGTAATTTGTACAGTAAGTACCTAACATAAAGTTATAACCAGTACACCAATAAAATTCCATTTTCATTGCTTAGTATTTTCCAAACATTAATTTTAAAATCAGCACATTTTACACGGCTTGGTATCTTATCCATGATCCTGTATAAAAAAGACATAAAGTGAGGTCAAACACATTGTTCTAAGTAGTTCAAGAGACAGCCTACCTAATAAACTGAAAATTGAATGGATTGATGAAGATATTGATTTTAAAATTCGAGTACTTTTTTACCTATTCCATTTTTTATTTTTTTATTTTTCTTTTAATTGACACGAACGGCAATGCGCTGTAATTTGTACAGTAAGTACCTAACATAAAGCTGTAACCAGTACACTAATAAAATTCAATTTCCATTGCTTCGTATTTTCCAAACATTAATTTTAAAATCAGCACATTTTACATGGCTTGGTATCTTATCCATGATCCTGTATAAAAAAGACATAAAGTAAGGTCAAATACTTTGTGCTAAGTAGTCCAAGGGACGGCCTACCTGATAAATCGAAAATTGAGTGGATTGATATAATTTTGATTGAGATATGGATGTTTAAAATTTGAGTACTTTTTTACCTATTCCATAATTAATGGACGCAGTGTATTTTAAGGGAACAATATAACTAATTTTATATAAAATTCCTATTAATGGAGATATAATAATTTTTAGGTTTTGAATGTGGAACTTCCAACTTAGATTTTCATCTAAATATAATCCTAAAAACGTCATTGTTTTCGTATACTTGTGATTTGGCCCTTAAAAATTAATTTTGAAATAAGTTCTTTATTTGAAATTATTACACTTTAATCGAAAAAAAAATTCCCGTCCGGCTTTCAGTCAGCGTGTCATGCACTGTCATGTGTTGTTATTGGAATTGGCCTCCAAAATCACCCGATCTTAATCCATTATATTTTTTCTATCTATTTAAAGAATACATTTTAAAATAAAACTAACCAGATCCTCTATCGATCCAAATGGAATTAGATCTGCTATGACGAGGGCATTCAACAAGCGCATTTCTTTAAACAAACATCATAGGTTAGAATCTAATGGATTGAGATCGGGTGATCTTGCAGGCCAATTTCGATAACAACAGTGAACTTTATCAATGTCAGAAACTTGACTAGCTAGGTATAGGGAGTTCAGCAATGTTTTAAATCAATAATAATAGAGGGTGCTACAAATTCCAGGCTATAAGTACAGGGATCTCTGAAATTATAAGAGATACAAAGTCGGTTAAATTGGGGCATGGTTCCGATAAAGTGCTGTAAAGATTTGAAAGTTCCGAAAATCTTCGGAGGAAATGAGCAAATTCGTTTTTATTTTTTCCTGATTACATTTGTTTAAATAGTTTCAAACAAATGTCACATTTCCACTGCCACCTTTTCTCCTCTACAACTTGGCATAATTAATTTTTAATTCCGACGTTTCGTTTTCGGGCCATCAACATTTTTTTATAATACGGACCTGGAATTTACATTGCCATTCGAACTTTCGGTTCTTAAAAATACATCAGCAAGGTTTTTGGATTTTTTACAAACACTACCCTAATGAAAATTAGAAGAAACTTACTTAAATTATCAAATATTAAAATCAAACAATTTCAAGCCCTTCACAACATATATTTCTCAAGCATTACATCCTGGAGATGCAGAGAGAAGAGTTATTTTTTGCCAATGGTTAGGGGATCAAAACTCACAAACTGTGGTTTATATAACAGAAATAACGAACATGTTTGGACTACTGTAGAGAACCCCAGAGATAATAGAGAACTTCGTCCTTAAATCAGGTTTTCCATTAAAATGTTTGGGCAGGAATGTGGGGGGACGAAATATTGTGCCCATTTTTAAATGATCATAATTTAAATGCAGACATTTATCTTAATTTTCCAAATAACCAATTTGAAGATATTTTAATTGGATACGCTACCACCACAATGGGGCACCTCCCCATAATGGTAGAGATATGCCTCAATTCTTACATCGACATTTCCTAGAAAAGTAGGAAATCGAGGCGTGGTGGAATGGCCAGCGAGATTACCCGATCTTTCACTACTGAATTTTTTTCTATGGGGTGCAATAAAAAATAAAGTGTTAAAAAATGGCCCTGGTGAAAACTTGGCACAGATACTTGAAAATATTATAACTTCATGTAAGAAAAGTAAATAACAAATTAGTTAAATATTTAAAGGTTAACGGCAATTTGAGATAAGTATCAAGGATATTCTTAATTTTGTTTAATCCTGTTTTAATGTGACGTGTATCTTATTTAAGTAAGTTTATCTAATGTATATCTGCTTTTGTTCTGTGTCTCTTGCCCATCATTTATTAGTATTATTAAATTACAGACAAATAATATACAGGGTATTTTATTTAAAAATCCGAGGTAGGTATGATCTGACAACGCCGCATTATTCAAAATATTTTAAAAACGTAGAAACCCACCTGCTATTGTCACAGCAGCAAAAATTTTCAAAACTAAATCTCATTTAGTTCTCAATTTACCAACTACTCAACCCTTACCATGACAACTAGAAAAGGATGTAAACAATATTTTGATCCAATTAGAAGACGGATTGATACTTGCAACATTATTTTAAACAACGTACAAAAATTAAAAAATACCTGACTAAGACTAAAATCGTTTACCGAAGAAAAGCATATCAAACTGTAAAGGCCACTTTTTTTTTGACAAAATTTTTTATCACGATTACACTCAAAAACGAAACACACCAATGGCATACCCCGTAATGGCAGGGAAGGCATTTTTTTAAACTTTCATATAATATTTGTTTCTACATTTACAAGATTTATATAAATTTTGTACATTATTTTCATATTTATCTCTACGTCTCAACAAATCACAAAAATATGCTTTCAATTTTTTCCCTTAAGTTGGCTATAGCGACGAATCTATACAATGGTTAGCTAGAGGCCTAGAAGTAATTTTTTTTTAAGTATATCGTTAGAATTTCGAATTACAGCCAAATAGATATAACGCCTAAAATTTAGGAAGTTTTTCTCGTAATTTCATGTACCTATTTGCTTTTGAAATTGATTGAACAGCTCTAGATTTTAAAGACCGTCTTATACAGGGTGTCTCTAAAAGGTCTGTACAAAATTGAGCAAATATTCCTGAGGCCAACATAAGGCGATTTAAAGCAATTTAACTTAGTCCGAAATTGCTCCGTTTCCGAGATACAGGGTGGTAAGTTAAAAAATAAAAATTTTTAAAATTAATGAACATTTTTTAACGTATTACTTTAAAACTTGGTACCTAGGGGTTTTTTGGGATGCGAAACCCGAATACGGATACCTTTTCACTGTGGCCATTAGAGGGAGCTTCACAATGCATTTTTTATGGTTTAGAATGGCCATAACTTTTTTATCAGTGTAGTTTTTCCTTTTTTTGTTAAGGAACTAATTTTCTTAACATTTTGAAACAAAAAAGGTCCTCTTGTGAAAATCCGCTAAAGTAAGCCGTTTTTGAGATATTTCGGTTTTTAGTGTTCGATGCCGCACCGGAATATTTAAATTATTTTGAATAAAAAATTCCGCTATAAGTAAATTTTCGGCAGGAAAAATTATTTCACTTGTTTGTTGCTATTAAGAGACGCCTTCGCGAAACCGGTAGCTTCACTCCTTTAACTGCCAATTATGGGTGGCAACGTGCAATAAGGACTCCTGAGGTTGAGGAACAAATTTTGGAAAGAATTGCTGAAGATCAAAAATTAAGCACCAGACGCTTAGGTTTAGAGGTAGGAGTATCCAAGGATGTAAATCATAGAACATTAAAAGAACAGCAGCTTCATCCATACCATATCCAAAAGGTACAAGACCTTTTGGCTCCGGATCTCGATCAACGATTGGACTTCTGTCGATTCATTACCGAACAAAGACAACAGGATGTGAATTGATGAAATGACACTCCTGTAAAGTGGTCGCTACGCTCACCGGATATGACTCCGTTGGATTATTTTTTATGGGGTCTTTAGAAACGATGGTATACCCCAGACCGATTAATAATGAAGAGGAATTGTGGGGAAGAATTTAAAATGCAGTCAACATATTAAGGAACGATTCGGAATTGATGCAAAAAGTAAATTTAAACTCTTTACGTCGTATTAATCTTTGTACTTATGTTAACGGAGGTCATTTTGACCAATTACTAAAAGTTTATGCTAATTAAATCTACTTTTAAAATAAAATTGTTCTTCATTTAATTAAAAAAAAAATCCATACTCAAATTATTCCTGCAAAACTTGCTGTAACTAACCCAAGTAAAACATTTTTTCCTGCCGAAGATTTACTAATAGCGGAATTTTTTATTTAAAATAATTTAAATATTCCGGTGTGGCATCGAACACTAAAACCGAAATATCTCAAAAACGGCTTTCTTTAGCGGATTTTCAAAAGAGTACCTTTTTTGTTTCAAAAAATGTTAAAAAAATTAGTTCCTTAACAAAAAATGGAAAAACTACACTGATAAAAAAGTTATGGCCATTCTAAACCATAAGAAGTGCATTGTGAAGCGCCCTCTAATGACCACAGTGAAAAGCCAAAAAACCCCCGGGTACGAAGTTTTAAAGTAATACGTTAAAAAATGTTCATTCATTTTAAAAAATTCGATTTTTATTTTTTAACTTTACCACCCTGTATCTCGGAAACGGAGCAATTTCGGACTAAGGTAAGTTGCTTTAAATCGCCTTATTTTGGCTTCAGGAATATGTGCTCAGATTTTGTACAGACCTTTTAGAGACACCCTGTATACAGATTTGGCAAATAGTTATTACAATCAGCCGCTCAATCTGAAGAAGCTATAACTTAAATAAAGAGAGCGGAAATGCATTGTCGAATTTTAACACATTTGTTTGCCAAACCTGTATACTCATCAAAGTAAAATAAATTGTTGCGACATATCAAAAACCTTATTATTATATCTAGGGATTTCTTGGGTTTCTGGTCACAGTTGGGAAGAATAAAAAAAAACAAAAACATATTTATTACGGGACACTGGAAAGATATAGAATAAAAATTGACATACCTTATTGTTTCAATAACACTACACTTCAAACTAAGCATGTTAAACCGATGTAATAGGAATGCTATTTATCCTAAGACTAAAATATTGTTAACAAAGATGCCACTTATTAGGTTTAGACACAATCACATAATAAAATTCGGATTTTATAGGGTAATTAGGTTATTGTAAATACAACTGAACTTCTCCGTATCAGTTCTATAATAAACAAAGAATAATAAAGAATGTTTTTAGTTCTTTTTTTAATACGCAGTATACCTGCATCTGCCTAGTGCAAACAACAGAGCAAAAAGTAGTGTAAAAACGTAGTGCGATATCGTGATGCTCGACTTGTGGCTCGACTTTAAAATGGTTCGTAAAAAGCCAAGTCAACTTGAAATACATACATTTATACGTAGAAGTTTTGGTTTTTCGCTTGACCAAATACAGGGTGGCGCGCCGAAAACTTTCCACCCAGGTTTATTTTCTTGTCAATAAATAAATCAAAATTCGCTCGAACACGGGAACCTTAGTTCTCAGGGAGACATATGTTTTTTGCTATTTTTACCCCTCTTGCTTGAACCCCTACGACGGGGTGGCTTTCACCCTGAAAATCTTAAATGAAAAGGATGGTCGAGTGATACCTTATTTTAAAGGGAATTCAATTGCCTTCCCAACGCGACCTTGTTTAAATCAAGACTATTATTTATGGGGGTCACCCAAAGTTTTTTAGGGCCAAGAGTAAGAATGTATTTACCATGGGCTGGTATATGGGGTTTAATAAGATCAATAATATGATTATGGTTAATTGTGTTAATTTCTTTGGGTAATTGATGTTTTCATTAGTTGATTAATTTTGTTTATATGTTTATTTTTAATTTTATTAAAAGTTAATTCATATTTTTTATTTCGATTGGTATGAAATTAGTGAAGAATGTATTGCCAAAATAATTTGTTAGTTCTCCTAATTATAGAACTACACAATAAAACACAAATTTTGTTATGTAATTGTGTCTAAACCTAATAAATGGCAGCTTTAAATTGTTAACACTTTTTTAGTTTTAAGTGTAGCTAATGCTTAGTTTTAAGTGTAGTGATATTGAAACAATAAGTCAAGTGTCAATTTTTATTCTATATCTTTTAAGAATTATCTAGAAAATGTTTCTTTTTTAATTTTTTATTCTTCTTAACTTTGATTAAAACCCCAAGAAATCTCTATATATTTAAATATTAACGGTTAGGATATTAAAACAACTTATTGACGTCTTCTCAGAAAATTGTACTCCTGACAAAAGTCGATGCTTAAAGCACAATCAACTCTGACATTTTGATTATTAAGATCTCGATAAAAAACCTATTTCATCCTTATTTATCCATGATTTTTATGTTTGCAGCGAGTCATTATCAAATCCCAATTGAAATTTAACCCAGCCACCAAGTTTAGATGTGTCCTATTGACCCACAAATCTACTTTTTCATGTAATTTAACATCTTATTTATTAGAATATAAAATATTTTTTACCGGAAGAAATGCACCATGAAGCGTCCGTCTATCTGTTAAAATCGACTGGTTCCAAGTTCTTGGAACAGTTAAGAGGTTAGTAATAATTATTAACGTCACGTAATAATAAAAAGCGTCATTAAAAACATATCGAAATAATTATTTTCTTTTTATCTGTAAAATAATCGAAAATGGAAGACGGTTTTGTTGGTGGTTACTATAAAAATTATCTAACCCAAAAATTATATGATAATGGAATTTTGTTAAAATAATCCATTATACAGGGTGTCCACGGATAAGAATGCACTGTACAGAGATCTTGTAAACCATAGATAATACCGAGACTATTCAATTTTTCAAATTTAACAATTTTTAACAAACTTTTTCAATAAGAACAAAATTGCAAAAATTCGGTTTTGCCCAATATGAATGTAAAAAAAATATGTTTCCCACAAAATACATACTACATATTTCAGTTTTAAGAGAAATTTTTGATTTGTTTAATTTTTTGCACACTCTATACAAATTTTATATTGTTTTCGGGTTAAGCAGCTAAAAATACAACTTTTTTGTCTCTTGATATTTTTTTGTATCTTACTTCGTTTTCGAGAAAAAAATGTTTCGGAACGCAAATTCAAAGCCACTTGCATGTCGAAATTTTTTTTTCTCTCGTAAACGAAGTAAGATACGAAAAAATATCAAGAGAAAAAAGTTGTACTTTTAGCTGCTTAACCTGAAAACAATTAAAAATTTGTATAGAGTGTGGAAAAAATTAAATAAATCAAACATTTCTCTTTAAACCGAATTATAGTATTTTGTAGGAAAAATCGTTTTTTTACGAAAACAATTCAAGGAACAAAAAAGTTGTATTATTAGTTGGTAAACCCGAAAAAAAAATATCAAAATTAGATAAAGTCAGTGGCGTACATCTTTTTTGTAAATATTATTCGCGCCACTGTCCCCCGGGACGCCACTGGAACTCATAATTATCATCTAGTTAGTGCTAACTTAGCGTCTTATCACAACAAACAACACTGCCAAATTTCACCAAAATCGACAAGAGGATCGTCGAGATATTAATAAAAAACCGATTTTTTTTTAAACTTTGACACACTGTATCTTGAAAACTAGACTTTTTAGGGCACGTGTTTATATGAACTCTTCTACTTGAATTTGGTTCAGGAGTGTGTCCTTCTATAAAATATTTAAAAATTCAAAATTTTATTAAACATTTTTTTTAACCTAAAAAAAAAATTAAAATCGTTTGTGTTAAAAAAATGGTAAACAAATATAAAATAACAATGAGCATGTAACCTTTTCGAGTAGATTTTCTAGAAACAAAGCTTTATCAAATCGCCAAAGCGTTTACTTGTCCAGTGCATTCTTATTCGGGACACCCTGTATATGATCCATTTTATCAACAAGACGACCCCCTCATTTCTATATACCAGTCAGAAATTTCTAAATACTGTCGTCCCGGAACGCTGGATTGCGCGACGTGAATTTATTGAATTGACACTGCCTTCTCCGGATCTTACCCCTCTTGATTTATTCCTTTGCCGATACTTAAAACTGCCAAGAAGGTCATGCCGATTATTTTGAACAACTGGGAATAATTTTGTTGGCGATTCTTAGTTTTAAGGAGTTAAAAAAAATTAAATTACATAAGAAAGTAGATTTGTTGACCAGGCACACCTAAAATGGGGTCGCTTACCTGAAACTGAGATGTTGCCCCATGCTGAGGCTCCTTGGACACGCTGTTGTAAAATTTCCATTACATCCCAACACTAAAGAAAGTGTAAAATATCAAAAATAAAATTGTCTGTAAAATATAGAGCTATTTTTTTTTTTTTTGAAAAAACCAAAAGTCGCCTTTAACTTACTGTTCACTATTGCTTTCTATGCGCTATGGGTATCTTGTTGAAGCCCAATATTTCCACTTAGAGTTAACTCTAACCGACGTTGAATTCTCAATAAGTTGAGCAAACGACGGTTAACTTCAACCTCGAGTCGAAATACCAAGCCTAAAAATTGTAAAACTACTATTAAGAATAATATGATGATATCGCAACGCTACAATCTCCCAAATAATAAATACAATTTAAGTATTTATAAATAGCTGCACTAACACTCTTTTGTACATACACAACATCTATTATGTATAATAGCTAAGATTTTTAGGGATATATAACTACAAGATTTTTTTTAACACGTATAGTACATTTGGCATGACACAAATTATATCGCATGGAGCTAAAAAGTACTTTATCTTTTAATAATGATTAAAAACAAATTTCCTTTGCGTGTGTATGTGTTGCAGATGCTGACAGTGGGGCACGTTTTTATTTAGCTGTGTAAAAAAGTATTTTTATTTAGCTCCATTCGAGTTTTAAATTTAAAAATGGCGCTCCCCACAATGTTTCACGATGCCCACCATTACGATTTCATTTCTACAGAAAATTTTGATTATGATATTATTTACAAATTGGGGATTATGGTGTACGATTCTCGTAAAACATTCGGAGGCGGTTGCTTCTAAATGTATGCGGAAAAACAAGAAAATGTGAGAAAATGAAGTCCAGCTGTTTTAATGAAGTTCAAAGTTTATTTTCAGTCCTAAAAGTTAGGGATGGCAAAAACGTGCGAATTCGAAAAAAGACCTTGAAGCAATGCTGTCAAAATTGTATGTTTTTTAATCATATTGAATACTTAAGTATTGTTTAAAGTTGATAAAGTAAGAAAAAAATTATACATATAAGTAGAATTGTGCCTTGGGTCAATTTACCCAATTAATTGACTGGTCAATTTACCCGACTAATTGGTGGTCCATTTTACCAGTCAGCTGACATACCATTTTACTGGTCAACTTACTCAATAACCTAATTGACTGGGTCAATTTGATGGCCCAATTGAATATATGATAGAACAATTTGATCAGTCAATTTGCCAGATTAATTGGGTGCCCATTTTACCGCATCACTTAATTGACTGCATCAATTTTACTGGTCAATTGAACGCCCAATTAAATTGTAAATCTACCCGATTGATATTGACTGATCCGATCAATTTACTAGGCCGATTTGATCAGTCAATTGGCGGTTTTATGTTTAAATAGTTGCAATATCATTTATTTTCTTTTGTAGTTGATACTAACGATATTCCGGAGTGTTATTATTGGTATTATGTATCATCAATGTTAATTTTCGTAATTCTTACCACCAATTCACTTAATTGCAAAACGCTTCTATTCTGCAAGTCAGGGACAATTGACCAAAATGTTGTTGACTAATCAACACCGCTATATTTGACCACAATGCGCAACTCTACAAATAGGGCAGAAAAATGCCTCTCAATTATGAAATGCAAATTATACAGGTTGTCCAAAAAAGTGTGTAACAATATAGGAAAAATTATTTTGTATTTTCGGAAATTTTCTAGTTTTTGATGACAATGCATGTTTTTCTTCAGGGTTTTAGTTTATATTATTTTAAATCTAAGAGAGAGCAATACAATTTGAATACAAAAGTTCCCGAATCATCAGAATCTTAGGAAAAAATCAACAAAAGTAGAAAAAAAAATAAGACACTTTTTTTTTTAAAGTATTTGATCGGTCATAATATAGACAAAATACATGTTGGTAGTCAGAAAAAGGAATCTATAATTTCAATAAATAATATACAGAGCGTTTCACTTAAAAAACATTAGTGGCTTATTATGTTTTCGATATTTTAATTGGCCTTTGTTAATTTTTTTCTAAGATTCTGATGATTCAGAAAAAAATTAAAAACTTTTGTATTTTATATTATTTTTGTCGCCCGGGAAATCTAAACGAAAACCTTGCATTAAATGCATCCACTTTTATCGAAGTTTACACACAGTGTGTCCCAAAAACAAAGCAAAAACTTTTGCTAGACGGATTTTTCCATAACCTGTTAATTTTCTGTACAAAATTTTTCCAAAATTTTGATTTTTGAAAAAAATTTCTTGAAAATTAAGTGGGTTTCAAAAATTGCTTATAGTTGTGTCTTTAATAATGGCATGCATTTTTGAGAATCCCTGCAAGTTGCACACTTTCTTGGGACACTTTGTATAACATTTAAAATTACATACAATTAAACTTTTTAATCATTCTTATACAGGTTTGGCAAATAGTTATCAGTCACTTAATGTAACGGGCGATAATACTTTTAATGATTTATTCCGTGGTAACTTTGTTCATTAGCATCTGCTTAAAGGACTTTTCCCATAAAAAAATACAATAATCCACTCAATTTCCTTGTTTTTCCAATTCCCTTCATGCAAGCCATCACCTGTTACCGACATTGACCGCCTTTCGAAAAATACATATTCTAATGTCTCTCAAGTCAATCGTATATATGTTACACTTAAAATTAAAATAATGATAATAAATAAATAACACTGAGACCAGCGTTTCTGTCTATTGATTCATTTAAACTAAATACTGAACATCACTGACCTCAAAACTAAGTTCGTCTAACTAAAATGCGCAGGCTTATAAATAATAATAAAAAATTATTAGGAATTATATAATAAGTTATTTCTTTTATTGCACTGTTAACAGTGATGTCTGTATTAAAGAGCTTTTAAACTGTAAGGAAAGAGGCCAAAGAAAACGTTTTAAAATAAATTATAAGACAGAAAAATGTGAAAGTATTTAATAAACTTTGTTTCAGGTTGCTGGATTTTCTTCTAGCTTTGGGAATATACAGATAACGCAAAAACCGACACACAAATATTACTTTGTGACCAAAGAAATTTTACCACAAGAGATTTGGAAATTATTTCGCTGTAAGAATGCTTCTTGTGTTATTCGTAAATTAAAGTGTTTTAAAAATAGAAGCAATGGTGAAATATTACAACATCTGCAAAAATACGTTCAGAAAGAATCCAGACGAGAAGGGCATGTTGCAGATACGCAACACCACATCAGGAATTTATCAATGATCATATGTTTATATTATTTACTTTACTTGTGTCTACGAAATAGAGTTCTACTTCATCCACCAACTCATCTAAAAAATAAAACTTTCTAAAGAAAGAAGAATAAAATTTTACCCGCGTTTTTTCCGTCCTAGTAAAATACACTGTTGTCGAGTCTTTTCAAAAAAAAAAAAAAAACGGGGATTATTTGATTTGAAAATTCCGCTCAGGCATTTCTTGCAGTTTAAAATACCCTTGACATCAGACCTACAGCAAATTATACTACACAGGGTCTTGATTAAATTAGTGAAATAAAAATGCAAAGTTTTGTACAGGGTGTTGTTATTTAACGCAGTAAATTATGTAGGCGTAAATGATGCGACTGCCGAATTTTGAATTTTAAAAATTAGCCAAAAAGCGCTAAATAATTTAGCTTCATAAGTCATTGTAATATCACAGATTGTTGCTTAGAAGGCTCATTCATCTGCAAATGTTTAATTGTGATTGGTTAGAAACGGAGCATGTGATCATACCAACAATGCAGACGATCAAGCTTATAATAGTCTTAGATAGGACTGTATATAGAATATACTAAAAGGTCTCTACAAAATCTGAGCACATATTCCTGTGGTCAAAATAAGGCGATTTAAAGCAACTTACCTTAGTCCGAAATTGCTCCGTTTCCGAGATACAGGGTGGTAAAAACTACACTGATAAAAGTTATGGCCATTCTAAACCATAAGAAGTGCATTGTGAAGCGCCCTCCACTGGCCACAGTGAAAAGGTGTCCGTATTCGAGTTTCGCATCCCAAAAAACCCCCGGATACCAAGTTTTAAAGTAATACGTTAAAAAATGTTCATTAATTTTAAAAAATTCAATTTTTATTTTTTAACTTAATCTCGGAAACGGTGCAATTTCGGACTAAGGTAAGTTGCTTTAAATCGCCTTATTTTGGCCACAGGAATATGTGCTCAGATTTTGTACAGCCCTTTTAGAGACACCCTGTATACAGAGTGATTCCTTAAAACTCAGCGAGTAAAAAATACTGTAATTAACTTTTTCTTAAGGTTTCGTGAAAATTAAGAGGTCCCCAACAAAACGGCTTTTGTATGGAAAAACAGCCTGCCGTTAAAAATCAATAATTCTGTTAATATTTCCAATAGGACAATTTGGTAAAAGGATTTAAAAAGGTGAAAGATTGCTTAATCTTTCCCTAGTTTCAGTTTTTTCTTAAATCCCTTTATAGCAAAGATATCGTGATGTAAAGTCGGTGACTTACTAATTTTATTCAAAAAACTTTATATCGCGAAATCTTTGCTCCAAAGTGATTCCTAAAAATTCTGAAACTAGAGAAAGTTGAAGTAACAATTTAACTTTTCAAATTTTTTTACCAAATTGTTGTAGTTGAAATATTAACTGAGGTCTTGAATTGTTTGCGCAACCTGTATATCCCCAGTAAAATCTGTATATCCCAAAATAATTTTTGCTTTACGTTCCAACTGAAATTTCAAACAGATTAGTGTTTTATATTTTTTTGAATCCCATGTTTAATATGCAAAGATTTCTCTGAAATTGTTCTTGACATCTTGACAAGCAATTTTGATACTTAAAAAATTGATAAAAACCAACGACTTAACACGAGGCGCCAACAACCAACAATTCCTACAAACGGTAGGGGTTACTGCAACAACACAGCACAGTCACAAATTACTCCTACCAGAGGCGAATCTTAGGCTTCCGATTATGACGCAATTTAGAGCATTTATAAGGTAAGAGGACACTAGAGGCAATATATTGCTAAAAAAACACCCCTAAAAAGTGAATTAACACCTAAAAAGGGGGTTTTCTTGGCTTCTTAAGAGCGAAGTTTCACTTGCATAGTTCCTGGATAAGCGACTCGTTGCACTGCCAATAAGGCTCCGAAAACTTGGTAGAAGTAATCTGTGTGTTATCAAGTGTCTGCAGACTTTTAGTATTTTGTTTTATTCTTTCCAACCTTTGTCTTTTGTCTCATCACAGTTTAGTGCACCTAGCTGTGCCCATCGTCTTAAGTCGTTGATAAAGACCCCCACATGCACATAATGAAATTTGTCGCTAACCCCATGTCCCGCGCTTAAACATGCAACACCCAGTACATCAGATCTATTTCCTACTGAACATTAACCAACGTAAAATACAACTAAACAACATAAATAATCGGGATCAGAAATCCAAACAGAACAGTTTCAAGATTGTCTTAGGGAATGTCTGAGATAAATCCGTATATTCTGTTACTCGAGTTAGCTCTATTTCTGTCTAACACAACATGGCAAATTTTACGTACACAACAAGAACAACAAAAACCGACAGTTTTGGAGTCGCTAAGAGCTAGCCAGGTTTAGCAAAATTTGGTAAATTAATTATTGCTTTTAATTTTAAACGTGATAACGTTAATTGTTGTTTCTTATTTACGGAGTGTGGGGTCAACCTGTACATCTGTGAAAATAAGTTTAGCATTAAGACTTTAAGCAAAAAAGTTGATGTGACAATAATAATTAATTTAGCATCTTCCTGTGCGACTCCAAAACTTCATAGTCATAATCATATTGACTTTATATAATTTTGAATTTAGATAATATCGTACAAATATAAACAACAGTCTTTGTAAACTGGCCGAAATACTTTGGCTTCCTAGACAATATACGTTTAACTTTTTAAATATATAAAAATCGCCCAAAATAGACTCTACCCACTACTATCTGTGCCAACGGAAAAAATGGTACCGAGCCCGCTCGAAGTTCACGTTCATCGAAGCGCGTGCATAGTACAAAAACCATTGGCCTCGTACGGAACCACCAGCAACATGGCCGATTTTCAACTTGAACAAGGGGTGCCAAATCCAGTCATCGAGACGGCCACTGGTATGAAAATCGCCTGATACGTTCCCGATGGCTCAGTCCCAGGACGCGTTTTTATTGTACTATCAACTAACCAATAAGATTTATCACATTACGTATTGCGGCAACGTGGCCGACTCATTAATCGCCACGACACTCTGTCATTGGTTCCATTTTTATGGTGGCCATCGTGTCCTTGGGCCGGGTCGTGGAGGAGTGCATCGGCTTCACGAGGTCGTCGATGTCTTCCTGGAAGAGGTTCTCGGGTCGGGGGGAAGTGAAGGACCGCGCCGGCTTATAGGTCATTCCGCCTATGCCGACGTCCATATTGTTTCCTGCAAATTAAAGGTTAAAATTTAACAACGTTTTAAATTGGATGGCATATGTGCCCATCCGAAGCATCCATTCTTCAGAAGAAGCAATTGACAATTCGCTTGTCGTAGAGTTAACTAAGAAGAGGTCACCGCATCATCCGCTTGAAGACCCAAAACGAGTTCCTGTCTCGTGTCGCTCGTTGTCCGTGGGGCAAGCAGATGAGGCGGTGGCCTCTTCTTACTTGATTCCATGTCTACTACTGCCTGATGCATACCTATATGCATATTAATCGCAGGTTCCATACTACTCGACACTGTCAGTCCGAGGGGTGAGGAAATTGGACTTTCCATGGCCGATTCAGCCGGACTGATCCTTAAGTCTTGTATGCTGCCCGCGGGGCTACTCATGCTGCGCATCGAAGCTATGTGGCTCATGCTCATCGGCGGCGCTCCATTGCTGGGCAACGAGACGTTACCACAGTGACCTGCTAGGGCTAGGGAGTTTACTAGGCTGGCTACGGGGTTGGTGTCGTGCGCAGAGTTCTGGTTATGAGCGGCGGCGACCTGGAAGAGATAGACAAGGTTATATAGTATCCACAAAGTAAGGGAAGGTCCATGTAGGGATACGTCCAATAAGATAACTTGCTCGATGCATAATCTAGGTAGAAGTGTTTCTCCCAGACGGCACCCAATGTCTGTGGAATATGCCTATTATATCTTATTTACCAAAATATATTGCAATATTCCTGGGATATCCCATAAATATGTCGAATATCTTATATACAAAAGCAATAGTCCAGGGTTATGTTTAACAGATATGCAGAGAATATTTGGCTTTCATATATTCCACCAGCATATTAAAATATTATGAATTTTTTTTTTATTTTAAAAAATGTATCTGTTCAAACGTTTTTGTTGATTATGATAAATGTTTTGGCATTATTATTATAACTTTTTTTTCTTAAGTAACTCGTTTTTCACATATTTAGAACCTACATTTTGATCATAGTTTAGTTTTCCCTCAATATTGCGAAAACAAGTAACCATTTGGCAACTTTGTAACAATATGTTAAAGATACTCTAAACATCAAAGTTTCCTCCTCGGTTTCCTTTAATTTAACCATTCTTGCAATTATTGCGGATTTTTTTAAGATATCGGTATAATGGCGGCACTAAAAAAACTGTCTTTATGTATGCTGTGTATGCATTTAAGTATATTTCTAAAGTCAGTCTTACTATACATTTATTGTAAGTGTACTCAAGCTGTGTTTTGGAACTGTTAATAGTATATTATTAACCAAGGTTTAGACAGCCATCATTATTGCCCGAGCGGCAAGTTTAAATCACGAGGAGCGGAGCGACGAGGGATTTAAGACGCGAGGGCTATAAGCTGTCTAAACCGTGGTTAATATAATATTTTTTCCACTACTACAACCTTTTATAAGACATTTATCTTTATAGTATTATTAATTATAAAAAATTATAGGTAGGTATAAGTATATTTTTTAATCAAGTTACCTGCGCTTTGGAATTTGCAAAATATTTTGTTGTTTTGTCAGGTGGCTTTGTGAATGTCAATTTTTGTTCATTTATGTCATCAGATTTCACGCGTTTACCGTTATTTTAAAAAATGAGCGAAGAAAATCTTAGTGATATTATTATGTGTACACCTCCAGAATTAAGGATATATGGAAGCAGAAAAAATGTTGATTGTATCGATATTTTACATATCAAGCATCTCTAATAATCTAATATGTATTGATAATTATCTGGTTGCCTAACTGTTTAAAATGTTTATGAATTCATGTTGTAGAATTAAAAAATCAAGTTACCTGCGTTCAAATAGATTCTTGAAGATCGGTCAATAATGGATTTCAATGTCTTATTATTGACCATGGTCAATAATAACTTATAAGGTAGAGAAAAACGATTTCTAACGTTAATAATCGGTCAATAATGGCGATGTTATAGGTTAGTAGTGGAAAAAATGTATTAAAAAATAATAATAAAGTACCTATGTTATTTACCAAACAGTAGGGCGTATTACTTTTTTTACAGCATTCCCAATATTATACTGCATTTAAATTAAGGGGGGTTTTTCATATATTTTGTTTTTTTCAAAACCCTCTCCTCTCCAATTTATGCCCCTCTAAGCTTTGAGGGAAGTTTTTTTTTTTAATTTAATTGTTCCCCTTTAGAAAAGGCTAGAAAAATGAAATATGAGGGTTTATTTGCATTAGTAAAATGACAGTTTCAACAGTTATTTTAACCCCAAGATGGTATTCTTTTATTCGTTAATTTATTTGGCAACAGCCTACTTAGCTATTCACGGAACTAACTATTTAAACGATTTATTTGGGAATACGTGTTATTTTTTTTTTGTAGGAAAAGTATTAAATTAAATAAAGGTTTTAGAATAAACCTTTCTTTGTGTTGTGAATCAAATTTTTTACTTCAAAAATCGCAGTTTCAATCTTCTGGTTTTCTCTATAAAGAAGAAAATAAATATATACCATTTTTCCTGAACTTTGGAAGGGCATAACTTAAAGGGAATAAGTAGTGTAAAAAAATATAAAAAATCCCCTTAATTTTAGCTAATAATTATTCCTTAAAATTTTTCGTATCAATTTTTAAACGACCAATAAGCACACAAATGACCAATTTTAGATATACCAGGGACATGCATTAGATATGCCCAGGATATATTCTAGAAGATAAAAAGATGTTGCTGGCATATGTTTCATGGTGACCTTAAATATCCCCCGAGTCCCGAGTATCCATAAGATATGCCACGTGAGATATGGCATATTCCTGGCATACCTATATGAATATGCCAATTGAATATGCTGGAAATATGCATGCAATGTGTTTATGCCGTCTGGGCTATGTTATAGACATAAACGCCCTTTATATTATAAACACTTATTATGATTTAGGCGCCGAATACATATTTTCTTATAAATTTGCCGCTTTATCTGCGTAAAAGGCAGAAGCAACAGTTTTACATTGGCCATTATTGGAGCCAGCGGACATCGATGTTCTTATCAATAAAAAAAATAGTTTATTCTCTATAGCAGTTCCTTCCCTAATATTATTTTATTGGAAAAAATGTTTTATTTTTATATATTTTTAAAATCAAATACTTTTTGATTCTTTTCTCAAATGTTAATAGTTTATTTCTTATTCAAATAGCGCCTATTCATTATTTTGATAGGTTAAAGTTGATACTGTTTTAGTTTATAATTTAAAGGTACAGATTTAAGAAGCAAATAAATTCCCACGATATAATTTTCCTATTTTTGTCACAAAAACGAAAATTTAGCATCATCAGTAAGAAACGCATACTGGCATAAGTAGTAGGTAATAAGCCCTATTTCTTGCCTTGAATATGTCGAAATAATGCCTATCAGTTATTGTCTTTAATGTTGCCAAACTGTCATAAAAATGCTCCTTTCAACAACATCTTAAGTGTCAACGCATTGTTCAAAGTTTAACTGAACCAAGTATATCTTTGAAACCACGATAATCGTACGACTCCGTGGCGCAACGGTAGCGCGTCTGACTCCAGATCAGAAGGTTGCGTGTTCAAATCACGTCGGGGTCACGACAATTTTTTTGTAAACGAAACTTAGATTTTACATTGGTGAACCACAGGAATGTTTATACAGGATTGATCCAAAACAATTCATATTTTTTCTATAAGTTATTTTTAAGAAAAACTCACAAACACGGAAATAGATTTAACCCTCCCTTCAACCCCTTAACCTCTAACTACCCCAAATATTTTTTTTTTAAATGGCGACCTAGCTCACATGGGGCTCTATGAAAAACAGAGAAGCAGTTCGCGCGATAAAACAAACCTGTTTGAACTTTTAGCGATAACACCAGCGATTCCCACGACTAATTTGCTTGCACTGCAACCATAGCTTTATAATCCCAACTAACAAACGACAAGTCGATTAATTGGTCTTCAGTAAAACAGATAAATACCGTTCAAATAAGACCCCTTGACCTATAGGTGGGCGTGGGAGAGTGGGAGTACCTCCGGGGAATACTCTCGGACACTTTTTGTAAGGAACAATCCTGCTATTAGCATTACTATGTATGCATGTAGTCGCATTTAAAAACGTTTCGGGTTTGTGTAACGGAGCTGAAGACAGTGTAGGGTTCATGAATGATGCAATGGTATTTTTTATTTTAGTGCCCATAAGTAATAAAGCTTTTAGGATTACATCTGGATTCCCAGTTGTCTTGGAATTTTCAGATAAAATAATCCTGAGAAGGCTGGCTAAACACTGTTTGTTGAGCTATGGTATCGTGGGTCGGGGTAACGCTAATGCGGTCCACACACAAGCTACTATTGCCGCGCTTTGATAGCTGGCGTTTCCGCCAGTGTCCAAAAAGCTTGTACACTTTCACCAAACAAAAGCGTTCTAGTAGTTCCCGATTCATTGACGGAATAATATTGAAAATGTCGCTTAAGCAAAAACAATTAACAAGAAGCGCAGTAATTATTATTGATGAAAACAGAAACTCCAAAAAGTGTGGGTGAAAGAGTTGCTAAAAAATTTAAACATTAATTATCCCATATAAATTTCTTGAATGAACTAAAACTACATCCAGATGATTATAGCAATTTTCTAAGAATCGATGAGGATACATTAAAATTATTGTTACATCACACCACTATTTCTTCCTTAAATAACTGAATAAAAGCAGATATAAAATTCTCAGATTCGGAAATCACCAATTTTCTGCCGTTTCTGCACACACATGCTTTTTTGTATACGTTTCGCTGGGGGATTTAATCTCAGAAATCAAACAAGCTTGATCTTAGCGGCCGGCGTTTTGAGCCGCCCAGCGGGCTGTGAGCGCGGCAGCAAATACTCACACATCGGTTTCTTTCTTGCGACTTTTGTGCGTTTTGGTTTTGGACGCTGGTAATAACGTGATACTGACACACTGAGCGAAATATCGAGTTGACATAACTCAAACATGAGTTATCCTAGACCGACGCGTGTTGCTAATAGGGGACAGCTCAGACCTCTGAGTTACGGCAACTAAATCGATGAAATTGCATTAAATCACTGTTCATGAGTTATAATAGCCCTGAAGATGGGTTGTTTTAGTTAGCTAGCTTAGCTAATCGTAACTGGGTTTGACGAACACATGCGACCTGGGCTGCAGCAATTCATTGTTTAAGCTGCCAGATACCAATATGGGAGTTGTGATGCGCTACTACTCGGGCTAGATTAACACATGATTTGAGCTCTCGAAACTGGACCTTTCAGTTGTTCTAGCTTACTTAACGACTATAGATTTAATTTGTCCTAAATGTTGGCAGGGCATCTCAATAGAGCCAAAAAACACAAGGAATATTTAATAATATGTAGGTTCTTTAACTAACAAACACTTGTTACAGAAAACACATGCTAGGTTAACTGACATTACTGACATATCTAACAACATATGATAAACGTCAAGTGCAAAAGAACTACTCTATGAACGAAGCTAGGCACAATAAGGTTGGGCACTTTAAATATATTCCAACACTAAAATTGGATTATTCTCATTTTCACGCACCTATGAGAACAAACTCTGAACAAAAATAAAAAAAAGATCACTCCAATCAACGATTGCACGAGGTACTAATAAGAATGAGATGAAGTTACCGCGCTAAATCGGCACGAGCGTGAATTTGGAACTTTCCGTGACCTTTCGATAGGTGATTTACCCTCGACATGGGTTTTTAGGGCACTCTTTATGACTTATTTCAACTCAAAATAATTTACACATGGTAATGAGTTAAAATAATGCACGTCTGAGTCAAAACGGCACTTCAAAATCAGTTAGTAAGTTTTCCCAATCCAAAAACTGAGTTCAGGTAACTCATAAAATGGTTACAAAATGAGGGATTGTGGTAATCCCAAATGTGTTTAAAATGTTGATATTTGTGTGTTGAGCCGAACCAAAAGAAGCTGAGTTATTGTAGCAATTTTAATTGATTTGTAATAATTCGTAGGCTCAGTTTTAACAACATAAAAATGTGCGTTAAAGTAGCTCTAATTCTGCAACCCACGACATCGGTAAATCCATTTTTGTTAGTGCAGTAACGTCTTTATATAATATACCGTTTCACAGACTTGCCTTTACTGCAGAGACCAGCGTGGTTAAGCCTGTTAACTTTTTTATTTTTACCAATTTTGACACTATTATTTTAGCATAACTCTATTAGTTGTAGGCTCTTTAACTGACGAAGTGTATGTCATAAAATGTGATCTGTATATGAATATTTAAAATAAATTATGAAAGGGCATAACTTTGAAAAATAAATAATTAAATGTACATACCATACTACACATTTGCTGCCTGAGTCCTTGGGCTACAGCTGCCACAGCCGCAGCTGCGGCTGCTCCAGGTGAAACGTTAGGATCCGAACCGTTACTGCAGGAATTGTTTTGATAGCTCTGGATGGTCACACCGTCCTTAAAGTCAAAATTCAAATTATAATTCTTCTCCTGTTGTATAAAATAATGGATCTATTAACCGTACTATGTGGCGTCACAGTATAGGTACTTACATGTAACCGTGGATAAGGTATGTGAGGTTCTTCCTTGATCTGGTGAGAATCCCGGAATACCACGGCTCTTATGACACCTCGTATGTGCTCGTCCGGCCACACTCCCAGGAGGATCCTCTGCGGCCGTCCCCTGCCCTTTGGCCTCAGATCTGTAACGAGAAACCCTAAAATTATAACGAATCTAAGGGCTGCTCCTGTACAATTAATGGGAAACATTGGAGATTACGTTAAGGACTGTAACATGCACATTCTTATGGAACTACAAAACTAGCGTTCACCTTCAGTTTTGGTGAATATCTGGATAGAGAACTGAAGCATATTTGGCACCATGCTCGTAGGGTTAGGTTAGTTCAAGAGCACTGTAGTGGAATCGTTTATGTTAGTGTAATACTACGAGAATATTGCAGATATGCCCGAAGTTCATTTTGTTAGGAACTTTTGAATAAGGAATTGACGGCAACTTTAATTTTAAAAAATAAGTACTTACCAGAACCACCATCCGCCGAGGGACCCAACATATTATGAACCCTGTTGGCGTACAACACAAAGGTCGGATAAGGAATATCGTATTTTCTAGCGGCTTGCGACAGCGACAGCCCTTCCTTCAAAACGGAGAAGATCGCTTCCGCCATCGTTTCGGGTCGCCAGGACTTCAAAGGGCCTCTTTCGCGAAACCGCAAGTTGTGAACGAGGCTTTGATTGGTGTTCCAACATTTCTGCCACATCGATTGCAACTGGTACTGGTAGCTGTCTGCTGGAAGAAAAACGAAAAAATATTCATATTAGTTTTTAGTTATCGCAAACGTTTTATATTGTGATATTACTATAAGCTAGAACCCCGTTCATAAACGTACCCTGAGAAAAAAATTACTAGTTGAAAGGTCGGAGGATAAATACAATAACAGTTACAAAACATTTTATTAATTCCACACTTTAAGGGGTTAGGTACAGGTATAGAAATTTTACCAAACCCATTGTTTGTTAAAAAATACATCTCAAAACATTTCGACTTTATTTTTTGAACCCACATGTATAATTGTAATATCTTATGTCGTTTTTATTTCGTTAACAATGTGTTATTGAGTTATTGACAAAAAGTTCTCTAAATTGTTTGATAAGATTCAAGTAATTCATACAGTGAATATGTTGACATGCATCTAATTTATGGACAAGCACTAGGCAATTGCGTGGAAGCGAGAAGAATGTATTCTGATACATTTTCAAATCGACGTTCACCGCACAGAAGAACTTTTGACAGGGTTGATCTTACCTTAAGAGAAACAGGTAAAAAGTTAAGTGAAATAAAAAAAAAATGCTAAAAGTAGCTAATCTTTTGCTAATCCATTTTGGGAAGATTTTTACCGGAGAAGGGTCTCCGAGAATATCAAGGATCCCTCTAATAGTGTAAGAAAACTGTTGGTCCAAGTTCATGCGACAGTGAGTTGTTCATGAGACTTCGAGAACAACTGCTACATCCTTATCACGTCTAAAAGGTACATGCTGATTATCCTGCAAGAGTCAACTACGCAAATTGGGTTTTGCAACGATTTACGCAAAATCATAATTTTACTAACATTGTTTTGTGCACGGACGAAGCCGGTTTTACCCGAGACAGAGCAATAAATCGCCATAATTTGCAGACAAAGCACCAACAAAGGTTCATGGTTAACATGTGGGCGGGGATTATTGGGAATCATCTCATTGGATCGCTCTTTATTGAAGGCAGGTTAGTTCTTATATCGCTCTGAAAAGGCACTAGAAATTAAGGCGGTATCTATTTCACCTTGTTGAATATTTTTTTTGCATGCATGCAGGGTACTAAGTATATTCTGAAACCCCATTCTATGAATTATTATAAAATGTGTACAGTGTCTTTTAGACAAAAACTGGTGGCTAATTGAACGATTTTGAATGTCAATTTTTTGGTTTTTGAAAGGCTTCCCCTTCAGCATTTGAACGCTAAAAAATTTCCGAAATTTGTTGTTTGGCCGATTTTTAATGAACCAATTAGTAGTACTGATTCGTGGTCACCGTAAAAGGACTGTTTAAAATAGGTCTTCCACTATCCACTGTGTAACTCCCGACGAAATTAAATATTGACACAACAATCTTCACATGTTAAACAATTACAATTGTGGAAAAAAACAAACACATCATTTGATAACTGAAATATAAATATTTTGTTTAAAAATATTATGGACAATATAAAAAACTGTATAAACAAAGTGAAAATTGTAAAGAAAATCACCCATAGAAATCATATGACCCCATGGTTTAATAAACATATTTTGAAAGCGAGAAAAAATAGTATAAAAAATATATTTTAACCAAAAATATTGATGATTGGAATGAATATAGGATTTTAAGAAATCGTAATGTCAACATTTTAAGAAAAGAGAAGAAAAAATACTATGAAGAACAAATAGATGAAAACAAACATGACTCAAAAAAAATGTGGAAAACGTTAAAAAAATTTGTTAAACCAAAAGCAAAAAGTGAAATTAGAGAAATTATATTTGAAGATCAAAAAGAAACGAATCAGTTCAAAATCGCAGAAAAAATGAATATGTATTACATAAATAGTATTAAAAAAATAGTTGCAGAAATAGAAAATGGAAATGAAAATATTTGTAAAGAAATCAGTAAATCAAATAATGAATAGAACATTTTCATAAACTATCTATACAAGAATTAAAAATAAAAATTTGGAATATAAAATCAAATAATAATTATGGTGAAATTTTAACAAAAAAAATAATGAAAGAGACATTTGGCAGCATTGGAAATATATTACTTAAATTAATGAATACAAGTTTGAAATATGGAGAAATACCTGATGATTTAAAATGTTCATGTATACCAGTACCAAAAGTAAAAAATACAAAAAAATGTACTGAAATGAGGCCGATAAATTTATTTTGGGATATTGAAAAACTTTTAGAGAAGACAGTTTATGAACAAATATTAAATTTTATTGAAGAAAACAACATTTTAGTAAATATTCAAGCAGGTTTTAGAAAAATATATTTGACAGAAACAGCAGCACAATATATTATTGAAAATTGGAAGAGAAGTGTTGACAAAAATGAAATCATTCTGGCAGTATTTTTGGATTTTAAACGTGCTTTTGAGACTATTGATAGAAATAAATTATTAAATAAATTATATCAGTATGGTTTAAGGGGTACTGTATATAAATGGTTTAAAAATTATTTAAATTTTCGACAAGAAATAACTAAAAGAAATGAAACGTTTTCAAAAAGGGAATTTAATAATATCGGTGTACCACAAGGAAGTATTTTAGGTCCTTTATTATTTATTTTATATATAAATGATATGCCAAATATTTTGTCAAATACTAATATTCAAATGTTTGCTGATGATACTTTAATACACGTAAAAGGTAAAAATATTTTAAGTTGCATAGATAGTCTAAATTCTGAATTAAAATTGGTATCAAACTGGCTAAAAGTAAATAAATTAAAATTAAATATTTCTAAAACGAAATTTATGGCAATAGGAAATAATATAAATTATGAAAATATAAATATTTTTATAGATGACCAAAAATTAGAAATAGTTCAGTCTTTTAAATATTTAGGGATAATAATAAATTCTAAATTAAAATTTAATGTTCATTTTGAAAACACTATATCTAAAATTGGGGAAAAATTAATTATTTCAAAAGAGTAAGTAAAAATTTAAGTTTATTTTCAAGAAAAACAATATATAATACAATAATTTTACCTCATTATTTGTATTGCTCTACAATTTTATATACTGTAAATGAAGGAATTTTTAGTAGACCTCAAATTTTACAAAATAAGGCAATGAGAATAATATTAAATGTCGATAAATACACAACGATAAATTATATGTTAAATAAACTTAAATGGTTGAATACAAGAAATTTAATATTTTTCCTAGTTTGTATTTTTATTTATAAAATTCAAAATAATTTATTACAATCTCATTTAAAAGACTTTATAACGAAAAACTTTGAAAATCATAACTATCAAACCAGAAACAATCAAAATTTTTGTTTAGGGAAAGTGACAAAAAATTTGACATATAAATCAATCTTCTTTAAAGGACTTCACGAATATAATAATTTAGATTCTTTAATTAAGAAACGAAATTCCTTAAGTAAATTTAAAAAAATCCTTAAAAATATCATTACATAGAAAACAAAATATCTGATAAAATTTATTTAAAAATATTTTTGGTGCATAAAATTGTAATTTTAAATGTTTTAATTATTGTTAAAAAAAAAACTAGAATTTATAATATTGTAGCAGTAAGTATTGCTAAAATAAATCTTGTTACTACTACTACTACTAAAAAATTAATACAAGAAAAGAAGCTTTTTCAACTTTCTAACTATACCTAACCCCTATTTTGAGGAGGAGAGAAATCCAGGGTATCCATTAACGATATGCTGATATTTCAGGCTGTGATTTTGGAAACCATCTTAAGAAAACAACTTCTTATGAATTTATGTCCTAAGTTTCTTAACTTTTGAACTACAGGCTGTTAAAGTTTCACGAAAATTTAAACCCCCGTAGTTCGAATGTTAAGAGGCGGTGGTGGTGGAAATCGTTCCAAGAATCACAACCTGAAATTAGAGAATATTATTAAGAAACGCCCTGTATATTTCCAAAGATCAATAATTCAATATGGTATTAGATATTAATCTAAATATTGTTATAAAATATTGCAATAAATATTTAAAGCCCCAAGCCACAATAGCACGATATTTTCATAAAATATCCATTTCCTCAATAAGTATTCTAATTTTACCTCGAGGCTATTCTGCAACATACCTATGAAAACAAATTAATTTTTATTATGATACCTATTATAAGCGTAAAGGGTGTCAATACGACATACTTCACAACAAAGAAACCTTCCTATAAAACACTAAATAACACATTGTTGCCACATATTCTAGATCAATATCTATAAACAATAGCTTTGTTTATCGTTGTCACGTTTTTCCACTAGCCGGAAGGGTCTATTAATATATAAAATTAATGTCGCTTAATGTTTTAATTATTAAAATTGCTCGCGTATTACAAAATTCTAGATATTTATCTTATTTTTCGCTATTTAAAACTATAAATATTATTTAATAATATACTCAGAGCTGGCGGGTGATTAAGACGGATATTTTCGTTGTTTGTGGTAATTGTTTTAAATTCTTAATTAACGTTAATAAATAGTTTTATTGTTTTTAAACAGCGGAGGATGGCTCTGTGGTATGAACTGTTATTATTACAGTAAATTAAAAAATTATTATTAAGTAATTAAAATCCACTTTAAATAGTTTTATTTATAGCTTATTATGCTGTTAAGACCATCTGTAAAGAGTGAATTTATTCCCTTATTCTTTGTTTTTATTCTGAAGTGGGAAGATCTTATGAAACATGCAGGACTATTCTTAAAAACAGTTAAATTTGTTTCCTTATACAGCTTAAGTTCTTAGTATATGGGAAACTTTTTTAATATTAATTTTACGGAAAAAAGTTACTCTTTATAAAAAGTTCTGCTATCTAAAAAAATAATATTGAACTATTCAAATTTGAGATAATATGTACAGGATGATCAAAAAGTAAAAAAATAAAAATTAACCTACGAGAAAAGTACCCTTAATTTTAATTTTAGAGCAAAATGGAATAAGAAAATGTTGATTGGCATTAAAAATTATATCTGTTTCTACTATTAGTAGACTATTATTGAAAATAAACTTAAAAATTTTAATCTTAATTCTTAATGGCATGCCCATTATCTTGCCACCATTTTCCACCTGAATTTGAATTTTAACTGTCAGCTATCTTATTTGTCTGAAACATCAGTTTGAATATTTAATTAGATAAATATGCCGTTGAAATTAAGTATGCAAGATAAAATTGAAATAATTTTAATTGTTGGTGAAAATTACAAAACGTATCAGGAAACTGCCGAAATTTTTAACTACAGATATTCTGATAAAATGATTTATTTTACAACAGTAGGGAGCATAGTGACTAAATTCAAGACCTTTGGAAGTGTGGAAAATAACTACAATAAGAAACGTAGACCAAGTGTTGCAAATAATGAAACTGTGAACCAAGTAATGTTGTCTGTAGTAGAAGATCCTAAAACATCATTGCGAAAAAGGTCAACAACATTACCAAATGATGTAGGGAAAACTACGATTTCAAAAATATTAAATGAAAACAAATTTCGGCCTTACGAACCAAAATCTATACATACCTTGAAGCCAGGTGATTTTGAGCGACGCTTAGAATTTTGTTTTTTAATACAAGGAGAGTTAAAAGATAACCCTTTCATGACAAGAGATATAATTTTTACCGACGAAGCAACCTTTACCTCGAACGAGACTGTAAGTTCACAAAATTGTCGTTGGTGAAGTGACGTTAATCCAAATGTCACTATACAAACACGTGATCAGTACTCATTTAAAACAAATGTGTGGTGCGGAATTTACAAAAATAGAATAGGACCTTTTTTTTTCGACAAAATTTAAATGGTGAACGTTACTTGCATTTTTTAAATAATTATTTGTTTAATTTTATTCATGGACTTCACATACCCGATAGACTACGGATATGGTACCAACAAGATGGTGCACCATGCCACAGTACGAGGAATGTAAGACAATACTTAAATACACTTTTTAATGAAAAAGTTATCGATAGAAATTCTGACCTTTTTTGGCCCGCTAGGTCTCCGGACTTGAGCCTCGTCGATTATTTCTTGTGGGGCTACTTAAAACAGAATGTATACCTACAAAGGCCATTTAGAGAGGGTAATTAGAGAGACAATTACAAATACAACTCCTGCCATGATTAAAAATGTTTTAAGAGAATTTTCTGCAAAAACGGCTAAATGTATTGAAATGGAGGGAGGATATGTCGAGGCACATGTACAGTGAGGGAAAGTTAATGAATATTTTTATTTAAATTCATATTTTAATGTTTATTATTATAATTGTACTTTTCCAAAATAAATTATCATGTTTCTATCAATTATTTAAATGCGTCATAAAATTACTACAAAACAGGGATAAAGAACCAAAGTTTTTTGTGAACATGTGGCAACATTGAAATTATTTTTAAATTAAAACTATAAAAAAACAAAACATTACCATATTGATGAAAAACCTGAAACACAAAAATAAATATTTTAATTAGTAGACATAGGGCGTAAAATAGGTTTGTCACATTGCCGGCTAATGATGCATAGTGTATTCTATATTTACCTGAACCTAAAAATTTGCAAGGTACCTATAGGTAGTTTAAAAGTTTGGGGTTATACCAATACAGTTTCCGTTTTAAAAATGTCATGACGTAATTTGTTTGTCCGGAATTCGATGTATTTGCGATATTTATACATCAGGAGAGTTAAAAAAAAATTTTTGGTGGGTCAAGAATGGAAAAAATGTTTGGGGAACGCTGATCTAGACTACTGTAAAAAATGTATGTGAATTTTGGTTTTTAGCATTTAGTATGTGAAAAATCCATTCGTAATTATTGTAAATTAAGGTATACATTTTACTTTACTAGCTGTATAGTTATTATTCTATACATGGTTTTTTTTTTTTATTTAAAGAGATACTTATAGCTCCAAGAGAGAAATTTTAGAAAATAGTCCAACTACGAAAAATTACAATTTAAATTTTCCCCACAGAGATTTTTCAGAAAATATATTTTCTCAAATGGCAATACATTTTTTTAACAAATTTTTATAGTATTCACAATATGGATTTATTTAAAACTTAAAATCATATACTTATGTATAAAATATGTAACTTTTTATTTTAAAACTAAGTTTCTCTTAGAATTCGTTAGCAACGAAAGTAACAACAAAAATACCTAAAATTTGTAATTTAATTACTGAAAGAAAACTTTTAAACTGGCAACACTGGAAAAAAGTGGTTTCCTTAGTTGAATTATGCTCTAAAATTTCCCTTTTGCAATAAAGATCTATCTCTTTAAATAAACAACATATTCCTATATAGAATTCAACAAATTTGATAAATAAAATTTTAGAAAATGTATAAACCAAAGAAAGCTATGCACGTTCTGTCTGTGACGTGCAAACTATTCTAACCTTCCATCTCAACTAACTAATAACAGAGATAACCTGCAAACACATCGAAATCTGTACTTTTTTAACGTTTCAAGTCGTATTGTTTTCTAGAAAATTAATTAGAAGTAAGATGGTTCTTAATTTACGAGAAAATACAAAACTTAGGAGTTTCATAAAATATTTCGCATTTTCATGAGGGGGACGGGGAGGAGGGGGACGGGGGGCAATAAACCAAAATAAAAATATGTATGTATTGTATGGGACGACATCTATACGAGTAGTATCGAAATTGTGTATTTTGGGGCTGAGAGGGGAACCGCGTCGTTTCCTCAAAAGTCAAACAAGGTCATTACGCCGCCTTAATGGAGATCAAAGGGCAATAAATAAAACTTGTAATAATTATTCTTCATGTTGACAACATTAAATAATACGTCCATTAAATAAATTTATTTTTTATTTTGCTTAATCGAAGCTGACTCAGCCATTCTTTATCATAATTGGGGTAAATTAATTAAATAAAGGCCTAATTAAACTTAATAGTTCTCTATTAAATAACTTTTGATGAAAGTAACGCAAAATACAATAAGAGCATTAAGTTCCCCGAGACGGGAAAAAATAAAATGTAAATACCTATTCATAAATTTTCTTATCGACGTAACAATAAAAAAATTCTAATTGCTGAGGCAAAATTATTGCTAATAAACGGTGGAAACTTAATAAGTCTTAACAGTATTACAAAACTATAAATTTTAATATCGACTTATATTTAACAATTATTAACAATTTTATGAAAACTATAAAAAAAACTAATTGAATATCATAACGACTATAGGCTACAAGGGTCATAGAAAAAGATCAATTCGATAGAGGCACATGTCACTTTTCCTAAAGTAGTGATGTTTTAATCAATATCAATCACCCAAAAAAAAAAAAGAAAAACTTTACAAAAAAAATTGAGTAATCGATGATCCATCTGAATCAACTTCAATTTACTATATAGTCTATCTTTAAATGATGCCAAGCAATAAATCAATCAAATCCGTCTTCTCCATGAGCGTGCCAGATTTTTCGGCATGTATAGATTTAAATAGGCCTGAATTTTTAGATTTGTGCAGAATTAGTATAAGTAACGACATTAAATTCAAGCTTTGTCTTCAAATATATATTTTAAGCTTAAATTATGTACAGCCGTACCATTGACCTGGACTTTTAGAAAGCAATTCTATCAAAACTAAATATTATTCCGTTTCCGCTCTAATCATCTTATTCCTTTTTTTTGGTACCTACTCCTGGTTACCTGTTTGCTAATTATGTGGTTATTATGCCTTTATGGGTGCCTACCTTAGGTGTTTGTTTCTCAGTGAAACTAGTCAAAGTGTGAAGTGTCAGTATTTTTAAATTAAATATGGAGAATTTTCAACAATTGCCTAAACGCCCTAGAGTCGGTCCATGTACAGTAAATGAAAAAAAAAATTCTTAACTGTTATGATTCCATTAAAAGTAAGAATACGGATTTGAGGGTTGACAATGCAGTGCAATATACAGCAGATATGCTTAACGTTGGTAAAACAACAATATACAGGGTCGTTGGTATGTATGGAAACGGTCGATTATTTTTTAAAGTAAAATAGTTAGCAAAAAGTATTTTATTTCTGACCGGTATATTATTAGCTTATAACGTCTTAGTTACGCGGGAATTATAATAATTATAAGGGTCATAACTCCCTTGGGATATTAAGAAAAATTTGATATAAAATCAAACGATTGACATCTAATGTCAATTTGATTGTCATCTATTGAAACATTTATTCCACTTTAAAAATGAACAAAATGTTACTAAAATCGGTCAGAAATAAAATTATCTATGTATCACTGGAATTATAAGGGTCTCAATTACCTCGGGCAATTGCAACGTAAACTTTGCCCTCGGTAATTAAGACCATTATAATTCCCTAGATGCATAAATAACTGTTAGACAAAAGTTTCAGGGTTTCTTAAGGTCTATTAGAATTTAAAAAAGAAATAAGTATACAGGATTAGTCAGAAAACCGTAGAGAAACAAAGTTACTTTTTTTTTTAAATAGAACACCCTATCTTTTAGAATATTTTTGAATTTTACATAAAATAACAATTATTTTTTAATGAGTGCATTATAAGTCTAGATGTAATAGTTTCCGAGATATCGACTTTTGAAAAATTACATTTTTGAACTTTGGCAGTTTCTAGTTTTCTAACGGTACGTCTTAGAGTATAACGGCTTACATGTCCCTATCTTAGTTTCTTATTATTTTCCTAAAAGTGTTAACTTCCGGTTAAACCGGATGTAACTTAAGAGCCGGAAATACAGTACTTCCGGTTTAACAGGAAATTGATGTTTTTGGAAAGATAATAAAAAGTAAAATAGGGACATGCAAGTCGTTTTACTCTAAGACGTACCGTTAGAAAGCTAGAAGCTGTCAAAGGTCAAAAATGTCATTTTTCAAAAGTCGATATCTCGAAAACTATTAGGTTTATACTTATAATGCATTTAATAAAAAACAATTGTAACTTTATGTAAAATCCAAAAGTATTCTAAGATATAGGGTATTCCATTTAAAAAAAGTAACTTTGCTTCTCTACGGTTTTCTGACTTATCCTGTATAATTATTTTTTTTTAAATTCTAATAGACCTTTAAAAATCCAAAAACTTTTGTCTAAAATATTTTTTGTTAACTATTATACTGAAGGAAATAATCGACCGTTTCCATACATACCAACGACCCTGTATAAAGTTTTAAAAGAAGAAAAAAGTGTTGGCGTGAAGCCTTCAAAAACTTCTCCAGGACGACCAAAACTTGAGCTGGATGAGGTTTTAATGCAGACAATAAGGCGAAAAGTTCATAGTTCTTTTTTGAACAAAGAAATTTTCATGCTGGACAAAATTTTGTCCTCAATCCGAGAAGACCAGGCCTACCCATTTATGTGTAGAAATACGTTTTGGAAATTATTAAAAAAAAATGGGTTTTCGGTGGAAAAAACATAATAGGCAATCGATTTTAATAAGACAAAAGCGATATCGTCTGTTGGGGAAAAAGAAATTACTTAAGAAGCATCCGAAAATCCAGAGAAGAAAATAAAAAAATATTTCACCTAGACGAAACATGGCTAAATGAAGGCCACACTGTGACTAAATTTTGGCAGGATTAAAATATTAAAAGTTCAAGGCAAGCTTTTTTCAAAGGATTGTTCACAGGATTAAGACCGCCACCTGGAAAAGGACTTCGACTTATCATAATCCATATTAGAAGTTCTGAAGGCTTTGTTAAAGGTGGTCTACTGATGTTCCAATCTAAAAATACAGGAGACTATCACGAAGATATGAATGCCGTTGTCCTTGAAGAATGGTTCGAGCAAACGTTGGATCTTATACCAAAAATGCAATAATTGAATTGGATAATGCAAGTTATCACTTTAGGCTGACGGAAAAATTACCGACAAGTGATAGATTCCTTAAAAAAAGAACTATTGGTACTAGGCAATTTACATAAAAATGTATTCAAAGAATATGTAGTCGATGAAATGGCAAAGTTACGAGGACTATCTGTGCTCAGACTCCCTCCTTACCACTGCGAAATGAACCCGATCAAACTTATATGGGCTGAAATAAAAACAGATGTCGCCAGAAGCTATGGGTAAAATCAGTGCGGAAAAGTGGAAAAAGTGTATTGATCTTGTGATAGAAGAAGCCACAATGTGGCAGGTAGATATAATAATCGAAGAAATGGTTGAACCGCTTATTATAAACGATGTTAATAAAAGTTCATCGTCCGAATCGGACTATGATTAAGCCATAACGACAAAGCATTATTCGATTCTTGAAAATGCTTTGTTTGTAAGATTCTATATTATATCTTGTTTTTGTAATTATATTATGTAAAATAGCTTGCAATAAATTCAGGGTGGACCTACCTAAAGAATGTTCATTATATGGATCCCTTAACGTAAACACAATAGATTTTAAGGGATGGTGTTTAAATAATTGTTGTTGATAACTCGGTATGCTTTTTGTATATTTAATGAGCATTTATTACTTCACGTCATTTAAAGATAAATATATATATATATTTGAGCGGACAGGTGATATGATATCAATATTTACTAAATCTAAAACTAAAATATCCATTGTATTATTACTGGTTAATCTTAAAATTAGGAACAACTCAGGAATTAAGGGAATACAACAAAAATTGGATAAACCGTTAAAGTTTTACACCCATAAATTTTAAATAGGAATGTATCGTATAAAACACACCGAACTCATCAAAAATCCGTAAACATATTTGGTTGTTTTTAATCCAACAAAAAAATAAAAATAAAACATAATTTGAATAAAGTAGACACATGAATTAAAAATATAAATTCAATATCACCAATAGGTTACAGTTTATAAAAATATGGGTAAATTTAATATTATAGGTGGACTTTTATAAAGAGGTAAAATATTTTTAGAAAAAATTCATTATTGCTTTTTTACTTAATGATTATTTAGGCACGCTAACTTAGTCTAGAGTGGAATGATTGTCATAATACCTAAACCTGAAGAACAAAACGTTTTTATAAATATTAAACTAATACAGTGTGTCCATAGTTAGAGGTCACAAAAGGACATATGAACCAAAAATTTCTTTGCTGCCAAGAGTAAACTATCTTCATCTTTTATTTTAGAGCAAAATGATGAGAAAATATTTCAAATTTTAGTCAAAATTTAAATTGAAAGTGGATGTTCACTTGTTTGCGGATGATACTCTAGTGTATGCTTCAAGAAAATGTTTAAATGAATTAATTATAGCGTCAGAAAAAATTTATAAATACACTTGTAAAAATCTTCTTAGTATTAAGCAACCAAAAGTCAGTTTGTTTTAATTGGGAATGACAGAAATAGAGGACATTTTACCTCGAGTAATTTATCTATAAAAATAGGAGAAGAGAGAATCCAACAAGTAAAAAAATTAAATATTTGGGTGTAATAGTGGATGACAAGTTATGATATGAGTTATGCTATAAATTATTTGTCTTTTTGGTCTAAGTTTATTTAATATAATACACTGGTACTCTAACCTGAACTAACCCTGACATACTGTATACAGGATGTTACTTCATGTCATGCCATAGACCAATAATTTTAAGCCGAAAAGGCCATCCAAACATAATGTCCTAAAATGATTGGTTCCCAGGGTACTAACGTTTATATTATGGCTTACAAACAAAATTTTTGATATGTTGATATGAACATTTCGACTTCAAATAAAATTGGTCTAAAAATCGCCCCATATCATAAGTGCACGAAAAAATGACTTTTTTGAAGAACTCTGCTTAATAATTGAAATTGATGTTCTTTTGTAATGTCACTGTTACAAATAGGTATAAAGATCGTGTATGGTGCAAATTATTTGGATATTGTAACAAAAATAGTTTGGAAAAACATTAAAAAATACCTTCGCTTTTCAATCTTAATAATAAATAAAGCTTTAAAAACAATTTTATGACGATAGTACAAAATCAAGATATTTTTTAGTCCTCCTAAAGGTCACGCATATTTTTCTAATAAATTCAATACAAAATTTAACATATCTATAATAACATGGAATATATCCGGCATTTCGAATAAGGAATGAAAATTCGGTCATTTAAAAATATCCACAATATCACAAATTCGTGGAAAATCATGGTTATTAATAACCACTCATCGTGGGTATATTTCATTATGTATACGGAACGAAAAAGTTTCAATATGATCTCATTACTTGATTAAATAAATTACTGCAATTCGCAATAACTTTATAACGACATAATCAACAATATAATACAAGATGCAGTAATAAAAACATATTACTCGCAATAAGCCGAATAGAATGAACGTCTTTGCAAAAATTACTGAATTATTATTATTAATAGGGATATTCTGTTGCTTGCACCCATATAATTTGTGTGTTTCAACAAATCTTCTACGGAACCAATATAATAATATTATGATTTTGTTCAGATGGATAAATATCTTTTTATTACAAATAAAATTTAACGTAAGGACTTATACGGGGTGTTTATTAAACATACAGCATATATTTAAGAACTATTCTAAGAATGAATCGAATTTCTTAAGAAATGCAATAAGGAATTTTCACAACCATGTGTGGGCCGAAGAAAATCCACTTGATGTACTTGAAGATCGTTTTCAACATCAGTTCTCGTTGAATGTTTGGACTTCTTGAAATAAACGCTACCTAATTCAATTTTTGCCGTTAGTTTGATAAACACCCTGTACATAGGTCTGTCACTTACTATTACTTCAAAACTGTACCATAAGAGAAATACGCGATAGAGAGAGAGCCGGAATACTAATAATTCCTTGTCTAACACATACGTCTTTTATATTGTACAGTTTTAATTAAACATTCAAAGACAAACCTATTAAACCGCATGCTACTGAACAAATTTCAAAAACGCTCGTTTTGTAAAACCAAAAAAGTAAATAATTAAGAGTTCCCATGATGTAATCTTTATAGGTACCGTGTCCGTAAATATTCGCCGACAAAAAGTCCCTAATCTAATGATTTTCTCTATGAATAGATATAATAATGTTCCCACATGGCACGATGAGAATGTTTTATTACTTGTGTAATTTGGTTGCCTGGTAAATATGGTCTCATGCTGGTTGACGTACGATCGTATCTAATTTCAACTAATTTTATCAGATTGATATTTGAAGGTACATTGCAGGTTTGCTTGGATTAAACGGGGTTGAAATTTAAATAAAATATTTCATGTTGGTGTTGATGTTTTAAGGGTTTTTCCTATAATCAACGGGTTTACATATCTTCAGAATTTAAAAAAAAAATCGATTTTTTTTCAGTATTGATGAAAATAATTGAAATATTTTCGGGGCTGCACAAACAACAGGTACAATAAAAACTAAGTATAGAAGATAGAAAAACGCTTAAATGGGAGAAGTTTTAGATGAATATATTATAAAGCCCAAAGCCGCTTAGTATGCGTTTCGATTTGAGATATTTTAGAAAAATCAAAAGATTGCATTTTCGAAATATGCTGTACCTTTTTTATTTTTCACTATCTTGGCAATCTGTAAAAAACATTTTTAAAGCAACTTCTCACGTAGATTTCAGTTGTGCAATTAGATTTTGAACACGAGGTTTCAGTTATTTTAGGTTCATTTTTTCTTAAGGACGCCATATTTTGTACTATTGATGTCAGCTTTACAACGATGTATCACTTATTGGTAAATAAATGAAATTGACTTGAAAAAACAAGCTTCAGCATATTCTCGAAAATGCAACTTTTTACTATTGTTAAAATATCTCAAAAACAAAAAACTTTTCCATTTAACTGTTTCTTTATCTTCTATAGTTTTCAAGATCCCCACAGATGTAGGCCCAATTTGGGCCACACTGTATATTTTGCAGTCTTACTTGCTTGGTCTTTCTTAAAAACGATCTTACTTTAATACTTAACTTACTTTTTCTAAATTGCTCTGTAAATATCAAAAATACACTTATATAATATCAAGTTTAAATTATTACAATCTTGTAACAAACTATAAAGTGAATAACACATTCTTTCTTATAAAAATATCTTCATTTTTAATATCTAATAAATTCGGAAGAGCTTGAATTGTAAAAATAACCAAATCCTCAGAAAAACTGATTGTTGTCACGCTTCTTTACTAAATAGCCCTACAAATTTGTAATAATTTTTGTCAATGAGCAAAGGCGCTATGTGCAGGGATATTTTTGCACTAACCATATCTATGTCAATACTTTATTAGAACTGCAAGTATCTTTGCATAGCGCCTAAATACATAATATAGAGAGCTTTTAAGCCACCCGAGTGTTGCAGTTAACTTACTACGCACTTGTGCCCTTAAGGTAATGTGGTAAACGTACATAATAATATGTTAGGTTACCTCTAATAATACAATAATAAAGATGATGATGGTCCTAGTTCATTGGCCCAAACACTTTCGATTTCGAAATGTCGGTGGATTAAAAACTCTCTCTTAACCTAAACCTAAAAGGAATTATTAAAATTGAGCGAATTCTGAGACCCATTGCTACTGTTACTGCTACTATTACTTTCGTAGTACAATGAAACGATACTGTGCTTCTTACAAAAAGCCCACCACCACCTAAATCCGGACAATCCGGTGAACAAAAACTCGGGATCTCTGAGGCGACGCAGCTTCTCCACGAACAACAGCACTTCTTTGAGAGATCGTTTGGTTCGTCGATTGTACGGAGAGATCGACACGTCGCAACAGAACTCCAGTACAGCCGCTTCTTCGGCCAAGTTCAGGCCCGCTTCTTCGAGTACAGCCATGCGTTTAGATTTTCCCAGGATGTTGTCGTACAGCGTGCCCTTGGGAATGCCGTAGCGACCAGAGGCTTGAGTGAAACGCATTTTTTGTGTCACTACGGCCTCGATGGCTTCTTTGAGCTGGTCCTGAGTCCAAGTGGGCGATTTGAGTTTAAGAAGTTGAGGGTATTCTGGTGGTATAAATAAAGAGTAAAGAAAAGATCTAAGTAGAATTCTGGTTATTAATAATGGCTAACTAATATGTTAGGCGATATAAAAGGCCTTCATTTCTAAATGAACCACTCTAAATATCTCTCGATTAGTGGCGTAGTTAGTATTTTGGGGCGGGGGGGGGGGGGGAACTATGGGGGTGTAGACTGTGGAAGAAGAGCGCCGCAGGCACTATGTCCAAATTTCGTAGGAATTCACATTTCTTATGTTCCCTTGGGAACGAAGGTCTGGCCCCAAACAAAGTGAAAATCCGCTTTACGGTCTTTCATAGAAATAAATCTCTCCAAGGCTGTTTATGGACATCATAGCTAGAGCATTTTCACCAAAAAGTTCTATTTTGTGTCAGGTTTAAATCTTGCTTGCTCAATACTTTAATTTTTAATTTATCTTCTAGTTGAAGATTGACAAAAGTACAACTTAGTATATTACTAATGACTCTATGCAATGGATAATCCGTTGTCAGGGTTGCCACATAAAAAAAACATCTTAATACATCGTATGGATCTATCATGGCATAGCCATTTAAAGCCACTGTTGTACGTTTAAAGTATTTAATGTGACAGCATATACAGTGTGTGAATAAAGTCTGGAAACGGCTTAACAATATCACAATTTATTGGCCGATTTAAGCCAAATTTTGTACAGTTGTGTAAGAGGATCTGACGCACCGAATGACAATATTGGCGTTGTTGCCAGCTTCATAGTTTGTCTGGAATTCGAACGAATTTTATATTTTTAAATGTATCACCTTGTATATTTTTTCATTTATAGTTTTTTTCTTTAAATTTGTTACACTTTTGGTATAACATAGTTTGTTCCTAATATCAGTAGTTATCGAAATAACGACGTGTTATGAAAATATCAACAAATTGTGTTTTATTTATTAACAAAAAACACCAGTCCAGTTTTGATGTAAAGTCATAAAAGCTGTCATTGTTACATGCAAAAATGTTTTTAACTGAAAGTGAAAGAATTACAATTCTTATGATGAAAGTATATGGGAATAGAGTCAGGTCTTACGAAGAGGTTAAAAATCTATTTAATGACGCATTAAGAAAACCGAAATCCAATTTCAAAAGCAACTGTTCTAAAAACTGTCCGACGGTTCGAAGAAACTGGAAATTGAGAGATAGGCGACGATCAGGACGACCAGCAGTATGTAGTAGATGAAGAGAAAAGTTTAGAAATTTTACAACATGTTGTTCAAACCCCTGTTTCTTTATTAAGAAAGATTTCTCAAGTAAGTGACGTATGCTTCAAATCCATCCATAATGTTTTATTAAAACATAAACATCACCCTTTCAAAATATATGTAGTTCAAGAGTTATCAGAAGATGATTATGAGCGAAGAATTGAATTTTGTGATATTATGATGTCAAGGTTTGACCAAAATAACCAGTTTTTCAAATTTATAGTATTTTCGGACGAAGCAACATTTTATGTTAAATGGTAAAGTCAATAGACACAGCTGAAGGTTTTTGGCAAATGAAAATCCCCACTGGATGAGAGAAGGTCATACACAACGCCCTGGAAAATTGAATGTGTGGGCTGGGCTTTTGGGTAACCACAAGATCGGCCCATTTTTTATTGATGGAAATTTGACATCACAACCTTACCTTGAGCTCTTGGAAACGCAAATAGTGCCTACTATATGAAATGTGATGGGTCCAAATTATGCAAGTACATTCTTCCAACAGGACGGAGCTCCTCCCCATTTTGGTTAAAACGTGCGCGAATTTTTGAACAACACTTTTTCGAATAGGTGGATCGGTAGAGGGGGTACAATCGAGTGGCCACCTAGGTCCCCTGATTTGTCGCCTAACGACTACTTTTTATGGGGACACTTGAAGAACAGAGTTTATACCACAAAACCTCAAAATTTGGCCGATTTGCAGCGTCGAATTTTGGACGAACTTGAATTAACAACGCCAGAAATGATTTACAACACAATTGAAAAATTTTATTTTCAATCAGCACACTGTCAAGCTGTACAGGGAAAACAGTTTGAACACTTAATATATAAAAATATATTTTTTCTAAATTGTACTCGTTATTTCGAAAACTACTGATATTAGGAAGAAAGTATGTTACACCAAAAGTGTAACAAATTTAAAGTAAAAACTATAAATGAAAAAATATACAGGGTGTTACATTTCAAAATATAAAAGAGAGATCGCCTATACGCTACGCCACTGCTCTCGATTTTGAGGGAAATAAAATTTGACAAATTTTTATAGAAATAAATCTGTTAATTTTAGGTATTTAAGAGCATCTGAAGAAGACACAGTGTGTTGAAACAATCGTTATGACAATTTAAAAAAGAAATATACTATCTTGACAATTATAACCGTTAGTGTTATTTATTTATTTTGTTATAATGAATTTCCATCAAGTAAGGGCTACTTTAAATATTTCTCTATGAACTCTCAATCTCATAGGCAACTCTTGCAAGGATTTTTCAGTCGATAGGTAGTGTCATTTGACATTTCTAAGTGAGGTTAGCTGGAGGTGTGGAGGTCAACAGCAAAACTCCATCAACTGCGAAATTAAACTTCCCACTCGGTATTAAAATTTAAGTGCTTTTTTTCAATCTTTCTTACCCTCAAAATCAACGGAAAACTTAGCGTGATTCGTTTTGAAATAAGAACTCTGTATTTTGTTTCATAATGGAATTTTAATGTAATTGTTATGACATAACTAAAGTAATGTTAACATGGTCGGTGAAAACTATAAAAGCTCTTAATGTACTCATCAAATATAATATATTTTTTCATGCTGGGTAAAAATAAAAAAAAAAAACTTAACATAGGGTTAGTCGCATAAAGTTATATTTTCTTAAATGGGACACTCTATATATTGTACAACTTGTGGATTCTAACAATAACTCTGAAACGTATTTCATGTATAACGCAGTTCTTAACTCCTATGAAAAGTGGGATTATTGTTAAATTATAAGGCTACAAAGGGCACGACAGTTCTGCTGGTAAAACATTTTTTGGCTTTGTAATACTAGAGTATAGTAAAGTCTTCATTATACCGTTGATCTTTCGACTGAAAAAGAGGCTTACCAATAACGAAACATGGAGCATTTCAAGCCTAAGAAAAATGTTGCTTAAAATGGGTTTTAAATCTTACACAATTGATAAACCTTAATGGAATCTTAATGTTAACGGAAATGGCATCATAAATATTTAACGGCTATTAAACAATATTAAATGATTAGATGCACATGACACTGAAAGAAAAGGATACAATGATTAAAAAAAAATTTTCAAACCAATGCTTCTTCCAATAAATGCAAAAGAATAACAATAATCCACGCAGGTTCAAAAAATGGAGCTAAAAACATAGCAGATTCTTCTCTAGATTACCACCAAGGCACTAACGCACAACTTCTTGAAAATTTGAACATCGACTGCTTAAAAATATACCTAAAAATGGCCTTTTTGTAATGGACAATGCTAGTTACGTATGTTATGGTACTTACAATGCAGTTTAATCATGTAGTTGATTTATGACAGTAAAGGTCAACGATATAATGTAAACTTTACTATAGCATCACAATTACCAATATTAGGAAATGCGAATCGTACTTTGTCACATTGCGGAAAAAATAAGTTCTGGATTTTCCTGGAAGGATTTTAAGCCGAGGGACAATGCTAAATCCGTATCAATAATTGCAGCCCTTCCTGCACTTAATACGGCCCTATTTCTCTTGAAAACAAAAGACGGGCGAACGTAAATAGTGCTTTTGTGATATTTTTTAATGGAGTCTTGTTTTTACAGTGGTATAGATAACTGCATAAGAGAATTTTCTAACGGTTTTAAAATTATTTGGATCATATTAAGTATTTTTTTTTATTAAGAGTCGCCCATAATAAACTATATGACACATGACACCATTTCCATATCATCAGGTATATTTAATAAAAAAAACTTAAATAATAGACGTTTTGCTATCGCATTTCATAATTTCTCCGCTCTCATAATCGCCCCGTAATGGTTTATTAAGGTGCACCGTCGTAAATATTATATTAAAAAGCATATACAATCGATAAATGGCACATATTCCCATTATCGCTCTGCTTTTCATTTTCTTAAATTGCCTGCACTAATACAAGCCCATTACGCATATCTAAATGGGCGCATAAAAACACGAAGCGGAAGGAATGTGAAAATGTATTAACTTCAGTGGCCACCCACGCCAAATTTTAACCACCAACAAATCGTACGCACATATGGTTATGTTACTACGCTTATTAAATGAGAAATGGCGACATCTAGCGGTCATATTGAAGCATCAGGAATTTATATAAGTTGCTGATCTGAATAATTGTCTACAATTTACACAAGTACTTGCTCATTAGGTTTATTAGCCCATTTGAACAGCATCAGGTTATCAACTTGATTGCTGCAATAAATGAATAAATTCCCTGATGTTATATAGAATGCTGCTCAATTTGGACATCCAATACCAAACAATCAATGAGAAGACGAATACTCCTCCCACTATACTCTGAGAAAGTCACTGTAACCCACAATATAAATAGAATGTTTAATTATATTATTTCAAAAAAAAAATCAAACGAATGTAAACATGTTCCAAAATATCCTATCTCCCCCTCCCCACTGATTGCGCCACTGGCTTAAAATAGATCAATGATTTAGTTTTCTCTTATCTTGTTTGTCCGCGTCGGTACTACGAGATTATCTGCATGTTCTCGTATGCCTTCAAACAATTGACATTAAGGGAAACAAATCACTGAGAAGGCTAAAAAAGCGAGCACTACAACGAAAAGAATGGAACGCCAATAGTCAAAGATATAGAGACAAAATGAAGCAGACAGGTATCTTGAAGAAAATTTCCCTCCCTTAACTGATGATGAACCACCATTTTTAGACGACGATAATGAAGAAAACGAAGTTATTGAAAAAAAGACAATAAAAAAAATGTTGGAAGGCAAAAAGTTAAAATAAGTAGGACCAATTGCTACCCAAAAACTAAAAGAATCGTAGAAAGAGATATCAAAACTTAAAAAGTCGTTGGCGAAGTATAAAAAGCAGATTCATTAATTCAAAATGTAAACCAGCTCCTCAAAAAATTACAGATATAGACTGGTATGCGACAAGAGTAAAAAAAAATGACTGCTGAAATAAATGTTCTCCCAGCTAAAAAAAAAACTGCTAGAAAGCTGGAGACTCAAAAAGACAAAGTTTTTGGGAAAGTAACTAGCGGTAAAATAATAAAATAGTTATTTACATTACTAGATGCGAAAGTTAATTTTTTGGTGTGAACAGGTCGCGGATAAAAACGTTTCTCAAATTGACGAAAATGTGATGTTAGCGTACTTCTTAGAGAAATCTGAAGCCTTGCCACCTCCGTCCCTATGGGCACAATATTCCATGCTCAAATTAACTATTTCTGTGAACAAAAATTTAGATATTTCGTAGTCTTAAGAAACTCATTGCATTTATTAAACGAAAAAACGATGGTTACGAAGCTAAAAAATCTAAAATTTTCAGAAAAGAAGAAATAATAAAGTTTTACTTGTGACGCTTCTAATCATAGTTATTTATCTATGAAAGTGATAGCAGTAATGGGAATAGCTGGAGCATGCCGCACCGATGAGATCCATAAAATGAGGTTGAAAGACGTCGAAATCAAGGATGATGTAGCTATATAGTTAAAATCCTCCAGAGCAAAAACAAGGTTCAAAGAAGTTTTGTGATAAACGATGATGGAGGTCCAGTTTCTTTTGTTGAGGTTACTACGAGAATACATTCAACTTTGGCCAAATAATGCACAAGACGAACGCTTGTTCTATCGCTATGAACGAGGTAGGTGTGTGAATCAGCTGATTGTAAAACCCACTATTTCGAATGTTCCCAAAGAAATTGCCAAATTTTTGAAACTTCGGCTACGTTTTTCGCAAATGCTCCAGGTGTCGACATTTTGGATTTGAAAAGATATGGCGGTTGGAGGTCTTCGTCCGTTGCGGAGGGATATATTGGTGATTCGTATACTAATAAAATCGAAATTTCCAAAAAGATCTTAAATGGAACTCCTACTTTTATTCCATCTAACGACGTGAGAGTGACAAATAGAACAAGTTGTAATATGGTCCAAGTCCAGGATAATAACGAGACTCTAATACAAAGCGGCGAAGCTATTGAATTGAATAATATTTCATCAATTTATTTTTCCAACTGTTTAAATTTCACTATTAACCTTAATGGAAATAAATAATTATTATTTAAGTTTTATATTATTGTTATTATACCACTCGTTTTTTTCAATAAATATAAGCATTTTGTTATTAAGTTTTTTTTCCAAAATGCGCTTGAAAAATTATAATAAAAATTTCCTATGAGCATTCGTGTTTTTTTTTTGTCCTAGCACCGAAAGTAGTACTTTCGTAGCTAGAAACATACTACTTTCGTAGCTAGCAACGTATAATATTCATGTAACTCTAATGTTTACTTTCGTGATCTTTCGTGTTGCTAAGGCCCGAAGGTTAATTTATTTAAACAGTAGTAGAAAAAGATACAGAATGGTTGGACAGGCAAGTAAAATAATTTCATATAAAATGCACAGAAAGCAGTAGTGAAATAAACAATGATATAAGAAAATTTGTGAACCAGTTTTTTGAAAAGGACCTTGTTATCAAGGGAAAATTAAAAAGGCAGAAAAGAATTTAACTTGATTCATTTAAAAATCAATACCAAAAGTACCTACTTGGCAAGTGAACAAAGACATAAGATTTCGATAGCGACTTTTTGGATTGGGATTGGAAATTGATTCATCAAACTTGGCACATAGTTTTACTATACCGGCCTCTAAAAAAAATATAATACAATGTGAACAGGGAAGCCAGTATTTAGCCACCTCAAAATTTACATGGGATTTCCTATGTTTAACTAAGCCATGCCTCACCCGGTATACCTACTTCAGCAGCAAAAAAACCCTACTATTCCTAAACAGTCACTTTTTCCAGTATCACATTCTCTTCGTTACTTTCAGTTCATCAAAAAACTTTGTCCCAAACATTATTCATGTCTTTTAGTAAATAAGAATATAAATAACTTATGTATGTGGAACACAACAACTTACGGACTGGTTGGAACAACAAAAAAGTACTTTAACTTGACGTAATATATTTCGTTTGGTGAGATATATGAACGCGTTCTTATAAAATAACGTCCCGTACCAACTAACTTCTGTTAAAAATACTTTAAAATTATGAGTTTGTGTCGCGTTGTGTTTATTGAATATATCGCTGTGTTGTCGGTAAAAATCCGAATGTAAAGTTTCGAAGTAATTTCTGGAATTCTGGAACAACGGTATTTTTCACGATATAACTAACGACATTATCGAAATGTATAAATCGAGCGAGAGAAGTTTATTAAAGTGTTTTGTGGAAATTTCTTCCGACAACGGCAATTGTCACACAAGGACCACCGCAATTTGAACTAACCCAATACAGTGTCGGCGCAGCACAAACGCCCTAAGATTTACCTCACAAGACATTTGGGAAGCTACGAATGGGTCACCCATCAAAAGGTTCAAAGAGCAGCTTCATCTTCCACAGTATAGAATTAGGATGTAACTCTAAGTATGCTTAGATTTGATGTACTCCATCCCAAGGATCTGCTTCTTCAAAGGGTTTGTAGGAGGAGTGTCCTGCTTTGACAAAGATGTTGAAGGCCTCTTCCTTGCCCTCCAAATTCACTACATTGTAAAGCCTATGCAGGTTTGAATGTAATAAAAGGGAGACCACTCAAGTTGTATAGAATGCTTGAAAAAGAACGTCTTGTTGAAGGTTCTATTACACAATAGGATCGATATATTGTAAATAAAACGAAAATTAATTTTCTTCTTAGTCGTAAATACGGCTACTCACAGTACTCACACATAAATCTAAAATTGAATACGCACGCCTTCCTGCTTCAACAAGCGACTCATTGTTCAGGGCAACATGAACGGAAAAAACAATTTCGATTATTTTATTTCAGTTTTGACTCAAAGGTGGTACAAACAAAAGACGAGGTCCGACATTATATTTATAATAATTACAAATCTCGCTATGCACTGCAGGTAGGTCTTGTCGTAATTATTTATCTGACCATCTACAATCGTAATGGAATATATTTCATTGGCGTAGATATAAAAATATTATGACAGTCTTACTTCAAATAAGTCATTGTCAAGGGTAGTTGCAAAGTTGCGGTTTTCACAATGATGAAGTTAACCAAACGAGCAAAAATTGAAATTCTATGCATGGTTGGGTTTGGTGATTGAACACGTACTCAAATAGAAACAGCTCAATTATTCAATGAAATTCATCCTGATCGTTCTCCCATATGTCCAAAGGTGATGAGTAGAATAGAGGCTAAATTTAGAGAATTCGCTCATGTTAGAGATTTGTCTGAATCTGGTCGTCCTGCTAGAGATGAAAATGAACAATTGCTTTCCTTGGAAGAAAATCCATATACTCCTCTGTCGCACATTGGGGCCAATTTACACATGATGACCGATGAAGCAACGTTCTGTTTGAATGGTAATGTGAACAGACAAAATTGTCATTATTGGGCAATAGAAAATCTGCATTGGATGATGGGGGTTTACAGCCAGTACCTTACAAAAACAAATGTGTGGTGTGGAATAGTGCACCGAAGAGAAATTGGTTCATATTTCTTTGAACAGCCTTCAACTGGACGAGTATATCTCGAGTTTCTCCAACTTAAACTAATTACAGCATTAGTGGCTTTATTACCGAATCCATTGGACCTAGACTCCCGGGACGAAGAACTGATGTTCCAGCAAGATGGTGCTCCTCCGCAATATGTGCGCACATTTTTTGATGAAACATTTCCCAATCGGTGGATAGGAAGGAGAGGACCTATCGAATGGCCTGCTAGGTCGCCACACCTAACTCCGCGAGACTTCATTTTGTGGGGATACCTCAATCGAAAATATTTGTTGACAGGCCAAACAATCTGCAGGAGTTGAAAGAGGGGATCCAAATAGAACTGCGTGCCATATCTCCAGAAATGGTTGAAAACGTGCAAATAGGGTTTATTGATCACCTTGGATATTGTTAAGCCACACATTTTCAACATTTGATTTGATTTGTTGTTCTGTTCTTTTTAAATAAACAGGTCTTACTTGCTGATATATTCAATCGTAATTTTTTCGATAACTGTTGGTACATGAAACATACTTAGAATTCAATGCAAAATTTACAAATGAAATAAAAAATAGATATTTTTATTTGAAAAAATAAAATTGATGGTCGATTACTTTTGGAACTCACCGTATATTGATGAACAGCAAGTTGTAGAGCCAAGCTGATCATTCCAACATAATGGCGCAGATACCCTAACACTTATGATGAAAGGCCATGTTAGGGTTAGCTTTGAATGATGTACCAATGAAGCATATGATCAATGGACCAAGAAGAGTATGGAATGGAAGCTGACCGTCCTCCAGCATGACGACTTCAAACATATCCGCACCAATTCGACGCAAGCTGCTCAAGATAGGAAGCTATGGAGGCATTCAAGGGAGGCCCAAGTTCAACAGTGGACTTTGTATGATGATAATGACAATTATGGTCTGAATAATTCAGAAATACAAACAGCAATACCATAAGATGAACACAGCTTCCATATAGATAAATGGGGGTCAGTAGACACGAAAATAAACAAAATGTAGAAGAATATTTCCATGCTTCTAAACTATCGTTTCCATTTTATTTATTTTTTTTATATATTATTATTATTTAAAGAGTTAGCACAAGGCTAAAGGCTAAGGCAAGAGTAGCGAAGAAAAAAAAATAATAGTCCCTAGGAAGACTTTCAATATGCAGATGGAGGACAAAAAGTTTAGAATAGAAGAAAGTAGAAAATGATCAGGTTAATTCCTAATTTTCCGATTTAAACATAATAAAACTGCCCATTATCAACAAAACAAAAAAGGTATACCCCAGATGATGCGCCAATGAAAAACATTCTTATTCTGTGTGTGTATGAAACAAAATTAAATAATTTGAGGGACGCGTCGAGGACCGGGATGCTGATGCGTATCATTAAAAATATTGTAGCTCGCGGTTAGTATCCGACGTTAAGTGATGTCTTGCCATTTATTTTCGGGAAAGAGAGAAGCGACATTAGACTTCAAGCTGGCTTGATGCCGTGCACTTTTTTACGATTAATATACTTATCAAAAATTAGGCTAAAAAATCCTTTTTTTCTATGAGGGCTGTGATCATATTCTAATGTGAGAGCAAAAATTATTTAGTTATAATAACTTTTGCGCTCGCAAGTTACAACGTTATCAATTTCAGTTCCCAAATTTGACAAATTATATTATACGAATGGTACAGACTACCGGGTTTGATTAAAGTCACAGAAAGCGCATAGTTTCCCGACCCTCCATCAGCAACGTAATCGATAACTTGGCATAAATTATACACAAAGAGGCGTACACGGATGAAATGAAACAATTTCGCATTAATACCAACTGTTTCATTAATATATTAGTAACCGTTGTAAATAAATTTAATTAAATGCATAATTTATACTAGAACGGGGTTATATAGAGGAGAGCAGCTATTGGCTGACGGCGAAGCTGAAATATTGAGATATGATGGCCGACTGCTCTCGAATTGTTTAATCTTTAATCGCTCCATTATTGACTCGCCCAACACGTATTTTTGCTTATTTATTAATCGGCAGTAAGACCAGCCATCCAATTTAATTGATATATTGGTAATTTGTGAATATTTCGTATTGGTTTCATGAATTTTTTAGCTCTTTGCCGTCAGTTGGTTTTACTTTGCAAGCAGCCATAATTTAAATTCTAAGCTGTTTCTAAACCCGAAACCATTAAAAATGCAATGATATAAATAAATACTATACCGGGTGATTTATTTAACCTGAAACTTTCAAATATTTCGAGTAATAAGCATTCTACGAAAAAAAAGGTCCATAATCAAAATTTAGGTAGGTGGGAAAAGAGTTTCTTTGTTTTAAATTAAACTTGTAACAGAAAATGGACATACAGTGTCTTCCCCCTACTATTGAATATTTAATCCAATCGAACTAATATGGCACCTAGTAAAATCAAATATTAGAAGAAATAATACGTTCCACCCCAAGTAACATTTTAAGTTTTATCACAATCTACAAGAGGTTATTAAGTCTATATAATAAAACTGATCGTAAAACTGATTATACTAGATAACCTCTTCAAAGCTCCAATAAACCCGGCATAAAACCAAAAAAGACCTTTTGTAAAGGTTATAAATATCTTCCTTAAAACTGTCAATGAAACCAACAGTAGGTACTTTTGAACCCAAATCTGCAAGATGTCTTTAAGTCTACCACAAAACATTTTATAAAGCCCTCTTAAAACCGTTGGTACTTGCAATCAAATTTTATGCATGATTTGAAACCATCATAAATTATTTTATTATTATTGTGTCTTTAATAATTCTTTGTCAAAGACTTGTTACACTTAAATTGTTAATATCAAAAAATGTCACCAAGTATAGTTAAATATGTCTGCCTCGATTGAAATATCTGCAAGTGCTAACATTTTATAATTTGATATTAATAAACAACCTAGTAATAAAGAATTGTCAACCCCGGCCACTTAATGATAAAGTATATAAAAAAACTTTTAAAAAAATCACGCGCCTTTCATTTGTTAGCTTATTAATTATTATTTAAAATTAGTAAAAAAAATTGTAACCCTAGTTTTAGCTTAATCAGTATGATTCTGGGCTATTTAGGGGTTTATATAACATATTAACATATTTTTGATAATTGCAGGCTAAATGTAAACAGTTAGAATAAATAAAAATATAACCAAACACTGTTGCCCTAACTTTGTTTAAACATGTCTGCCGTAGTCAACGGAAAAAAACATGGCTGGAAAATTAATAAAACTGTTTATTTTAATAGAATGCCCCTATTAAGAGTTTGTGGGTTTGTGAAATATTTTTATAAACCAAAAGGTTTTAACTTAGCTTACTAAAGCTACTAAAAAACTATTAAGTTTCAAGGAGCCTTTACCAATTATCGTCCAAAGTAAATAGTATTTATGATAACATATAGTAAGGGTAAGACTATCTAAGACTTATTCGGTTTATTGCTTGATCGTAAGGAGTACTTACAAACCATATTTTAAAACTCCCATAAAACCCAAAGATTTATAGATGTCTACCACAAAACTTAAAAGATTTAAAATCCTCTATAAGCCTTAATGAGTTTATTGTGGTTTTGATTAATGCAGCAATTAAGTGGTTATATAACCAATAGGTCTTAAAGAGCAAAAATATTTAACAAATTGTTTTAAAGATAACTTGAAGGCCTTTTTTTAGTACATATTATTTGCAGATAAATTGGTATGCACAAAAGAAATAATAAAACCCACTTCGGTTTATTTACCTTCTCAAACCTGTGATAAAACCCTATAAATACTTGTTTGCATTTAAATTATTACTTGGGACATTAAATACATCTGTAGTAGAACTTATAAAAAAAAACATAGCAAGTAACGTTTCTGCAGACACATGGGCAATGACAAAAAACCCCAGGCAGTGTTTTTTTTTAAAAGCTTCACGTGCGTCCTTGTCAAACCCAGTAGATAGGTAACTGGACCATCTATTAATTATGTCAGGCTCCAAGGGGGGTCCGAATTGATTACTGCCTTTAGAAGGATCTGCCCCAAGAATACTTTCTAGCTCTTTCGAATTCCGACACGACTCGACCTGAGGTTCAGAAATTTCTTCATCACTCGTGTCAGAGGACTCAATAAAGATTCTTCGCTTCTTTTGAGATGACCTTGGTGAAAGCCGAGGCGGAGGCCTTACCGCTCTTAACAAATAATATAATCTTCAAAGATACAAGATCAATGTGAATCGCCTCATTCGCACACGCAGGACTCGCAGAGCGCCATATTATATTCTTGAAAAGACCCGAAGAGAGTCCAAAATAGGACTTTCAGATTTTAACGGCCTGCATGTCTTTTGGACTCACAAAAGTATTTTTTTTTCTAACGCACATGATGAATATTCTTTACACTTTACTTTTGGTGATTATTTATAACGAGTGATTTTTAATTATTCTGCTCAAGGGAGGCCATGCATTTTAAAAGCATCATGGCCGTACTGCGTAGATAAGATGACATGATTGTTTTATGACATTTACGATTTATTTGAATTTGTGTATTTGTAAAGTTTAAAAATTGGAGAAATTTTGTAATTTTTGCAGTTATTTGAAGGTAGGTTACTATTGCTTTAACTAATATTTCTCCGGGGAGTCGTCTTTTGACTATTATAAAGTGCTATTTGCAGGATATGATTTAATTTTTTATTTTTTTTTTTTATTTTTCAGCGTATCAAGTTTTGGTGAAGCTTTGTTGCCGGATTGAAAGTTCTACAGTAAAAATGTTTAGTGAAGCACAAAAAATTTTTATTGTTGAAAGTTTTTTTAGAAATGGAAACAAAATAGGCGGTGTGTGGAATTACTCTATGCATGACTGCTTTGATGAATTTCGAACCGAGTTTCCTGATGTTGCGGTGACCTTTCATAATTTTCGTACTGGGTCACAATACCTAATTGATAAATTTCGTCAGACTGGTTCTGTTCAACATAAAAAAGGGGCTGGAAGACCAACGAAACGATCGAATGAGGTTATTGAAGAAGCGCGACAAATTATGGAAAATAATCCTTCAACTTCTATTAGGCATTTATCTCAACAAATTCAGCAAACGGATTTATGCTACAGTACATGTCAAACACTTTTGAAAAAGGATCTGCATCTATACCCTTATCGTGTTAAGGCTATTCATGAACTCCTTCCCAATGACGTTCCCCAAAGACTTAATTTTTGTGAATGGTTTTTAAACAATTTTCAAGAAGAAAATAGTGGTGCTTTTGAAAAAACATTTTTTACCGATGAGGCTTATTTTTATTTATCAGGCTATGTTAATTCACAAAATATGCGAATGTGGAATCAAAAAGTTGGTGTGTGGGCAGCAATTAGTTCTAGAAGAATAGTAGGCCCAATTTACTTTGATGGCACAATTACAGCTGAGAGATATCGGATCGAAATTCTGACAACATTTATTAATGAGCTTCACGATGATGAATTGCGGGAAGGTTACTTCCAACAAGATGGCGCTACACCTCATGTAACCAGAGAAAATTAAAATTTTTTAAGTGAATTTTTTGAAAACAGAGTTATAAGCCGAAATACGCAACAAATATGGCCACCTCGTTCCTGCGATTTAACACCCTGCGATTTCTTCTTGTGGCCTTTTATAAAAAACTCCATTTATCGAACACCAATTGAGGATATAAATGATCTTAAACGAAGGATTTCAGAAAAAATTGCCGAAACTAATAATTCTCCAAACGTATTGGTTAATGTGTCCCTGAGGGTAAGAAGAAACATCAGAAGGTGTCTAGAAGTAGGAGGCGGCCATATAAAGTAGGCTTTCAAAGTAAGATAGCTCAGGATTTTATATTACATACCGTCAAAAAACATTATTTTAGGTTTTCAACGTGACAACGCTGCTTTCTTGCAAATTCGCCCTATGATTTAATCTACGCGCTACTGCTACACTATGTATACTGGGTCACAGCCGCCCTTGAGCAAAATAATTAATAATCACTCGTTATAAGCTAAGTGGCTATGGTTATGATTATATCGCGTTAAAAAATTAGAGAATTTTAGTAAAATGTGTCCATATGCCCAAGTAAGTTCAAGAATAAGTGTCAAAGAAAATTTCAGCTGTCATTTTTTATACGCATCGCGACTGTTTTCCCATTTAGTAGTTTGCAATCGCTTGATTTCTTTACTGTCACCCAATAAATATTTTAAGGGTATATTACAGTGCGTATTTACAACAAACTTTGCAAATATTGTGTACTTATAAGAGCTCCAAAGGTATTAAAATGTGATTTCTAAAGCAATTACAAAAATACAAAGCTTGTGGAATTCTATTTTCATATTATTTTGGAATCATAACATTCTCCAAGGGTGGTAAATCCAAACTATAGATAATATTTATTTAAAAAAATTTCATAACATATATCTTGTTATTGCCACAGTCATATATCTCAATATAATTACAGCGACGAATAAAATATGCTATTTTATTATTACAACAAATCCATAAATAATATAACATATAATCATAATACACCCATATATTTTATAATATTTACATTTGTTTTATTAGTAGTATACAAAAAGTCGTTATTTTTTCTGCGGTTATTTATAAATCGCGTTTCTTGAATTAGTTTATATACCATAAAAGTTATTTATATTATGTTTTTATATCGTAAACATTTATAATAATTATACAGAAAAATATTTAACATCAAAGTGCCGATGTATTAACGAGAATTTTATCATGCAGGATATAAATATCTATCTATAATATAATCGACGTTTTTTTTTGTTAACATCTCTTACAAAATATGTTTAGCTCTTGGGAACTTAATTTGATAGTTTGCGATCGAAACATGTATTAGTTGCAAAATAGCTATATAAGTCAGAACAAATAGAAGCAACAAAGAAAACTCCGCTTCCTCTGAGCATGATCTGTGTAATAATTATCATTATTAAGAGGCAAACACATAAAAAATCGCGGCCAATGCATTTGTAGTAGTTTTATATATGTTTGAAAAGGAATACTATAATCACCATGAGACTATAATGAACAAATAAGGGACACTGCGTAATTTACTATAGAAAAAGTCACACAAAAACAAAACTTATAAAATTTTTTGATTTGTTTAACGAACGATATTTGAACAAGTATTGTTTATTTCGATGAGAACAGCAAAAAAATCACTTGTATGAATTACCGTGAAGGTATATTGCGTATAATATATTTTATAACTTAAAATATTTACAATCCCACATATAATTTCGTCATTGAGTCATTTAAACAAATATTTTAATATGTTATAATATAATAAATCTTGATTACCGAGGAAAAAAGACGTTGCCCGCCATATTTACTTTGAAACAGATTTAAAACTTTATGACTTTTTTTAATTGCAATCAGTTTAAACAATTTAAGATTTAAACAAATATTGCTGAATATTTAAAGCAAACAGCGGTATCAGCACAAACATGTTAAGGTCTATAAATTAATATAATACAGTGAAATCGAAATATGGGAAATAACTTCTTTATTTAAAGGAACGCTTCAATTTACAGGAAGCCTTTAAGTTAATACTGGTGTTAGACACCTTTAACTGATAATTTCAGTTACAGCTAGTTTTCCCAAGATTGTGAACCTACATGACTACATTAGTCTAAAATCTAAGTAGAATCAAGGCTTCAAACACATACAACAGTTGACTTGTGCTCTGCTTTTTAGTCACTCTGTAGAGTAACAGGTTTTCCAGTTCTTATACACTGAGGAGTCGCGTCCGGCGAAAGAAAGCAACTAACTTAGATCAGAATATGTAATGTAATGGTGTAAGATGTTTTATTATGAAACAAACAAGGTCAAGGAAAACTTAGCTAAGTGGGAGTTAAGGAAACTAGGCTAGCTATTTTGACACTTACCGGCAATTGATGACGTGGAGGCGCCAAGCCAAGCATGTGATGATTCCAACAGCTTAGCCTGAAAAATAAAAAAAAACATATATTATTAGAGGAATTTCTCTTAGTCCTAAGAAGTCACCAAAATCCATTTGAAAAAGTAAATTTCAAAATTATTACGCTACACTACAACTTGGGACTCTGTATCTCCGTTAAGGACAGATTAGGGTTATTTTGACCACCCTTATACGCTTCGAGAGTATTCCCCATTACCGGACACCCTGTATATAATATTATTAATGATGAACCCAATTTACAGAAAATATCACTCCGCGATGTTTTCTTACTTTTGCAGCTAAATAAATCTTAATCATTCTACACCCGCAAACACAACAGAATTGCACATTAACACAAAATAATCTTATATTTCAAATTTATTCTTGGGCAAGATTTCAAATATGCACGAACATCCGCAAGACGAGCTAAAATATGCAACTGTGTTGTGTTAAATATTATTATCATTTTCACTTAGAAACTTATATATCTTTTAGTTCGCCTTTTAATAAATGTGTTTACACTGGCTGAGAAATATATGCGGTCCTCGAAATAATCAAAGCCTCGGTGTCGGGCGTACTAAATAAATCATTTTTCATGGAAAATACTACTTATTACAGAGAGTAAACTTAGACTTCCCACTACAGGAATTATGTTAATTTAAATGCAATAACTATAAAATATAATTAAAACAACAAAACGTGAGTAAAAATAACTATATGAACCCATTAATTAAACTTGTAGATGGTAAAAAACTCTAAAAGATAAGTTATTAAGTTCTATTTCAAAAAAACAGAGTAATTATATTACTTTTAAAGTTTGAAAATTTACATTTTGTCTTTCATACCCTCCAGATTTTTTGGAAAATCTTAAGTTAAGTGAATGACGATATTGGCGTTGTTGCCAGCTTTTTGGAATTCGAACGGATTTTATATTTTTAAATGCAACACCCTGTATATTTTTTCATTTATAGTTTTTCTTTAAACTTGTTACACTTTTGGTATAACATACTTTGTTCCTAATATCAGCAGTTTTCGAAATAACGACGTGTTTTGAAAATATCAACAAATTGTGTTTTATTAATAAATAAAACACCAGTTCAGTTTTGATGTAAAGTCATAAAAGCTGTCATTTTTACATGCATAAATGTCTTTAACTGAAAGTGAAAGAATTACAATTTTTAGGATGAGAGGATATGGCGATAGGGTCAGGTCTTACGAAGAGGTTAAAAATCTATTTAATGACGCATTTCCAAACCAAAATCCAATTTCAAAAGCAACTGTTCTAAAAACTGTCCGACGCGCGACGGTTCGAAGAAACTGGAAATTGTAGAGATAGGCGACGATCAGGAGGACCAGCAGTAGTTGACGAAGAGAAAAGTTTAGAAATTTTACAACATGTTGTTGAAACCCCTGTTTCTTTATTAAGAAAAATTTCTCAAGTGAGTGACGTCTGCTTCAAATCCGTCCATAATGTTTTATTAAAACATAAATATCACCCTTTCAAAATACATGTACTTCAAGAGTTATCAGAAGATGATTATGAGCGAAGAATTGAATTTTGTGACATTATGATGTCAAGGTTTGACCAAAATAACCAGTTTTTCAAATTTATATTATTTTCGGATGAAGCAACATTTATGTTAAATAGTAAAGTCAATAGACACAACTGTATATAGGTCTTGGGCAAATGAAAATCACCACTGGATGAAAGAAGGTCATACACAACGCCCTGGTAAATTAAATGTGTGGGCTGGGCTTGTGGTAACCACAAGATCGGTCCATTTTTTATTGATGGAAATTTGACATCACAACTTTACCTTGAGCTCTTGGAAACGCAAATAGTGCCTACTATACGAAATCTGATGGGTCCAAATTATGCAAGTACATTCTTCCAACAGGACGGAGCTCCTCCCCATTTTGGTCGAAACGTGCGCGAATTTTTGAACAACCCTTTTCCGAATAGGTGGATCGGTAGAGGGGGTACAATCGAGTGGCCACCTAGGTCCCCTGATTTGTCGCCTAACGACTATTTTTTATGGGGGCACTTGAAGAACAGAGTTTATACTACAAAACCTCAAGATTTGGCCGATTTGCAGCGTCGAATTTTTGGACGAATTTGAATTAATAACGCCAGAAATGATTTACAACACAATTGAAAAATTTCATTTTCAATTAGCACACTGTCAAGCTGTACAGGGAAAACAGGTTGAACATTTAATATAAAAAATATACATTTTCTAAATTGTACTCCTTATTTCGAAAACTACTGATATTAGGAACAAAGTATGTTATACCAAAAATGTAACAAATTTAAAGTAAAAACGATAAATGAAAAAATATACAGCACATTTAAAAATATAAAATTCGTTCGAATTCCAGATAAACTAAAAAGCTGGCAACAACGCCAATATCGTCATTCGGTACGTCAGATCCTCTTACACAACTGTACCAAATTTGGTTTAAATCGGCCAATAAATTGTGATGTTAATAAGCCGTTACCAGACTTTATACATACACTGTATATTATTGACCAAGACAAGGTTTACGACGAATTATAATTCAATTACAAATTAATACCTACGATTACAATGCTACTTAAGTTAAGGTACATCAAGGAGACATTACTTCTGGGACTCACTGTATATTAACAAAAGTAATTGAATTCAACAATTACAGTAAATGTAATTGAAAGCAATTGCAATTGCTTAATGTAATTATAATTAACTTTATCTGAAGAAGAAGAAATAAATAAAAATTTCATGGGTATAAAAGTAAGATTGCAAGTACAGATATGCCCGAAATAAACAGTACTGAAACTAAGTTGGCGGTGTTTTTATGCGTGCGCTGTCACACTCAAGTTAGCTAGTATAGACCTGTCAAGTAAACTTCAAAGAAGTAATTAGTAGGGCCTAATTGTTAAAAATGGTGTTAAGTACAGAGGAGAAAGTGTTTCTGGTAGAGCATTATTTTCGCTCATACGGAATGGGCCGACATAATGGTGCAAGTTTGCTATACGTGTCTGATCAATTCACACAACGGTTTAATAAACGTTCTCCAAGTAATGCTGTAATTTTGAAGGTTATTGAAAAGTTCAGAAATACGGGTAGTGTATTGTGCCAACGAAAAGGAAACTCGGGGCGTCCCAGGACAGTTAACAACAACAATAACCATGAACGTGTTTTTGAGCAAATCTTACAAAATCCGAAAGCCAGCCAGGCAAGGACAGCGTTACAACTTGATTTAAAAACTTCCTTTCACAGAATCCTGAAGGAGCTGGGTGCATTTTCGTATGTGATTCAGGTACATCAACAACTACATCCTCGGGATTATCGCAGTAGAGTGGAATATTGCGCCAGAATTCTCGCGTTACAGTATGAAAATCCTGAATTTTTGAAAAATGTTTGGTTTTCAGACGAAGCACACTTTCACTTGTCAGGCTATGTGAATCGTCGCACAAATCGATTTCTGGGCTTTGCCAGACCCGATGAGGTTCAAGAGGTTCCTTTACATAGTGCAAAAGTGAGTGTCTGGTGTGCTGTGTCCGGACACGGAATCATTGGTCCGTACTTCATCGAAGAGAATGGTAGGCAAGTCACACTTAATCAACAGAGGTACAGACACATTTTAACACGATTTATCCCTGATCTACGTCAATTCTGTCGTGCACGTAACTTGGCATTTCGAAACCAATTTTTTCAGCAGGACGGGGCAACTTGCCATACTGCTGCCGCAATTCGTCAATTTCTTCAAGAACATTTTCCAAGCAAATTCATTTCACGATTTACTGACTTCCCTTATCCTTCACATTCTCCAGACCTCACACCTCCAGACGCATACATTTGGGGCATGGCTAAAAATGCCGTTTTCAAACGGGCACCACAAACCATCGATGAATTAAAGGATGCCGTTAGAGTCTTCTTCGCAGCTCTGAGACAACCCTTATTCAATAACATGACCAGAAACTTAGAACATCGTTATGAAGTCTGTCTTGAACGAGGAGGTGCACACTTAGAACATATAATAAAGTGTCAATAATATGTATTTTTTAAATATATAATACGATTACAAGTTCAGTACTGTTTTTTTCGGGCAATACTGTACTTACTCAGTATTTCAATTATATTCGTGATTATTAAATGTGTTTTTGTAACTAATTTTGTAATTAGTTTATTATTTTAGTGCCGACACCAGACATCAGAGCCCCTATAAAAATCCTAAAACTTGAGAAAATCGCATAGTATGGACAAATCCATGGTAATTTATCCTAGTTTAAGAGTATATGACGACTGTAAAAACGCGATCTAAAATGAACATTTTAAAAACAAATACAAAACAAGAGTGCAGCCTGTTTCTAAAGGCAACATTCAATTCGCAAAAATCATTATAGATTGTTGAATCTTGCATGCAGCTTCTGGGTGGCTTGGTCTAACTTATGACCTCTGTGACAGTTGTTGTTAAGAGCTCCGCATGACCAACCATAATTTCTCGAGACCGTCGACTGGGAGACGAAGAATCACGATTTAAAATTTTTTGATCAGTAAGTCAGTTCCTGTCCAATGGACATTTTTAGTAAATCTCACGCGGTTAGGATTAAGTCTGGACTGAATTATTGATATGGAAGATAAACCTTTAAAAAAGGCGTCACTATAATATTTACATCTTTAAGTAACTTTAATCTTAGTCTTTGGCTGAATGACTGAACAGACAACAGGGTGTGAATCTACATGAAAAAGTTTGCTTTAAAAACTATCCAAAAATGTTTCGTTACGAAAATAAGAGGTGATAAAGTTTTAGGAAAAAAAAAATTGAAATTAATTAATATATTTTCGAAACTACTTAAGATATTTCAGTGATATGTAGTACTTAGTTGAGTTAATTTCAGCTTTAACAGTGGCTTTCTATTAATTCATCTACAGTGTTAATGGGACTTGTGTACACTAGGGTCTTAAGATGTCCCCACAAAAAGAAATCTAAGCTATTGTTAATAATTGCGAACCACTAAAATGTGCTGGTGTACCATCGTGCATGTACCACATATGGTTTTTATATTGCAATCGGAACATCCTCAAGCAGCCAATGCAGTTGTTCTTGAAGGAAATTGAGGTAAGATTACCTGTATTTTCAGGCTATGTCTATAGAGTTTTTCGTTTTATTTAAGTTTCCAACCGATTCCTTTTATTTCCAATAAAACGACCGTAAAATCGAACAATATTAACGTAAGTATACATCGAAGCGTATTATTTGATATTGATAAAATTTTATCGAAAACTCTTACTCCTAATGTTTTATTCGATTATGTAAATGTTCGAGTGCATTACATTCGCTGTATAACCTTCCCCTATCTCTTTCGACATTAATTCGCAATTTTTCGTTTATTTCCCAATAAAAAGTTTTCGTGTTTTCGTGAGAGCGCCGCCGTCGCGGCGTTCGTTCAGCGCCTTATATACATCTACATTTTCGCCATCGGTAAAAATAGAAAACCATTACGAATATTAAATTTAAAATTACCGCCATTAAGTAAAATGTTTCACGAAACGTAGCTATATACATATTACCGAATTCAGGAAAATTTTATGGTTAGATCGATGAATTTTACACTTTTTTGCTATATTTCTGAAGGCTAATATGGGTATACACTTTATTCATAAGAACTTGGATTAGAATTATTACAAATCTGAAAAACAAAGTCAATAGTAAACAACAGACAAAGTTTACAAGAAGTAGACGGTTTTGTCGTTGTTTTTAGGTGCATATAGTTAGAATCCGTAATCGCATGCATCAAAAGCAGATATAAAAAGAAGAAAGAATCTGAAAGGAGGAATACGTCAGTCAAAGAGCATTGAGCCGAACGTGAATATTGTATGTATGAGTAAGAGTTTGATAATTTGAAAAAGACATAGTTCTATTTACCCACAACTTTTCTATGATAATTACGAAGGAACACATGAAACACATCCGGTAAATACAATATGTATACGACAGACTTTATTTTAATCGAGTTTTTATTACAAATACAATATACGAAATAAAAACTTTATAATTTACAAAGGGAAATAAAACACACCATTAAAACCAAGTTTTAATTCAATGTTTATTTTGTAGGTATAAACTTACATAAACATATAAAAGAAAATAATACAAAGCCGAGGCGTTTCGATTCTTCAGGACGCGTAAACAACTAAAAATAAAGTTTTATTTTCTAATAAATACACATTTTAAATAAATATCATTTCCGTCGATTTGTAAATATTTATTCGAAATGTTTTGAACTAATATTTAAAATACTGCAATAACAGATATTATTATATTAAATCCTACCCTTTTATTCATTCTTGCATTTAGCGTTGCCAATGTAGCCATTAGAAGAACAATAAAGAAACATCATCGTTAAACAACTGTATTATATAAACGAAATATCTTCTGTATACTATACGATGTAAAACGAAAGGTTCTCATACATACTCAACTTGCATATTTTAAACCAGTTGCATAAGCTGGGTCACACCGCTTCGGCACCACCCTCTTCACTGCCCTTGGACGCATGCTGGACTACGTTACCCTCATCTGCATGATATTGAATATACGCAAAACCGATTTGTGAAATTAAACATCCATTTTACGAATTGAAAGCTCATAGAGTGTGTGGTTCCATTCACATGCGTTATTGGTAAGTACCACCCACCCACAAACATAATGCACAATACATAACCAATTAACTACAACAAATCGGAGAATCGAATGAATGTGAGAATAAATGGGAAAGCGTGAAAGACAGAATGAATGAGAATTTAAGCTTAACAAGCAAAACTTACAAGAAACTGTTCGGTACACAGTACCTGATAAAAGCCTAGCAGGTTTGCTTCTTCCTGCATAAGCTGCCACTGTCAACTTTGACCGAAATAATTCTTACAATTAGGTCGAACTTGTGCGGCGAACTATTCGGAGGATGGGGATCGGAAAAAATTAAACCACCCACCAGGCCTAATCGATTGAAACTCTCTGATGTTGTACAGCACATCGACCAACAGAACCCTATTGTTTTTCGGTGAGATCGGAGAATGGCTCGCATGTTATTTGATCGATTGAAAAATTAAGAGCTTCGAAAAACTGTCAATTTTTTAAAACGGTTTTTATTTATTTTTTTAAATTATTTAAATTTTGAATACCCCATTGGAAAGCGCTCCTCAAAAGACGTAAAATGTATATTTGGAATTTTGAAATTTTTTACATAGGGCGCATGTGCAAAAACTTACTTGGCTAAAAACCTGATCATTTTATAAATCATATCCCGCAGAAATTCTAGAATCTTGAATGCACGCAGAGGAAACCTGACTAAATCTAGCTAGTTTACCACCCATGTCATCTATCTCATGTCTCTGTAAAGTCACTTAACCTTAACACAAACCGGGGAACCGGGAAACTGGAAAATTCAATCTAGGTTAGAGTTTTGGTTTTCTTGTGGACATTACAGAAAAATTAAATGATAGTAATTTGCAGCTGAAAGACAAAGAAATAGCGGAAATGATTTCTGATATAAGAAGCCTTTATCAAAAAGCTTGAGTTTTGGGAACAAAGATATTTCAAAATCCATTGGAAATATATTATACAGTGTGTGTATAAAGTCAGGAAACGACTTAATAACATCACAATTTATTGGCCGATTTAAATTAAATTTGGTACAGTTGTGTAAGAGGATCTGACGCACCGAATGACGATATTGGCGTTGTTGTCAGCTTTTTAGTTGTGTCTGGAATTCGAACGAATTTTATATTTTTAAATGTAACACCCTGTATATTTTTTCATTTATAGTTTTTACTTTAAATTTGTTACACTTTTGGTATAACATACTTTGTTTCTAATATCAGTAGTTTTCGAAATAATTACGTGTTTTGAAAATATCAACAAATTGTGTTGTTTTTATTAATAAATAAAACACCAGTTCAAGTTTGAAGTAAAGTCATAAAAGCTGTCATTTTAACATGCGAAAATGTCTTTAACTGAAAGTGAAAGAATTACAATTCTTACGATGAGAGGATATGGCGATAGGGTCAGGTCCTACAGAGGTTAAAAATCTATTTAATGACGCATTTCCAAACCGAAATCCAATTTCAAAAGCAACTGTTCTAAAAACTGTCCCGACGGCTCGAAGAAACTGGATATGTAGAGATAGGCGACGATCAGGACGACCAGCAGTAGTAGATAAAGAGAAAAGTTTAGAAATTTTACAACATGTTGTTGAAATCCCTGTTTCTTCATTAAGAAAAATTTTTCAAGTAAGTGACGTCTGCTTCAAATCCGTCCATAATACATGTAGTTCAAGAGTTATCAGAAGATGATTATGAGCGAAGAATTGAATTTTGTGATAATATGATGTCAAGGTTTGACGAAAATAACCAGTTTTTCAAATTTATAGTAGTTTCGGACGAAGCAACATTTACGTTAAATGGTAAAGTCAATAGACACAACTGTAGGTTTTGTGCAAATGAAAATCCCCACTGGATGAGGGAAGGTCATACACAACGCCCTGGAAAATTGAATGTGTGGGCTGGGCTTCTGGGTAACCACAAGATCGGTCCATTTTTTATTGATGGAAATTTGACATCACAACTTTACCTTGAGCTCTTGGAAACGCAATTAGTGTCTACTATACGAAATGTGATGGGTCCAAATTATGCAAGTACATTTTTCCAACAAGGACGGAGCTCCTCCCCATTTTGGTCGAAACGTGTGCGAATTTTTGAACAACACTTTTCCGAATAGGTGGATCGGTAGAGGCAGTACAATCAAGTGGCTACCTAGGTCCCCTGATTTGTCGCCTAACGATTAGTTTTTTTGGGGACACTTGAAGAACAGAGTTTATACCACAAAACCTCAAGATTTGGCCGATTTGCAGCGTCAAATTTTGGACGAATTTGAATTAATAACGCAAGAAATGATTTACAACACAATTTAAAAATTTTATTTTTAATTAGCACACTGTCAAGCTGTACAGGAAAACAGTTTAAACATTTAATATAAAAAATATATTTTTCTCTAAATTGTACTCGTTATTTTGAAAACTACTAATATTAGGAACAAAGTATGTTATACCAAAAGTGTAACAAATTCGAAGTAAAAACTATAAATGAAAAAATATACAGGGTGTTGCATTTAAAAATATAAAATTCGTTCGAATTCCAGACAAACTAAAAAGCTGGCAACAACGCCAATATCGTCATTCGCTGCGTCAGATCCTCTTACACAACGGTACCAAATTTGGTTTTAATCGGCCAATAAATTGTGGTCATTGGTCATTTAGGGAGGTAGAGGAGCTAATTGGAAGCGACCCCCTCCTACCCCCCCCCCCCCCCATTCCTGTATAGGTACGTGACAAAAAAAAAGAATATTCTTATCGGACGCCTCTGCCTCAGTAGCTCAAACACCACCTATATACTCTTAAAAACAATGTGAGTGTTTTGCATGTCTCACATTTCAAAGCTTTTATTCCATGTGTAGCTCAGCCAATTTTTTAGACCTTCATCAAGCTAATATTAAGGCATTGTGCGTCATGTCAAAGACAAAAAAAAATAGTAGGTAGTCATTGAAAATGAGAAAATATGGGCATATACTTGTGCACCTCTGCTGGCGGAGAGTCAAGAGGGAATTGAAAAATGTGGGAAAAGAAGCGTACACGAAAATTCGTTATAATTTCCGAATTACGCCAAAAAATAAAGAAAAAATATTGCCCTTTTTAGTTTACCTATTCTCGTATGTAGTTGTCAATGTCACAGAAAAATATTCACAAAAAGGCATACAATTATGAAATATACGGGTGATCCCCTAATGAAAATGACAAATATTCATACACTCCTGAATCTTTCAAACAAACGAGCCAAGGGGGAATTGTAAAAATCGCAGGAATACGAGAAATCGTTAAAACCATTTGCATGCATATTGTAAAATATGGTTATAATCAGAAAACATAAATAATGTTCAATTATTTTAACAGTATTATTTCATACGAAATAATAGACCAAAATTAGCGGCCATTCGGACAAAACAATCCAATAACGGTCCGAACTGCGATAATTATTAATTATCATATATACATATTTATTACCGCAAAAGTTAATGCATTAAAATTGATGCAATTAAAATAATATAGAATGGTGGGCTTATAGTAATTTACGATTAATTGTATTCTATATGGACATATAATTATAAATGTTTTGCATTACAAATTCATATTTATTAATTTATGTATTGTTTCTAAGTATCATGTATTTCAAATGTGTCAAATACTATTTTAATGGTATGTAGGAGGGCTATGTTGGTACATTACATGCCTAAATAGAAGAATGAGTAACGGGAGTCATATCGTACCTATACATGAAGCCATCTTCGATAGTTGAATAAGTTAGATTTTTATTAAAAAAAATGACATTGAGAAATATCATTTTTATTACCTCAGGCAAGGGCAAGATGTCCGAAAATAAAAATATTCTACACCGCGATCTCAACAACGTATTGAAGCAACCATTGAAGTATGCAAGTTTACAAAATAACTCGTTCTTTTACTTAAGCAGTGGCGATGCTCGATAAAGACAGCTGACAAGTTGCTATCGTCGATAGGTCGTTTGTCCGACTTAATGACATGACATGGCATGTCACTGGATTTCCATAGACAGAGAGATGGGAATACTAAGTATTATCGAACAATACATTTTTTATAATATACTTACTTCTAAATTTACATATTATACAGGGTGCCCGGTAAGTATAGGGCATACTCTCCTCATCATCCTTATCACATCCAAAAGGTCAACTACGCAAATTGGTTTTTGCAACGATTTAGGGAATTGCATATCTGTCATGAAGGAAATCCTCATGCAACAATTCAGACAAAGCACCAACAAAGCTTCATGGTTAACATGTAAGCGGGGATTATTGGAAATCATCTCATTGGACCGTTGCTTATTAAAGATGGTGCTATGTAATTGCAATTCTTGCAACAAAACTTATTAATTAAATTATAAATCAGATGTGGTATATGCACGATGGTGCACAACCCCATTTTAGCAATTTAGTTCGTCAGCACTTATCAAATATTTCTGATGATCGATAAGTAGGTCGAGGTGGACCTATTTAATGGCCACCGAGATCGCCTGACATGACTCCATTGGATTTCTCTTTATGGGGCAATTTAAGGATGTATATTCGACGCCAGTTTACATCAGGGGGGATCTGATAGAAAGAACAATACACCATTTCAACTAAATTCGAGACAATCCACGAAATTTCATTAAATTATACATATCGGTTCAAAAGTTAGAGCCCAAAAGGTAAGTTGCTGGGTACCCCTTTGGGGCGCTGTATCTCTGTTAAGGGACACTTTAGGATTTTGTTTTTCTATGACAAATTAGGGGTATTTTGACAAAAAATCTTTGGAAAGTATAGGTTCAGGGAAACAAAAATTAGTACCTAGTACTTACAAATAAGTACCTAATTACCACTATTATCATAAATTTGACCACATTTTACCCATTGAAATATCCAATGATAAAATTATTGGACACAACAGAGTGCTTTTCATCTATATTAAGTTAAAGTCTGTGGTCTTAGTCTTCACCTATTAAAGCAGTAGTCTATAGTTCCATCCCCATAATATCAATTCCATCAAGAACTTATACCCTCTTATAAATTACCAAGTGTGAAGACAAAAACTCCCGTTTCAATTAGTTTAACCCTGGTCACCATTACGTGCTCAAGGTTTTAAATCCAGGTAAATATCTATCTTCGATTCTATCCTATGCGACGAATCCCTATATCTAAATCCTGTAGATCAATGTACTCAGTAGAGACCAGACCAGGTTTATTCATTAAAAGCCACTGAAATAAAAGCATTACGACACTGAAATACGGGCCTTGGAAGATGGTCGAAGCCGAGAACGAAACCATCATGTGGAGAGGATGGAAGCTGAACGACTAAAGCCAAAACATCCAGAGACAGCAATCCACCAGAAAATATCCCCCAACACAGATCACCGAAGAGATGAAAAGACGAGAGACAAGTGGCAGGCCTAATATAAGTATAAGAGGAGAAGATTCCTGAAGTAATAAATAAATGCCTACAATACTGGGTGAGACAAGAGAACCACATGGTTCCAAGGGAAGCTCCATTGAGGGGAAAAGAGACAAAAGAAGATATAACGGAACGGAGAAATTTCATTTTGCAGACTAAAGCCATAAGCTAGCCTGCGCTAGTAACCTGGACTATTTGATATCTTAAATAAAACTGGCTTGATTTTAAATGATCGTTTATTTGGTTATTGAAGTAATTCTAAATTCCCCAGCATATTGACTGATAATCGTGCAAATTCTTTATAAAGTAGGATTGAAAGCGAGAGCCCGATCGTCGCCAAGCTCGTATTTATTCTTGAGGAGATCGAAGTTATTAAAACCGAATAAAGTCTACGTATCAGATAAATAGTTGCCATCGGCATAATGGCTTAGCGCCGCCATCAAGTGAAACGCATTAGCGCCGGGTTCAAAACTAATTGTGACAAGGTGTTTATACGAGATTTTAATGGCGATGGACTCACGCGAGGTAGAGGCATACCTACGGAGTATTCGTGCTGCGAGCACGATTTGTGTAGTTTTTTTTATGCGTTTTGACGTTCTTTAACGTTAAAAATTATGAATTTTAATATCGTTACATGCTGCTAATGGTGCCTCCTAATTAACATTTTCGAATCACGCGCGCGATGCTCTTTTGGTGGGTCAATGGAGCTCCAGCCGAATGACCTTTCATAATGGAAATTATTCGGAAAGCTGGATACTCCACAAACATTTCATCAGTTAATCTGACGTGTAACAAATCAAAATTGGCGGTGTTGTAATATTTATTTTTTTTTCTGGTGTGTAAGTCATTCCAAGTACAGCTTGTCCAACAGTCGACTACATTTTTTAAGAAACTATTACAAATTAGCGATTGGAACAATTCCCTGCTACAACAAACACTGGCTCATCTCCATCGGTAGATAGAGTACATCCCTTTGCTATAAACATGGCAACAGTGCACCAACCAGGCAACGAATGACCGCCAGCTGTATTCATCGGATAATCTAGATTTTTCTGTTTTCTTACAAGCTTCTACGTTTTTCTGCATTTTCCAGGGTTTTACTTGTGACAGTCTTAATATATTTTTATAAAGAACAGTAATTATGAGTTCTACAAGTGATGCTTTAGTGGAAATGGCAAAATTTTATGGATTAAATGCAAAATATCGTTGTTGAAAGTGAAAGTGTAATATCTTTTTCTCTTTAAATTAGGATAAAGTAGGAACAGAACCCAGAACGCTTCCTTGGGGCACACCTGTTTTTATTACTTTTAAGTTGGAGTATTCATCATCTGGTTTAATTCCGAATAGTCTGCCTGAAATGTAGGAAGTTCTACGGATTGCTTGGGCAGCATATTGCTTGGCTTGAGTCAATCAGCATTTGTTTCTATGCTTTCTCCATGATATCAGCTATTCGATAGACTTGGTGTACCTATGCAAAAAATTATGTGTATCCATCTTTTTCCGAATAATTACCTAAATACTTTAGAGTTCGAAAATATCAAAGTATGAAGTATGTGGACAATGAGCTAACGCAAAGAAGAGCAATTCCATCAAGCCCAAGGTTTAGAAAGAATAAGAGTGCGAGTTTACAACGTGTGAAGCGTGCAAAATGCTGGGCAATGACATTGAGCTTGAGGTCCTTGCGACAATTTCCTAGACTAAAATAATATTTTTCAAATACCTGAACTCAAAGTATTATTTGGGATATAAATAAATCCAGATCAGAGAAATTCAATGTACCTGTGCAAAATTGATTATTTCTTTCGAGCGTCGGTGTTCCTTTCCATGAAAAGTTTGCGAGTTCCTGATATTTACAGCACAAAGCACGAACGCCTAGAAATAGGGCAAAACTGCACAAAATAGACTTCGTAAGGGTTTGGTCGGTGGAAATTTGGGCACTTTTTTAGCTGTACTTTTAAGTTAGGATAAATCCTGTGACGTCTCTTAAATTACGTGAAGTGTTTAGGTTAGTTTATTTATGGGAATTTTGAGATTCCTGTTTTTGATTACTTTATTTGGAAAATTTAAACACTGCATAATTTTGACGCCTGTACCATTGAATGTAGTAGTGCTAGTGCCTCCCTGCTATCAGTGCTTCTTTACTATGGATTGCACCAACAAGAAGTTAATATTTCGGCGTTTCTCTTGTCTGGATCTTGTATGCTGTAGTCTGTAATAATTTTCAGGAAAAAATAGTTTACCGTCTGCATACGGAAATCTTGGTGCAGTATGCGGTTTATTGTGTATATCCGTACGTTCTTAACGCCCTATTTTGTATTCTCTGGAACTTATTAAGCATCGTTTTGCTTAAACTTAGAGCCGGCCTGACGAATACCTTGTAGAGGTTGACCTTAGCACTGTTATCAAGCCTACTTCGTCTATGAAGCAGGGGGTAGTTAGAGGCTAATTGTCGCTCTGTTAATTGAATTGAGGCGAGTTTAGTCGTCCCTACTGGCAGTAAACAAGTATGGCCGCTAACCTAGGCGGCCGCGACCTCCGTTGCTTGGTCAAGAGTGTCCACGTGACCATATGTATTCCCATACTAGAGAGCATTAGCACCATGAACAAACCAGTGTCCTGTTAGACTTCAAAGCAAGTAGGTGCTCCACGTGGCTAAGACAATAATAGCACGTGTTTTGATCTGACATGTGATTTTCTAATGTAAAAGTAAGTGATAGTTTGGGGACGTGTGCCCGGGTAACAGGGGTTACCATTCTTTTAAACGTACAGTAAAAGTACCGTGAACTTCGCAGTTAAATAGACTGAATTCTTTGTGTTTGGTTAAGACGTGCACCAACCAGATACTATGGGTGATACAGTGACTATGTGAGGCCAGGGCGAACCCCTGTCTATAACAGTCATCATGAATCTTATTAGGTTTCTTTTCGTTAGCCTACAGATCAGTGTGCAGAATACTCTCGTCAAAGTGTTGCATTATAATCGAATGCACGTGTGTTCCGTTTCAACTTTTAATGAAATTATTGTTGGAATTAAAGCTCCACCAGTCTTCTCCCTTAGATAATGCAATAACTTAATTATGAATAGGAAGTTGGTAATTGTAATTTAAATAATATAAGTGTGGGACAATTCTAATCGAGCTTTTCGCGTGCTGGAGCCGCCTGTGGCTTTATTTCTCCAAAATCTGGTAATGAATTGAGAGCCGGCTTTAAAGTTTAGTTAACTCTTCGCTTGTTTAAAATTTATTATGTAATCAGCTTCAGTGAGAGCGGATTTGATGTTGTCTGTTAATAATGCATTCATTTAGTTGGTTTAGTTAATCATTATTGTTGGAGGTTTAGAGGAAACGCGGTTTTTATTTTTAGAATATAATTATGTGCTCAGTGTGTGCAGTTCTTATAATGTGATGCCTTAATTATAAATAACACAGAATACTGACAGACACGTTTCTTATAATAGAAAAGATATTCATAAAGCCCTAATACACTTTTCAATGGGCTCATTAATTAGTAAACTTTATTAGGGGTAATTTAAAAGGGGTGTATTTTTATAACATTAAACTTATTATTATACTTAAGACAAGTATCATCCTAGTTAAGTGAAGCCAAATTAAAATAATGCATTTTCATTGGGCCACAATGTCCTTCCTTAATATCTTTTATAACTCGATCAATTGACGCTTTCACGATGTGTTCATTTCCGTACAACTTGAGTTTTATCAGACTCAATTCTAACAAGGTTTCCATTATGTCTTCTGCTGGGGAAGTTCAAATTTCAAATTCCTCCATCTTTATTTAGCTGATCATTTACTGACACAACTGCTGCAATGTCAGGTCAGTTATAAATAAAGGGCGGAATATATGCAAAGTTCATATACAGTGTGTCTACGTAAGTTGACGGCATATGGGAAACTTTTTTATTATTAATTTTACGAAAAAAAGTTATACTTCATAAAAGGTTCTGCATGGTATAAAACCTAATATGCAACCATTAGATATCAAAATTTATCAGTCGTATACGAGGTTTATCAAAAAATATGATTTTAAAGTACCTTTATTTTTGACAATATCGAAAATTATTATAAAGAAAAGAAAGAAAGATTTAAAAATAACTTTCAAATATTCATTAAAATACTATTTCTTAGACATTTTCTCTGCGATAATGTTGAAAACTTAAGTTTGCCCAATAATGCATTACATTTAATAATTATAAATTTGATAAACAATTCTAAATAAATAGTTTTTTAATGAATATTTGAAACTTATTTTTAATTCTAAACATCTTTCCTTTATAATAATTTTCGATATTGTCAAAAATAAAGGTACTTTACTTTTGAGCAAAATTCATATTTTTTGAGAAACCTCGTATACGACTGACAAATTTTGATATCTGATGGTTGCATATTAGGTCTTAGACCATGCAGAACTTTTTATGAAGAATAACTTTTTTTTGTAAAATTAATAATAAAAAAGTTTCCCATATGCCGCCAACTTACGTAGACACACTGTATATGCATTTTTTGTCAATTTTATAATAAAATGCCTATTTTTCCCAAATTATTATTTTATGAGCATATTTTCATGTTTTCGGCGTTATCAAAAAATTAAAAACGCCCGGACATGAAAACTCGTAGACTCATAGATTTCATGTCCAGTCCGGCACTTGTTTCAGCGATTTTTCAATCTGACGATAATTATACAGGGTGTAATTTAATTGAGTGCCGATACTTAAGGGTGATAATCTATGAATGATTCTAAGATAAAAAGTTCATATGGACATATGTCCTAAACCTCTTCATTTTTGAGCTACAGGGTGTTAACATTTTAAGAAAAATATAACCTTTTTATATAAATCACTCTTAGATATTTTTATGAAATTTTGTACATACCTTTTAATCAATAAGGAGCATTTTTTGACCTAACAGATTTATAAAAATTTTTACCAGTGACGTCCGTACGGGGATTGAACTGAATATTTTTAAAGAAAAAATGGATACGCCACTGCTTTTTCTAAAAACGAAACTTACTTTTGAAATTCTCATTTATTTTAAAGCAAATTTCGTTTATGGACTTACTTTTGTACGACGCACCGTTTTCGCGTAAAAAAATAAAAACAAAAAAAACATTTTTTTCTTCGGTTCATTGAGACTGCTTTTATTTATTTTGTTGAATTTGGTTGACACCCACCATGAGTGGAAACACTTTTTTTGGGACAACAATTTATTTTCTACTCACCAGTGACATTCAACTGAACGTTTGAAAAGAAAAAAACGGTAACCATATTAAATGCCCTCTTAAAGCAAATCAAATAAAAATCAGTAGGCTGGGTAAAGCTACATCAATTTTGACGTTTCTTTTCATAAAGACAAAAGGCCTGGCATTGATTTTGCATTATTAAATAATTATTATTACAGTAAGACGTTAAATTATAATAAAAGAATGGTAAATTTTACAAACAGTGAATTAACTGACATGCATTTTATTTATGGGCTTGCAGACGGTAATGCATACGAAGCCAGGCGGATATACCAAGAGCGGTATCCAAATCGCGTAGTACCCGATCCGAGAACATTTTCTAGGATTCATAGACGTCTCCACGAGACCGGAACTTTAAGAGTAGACCACAGTGCTAAAGGAGTCCATCAAACAGTAAGAACACCGGAACTTGAAGAAGGAATTTTACACGAAATTGAGGAGAACCCCGAAAGTAGCACGAGGAAAATCGCGGCAACATTTAATGTTTCACATTTTCTTGTTTGGAAAATTCTCATCGAAAATTTATTATACCCATATCACATTCAAAGAGTCCAGGCATTACTCCCTAGAGATTTCCCGATGCGCATTAATTTCTGTGTGTGGTTTCTTCAAAACCTGATGGAAAATCCGTTATTTGACAGGCACATTCTTTTTACCGACGAAGCTAATTTTTCTCGAAACTCAATAAGAAATTTCCATAATAACCATTTATGGGCGGATGAAAACCCTTATGCAATTGTAGAATCAAATCATCAAGAACAGTTCTCAATAAATGTTTGGGCTGGCATTATTGATGATTATTTGATAGGCCCATTTTTTCTCCCAAGAAGACTTGATGGACAATCATATTTACACTTTCTTGAAGAAGATCTGCCGCCAATGCTTGAAGACCTTCCATTATTATTAAGAAACCAGATGTGGCTAATGCAGGATGGTGCGCCTCCACATTTTAGCTTACGAGTGCGTGAATTTTTAAATCACACCTATCGCAATCGGTGGATAGGTCGCGGAGGAACGCAGCCATGGCCACCTAGATCTCCGGACCTTAACAGTTTAGACTATTTTTTCTGGGGGCATCTGAAAAGCTTAGTGTACCAAGTGCCGATTCATACCGAAGAAGAGTTACGAAATCGTATATTAGTATGCTGCCAAACCATAAGAAACACCCCGGAAATCTTCGAAAATGTGCGTCAGTCTATGGGAAGAAGAGTCCATGCTTGCATACGTGTGGGTGGACGACACTTCGAACAACTACTGTAAATAATGTGGGTTCTTTATTCTGTTTATCTTCTCTTGTCATTTCGCTTTCGATTTAAGGTTTGGAATTTTTCCTTTTAAATTAATCGCGATTTTTGAAATAAAATTTATTTTTTTTTGTTTTTATTTTTTACGCGAAAACGGTGCGTCGTACAAAAGTAAGTCTATAAACGAAATTTGCTTTAAAATAAATGAGAATTTCAAAAGTAAGTTTCGTTTTTAGAAAAAGCAGTGGCGTATCCATTTTTTCTTTAAAAATATTCAGTTCAAACCCCGTACGGACGTCACTGGTAAAAATTTTTATAAATCTGTTAGGTCAAAAAATGCTCCTTATTGATTAAAAGGTATGTACAAAATTTCATAAAAATATCTAAGAGTGATTTATATAAAAAGGTTATATTTTTCTTAAAATGTTAACACCCTGTAGCTCAAAAATGAAGAGGTTTAGGACATATGTCCATATGAACTTTTTATCTTAGAATCATTCATAGATTATCACCCTTAAGTATCGGCACTCAATTAAATTACACCCTGTATAATAATTAATATTTACATTTTGGTTTTACACAAGGTATTTGGGTATTGGGTATTGGGGGGTTTCCGGGGTTTGCAGGTATATTGTTAGGGGTTATTTATTGTCATTTAATAATGCCTCATTATTACCTGCTTAACAAACTGTATTTATATCGGGTTGTAATACGTACTTCTGTTTAGCTTGTCGAAAGATTTCAGTATTTTAGTGTGAAACTAGTGATTTTAAATTTGGGTTGAAAATGTCCAAAGTGGCGAAGACGTCTTCGTAGATTAAAAGTTTAGTGGAGAAAAAGTCGTCTGTAAAGCTTGTGCAAAAATTATTGTTTGTGAAAAGAAGTTCCAAATCAATCAAAATTTGAAAACACCGCTGAATAAATCAAAGTTACAAAAAATGAAATCTGAGCCAGTTCGGCTGAGTGTAAAAAACGCATTTCAAAATGTCGGAGAAAAATCGAAATCTGAAAAGGAAATTTTTCAAGAAGACTTTGGTCGCAGCAAACAAACCCTTAAAAAAATTGCAAAATCCGCAATTTAGAGGATTTTTGCAAAAATATTGTCAACAAACCACTCCTGACGAATCCACGATTAGAAAGAAGAATGTCCATTTAGCATACGAAATCGTTTCAGAAGAAATTAGAGCTTCACTGGGTGATAAAAATGTTTACATTATTGTTGATGAAAGCACAGATGCTTGTGGCAGATATATCGCACATCTTATGATTGGAGCACTTCAAGAAGATAAAGCGAAAAACCCATATTTAATAACTTCTAAGAAGCTAGACAGAACTAATAATGTAACGATAACCCGATTTAATCAGCAGTCCCTATCAAGCTTTTTCTTACCAAATCCAGTTCCAGATAAGAAGTTTTTAGTGCTTTTGCCTGATGCAGCACCGTATATGGTAAAAGTGGGCCAAAACTTAAGAATCTTTTACCCCAATATGGTACATGTGACTTGTCTTTTACACGGAATAAACCGAGCCGCAGAAACCGTCAGAACTGAATATCATTAAGTAAATAAATTAATTTCAAGTGTAAAAAGTGTTTCTGAAAGCACTTCTAAGAGTGCAGATGTATAAGGAGGGATTACCAGGAGTTAGTTTTCCTCCAGAAGCTATAATTACCCGGTGGGGAACATGGATTAAGGCCGCAATATTTTACGCACAACATTTCAAAGCCATTAAAGAACTAATTTTGGATTTAAACATATTTTTACTGATAGAAGACAATCCTTTTTAGTTGAAAATTTTGAAAAATATTTAGTAATAAATGACTTTTATACAAATACAAAATTGTTTACTTTTATTTTTCTTTGTTTTTTTTTTGCATTTTTTTTAAATAAACATCTTTTTTAGAACACAGCGTGTTTCTTTACCCTATTTTACTATAATAAATTAAGAAATATTGCATACCAGTACCAGTATGCATATTTGATGAAAAAAATGCGTCGGTGTCTTGAGCTTGTAGTAACATAACTATTTTTAAAATATCACATGATTTTGTTTCCATTAACCAATGCACCAAAGCAAGATTGTTCAGCCCCAGTGGCGGATCCACGGGGGGGGGGGGGGGGTTCTTCGGGTCCGGACTCCCCCTTCTTGGCGAAATCGAAGTTTTCAATTTTTATGGTATTCCGAAAATCTCAAAACTTCATCCATTTATTAATGACATAATTTACTCAAAATTAAAAAGCAAGTTACAAAAATTTTCAATTCTCAGTGAATTTTCGAGGTTTATTGAAAAATTTCAGCACATTATATTGACCATTGAATAGACAAACATGCATCAAGCAATTTACTAGGAACATAACAAGTGACACGTTCCATGCACAAAAAGCCTTTACTATAGAAATGGGATCCCGCCATCTTATTATTAAGACAAGGTAATAATAGAGTGCATCGTGCCCATTATAATAAGAATTATTATTTATATTTGAATAATATTTATGCCATTATGTGCATGTGTCACTTTACGTTGAGGGCGACACAGAGCACGACCTGATATGTCGCATTATTTCACATTATAATACACACATGTAATTATTCTTTTATACACAAACGAATTGTCATTTGTAGGAACATCCGGTATGACAGTGCTCTTTCGTTTTTTGCACGCCAATCTGGAGAACTTCACGGATGGCGTTTATAAGGATTTCTTCGTAAAATTTACAGCCGTTATTCAAACTACATAGTATGGTTTTAGTATTGTTCAGTAATACTCTTTAATTGTGCATGTACATAACCTAGATTTGGTTAGATATATCGTCCCCTTATAATTGTGATGTAAACCAAGCCTAACTTTTTTCAGTCCAAGCCCTCTTCAATGAAAATAAATTTTCCTCGCACGGTTGTAGATCGAAACGTTCATATTAAAAGGTACTGTAGGAAGCAAGAAATGGGTCGTGGTAGGATTCTAGTTTTCACTTTGCATAGATTTTGTGTCGGCAGCGTTGATATCTTTCTGCGATTGCTGGATGAGTTTCTTTATAATTACGGAAAGAGATATGAAAACATTATCATCCTTAACGATTTTAATATCAATTTCTTGGGAGCTTCTGCTGATTTCCTTGAACTATTGCCCTTTTTGATAGCTTTGGAACGAGAGCTAGCATCTCGACCATTACTGGAGTAACCGACAAAACTGTTAGCTGTATAGATAACGTAAACGAAAGTCGTTATGTCTCCGGTACTGACGATCCATGCCTATCGGATCACTATGGTCAATTCATTCAGTTAAATCGTAACGTATACAGTGTGTGTATAAAGTTTGGAAACGGCTTAATAATATCACAATTTATTGGCCGATCTAAACCAAATTTGGTACAGTTGTGTAAAAGGATCTGACGCACCGAATGACGATATTGGCGTTGTTGCCAGCTTTTTAGTTTGTCTGGAATTCGAACGAATTTTATATTTTTAAATGTAATACCCTGTATATTTTTTCATTTATAGTTTTTACTTTAAATTTGTTACACTTTTGGTATAATATACTTTGTTCTTAATATCAGTAATTTTCGAAATAACGACGTGTTTTGAAAAAATCGTGTTTTATTTACTAATAAATAAAACACCAGTCAGTCTTGATGTAAAGTCATAAAAGCTGTCATTTTTACATGCAAAAATGTCTTTAACTGAAAGTGAAATAATTACAATTCTTATGATGAGAGGATATGGCGATAGGGTCAGGTCTTACGAAGAGGTTAAAAATCTATTTAATGACGCATTTCCAAACCGAAATCCAATTTTAAAAGCAAAACTGTTCTGAAAACTGTCCGACGGTTGGAAGAAACTGGAAATTGTAGAGATAGGCGATGATCAGGACGACCAACAGTAGTAGATGAAGAGATAAGTTTAGAAATTTTACAACATGTTGTTCAAACCCCGGATTCGTTATTAAGAAAAATTTCTCAAGTAAGTGACGTCTGCTTCAAATCCGTCCATAATGTAATATATATATAAATATCACCCTTTCAAAATACATGTAGTTCAAGAGTTATCAGAAGATGATTATGAGCGAAGAATTGAATTTTGTGATATTATGATGTCAAGGTTTGAC